>CM061135.1:23076862-24398137 GCA_030789695.1 Scilla litardierei
TTCTTTTTTGATTTTCTTTAGTTCCCTTTTTGCATTGAAAAAAAAATATTTTGAGTCAAGTTATATCACCAATACTTATTTTACCTAGAAATGAACCTCATGGGATGAAAATTCACGATATCTATTCACCACCGTACACATATGATTTATTTTCCTCCACCACTATTGTTAAATATTTCAGTCTCATTTGACATGAATTTAGTACTCGTGGTAAATTCCTTTTGATATTTCTCAATGGTGGGATTGTTTGATGGCTTAATGAATCTAGAGATTATGAATTAGCAAATATTATACTTTCAATGGAACACACCAAATTTCATGCACCAATAGTTCACAAAATAACTGGAGCATTGCTTTTTATCGCGTATTCATTGCTATTTGCATGCTTCGTGTGATTTTGGGTAGAAAGTATACACTGTCTTTTGAAATGATTAGAATAACCCATTCTTGTGAAAAAACTACAAAGAGGAAGCTATCTTGCTAAGTTATTTATGCACAAAAAAAAGAAAAAATGAATGAAGAAAAAATGAATAAGAGTGTCACGAAAATAAATAACTTGGTTGGCTCGAGTAGTACAGTCCGAGGGGTCCTTTTTGGCCTAATGCCCTATTATCGTCTGATTTGGGAGCCATTGACCGGAACCTCCCTCATTTGATGGAGCGATCCAAGTTATACATTTTTCTGCGAATGTTGCTTGATGCGCGTTACGCGGAACTATTAAATAAGCGAAAGAAAAGAGAGGATAAGTGTGCATGATTAGCAAGGCAATAGAACTTCCAAAGCTTAAAGAAAGCACGAGTTATGGCGTGATTTCCTATGAATGAAGATTGACGTGTGTATGTCTTGATACCATTCTATTCTATATGTTTGCTTTGCATGATACATCTACGCTCCAAGTTAGAATCTTTGATTGAACGGTGTGGACCATTGATTTTGTATACTATGAGCTATGAAGTAATGAATAGTGAAATTAAGTCTGTTTTATAACCATTTGAGATACTTGATCTTCATTTTTAAACCCACAAGTACCATTATTTGATGAGCTTGAAATTTTGATATTAGTGTGTGGTTATCTCTTTTGTCGTTGTAGTACGGTGGTGAGTGATTTAAGATCTGATAAGGTGATCTAGGTGCATATTTGATATTATATTTCGCTCACTTTGCTAGAGACTAGCAAAACGCTAGTTGGGGGGTGTGATTCGGGTTGAATATCGCATATTTAACCCCCTATTTAACCCTATATTGTGCTTATATGTTACTTAATTGATCTCTTATGCGTTCATATTTTGTACGCCATCATTTATTAGAGAAATCACCTTATTTGAGCACAAAACAGCAATTAACTGAGTATTTCTGCACTTTTTATATTTTTCATGGCATGGTCTCGATCTCACGATTCCAACGAGTATTTATTTGTATTTTTCTGAGATCTGTGCTAATTACTATGAATTATTGAATGCAGAATACCAATAAAATGAAGAAATATAGAGGAAATACGCTCGAAATAGGAAAATACGGGACACGTGGCGATATCATGTCCGTTGAGAGCTAATCCAACGGCGCTGCACAACAGGGCGACGTGGCTTGATATGAAGCGTCGGATGTTGATCCGACGGCTACGATTCAAGGCGATCAGATTCGGATTCAACCTCTCATCGGGACACATGGCCGCTCTACATGAAATCCCGCCTTTCGATCGACGGTGAAGATCGATTCGCTGCCGCGCGAAATCAAGGGTGACGCGGCGAAATCTCGGCCGCTGGTTGATGATCCAAAGGCGGAGAGGCGATAGCGGAAGCGGACTCAGCGGCTTAATCAACACCGTTGGATTACGATCCAACGGCCGTGCGTCATCCCGATCGCGAGTCGAAGAGCGCCCCATTCGAGCGACGTGGCGGAATCCCAACAATCGCCAGTACGATCCAACGGCTAAAAACGAAGCGGATGCGGGGGTCGAGCGATCGAAGTTGCGGAGCGTGAATCTTGGAGCACACGTGGCGCTCCTGGGTTCCATCCCGCTCGGATGAACTGCCCTCATTTGCGCCGGTTTTAAAAGCGGGTTTGGGTTTGTTTGGATGCGAATTTGAGACCCATTAAGGCTATTAAACCCGTAATGTTCTTATAAAAGGTGTTCTTAGGGTTTTTGGCCGTATTCTTGGCGTATTTGGGCGATTTTGGAGCCGATTTTACAAAATTTCAAGGAGAAGACAGAGGGCAACCTGGGGCAAAATTCCAGAGGCTTTGAGGAAGAAGAAGAGGGGTTTTCTTAGTTTATTTGCTAGCGTATTTGGTGATACTCTTGAACTCTTTAGCGTATTTTGAACTCTTTTTGATTGTATTGCTTAGAACCATGATTTATATGATGAATTATCTGTTTATTTTCAGTATGAGTAGCTAAATTTCTATTGTGCATGGTATGGCGTAGTTAGGAGATGTGATTCGTATTCGTTTGGTTGTATTTTTGCGCTAAAATTATATGTCGGTAAAGTTGTGATCTTTGGCTTAAAAATCAACTTTGTCATATTCCAAAAGAGCGTGATTGAGTTGATGATCACCCCACGAGGGTGAGTTTTGATCTCTCCAAAAGAGAGTTTCATATCTTAATTTTAGAAGAATATAACTTTAGCGACAACCTTATTGAATTTTGTGCTTTAATCCCCAAAAGGGTATTTTCCGATGAATTGCTCCCAAAAGGAGAATTTATTGAGTTATATTTAATCAACCAAATTAATACGAATCATTGATCCTAATGAACCCATACCATGTGCATACTTCTCATAAATATTTTCACGAATTTTCCTTGTTCGTATTGTTCACGTATTCACAAATCACCATCAAACCAATCCACACCATCACCATTTAAAGTGTTTAGTTTCTCTACGTTGGCTTTTTATTTGATTTAAGCTTTGTGGTTTCAACGGATTTTCTCCCGAGGATTCGACATCTGGACTCCCAGATTTACGGACTCTTGCGCTTGAGAGAAGCACTATTTTGGGCCTACCAAGTCACTATGGTGAAGTTGCTGCCTCCTTTTCTTCTCCTCAACTACAACCACCTCAAATTCGATGGGGTCTTTTTCTTTTTCTTCTGCTAGAGACGAGCCAGTTGAGAAGCCCCACGAACAACATTGGGCAAATCCTCAGGGGTCTGTGCCACTCCTTCATCCAGAAGGGACACTAGATGAGATAACAAACTCTCCTCAGCTTCTCTGATAGAAGCCTCGACCACCTCCCTCAATGCAGGGTCCACCTGGTACTCCAGACCAATAATGCCTTGAAGGAAAAAAACGAATTCAATTAGATGAAGATCAAACGGTTGATGGACAGTGTCGAATCAACCTTTCATCCATACAGTCCAGCGCAACACCAAGTCAGACCATAACCATTTTGTTTTCATTATCCTCTCTGGTAAATTCAACAATGTTTCGGTGATTTCTTTCTCCTCTTTGGATAGAGGCTTGTTCTCGGCCAGACCCAAATTCGGCACACCTCATTTGGTGCAAAAGCTCGCCTCGCCTTGAAAGACCACAAATACAAATTCGTCTTTCCAATTTGAATTCGAGGAAGGGAGATCGTCAAATAGTTTCCTACCTCGTCGGGCTGTTATCATATACCAACCCGGATTCTTGAGGGGAGGAATCGAGAAAAAGTAATTGAACAACCCCATCGTCGGTTCAACCTTCTTCATTACGCACAGAGCAATGAAACCGACCAACACCCCTATGGCGTTTGGCATCGGTTGGTAAATGGAAAGGTTCAACATACTCAACAAATAGCGCATGAAAGGATGCATGGGGAATCTAAGCACTCGATGAAAGGTTTTGACATAAAGCCCAACCTCCCGATCAACAAGGCGATGTACCCTTTCATCCGTCTCTGTTAACCGGATTTGGTAGTCAAGCCCGACATATTTTTTCTGGAATTCGAGGATTTGGTCAGTACCCACTTTGGAGATTTGGTTGGCGATCAAGCTGGGCACAAAAGCTTCCTCCTTACTCTCCTGCGTGATAGAAGCCGAGCTCTTACCAGAGGCATGAACAAATGATGACACCATTTTCAAAGAAGAAAATTTGAGTTAGAAATGACGAAGGCGATGATTTCAAATTTTCCCTCCGGAAACGGCTTATTTAGACAAAGCAATCTCATCGTGTTGAGACATGTGTCGAAGATCCAAACCTCTTAGTATCTTGGATTTCGAACCGACGCATCATCCAAATCAGTAAAGCTGGCGCGATGGTGCCTAAAACTCGAGTATTAGTTCCTCGACCATCGTGCCCCATTAATAAGATGTAATGTCGCTTGACCCCAACAAGCGAAGTGTCTGAGCTCAGTGACGGGGCCATTGTTGTATCATTGGTCCGACACTCGAGGGGCTCGTTTAGCGAGTGACCAAAGCCCACAAAGCTCACGAAAGAAACTTGAAGCAAACTCAGTCAAAGCCGACGTGCCATTTAACCGTTGCACGTTTGCCCATCGAACGGGGGATTGGAGGAAGCTCATAAATAGTGGGGATGTGGGCGACGGTTATTCCTATTAAGGGGAGGATCATGGCACCATAATTGGTGACTGTTATCCTCCCAATGTCACTGAAGATACTGGAGAAGTCTATAAATACACTTGAGATCAACAGAACAAGGGAGGTACGAGATTCGATACTCTGACATTCCATACTCCACTCAATATTTCTTCCTCTAAATAGCTTGTGATGCCTGACTCGAGACGAGACTTCGTGGATCGATCTTGGTAGCTCCAAGCTCTCTCCCTTAAGTCCCCATACTAACTTAAGCATCGGATGGTAGTTTGGTCGGGACCCAGATCCGACCCCCCTAATGTTCCTTTGTGATAAATGAAGCTCGTGGAGAGTCTCAACAAGAAGGTCGTATCTTTATAGTCGTTCGTTCAAGATTTGATCTATCCAGTTGGTCGAACGACCATCACACTCCAAGCATGCATATCAACGACCCCGATTCTCCTAACCAGGGTCCCATGCAAGCAATTGACGAGGCTCCATCTCAATAGGAGAAGTCTATGTCAGCCCACATACCGTTAACGCCATTTTTGGCCTTAACAAGTTATTTTGAATGTAACCAATCATCTAAATCTCCGAACCATCCCTGGGGTGCATGGTAAGAAAAAAAGAAACAAAAAAGAAACAAACAAGAAGCCCATCATTCCATTTATTCATTTTCTAAAAGAATTACCTTTATGCCTCATCAAACATCCAGCCATTTCTTGACCGCACAAATGAAATTGTAAGTCTTTCAATCGCCTTGTCTGGTTCATGGCTACCCATCTTCTGGATTTCCCAAACCCAAAAAATCCGCACACTTACCATCTCACGGTAGGCACATCAACCGGCGCAGCAACCGGCGCAGCAGCCGGCACATTACCGTTGTTGTAAGGCAGATAAGAAGCACAATACTGTTTAGCTTTAGATGCCTCTGATTAGCTTTTGATTAGATTTTTTTAGATAATGTTACATGCATATTATCTTTTCCTCCAACCTAGCCAGCTAGCTTGTGTGCTTAGCCCCTTGAACTTATTTGTGTAAATTTTTCGGAATATTTATGTTCAAAATTTTTGAAGTGACTATGACATAATCTAGATTAGTTTTTCTTATAGTTTGGTATGATAATATGTCGTTTATGATATAAGTGCATAATTTCCATGATATGAGTTCTTGAAATAGCTTAAGATTAGTTTGTATAAATTCATGAGATGCATGATTCATAAGTAGGCACATTGACTTGAATAGTTAGTATCTTAAAGGACTTGGTTATTAACATTTGTTGAATCTAGTACTGATGAATGGATTTTGTTGATACCTATGTACGACCCACGAAACAGGGAGCGATTATTGAAGCCCATTGGGAAGACTAGCCCTCGGCACATTAACCTGAAGCTCATCAGTGTGGGTGAGTTAATACCCAATCAATGAGACAGTGCGATCAACCATTGGTGCTCCACTGATTCCGGGAAAACGGTTAATGGAGACCGAGTAAATGGACAGTTGTTGTCTACAATCCCGGAGGATATCTCGTCGCTATCAATGAAGGACAGTTACTCACTATCAACAGACATTCTCAGATATAAATAGATGAAAAGACAACGTAAGAAGTGTAATGGCCTAGTTGCCATGTACGGCAGGGTATGTAATTTTGTGTGATATATAGTATGATTATCTTGTATATCATGTAGTGTGTATGGGAGATACGTAGTGTGCATAATAAGTAACTATTTGGTTGGCTATATGTGTACCTATATGGATGAATAGTATGTGTATTTATGTGCTACATTGTGTATATACCCTTGCATACTTGTTTGTCTTTATATTATGTGTGTAGTGTGTATAGTATTATTATAGCGTGTATAGTATTATTATAGTGTGTATAGTATTTAGCCTACTTGGTTGCCTATTGATTGCTTATATGGGTGCATGTGGATTTATAAGAATGTGTTGCTTAATTTTATGAATGGGTTATGTCATGGATGCCTATGAGGGTGATTATGTGTTTGTAATATATATATAGTATTGTGGTGTATATAATAATATGGTGTATGTAGTAGTGCCCTCTTAAGCCTAGTGTATTTGGATGATGTAGTTGAAATTTAGTAGCTATATATATATATATATAATAAGTGTAGTAATGATGATGGCATGGTTGTATTATCCTTGGATGTATGCATATAAGAGGGGGGGTGTGTTTAGTAGAGGGGAGTGTGTATAGAAATGGCAAATTAGTAATTAGTTAGTTAAGTGGGAGAGGGTGTGTGTGTCGGGAGGCATGTTGACTTTTCCAACTTGTTTTCTTAAGAATGAAGGAAAAGGGAATTAAGAGAAAAAGAAAAAGAAAAGAAAAAGAGAGAAGAAAACGACAAAGGAAAGAAGATGGAAGAAGAAGAGAGAAGAGTTGAGGTGTTTCTAGAGAACCCATCTCCTTTAATTCCCTAATCCTTCATTTATCTCCCTTTTTCTCATTTTTTCTTCTATCTTCCCCTAGCAATTTTGTTCTCCACCACCACCCTCTCCTTTTGCTCCATTTTTCTCAAGGAAAATCCCATATTTTCTCTCCTTTAGTCCCTTGTGCAAGATGCTAGCAAGAGGATTTAGTTGGAGCTTTTGAAGAGGAGTTTAAAGGCAAAGTTGGGAGCTTTTGAAGAGGATCTTGGATGGAATTCTTGTATGATAGCAAGATTAGATTTTGAGGAGTAAAGTGAAGCTTTGAAGAGGTAGGAAACCCTTCTCTAATGGTTTATTATGCTAATCCGTGATAAATTAACTTAGTTTTATGCAAACACCATGACTGAGTCCGTAGACAGAATCTGTTGCTTGTTCATCTGCGTATACAGCTTAATTTAGGCATTAATAAATTCTGCAAAAAATATGTTCGTGTAGATCTTGAAATCCTACCCCAGATTCATATAAAATTTGATATATGTTCAGCTCAGTAATTAGCAGAAAGAATTCCTTCTTTACAACATGTCTGATTGTCATCCAATTTAGACACAATTATGCAAAATTGATCTCAGTCCATGCACACAACATAAAAATTAGTGATCTTGGTCTCATTGTAAAGTTAAAAACCTGCTCTACAACTTTCCCCTAGTGCATGTTTTCGAGATTTTAACTGCAAGATGACTTAAAATGGCAATTGATACAGCCCCCAGAATCTGTCTAAAAAACAGTTTCGACAGATCTCACCAAACAATTCACCATAAATCACTTAATTTATATTTATGCATGCAATTTTATAAGTGAATCCAGCACTACCATATCTACAACTTTCATTCTCATTGCATTGTTATGTTCTATACAAATATATGCAGCAATTTGCCATTAAACTTGACTGTAATGGAAATTCTCAGCAAGCTGAAATGCAAGGTATTGGATTTGGCTCTAGCTATTAGCTTATATGCCTTTCTTGCTTCTAATCATGATTGTTACATAGTTCAACATGATCTTGGGGGCAATGTATGGTTCATGTTTAGTAGAATTACTTCCCTTTAATCATGTTCACTTGTATTGCTTGATGTTACTTTTATTGTGGAAGTAGCTCTTGTTATTGATGTTGATTGAGACTCTTGTTGGTTATATGTGGAATATGAAATTGGATGTGATATGATGTTGTTAGGGACACGAAGGTGGAGTGCACGAGCATGGACAAAGTGCCGCGGTAGGAGGCAGGAGAATTCGCCGTTGGCCACCTCTTGCTCCATTAGGTGACTCCACATTGATAACGGAGAATCACTTACACATGTGTTGGCATAGTTATGAGATACCTTGCATTGCATTTCATGTTGCATCCCTTGCATTGCATCATTATGTATCATTGCGCATTATGTGAGATGTGTTGCATATGTGCTTTGTATGTGTGCTGGGGTTATGTATGTTTGTGCTTAGTAAGTGTTTTGTATATGTATTGTGACTTGTTGTGAAATGTGTGTGTTAAGTGGTTGTGTCGCATGTCATTCATTCTAAGTGCAATTTGGGATTGGAACATCAAGAGGGAATATGGCCATGGGCCTAGTAGTAAGAAAGTGAGATAACTTGATATATGGCTATGGGTCATTTGGTATAAGATAATATGATGGGGCTATGAGCCAAGTGATGCATGACTTAAGATTCATCAGTTGTTGGTTATTTTAGTTGATGTTACTTTCAGCTAATTCTTTCCCTTAGATGTTTATACTAGTTGTTCTCTTCTTCCCTTACTTAGTTGTACACTTACTTAATTGTTTCCTTATAGTTGTATTTACTTTATACAAATCATTTCTTTATAGCTTGTGTTGTAGCCCCTTTATTTTATGACATGCTATGCAATCTTTCTTTAGCTCACTTGTATCTAATTATGCCTTGCATTATTGCATTCATGGTTGTATAATATGCCATTAAAGTTGGCATTACATACTGGGTCACGCATTGATGTGCCCCACCGTTGTTTTCAGGTTTGGAGTTGGAAGCAGTTGGGATTGGCGAAGATCTAGTTAGGCTTGTGGTGTTGTAGGTTGGATGGTGAGGGGTGAGGAGAGAGTGACCCCTTGTACTTATGGGTTTGTTTTTAGGGGAGTGATGATATTGTATACAAAGGATGATGTATAATGATGTATAATGTATATTGGATATATAAAATTTTATTCCTTGGTTGTCTCCGAGTTTGTGTTCTCTGGATGTCTTGCGTTGGTTATGTTTGTGTTTGTGGGACATTACAAGTACTATCCCAGCAGTACGTAGTGGACATGCTTGAGTTTTTCGTATTTCCCTTCGTAACACTCGTTGCTCTGGAAATACCTGGGACAGATTCGTACTTCCTGGGCGTCCTGAGAACAGGGCGTTACAAGAAGGGTTCAGACTCCCAAGGTACTAAAGTACCGAAACTCTGAAATTGTACTCTTGGACATTTTTATATTTCTTCCTCCTAATAGCTTGCAACGACTGATTCAAGGCAAATCTTTGTGATTTGATCTTGGTAGCCCATGGCTTTACCTTAAGTTCCAGTTCTAACTTAAGTATCGGAGGGGATTTGGGTCGGAACCAAGTTCCGACCCCCCTGACGTTAATCTGTGGTGCAGGCGATCAAAGCACAACCTAGGAGGAAGGTCGTTCGACCTCCTCTCACCACTCATCATTCTACGTTCGAGTCACCTAAAGGAATCCAAGTCAGCCCAAATACGTTGATACCAATTTTGGTCTTAAAAGTTGACACCGTCTATGGGAAATCCGAGTATACATCTCCATCAATCATATACTTTGATAATGTCGACTCACCTAGCTACATTCGAAGCTTACAACGTGGTATCCCTTAGTATCAGAGTCCTTGACATGATACTAGGAGGTCCAACTAACCCGAAAGTATCAACCTCCCTCCAGAGTTCTTATGCTGGGAGATTGATGACTATCGCGGTGGGGAAAAAGCATCCAAGAAATTCTACACCACCAACATCCTTCACTGATGAGGATTTTGAGGGTGTGGAATTGCCGCACGATGATGCTGTTATCATCAGTGCCGTAATTGACATAGTGGCGGTGAAGAGATTACTCATCGACATTGGGAGCTCATGTGACGTACTCTTCTCAACCACACTAGAGAAGATGAAATTGACCTCATCCGAGTTAAGAGAATGTCATGGACCTCTTGTGGGTTTCACCGGACATTCAGCTCCGGTAACAGGCATCATCACGCTACCGGTGACCCTTGAAATGCCCCCACAACAGGTCACCCGCCTGACCAATTCATCACGGTAAAGATTAATTACGCTTATAACGGGATTATCGATAGGCCATTGCTTAACACAATTTAGGCGGTGGACTCAACCTTTCACCGGATGATTAAGTTCCAAACCCCAAAGGGAGTTGGGATGGCGAAAGGGAACCAGATGCAAGCCCGATCGTGTTGCCTTCTTTCTACTTTATTGAGAAGGGTAAAGCAAGTAGATCCAGATGACCTCAGCAACAAGGAGAAACACGACGTTCGACGACTCTTAGCGGTCGAAGAAACAGAGAACATTCAAATCGTCGAAGGAGAAGGAAAGACTGACTCCATTGGGTCGATGCTTCCTTTCGACCTAAGGTAACAGTTGATCACTCTCCTAAGGGAGAACGTTGATGTGTTTGCCAGGTCACCTAGGGATATGCCTGCCATTGACCCTTGAGTGACTCCCACAAGCTGGAGGTCGACTCGACTTCCAGGCCTGTGAAGCAGAAGAAGAGGAATATGGGGGGCGACAGATGAAAGCCGACGTCGAGGAGGTGGAATGACTCCTATTAGCAGGATTCATTCGGGAAGTCCAATATCCGGAATGGCTCTCTAACGTTGTGATGGTGAAGAAGGCGAACAGCAAATGAAGGATGTGCATTAACTCACTAATCTCAATAAAGCTTGCCCAAAGGACATCTACCCTCTACCTCGGATCGACCATCTTGTCGACAGTGCCTCCGTCTATGAGCTTATAAGCTTCATGGATGCTTTTTCAGGCTATAACCAGATCCAAATGGCGCCTGAAGACAAAGAAAAGACATCCTTTATCACCGATCGAGGTAATTTTTTATTATAAAAAGATGCCCGTTGGTTTGAAAAATGCAGGAGCGACGTATCAGAGTATGATGAACAAGGTTTTCAAGGCTCAAATTGGGTGAAACTTGGATGTTTATGTCGATGATAAGCTAGTCAAATCGATACAACCGACGTATCATATCGCAGATCTCCGAGAGACGTTTGCACAAATTCGTCGCTACAACATTCGATTGAACCCCGCAAAATGTACATTTGGGATTCGATCAGGAAAATTCCTGGGATTCAAGCTGCCAAATCGAGGAATTGAGGCTAATACTGATAAAGTTGTAGCGGTCGTAGCAATGAAGGAGCCCACTACCATCAAAGAGCTTCATGGGCTAAATAGAAGGATATCGGCACTGGGTCGATTTCTTTCAAAATCGGCTTAGAGGCATTTACCGAGGAAGGTGATAACGTCCATCGCACCTGACAAGAAGGTCATCGAGTGGGATGCAGATTGTAAGAGGGCCTTCTCAGAGTTGAATGAGTATCTCTGCAGTCCGCCACTATTGACCAAGCCTGATAAGGACGGCCAGCTGATCATATATCTAGTCGCCACGAAGGAGGCTTTAAGATCAGCCCTCGTGAAGGAAGACTCAAGTATACAACGACCCATCTATTATGTCAGCCAGGTCCTCTGTGGAGCTGAAGTCAACTATTCAAGAATAGAGAAGCTAGCATTTGCTTTGGTTCAATCTACAAGGAGGCTACAACCCTACTTCCAGGTACATACCATTCAAGTCCTCACCGATAACCTTTTAGAGCAAACTCTGAAGAGGTTTGATCGATCAGTGAGGATGACAAAGCAAGGAGTCGAATTGAACGAGTTCGACATTCAATACAAGTCAAGGATTGCCATTAAAGGACAAGTCCTAGCTAACTTCATCGTCAAACTCACCTGTGACAACGACCCACCCGAAGAGGTACATGTTGCTAACATACAAATCAATATTCCCTCATCTTCTTCGACAAGTCTTAATTCTCCCACCGACGCATGTGGATATGAAGTGACATGGATTGTGCAAGTTGATGGTTCAACAACTCGAACTGGAAGCGGAGCGGATATAATTGTCCAAACACCAGATGTCAATATACTCGAATACGCTATTCGGTTCACTTTCAAACCACGAACAATGGGGCGGAGTATGAAGCTGCCATCAACGGACTCAGTTTGGCTCGAGCACTAGGAGCAAAGGCGATTCACCTTCTCAGTGACTCAAACCTGATAGTCCACCAGTTGAACGGAGGCTACGAAGCTTGCGAAGAGATGATGCGAAACTACATGCAGATTGCCAAAGCGGAGATAGCCAAGTTCAGACGGGTGGACTTCCATCATGTACCACGATCGAGGAACCATCGAGCCGATGCCCTATCAAAGCTCGCGTCATCCTCACCTGCAGGACTTGGTCGGACTGTATACGTGCAACACCTACTACACCCAAGTGCACTAGAGCAGGAACTACTGAGTATCAACCAAGGAATCACCTGGATGGATCCCATAATCCAGTATCTCAATATAGGGGAGAAGCCACCTGACCCTGTGGAGGCACGAAAGCTGGAGTGAAGGGCGTACCAATTTGTTTTGATCGAAGGTTCATTGTACAAACAATGGTGGACCAGGTACGATGCATTTTCTTACTTCAAATGCTTAACCCCACAAGAAGCTCTCTATGTGATAAAAAGCGGCAAACATGAATGATGAATGAAGCCAAAGTTCAGAAAACAAAACAAGTATCATAAATTGAAACATATAACTTCAGGTAAAAAATTAATGGTATACAAGAATGATACATGAAGCCAAACTTCAGAACAAATCCAAAACATAACATGGCTAATACATAACAATTCATGTCAAATTGAAACATATACAATGCAGAAAGAAAACATGGTATAAAAGAATGATACATCTAAACAAAGTTCAGAACATGGCATAACAAAATAATTATATGAAATTGAAGCATATACCTTCATTTAAAAAAAACTGGAATTCAAGATTGATACATGAAACCAAAATTCAGAATATGGCCAATACATAACAATGCATACACCTTGAAAACATATACTATCAGAAAAAACTGACATCCTAACTAAGAACCCTCAGATTAATAAATATAATTTTTATTACTGGTTTCTTGACTTTGATGAACATTCGAACATTGAATAAATATAATTTTCATTACTGGTTTCTTGACTTTGATAAACATCCGAAGAGGGGATGTAATTTCAAATACCTTCATTTCATAATCCAGACTCATCAAATAACAAGCATACCATAGCAATGTATTAACAAATCACCATCAATCCAACTTGCACACACAATTTATTCACTTTCCTTTTATCATCATGTAGCTCTTATTATGTAGGGTACCTAACATAATTAGATTTTCATGCTGATTGGATGGGTAGAAAAATAATCTAACATAAAGACAAGCCACAAACCATGTCCAAGCCATGCATGAAACCCTACACATGAGACATCAGAATAATAAATCCGATCACATCTATATTATCAACTTCCATCAAACCGTAAGCCATACTGCTCAAGTAGCAAGCTTCCTAGTGAAATATACCGAAAAGTGCATATTTGTAGTGCACACAGAACAATTTCACTTTGATTGTATCATCATGGGGCTCTATTTGGTATTAAACCGAAATAATTACGGTTTCATGCTGCTTGAATGAGATTGGCTTTCTGTTTGGCTTTTTGCTTGAATAATTACGGTTTCATGCTGCTTGAATGCGATTATCTTGCTGTTTCATGCATGCCTTAGCTGCTTCCTTGCTGTTTCATGCATGGTGTGGCTTGCTTACTATGGTGTATTTGCTGGAGCTTCATTGGTTTTTGTTGTTGGAAATATTAGGGATTTTGGCTTGCTGTTTCATGCATGCCTTGGCTATGAAACATGTATAGTAACAAAAAAAAAATTAGGGTTTCATGCACCATGAATGGGTGCGAAACTCATCAGCGAGACAAACCAACTAGGGGTCGAAACCCACGCAAACATACAGAAAATCTCAGCGAATGCTAAGGTGTCGAAACCATCAAGGAGCCAAGATTAAGGAATTTACCCAGCAAATACACCTCCTTGTGCAAATCGCAAAGCAGATTCAGTAGAGGATCACCGAAATCGCACAGAACCCACGTAATTTGTACCGATCGATCGCCGCTGCTCCAACTAGGGCTTCACCTTCAAGCTAGGGCATACCCGAAGTGATCCAACAAGGATATCAACGTCGGCAACCCAAGATCAAAGGGAAAAAAAGGCCGTCGACTAGGGTTTCGTTACATCAAGTGAAAGATGAAGTAGCGATGTGAAAGGTGAAGCAGCGATGAGCGGTGAGCAGAATAAGTGTGCCCCAAAATTTGAGCATCTCTAGCGTAATCCGCAGGTTTTCCGACGATTACGCTTGGGAGAATTTCGATGCCAATGCAGAGCCACGTCGGAGCCAAAGAAGACTTTTTCTGACCAAAAATTCTGGTCGAAAGAAGCAGACGGGACAGAATCGCATTTTGAGAATGCTAAACAGTGGATGACTATGAACAGTGACTTTGGCCCACTTTCTACCCAACTATCAACCAAAGTAACAGGCCCTTGATCCCCCTCGCTGGCCCCTTATCTACTCCTGCATACGCAAACAAATCAAACGAAAACGCATAGCACCAGTAGCTTACTCCAACAACAAGAAACATCATCATCATCAAAAATCTTCTCCTCTCCTTCGAGCTTTAACTGGCGTTCCCCAAACCCCAATCCCAATCCCAATCCCGTTCCCCAAAATTATCACATGGACGTCATCTCCTTTCCCTCCCCCGTCCGCTTCTCATCGACCTTCTCTCGCCGCCTCTCTCCATTCCGCCCCCGCCATAACATTCTGGCCCGCTCCGCCGAAACCATGGTCGCCGCCTCGGGCGAGAAATCGTCGGAGGTCGGCGACCTCAAGTCGTGGCTGCACAAAGAAGGCCTCCCTCCATGTAAGGTCGTCCTCAAAGAGAGACCTTCTCACGACGGGAATCATCGACCCATTCACTATGTTGCCGCCAGTGAGGATCTTGAGGTAATTTGACTTGGTTCATTTTGAAGTCGTTTTTTCTGCTGTCCTTGATTTGTTGGTGAAGATGAGTGAGGGTTTTTGTTTGCAGGCCGGGGATGTGGCATTTTCGGTGCCGAATTCGTTGGTTGTCACGCTGGAGAGAGTTTTAGGGAACGAGACAGTTGGTAAGAAATCGATTTATGCTGATTAATTCTTAGTTCATTGCTGATCAATAATTATGTAGTAGCAGTCGAAATGTTTAATGTGTGGGATTGTTAGGATGCTTACCTCTAATGCTTACCTCTGATTCGTTTTCATAAAATTGTACATAAATTCGTAATTATGTCAGAGTGAAATTTAGAACATACTCAAAGTTTTCATCAAAAAAGGTTGTTTAATAAAGATGAACCTTGCTATGGAGCAAAAGGAATAGACAAGCATTGTTGATTTCTGCCATGTAGAAAGTGCCTATCTTCCTCTAGAGAAATTGCAAATAGAATTCAAACTCTTTGCAGTCTCGTCCCCCTTGTTTTTGAACTTTTTTGATGTCGGACTTTTGTCGAAACAAGATATTTTATAGAGGAACATATCGTATTCACATAAGACGTCCATGGCAGAAATAAAGAGACCATTCCAAAACTCTTGGATCATTTAAAATTTTGAAGTAATGTAGCTGTTAGTTTATCGAGATTAGTGGAATGTAAATAGAAAGAAATCAAACGATTGATGATCTCGCCATGATTGTCTAATTGGTTGGGTAAACAACTAGAATATTAGGCGACACTGTCAATCACGTTGGAGGTGATTCTTATGCTTCTTTTCAAGGGAAATGACATCAGTGGATGAACAGCTGTTCTAAATGAAAATAGTGGACCTTTTACAGAAGTGTGAAACATTCACACGAGGCAGCTGAGCCAAAATTTAGGATAAATGGCTCCCCAATGACTCATCACTATTTAGGTAGGCTGGACTTGTTAGGCTTATTGTCGACCATACTTTCCTTATCCAGGAATTTGGTACAGAAATGCAGCCGGTTGCAGTTGATTGTTAAGAATCCGTTCTATCGATTGTTTCTTCACTCCTGTTTGTGGTCCATAGCTGATAATTTTCTGTGGGTATGGTCATTGTTGAATAATGGAAGGCTACCTCAAAAGAGGGGAGATAAAAAGAAAGAACTGAAAATGATTTAATTATAATGGAAAAAAAATACCCCGATCAAACTCAACCAAATGCTGTAGAAGGAATTGGCAGAATATGATTGTGCTTCATCTGTTCTATCATATTACATCTGCGAGAAACATAAGCCAAATGCTGTAGAAGGAAGTGTCAGAATATGATTGTGCTTCATCTGTTCTATCATATTACATCTGCGAGAAACATAAGTCTTGATCAGCAACCTATATTCGTAACCTAAACAATACTGAGAAGTTTATAATCCACATATTTATGATTTATTGACCAAAGGTAACAATTTCGCTGATCTTTATTCGACTACATATGGTTCGCTCTTGCTAACAATCTTTGAAGGTGCTCCGGATTGTCTTCAAGTTTTTGATATCATGCTCCGCCATGCTTAAGAAAGTCATGAACAATGTGTGTGGTGTTTTCTTTTTGTAAGCTGTAGAAGGCAATGTCGTATTAATAATACATCTTTCAAAGTTTTATATGTTTCCTTCACCGCCTCATACATCATAACTGGTCCACTCCATGATCTTCATAACCTTGTATGTACATAAAAGATCATATAATTTGGTGATCTTTAACTCTTGAATTAAGTAGTTCTTGAATAAATGGATTTTCAATTAACCTAAGAAATGAGGCCACTTGATTAATGAGTTGGAGATATCCTCAGACTTTTAAAGCATGATGATCACGACGACAATGTTATATCACAGGTGGACCATTATATGAATTTAGGTAGGCTCCTTAACGTACGTTGATTGAAAAGTAACAACATACCTTACCCATTACATTATTTATAATATGTGTGTGTGTGTGTGTGTGTGTGTATTGTGTTAACATTATCCTATTACTAGTTGCCAATCAGGTTCCAAAACCATACATTGGATCCAAACCTATCCCAAGTATAAATGGATAATGGCAGTGGTGTGTAGGTTAAAATTAAGTAATGTATAGGTTAGGGGTTTTAACTGATGGATATTCGGGTTGGGGATGGGTTGATGGAACCTAATTTTGACACCGGCTCCATCTTAACCTGACTATACCGAGTATAGTATGTACCAGATTATACAAAAATTGAAGCTGATCCGATCCAAGTAGACTCAATAGGAGTTGATTATGGAATAATGTTCTTAATTTTGGTTTCCTTTCCTTTTTTTAATCACTAACACCATTTTCTAAAATTCAAAATTTGATAACCAATGGAGATGCTAGTTAAGTCATGATTTCATTTTGTAAAAGATATAGGTCATACTATGACCCATTTGCTTAGTCCGAAGCACACTAATTGGGACTGACAAATTAATATTTTGTACTCAAGAAGGCATGTGACTGGAAATGGCTAAAAGCATAAAAGATT
Source organism: Scilla litardierei (assembly GCA_030789695.1). Taxonomy (NCBI): domain Eukaryota; kingdom Viridiplantae; phylum Streptophyta; class Magnoliopsida; order Asparagales; family Asparagaceae; genus Scilla; species Scilla litardierei. Next base: position 23,094,484 of record CM061135.1, read on the forward strand.
AACGCAAATCCCTTTTAATATTACTAGTATTACAGCATGTGTGATACATGTGTGTGTAGTGTGGGTAATCATCACTTCCACACTCTATGGTAAAAATACATGAAATACATGAAGTACGTGAGTTCATTATTTGTTTTTGTTAACATTGTGATCATCCCATAAAAATCTTTTTGTCAAAACCCAAAAACCAATATTGGAATGTCAATGAAAAAAAACAAATATAGTATTAACGTCAGTGTAGTATACTTGCAGCAGTACATACAAGTTTACAATATGATTTCAAATCCAAAATGATTGTAACTATACATATTCACAATACTCACGATCCCAACATCTATTTCTATTCTTTGGATAATAAGAACCAAATACCCACATCTATAGTGTTTATAAGTGATGCAACAAAAGAAACATAAGAGAAGGTTGAATGCCAAGGAAATCACAATTTTTAATGATAGTTTTATTCAAGGAGATGTCATTTTATCTAAGTTTTTCTTTTTTCTTTTCTTTTCCCTAATCCGATTATTCGTATGTCTATTTTAAATGTTCTTCTTTTGTCTGAACCAAATTGCTATCCTTTAGCTGCCTACTGATTTCCTTATCCTAGGAGCAAAAAACTTACTATAAGGGGAAAAATAGGAAAATAACGCCAAAGGGAACATGCTTTTATTTGTTTAACTCTCTCTGTGCCTAGGTGAGAAATATTTTTCATTTCCTTGTAAAAGAAATCGATAAGAAAAATTAAAAAATAGATTGAAAAGATATAGATAGATTTTTTTATGTTTTTGGATTAGATGAAGTACATTTTAAATAACAAATCTATTTCCTACTTCTCTTTCTATTTTTGTTAGGATAGACACCGCCGTCTAGTTCTTGATATGTATATATTCATAAGAATAAGTAGGCAGATTATAATAAGAGGATGTGCCTGGAGATACGGTTGATCTTTTGTTCTTTTTGTTGTTTTGTTGTTTTGTTGTTTTTTGTTTTTTGTTTTTTGTTTTTTTTTTGGGGGGGGGGGCATTGCTTTTAAGATTTGAAACATCATAGAGCGGCAGGCTGATTCTGGATTTGTGTGGGATTTTTTCCTTCCGATTTCTTGCTAGTCTTCCAATTGGACAGGGGGAAAACTCAGAGCCCGCATGGTGTTTTTTTAAAAAAAAGGAAAGAGAGAAACCACTATGCTAAGTTATTAGAGAGAATATGGATGATGCAGGACCCCATGTTTTTTAAAAGAAAAACCTGGCCTGCAACAGTCTAGCTACACTTTTCTTTTGACATTATAATAGCATAGACTAGTACTAGTAATCCTTGATTGTGCGTCTAACTATATTACATATTATGATATCCAATCAAAATCCGATGTTTAACCAAAGTGGACGAGCATGGGTAGGGCTTGATTTACTCTTTTTATATTTCCAGTTCTAAACCTGTTGGGTATTAAAAACTTGATCGTGACCTAGAGCTAGCTCGAAGTGCTTGGGTCAAAAATTCAAATTCAATGCCAAACATAGGTTGGCTGCACTTCTCTCCATTCACAAGCTCATTTAGCATAAATGAGCTGTTTGCTTATATTCTCGTGTCTTTCATGGATAACAATGCCTAATTTTGTGTTTTACAATAACAGTAAAACATAAGATAATATCATAGCCTTGAATTTTTGGTGACTTAAAATAGCCCATCATATCAGCATTACACTAGTCTTAGCATTACACTCGTCTTGCATTTTTAAGGAAAATAAGATACTCAGGTTCATAAATGTGCAGACAAATACTAAGCATGGGGGACAAGTATATGGACGGGACGGGACGGGCCAAATAGATGCCCAATTCAAACAGACGGGCTTTCAGGCCGGCCCAAAGCCCATATGGGCTTTTTAAAGAATGCCCAAATGGGTTTAAAGAGGGCTTTGGGCATGCCCATCTGGCCTCATAATAAAATTACAATAAAAACATTAAAAATATAATAACAAACATGTCACATCCAAAAATTAATACTCGAATTCATCATGACCACAAATAAAATGAAAAACAATAATACAACTATACTTACTTTCCCTACACTCATCATAATAACATCAAGCATAACAATTCACCAGTTAATCCCATCACTCCTCAAAACATTCTTAAAACTCCTCAAAACATTCTTAAATTTAGTAAAAGTGAACTGCCCTTGAGAGGAGCATTTGCCCCGAGGCATTACAGTGACAACTAGCCCTCATAAATAACACCAAAACAGGAGCAAAAATACCACATTTACAAGAACTCTAGGTGCTCTCATCCTGTACCAACCATACAAAATTAACGAAAAATCATAAATAAATGAAAGATCTATTTTTTGCTCAAACATAACAAAAAACTATCTAGTTTTATACAGAATCAGAAAAGACAAAGAAAAAAAGGGGGCATAAACCCTCTCTGTTTGCATGCAGATAATTTCTTACTTCATTTAAGATTTGGTTGCTTCACTGATGAACCCACCATATTGATAATTGATTTGCTCTTCAACCCAATTCAGTTAAAATCCAACAAAAATTTCGAACAAATATATCTATATAAATTCCAGCATAAACATCAAAATTAAACTAAATCGAGAATACAACCATCAATCCAATCCAATTTCGATCAAAAAAATCACCAGATCAAAGGGAATAAAACATACACATCATCTTAATTTTATCAAAGATAAAAATAAAAACCTACCCATCATCAACATGATGTATATAATCCAAGCAAGCAAGAAGATCAATGGAAATAAAGCTTTCATGATCGATCATCATCATTTTGCCTAGCTACATGCCATCATTAACTAGTAAAATAGGTTGCAGAATCTGAAGCAGCCGAAGAAAGTTAATAATGATCACTAGGGTTTGTTTCAGCATAAGCAGCAGATGGCGTCATGATCTTTCTCATGTTCTTGATGGTCTTCTTCTTGTTGTAGCTGACACCTCTGGCCTTGGACTGATGGTCCCTCACGTCCTTTAGATAACTCATGCCGCCGGATCACCGAAGGGGTTGGCCTCCAGTCTCCCCCCCGGCCTCGTCGAAGGCTGCCCAGAGCCTGCCCACCATGGAATCAAGGCCGCCCAGGCCTGTTTCAGAGGACATAGGCAGGGGGCGGGCGGGTTGGGCTTCCTGAAGAAAGGGCAGGCGGGGGAATGAACATTGGTCTTGCCGAATTGATCGAGATATCTCAAGAACTCCACCTCGGAAAAAAAGCCCGATCGTTTTGGTTAACTGATAAATTGGAAAAGGAAAGCCCGAAGTTTCATTTGGACGGCCCGATCGGGCTTTCTGTAGGGAGCGGGTTTTGGCCTGAAATTTGATAGGGTATTTAGTTTCGGGCTCAGGTTGGCCCGATGCCCATTGGGTATGAGTATTAACCGGGCTTTTCGGGTAGCCCAATTGGGCACCGGGCCAACCCATTCCCATTCGTATCCCTAGACAAGTGGTATGTTGAACTCAAAAGTATATTACAAATTTCTTGTATTACATGCCCTACATATCTTATATTACCTGTTCTTGTATATAACGTAGGTATACTTCAAACTTTCTATTGATAAATTTACCATGTTCTTGAGCAGGCTCTGATTTTCCATCCATACCTTGAAAGGACAAAAAATCCCTAATATACTCCAGTCTTAATGTGGTAGGTGTACATTATAGCTGATATTATTAAAAATAGATATAATAGTTAGCCACGGGGTTTTAATTTTAACTCACTATCATATCATTTTATTAAAATAACATATAATGGTCCTGCAGAAGAATTATTGACGGACATACATTTCTTTTGGATTTATTTACATACCTGACTCCTTTATGAACTCTTTGGGTTATGCAGCGGAATTGTTAACAACCAACAAGCTATCAGAACTAGCTTGTTTGGCTTTGTATCTCATGTATGAGAAAAAGCAGGGGAAGAAGTCCTTTTGGTATCCCTTCATCAGGGAGCTTGACCGCCAACGAGGACGAGGACAACTGGCAGTTGAATCTCCTCTTCTGTGGTCTGAAGCTGAACTTGCTTATCTGGATGGTAGTCCTACTAGGGTAGGTTTTTTGCATGGGTTTGTTATGATGTCAGAAGGCTGTGAGACACAGCAGTGGCAATCTATATCATGTGTTCAATATTCTGATGCACATCGTATCATATTCTAACAAATCCATACAACTGAAATATTTTTGTCCTGGCAATGACTTAGGTTGAAGTTCTTGAAAGGGATGAAGGGATAAAGAGAGAGTACAATGAGCTGGATACAGTCTGGTTCATGGCGGGTTCATTATTTAAGGTCATTCTCATTCATACATCAGTGTAAATCATTAACATGTAACTGTTTTGTCCTCTTTCTGATGAAATCAGATGTTATCATCAAAAATTAGTTTGTGTACCCATATTTTCCCTCATATTTTTATCCCTCAATTTTTTATGCAGCAATACCCTTTTGACATACCCACGGAGGCTTTCCCATTTGAGATTTTCAAACAGGCATTTGTTGCCGTTCAATCATGTGTTGTTCATTTGCAGGTAAACAGATATGATGTTTCCTTAAATTCCCAAAAAAATTTGAAATAGGACATGAATGAAGATATTTTCATGTCTACATAATTGGCTGAAGAAAGATGTAGTCTATATAGTTCGTTACCTGCAATAAAATCTTGCCGTCAAGATGATTAACCGAAGAAAGCTATAAACTCAGCCACTGTATTGTCAGACAAACATGGCTTATCATGCATACAATAGATGCTCAATGATAGTGATGCAATCAAGATTTTTTATTTTTTTAATTTTATTTTGAGTTTCAGTTATTTGTAGTCTTGTATTTATTTTATGAGTTTTAGTCTTTTCGGATGAGTTTAGTATCACATCGGATGGGTGAAAAAGAGTATTGGTTTGTAAGCCTATATAAAGGCCATAAGACTTGTTTAGAATCAATCAGTCAATGAAAAACATCAATGGAAAATTTTCACAAACCTCAGAACGGTTCCCTTCCTTGGTGAGAAGCCTCGGAAACCCTTGGTGAGATGGTCAAAAACTCTAACATATCAATTTCTTTCCCAAATTCTTCATCAAATCCCTAAATTCCATCTTGTCATACATCAATTTGGTATCGGAGCCGAAGATCCCATCTTCGATCTTTTCGACCTTTAGATAAAAACATCATCAAAAACCTTAACCCAAAACCCTATATGTCTCCGTCTAAAGCATCACCATCGCCACAACTCTTCCGTCATCACCGCCCTCTCACATGGCATCGCCGATGACCACAAAACCCTAATTTTCGTTATGCAATCAAACGCCGATCAAAATCCACATAGATCTGTCTGCTCTCGAACCGTCACCCCATCACATCGACAACTGTCGGCGACAACTGGAGCTCTCGACCCCATGAACAGATTTGCCACCTCCAAGCGACCTCCCACGTATCCCTCAGCGCCCTCGACGACGATCAGAGCCTCCGGAAGCACTGCCGCACGTATTGTCGGACTTCACCGTTGTGATAGATATGCAATTTTGCCCATTAGGATTGTTTTTGTAATTTTCAGATTTCTAGGGGCTTTTTCGTAATTTTCAGGTTATGGGTCTTTTAGTAATTTTCAGTTTTCAGTCTATTATTTATAGGGGCCTATGGGGGATTAGGCATTGGCATGCTTATTTTGAGAGAATTATGAGAGAGATTGAGAATTCCCTCTATTTTCGGGAGAGTACGATCGTCTTCTAGAATCGACGACTTTGGAGAGCGGTCCATCTCTTTAACATGGTCACCATCTTGTATCCTTTCTATTTTCAGGTATTTATCAATAAAAACAGCAATTCTTCCATCAAAATCTTCTATTTCTAGCCCTAAAAACCCTTCCCTTACCCTAAAACTCCACATTTACCCAAAAATCCCACATTTCCACCAAAACCCACTCTTTATCCATCAAAACCCTAGAAAACCCCTAAAAATCATATTTTTATCATCAAAAACCAATAAAAATCCTATCAAGTGGTATTAGAGCGGTAAGATCTATGGCGACGACAAGATCGAAAGATTAGTTTGACACCTTAGAGGAGAAATACAACGACAAGCTTGATGGTGTGGAGCTAATCCTGGCGAAACAAGGTGATGCCTATGCAAAGTATGATGAAGCTATATAGAAATATGGAGAAACCATAGCACAAATCATGCAACAACCTGCGAGCATATCAGTGAAGATAATCGATTGGGCCGAAAACCCAAACTAAGGCAAAAGGCAAAAACTTTGGAGAAGGAAAAAGAAAAGGTGGAAGATTTCGTGGAAAGACTTCTCGAGGATGCCGATTACTACTTCGAGGAAGACGACTGAAGGGGTGGAGACCCACGCCGCCAGCCCTGGGCCCACTGGGGGCCAACCAGCCCCTGCAGTCAACCTGTAGGGGTGCCTGACCCCTGTTAACCAACAGCAGGGGCACCCAGCCCCTGCAGACATGCTGCATGGGTGGACACCCCCCTGTAGTAACGCTCAGCCCCTGTAGACTGTCTACAGGGGGCGACAGCCACCCTGCATGGTCGGACAGCCCCTACAGGGCCCTGACAGGGGTGACCTTCCCTTGAAGTGGTCCTACAGGGTGCCAATGCCCGTGCCGACATCCCGCAAGAGTGACAAGGGTTTTGGGGGTCCCTAGCGACACACTGAGATACCAAAGGCCCTCAGAATTACCTCTTGGAGCAGGACGATGATTTTCGGGAGCCCCACGTCCCCCGATATGCAGCTGAGTAGCGCTACCATCCACTTCCTGTCTACGATGAGTTTCATGGTGACTGTGACGACACAGCTTATGATGATGGCGGTGGGGACATGCCCTGGGGTGACGTGGACTGGGAAGGAAATGACGGCGGCGTCGATGTTCCTACGAGGGGCTATGGACGGCCCAGTGGCTTCATGTGTGACACTTATCATACCCATCAGTATAGACATGCTGGAGGACGCATGTGCCAGGAGAACATTGGAGTCGATGGAAATGTAAGGAAGCTCTAGATGTCGCTATTCAAGGGAGATGGCCGTTATGGCTGGATCTACAGGGTTGCGAGATTCTTCACGGTGACACATCTGTCAAAGGAGGACAAGCTGGAGGCATCGTGCATATGTTTCGAGGGGAAGTCGCTTTTGTGGTTTCAGTGGAGGGAGCAGATATAACCATTTCTCTCGTGGGACGAACTCAAGGATTGCTTAGTGCACAGATTTCGGGACACTAAGGAGAACCTACATGAGCAGTTATTGTCGCTCAGGCGGTGACGGAGTATAGGGAGAAGTTCGAGGTGCTATCAGGACGAGTGCGAGGAGTCCCAGAGGAGATAATGTAGGGGAGCTTTATGAGCGGGCTAAAGCTCACCATACATGCTGATCTTCGTATACAGAGACCTCAGGGATTAATGCAAACTATGGACTTAGCCCAGCTGGTAGACGATCGTATCGCAGAGGAGCGGAGATCTAGGGGGTTTCAAGTGAGACTACCTTTCGCAGTCAGGCATCGACAGTGGGGCAACATGCATCGACATGGATAGATCAGGCCAGTAAAGAAAAGCACATTGAGCCACAACCATGAGGACAATTTAGGAAGATGACTAATGCAGAGATGCGAGAAAAGAGACTGAATGGGTTATGTTTCCGATGCGAGAGGTTTATCCTAAGAAACCGATGTGGCATACCCAAGCTTCAATTATTGTTACTAGATGAGGATGAGGGAGATGATGAGGTGAAGGGAGAAGAGCCTGGGAAAATGAGCATTTTCACTTGGAGTAAGGCCGCCATATACTTCATGCTCAACATTAAGGACAATGTGGATTTTTGGCGGCGGAGTAATGATAGATTGCAATTTTGGCCCATTAGATGGCGTTTTCTTAATTTTTGGATTTATAGGGGATTTTTCGTAATTTTCAGTTTTAGCGGTCTTTTTGTAGTTTTCAGTTTTCAGTTTATTATTTATAGGGGGCTATGAGTGATTAGAGATTGGCATGCTTATTTTGAGAGAATTATTGAGAGATTGAGAATGCTCTTTATTTTTGGGATAGTGCGATCGTCCTCTAGAATCAGCGACTTGGGAGAGCGGTCCACCTCTTTAATGTGGCCATCATCTTGTATCATTTCTATTTTCAGATATTTATCAATAAAAACAACAATTCTTCCCCCAAAATCTTCTCCTTCTAGCACTAAAAACCATTTCTTCTCCTTAAAAACACCACATTTCCACCAAAACCCTATCTTTATCCATCAAAACCCTAGAAAACCCCTAAAAATCATATTTTTATCATCAAAACCCATAAAAATCCTTTCAATGTGCCACCATCGGCAACGAACGAAGCTGTCAACCCCATAGAAGTGTTCACAATTCACAATCAAACTCATATCCAGAAGTTTTGTGATGAATCGTCGTCAAAATCGGTGAAAATTGCCGTCGGCACCGACCAAGCTGACGGTGCTACAGTGTCGACTCAGCCGAGTCCAGTCGAGCCCCACTAGTGCGCTGACCCGAGCTGGCTTAGCCGAGCCGGTAACCCAAGCCGCTGACCATGCCGTCCCAAGCCGGCTCAGTCGAGCCGGTTGACCTGGTTAACAGCTCAGCAGTGAGCCGTGGTGCGTTTTGAGGATTTTTTGTTGATTTTCTGGGAATTTTTGCAAAGTTGTACTATTTCAACGATTCTAGATCCTTTTGAAACCTAAATTCAGTGCTGTTCGCACCAGTAAATAGCTAACTCAGCCAAGTACGCATATGTATCCTACATACAAGAAAATCTGTTTTAAATTATGAGATACTGTAATGATTAATATACTCTCTAAACAAACTTTGAGCTTGAAAAGTGGAGACAGTTACTAATCTTTTATGGCTTTAAGAATAAATTTGGATATGATAATTAAGAGTACCATCTAGAAAACTTCTCTCATTTTGATTTATCAATTGAAACAAAGTATAAGTATGCATGGCTCAAGTTAGGTGGAGACACACTATATTAGTGTTTGAATCAGCAAATTTATTATCGTCAATGGTCACATTCAAATCCGCTCTTTAATGTCGGTATTTTTCCCAGCATCGGTATATTCCACAAGCACCCCAACAATCTTCAGTAGAAATATGCTCAAACTGTGGCGTAACCAGGAATTTTTTTGCCTTGGCCGAAAGTAAAGATGATGGAAACATATATTTTTTTAAAGACATTACCATAAAAAAATAAATGTTAACAGACTTTAATTATTTATTGATAATATCTACAAAATAGTATTATACATATATTCAGTTTATGATTTATCACATATAAAATGTCTAAGTTGACAAATTGGTATCATACATATATACATGCATGCCTATGAAAATGATATTTGATAACTAAAGTAATAATTAAAGATTAATTTTTTTACATTAATACATATGCATACACAAGCATATGAAAATAATAATTGATATAAATTTTTTAAAATTAATTTAGAGAAAGAGGAGAGATAGAGTTAGAGAGAAAGAGTTAATGTAAAAGTGAGATAGAGAGAGTAGAAGGTCAGAGAGAGAGAGAGAGATGGTGATTATATATAATAATACATTTTTTCTTGCCCTAAGCTACCAAGGGTAAGTTGTACACATTTCTGCCATTGCGTGTTGTATTAGTAAAGAAATTAAAATAAAAAAAAAGAAAACGTTATTAGGAGATGAAATACAAAGTGCAATTTAAACTACAAATTGTGTTTCTGATGTACACAAGTTTTTATATGATAAATATATAATTATTATATGTAAAATATGTAAAATTGTCTTTTATTTAATATGCAATATTATCTTATTATATTTGATTCAAATATGGGGGTATACCAAAATATAATTAGATAGTTGTAAAAAATTAAAAATAACTTCATACTGGGGTTAGAACCAAAACCTCCATATCCATGGTCCAACGGCTAAGCATTGGGTTATAAAGAGATGTTGATGACACATCTAAACATAGCACATCCGTTGTTACACAGTTTTGCCCTTGTCGTCAGATAAAGAGAAACGAATCATTCAAGAGATGGAACAATGGTGGAAGGAACAACAGAGTAAACTCAAGACAAAGACAGCGATAGAGATTGATCTAACACCTGAGGCAGCGTGTAAGATTGAACATGAACTGAAACCAGATCGTGACCAAGAGATTGAGACAAAGATTGCGACCGAGCCTTAATTACAGCATGAGCTTGCGTGGAGCCTGAACCAATAATGGAGAAACATCAAGAGCCAGAACAAGAATTTGATCCATTGACGCATCCCGAGGCAGATGCATAGCTTGATCCAACACCACAATCTAAGTCAGAGCCCTATCTAGAGCCATCTATTGAATGAGCGCCAGTACTACAAATATAAGCACCGCTGAAGCTTATTGAGCACATTGAATTTGTTATTATAGCTCATCCTTCTCTTACTAACAAACAAATAATATATATATTTCTATCTTTTGTGAGTGGAGAGAAATTTTCAAAATGCGTGCTTCTACCAATCTGTATCATGTCACACTTCAGAGTTCGTGGACGTGTCTTTTCAAAATGCAAGGGACTATTGGTTGCTGACCAGCTGTGATACTTTTGTCGTCCTTCATCAGGTAGTGTAGTTTAAGCCGGGAAGAATGATAGTGATACAAACAAGATTTTTATTTTTATTTTTATTTTATTTTAAGTTTTAGTTATTTGAAGTCGTATATTTATTTTAAGAGTTTGTCTTTTTGGATGAGTTTAGTACCACATTAGATGGGGTGAAGAATGGTATTGGTTTGTAAGCATATATAAGCATATATAAAGGCCACGTGACTTGTTTAGAATCAATCAATCAATGAAAGAATTAATGGACAATTTTCACAAACCTAAGAAAGGTTCACCTCTTTGGTGAGAAGCCTCGGAAAGTGAAATGCTTGGTGAGAAGTCAAGAACCCTAATTTGTCAATTTCTTCTCCAAATCCTCCATCAAATCCCTAAATTCCATAGCGTCCTACATCACCCAACGTTTAGCATTCTGAAACACTGTGGTAGGTGGGGCATCTGACTTGCTCTTTACCACGTGAATGTGGTATTAGATGACCAAAAAGTATTTGCTGCTAGATATGATCCCATTGGAATGGGTTGATATGCAGGAAGCTGTAAGGAAGTTTCTCTTGGACCATACACGTAATAAACATACCCGTGTCAATGTGTTTACTCACATCAAACATTTCCAAATCATCCGTTGCATTTGAGGCAATTCAAATTTGATCACTTATTGTGATACTGGTTTTAACATATCTACACTCTGATAGGACTATATGATGATGTCTTATGATATCTACAAAAGCAAAATAAATCAAGACAAACCTATTGACCATCTATAAATAATTACCTTTCTAACCAGCATAACGTTCTTTCTGCTTTGTCAACCAAAACTACAAGTCAATTTTCTTTAATCTACTAGCTTTCGATGGAATCCCCAAATGCGATAAAGGAACTGCCCATGTCTGACAACTAAATGCATTAACACATCTTGCTGCTGGACCCCCCCGACAAAAGGAAAATAAATCTTAGTTAAATTGACAAATTAGATGCCTATACAATATACATACATACATTTATGACCATTCTCAATTTTTTTTAACTTTTAGCCGTCAAGTGTCATCCAGCACGAACAGATCTGTATATTCAGTTTTCTGCAAATTGAGGCCACTGTGACTGCTGTTACCTAACCTTTCAACCGTCCTTGCATCGCGCTGCATCCTGCTCTGGTTCATCATCATTGCTAGGTACAGCCACATGCAACTCAGCCGAAGAGTAGTAGTTCTCTTGTAGTGTTCCAAATATCGATCCGATATCTGCAATATTAGCCAAAATATCGGAAAAATCAAGAGGCCGATACAATATAAGTGTTTTTATTTCGGTTTCTGATTTTCAACTGGCATCCATCGCAATTCGAAATTGGACAGTTTGATATTTTAGTTTGAAATATAAATATCAGCCGATATCAACATTTTTTTGGTTTTAAATTTTTAGGTTAGATCCAATTAACATTGAATCCGATGCAATACAATAACTAATAATACTTACGAAAGGGAGAAGGTGTTGACCCGCTAGGCAACCAATTTCATCAAATTTTTTTGACTCCATCATTGGTTGATCGTTCTTTCTTCCTCTCGTTATCTTATACGATCTCAGTTGGGACGATTCGATCGTCATCTTCCTCATCTCGTTCTCATATCGTCACACGCCCAGTCTCCCTTCTTTCTAATGTAGGTCTTGGATTAAGTAAGTGTGTTGGCTATCAGTAAAACAAAATATTTCACCCGCATCCGTTAATTCTACGATGTCGACACCGAGTCCTCGGTGAGAACTACATCTAAGAGCTCCTCTATGTTTTCAATTTTTTAAAAATATTTTTGGTATACTTTAAATTTAGTTTTATTTGTTTTAATTCGATCTAATTATGATGTAGTTGGCAGAAAAATATTTCATCTTCCTAAAAATAATCTTTGATTTTAGGATTTTCTTTTAATTTTGTTTAGTCTAACAACAAAATAATAGTAAAAATACTAAAAATAATAGTAATATCTGCGTAGTGACTCTTCTTGTTTATAGAGAATGGAATGAAAAAAATTAAGAAAAATATGACCTTTTGGGCGTCGGTTGTTGTGCTATGATTACTCTCTTGTTTAGATATTTTATGAGCTTTATTTACAAGAACAAAGAAAGGAGAATACAATAAAAAAAATAAAAGATCAAATATGTATGGTACTCAATTGGTTCATGAGCACTTGAAGTAATAGGAAAGGTTTTTCAACATATTGGTAGTAGATTCAAGTTTAGTGTAACATATTAAGCTAATTATATCTTAAAAATATTTTTATATGAGTTTATATAATTAATATCTATTTAGATACATGTATGTCATGCATATGATATCTACTTTTAGACACATGATACTTAGTCAATATCCCCGATATCCATTATCCGATATCATATTTTTCAAAACGATACGCAACTAATATCCGATATTTAGAACTCTGTCTCTTGCCACGCAAATCATGCCAAAGTTTGTAATTGATTCTGGTTTCATGTCTAGGGATCCCGGGTGTCAATAGTCACTGATGCTTATTTTGGATATATTGGGGACAACCACAGGTATTTTGATATAAGATCGTTATAAGATACAACAACGATAATGTCACCAATATGAGCATATCAATTATTACCGACTCCTATGATTCGAATACACATCAATTCTTGAGCTCTGTTGTTATCTGCTACAGTCAAAATGGTCTGAGGTTAAAATCATATCATTTTTATTAGAATCTGTTATTGTAATGCAAAGAACGAGAAAAAAGAGAGTCCTAGTGTGGTCAATTTGAAAACATCATTCACGCGTCATCAAAAATTTGATGTTGGGCTGTTATGAGGTCATTTGAATAGATTTTTTAATGAAACTTCTCTAAAATTTAACCTTGAAGACTTTGATCATTTTATGTGTTAATTATATAGCCTGGTTTCTAGATTATTAGAAATTTGCATGTGCTTGATTCACTGGTATATTTTTGATGCGTCAACCTAACAAATACCCATATGTGACCACATCATCTTGCATACATCATTGATGTTAGGGATGATGTATATGTAATTGATTAATTATAGTCGTGCTTCTTATAAATGACATGATGTTTGGTTTCACAGTCATGTTACATGAAACTGTAACTTGACTTCCAAAACACAGTAACAGCAATAATATTGACATCATTTTTGTGCCTGCATGTACTCTTACCAGAGACAGTGGTGATTGCAATCAAAGGTTGACATTAAATAAGCTTTATGATACATGCAAAGAAATACATTATGGCAACAGTTAAGCCTTTCTAAGCACAATGGATTGACATCATTCAAATGGCTTTCATTCTATATTACTAGCAATAGAGTCTATTTAATTGCTTAAACAGGCATAACTTCTCCTTGGTGTCCGCCATTCTAGGTTGACATTGGTAAAGCTTTTAACACACGAAAACATGCATTCATGCCACCTCCGCACACTCGAGGGGTCACCTTCTCCATAGTAAGTGAAACTATGCAGCCTGCACTGGGCTCAATCATCAGATTAAGGAGGATTTATAAATAGCGACAAGAAACATAATTAGCGGAAGTGCAATAAAACATGAGTATGAACTTAATATGCAGGTTATGAAATACGAAGATGGATAATTTTTGTTGCTCATATTTAGTTCATCATGGCAGTAAGGTTGAGTAGGTTGTTCATCGAGTTGAAGCATGGTGGTTAAATGGAGAACTATGCTGGTCATAGAATGCTCAAGAAGCCGAAGGGAAAATTCTGTTAAACAACTTCACGACCCTGCCATGCTGGAAAATTAAGAAGTAAAAAAACAAAACAGAGAGAAGTGAAATGAGAATGTTGAGATAGATGAGCGACAATAATTGGATGATAACTGATATGTGTATACTAAGAAATTGAAATTGAGTATAAACGTGCATTATAATTATAGAGGCCAGTCATTGCAATGGAGGTCCATAATGTGCTTGTTGGCAGGTATAATGCATTTTTAGTTGAAGCAGCAGCTAGTGCTAGGGGTAGATCAAAGTCTACATTGATCGAGTCTATTAAAATGACGCACTTATTCTGTTATACCCGAGTAGGGTTTCCTTAACAAAAGAGGCATGTAGAGGGGAGAAAAAGATTTGTGTAGCCAACACCAAACACATCGAATACGAGATTTCTGTGTGCAAACACCTTCCAACCAAAAAAAGGAAAAGAAAAGAAAGAAAGTGGGCAGGCCTGTGAAAAAAAAAAACTCATCACGCAAAAGGAATCCAAATATATTACTGACGATATCTCAACATTGGAATAATTCTGATGTCTTTTGTTTTGTTTTGTTTTGTTGTTGTTGTTGTTGTTGTTGTTTTTTTTTTTTTTTGGGGGGGGGGGGCATGTGGACTGTAATTGAGATGAAGATAGTGGAAAATTGTGGACTGTAATTGAGATGAAGATAGTGGAAAATTGGAACTACTGTTTATGATGGACTGGGCAACACATCATGTCAGTGCTAGTTCAAAAAAGCACTATAATTATACCTAGCTATCCATTTCATGAATAGCGCCGCACATGTGGTTACAAAATACGGAGGATGGTGGATGAAATTTTTTTGGGGTTTTACAAAGCATTGCTGTATATCCAGCTTGATAGAGATCTCAATAAATCCCTTCAATGCTAAAGTTCTGGACCACCAAAATCCTAAAAGTAATTAATTGTTAAAACTCAATTCTAGATTTAATAGCTTACTCTTTAGTATACACATGCGATGCTCCTTTTCCCCGTCTCCATAGCCAAATATGTTATAAACATGGCATCTATTATATTATATAAAATTCCACAATTTGTTCTGTAGTTCAGGTTCATAATCTGCTGCAGTGAGTACTTTGGTTTGAGATGCAAGTCTGAATTTACTCGATTATGATCAACTGTTCACACAACTTAACGACATAGCCTGAGATGTGTAGGGTGTGGCCTATCCTTGCATAAATGCTAGTTGATATAAATATCATTTTGTAGTTTGCACTACTGTATATTATTTGCCATTTTTTCATTGGATTTGCTACATGAATATATTGTCGGGCTAAGGAGATTTACCAGCCAAAATTTTACAATAGGCAAGCATCCCCAAATATAGTATCACAAGAAGGACAACGGATCTTTGTGTTGAATAACTCTTCTAATTTCCATTTTACAGCGATCAGCTTAGCTATTTTTTCTCTTTTATAATACCTTTGTGGTCTGTGGCAAAGTTTGTCACTTTCTTGGTTGTTTAGAGTCTTTAGACTTCAGATATCATCTACGTTGTTAAAACTTCTAAAAACTTCTAATACTTTTCTTTGTTGGAAATAGAAAGTCAGCCTGGCGAGAAGGTTTGCTTTGGTTCCTTTGGGGCCTCCCTTATTGGCTTACAAGAGCAACTGCAAGGCAATGTTAACTGCAGTTGATGATGCCGTTCAACTTGTGGTTGATCGATCTTATAAAGCTGGGGAGGCAATTGTTGTATGGTATTCTATTTACCTAACACCTACTTTTAGTTTTTCTATTACAACATTTACTGCTCTTGCTTCCATGCACTGGTGATGTTTTAAGCACTGCTTTTAATGCTAAATATTTTATAGGTGTGGGCCACAACCAAATTCACGGTTGCTTCTGAATTATGGTTTTGTGGATGAAGATAATCCATATGATCGTATAGTGATTGAGGTGAAGTCCTGAACATGCATTTAATTTTAATATTATATATATTAACTGGAATATTCCACCCATATGACTTTCTTGATCTCTTCTGATTTAGGCATCCCTAAATATGGATGATCCCCAATACCAAGAAAAGAGAATGGTGGCTCAGAGAAATGGAAAGCTTTCTGTCCAAACTTTTCAGGTATGAAACTGCAATTTTCACTTTGTCATACATCTGGCTGTCGAGCATTACCTTCTGCCTTCTTGTGTAGGTGTATGTGGGAAGAGAAAAAGAGGCAATTTTAGACATGCTGCCTTATATGCGGTTAGGCTATGTCTCAGATCCATCTGAAATGCATTCAGTTATTTCTTCACAAGGTCCGGTTTGCCCCGTAAGTCATCTTATCCACCTTGTACGGTTAATTGTATAAACGAGTGGAGAAATGTCTCCCTCTTGACATTAGGGCCAAAACTTAACTTAGTTCATATATACAAATACACCAAAATGACTAATTAGACTAGGAACTAGCATCATAGAACAAAATGAAGTAGTAGACTTATGCATACAAGTTTCCATGTGTTGTGTATCATATGCAAGTACAGTAATGTTGTTAATATTATCAAGGTTTTAGCTTTATTAGATAAGTGGCTAGATCAGTTTGTTACTTTTTATTCTTCTTCACTTAGAATGTCAAGCGTTAGGTAAATAAGACAAGACATTGGTTACAAATTACTAACTTCAATGGGAAACCAGGCCAAAACTGGCAACATATGATGCATGAGTTCAAATATGGGATATGGATATGACATGGTATGGGTTTGTGGATGTGACAGAGCTTACCATTCAAAAATGAATACATGACATGCCAAAACAAATAACATGTTTTTGCACGTCCACCACACTGTTGTTGTTGTTCATTCCCAAAATTAATGTACAAAAGTAAAATTGTACAAATAGAGCTGTACCTGAACATATTGAAGTAAACTCCCAAGTTCTGTACATCAACTTTACCTAAAATGTTATAACCCTCTATCAAATTACATAAAATATAAATAGTTCCAATAAACCAAATAGAATTGTGACTCCTAGCCCGAAGCATTACATTTTTATCATTTCAGTCTTGGATATGTCCTCTAATATGTCCTGATTCAGTATAAATTAAAGGATATATCAAAGGCATATTCAATATCTATCCATCAAACTATTATAGTATCAATATTAGATATGTCTGTGATCCACATCTTCTAGCAGGGACGGCAATTTATTTTCCAAACCTTAATATCACACAGTTTAGTTGTGTGAACATTGCCAACTTGGTTCATTGGGAATTTGTCCAAGTCCAATACAAACTGGTTGTATTTCTGCATTCATTTTTGTGCAAACACAAACCGGATACATAATTTTCTCTAGTAGGCATGCGGTTTTAAAGCATGCATTTGTTCCAATTAGTTAAACATTTGTTATTTTTTTAATTATGTGTAAAATCATGTTGAAAATTGAGCATTTCTCAATGGAAATGCCCTAATATGCAGTTTGTTGCAAGGTTAACATTATTAACCATGAATCAGGAAAATGCACTCATTGTACATTCAATGTGCATGTCCCAATCAGGGGAGACATTTCATTGTCAGGGTAATACTGACGGGCAACTTTTAGATTTATTTTGATGTGGCAGCTTATTTTAACAAGAACTCAACCAGCTTGATGACCAAATTTGTTGATTATGAGATGTACTTACACTGAGGATGTGTAATATCTGGCCGACTGATTGTTATTAAATCATCTAAGATTTCCTTTTCTGCATACTCGTTCGTGCTATTATGCAGTTCAGTTTTGCAGAAAATGCTCATGTCTGTGCTACCATACGCATGTTGAAGAAAAACATTTATTACAATATCAGGTCACTTAAGTCGTTTAAAATCGTGTTTAAAGCTTTACTCCTCAATTATTTGAGTGTATCATATGCAGACTCTTACATATGATTTCTTATTTTTTATTTTTTTTGTTTTCTGTATGATGAGCATTGGGTTTATTGTTCCCAATAAGTTTCACGTGCTTTTCTCCAATAATAGGTGAGCCCATGCATGGAGCGAGCCGTTCTGGACCAACTTGTGGGATATTTTGAGACTCGTCTTGGAGGCTATCCTACAACATTAAGCGAAGATGACGCGATGGTATGTTAATGAGAGCGCTAATCTCCTACTTTCAAATTCAGTTATGGTTCATTGAGTCACTTTTCAATTATGTTTCAACCCAGTTGGCAGATTACAGTTTGAACCCAAGGAGACGAGTTGCTGCTCAACTTGTAATGTTAGAAAAGAAAATGCTAAATGCTTGTCTTCAGGCTACTACTGAATTAATGAACCAATTGCCAGATCACACTGTATCTCCTTGCCCAGCTCCTTTTGCACCTGAATTGAAATAAATGGTATCCCCCCCTCTTTCTCATGCAAGTACTCAAAGCACCACCGACGTATTTCTGTCAAAAAAACAGAAGAATCATCGATGTCCTCCCTTCTCCAATTAGTTATTCCCTTTCTTTTATGTTAAATCATATTGATTTTAGTTTTTCTTTTCCTTGCAGAATCACCTAAATCATGTCACACCATAACTGTGGTCTTGAAAGCCAAGAAAGTCACAGCTGCACTTTTGATTCTGGATTGCAAATCTGTTGCTGTATCCAGGTAATTTAGATGAATGCATGTAAATTGGAAGGTCATACCATCTGATCCATAATTTTCTAGTTTTATAATTTACTTTTAAGTTGTTGCATAAACAACCAGTATGTAGGTTCATTTCCCCCCCTCTTGTTGATTGAAATATTTTGAGATAGTTTATCATTGAAACATTTCTCTTTAATTTACACATCATCTCATGGTAGGAGTGCTTGATATTCAGTTATAAACATGCAGCAATGAATGACTTACATTTTACTGTTTATTTTAGCTTTTGGGGAGAGTCCATCAAGAACACAAGTACGGATGATCTGATGCCAAAGACCCAAAAGTGAACGAGGAAATACAATACTTGAAAATAACCTAAATATTAATGAAAGATAGGTAGGCTATACAGCTAGAAAGGCAAACATTTGTTCAGGTTGCCATACGCACTGACAGACGAGTTGGACATGGACATGGAAATGGTATAGGCTTGATATGTCTGCCAAAGAAACACGAGAGTGCAGTTCTTTTGTATTGGGTCCGAATGTTTTTAAGCCATATTGAGGTGGTTAATCATTTACTTGATGACTCCTTAACAGAAGATCCTTATCGATATTCATCCTTTCATTTCTCAACTCCCATTCCTCTCCATCTTGGGGATTTTGCAGTGGACCTAACCACAACAATTTCTTCAGACTGACTTGGCATACGTCTGAGTAAGCCTCCAGCCTCCATGAAGTTGCCGGACTCTGAATAAGCTGCTAAAGTACCCATGCCTGTGAAGCCCTATGTCTATATATGTATATGTGGGTTATATGCATATTATTTTTGTTTTGTACTGCATTCTTAGAATTACAGATATGAATGCAGTGTTTTTCATGAAATTCTTTAATGGCTCACTAAGATTTATTCTCCAGCTACCACTAACTATAATTTATAGTTTTAATTTGTTTATATACTTATGTCAAATAAAGGGGATGTGTTAAATTTCATATTGTGGAGTCCAATTCACATGCACACAGAATTCTCTAATTGGGAAGGATCGGAAGTTGTTGAAATATAAAATTGACCACACCACAAGACTAGGACATTAGGGTGTTTATATAGCTGAGTAAGTACAATACACTTACAATTCTTATTTGAATATATTTTTTAAATTGGAAAATCTAATTCTTTAGTTCAAATCTAAAACTTTTAATTACTGATTCAAACTAGAAAGTATAATTCCTAATTCTATAACAATCCCCTTTAAGTTGGAGCATCTACATCGTACATGCCTAGATTTTCACAAATTAATTAAACTTATGTTTTTCTAAATACCATGGTCATCAGATCTGCTAGCTGATTGGTAGAAGACATGTTTTGGCTTTGATAATATTCGCATCTAACTTTAATAGATCTAAATGGCAGTCTACTTCAATATCTTTGTTCATTTAATAAACACGTAATTTTTGCAGCCGTAATCTTATTACCTATAGGAGGTGCAAACGCAATCTATCTCGACTAAAATGTCTTGTATCCACACAATCTGATAAATGGTATTGGTCATGGTTCAATATTCCGACTATGCAGATCTAGATACCCTGTCTGCTTGTTTTTTCATGATACATGTTTCTACCAATGAAAACATAATAACTCGTGGTTGACCTTTTATTGATAAGACATCTAATCCAATGTGCATCAGAGAATCTTGTTATGCACTTGTGATAATTAAAATAGAGTAGTCCTTTGCCTGAAGCACTTTTCAAATATTATCCAGTCACTTATCCGGGGAGCATGCATTCGTTGGATATGCAATAATAGGTCGAGTCATCGTGAGGTAATTTAGTTTTCCAACTTATCTTTTGTATCTCCATGGATCTTCTAAGAGCTTCTTCTGATATGATATTAACTTAAAATTTGAATTCATTGGTGCATCTGTAACACGGTGCCCAAGCATACTTGTTTTGGCAACATATCTAAGGCAAGCATATCGGTTTCTGCAAGAACATCTAAGATGTACTATTGTTGAGAAAGATATCTATGTAAATCTTTCCACCTAAATGCCTAAGAAATAACGTAGTTGTCACAAGTTCTTAATCTGAAACTTCTGTTGCAAATATGAACTTAAGCATTTTATTTCTTGATTGTCGTCACTTGTAATCACTATATCATTCGTATAATGGCTAAACAGATCTATCTTCCTTGGTGCAAATGAAAGAAGTCTGAAAGATACCTTTGTCACGGTGAAGCCTAAATTCCTGGACAACCAATCAAAACTCTCAAATCAAGATTTAGGAGCCCTACAACGACTTTCTGATACGATAAACCTTTCTAGACACTTCCCAAGCTAGTTGTTGCTTTATATAAATTTCCTCATCAAAATTCTGCGAATGAACGGATTTTTGATGTCTAGGTATTGTAGAGGCCAATGATTTGAAGCTACAAGTGAGATAAAAACCAAAGTTGTGCCATTTAGCTACAAGAGAAAAGGTGTCCTGGTAATCCACATAATTATTTGAGAATACTCCTTTACTATCAAGAAAGCTTTTAGTCTTGCTAAAGACACATCAGGATTCAATTTGATTGTATATAGTATATACCTAACGATAATCAACTGCTTTCTTTCTATTAGAAAGGAGAACTAATGTACATCTCACATTTTTCTTCAAAATTTTCATCTCATCATCCATTACTTCCACCAATCAGAATTTAAAAATATATTAGATATAGACTTGGAATATGGTGAGAATCAATGGAAGAAAAAAATAAGCATGATGTTGGGTGGATGGATGTGAATAAGATTAGAAATATTAATGGATGTAAAGTGTAACTCGTTTTATCATTATGATGAGCAATATGATTATTTAGATTCCATGACAATTTAACATCAATTGAAAATTTATTTTCAATAATTCCCACCTGACTAAGTATTAGCGGTTAGATCTATATGGACATTTAGCATAGTTATCGTGAAATTGGTATGTCTTGTACATGCATGTGTTTGTTCTCTATGTTTTTAAGGTAACAAATTCGGTTTCATCGAAGAGGAATGTTAAATTCAGTAGAAAATACACGAAAGCACCTTTCAAACAAGAGATAAATAGTCTTTTCCAAAACATGGTATGGTCCAAATATTTACCATATGCTAAAGTTAATAATTTATTGGAAGAGATACTGATAATGACTGTATTCTTTTTGACTCCTATAATATCCAAGAACATATAATTAATTGCCTTAGGATCAAATTTAGTTTTATAAATACTATTATCATGAACAAAGCAAACATAACCAGATTTTCTAGGAGGTAAAGAAAATATATCACAGTTAGAATAGACCAAGAAATATGGAATTCGACTAACAAAAATAATAGAGGGCATGCGATTGATAAGATGACATGTGGTACCACATTCCCCTGGAAGTGTTTGGAAACATTCAAGTGGTTTAACAAAGTTCATTCAATCTTAAGTTGGTATCGATTCTTACGTTCAACTGTGCCATTCTAGAGAAATTTATAAAAGAACTAAAGATTCTTTCGTATTGTTAGTTCTCAAAGTACAAGTGGAAACACAAATTTGATTTTTATTTCAGGATAAAATGTTCGAAATGTAGAAAGCCTTTGAGTGATTTTTCACTAAAACCAGGTTATAAGAGAAAAATCATCCACACAGATAAACTATCTAAAACTAAGTTTGAAAGTTATTATATGTGGACCCTAAACATATGCATGAACTAACTCGAAATGACTATTGATCCTTTTATTTATGCATAATAGATACATCTTCCCATGATGTTTACCCAAATGACAGGACACAATTGAAAGGTGACACTTTCCTAACTCTGGAACTAATTTTTCAGAGTGCAAATATGGATGACAACACCGATAATGAAAATTGAATGCAGTAAAGTTAGTAAAATCAAATGAATTATCAGTTTTCAACTATTACAAGCCTACATGCTTGCATCATGTGACAATCTTCCTTTTTTATCATATTCTTCTAAAATACACAATGTTTTAAAAAAGAACGACACTGAGCAATTCAAAAAACTTATGAGTTTACTAATAGATAACAGATTGAATGGAAATCTTCCAATATAGTTGACATAAAAAGATAAAGATAAGTAGGTGTAATATTACACATACCTTACACATAAGATTTAGAACCAATTGCTAAAATTACCATTGAAAATGATAGCGAGTTGAGATACTTTTATTCACAATAATGTGGTTAGATACAACTGAGACAATTCCTAAGTACTAAGACTTTAAAAGTGAGATATGAGGTGGAGTTACCTATCTATGCTAGAATGGTGACAGACAAGGATGATGTAATGTGAATACACCTTTAATGTCTGAAACTTCTGATATTTCACAAACATATCATCTGACATAGTTGCATTCAACATTATAAAAGATGGTTTGAGTGGCTGCATAGGCAGAAGCGATCCTAAGTCACCTGCTTTGAGCTTAGGTGCCTGCCTGAGCAACATGAAAAAAAGATTTACATGCTGATGCTCGTCATTGCCCAACATTGCTCGTCGTTGTATGTCATCACTTTCTACGGCTTCAGACACGGCCTCCGCCTAGCCATAAAAGGGGAGAGAGAACGAAAGAATATATGACCAGGGTGCAGACTCGACCTGCTAACTTGCTTCATATGTTTAGGCTTAGGGCCCATCCCTAAACCCAAATCTTTCGTTCGTCTTCTTCTCTTTTCCTTTTTGTGACGAGGCGAAGGCGACAGTCGAAGCGATGAAGAGCGACAATGAGCTGCGGCAAACAACTTCAAGAGATAGTGAAAGGTGTCCTCTTTATTTCACCACACATGTTGCGGTAGTTGGGTAGTAGCAGCTGTAAGGAGAAGAGAACCGAAGAAGATATGAAGATGGAGGGAGATCTAAAAAATAAAAAAAAATTTACAAAAAAGAGGGCATAAGTGGTATCAGAGCTAGTGCTCCATAAGAACTCTTTTTAAGGGAGAGATCAAAACGTTAGGGCTAAAGTCGGTTTTGATACCATGTTGAAATAGGAAATATAAAATATTTCACATCCCATGACTGGAGTGTCCGGCTGCTTATGTAGCTGAGAAAATACAATGCGAGTCCAATTCTTATTTAAAAATTTATTCTTAAATTTATAATTCCTAATTCTAAGAAAATACAATGTGAGTACAATTCTTATTTAAATTCATATTCTTAAAATTTTAATTCCTAATTCTAAACTGAAAATTATAATTCCAAAATTTTTAATAGATTTAAATCATTCCCATTTAGATTCCATGATATGAAAACAATGAATACCATGCCATTCAACTTGATCTACAATATTTAGGTTTTAAAGTGCCTGAAAACTATATAGGTAGTCAAGGGTTTCTGCATGTACATTTGCCAGACAATGGATGGTTGAAGTAGCAAATTATTTAGTTTTAAGTGTTTAGAATGTTTATAATCTAATGAAAATTGGTATGCTACCGCTTCTAAATGAGCAAATGGTTGGACCAAGAATTTGTACTTCGTAAACCATAATCGGAGCAACAACCTTTTTTGGCAGCCCATAATGGGGTATTTGATGCATAGACAAGAAAAAAAATCAAATTCATTTTCTTTTTGGGTTGTAGGCACTCTATCTGATGTGCGCATCAACTCAAAGGGATATGGAATGACCTACAATTTAATCTGAATGGAAGAGGAGTTCTACACCCCCTTTCAGAAGCAGCCAAGCATGTATATATTATATTATGAGTGCTTGTATTTTATATCCGTGTGTGTGTGTGTATGTTGGTCAATAACCAACATCCAATTATTTTAGGCGTGAATATACTGAGAAGTCAATTTGCTTTGAACTTTGCAGCACAGTAAGAGGAGGAAACTTGAGTCCACCCTTTTAGGTGTTTTTACGTTCCCATCTTTCTACACTAATGACAAATGAACCAAAACAAATAAATTTTTGATATTTGTAATTCAGTAAGCTGTAAGGTTGTGGATCCTTTTTTCCTTAGTAGGCCTTGGTCGGGAAGGGAGACAAACAAAAAATGATTAATTTAAAGTAGTTATGCCGATGGATCCTGTGGGATCTGAGGCGATTGGCACCCCCGAATATCTGTTGCATTGCATTGCATGTGACGACTACTTGGTGATGTAGAGAATAATTACGTCAGGTACCTAGGGTTTTCTTTTAATACAGACATCAAGTTCCTTTCTGAAGGAATCAGTGAGCTTTTCGAACTGTAGAATGTGCAAAATGTGTTAGATGGTGATCTTTTATACGAACTAAGCTGTTAAATTTTACTTGATCCTCTTATTTGTCATAAATACCCATGTTTCATTGGCAACTTGATTCACCTTGTGTAGTTTGAAGCCTTGAAGACTGACCAATCGCCTTGGAGTGATCTTAACCTCGGATTGGATTGGCATTGCTGCATAACTGTGACTTGATAATCAGAAAGTTTGTACGAGAATCAACGCATCCCTTGTACAGACTTTTTTTTGTAACCCACCGGGTTCAGGTTGTATTACAAGGCACAATGCAACGAATGCGTGTGTAATCATTGGCTCATCTTAATTGGAAATGTTGTGAAAAGAAATGTTTCTGGTTCATGTCTTTACTCTCTTCCACCTATTGTATTCAGGGATGTAAATGGATACGAATTATCCTAATTAAATCTTGTATGTATCCTTTCGGATATGATATGTAGATATCAAAATTTCTATCCGACAGGACATGGATAAAGAGTTGGATGATAAAATTCCAATATTAGGAATGACGTGTAGATATCAAAATTTTCTATCGGATAGGACACGGATGATAAAGAGTTGATGATAAAATCCGAATTTTTCCTAATACGGACTCTGACACGAATATCCCATAATACATATAATTTATGAATTATAATATATTAAATTCATGATTTAATTGTTTTTACTTACACTCATTTTTAGTAAAATTGTTATGTGTTTGGTGCATTTTATCATGACATTTGTGTTTTTGTTGTTTATCATTTATCCCAAATTTAATCAAATTGTCAATATCCGAGTACTTTTTTGTAGATCAAAAATCATTTTAACTTTTTAATAGATCGAAAATCTTTTTAAAGCGTGCGATGCACCTCAAAAAAGTATCCAAGCCTAGCTGAGCCGAGCCGAACAGGCGGCTCGGAGCTGAGCCGAACAGGCGGCTCGGAGCTGAGCCGAACAGGCGGCTCGGAGCCGAGCGGAGCCGAACAGGTGGCTCGAAGCCGAGCGGAGCCGAACAGGTGGCTCGAAGCCGAGCGGAGCCGAACAGGTGGCTCGAAGCCGAGCCGAGCTGAGATGAATAGGCGGCTCGGAGCTGAGCCGAACAGGCGGCTCGGGCCGAGCGGAGCCGAGATGAATAGGCGGCTCGAAGCCGAGCCGAACAGGCGGCTCGGAGCCGAGCAGAGCCGAACAGGTGGCTCGAAGCCGAGCGGAGCCGAACAGGTGGCTCGAAGCCGAGCCGAGATGAATAGACGGCTCAAAGACGAGCCGAAATAGGTGGCTCAAAGCCGACCCGGAATAGACGGCTCGGAGTCGAGCGGAGCCGAACTGAACAGGCGGCTCGGAGCCTAGCCGAGCCGAGCCATGTGGGCGCCTAGGAGCCTAGCCGAGCCATGCGGGCGCCTAGGAGCCGAGCCGAGCCGAACAGGCGGCTGGGAGCCGAGGGGAGCCGAACAGGCGGCTGGGAGCCGAGGGGAGCCGAACAGGCGGCTTGGAGTCTAGCCGAGCCATGTGGACGGCTCGAAGCGGAGCCGGAATAGGCGGCTCGGAGCCGAGCTGAACAGGCTGCTCAGCCGAGCCGAGCCATGCAGGCGGCTCGGAGCCAAATCAAGTCGAGCCAGTACCGACCTATGCTAGTTGTCTCGGATCAAAGTTTACATCCAGTGGCGTTCCGTGCTTGGGGCTGGAAAACTGCATCCATCTTCTGATCCATACCCGATATGCCTCCTCCAACCTGCACTATTAGGTATTCGGTATTTTTCAAATCTGCCAGGATAATCACGTGTAATTTGTGGCCTAAAATGCCTTTAATATTAAAAGATCCATGGGCATCAATGGTGCCCAACACGCTCAGTAACAACTTGAGAATAAGATTAATGGGTTTACTTGATGGGAAATAACTTTCAAACTGCTAGTAGTGGCGGTAACAATGTTCCAATGTACACCCAGGTAGCTTCTCGTGATCCGATATCTCCCATTTTAATTTACAAATCATGGAAGCTGCCAGTAGCAAATAATGAACACTCATCTTACCAAAATATTATTTAATTTAGAAAAGTAAATCCAAGGCCAAAATTAATTATTTTTGTTGCCATATCTGAGATATCACGGAGCGATTTGCTGAAGCTATAGTAACTCAATTTGCTCGTACCGCAAATGCTCCCTGCCCCATCGCCCACCGGCTTCCTTCAGAACTATGAATCCGCCACTATGTTGTTGAGTCTGGATGCAATTTTCGCAGATTTGTAGTCATCCCTAAGTTGGATAAATCTGGAATTCCAAGCAGTAATCAGAACGGAAACACGAATGCCAAAATATTCAACTGTTGACAACTATTAAGACGCGTGAAACGTACTTCAAAGCATCCTTCCGTATGCTCGGATTCCCGTCGAACAAGGAAGCAAGACTCTCGGGGGCGACCACGAAGACATTAGCCACACTGGAAAGGGAAAACGAGAGGTAGCCGTGATTATTCCATCTATCAGTCTCAGATGAAAAAAACAAAAATAACACAATGAAAGAACATACTATCCATAACATACATGCCCAGCAATTCAAATTTCTCGTCAACGGAAGGAGCGTTAAAGCTGCGGACAAAGTCTCCGTACTCATTTATGTCTCGTTTTATCCGGAGCCCACCACTGCATATAAGCATATCATAAGAGAATAAACCTTTCAGGTGGTGAGACTCGAGAAGAAAACATAGCCAACAATCAACAAGAAAAAATCACGTGTCAAATCGCCTCATCATGTTCATCCAAGTATTTCAACAATCCTGTTATTATATCACAAGTTGAACCTATGATAAATGAACATCACCTTGGATGTGACCTTGTGCTAATCTACATGGAGGACTGAAAAAACATCATGGTTAAGCTGTTGTGATTCTCACTGATCACTAGAAGAATTACTGGTTACAGTAAAACAGTAAAAATACTGATCACGGTAAAACAATAAAAATGGAGAATAAAAAAACTTCACTATTTCTCACTGGAAATAACTTTACACACTCTAGGGTAAACAACAAAAAAAACTCACTACAATTTTACCTCTCCGGGGTAACTTCCCTCTCTGGGGTAACTTCCTCAATCCTCTCTGGAATTGAACACACTTCTTCTCACCCGGAAGAAACACTCACAACCATTCACAACTCTTGCACCGGTTGTTGTTGCTTGTTGTTTGGTGTGTTGTGGGATGCTTAAACACCTTAGCCCTCTCCCCTTTTATAGGCACCAAAGGGGGAGGGGTTGGAGCAACTCAAGAGCAACTTGAGTTGCTCTTCCCCTCAAGATTGACCAGCCAGCAGCCCATGAGGGCTGCTGAAAATTTCAGCAGCCCTCATGGGCTGCTGCAGCTGGAAAATTCCAGCAATTCTCCCCCTCCAGCTGCATCAAAATGATTGTCACTTAACAACCATCCCAGCTATGTCTCTGCACAGCTCCAGCTTCTCCCGTGTCACCACCTTCGTGAACATATCTGCTGGATTCTCCTTCGTGTGGATCTTCACTAGTCTCAACAGCTGTTGCCCCATCACCTCCCGTATCCAATGATACCGAATGTCAATGTGCTTTGTCCGAGCACATCGAATTCTTGCTCAGATCTAAAGCACTTTGACTATCACAATGTATCATGTACATTTTCTGCTTGATCCCTAATTCTTGGAGAAATCGCTTTAACCACAACATTTCCTTACCAGCTTCTGTAATTGCAAGATACTCCGCCTCTGTTGTGGATAGCGCAACGCACTTCTGCAATCTTGATTGCCAGGACACAGCTCCCCCTGCAAAAGTGTAGACAAATCCTGATGTAGATTTTCTACTATCAAGATCTCCAGCCATATCTGAATCTGTATAGCCCTCTAAGATTAGATCAGCTTCTCCGTAGCATAGACATGCCTTTGAAGTACCCTTCAGGTATCGGAGAATCCACTTGACCGCCTCCCAATGTTCCTTTCCTGGATCAGAAAGGAATCGACTCACCATTCCCACCGCATGGGCAATGTCAGGACGTGTACACACCATTGCATACATCAGACTCCCAACTGCTGAAGAATAAGGTATCGATGACATCTCCTCCGTCTCTTTCTTGGATGAGGGGCTTGACCTCCTGCTCAACTTGAAGTGGTTGGCCAATGGAATGCTAACTGGTTTGGCATGATCCATCTTGAATCTCTTGATCACGCGTTCAACGTACTTCTCCTGAGATAGCCATATCTTGTTGTGTTTCCTATCTCGGACTATCTGCATTCCCACAATTTGTTGAGCCGGACCTAAGTCTTTCATATCAAAAGACTTAGAGAGTTTCTTCTTCAGCTGGCCGATTTTTGTTGCATCTTGTCCAACGATCAACATATCGTCGACATACAAAAGCAATGCAACGAAGCTACCGTCTGGAAACTGCTGTGTATAAACACACTGGTCTGCAGCGGTCCTTTTGTAGCCTTGACTCATCATGAATGAGTCGAACTTCATGTTCCACTGTCGTGGTGCTTGCTTGAGGCCGTACAGACTCTTCTTCAGCTTGCATACGAGGTTTTCTTTGCCTGAAACCTCGAAACCTTCTGGTTGCTCCATGTAGATTTCTTCATGTAGATCACCATGAAGAAATGCTGTTTTGACATCCATCTGCTCAAGCTCTAAATTCAACCTGGCTACCAATCCGAGGATGACGCGGATTGAAGCCATCTTCACAACAGGTGAAAAGATCTCGTCAAAGTCAATACCTTTCTTCTGAAGGAATCCTTTGACCACCAGCCGAGCTTTGTGCTTCACCATCTTTCCGTTGCCATCTTTCTTGAGCTTGAACACCCACTTGTTTTTCAGCGCCTTCTTTCCTTGTGGAAGCTTGACCAACTCATAAGTAGAATTCTTTTGCAGAGATTCCATCTCATCCTGCATAGCTTGCAGCCAGCTTTCTTTGTTCTTGTGAGATATTGCTTCATGGAAACTCTCTGGCTCCCCCTCTTCAGAAAGTAGAAGATATTTAGCTTCTGAATATCTGGTTGATGGAATCCGGCCTCGTTCAGATCTCCGTACTTGTGAGTTGTTGACTTCAGGAGGCGTACCATCATCTGCCAGCGGTGATGGTGGTGCAGTATCTGCTGGAAAGGGTTGTGGCTCCCCCTGCTCAGCATCCGCCTCTTCTTCCATGTCTTGTTCAACAGCCTCCTCCTCCTCTGGTATTTCTTCATGCACCTCTTCGTATTGCATTGGTGCTGGGTCTGGAACAATGTCTTCAGCACTTGAGCTTGCAGTTGAAGACGCCATGGGCTTTTCAATGTCTTCCAATGTCTGATTTTCTTGGAACAGCACATCCCTGCTCCGAATAACCTTCTTCGTCTTTGGGTCCCACAACCTGTACCCAAATTCTTCATCTCCATAGCCGATGAAGATACAAGGAATGGTCCTTGCATCAAGCTTCTGTCTTTGCTCCTTGGATACATGTGCAAAGGCTAAGCAACCGAATACCCTCAAGTGGGAGTAAGAGGGATTCTTACCAGACCACACCTTCTCTGGAATTGCAAAATCCAAAGGTACTGATGGTGATCTGTTGATGAGGTAGCAGGCGGCACGAACAGCTTCTCCCCAGAATGGCTTTGGTAGCTTAGCCATACTGAGCATGCTTCTGACCTTCTCCATGATAGTTCGGTTCATCCTTTCAGCTACGCCGTTGTGTTGTGGAGTGCGAGGAACCGTCTTCTCATGTCTAATGCCTTGAGTTTTGCAGTAGACATCGAATGCTCTGGAAGTGTATTCGCCTCCATTGTCTGAGCGGAGGCACTTTAACTTCTTTCCTGTCTCACGTTCGACCATGACGTGGAACAGCTTGAAGAAGTCGAGCACTTGGTCTTTCGTCCTCAAGAAATAGACCCACACCTTCCGAGATGCATCATCAATGAAGGTCAGAAAATACCTATTGCCACCCAGCGATTCAACCTCCAAGGGACCGCAAACATCAGAGTGTACCAGACTGAGTAACTCTGATCTCCTTGTTGAAGAACTGAAGGAGACTCGATGTTGCTTGCCAACTAAGCAATGCTGACAAGGATCTAGTCCAGCATCCTTAGTGATTGAGATCAGCTCCTTTGTCAAGAGAGATAACCCTCTCTCACTCATGTGACCAAGTCGTTGGTGCCACAGACTTGGAGTAGCCTCACGTTCCACCACGTTAAGGCTATCGGTACATATCTTCACATGAGTTTTGTATAACGTACCGCAAATGTGCCCCTTTGCGATAATCATGGCACCTTTCTTCATTCTCCATGTGCCGTTGCTGAAGTGGTTGTCGAAGCCATGTTTATCAAGGGCCGTCCCAGAGAGCAAGTTCAGCCGGAGATCTGGCACATGGCGGACATCCTTCAGCGTGATTGTGCAGCCGACGTTCGTCTGAATCTGAACGTCGCCAATTCCCACGATCTTGCAGGAACTTGTATTCCCCATCTTCACAATGCCAAAGTCTCCTGCCTTGTAGTTGGTGAAGAAGTCACTTCGAGGAGTGGCGTGGAATGATGCTGCTGTATCAACCACCCACTCGCTGTCCTGGTTGGAGACGTGAAGGCATGTCTCTTCTTGGATAGAGCAAATAGCCACTTCTCCGGTGCAAGTGACTAACGCCTCTCCATCCTTCGTCTTCTGTTGAGAACCATTTTGACCTTGTTCTCGCAACAGCTTCCGGCAGTTTTTCTTCATGTGGCCCTCCATGCCACAATGGTAACACTTGTAGGTAGGCCTCCTCCCGTCTGTGGACCTACCACGGCTTTTGCTCCTGCCTCTGCCCCAGCTGCGACCACCTCCTTGTTGTCTTCCTCGAGTCTCTGTCACGAGGGCATGCGATTGGTCGGTGCCGGCTTCTTTTCTCCTGGCCTCCTCGTTGAAGAGGGCATCCTTAACCATAGACATGGTAAGTTTGCCGTTTGGGGCCGAATTGCTGAGGGAGACCACCAACGTCTCCCAGTTGTCCGGAAGAGAACTGAGAAGAAGAAGAGCTTGCTCTTCATCTCCAAGTTGTAACTCCACCGCAGATAGTTGATTCACCAGGCTCTGGAACTCGCTCGTGTGCTCCGCAACGGAAGTTCCACTCCGCAGCTTCAAATTTACCAGTCGCCTCATTAACAAGGCTTTGTTTCGAGCGGTCTTGGCTTGGTACATGTCCTCTAGCTTTTGCCAGAGGGCATATGCGTCCGTCTCCTGTGCAACATGGTGGAAGACGCTGTGATCGATCTATTGTCGGATTTGACCGATCGTCTTTCGATTCATCTTCTTCCAGTCAGCTTCTTTGGTGGATTCCGGCTTTACTCCTTTGACCTCCAATGGGTCAAATAAATCTTTACAACTGAGGAGATCCTCCATTCGAGGTCTCCACAGTGTGTAATTTATGGCCGTCAGTTTGACCATAGCTCCCGACGAGGATGATTCTTCCATTGAAATTTTGAAGAGGAAAAAAAAGGTAATGGTAGAAAAAAAATTTCCCTCCCCAAAAATTTTACTCCTTTTTTTTACTCTCTCACAGACAGCTCAACTTGGCTCTGATACCACTTGTTGTGATTCTCACTGATCACTAGAAGAATTACTGGTTACAGTAAAACAGTAAAAATACTGATCACGGTAAAACAATAAAAATGGAGAATAAAAAAGCTTCACTATTTCTCACTGGAAATAACTTTACACACTCTAGGGTAAACAACAAAAAAAACTCACTACAATTTTACCTCTCCGGGGTAACTTCCCTCTCTGGGGTAACTTCCTCAATCCTCTCTGGAATTGAACACACTTCTTCTCACCCGGAAGAAACACTCACAACCATTCACAACTCTTGCACCGGTTGTTGTTGCTTGTTGTTTGGTGTGTTGTGGGATGCTTAAACACCTTAGCCCTCTCCCCTTTTATAGGCACCAAAGGGGGAGGGGTTGGAGCAACTCAAGAGCAACTTGAGTTGCTCTTCCCCTCAAGATTGACCAGCCAGCAGCCCATGAGGGCTGCTGAAAATTTCAGCAGCCCTCATGGGCTGCTGCAGCTGGAAAATTCCAGCATAAGCTACTTGAAGATCTTGTTTCAGCTGACAAACTCGAAGAAATTATGTATTAACACTCTACTTTTGTTGGAGGCCAACACTAGTCCTTTATGTTGTATCTAATAAGATGATTAGAAGCCTACCAGCCTTTCTCCTAATAGATAATGATAAAAATAAAAATAATATGATGATAAATAGAGCCATATGCATCACCTGGTAATCTGATGCGGGTGCACCCGGTGCACCGGGGCCCTCCTCTGGAGATGGAGCACGTGGCGGTGGAGCCGTCATCACTTACGCACGTCGCAGGAGACGCGGTTTAGGCCATTTTCTTAGTGGGATGGTATTTTGGTATTTTACCAAAATACCTCCTCTTTCTTTATATTAGGTCTAGCCGTCATTTTGTGGTTTCATGCTTGTATTGTGAGAAAACTCTCAAGCGTCATTTGACGGTGCTTAAGCTTTGGTCCGTTCATCCAAAGCGGGGAGATCGATCTTGTCTCTAATAAGATCAACTATCTAGGTTCTTATCTCAATCAAGCAAAAAATACAAACTTTTCCTCTCTTTTAATTTTCCTCTTTAAAGTTGTGAATCGATCTACGACGATTCACATCAATTGGTATCAGAGCAATACGATTCCATGGCAACGGGAACGAGGGCTTCCGTGGATGAGAAGATCCAAGGTCTACGCGACGATCTCAATCACGAGATCGAGGGTTTGAGGAAAGCGATGGAGGCGTCGATCAAGGATCATGCACACACCCAAGAGGACATTCAATCGGAGCTTCGAATCATGAGAAAGGAAACCGCGGAGGCCACGGCGGCTATTCCGGCGATAATGGAGTTGTTGCAAGGATTGACCAAGGAGAAAGCGGCGGATCGCGACAAGGGGAGAATAACGGAAGAGATCCAAGGCGAATCCGGCGTCGTCTCGACAAATCAAGGACCCCCGAGTCACGGGGAGTCACATGCGGCGGCGGCGGCTACAACCCTAGCCGGCGGGCTAGGGTTTGGCGCGACAGGGCCCGGATCTACCTCCACGGGCCCTGTCGGGCCAAAAAAGGGGCCGACTGACCCGCCCGGCCCAGCCATGGCCTGGGCGGGTCAGGCCGGCCACCCCAGGGCCTCGGCGGCCCAACCTGGGGCCGCCGAAGGCCCGGCACCCCCTGGCGGGGGTGCCCAGGGGCCGCCGACCCCCTTTGGGGGCCTGGCGGCCCGCGCGACACCCGCCTGGGGGTCGGCAGCCCCAGGCAGGGGCGGAAGTGGGGGCGCGGCCCCAATCTGGGGCCGGGCGGGTCCGCTGGACCCTGGGCATGGGTCGGTGGGCCCGGGCGATTTTTCTGGTGGCGCGGCGAGCACAGGAGGGGTATTTGGTGGTGTTGCGAGGTTTGTACCCCAATCTGGAGGGGTTTTGGGGGCACCGAGAGGCGGATGGGCCTCAGGAGCAGCTATTGGGGCCCCAGCGGGCCAGTTTTGGAGAGCAGAGACCATTCCGCCTGGGCAAGGGCCCAATTTTGCACGACCGCCAGAGTTTCCGGGGCACTACTACCAGCCCGAGGCGTGGGAGAGACCTGCATGGCCAGAGGAGCTGTACGGGGTCGACAGGGGAGGCCCGAGGGAGGCTCGGGGTGGCGAGATGGTCAGGGGGGTTGACCGAGGCGGAGATAGGGGGCAGCTAGGCGACATCAACGCAGATCGGCGGTTGATGAAGCTGAAGATGCCGACCTTTGACGGCACCGACCCTGATGGGTGGATATACCGAGCGGAGAGGTATTTCCAGGTGATGGGTCTGACGGAGCAGGAGGTCCTGAAGGCCATCGGGATTTACTTTGAGGGGAAGGCTCTGGCCTGGTACCGGTGGAAGATAGCACGGTCCCCTTTTCGCACCTGGGAGGAGCTATCAGCGCTGATCGTAGACCGATTTCAGGAGACAGCAGGAGGGGATTTTTACGAGCAGCTGTCGGCCCTGAGGCAAGAGGGGACAGTGCGTGACTATGTGGAGAAATTTGAGATGCTGAACAGTAGGGTGAAGGGGGTGACCGATGAGGTGATGATCGGGAACTTCATGAGGGGACTGAAGCCCTCTATACGAGCGGAGCTGAGGATGCAGAGCCCTCAGTGTTTGGAGGATGTCCTTCGCCTAGCCCACAAGGCGGAGGAGAAGCAGTCGGAGGAGAGATGCATGAGGGGGGCTTGGGGGGCGCAGGGGCAGCGCAGCCCAGTAGCACCTGCACCACCTAGGCCAGCTATCGGACCACCAGCTCCAGTACCACCTAGACCAGCTGCAGGGGAGGTCCGCACCACCGTACCTGGTAGGCGCATGACGGAGGTTGATATGCGGGCACGGCGAGCGGCGGGCCTATGTTTCAGGTGTGACGAGAGGTTCACCCCCGGTCATCGATGTGCGAGCAAGTTGCCGCAGATCGTGATTGTGCCCGACGAGGAGTATCCGGAGGAGGAGGAGCCGGGGATAGTGGAGGAGCCTGAGGAGGAGCATGTGCACATGGATTTTGCGGAGGTGTCGCTGAACTCCGTGGTAGGGTTCACTCCGAACCATACTATGAAGTTGGCAGGGACGTTGGGAGATCAGACGGTGACAGTATTGATTGACAGTGGGGCGACCCACAACTTCATCTCGAGACGGCTGGTAGAGCGTCACGGGTTGGAGTTGAGCACGATGGAGAAGTTCACTGTGTTGCTGGGCACAGGGAAGATGGAGGAGAGTAAGGGGCTCTGCAAGGGGGTGTTTTTCACGCTGCAGGGGCTTCAGATAGTGGAAGACTTCTTGCCGTTGGAGTTGGGCAACGTGGATGTCATATTAGGAGTGCAGTGGTTGAAGAAGCTCGGGGAGATGAAGGTGAACTGGAAGCTTCTTCGGATGGAGTTCCAGGAGGGGAGCAAGACGGTGGTGCTGACAGGGGACCCGACCCTCTGCTTTTCGGTAGTGGCCTTCAAGGCCATTACGCGAGCGTTGCGGGATGAGGGAGAGGGGTTTCTGGTGGAGTATCAGGGGTTGTCCGCGGAGGAGCAGCAGGAGGAGACCCCAATGGAGGTAGATTCAGTACTGGAGCAGTACCAGGAGGTCTTCCAGAGCTCGCAAGGGCTACCTCCGACGAGGGGGCATGAGCACGCGATAGTATTGCGTGACGGGGTGGCACCGGTGAGCGTGCGCCCCTACAGGTACCCGCATGTGCAGAAGGATGAGATAGAGAGGATGGTGCGGGAGATGCTGCAGGCTGGCGTGATCCAGCCAAGTGTGAGTCCTTTTTCTTCCCCAGTACTACTGGTGAAGAAGAAGGACGGTAGTTGGAGATTCTGCGTCGATTACCGGGCGCTGAATAAGGAGACTGTCGCCGACAAGTTTCCTATTCCGGTAATCGACGAGCTGCTTGACGAGCTGCATGTGACGGCAATCTTCTCGAAGATCGACCTGAAGGCGGGGTACCACCAGATCTTGATGCGGCCAGAGGACGTGCCGAAGACCGCTTTCCGCACACATGAGGGACATTACGAGTTCCTGGTCATGCCGTTCGGCTTGACCAACGCCCCTTCGACATTCCAGGCCTTGATGAACAAGGTCTTCCAGCCTTACTTGCGACGGTTCATCCTAGTCTTCTTCGACGACATTCTCATCTACAGTAGGAGCATGGGTGAGCACATTGACCACTTAGAGGTAGTGTTCAGGGAGTTGATTGCACATCAATTATATGCCAACCGAAAGAAGTGCAGTTTCGGTCAGGCAAGGGTGGAGTACCTGGGGCACGTGGTGTCAGCTGAGGGGGTGGCGGCCGACAGAGCAAAGATAGCGGCCATGCTGGATTGGCCGGTGCCCACTACTTTACGAGCACTGCGAGGCTTCTTGGGGCTGACGGGCTACTACAGGAAGTTCGTCAAGGGGTACAGCACTATAGCGTGGCCTCTCACGGAGCAGCTGAAGAAGGATGGGTTCCACTGGGGGGAGGAGGCCACCAAGGCTTTTGAGGCCTTGAAGGTGGCGATGACGACGGCGCCAGTGCTCGCCTTGCCAGACTTTGGCAAGGCTTTGGTGGTGGAGACGGACGCCTCAGGGTACGGTCTAGGGGCGGTACTCATGCAGGAGGGAAGACCAATAGCCTATTTCAGCCAGGTGCTATCAGCTAGGGCACGGCTGAAGTCGGTCTATGAGAGGGAGTTGATGGCCATAGTGTTGGCAGTGCTGAAGTGGAGACCCTACCTGTTGGGTCGGGAGTTTGTAGTCAGGACGGACCAGAGGAGCCTCAAATACCTCCTCGAGCAGCGGTTAGTCACAGAGGAGCACCAGCGTTGGTTATCCAAGCTGGTCGGATACCGCTTTGAGATAGAGTACCGGCCCGGGTTGGAGAACAAGGCTGCGGATGCCTTGTCTCGACGAGAGGAGTGTGTGGACTTGAGGGCATTATCAAGGCCCATGTGGCTGGACTGGGAGCCCATGTTGCAGGAGGCGGAGGGTGATGCGGAGCTGCAGCAGATCCGCGAGCGGATTCAGAGTGGGGCGGACGAGCCGGCAGGATATGCTTTGGAGGGGCGCCGACTACTGTACCAGGGGAGGCTAGTGTTGCCGAGGACCTCGGCCTTCATACCCGTGTTGTTCCAGGAGTTCCACAGCTCCGTGACAGGGGGTCACTCGGGGGTACAGCAGACTTATCAGAGGATGGCCAGAGAGGTGTACTGGCCAGGGATGCGGAGAGGGATTGCACGCTTAGTTGCAGCTTGTGACGTCTGTCAACGTCACAAGTACATGGCGATGGCCCCAGCGGGACTGCTTCAGCCGTTGGCACTACCAGAGAGGGTGTGGGAGGATATTACCATGGACTTCATCGACGGGCTACCACGTTCAGAGGGGTACACGGTGATCATGGTGGTGGTGGATAGGCTGAGTAAGTATGCACACTTCATCCCCCTGAAGCATCCTTACACAGCCGTATCAGTAGCATCGGCATTTACGAGGGAGGTGATACGGCTACATGGGATACCGGCATCCATCGTGTCCGACAGGGACAAGGTATTCATGAGTGTCTTTTGGAGGGAGCTGTTTAGGGTACAGGGTACGGTCCTGAAGAGGAGTACCGCTTACCACCCACAGACAGACGGTCAGACGGAGGTCGTCAACCGCAGCCTAGAGACGTACTTGCGGTGCTTTGCTTCAGACACTCATAGGCAGTGGTACAAGTGGTTGGCGTGGGCGGAATATTGGTACAATACCTCGTACCATTCGAGAGCAGGGACGACGCCTTTCAGGGTGTTGTACGGACGTGACCATCCACCATTGGTGCGCTTTGGAAACAGCCAGACTCCCGTGTCACGAGTTGAGACATACATGGAGGAGAGGGATGGGCTGTTGGGGGAGCTGCGGAAGCACCTATTGCGGGCTCAGCAAGTGATGAAGGCTCAGGCGGACGGGCATCGACGGGACGTTAGCTTCCAGGTGGGAGACATGGTTTATCTCAAGCTACGCCCCTACAGGCAGAGGTCGATGTCGAGGAGGCCGAACGAGAAGTTGGCGGCTCGCTACTTCGGTCCATATCAGGTGGAGGCCACGGTCGGACAGGTGGCATACCGTTTGAGGCTACCAGCCACGTCGGCGATTCACCCTGTGTTCCACGTGTCACAGTTGAGACGGGCGATTGGGGACCATGCTGTTTCCTCCACTCTCCCCCCTACACTTACGGAGGACATGGAGGTGTTGTTAGAGCCTTTGGAGGTGCGGGCGGTCCGCCAGGGAGCGGGACGGCGGAGAGAGGTGCTGATCTACTGGGCAGGACTACCAGATTGCGATGCTACTTGGGAGGATTACGAGGTGGTCCAGGTGCAGTATCCAGATTTCCACCTTGAGGACAAGGTGGCTCTTTTAGAGGGGGGTATTGATGCGGGTGCACCCGGTGCACCGGGGCCCTCCTCTGGAGATGGAGCACGTGGCGGTGGAGGCGTCATCACTTACGCACGTCGCAGGAGACGCGGGAGCGCGGTTTATGCCATTTTCTTAGTGTGAGGGTATTTTGGTATTTTACCAAAATACCTCCTCTTTCTTTATATTAGGTCTAGCCGTCATTTTGTGGTTTCATGCTTGTATTGTGAGAAAACTCTCAAGCGTCATTTGACGGTGCTTAAGCTTTGGTCCGTTCATCCAAAGCGGGGAGATCGATCTTGTCTCTAATAAGATCAACTATCTAGGTTCTTATCTCAATCAAGCAAAAAATACAAACTTTTCCTCTCTTTTAATTTTCCTCTTTAAAGTTGTGAATCGATCTACGACGATTCACATCATAATCACATCCCAACTTTAAGGATATTCATATACAGGAAAGGGAAAGGGGTTCAGGAAAACAACTATTGCGCTGTTTAAGAGAGATACTTGGGAGTATGGTCAAGGAACCAGACCAGAGAGCGAAGAAGATAGGGAGGAGCAGCAGTCCCCAGGTCGAACGGAAAGTGCAACCAGGAATAGAGTCCCATTCCCAAGAATCAATATCGCCGCCCAAGGAAACAGAGTCAAAGTGGGGAGCGAGTGCCGTCAGAACGTCAGGGAGCTGCCAGCAACTCTCATTCTAGTAATCCGCTACCAGTCGATACATCTGAGAGGGGGGAGGGGAGCACAGACGAGCCAGAGGGCCACAAGGTAGCCAAGGGTTGAACCAAAAGGATGTCACCAGGCCATTACCAACCCAGAAGTGCAAACAGGCAGTGGCCGCCTCACGACCATGAAGGAAAAGTTTCCGAGAGCTAGAATCAATCAGGCTAGGCTAGGACACATTGGAAGAGAGGAACATGCCTCAGGTAGGACATCCTCATATAGCTGGCCCAAGGAGAGGTAAAGTGTAGAAGACGCCATAAAAGTTTGTGCTCGCCGTAGTACCCTCTGAGGTTGCAAAGCCCAATCACTCCTTCATTCTTAGGCTTACACATATCGTTCCACTTCCAAAGGTGGATTTTAGTCCCCCAGATAAAGTCCATACACATACGGTTAAACGCCACCAATATCGAAGCTGGGATACGAAATGATTGGATCCAATAAGAGATGAAACCATGAATGACAGTACAGACATGCTTAATACGTCCGACAATGGAGAGAATCCTAAAGGACCATCCCGAGAGTTTAGCCTTGCATTTGTCCAAAATGCTGAAGTACATCTTGCCAGTGGGATAAATAGGCGAGGGGCAATCCAAGATACCTAATGGGGGTCCCGACGGGGATGCCTAAAATAACCAGCTCAGCACCCGACGCACACCCCTTCTGAGAATGATTCTACCCTTTTCCTTGTTAACCTCAAGCCACACGAATTAGTGAAATACGGAGATAAGGCGATTGAGCGCACCAAAGGAGAGAGGGTC
The DNA here is from genome assembly GCA_030789695.1 of Scilla litardierei. Classification (NCBI taxonomy): domain Eukaryota; kingdom Viridiplantae; phylum Streptophyta; class Magnoliopsida; order Asparagales; family Asparagaceae; genus Scilla; species Scilla litardierei. The sequence continues at coordinate 23,134,916 of CM061135.1, forward strand.
GGGCCTTACAGAAGATGAGTACATCGTCGACAAAAAGGAGATGAGAGGGGATCCTCTTCACCCACTGCTTGGGCAGGCGGATGGCCTTGGAATGGATAGCTAGGTCCATGAGAGAGGTAAATAACTCTATAGCAATACAAATATGAAAGGCGAGAATTGGTCTTCCTGGTGTATCCCATATATCCCGCAAACAGGCCAGTGGGATATCCATTAACCAAGACCGAAAAGGAGGGCGAGGATAGGCACTCCCGGATCCAGTGGCTAAAGGTAGGGGAAACCCCATACGATGCATAACAAAGTAGACAAATTCCTGGTTAACACTATCAAAAGCTTTCCCCAGGTCAAGCTGGATGCAAACCCGTGCACCCACAGAGGTGGAGAAGTCCCGAATGATCTCATGGGCGAAGAGGGAGGAGTCAGAGATAAGTCTATCCTTGATGAATGACGACTGATTTTACGAAATAAGCTCCAGAATGACACTAGAAAGGCGATGACTAAAGAGCTTACAGATGATCTTGTACACAACATTACAACATGAGATAGGCCTATAGTCCGCCAGGGAAGCCACCGAGGGGGACTTGGGAACCAAGATAAGAAAGGTGTGGTTGATTTGCTTGAGTAACTTACCGGTCCTGAAGAAAGAGTGGACAGCTGCCAAGACATCCCTCCCAACAATGCACCACAATCCTGAAAGAATAGGGGGGAAAGGCCATCCAGACCTGTGGATTTGTGTTTATTAAGGGAAAAAAGCCTCTTTAATCTCAACATCGGTGACACCGCGTCCTATCCACTCAGAGGCCTCATGGGAGAGGATCATTTCGGCCACAACGTTAGAAAGGTGTTCCAGTAAGAGTCCTGGGTGAAGAGAGTAGAGTAGTACCACTGCATCAGATTAAAGCTTGTGAAGGTTGGAGAGGGGGTCACCCACGGGGGAGACCAAATGAAGAAGGCTATTCCGGGACGATCTTTCCTTCATCGAAGCATAAAAGAACTTAGAGTCCCGGTCCACTTGAGTCAACCAAGTCTGTCTACTCTTTTGTCTCGCCTGGCTTTCCTCCCCCATCCAAGGTAGAGATTAGCTTCTTGTTAAGGACGCGCTACTGGACCAGAAGGCCAGCATTTTGATGAAAATCAGGACTAGCCCGCAATAAAGCCAACTCCTCTCTGATGTCAGCAGAGCAAGGATGATCCACGGGAGCTGACCCAGGATTTCAAAACCAACATAAGAGACTTGAGCTTGGACACAAGCTGAAACATAGTGGAGCCTGCATAGTGATTACGCCAAACAAAGAATAGAATACAATAGAATTCAGGGAGTTGAAGGTAATGAGTGAAGAACCTGAAGGGCTTGGGCCCCGTGTTGATAGTAGGAACAATATGGAGTAAGAGGGGAGAATGATCACTAGTACCAAGATGGAGATAGTTGACAAAGGAGTCAGGAAGAGCGTCCATCCAGGAGGCATTGGAGAGGGCACGATCAAGGCGGCAAGAAATACGACCACCATCAGTGCTATTATTGCTCCAGCTTAGGGAACACACATGGCTCTTGATGTCCTCCAAGCCGCATGTCTCAATACAGTCGTTAACGTCCTCAGACGATCCCAATTTTTTTCCCACAAAGCAGGTTGAGTTAAAGTTAAAGTTTCCCAACGCAATCCAAGGGGCCCCGACGATGAGGTTGTAGTCGGTGATACGAGAGGTCCAGAGCCGAGCCCGAACCGAAGCTAAGTTGGATGCATAGACAATAGTGATGAAATAAGAAAACCCCAATGTTCTTGTAATGTAGCGTGATGTGTGCTTGGACGAGGAAAAATACGAACAATCCCACAGCGCAGGGTTGACGGACACCCAAATACGCCCCTTGACAGCATGGTCATAATTATGAAAGAATATCCACTTTTTGGAAAAACACGAGGACACCTTGTACCCGCAAGGGTCCAAAATTTTAGTCTCTAGCAACCCAACAAAGGATGACCTATACTTGGCTACGTGATGGCAAACATCTCTACGCTGGGCCTTAGAGTTAAGGCCAGAAACATTCTAAACAAACACATACATTAACTATAAAGGATGTTGGGCAGCTTTACTTCTCGTCACCTAAGGATAGGCCACAGCTTCGCGGATGGTGGGATTAACATTCTTAGTCTCTGGGGGCTTGTTGAGCACAAAGTGCCATTCAGGATTGGGGATGGCTATAGGGTTAGGGCTTTTAGTTTTGATCGTGGGGGTGGGTGTGGTGGGGCTACAAGGGGAGCAGTGGGTAGATGAGCAGAAAGCAGCAGCCGAGGCATGAGCAGGAATGCTGGAGGAATCATTGGGATTAATTTTGAAGCTTACTAGGATTTGAGGTCTGAGGGAGAGGGCATATGTTGATAGGGCGGGCGAACAGAGGAGAGGGCTGTGGGAAGGGGAGGGGGTGCAGTGCTCTTGGGGGGGCTGTGAGGCACCAAAATATGCACAGAACTGGAAGTAGAGTGGCATGGAGGAGCGTTACTTACAATCCCCAATGAAAAGACGCTAGCCGGGTGAGGCGAGGAGGGGCCAACATCAACATGAGCGGCTCGAGCACCTTCAGGCTGCAAAGGCTAAGGAGAGACCACGCCAGCAATGGACCAGACATTAATGGCCATAGAGGGGGACAAAGTGGGCTCAAAGGGCTGACGCTGAGGCTGCTGCCTGGGGGAGTAGCCAACATCAACAACAGCAGCTCGAGAGTCTCCGGTCTGCAATGGCTGAGCAGAGACAACGTCCTCATTGGACCAGGCATCAACGGCCAGTGCAGAGAGAAATGGAGTGGGCTCAAAGTGCTGACGTTGAGGCTGCTGCCTAAGGGAGCAGATGGGCTTAGTAAATGGCATGGTCGGCGGCTTCGAAGGCGATGCACACTGGGTGATATCATGGCCAAAGCAACAACAATGGGAGCAGCAGGACGGCCTTCTCTTATACTCAATGACGACCGCCAGATGGGTGCCATCATGAAGCTTAATAGAGACAGAGTTAAACTCGAAATTGGAATCAATCTCCACAAAACAGCGAGCAAACGACAGTCGAGAGGCGGTGGCAGTAGCCTTGTCGGTGAAGAGAGGTTTTCCAATAGCACTGGCGATCTTCCCGATGATGGCTGTGGACCACAGCTGAATGTGGAGATGGGGAAGTTGGATCCAAAGGGAATTGCCAACAGAAGATCACGATTCAGTCCAATGTCAGGTGTCCACCTATGGAGAACAACCAGCCACCCATCAAACAACCAGGGCCCGCAATGGAGGATGGGCCAAACAATTGGCTTCATCATCAAATTGGAAGAAGAAGCCATTTTCATGAGTGTGTATGCGTATTCTACCATTAATCTTCCAAGTCCGACCCACCTAAGACCGAAGGTGATCGTAATTGGGCCCATCACCAACATAACCAACCAAAGTGTTCGCCCACCAGCCCGCAGCCGCTTCAACCTCACAAGAAACGTTGACAAGCATCCCACACAGTGAAGGTCGGAGGGGTGTAATGGAGTTTGCAATTAGGAGCAACAGACCAACGAGAGGAGCATGTCACTGTAAGAGGGAGTATCAGAGTAGAAAGAACGAGGGATAGATGGGGGCCAATGTGGAAATTGGTCGAACACCTTGTGTGCCCTGGCTGCCCAAGCACCGAGGTGACAGGGACCTTGCCATCAAGGGACACGAGCAACTTGGGCTTTCCAGCATCGACCACTAAGGGAAAGGATGAGGCCAGCCGGCCGCTACCACCTGTCGCGCCCCTCCGATCAGCAACCGTAGGTTTGGCATTCACAACGGAAGGAAGCGGTGCCTTGCCATGCCTTCACCGGGGAGCCACCGGGATCCATTGCCCTCCATCGTCCGCAGTCCCCGCAGCCGTTGCTATCAACCGCCCGTGGATCATCATCGCCTGCGGCACGCCCAAGGGAAACACGAATGGAGCTTGACATCGCCCAAAGACTAACTATATATAAATTCTATAAAATATGGTAAATTTTTAATGGAAATACTGATTAGGACAAAGTGGTTGATAGAATAATGGTTGAAATTTAATCTAGAATTATTAATGTCGAGGATAAATATGATGGACTTTTAGGATCAAAATCATAAGGGGCCGCGTCATTTTATAGGGAAAACCCCTAAAGGTCAATTGGTAATGGTTGAAATTTTTAGGAGATAAGATTTTGAACGGGGTTGAAATTTTTGGGAGATAAGATTTTGACTGGGCCTGCAAATTTTTGATAAGAAAGATTTTGAATGTGATCATTGAAATTTTTTGAGAGATATTTTGAATATCATGTGCCCTAAGGACACGTGTTATGACTTTTCTGTCTGTGTAATGAGTATCATCTATCATAAGGGGAATTTTCCCTCTATTACGATAAAAAAGTCAACTATTTACAATTTTCATTGTTCATTCTAATTATCGTATTCTAAAAGCCCAAAGACACCAAAAATCAAGTGATCACTAAAATTGTTGATCTAAAGGTGGGAGGAAAATCATTAAACTTTCAACTCAATGATGAGTGAACAATATGAAAAGCACAAAATTTTGATGGATCTATATTTTAGAATGTGTACATTAACATGAAGGACGCTAATCATTAAAAAATACATCATGGATTTTTATACCATTATAAGAGGAAATATCATCCTATGATAGTTGATCCCAATAGTCCTCATCGTCATTGTCATCATCTTATCCTTCATCCTAAAATTGGGGTCGGCTTCATGGACTCAATAGAAACAGAGAAAATAATAATAAAAGAAATAATAAAATCATCATCATCATCATCTTACCCTTAATCCCCAAAAATTGGGGTTGGCTTAATAATATTAATAAAATAATAATACTAATAATATTAAATAATAAATAAACATAAACAATTTAATCATAAAAAGAAAAAAAATTATAAAAAGGAATAAAAAGAAAAAAATAATAAAATAATAATAATAATAAATAAATAAACATAAACAATTTAATCATGATGGAGGATACTTATTTTTTACACATTACGATTTAAAGCTTCGTCTTTCGTCAAATCAAGATTTTTTATATCCACTCTTATCGCTTCCATTCTCTATTTCTCTTGACCTCAACATTTATATATTCTATCTTTCAAGGGACGTGTCTATAAGTTTCAACGTATATGGTCAAATCATCTCAAGCGATGTTTTCTCTTCTTACCATCAATATGGACCATGTCTACCTTCACTCGGATATATTCTTATTTCTCATCCTATCATTTCTAGTCTTTTCATACATCCATCGTAATGTTTGCATCTCTGCCACTCATACCATGTTCATGCATCTTGGTGATAGCCCAACACTATACGCGTTGGGCTATCACTAAGAAGCATGAACAAATAATGTTGGGTTATCAACATGCAGTATGAACATAGAACGAGTGTGGCAATGATGTGAACATTGCAATGGATGTATGGAAACATTAGAAAAGATAAGATAAGAAACGAGGATATCCGAGCGAATATAGGTGTGATCCCTATTGATAAGATGAGAGATCATCATTAGAAATGACCTCGTCATATACATTGAACCTATTGATACGTCTGTTAGAAAGACAACACATATGAAGGTGAAATAAAGAGAACTAGAGTGAGACCAAAGAAGAGATAAAAAGAAATGACAAGGTGTGATATAAAAGATCTTGGTTTGACAGAAGATACATCTTTAGATCCTAGTATATAAATGAGAATTTTCTTCTGAAAACTATCCCATGCGAAAATTATGAGAAAAGTATCTTTTTAATTTTTTAAGATCTAGACCGCTGGATGTGATCTAAACATACTAATATATTCACACCAAAAATTAAATGAATCACTTATATTTGACCATCAATCGGATAGTTACAAAAAGATCTATTATTTTGACATCGTTAAATTTGTAATATGGTTTAACTATATATATTTTTTAATTGGGGTATATATGTGTAGAACAACCTTTAAATATTTTTAAAAATAAAAAAAAATTCTTTTTGCACCTTGTTCATATGTGAAATTTCCGCATAGAAACATAGCCATATATATACTAGAAATATGATGATAGCGTAGAAATTTTTTTGCAATGTCAAGCCATTTTCTTTGTTTTTAATTTTTTAAAATTTTTTAGGATTGATCTACACATCATGGAAGAGAATCATACCAAAAATCAAGTCAATCCCTTCTATTTGCCCCTTGATCCGACCTACAAATTCAAGCTTCGGAACAATAGAATTTTTTGTAACGAGCGGATTAAGGATCAAATACCCCCAAAAATTTCAAATAAAAATAAAAATACTGAGTTCTTGTGCTTCTGGAAATTTTCCTGCACCGACAGTCGCATACCTAGTTTCCACCCACACATTCCAAATATCTATATTCCTACGCGTGTAACAAAAAAGATAGCAATTGTGGTGTATCGAATAAAACTATTACACCTAAATGTGTAATCTTTGAAAGTGTTATCAAATAAACAATACACTACATTTAAATTGAGCTAATAAACATAAAGAATAAAGAAACAAACAAATGAACAATCACAACAACATTATAGTTCACATGGAAAATACCATAGTCCGGGGGGCATCGGGAAGAACATCAAGTAATCTGTGGGATAGACATCTGGTATGTTGGGAAATTCACAAATCATTATAGGATACATATACTTTAATGCCATAGCGGTGAATGCGCCAAACATTTTGGCCAACATGTTCGGACATGTCAGGGAAATTTAGAACAGTGATGGCATGTGAATCAAACTGGCTGGAGTGAATTGTGCGGCGCAACAACATATCACGAACTTTCGTATGTAAGCATAACTGAGCAAGTTCATATATACAGCTTTATTTTCTTCCAAAGACAGTTAAGTTTGGACATTACTACAGGACTATAGTCTGCGTCATAGATTAAATCTGAGTTCAAATTGACAGCTCAAGTTTGAATACGATCCTTGCAATTAGATTTGACCTCAAATCCTCTCAATTGGAAAACAGATACTAATCATCATAAAAATCCATCAATTTATATATAATCTATGAAATCTAAATTAGCCTAAAAAGAGAGAACACGATCATGGCTGTGGATTTTTTAAATATATGGATAGGACCTTACAAAATTAACAATTAAAAATAGCACACGAGTAAAACTATGTTTCAAAACTTCTAAATTTGGAAACAAAACCATACTAGGTAAAGCATATTCTGGACCGTAAATAAAAGCAACTTGCTATAAAAACTGTCCATTTTGGGCTACTTGACACACACGTATGAAATCACAAAAACATTTAAAATTTTATTTATAGGCATCCAAAATTATTTGCATGTGTGAGAGAATGATCTTCCATAATTTGTATACTTTCAGAGATAGGATGATACAAAAATTTTGATGACATGATCCGCTTGAGTTCCCAACAACCACCCCACCCCCCTCTATATGTGGGCATGGGCGTCTTATTTTATTTTATGTATTTTTGTCGTTTTGTGTATGTGGGTGTGTGTTTTGGGGAGGAGGGGCTACAAATTATTGCATATGCAGTCATATATACATAAGAACAAAACAAGTGTTACCTTGGACTAAAGGAGAACTTCTGCCAATGATTGAGCAACCCTTTATGCAAGCGATTTCCCTAATATTATTAACACATTATCAGAAATATGAAAAAGGATGGCATGTTAACTATTTTGCAATTAGGAAGTAAAACTTTCTACAATTTAGATCATCACAATATTTAAGACAAAACAAAACAAGAAATAAGTAGACAGCTAAGAAAGAAAATAATCAAAATATAATCTTATTTTTTGTCTGCAACAAAGCACACGTCTGCCTATGCATGTTTATTGAAACATACAAGACAACCTAACTTACAATTAAGCATGGCCACAAGTAGCACATTTCTAGTAAGGTGTGCACAAGCAGATAAAAGTGCAAGCTCGTTTAAGGGACTAGAGTTCTGAACTTTATATACTTGAGGTTAAACAATAAGTATCTGGCATCATTTGATAAGATTTATTCATAAACATATAACATACATACATTTACTTGAACAGACTAACTCTTCAACGTGAATGCCCATTAATTTAATCCCAAGATGTAGCATTCGGTTCCAAAATCCTACATAGACACAGAATAATGTATGCGATGTCAGCGCCTGGAAATTTTCCGCGCTGACGCGCATATACGATATATATATATATATATATATATATATATATATATATATATATATATATATATATATATATATATATAGGAGGGATCAAATGACCCCCAAAAATAACCCCCAAAAATGACCCCCTATCAAAAATCCTATGCCCTCCATTTTTTCGGGAGATCCGAACCGTTCATCTTGATATCCACCCTCTAAATACATGACCCACCAATTTTCAACCCGATCCCATGTGTTTTGCCCGTTCATCCATCCGACCCAAATTTAACGGTTTCGTATGAACAGAACTTTTGCGAATGGTTGATGAACGGGCAAAACACAGAGGATCGAGTTGAAAATTGGCGAGTCATGTATTTAGAGGGTGGAGATCAAGATGAACGGTTCGGATCTTCCGAAAAAATGGGGGACATAGGATTTTTGATAGGGGGTCATTTTAGGGGGTTATTTTTGGGGGTCATTTGATCCCTCCTCATATATATATATATATATATATATATATATATATATATATATATATATATGAGAAGGATGTGTATCATATGTCATGGGAGGCATCTCCTCATATATAAGACACAAAAAGTGGGGTGGTCAAGCCCACATGGGCTTGTACTTGTTGTGTACCACCCCACTTTGTGTGCCTTGGTATGAGGAGATGTCTCCCATGTCATATGATACCCATTATTCACACACACACACATACACACACACATATATATAAGATTTGTTCTACATATCATGGGTGATCAACATATTAAAAATCAAGTTAAATCAATGTTAAATCAATGTTATTTGATCATCGATCCGATTGTTGCAAATTCAATGGTTTCATAAGAATTGAACTTTTTGTAATGAGTGGACCGAGATTCAAATCCCAATGTGTTCATCCATATTTAGGGTTTAAGGTTTTATGATATGCACAATAACCTCGATTTTTTCAAAAAGGTCATTGAAAAATGATTTTTATACTGTCAGCGCAGGAAATTTCATACGTTAACAACGTATGTTTAGTTACTCATATATAAATATAGTCAATAATGGGCATTAGCTACACGAGGAAAATTTCCTCCTTGGTAGCAGGATAACCACAACCCCTTTATTTTTTAAATTTTTGGGGGTATGTTCTACACCTTATGGATGATCATCATACCAAAAATGAAATGAATCCAACACTATTTGACCCTCGATCTAATCATTGCCAATTCAACGATCTTATAACAATAGAATTTTTTGCAACAAGTAGATCGAGGGTCAAATACACCTAGGGTTCACTCATATTTGGGATTTTAAAATGTGTACACTAAGTTTATAAAAAATTCAAAAAACTCTCTAAGAGCTTGGCCACGAGTTAGCCAAGAAGGAAATTCCTCCTTAGCTAGCTAACACACATTAGCTCATATTATATATATATATATTTTATATATATATATATATATATATATATATATATATATATAATGGGTATCATATGACATATGGGACTAAGCCTCATATGCTACCTTCAAAAATCCCACTTCTGTTTTTAGGATCATAACTGTTCATTTCAATCTTCATATTATAAAACTCCAAAACACCGAATATCAAGTGAACATAAGAGGTTTTTTCCATTCATCCACCCGTCGCAAAAGTTGTATTCATGCAAACAGTTAAATTGGTGACGAGTGGATGAACAGATAAAACGATGTTGGTTCATCCAATATTCAGTGTTTGGAGGTTTTAGAATATATTGATAAAAACAAACGGTTCCAATCCTAAAAAATAACGGAGTGAAGAGTTTTGGAGCCACATATGAGTCTTAGACTCATATGTCATATGATACCCATTATTCTAACATGTATATTAGAATAATATTTATCATATGACATAGCGACATCCAAAACTCCATTCTCAGCAATTTTTAGCGGATCGGAATCCGTTCGTTTTGATCAAATATTTTGAAATCTCAAAACACTGAATTTCGAGTGAACGTAAGGGGTTTTGCCCGTTCATCTACCTGTCGTAAAAGTTTTATTCATGCAAAACCGTTAAATTTGTGATGGATGGATGAACAGGTGAAACCCCTTGGGTTCACCTGATATGTAGTGTTTTGTGGTTTTAGAATGTAGATCAAAATGAACGGTTTTGATTCTCTGAAAAAATAGTGGCAGTTGGAGTTTTGGAGGCGCATGAGGCTTAGCCTCATATATCATATGATACACAGTATTCTTTATCAGAAATATGTATATATGCAAACATTCATGCATTAAGGCACATAGATGTGATTTTTATTTTTATTTTTTTTTCAATTTTTTGAGATTGATCTACATACCATGGATTATCAACACATCAAAAATCAACCATCGATCTAATTGTTACAAATTCAACAATTTAATTGTTACAAATTCAACAATTTTAAAACAATTGAATTTGTGTAACGATCTAATCTATTGTCAAATACCCCTAAGGTTCACATATATTTAGTGTTATGAGAAGTAAGGTATGTATATATCAATCTTAAATCATCAAAATTTAAAAAAACAAAAAGCACTAGATATGTACTGCCAACACAAGAATTTCTTACGCTGATAGCACATATCTAGTTCACTATATATACATCATATCTCTTCTATCTCTATACTCTATATATATAAAGGGTCTGTTTGGATAAATGGAAATAGAATTACAGTAGCCATATGCAAGTAGATTTATGTTTCCTGCATTTGGTTAGAAGCATGATAAGTAAAAATACAATACAAAATATAAAATATAGCTGCAACAAAAATGGCAGTTAAATTCTGCAACAAAAGCTACAATAGTTGGAAAACGTTAAGTGGTTGCCACCTAAGAAAATTAGTTTATTTTATTTCTCAAAATACTCTGAAAACGCTCTATTTATCAGAATTAATCTGCTACATTAGCATGATTACTTTTTCATTACTAACAAAAGTGATGCAACAAATATTTTGAGTTATAACATACAAAGGAGTTGAAGCTTATTTTCCTACAACAAATGTTACATGCTCTGTTAGTTGAAACTCGTATAATTCATGAGTTATTCGTGTATTGGATGATTTAAATGAATCATAAATGTACAGATTTATTTCCCATAGTTCATTAGAATACTCTATATTTTCTTGATGCTATCAGTATAAATGCATAATACTCAAAAGATATTAAACATTCATGACTAATACTCATATATGTAAAATGTAAAGGTGTTAGTATAATCATGACTTGTGTAAGATTTATATCTAAATTTGACTCGACTATTTTGCTTTGCACTAAAAGTTTATTGGTAATTATTTTCTTTATAATTTTCCTATTTTAGTGAATGCATACTTCTATTTGACCAATATCAGCTTAAGTTTAGTTATAACTTATAAAATTATTTATTTTTACTCATTTTTGTTAATATACTAGTCATAAGCCGTGACCGTAGGTCATGGGGCATTTAATATTTCCCTCGAAAAATTTCAACCCCTTCAAAATCTCTCCCCATCCAAAATTCAACCCTATTCAAAATCCCCTTAAAAATTTACAGACACCTTCAAAATACCCCCCTTAACAGAAAATTTTAACCACATTAAACTAAAAATTAGTTCCCACAGAGAATTTAGGTTCCCCAAAAATTTTAGTTCCCCCAAAATATGTAGAAAAAAATCACAAATAACCGGCTCAGTTCCCGCTGCAAAATCCGAATGAGTAACAGGTGCTTATCACATACTATTTTGAGTGTAAACTATGATTGAATACATAAGAGAAGTTAGATACAAGCATAAATAATGATGCCTCTCATAGAAGATAACCTAGGAACATGTAAATTTGCAATAAAGAACCAAGGTTCATTGCGCAGTGAGCAAATGTGCTAAAGTTGTAATAATGTGTTATGAACTACAGAAGATCCCAAGTTATGAGTCAACTTACCAGTTCACTCAAGAATGATTGTTTGTTGAGACCCTCTAGAGCAGTAAATGCAACCTCTAGCACGCGAGAAAGGTAGGCCACAACTCTGAAGTCAATCAAAGAATCTTTAATTATTACGACTACATTATCTGACAGAGCCATATACCATGTGCATACCTTATGCATGCATTTGTTGGTCGATGGTCAACAACAAGTCCATCATCAGGACCCCGATAATCTGTCGCCTTCTGCTCCGTTGACAGCAATCTTTCTACCTGCATAGAGATTTATCATAAGAGCAACAAACATGCATACAAAATCTCAAAGTTTTTCTCATTATACATATAGAAAACAGAATCCAGGTCCAAGTTAATAGTAATCAAAGAAGACAGGGTCTCCTGCTGCTATTTTTTATTCACCCATGAATTCTGATATGCTGGCATAATATAGATCAATTGTTGATGCACTCTCTTTGGAAGGAAGCATCCCTACATGCTCATGGATAGGGATGGAACTGGTGATAATCTTGACCAGACCTGCCAACCTGACCAAAGTTACCAGGTAAGGTCACCTTTATTTTTGGCTACGTGTCATAATCAAGTCAATTGGATTGGCCAATAAGATGTCGGATAACTGATATAACCTGTTCAAATTTTATATTTTCATAAAGTACTGTCAAGAATGAGGTTCAATCATTATGCCCAGGACAAAACTTCCACAATTAAATCTTCAAATCACTAGCCAGATGCACATTAGTAAAAGAATGAACTAAAATAATTATCAAAGAAACATATAGACCTATTTCAATTGTCAAACTTAACTTCAGTCAACCCTCGTTTCCTTTAACAACTTAATTGGACACCCGACCCTAACAGTAACACAGAAATCCCACAAAATGGCATCAAGTTATCAAGCATCTCCACTTAATTTGAGTGATAAATCACTTCATCAGAATGATCATACTGTAGGTGAATGGGATTTTTATGATGGATGGGAGATTTGGTACTGTATTTTCATATCCAGCTGCAAAATCAGGTCATGTATGATTATGTGGCCCAGTGGAAAATTTTCATTTGTTCCCCTTCTTTTTTGATGTCTTTCATTTGTTTCCCCCTTTCCACGCTTTAATTTTGCTTACATTTACTCAAAAAAAGGTTTTCCCACATTACCCAAGCTAGCTTGTTTATTTAAATTGGTTGGGCCAGGTCAATCCAAATAGAGAGTTGGGTTCAGGTTGGAAAATCTGACACATTAATATACTTGTCACAGAGCACTATAACTGGTACATCAAGTTTTTTCCCTTTGCTACCAAAATTCAATTTCGCGTTCTACAAATGCTCCAATGGCTCAGTAATTCGGACAACAATAATTTCGCAAATAGTGTAAAATTTTCAACAGGAAAATAGAACCAGAGACTACTTGAAGTATATACAAAAAAAGGTGCTCAGGCATCATGTCCGTTACTTCATGGCAATCGAGTGAATAGAATATTGCCTTTGGTCAGATGGTTTTATTTCAATTTACATTACTGATTAATGCTGTTGTTTGTTCTCAGGTAAGGATTTTTGTCATGCTCAGATAAATAAACGTAGAAAGTTGGTACATGTTAAATCATCCATTAGCAAGGATGGGAAAGAAACCACACATACACACCTCAGCCATCACAGTGTCAATACACTGGAGAAGACCCTTGTGTGCAGCAGCCTCAACCCTAGACACAGCTGTGCTCATCTCTTCACACGAAGTCGCGTGAGCACCATCCACGGGAAGCAAGAGCCGAGCAATAGTATTTGAAAAATACTGCAAAAGTACACTATCAGAGCAAATATAGGATTAACATACAAAAGTGATATGCACCTCAAAAAGTCATTACTTGTTGAAGTATTGCCACACTACTGGCTGACCGCTGAACAGCAATCATGAAAGATCTGAAACTACTTTCACCAGCAGCAGCAGCAGCCTCTGCCTGCAATTCGGTAATTTTGCAACAATCATAGCCACTCAGATATAAGATAACAATTTCCAGTCATAATGGGTATACATTGGGAACCAAATGGGTGATTTTTTTAAAATAAAAAATTTTCAAATAGAGATGGATGATTTCATTACTAGAAGTTATGAAATATATCAACATCCAAAAAGACCAGGATAAAACATAAAAGTAAAGTTAACATACAGCAGAAGCAGCAGCAGCAGCAACCCTTCTACTGACGCTTGTCCCTATCATAAATCTGTCTCTCAAAGATGCTGCCTCATTCAAACTCTCTCTGGCTCGTTCAAGCCCTTCAGTTAAATACTGGCTTACCTATGAATGTTTCAGGAAAAAGCGTAAACACATGGAACAGTGGAACACATGAACAGACAGTAAGTCCAATGTTGGATCAAGCTTACTTGATCAAGTAAGCAATTGAATACTGATTTCACATTAGTTGCAAGAGTAGCAGGCTGAAAAGAGAAAAAAAAATTAGTATGACCACAATGGACACGAGTAAAAATATGCTACGAGAGAATTGAAAACAAAATTGTGGGCAGGATCAGCATACTATTAATAGAATAAGACTACCTACTGCGTGTGAACTACAATTTGGTCTCAACATAACTTACAACATTTGCTCAGATAAAAGAAAAGAAAAGAACTTTAATTCTTGGTATGTTGCAACTATGAAAAGAAACATTCGAAACGAAGCTGAAATAATTACATGAAGAGGGAAACCCTTCCGGCATGGCACTTCAGTTGCAAGAAGAGATGGAACTAATAAAGAATAATAATTTAAGAACAATACATATTACCAATCTTGAAAATTAAGATAAATCATAGAGATGAGCATTTCAACCTTAAAAAAGACGTTTGTAACTGGAAGCAGTATTAACAGTACATGTGCATGTGTGATGAGTCACAGCAAACATATAACCTGTCCTTGTGAAGCTGTGACACAACCCTGTATACTGTAAATACAATAAAATACATATATGGGAGCAAGCGATACACTATATAGGCACAAAAGGAAAACCTGGTTTACAAGACTGTCTAGATCAACCCTTATCTACGCTATCAATTTAAATAGTAAACACTATATAAAAGAAGTTGCCTCCAACTGTTAACTATGTTACTAAACATACCATAAGTTGCTTCCCAGCAATAACTATGTTGATGTTACGCTCAAGTCAATGTACAATGGCAATGTGCCATAAGAAAGCAACAGTGGCAATGTGCCAATGAATACATGGTATAGTAGGTAGTTAAACCAGGTATTAAATTAATTCAGGATTTGGTCAAAATAATTTCAATCATCTACAATTTACTTGATTCGCATGAAAGATTACTTTCATTGGATTGACCAAATTGTGCGTTGAAGGCGTCTTTTCTCAAAATATAATATAATATAATATAATAAAAAGGTTACTGTCTAAGCATAACTTTAAGTTTTCACATACAAATTCTTTCAAAGAATCTTTAGTCAACATTAAATACCAGCTGTAGTCAACGCTTGCCACAGAGTAATGTAACCCTGAACCGGTCAAAATTTCCTAGTAAGCATACTGAACCGTCGTCCTCCTTCACAAGCTACCCCTAATACAGAGGATTATTTGTGGGTCCATGTAAATTAAGGAGCATGGATTTTTATGGTTATCTCTGCTTCTAAACATATCCAAATTATATGGTATAGTCCTTGACATTCAAGCATGCCATGAACTAGACAAGTCTGTCAGTTTTAATATAAAAGGTTATTTAAGATTATTGTCTGACCCTATAAACGAAAGGGTCCATACTTTAGTAGCATAAGTAATTATAAGTCAAACGGCATCTAGATATTAACCAATGCACTGACCTGGAAAGAAAGTAAACTGCATCTAGATATTGCCTCCTCATTCCAGCGCACAAATTCTGTAACTACAGTAACAGATATCTGCTGGTGGCTAGATGTGTTTATAGCTGTCTTTGACCGTGATACATTTCCTGCTGCATCAGCTTGCTGTTGAATTTCAGCACGCCACTCTTCCATCTGGAGAATACATTATCATGCTAGGAACAAGGTTTTATACAGCCATAAAGGCGTTATCTAGCTTAAAATTCTAAGCATCTAAAATTTAAAAATAAAATAAAATACATGAAAGTAGGTTCTGAATAATTTGTAAATGGACTAACCTTTACTTGATAAAGCTGTCTAAGGGAAGCCTGCTCATGTTCAGGATAGTCATCCTTGTGGGCGAGAAACAGAGACTCCGTGAGGCCTGGAGCACACAAGAATAGGGACACCATGAGACTATAGTGTAAATGATTGGAAAGCAAGTGCAATGACACTGGAAATGAAACAAAAGAGAGATACTGGAGAGGTTTAAATTCCATTGCCGATTTTTAAAGATGCAATCAAGTCACCATCTGCATGGGTTATCCCAAGGATTCAGAATATATTATTATTCAATTAAACATTCAAAGAATAAATAAGGTGAAGAAAAGCAAAAGACAGATAAGCAATATTCGAGAAAATGTCAGATTCTTATTAACCAAATTCAGGTCTCTTTACAATCATTGTAGGTTATTAAGTACTAGATGTCCAAGAAATTCTTATTCCAGTATAATTCTGAAGAAAGCTAAATAAGGAATGATCAACATTGCGATCTAATTAAGAAAAATAAAGGTCAAAATCATAGCCAATTAGGAAACCTAACTAAAGAAAGATTATAAGAATAAAATGATTAGGAAACTACTAAAGCTAGCCTACGAATATGCATGCAACTACATACACCTCCAGTTCTTCATAAGTGATAGTGTTATACTTTGGAGAAGAATTGACATCAAGCATTGGTCGTCGTCATCACCATAATCTCTGGAAAGATCAGCAACGTTGAAAGTGGCAGACACTCTAGTCTCCAGATAGACCACAACAGGGCAAAGTGAGTTAAGATTGTCTTAGATGAGGTAAATTACTAGTGTATTACTTTTGTCTATAAATAATAAACTATAGGAAGAGAGAAAAGTAGCTAACCTACCTATGTCCCAAATCTTCTCTTTCTCCTTATGGGTATGGTATCAAAGCCATGCTTTAAACCCCATCCATATTATACTCCGTAATCTAATCCTAGTCCACGATCTAATCCTAGCCCTAAACTAATTCATCTACATAAGTCTATCCCGATCGAGCAGATCTGCATTGGACGTCGACAATGCCACACACACACTTGAAATCGACACCACAACCCCAGTCGACTTCGACAACACAACCTTTCTCTTTCGACCAGACGACACCACCGCCTCTCACCCGACACCAAAGTCAACACCATTGCCTCTCACGATCTAACCTTGCAATGACCTCACGACTACCTCAAATCACCAGATCCAAACTTGTTGTCACCTCAAACCCTAGATCTGACCACATCATCACCCTTCAACACCAGATAAAACCACTTTGCCACTTCAAACTTTAATTTTGCAACATCATCACCCTCCAACACCAATCTAATCACCTCTTTTACTTCCAATCTCACCTCTAACCATGCCACCTTCAGACGTGATTCCAAGCTCATCACCTTACCACATATCTATAGTTTCAGTTTCAAAACGATAAATCTATTTAAAAATTGTAGAAACTACAACAAACAGTTTCTGTTTAAAATTATAATTTTGACAGATTCTTTTAGTTTTTGGAGTTATGATATGATAAATCTATTTAAAAATTATAAAAATACACCAAATAGTTTCTGTTGAAAATTATAATTTTGACAAGTTCTTTTAGTTTTTGGAGTTATGATCAGAAGATGATGTATCTGTTAGATCACGAAGAAAGATCATAATAGTTTGGATGTGCTTGTTCGATCATGGAGGATGATAATAGCTATTTGGATGTGTTTGGTAGATTAAGGACCATAATGAACTGGTTAGATTTCAGGAGGAGAGGATTGTAGTTGTGAAGAGTTTGTTTAGTCTATCCCGTGAGAACTTTAGGAGTCTCATTGTAATGCCATAAATTTTCATCTCGATTTTCGGATTTTCCATATTTTTAAAATATTTTTTTCAAAATTTTCTTTTCCTTTTCCTTCTTTTCTTTTCATTTTTTATTTTCCCAGCCCAGGCCGAGGCCCACCACTTATTTTCCACTTCTTTTCTTCTTTCCTTTCCTTTCTTCTTTCTTTGGCCCAAGCCCAACAGCCCATCAACCCACCTAAAATTTAATCCCCAAGCCCACAACCCTTACATAACCCTAACCTTTCACTCAACCAAAGAAAAAAATCTACCTCTCTCCCTCAGTCGACTACTTCTCATCTCCCTCGTTTTTCCCATTCGAGCGCGTGAACCACGAGCATCGGCACTGATTTAATTCTCTTTCTCCCTTCTCAACTCCACCGACGAGAATTTTTCCCACTTTCGCCCGCCTTTGCGTGATCCATCCCATCGGTTGCGTGATTCAGCTTCTACATCATCTCCTCTATGGTTTTATATATTCTTCTCTTTCTTTTTCATGGATTTTCATGCAAATTTTATTTTTCCTCAAAAATTTACAAGAGTTTTCGATTTTTCTTCATTTGGATGTTGGATCTTCAATTTTGTGGCTTCAATCTTCTCAAAGGCGTTGTCTTTTTCTCTTGAATGAGCAGCCACAATCGTCGATCAGTGAGGCGGTGTGGCCCAGCCCCCTTTTTTGACGAGTTTTTGGGTGATTTCATCGGTGAACGGTAGATTTCAGTAATTCGTTATTTTCAGATTTAATTTTTTTATCTCTCCTCTTGGTTGCTATGATTGAATTATGACCAAAATTCTTGAATTAAAGAGGTATTTTATATCCCGATAGAAATATGTGTATAATTTTGGGTTTGATGAAGTCCCATGTGTTTCAGTTCCTCACGGCCCTCGCTACTACCATGGGTTGTTGGCAGCATTGCCACCGCCCCTGTGTGCTTGCCGTTCTTTTTGGGCTTTGCCCTGCCTGTTTTGTGGCACTGTCCTCGTGGCTTTTCTGTGGGGCTCTCGACCTTGCTCTATTTTCTGGGGCTTTGACCCTTGCCTATGTGACCCGTGGACTTTGCCCCTTTATTTCTTATTACATGTGGGACTTGCCCCTTGCCTCTGTTTGTTACGGGCTTTGCCCCTTACTCTGTTAAATTCAGGCTTTTGGTTCCTGTTCACTGTAGTAATTAAAATTCAATTCTCTTCTAATTTTTCAGACCCTTGTGCATAATTATATTGATGAATTTGAACGTGAACTTTGATAACTTGGAGCTGAATATGAAGCGATGGATTTGATCCTAAATGTTGATCGAGGATGTGATTTACTCTAAGATTAAAAACATAACTTTGTCCCTTAAATTATTACGGAATTATAATAAAGCAGGTAAATGATTAGACAGTATTGACATCAAATTAGCATGCATGGTTAGGTTTAGGGATTTGCTTGAAACGTGATATTGAATTAGATTGATATTGATCTCATGTGTGACATATTGTTAGATAACTGAACTTGTTGAAACTGAAAGTACTTGACCCTTGAAACTGTTGGATTTGAATTGGACAGGAATACATAGAACCCCTAGCCATGTAGACTAATAATGATATGACCACTTAGACTTGCTAGGAGATTTTGTCTCATTTTTATATCAATATGATGTATGCTAAAGTAAATCCTCATGATAAAGGAATTTGAAGTACTTTACATGATTAGATAAGTTATTACTACAACTACATTATGGCGTGTAAACTCTAAAAATATCATGACACTAGTTACCCTTGAACAACTCTCAAATTGACACTGAAAATGTACACCCTAAACAAAAACTACAATTGATATTCAGACTCATTAGAATTTTTGGGTAACTCATATTAGAGTGTGTGGGGAGTGACTGAAACCATGCTTTTGATCGTATTGGTTGGATCCCAACACAGTATTTGTTATCTGACGAGATCCCATTCAAAAATCTGTTTAGACACATAGTAGTATAGTGATCCAGAGTCTCTCTCACAATATCGGTTTGGACTCATTCTAGATAAACACCCTCGTGGTACAAGGTGAACTCCTGATTGCATATCATACTCTCCAATATGAGTCACACCCTAGGATGATGTAATTGTAACCTTCACATTAATAATAACACTGATAATACTGAATCAGATTATACACTGGTATACCTGCATGTCTGTCTTTTAGTCATGATATACTGTCATTTTACATGCTCTGTTATTACTTTACTTCAGTCGTACTTTTATACACTGCTTTAGTTCCGAATAGATGAATTATTGTAAATCTACTTTTGACCTATCTGTTTTATTGTTTCTGTTAATTCTGTTTGGTACTAACCAGGAGTTTGAAGAAACTCCAATATATGAGGAAACTGAGTTAACTATGCAAGATGCTAAATCTTCAAACTCCAATATATGAGGAAACTGAGTTAACTATGCAAGATGCTAAATTCTAAATTCTGAATATCGGGTCCTTATTAGACTTGTTTCGGTTGTTTTCATGTTGTAATAATTAATGTAAATTTTGCATTGTATTTGGACTATATACTCCTTATGTTGAAGGATAAAAATTTGTATGAGTATACTGATACATTTCTGATGTTGGCTATAGTGTTTTCACTGGTAACCAACGGGACATGTAATAACAGTCACGTAGTCACGTTTTCCAGCAAGCGGGCGTGACACCTATTTAAAGAGGATCATATTTGCTTGCTTGCTAGCAAGGCGACCATGATAGAAATAGAGATGAAGTTGATTTTTAGAATTAGTTCACAAAAATCATCAAAAACTAAATTGGAATAATTTTCTATAGTGAAAGTGACTTGTGGAGATTCACTTTAAGGCCATGGATAAGTAGCCACTTCACAAATGATCCTCCTACATAACTGAGATTAGAGTGGGACACGAGATAATCAAATTTACCTTTAGCTGTTGAACTTGTTGGAGCATGGCATATAAGGTTTGGTAATGCACATGGTGTTAATGAATCACTGGTGCATTTGGAGGTGTTATGCTCTAGAAAAAACAATCTTTTTCGAGCTTATGATGTATCTCAGGTTATAAAAAGTGAGCAGCAGGAAAAATCACCATGAGAAGCTGAATATGTTGTCATCATACGTGAAGATGCAGTAGTAGAGACAGTCATTAAATATCTTGGTCTTTTCGGGCTATGCCAGGAGTATGAAATTGCTCGCCCTTAAATTATTGGAGCTTAACCATAAAGTCTCTACTAGAGACTTCTCACACACCGTCAGATGTCCCCAAAGCTTACAGAGTTAGATGCTACCAAGCTCTAAAGAGAGGTCAGTGTTAGTCACCTAGTGGTCATATGAAGATACTACAAGAGATAAATGTGGTCGCAGAGGGTGCACGGACAGATGTTGCCATGCTAGTGGAGGCAGTGGCATGTGTCAGACAAGAGGCAAAGGCACGTACAAGACAAGGTTTGATGAGAACATCTATTATTCCCACAAGGACGAACACAGTTACCGAAAGAATAAAAAGTGTCAAATGTATCTGTGTATATTGCTTCTTCTAATAAGTATCCCACATCCTCAGATGTGGAGATAAATGAAGATGAGTGAAGTCAGTTCTACTTTTTCAAAAATATTAAGAAGCTCAGATGGTGTCATCTTCTAGTACAAGGACATATAATTATGCTGTGTTATCTTTCTTCCATGGCTCATAGAACTCAGATTATTGATTCATAAGCATCTAATCACAAGGCCGAGGATTCAAGTACACTGTCAAATTTTGACTCCAAGTTCGTCTCTTAGAGAACATAGCGGATGGATCTGCATCCACTATGAGGGTGTTGGCACAATTAATATCACATCATCCCTACATTTATACTTATATTCTATATTTACCAAAATTTCCATTCAATTTGTTGTTTGTTAGCCAGTTGTGACTCATTCTTTGAATTATTCAGTAAGGTTCTTTCCCTATCATTGTATCTATCAAAAGATTGGAAGAAAAAGATTAGCATAAGAAGTTAAACAGGGGGATTGTATCATTTAGACACTGAGGTTGGCCTGATAGCATGTTTTATTATCACCAACCCACTCACCATTCACTATTATTTTAGACATCGTTCACTGTAGAGATTGAAAGTTTTACCCCTAAATTGAATAATTTGCCTACTTTAGAATGTGAATCATGTTAGTTAGGAAAGCATAATTGTGTATTACCACCTACAGTCAATAAATATACTTTAGTCTTTTAGGATTCTTTAGGATCTATCCCCAATTAAGTCAAAACATGGTTTTTGCTATTTATCACTTTTGTCGATGATTATTCTTATATGACTTGAATGTATCTTTTGAAGAATATATCTGAAGTTTTCTTTGTGTTTATAATGTTTTATGCCGAAATTAAAACTCACGTTAATGCTTCTATTCGTATTCTGCAAAGCAATAATAAAAACCATTTTTTTAGTTTTTGATGATTTCATGCCTTGAGTCAATATATTATACATCAGCTTTAATATTCATATACCCAACGGAATAGATTTGTTAAGCATATGAATAGACACTTGCAAGAGATTGCTATGACATTGCTTAGTCATAAGTGTACCTAAAACCTTTTAGAGGGATACTATTCTTACCACATATTATTTAATATATTGCAGGCTTGTTTATACCATAGGCTTGGAACCTCAATAGGTTATGTTTTTCAACTTAGATGCTTTTCATTACCATTCAACATAATTGGGCGTCTTCTTTGTGCATGATGATCATGACGAAAATACCAAATTTGATCCTCAAGCTTTGAAGTGTATTTTCTTATGATATTCTTGGACTCAAAAGGCTACAAATGTTTGCATAAAATAAAACAATTCGTTTCGATAGAAATCACATTCTTTGAATCTCAATTATATTTTTTGGTAAAAGATAAGTGTGTAATGGCCTCTAATTTTTGAGATGTAAATTTTCTCTTCCCAATTTTATTTTTCTTTTCTTTTCAACCCGGAAGCCCAGCCCAACTTATCCATTTCTTTCTTTTCTTTTTGTTTTCCCTGCAGCCCAAGCCAGCTACGCCCACAGCTCCCCTCCCACTTAACCCGCAACCCCCACGTGCACTGCACATGGCTCTCTCCCCCACCGACTCGAAGACAGCCCCGACAACCTGAGCCTCTTCTCTCTCTCGTGATTAATCCTTCGGCAAGGAGCCCCGCAGCAGCCCCGAGTCTCTCTCCCTCTCTTCTTCCACCTCACCCGACAACTGTCATAACCCCACGCTCGACGACACCCTAAACTCGAAGGACTCGTCATGAAATCGCACCGCCATTGACTGTTCTGATGCCAATCTTCTTCTCTCACAGCGATCATTCACCCGTGGCAATTCCACAGCCCTCTTTGCTCCATTGCGAGCTCCGCAAGTCCTCTCTTCTGCTATAAATACCCACATGATTCTAGGGTCTTGTATTTTCAAAGAATTTCTCAAAAGAATTTTCGGTTTTCTCTATTGCTTTGAGTTCGGGTTTGGTGTTCGAGTTTCTCATATGCCCTAACAACCGCAACCGCTCAACGACGAGGTGGTGTAGGTCATTAGCGTTCAGTACATCATTTTAATTCTTGAATTTGGTTTTAAAGTTCTTATCTTATTTGCGATGATAATTCTGAGCAAGACTCGGGTGTTCTCGGGGCTTGGCGATGACGCCCACTGCCGTCCCACTCCACCATCGTGTCTGTCCTGTGGGTTGTTTTAGTTTTCTAGAGTTTTCAGACCCCCTTGTGACTGTCATATGTGGTTTTACCTCCCCAGCCCTTGCCGTGACTTGCCTTAGGGGTTTCTCCCTCGGCCGCGACCCCAGTTTTTGGGCTTGACCTTTGTCGTGAGCACCCTAAGGGGCCTAGCTCTCTGTCGTGGCTCCCTCGTGGACCCCTTTACCTTGGCAGTAATTTACTGTAGGCTACAGCCCCCTGTTGCGACTGACGTGGGGCCTTGCCCCTCTGTCGTGACCCCTGAGGTCTCCCTGCCCCTGACCGTGACATTCTAGGGATCTGCCATGTTTCCGTTGGTGTTGTTTGTGGCTTTTGATTGCTTGGTAGTGTCTGGCGGTGGATTTGGCTTGCTATCGTTGGTTATTAATTAGGTTTTGCACATGTTGGCTCATTGCCATGTTTTGTTGATTGGAATTATGCCCTGTGGTTGGCTTTGGACTTGGGTTTTGGATTCCTGACTGAGCATTTTCCCTTACTGCATGTTGGATCATAAGGTTGTTGTATGTTGGATTATATAAAAACCATGAACATAGGGTTATGGCCCTTAGAATGATCGATGATGAGAACTCTCTGAAATCAACACAGTTGTCCCTCCTCCCATTGTCAATCCCCTATATTCATGTTTGTTATTTCGTTCACTACATGTCATTCAGGATAAATTATTTTACTAATTGATGCATGATGTTCAGGGTTAGACTATTTATCATTTGCTATATTCTTAGTCTTTTCCTTACTACATGTTATCTACATGCTACAGACTCCATGTCTAACTTGTTATATCATATGTTGCATTCTATCCCATGACATTGAAAATAGTAATATGTTGGATGTGCTATGATGACAAAATGATATTGAAATATCCCGTTAGAACATCTTGTTGAAATATCTTGTTAGAATATCATGTAAACTGTTAGAATTATGAAACATGACTGGATTTAATCACACAACACCATATTAGCTAGTTCTCGATGTAGCCCTGAACCAGCTTAGAAATCTTATTTCATGATTTATGTGTAATCAAGTAAATATAACCAACTTAGAACAACACTTGTACTATATCACTGAGATAATAAGAGATATACACTTAACATACACTTGGCACTTTAGACTCACTGGGTTTTGAGAAAAATCATATTAGTGAGAATGCAGGAGCGACTGGAGCCATACTCCTAATTACATGATCGCATCAGGTACTCCAGCCAGGTCTCATAATGAATCCGATGGACCCCTCTTAGTATTACCGGATCTAATTTTGAGTCAGCTCCATCCTCTCCATCATGTTGTTATTTTAGGCTTGGCCTATGTGAGCGCCCCTTGTACAAGGTGGACTCCTGATTGCTTAGTGTATTCTCCAATATGATTCACAACCTAGAATTAGTATAACTACTAGAACCATGATAGTACAACCTTAAACTATAAAATATGTTACATGCATGTTTGGTTTACTTGTTTCCAGTTTCTACCTGTTAGTTTTAATTATGGTCGTATAACTGTTTAAATTCCCAGTTTTAGAATTAATGTGATTTACCACTGATCGTTGGCGGCTCTCCGTTTTTGTTGCACCATCAGGTGATGAGACGGAGCCTGAGGAGGCCCCCGCGTTTGAGGTTATATGTAATCTTGATAGATCTTTTTTTATTTTTGAAGGTACGTAGCATGATGTAACAACTTTATAAATTCGCATGTATAACTGAAATATCCATAAGCATTTTGGGCATATCTGCTCGTAGCCTAAATTGTTTTCACTAGTTAACTGTAGGAACTACCAATTCTTGTGAAAAATAGCCACATCTCGGGGTTGCGGGGTGTGACAATATGCACATGAATATCCTGATGTATCATTAGATGAATTTATGGTCTTTCTGGTTCCATTTATAGAGTCATCTTCTGAATGAATATATTATTTGACATCTAAGACACCTGAGGCTACCCAGTCTACACCAGACATTCAATGATCTTCCTCCTAATTTACCCCATGTCTTGTACTTTAGTTCCTTGTCAACAATCACCTACATATAATGAGTCCATTACTATTAATCTTAATCTTCCATCGCACTCTGCAATGGACTCGTTCATTTACTACCATCCTATTTCAAAATTTATTTCATCCAGCACTGTATCCACTTCATGCATGGATGTATACCTTTAGTCGAGTCTTATCCTATTTCCAAGTTTGTTTTAGCTACGTTAGCAGACTGATATGGTAGAAAAAAATGTCGGTATTAGAGCAGAATGATATATAAGATTTGTAGATGCTCCAGTAGATAAGAATGTGGTTGTTTGCAAGTGGGTTATGCAGTAACATGAAACCACGATGGCTCATTAGCATGCTTAAGGACTTGCCTCATAGCTAAGGGGTATCCGTAGATGAATGGGGTGAATTATCAAAAGATATTCTCCTTTGCGGATAAGATGACATATGTGCACTTCTTACCTCTCGCTGCTATGAACTATTGGTCACTACATCAACTTGTATCTAGAAATCCTTTTTAAATCATATTCTGGACAAGGTGTATATAGAACAACAATCTAAAGCTTATATGGGGCAAAGCAATCACCTAGATCATGGTTTGACGTGTTTGTTGATGTAGCAAAGGATTTTGGACTGGATGATGTCCCCTGTATTTTATTAATGTCATCACGGCAAAAAGCTTTTCTTTGTAGTATATGTGGATGAAAAGTTTGACCAACAATGATGTTGAGGGCATTAGATGCATGGAGTTCATTCAGCAAAAATTTCAAAGAAAAAAACCGTGGACCTCTTCAGTACTTTTTGTGCTTGTGATAGCCAAGAACTGGTTTCAATTTATCTTAGAGTAAGCGTATGCTTGATGTACTCTCAGAGACAAATGGTACAATGGAAAGCGATTGCTTCACCTACAAATCATAACTACAAGCTTATACCACGTCAGGTATAAATATTTTATGATCCAAAACGATACAAAAAGATTGTTACGAAGCTGAATTATCTTACTGTGACTCGTCCAAATATTGCCTATCCAATGAGTATGATTAGTCAGTTCATGTCTAATTTCCAAACTAAACATTGGGGTGTTGTTGTGCGGATATCATGATATTTTAAGAGTGCTCTCGGTAAAGATCTAGGTCTTCTTTATTCAAACTATAGATAATCATGTGTGTTGGATTCCCAATCAGTGTTTGGATAAGTTTGCCATTTAATCGTAGGTCCATAGCAGACTATATGTATTTGTTAGAGATAGTTTTATGTCATTGAAGAGTACGAAGCAACTGTTTTCAGATTGAGTGTAAAATCTACGTTTTGGGCTATGGTGAATACTTGTGATTCGATTCAACCGCCACATACCGAACGTTGACTTTAATTATCTACCCTTATGAGACTTTATTGTGCTAATCAGATGAGTTTCTACAATGTAAATAATTGTGTTTCATGAGAGAACCAAACACATTAAAGTTGATTGTCATATCGTTCGAGAGAAGACTAAAAGAATGCATTAAGATCAGACATGCGAGTTATGTGAGTTAACTAGCCGACATACTAATCTCTTGAAAATCACATCTCACAAGTTCATTTCTAGCAAGCTGGTGTATGATGTATACGCTCTAGCTTGAGGGGAAGGGTTAGAATAAGTATACTGCTTATGTGCTTTGTGTAAAAGGGTTGTATTGCCCTTCTCTATAAATAATAAACTACAAGTAGAAAGTAAAAAAAGTAACCTCTAACCTTTATCCCAAATATTCTATTTCCCTTTGTTGTTGACAGATTG
Source organism: Scilla litardierei (assembly GCA_030789695.1). Lineage (NCBI taxonomy): Eukaryota > Viridiplantae > Streptophyta > Magnoliopsida > Asparagales > Asparagaceae > Scilla > Scilla litardierei. The sequence continues at coordinate 23,162,374 of CM061135.1, forward strand.
AATCTCAAAGGTGTTCTTATCATTTGGTAGATCCAACTCCATGGACGGGTAATCATACAGACCCTTTCAATCCAACCCTCAATGGAAAAATCTTATCTCATAGCAAACTTCTCCAGGTAAATCCAAGGCAAATAGCAAGTTTCCAGGTATGGTTCTTCGCAAGAAGATCTGCATCAATGAAAATGGCAAGCATTTCATTGTTCAACCCTTTTAAAGAACCGCTTCAATTCACACTCTAATATTTTTGCTGCAACTGAGAATCACAGCATGCACACTTAGCCTTTGTCTGGTATTTCATTATTCGACCCTCAAAGAAATGGTTCCAGCTCTCACTCTAATATTCTTGTTGCAATATCTTGCATGATTCACCTTTATCCACTTGCTCATGACAATGCACATTATTGCTATAGATTATATGGTTTAAAATGAAAGGTAATATTACAAACATGACTGACAACTCTCGACTAATGTATCGCAGAAAAACAAATATGGTCGGAATATTAGAAATGGTCTGTGTATCTTTCATGATTCCGGCATGTGAGACACACCATGTTAGCTCCTGAATGCATGCTCGCCACATCAACAACAATTAATAATAGGGCAGAGGTTAAGGAAAGATCTTAAAGAAACAGAATCCGCACTAAATGGTAGAAGGCGCCCAAGAAAGCAAGAGATTCACTATATAAGTTCAGTAGATTTCACCACTGGAAATTAATACTAGCCATATGGATCCAAGAGCTCTTAGCCAAAAGAAAGTCCTTCGATCTGATTTGCTCAAAATTTCTCTACAATGAAGCATCCACACCAAAGCATTTCTTTTCCAAGGACTGTGCATAGATTAGTGTTTAACGTGCACATTAACAGAACTAAAGTCATCAATGTTTTGCATCCACAACCATGTACAGGGGTAAATGCTTGAGGGCTGTACGTGTAACGTGAAACAGTATACTCTCATTGAAATAAACATCAAAAGATGGAAAAGAATATATCAAAAATGCAACACAGAAACAAATAAGAAAATAAAGACATTGTATACCTCAAACATGAGGTACAGACCCATGAAGTTTGACGCCTCATAAGAAGCAGATTCACAAAAAAATCAAGAAACAAGTAGAATGGATCATGGGAGGAGTACTGTCCACATGTCTGCTCAACAGTTGGAATGAAATTCTACTCAACCCAAGTATGAGGCTCACTATAGCATTGTCCTTCATAGTCACCAGATCACGATGGTTTCAAATTAGGTTATCCTTCGATCAGACTGCATCCGTCATTACCATTTTTTCAAGAAATCCGTTTAAATTCAAATTCACTATCAGGAGCACCTAAGAATGTCAAGCTCGTTGATTAGCAATATGTGATAGATGTTCTGCCAGATACACACTTGTTCTTCTCTTTTTGAAGTATTAGATAATCACGTGCTCAATAAGCCGCACTATCAAAATACTTGATCATCTAAGATGACACTACAACACTTCCAATGCAAAACGTGCTTATAGCTTAGAGAATGTTCTGCTAAATAGGGAAGCTACTAACTAGTCAAAGGAATGTGAGTTGCCTTGGTAATAACCCAGAGCCTTAAAGTTAACTACACATCTATGAAAATGCTAATAGTAAAAACCCCGAGACATAACTCTATTACATCAAAAAGAAACAAACTGGTTTCACAATGAAGGTAACAGCACTAAGCTGATAATGCAATACGTATCAGATTTCAGTAAATTCAGCTCAGACAAACAGACTACCTTCAACGTCTAAGTCACCACAACCCACAGAGTGCAACTCTTTAGCAAGATCGTGTGTCTTCTCATATGCCACTGCAAGAACTCTTAGATACTGAAAATTAAAAGTAGATAACATCAGAAATCAAATGTCCAAGGAAACCCTTAATTGATTGCATAATTATAGCAACAAAGTCATCAGAACAGCTTACCAGTAATAGGCCACCTTGTTCAACAGGCGGTAAGTTCACAAGGGACGGTTTTACCAAAAGTTTGTCAAGAATTGAAGTTACCCTCTGTTCTAAAACTCGCTATATAGAAAACAAATATTATCCAAATGAATATATTTAAGAAATTCTTGAATGCAAAATTTGATAAATCAATACACAGTAAGGAATGCTTCTAATGTACCTGGACAAGTATTGACATGACATCATTTGGAGAAGGGAAAACAGCCGTTATGGTTGCAGCCTCCTTCCGCACTGTGTCTGTAGGATCCAAAAGTTTTTGAATCATAAGGTATCTTACGCTCTTAGCAGTCATAATCAGTTTCATTTTCGGATTAACAGAAAATAGTCATCAAAAGTGGAACCTGTGATCTCTTTGTACAGAGTAGAAAGACCGCGTGCGATATAGCTTGTGCCAGCTTGCAAACCCTGATCGCCAAGCACCAATTTGGAGTCTGTATTCATAACTTCTACATCAATAAACATCGGGCGAGATGCTACATAATGTTGCATGGCACTGGTGCCCCTGTTAAACTGCAGACAAAACAAATATAGTAGAATATAATTTCACGCGCTGAATCAATATGTTTGAATTTTGAACTATAACTTGGTTCATTATTAAACTAGCAGTACTATTATTACAATTGGCAAAACCCTGAATCCGACCGCCCAAATCGAATCCGACGGCTTTTTCCAAGTATGGTAGGGGCCTAACCAGGTTCGGGTCGCATCTGGGTCGATCCTATCAACTGAATAAAATCCCAATAGTCTACGGTTATAAGATGATGACCCAAGTCGGCCGGGAGATATATTGGGAAGTAGATGCCAATCTGACCCAGCCCTAACCAGCTACCCACAATATATAATGTCCTTGTCTCTTATCTATCAACCAAAGCATAGCCGCTCCAAAACATTTCCGGTCAAATCGAACCCAACACTTTTTTCAAAGTACGGGCAATGGGCCGAACCGGGTTCGGATCGCATCTGGGTCGATCCTATCAACCAGATAAAATCCGGTTAGTATACGTTTATAAGATGATGACCCGAGTCGACCAGGAGGTTGTCACCCCTGCAACCCGAGGACACGGCTGTTTTTTGCACGAATATTATGCATTTAACCAGTGAAAACAATCTAGGCTACGAGCAGATATGCACCAAAATGCTTATGGAAATTCTATTTATACATGTGAATTTACAAGAGGTTCGTTACATCATATTACATACGATCCAAAATACAAAAGAAAGATCTATCAAGGTTACATACAACCTCGAGATCGAGTCTGCGGTCTCTACAACAAAGTCGGTGCCCTCAAAACATAGAGCTACCAGTAGTTAGTAGTAAATCACAGTAATTCTAAAATTTGGAATTAAACATTTATGCAAGTATGATTAAAACTAACTAGTCAGCAGGAACTGGAAACAATTAAGCAGCATAATCAATACTACCTAGCAGGCAGAAACTGGAAACATGCATCCAACATCCAACATCCAAAGGCCAAGCTAGTCAACCAACTCAATACACCAACCCAACACCAAAGGAACCCCAAAACAACAAGTCACCAAACATCACAGAGTCACAGCAAGGGGGTAAACCCCTAATACAGTCACTGCCAAAGGCATGGCACCCAAAATAGTCATGACATGGGCAATGGGAAGTCGCAAGCGACAAGGATATGGGCCCACAGGTGCCACGACAGAAAAGCTAGGCTCAGGACAGTCACGGCAAGGGTAGGCAAAATCCCAAAAACCAAAAACAATTTAGGGGACAACCACGACAGTAGTGAGGGACGGCAACGAGGGTCGCCGCCAAGCCCCGAGAACACCCGAGACCTACTCAGAAGCATCATCGCAATCAGAATAAGAAACTTAAAATCTAAATTGAAGAATTAGGATGATTTACCAAATGTCGGTAACCTACGCCACCTCGCCATGGAGGTGCTGCAGCTGCTAGGGCACAGGAGAAAACCGAACGCAAACCCGAACTCAAGCAAGAGAGAAATTCGTCATTTCATTTGAAAGTTCTTTTTCATTTGAAAACCAGAACCCTAGAGTTATAGGGATATTTATAAAGGAGAGGGGATCCCATGGAGCTCGCGAGGGGGCAGAGAAACAGTGGGTTTGCCACAAAAGAGATCGGTGCTGGGAGGCGGAGTTTTTGTGTCAAAACCGCACGATTTTAGTGCGTGGTGGAGTCGTGTGGCTTTGACATCTATCTGTGAGGTGGAGAGAAGGAGAGGGGGCTTGGGGCTACTGTGTGATTTGATTCTCACCGAAGAAACGAGAGGGGAGAGAGAAGAGAGTCAGTGAGGGTTTTGTTGAGCAGACCAGAGAAGGGTTAGGAGAGAAAGAGAGAAATGAGAGTTGGTGGGTCACGTGAGGGGGATGATGGGTTAGGGGAGAATGGGTGGGCCTTGGGATTGGGCCTCGGGAAATTAAAAAAGAAAAAGTAAAGTAAAGTAGAGAAGTTGGTGGTGGGCTGGGCCTTCGGGGTAAGTAGAAAAGAAAAAAAAAGAAAGAAAAAGAAAGAAAATGTTTAGGGGGAAATACTTAATCAATTTAATGCATGAATAATCTTTCGACCATTATATCTTACACTCCTTACAAATTCTGCCTTTGGAATTTCAAAAACAGAACTATGATACATCAAATAAGTAAGGATAATGCTCACGCATCTCATCTTCTCTTTCCCAGGTGGATTCCCCAGACGAGTCCCGATGCCACATCAGCTTCACTAGATTGACAATTCTATTCCGAATGGCTTTCTGCTGACGGTCAATGGTCCAGGCTGGCTGTTGCTCATACGTCAGATGAGGCCGCACAGTAATCTCAGACCAATCACGTGTGTCAGGTCCCCGACATGCTTGCGCAACTAAGATACGTGAAATACATCATGCACTCTTAAGAATGAAGGCAATGCAAGTCTGTATGCCACTTCTCCTACTTGCTCCAAGATGTCAAAAGGCACATGTAATGAGAGCTAAGATTTCCTCCCCGTCCAAATTGAATCAAACCTCTGTTGAAAGAGATTTTCAAGAAACATGATCACAAGGCTGGAACTCCAATTGTCACGCTTCGCATCTGCCTAGTACTTATACTGATCCTGTCCTATCCGAAGTTTCTCTCTAATAGTCCGCACAACATCCACAGCTTCTACAATCAGCTCACGTACACTCACATCATCCCAACTTAGGGGCGAACGGCACTTTCACGTATAATGCTATAAAGACAGCATGCCAATACTGGCCTGATAGCTATTGTTGTATGCAAACTCCATGATGTGAAGTGATCTTCTCACGACCATTTGATGTTTAACATACAAGCACGCAACATATCCTCCGGTATTTGAATAATGTGCTCTGAGTGACGGTCTGTCTGTGGATGACAGATCGTACTGAGTTAACTTAGATGAGTTTGCAGATGATCAAGTAGGCTCTTCCAAAAATGGGTTGTAAATCAGGTATTACTGTCTGAAACTAAGCTCACATGAACACCGTGTAGTCTCACAATCTCCTTTATATATTTCCTAACGAGCACTTCTGTTGACTAGCCAACTCTAAAAGGGATAATGTGAACTGACTTGGTCAGTCGATCAACGACCACCTAGATTGCGTCATTGTGATTCGTACGTGTAGGTAGTCTAGTTACAAAATCCATTATAATGTGCTTCCACTTCTATTCTGGGATGGATAAAGGTTGTAACAAACCGGCAACACGATGTGTCCAGCCTTCACCTGCTGGCATATCGTGCACTTCGCCACACTCCGTGCAATGCTCCTTGATAAGTGATTTTATATATAGTTTTTGCATTCTTTTCTCCTACGTTTCACTCCAATTCGCCTCGTTTTCCGTGCCATTTTCACTGCTTTTTGTTCCTTTTTACGTTTTTGCTCTCCCTGATGTGTTTCAGGTGAATCAGTGGATTCTTGGACTAAAAGAGCGAGATTAAAGGCTTTTGAAGCGATGAACGACTCGACGTGGCTCGATTTTATGAAGGAGTGATGGTGATGCTGATGATCTGCAGCCTTCACACGGCCGTGTGAGCTGACACATCCTGAAGAGAGGAAAAAGCCACCACACTTCTATCGAAGGAGCAACTAGGGGACGACACAGCCGTGTGGACCTCCCACACGACCGTGTCACCCTCCCTATTGAAGATGAAGCAGTGGCGGCGGCCAGAACCAAACGAGCCCACACGATCGTTTCATGTGTCGTATAGAGCATTGCCAAGGAGAAAGGAAGCCAACCGCACGGAACCTCAAATCAGCAGTAAGATAGCGCAACGAGGAAGCTTCGACACGGCCGTTTCAATCCCTCAAACGGCCGTGTCGAATGAAGCTTAGAGAAGCCTGCGGCAATGCGTAATGTTGCTTAAACGACCCGGCCGTGTGGTTTAAACCACACGGCTGTTTGAATTCGAGTCTGGAGCAACCCGATTGGATTCTAGGGTTTGTATTTAAGCAGCTGGGTGCCACCAACCTTTGGAGGAGCGAGGCTTTAGCTCGTTTTGTCCCCTTTTGATGTTTTTACCTTAGTTTTAGGAGTAAGGTTAGTTTAGATTAGGATTTAGAGCTTTTCTCTTGGATTGTTTATGGGAATTGACAACTCTTGTGGATGATTCAATGAGATAAGTATTTTATTTCTCTTTTCTTATTGTTTTTCTTATTGTTCTCTATTGATTACTATATTTCATTGTTCTTTTGATTGCCCATTTCGTAATTGTATTAAGTATATATGTTTTCATATCGCATTCTTTGTTAACCCCCTAAATTCACATTCCGTTCATTCGATTCACGTAGCTAGCAACGACCCGAAATCGAGCTAATACTCGATCAATCTACCTCCCTGCAGACGACCCATATAGCGCTACGACAACGCCGTGCGCTTGTGGTTTCTAAATATTAAAACTTTATCACTTTGTGAACAAGTTTTTGACGCCATTGCCGGGGAGGTTGCCTTGATTGATATTAGTTAAATTTAGGGTTAGCTAGACTACATGGTATTCAAAAATTATAAAAATCTTAATAAATGAAATTTTTCCCCACAACCGGCATTAAATTTTTGCAATTCCCTTGTGCCACTAACGCGCTTCTCTTAACCAAATCTTTTATTTGTCAGGTGCATTTTGAAGATTATGTGGATGCCCAATGAAACATATTTTGGAACTTTTGATGCTTTGTTATCGTAGGGTGCTCGAATGGGAGGTTGCAATGAATTTTTGCAGGTTGCATCGTTTTGAGAATTTTGTGGAATGCAGTGGCACCTATTTACCCAATCCCGACTTTGCACCAACCCCTACAACCCACCATCGTATACATACAACCTACCTCAATAAACCTGCTATCCAAAACCTCAACCTGCACCACAAAAGTCCAACCTTGAGTTTACCCCAGAAAGCCAATTTCAAAATCAATGCCAATGGATTCCGTCTCCCCTCTCCAAGCATATTGATGCCTGCATTCAAGAGACTGCCCAATACCTAGCCCAAACTTCCATATCGCAAGGACAATCAGAGATTCAAGTAAAGGACTCGATCATTGCACAAACACCACCAGGGAGAGATAATCTTGGTGGTAGAGCCACCTCTACCATCGGTAATCAGGTGAGGCGATACCAGACGCCAAGGGATCGGATTACTAGCTTTGCCTAGTTCGCTGGAGAGACACTTTGGCAACCTTGGTGGAGATTCAACAGATTGGTGGATGGATTGCCACAGCATGGAATCGGCATACATAAGCTACCCTGTTTCTTCAGTGGAGGACTGCATTTTGATTTGCAAGAATTCATGATGAAGATGAATGGAGGCCAATTCTTTGACATGCCGCCTGAAGAAGCATAGGATTACATGGAGATTGCGGCCGCATCTCATGCATCATTGACAGCCTGCACCATAAAAGGCAACTCATACGATTTAAAATTTGAAAATTTTTAATATGAGTTTATTTTTCCGTGCAGGTGCCACCTCTAAGACACGTACCACTGAGGCTCACATCCATCACCACAACCCAGACGACACATCTCAGACGGACAATGAGACACGCATTGGTCCATGGGTGGAAACAATCTTTCTCGGAGAGAATGGTAGCGAGCAAGGACCGCGCCAAAACATCATGTACTCCACAGACGATGATGATATGGATGATGTAACCTTTGAACAACTTGCAGGGAGCAAGGACCATAGAAGACGGAAGTGAGGTATACTTGGGCGAAAGTAGAATCTCAGACATCGAAGAGCACAAGTTATTCTCCCCGTTGGATCTTATCCCCCACTTCGTACCATGTGAGAGCACCGATGAAACCGTGGAGAGTACACTTATCGATGAGGAGGATGAGAGCGAGGACAAGGACACAACATCAATTTCCAGCGAGCCTGACGCATCCTTACCTCCACCTCCACCTCCACCTTCACAGGACCTCCTCATCCACCAGAGGCATCACATCCACAAGAGCCCAATGCTCCCACTCAGGGAAATATTTTAGACTCCACCTCGGAATCGTATATTCCATTTCATAAATTTTTAGATTCGGATTTTATTGACATGACACACTCCCTACAGGACACAGATACATATACAATAGAGGTGTGTTGGATCATGACTGTGCCTAAGAAGCATACATATGGAGTTGGCAAGGAGACGATGGTGTCGCCATCAAGAGATAGCATACCATTCTCAGGGAGTTTTCACCACCCTATTCCACACTTTCCATTAAATTTTGACGATTCTCTTTGGAATACATTTATTTCAGGGAAAAAAATTCGCATCGAACTGATGCACCTTATTTCTTGCAGGAATCAGGTGGTTGTCCTCAAGAAATGCTAGGAGAGCATTGCTGGAATTCGATAGAGTTCGTGGCAGCAGGACGTTGGCGAGGCCACAAAAAGAGCTAATAGAGCAGCTGCCTACTCTAATCCACATTCTGGATCCACCGTTTGAAAACAAGCGTACACAATCCAGCAAAATCCGACGACGCATGATTCTCTCACGAGAAAGTCATGGCGATTTTCGAATTCCGATTCCTACGCGATAAGATCTCTTCTCTCTATCCTCTTCTTCTCTATTTATACGAAGAGCTTTTTCTAGGGTTTTCCTTACACGGAAATCATTTTTCTCTCTTCCAAAGTTTTCGATTTTTGCTCTAAGGTTGCAGTTCTTGTTTTGGGGGCTTCGACATCACCCTTAGGGTTCGGATCTTGCTTTGGGGCATCGACATCACCCTTAGGGTTCGGTTTTGCTCCTAGGGCTACGAATTTGATCTGGGGCTTTCGGATTTGCTCCTAGGGCTTTCGGATTTGCTCTTTTGGTTTCGGATTGCTCTGCGATTTACGGATTTGCTCTGTTGGCTTTGGATCTATTATTTTTCTTTCGCGGATTTCGGTTCAGGTAGATTCAATCTCTATTGAACCTTTAATCATTTTATTTTCGAAATGGAAGTGATGATTCATGTGGATTTTTAACAGGACCTTTCCTCCGATGAATAATTTTGTCACCTAGTTCGATTCACGATGTTATGGCCGTTGTTTCCTATTTTTCGATTAAGACCCTTTCCCGATTTTAGTAAGTGGTCTACCGCCGATGTGGAAGGCTCGACCGTCGGGGAGTGGTTGGTTGTTAGCATAATGTCTGCATTCATGTCCCCAGTTGTTATTTGTTGATTCTCGCTCGTGTGTCTGCTGGATGTTGCCTGATTGCCTGCTGTTATCATACTTGTTTGACTGCTGGATGTTGCCATATTGCCTGATGTTATCATACTTGTTTGACTACTGGATGTTGCCTGATTGCCTACTGTTATCATACTTGTTTACATGCTGGATGTTGGATGTTGGATGTTGTCTGCTTGCCTGATGTTATCATACTTGTTTGCATGCTGGATTTTGTCTGATTGCCTGCTGTTATCATACTTGTTTTGCATGCATTCTTTTGGGGTTTCAGTTGCTTGATGAAATTGTCACTGGTTGCTACTGGTCCATTGGCAAATAAGTTCAGTTATAAAGAAGTAAATCTATGAACCATCATAGTAAAGTTTTGGTCTAAATTGGTACTCCATTTTTATGCGATCTTTGGGCCGAACAACCCCTCTAGGCAGTTAGACCACAAACCTATTAATGGTGACAAATCATGAATCTGATCCATTGAGTTTTTACCAAAAAATTTCGACACTGTCGTCTTTTCCTTATTGTACTAATAAGTTGTGTTTTAAATTATCTCCTCTATGACAATGTTAAATTTCAATTGTTAACTATAGTGTTCCTGCTTATGAGATTACACATGCGAAATATTTGAAGTTTGGTTTCTTGGCTTATACCAAATTACATGATTAGAGATTATGCAACTTAATTATACAATGATATTGGTACGCCTGATATATACACAAGATCTGATAATCCGAAACATAGTATGCATATCTCTCTAATTATGTAATCTAGGTATTAAAGACATGAACAAGATATTTGACACCCTAGAACTAGAATAACTACACTTGACATCACGGGTATGGGGTAACTTATAATTGAGAGGGTGCGGAAGCAATTGAAGTCATGCTTATTTCCCCTATCTGAGAGGATTTCCTTTTATGAATCCTGAGTTCTCAGTACAGTTTGACCATTATACTCGGCCCGGGATAGTACCCCGCGGTCCAAGATGGACTTCATATTGCACATCGTGCTCTCCTCTTATAAGTCACATCACAACAATAATTCTTTTGGTTAGTTGCTTGATCCTGCTGGTTACTTAAAATCATGCCAGGTCAGTAGTTTTCATTTACAATTTCTTTTGTGCCTTTTTAATTTTTTGCAAAATAAATTAATTAATGGTTTAATATGTATTCAAACTACTTTGTTAATGGTGGTTCAATTCCATCAGGTGATACCCAGCTCGAAGAGAGGTCTCCGCAATATGAGGAGTCCAACTTTCCTGTTAAGGATGCTGATTTCTGAGTTTATTTGTGTCGCCAGGAGAGTTCACTTTCTTTAATCTTTTATTTATTTCAGTACTACTTAGTTGAGCGTTGTAGTTCTTTTTCTGCTTTAGATCATGTAATTCATTTGAAGATTGAATAAAATGAATATTTCTTTATCATTGTTTTTAAATATTTCCTGTTTAAACTATATTGACTTCACTGGTATATGCAAGACCTGCAAAACTTTTGAGAGTGTACGACACACATGTCTGTGGTGTTACCAGTGGTGGCTCATTCAAGTCCGTGCAACCACCTCGTGAACAGTATAAGATAAACATGAAATATTTATAAGATATTCAAATTATAAACTGACAACCACCCTTGAATTACAGAATGTCGAAGGTGTTTAACATACGTACACGTACCACCGCTGGAACAAATCCTGATACTGTCAACGCAGAGATGGAGATGAATTTGAATGGAAATGAAAACCTTATCACCAATAATGTAGATCCCGCCATCAACAATACCAATCTTAAAGCTGGTCCCAATGCAAACGACGCTAGCAATGATGACAGTGCTGATACTGATCAGCCTCCGATGGTGCATCAGATATTTGATCGAGCACCACGAGAAATGGTTCAAGCCATACGACAAGAAGCCGTGCGGCAGGAACCCGTGCGAGAAGGGGGAGTACAAGAGTTTCGGTCACTATGCCCACCGATCTTCACTGGACGAGAGGACCCTCTGGTTGTAGAGGAATGGCTGTGGTCCATTACTAATATACTGAAGGCGATATGAGCTTCTTCGAGTTCCTGGGTAGATATGGCAAAGCTGCAGTTGGCCAAGGATGTCATATTATGGTGGGATTCTGTAAAGGACCGTTTACTACAACCGATCTCTTGGGCTACATTTAAGGAGGCATTCAATGCCCAATTCTTTCACCTGAGGCGCAAATGGAGCTCGAGGAACAATTTATGGAACTGAAGCAAGGTTCTATGACTGTGGAAGAATACGATGCTGAGTTCTCTAAGCTCAGCAGCTGCATATTTTGACTCATAACTGTTAATTATACCATATACGTGAATATGCTAAACGATATGTAAACTCCAGGTTTGCTAAGGACGTGGTGCCAACTCCCATGGCCCGAGCCAAGAGATTCCAGAATGGCCTGGACATTGACATCCGTGATAAGTTAGTCGGGTTCAAACTGAAAACCCATGCTAACGTGCTATCCACGGCTCGAGAGCACGAGTATGTACAACGGGAGCGAACACGATAGCGTCAAGTGGCTGTCCCACGACGACCACCTCCATCTTCGACAGCTTCTGCAGGGCATCATAGACAGCCACATTCTCCCACTAGGCAACTTCACAGGCCTATGCAGCAGACACAGTTTAAGAGTCATGCACCACCCCAGCCACCATAGCAACCCAGCAACTAAGGCGACCCAATCCAATCTGCCACTACTGCAACAAGCCGGATCACATCAAACCAGAATGTCGGCTTTATTTGAATTTTTGCCTGGTCTGTGGTGCCAAGGATCACGCTGCGAGAGATTGCCCGTGTATGGGACAAAGACCAGCTGCCCCAGCTCAGACTAATGCACCAGTTTCCACTCAAATTTCAGCTCCAGCAGAAAGCAATCAGCGTAAAGCTTCACTTACACCTCAGTAAAAGGTGTATCAGCAGGCGACGTCTCAGGCTCCACCTCCTAAACGCTAGGTTTTTACTATAAATGCGGAACAGGCAGAGGCCACTGGCCAAGTTATCATTAGTACATAGTTTACAGTTTACTGCTTATTTTTATACTTTCATACATTAGTGTGTATATATATATGCTTAGACTTAGTATCTGTGACCGTATGTATTATACTAGTTGCAGTAGACCCGTCCTCGCCCTATTCGACTTAGGAGCTTCACAATGCTTCATATCTAAGCGGTTTGTTGATCAACACACCATTACTGTTTCGCCTCTTGACTCTAGTTGGAACGTTAACACGGGCAATGGAGTACTGACAACTACTAGTGCGTGTTTTTCATGTCCCGTGGAAATATGTGGACAAACTGCTAGCGGATTTTATCGTCGTCGACATGCCAAGTTTCGACGTCGTCTTCGGGATGGATTGGTTAGCGGTACACAATGCCACGGTTGAATGTCGCAAAGGAAGAGTGGTATTTGACATGCCAAACCAACCCAGATTTGAATTTGTCAGAACAGATAGACCAACAAGTTTCAGAGCTAAACCGGCAACAGCAAGTGCCATGGATATTGAGATAGAGAAGCCAGAGGTAGTTCGAGAATTCCTGAATGTATTTCCGGATGAACTTACTGGGTTATCTCCAGACCACGGAGTTGAGTTTGCAATTGAGCTAGTGCCTAGTGCCCAGCCTTATTTCAGACAGCATTACCGCATGTCGCCATCCAAGCAGTATGAAGTGCAGATACAGTTGGATGATCTCTTGAAGAAAGGGTGGATACGTCCCACTGTATCACCTTGGGACGCTCCAATATTATTGGTGAACAAGAAAGATGGATCCAAACATATGTGCGTTGATTACAGGGAACTAAACAAGCTTGCGGTGAAGAACAAGTATCACATTCCCCACATCGACGACTTATTTGATCAGCTTGGAGCAGGTGCCTTTTCTAAAATAGACTTGAAGACCGGCTATCATCAATTGATGGTCAAGAAAGAAGATGTGCATAAGACAACATTCAGTACTAGATACGGACACTGAGTTTCTGGTGATGCCGTTTGGTGTGACTAATACACCGGCGATATTCATGAATCTCATGCACCAAGTATTATACGAGTATCTGGACAAGTTCGTAGTGGTGTATCTGGATGATATACTGGTATACTCGAAGAATGCACAGGAGCACGCCGGGCATTTGAGAACGGTCCAAGAGACATTGAGACGGAGCAAATTATATGCCAAGTACAGTAAGTGCGTGCGAGTTCTGGTTGAACAAGGTGGTATTTCTGGGCCACGTGGTTTCGGGATAAGAAATATCTGTGAACCCAAAAAAGGTTGCAGCAGTTTAGAATTGGCCGGTTACTAAGACAGTATCCGAGATTCGAAGCTTCTTGGGACTAGTTGGTTACTACAGAATATTCATCAAGGATTTTTCGAGGATCGCGGAGCCCATGACACAGTTGACAAGGAAGGATATAATGTGTGTGGTCTCAGGCTTGTGACAATGCTTTTCAAGAATTGAAGAAGCGGTTGACGACATCGTCGATAGTGGTCATTCCAGATCGTATGCGAGAAATTAAAGTGTTCTGCGACACATCTGGAAATGGACTTGGATGTGTGCTTCATCAGCATGGACGCGTTGTCGCATATGCATCAAGGCAATTGAAGAATCACGAGACGAACTACCCCACTTATGATCTTGAGTTGGCGGCAGTAATATTTGCCTTGAAGATCTGGAATCACTTTCTACTTGGCGAGCGCGTAAAGGTATATACGGATCATAAGAGCTTAACATACATCTTCGCTCAGAAGGATCTGAACCAGCGACAATGGAGATGGATCGAGCTTATGGCAGATTACAACATTGACCTTTAGTATCATCCTGGGAAGGTTAATATGGTACCTGATGCTTTAAGATGGCTTCCAGGAGTGATGACGCTTACGATGCACTGGATGCTACAACAGGAGGTCCGTGAAATGGAAATAGACGTGGTGTTACCTGGATTGACCTCGTCGTTTATGAACATGGAGATACAGTCGACACTAGTAGACAGAATTAAGGCAGCTCAGGTAGAAGATGCAAAGCTTCAACGGATCAGGAACATGGCATTGGCGGGACAAAGACCAGAACTCTAGATAAATGCAAATGGTTCTTTGAGATATGGCAGCAGAATATACGAACCTTCAGGAGATGTCAAAGAAGAGTTATTAAAGCAAGCACACAGTTCTCCGTACTCCATCCATCCTGGAGGCACCAAGATGTACCAAGATCTACGACGAAACTATTGGTGGTATGAAATGAAGAGAAGCGTAGCGCAAAGTGTGGCCAGATGCATGATGTCAGCGGGTGAAGGCTGAACATCACCGCATTACCGATATGTTACAGCCCATGCATGTCCCTGAATGAAAGTGGCAACATACCACGATGGACTTCGTGACGGGACTTCCAAAGAGCAAAAAAGCAACATGACGCTGTCTGGCTGATCGTTGATCGATTAACCAAGTAAGCTCATTTCATTCCTTTCAGGGTTGGATAGTCTACAGAGACTCTTGCTAAGAGATACATTGAGGAAATTGTGAAATTACACGGGGTCCCAGTGAGTATCGTTTCAGATAAAGACACTCGTTTTACTTCGCACTTCTGGAAGAGTCTATAGGAGAAGTTGGGTACGCAATTGAAGTTCAGTACATCATATCATCCTCAGACGGGCGGACAGTTAGAGCGTACTATTCAGATCTTAAAGGACATGCTACAGGCATGCATGTTGAATTTCAAAGGGTCGTAGGAAGACCATCTACGTCTCGTGGAGTTTTCTTATAACAACAGTCACCAAGCGAGTATTGGAATGGCTCCTTTTGATGCTTTATATGGAAGAAAGTGTGGTTCACCCTTGAGCTGGGACGACATTGAAGACAGAGAATGGTTGGGCCTGAGATGATTGTAGAAGCAGTGGATGTAGTACAAACTATCAGAGAAAGGCTACAGGTGGCACAAGACCGATATAAGCATTGGGCAAATGCAAAGAGACGACATCTGGAATTTCAGTCTGGAGATCATGTCTTTCTAAAGATTTCACCCAATAGAGACATGATTCGTTTTGGTCGCAGAGGAAAACTTAGCCCACGATATATTGGGCCTTTCAACATACTCGAGTGTGTGGGCGAGGTGGCATACAAACTTGCACTGCCTCCATCTCGATAATGAGTGCATAATGTGTTCCACATATCCCAATTGCAGAAGTATTGGGAGACCCGACTAACGTGGTCGATCATTCAGAGATCACAGTGCGGCCAAATCTAAGCTATGAACAACAACCAGTGTAGATTATTGATCGTCGACAGAGGGCTCTCAGAAACAAGACTGTGGACTTGATCAAAGTGTTGTGGCGTCGTGACTCGCCAGGAGAGGCTAGCTGGGAGCGAGAAGAGGAGATGAAGGAGCGGTATCCGTACTTATTCACTGATTAGTGTTTTCTTTGAATTCCGAGAACGGAATTTCTTTGAAGGTGTATAAGGTGTAAAGGCCCAACTCTCTTTTTGTCTTTGTTTTTTTCCTTTTGTTTTAAAGTCCCAAAAGGCCCATTTCCCTTTTCTCTCTTCCTTTTTAATCAATCCCTCTTTCTCTCTCACCCGCACTCAACGCACGCACGCACAAGCCCAGCCCTGATTTCTGCCTTTTTCTCTTCGTTCGCGAGTGGCGGCAAGCCAGCGACGACGGTTAGGGTTTTCAAACCCGATCTCATCTGACGGCGCGTGATTCTTTCACGAGGAAGTCGCGGCGATTTTCGAATTCTGATTCCTACGCGATAAGATCTCCTCTTTACCATCTTCCTCTCTATTTATGCGAAGAGATTTTTCTAGGGTTTTCCTTACGCGAAAATCATTTTTCTCTCTTCCAAAGTTTTCGATTTTTGCTCTAAGGTTTCGGTTCATGTTTTGGGGGCTTCGACCTTACTCTTTGGGTTCGGATCTTACTTTTGGGGCTTCGACATAACCCTTAGGGTTCGGTTTTGCTCCTAGGGCTACGAATTTGCTCTGGGACTTTCGGATTTACTCCTAGGGCTTTCGGATTTGTTCCTTTGGTTTTGGATTGCTCTAGGATTTATGGATTTGCTCTGTTAGCTTCGAATCTATTATTTTTCTTTCGCAAATTTCGGTTCAGGTAGATTCGATCTCTATTGAACCTTTAATCATTTTATTTTCGAAATGGAAGTGATGATTCATATGGATTTTTGAGAGGATCTTTCCTCCGATGAATAATATTGGCACCTAGTTCGATTTACGGCATTATGGCCGTTGTTTCTTGTTTTTCAGTTAAGACCCTTGCGTCGATTTTAGTAGTGGTTTGTTGCCGAGGTGGAAGGCTAGGCTGTGGGTATGGTTGGTTGTTAGCATGTTGTCGTCATTCATGTCCCCAGTGGTTATTTGCTGATTCTCGCTCGTGTGCCAGCTGGATGTTGCCTGATTGCCTGATGTTATCATACATGTTTGCCTGCTGGACGTTGCCTGATTGCATGTTGTTATCATACTTGTTTGCATGTCGGATGTTGTCTGATTGCTTGATGTTATCAAACTTGTTTTGCCTACAGCCTTTTTGGCGTTTCAGTTGCTTGATGAAATATGTCACTGGTTGCTACTGGTCCATTGGCAAATAAGTTCAGTTATAAAGAAGTTAATCTATGAACCCTCATAGTAAAGTTTTGGTCTAAATTGGTACTCCATTTTTATGTGATCTTTGGGCCGAGCAACCCCTCTAGGCAGGTAGACCACAATCTATTAATGGTGCCAAATCATGAATCTGATCTATTGAGTTTTTACCAAAAAATTTCAACACGGTCGTCTTTTCCTTATTGTACTTATAAGTTGTGTTTTAAATTATCTCTACTCTGAAAATGTTAAATTTCAATTGTTAACTATAATGTTCCTGCTTGGGAGATTAGACATGCGAAATATTGCAAGTTTGGTTTTCTTGGCTTAACCCAAATTACATGATTAGAGATTATGCAACGTGATTATACAATAATATTGGTACGCCTGATAAATACACAAGACCTGACAATCTGGAACATAGTTTGCATATCTCTCTAATTATGTAATTTAGGTATTAAAGACATGAACATGATATTTGACACCCTAGAACTAGAACACTTGACATCACGGGCATGGTATAACTTATAATTGAGAGTGTGCGGGAGCGATTGAAGCCATGCTTATGGCCCCTATCTGGGAGGATTTTCTTTTTATGGATCATGAGTTCTCGACAAGTTTGACCCTTATACTCGGCCTGGGGTAGCACCCAGTGGTCCAAGGTGAACTTCATGTTGCACATCGATGTGCTCTCCTCTTATAAGTCACATCACAACAATAATTCTTTCGGTTAGTTGATTAGTTGCTTGATCCTCATCGTTACTTACAATCATGCAGGTCAGTAGTTTTCATTTACAGTTCTTTTTGTGCCTTTTTAAATTTCTGCAAAATAAATTAATTAACAGTTTAATATGGATTCAATCTACTTTGTTAATGGTGGTTCAATTCCATCAGGTGATTCTCAGCTCAAAGAGGATGCTCCGCAGTACGAGGAGTTCGACTTTCCTGTTGAGAACGTTGATTTTTGAGTTTATTTGTGTTGCCAGGAGAGTTCTTTTTCTTTAGCCTTTTATTTCTTTCAGTGTTACTTAGTTGGGCATTATAGTTCCTTTTCTGCTTTAGATCATGTAAGTCATTTGAAGGTTGAATAAAATGAATATTTCTTTATCATTGTTTTTAAATATTTCCTGTTTAAACTATATTGACTTCACTGGTATCTGCAAGACCTGCAAAACTCTTGAGAGTGTAATGGCAGTAGGCACTCGTGTCTGGGGCGTTACACATTGCTATCAAAAGCATCCGCATAAAGACAAGATTAAAGAGGTTAGATAAGCTCAATTGCGTCCTTCCTTTGTTTCGGGAAAAGAAGGTTTACATAAAGAGCTTAAAAATCCAATATGACTTTTTTTTTATTTGTGTCCCTTCCACTTGCTTAAAAAAGAAGTCTACTCTGTAATTCGAGAATAGAAATGAAAACAAAATCGGGTTTTATTTTTATTTAATTAGATTTTTGGAGGTCCATCGTGTTTATGTAGTAGAGAAAGGAAAGGTTGGTATCTCCTAAAAAAATGTGGCCAGCCAAGAACAACACGTGGCAGAAACTATTGGTTCGCCATACATGTCTTCAAAATGACATGGTATAGCTGCCCCACCATATAACTTCTCTTTGGGGTGCAGTCTATTTTCTATTTTAACCGGAAGATTTAATGATTTCTCTTATATTTTAAGTCAAACTCTTATTTTAGGAAGTTTTCATAACGTCGGGATTCCTAAAAATCTAGCTACAAATCTGATTGTGTTATTTTTATAAATCGGGCTACCAAATCTAATTGTGTTAGTTCATATTAAGGCCACCTAATCTAGGGGATTTTGCTTGGACAGTACAAGAAGTCATGTTTACCCAGTACCTTATTTGTATCCGTACCAAATATGGCGTACCTTTTTCTACAAATAAAGGCATTGCAGCAGCCTGCAATATCAAGTTGATAATTTGCGTCGTTGCCATGCTGTCCCTCATCCTCCGAATCAAATTCTATTAAAGGAACTCTTAACAATGAAATGCATTTGGATCAGTAAGGTTTACACTTGGCAAAGTGAGAAAAGTGGTCTGATGTCATTGCCTAGTGCTTTTATACTGTCAGTTGCTCTTTTAAACTCTGCATCTGTAAGGTTTTTTCACTGATACTTTTCCAACTAAGAAATATGACATTATTCCACTAGAAAAATAAATAAAAATAAAAAATTACAGACCTGAGACAAAATTTTAGCACATTCAGCCATTGTAGACAGTTCACGCTTTAGTGATGCAGCATCAAACCGCGACAGTAGTCTATTCTCCAATTCTGAAAGATTATGCAAAAGCATTAAGAAATTCATTACAAATGAAACTGTCTTGAACACTGAACAGCAATGCCTAGAACTTACCGTTACAGTAGTCTTGAAGATTTGCAACGGCAACCTCTAAGCCCCTACTGGCATTAGCTGTACCAACTGTAGATGATGTGCTAATGCCGTGCCTACCAACATCCTCCTCAGCAAATGATCCTATGATTAGAAGAAGAAGAAGAAGAACAGTTGGTGATATATAATCCAACATACTGTCCATGTTCTAAAGTGGAACACTTAGACAAAGACATATAAACAGAAAATGTATGGTATATGAAACATCCCATCTCAAAATTAATCATAACACATGAAAATCAAACGTGTAAAAGGCAATAAATGGATACAGTATACGAAATAGCATCCACCAACATAACCTTCCAGGGTACATGTTTTCCACCTGTTGAGTAAGACTCAACTAATAACAAATAGGGTGCCCCCAATGAACGGGTTACCAGAACTGCACGACCATCCAAGTCGGGGCTTAGATTTGTAGACATACTTACATCCGACTTGTGGATAGGCTGTCCTCACTGCTCATAACACATGACATACATGTCACAATGAAGTTTCACAATCTACGCCAGAGGCAGAGCAAGGCAAGTCTCACGCGCATAAACTCACAGATTCTCCATATCCCCCCCCCCCCCATAATAATAATAATAATAATAATAATAATAATAATAATAATATAAAATAAGCAGTTGTCAACTTTCCCATTCTATAATCAAGTGATACCGCACACAGAATTGAAGAATAAGCAATAATATCAGAAGACATAATCCCCGCCAGCTTAAAATATATAAACAAAAATTAAAAATAGAAAAAGATAAAATTCAGTTCACGCTTTCCAAATTGTAAACATTAGTAAACCATGATATCATCGTTTCATATAGACATAGTCTTTGATAACCCTTTAATTACAATGGATACAGTTCTTCAATCCCTAATTAATAAAACTAATGGAAAGATGTGGAGAGATGACACAAGAAATATTCTTTTGGGAGCAGGGGAGGAAATAAATAGAGAGTTGTACACTTTATTTGGGGAGAGGAAAATCTCTTTATAGCTCATATGATCCAAATCTGATTTTGGGATAAAAATAGAAATTTTTATGGGAAAGATGTAATTTTTAGGGCTAAAAAAGGTTTGGATTTGGGGGAAAGATGACATTTTTATTGATTGAAAAGTGAAAATACAAGATAATTTGTCATCTTTCGAGAGGAGGACCGCTCTCCCAAGCTTCAATTCAAGAGAACGCCAAAGTCTCCCACTAGATCTAAGGGATCTAAACCTATTCTCTTCTTTCTCTCAATTCTTTTCTCAAATCTTCTCCTCCACTCTCTCTCTAATCTCTCCACTTATTTATAATAAAACTTCAAATGAGCCGTCGCCCCTAAATTAATAAAATACCGCTGACCTAGGGTTTTTGGCTCAAAAGTCCATATCTGCCCCCCTGGACCACTAAAATTACAGTGTTGTCCATTTGCCCAGAAATTATAGATTTATAACTAATACGCCATAAACACTAATCCTAACATTTCTCCACCCTCAAATAACCACCTTATCTTCAAGTTGGTGCATGCAGTCCGTGAGCCATGTTACTCCAAGTGGGGTGCTCGTCCCCTCCTGCGTCAAAGCTCGGAATGCCTCCCTTGCCATCGTCGTTGCTCTCGAAATGACCATCACCGCCCTGTGGACCTCTTTTCGCTCTTGCTGAAGCCTTGCAAGTCTCGCCCATTGTCATAGGGCCACCCAAAGTCTCCACCGTCCTCCGTGAAGCCCAAATGGAAGCCACGGTGATCGTCAAGCTTGCCTGAAGCTCCACCGCGCCCGAAGTACTGCCGCCGATGTCCAGGATGGGCTTCGTCCACCAACCATAGCATGTGGGCCCTCTGAAAAATCTCCATCGGTGGACCTGAACGCCCGAAGTACTGCATGTGCCCTAGAACGGCCGACCCAAGGGTTGTGGGCCCCTGGGCGGCCCTCCCATCTGTTGACATGGCCCAAGCGACCCGCAAGGATGCTGGAGGGCCTCCTAACGGCCCGCCCAGGTGACGACCTGGCCTAGGCGTGTAATGGTCCGCATCCCCATCTCTTCTCTTTTTCTCTTTTTCTTTTTTTCTTTTGTTTCTTTCATTGGCCCGCATCAGGCCAAGCCCGTAAGGGCTTCTTTCGTACCCTCTCTCTCCTATTCCCGCGAGCCCAAGCCCTCAGGGCTTTTCGTTCGCACTTTCCCTCTCTCCCTCTCTTTCTCCCGACGCCAGCTGAAGCCCCAGCCATATGGCTCTTTCAACGCACGATCACAGCGGCAGCGAGAACTCACTAGGGCTTCGACGCCAACTCGTCGACAGCGACGACTCAACACCGTGGGCCCCTCGATCGCGACCCTACGCCCTCGTCCTCCCGCATACGACGCATCGACCTCCCCTCCGTCCTTCCTCTCTTCCTCTTGCATCATGTGGGGCCCTCGACGAGGCTCTCGTCGCCCTCGTCACTTTGCAACATCCCCTATTCACTCCTCCGTCCTTCGATTCGACGTGACAAGCACCCCCCGGCATCATCTGGGTCCCTCCAACCCTATAAATCTCCTCCCCTCTTCGTCTCCTTCCTCTTCCTTGCAGTTCATTCCTTCCTTACTCTCTGTTTGGAGTTTGACCCCTCCATCTTGCTTGCGGTACATCCTTGCTCCTTCGCTTGCTGTCTGCGGCTTCCCTCTTGCTTGTGGCTTGTGGTTCCTTTTTTGACGATGCTGCAGCTTCTCTTTTGCTTGTGGTTGTCCTCTTCTCATTGATTTGGATTTCAGTGGTTCCCTTGCTCGCGGTCTGCCCCTTTGCTTGTTGTTTTGGGGGTTTCGATGACTCGGTTGCTTATGGTTGTCTCTTGCATGCTGGGTTGGAGTGTTGTGGCCTCCTCTTGCTTGCGCTCTGTGGCTGCTTACTAGCTGTTGCTTGCGGCTTGTTTTCTGTTGTCGTTATGTTCAGCTGAGGGTCTTGTTGCTGTTTTGGGTTGTCGTTGAGGTTTGATCTCATCCTTATTTGCGGGTTGCCCTTTTCTTGCTTGAACTGGGTTTAGCTGACTCTCCTGCTTGCAGGTTTTGGTTTTCTTGCTGTTTTAAGATTGCGACGACCATTCTGCTTGTTGTTTGTTCCTCCTTTCTAGGTTGCTGGTTCTGGTGGTTCTCCTTGCTCGCAGATTTGGGATCCCTTATTATTGATGGTTGTGGTGTGGACTTTTTGTAGATGCTTGGGCTTCAGTTCTTAAGTATCTTGGTTTTTCGGCTTCGACTTCAGGTAGACGTTATCCCCTTTACTCCAATTTAGATTCTTTTGCTTGTGTTGGGGTTTGGGTCTTCCTTTGCTTGCAGGTTGGCTGGTCTTGCTTGTTGTTGGGTTGGGATGTCTCTTACTTATTGTGCTAGGTTCGGTGGCCTCTTCGGCTTGCAGTCGAGCTCGCCTTGCTGGTTGAGGTACGGTGACTTCCCTTATTTACGGGTTGGGGTTTCCTTATTGTTGTTATGGGATTCGTTGGTTTCATGTGCTTGCGACGTTAGGCTCCCTGTTGGATAAGTCGTGGTTGGCATTCTGTTGCTTGTTGGGATCGGCTGAATTCCTTGTGTTGTTTTGGGATTCTAGGTTGTTGATGAGTCCGATTAGCCCACCTTGCTTGTTGTTGGGCTGCGGCTAGCTTCCCTCGTGTGTGGGTTGTGGCTGGCTTGGTTACTTACTGTTCTAGGTTCTTTACTTGTTAGGTTTGTGGCTTCTCTTACATGCTGTCTTGGTTCCCTGGATCAGTGTTGGGCTAGTTTTCTCGCTTGTGGGTTTTGGGTTTTGGTGTGGTTTACTTGGGATCTTATCCCTCTAGCCTAGCGCCATCATGGGTTTGACTTTCGGGCTTTCTTATTCAAGCAATCATTATGTTTCTTCGTCTCTTGGTTCATTGCATGGAACAGTTGGTGTTGTCTCTTGTCACTATCAGTTCAGGTTGGAATATTAAGCCACGAGAAACATCCATGCCTTTACTTTATCACATACCAATTTCATTATCATGTTATCTCTTGAGTTTACTAGTACAATTAAGTTTAATATTGTGTTAAATTGTGTAGTCTTGGGTTGTTACTTGGGATGACACTTATACTGGTTGCATGCATGGCAAGATTTGAGGTGGACTATCATGACCGGTTACTATTGCATGCATGGCAGGATTTGAGGTAGACTATTACTATTACAGTGGATCTCGGATTTTCCTTGACTACGTAGTTTAATCAATATTGGACATCACGATATAATAACTAATAAAATGATTACTTCAGCTTGACTCATCGGGTTTGGGGAAACTTATGCTTGGAGAATACGGGAGCGACTGGGACCTTTCTTTGGCTCCCCTGAGATTTGGGAGGGGACATACATCACTTCAGATGGGTCCTAGAGTCCTAGGAGCAGACAGGGACGGCCATCTTAATGGGTCCTGGAGCCCCCGCCATAGCTCACAGTATTACAGCTCTTCCAGTACGGTACTTTGTTCTTTCGGACTCATCCCAAGGTAGCACCCGTGCGGTCTCAAGAGGGTCTTTGTATTGCACACCGCACTCTCCATCATAAGTCATGGCTTAGGATTGGTTCACTTTAGCTAATGCTATCTTTACAATATTGTTTTCATTTTAATCATCATAACATGTTTCTTTTCTGTACCTTCTTAACTGTTGTTGTACCGCCTTTTATACCTCCTTACTTTTCTGTCGTGTGGGTTAGATAATTACCATACCAGGTAACTTCTTTGTTAAGTACTATCATATCTGTGACTGTCATATCTCTTTTTGTGCACCCTTACCTTTCGTGTCTCTTGTTTTGATATTGTTTACTCTATTGAGCGGGGCGCGACTTCTGCTGCCACTATGTATGACGCACAGGATCATACAGAGGTGCTTGAGCACGAGAAGTTAGACTTCCAGTTCAGGACTGTGAGTCTTGGCCTACCGGCAGATTCGTGTTCCATTTACGTTTCAGCAGTAGTGTAGCTTTTCCTTGTCTCTTTCCTGTTTAGTATTGTGTTACCTGTTTTACTATTCTTACCTGCTTTGTTAGAGTATCTCCTTACTTTTTGCACTGTTTCACATTGACTTCATTGGCAAATGCGGGACCTGCACACTCTAGTTTCAGTTGTAGCGGCACCTGTCGGGAGGCGGGGCGTTACAAGGCGGCCTGCCAGGAGGCCGAGAGCCTCCTGACGACCCCAGGCGTCGTCTCACTCATGGGGGGACCATCGGGGGTCCCCTTGTCCTTTCGGCTCATCCGCCTCTTCCAAGATTGTATGGGAGGTTGTGAGTCCCTCGTGTACAATCTATCATCGATTTGTTGAGGATCCTTGTCAAAGGATGCATCTTTTTGTTTTCCCTTGACAAAGGTGTCGCATTTAGCCGTAGACCTGCGTCAGAGTCATCATCAATGTCCAGATCTAATGCCAAACCGCCCTTGTGATGGATCTCCTCCTCAAAAGAGGTGCTTTTTCCTTTGCTCTTGTTCAAAGACACCGCCTTTTGTCTCGGATCTGTGTTGCTGACTTTATCTTTCATCAGATCTGAATTCGTAGCCTCCTCGCATCGAGGGCGACGATAGATCTCCAAGAGTTCCTTCAACATGGATTCACATCTATCTACTGTAGCCTCCCAAGCATACACCTTTTTCACCGATGTCGCCATTGATTTCAGAATCAAATGATCTGATACCAATTTGATAGGATCCAGATCTGATTTTGGGATAAAAATATATGATTTTTATGGGGAAGATGTGATTTTTAAGGCTAAAAGAGGGGGATTTAGGGGAAAGATCAAATTTTTTATTAATTGAAAAGTGAAAATACAAGATAATTTGGCATCTTTCGAGAGGAGGACTGCTCTCACAAGCTTCAATTCTAGAGGAAGCCGAACTTGCCCACTAGATCTAAGGGATCTAAACCTATTCTCTTCTTCCTCTCAATTCTTTTCTCACATCTTAACATCCATCCTCTCTCTAATCTCCCCTCTATTTATAATTAAACTCCTAATGAGCCGCCACCCCTAAATTACTGAAATACCCATGACCTATGATTTACAGCCTAAAATTAAAAATTACATATATATCCCTGGACCCCTAAAATTATAGATGTCCCTGACAGATTTACCACTAATAGGGCCATAAACCATAATCCTAACAATAACACACATGGGTGCACAAAATATTACAGTACCTGGCGTGATAACTTGTCGTGATAAGTGCTAACAGTAGACTCTTGTTTACAAGATGATTGGTATTTTTGTTAGGTTGCACAATGAAATTCATATACACATATATGTATGCATACAACCTTATAAGAACTCTTAATCATATAGAATTCATTCTACTCTCCAATTAAATATACTTTTTTCCTACTAAATGTCAAAAGAAGCCCACCTCAAATGTATCCATGTTATTAAGTAATAATGTTTCAGGTACATTTTATCGTTCAATATATAGAAGCGGTCGCATTCCTAGCAACCATGAGATAAGCGTAATATTTATGTAATCTCAATTGCTGCTATTGCATTCATGTTATAAAGCAATAATGTTTCATGTACCTGTTTTCATTCCCTGTATCAAAGTGGTCCACATTCCTAGCAACCCAGAGATAAACCTAATATTTATGTAATCTCAATGACAACATACAGTTGTGCAGTAAGTGACAATTAAATCAGTTTCCATATATATAATTTGTAGATGTCAAGAGTACATTATACAAATATCACTGGTTATATGAGTTGAGCCCATGCTTACATAAAGGCCCTCTTGGATTTTCTTAGTGATGAATAGATAAAGATGATGCATGCAGAAACCTCACCTTATTATCTTAAGCTCAACGGACTTCTACATTTTTGTGTTTCCTTTTATTATTTCTCATAAATATTGTTTAAAGCATTTGTTTATCCACTTGGTATACTTTCATCTATATGTTACCCCATAGGCTTTACTTAGACTTCCATTATGCTTTAATGTATTGTTTTTGTCAGTTTTATTATAATATTTGTCAGACACCAACCAGAAATCATGGTTGCATTCCTGGTTTATGGCGGGGGGTGGTCGTAGTTGATATACATTTACCACAATTAATAAACTTATAACTGAAGCCAGCTTTCAAGTTTGCATGATAGGGACAGTAACTGAGAATAAAGCATTAAACTATGCAATAGGGTTTAAAATTTGAGTTTCAACCCAGGCATGGCCACCCCCAAAAGCAAAGGACATTGTAGGAGTATATGAACTTAGATGTGACTTGAGTATCAGGGTGCAGGTCAAAGTATAAAATAAACAAAAATATGTTTTGAACAACTAGGAAATAGACCACAATAAAATTCAAAATAAAAAATAAACGAGTATTAAATTCAAAATAAAAAAGATAAAGGGTATTACGATAGCGAAACTACGCTCTGATAAATTGTATACAAATTATCAATTTAATATATTAAATATGTTTGATTGCATAAATTTAATTCCCAATGCCGTATTTAGATTATTGATAAAACATATTTAGATTATTGATAATATAAATATGTTTGACAGCATAAATTTAAATATGTTTGATTAATTCCCTATCTATATTTCTCATATTTGGATTATGGACAAAACATATTTACAATAGCTATACAATTTATCAATTTAATTCCATAAGACAAAACTACGCTCAATCTTGACTATTTAGACTATTGATAAATAGGAAGCTAAGTTGGGTTTACCGACTTAGCTTATAGTGGTGTCCCTCCATGATAACTTCATTTTAGGTAAAAACTAAAATTTTAGCATCAACTCATAGAGTAGGGATATCAGTCCGTGAACCAGTTGTAAATTTTTCTCTGTTGACACTTTTATGCAGCATTCTCCACTTCTAATACTGCTCCGTGTTCAATCTGATTTTAATGGATAAAGCATGGACAGTGACTATTTTTCTGATCACAACGGTTGTGGAACACAGGGGAGTTACTAGTACAGCAATTTAGGTCCAACATGTAAGTTAGATCTTATTATATTTTAACATTTTTTAAGTCTTTGTTTGAATTTGGAATCACCTTGCAATTTAAGATAGGATAAGGTCTATGTCTAGATAGAATTATGTATAGCTTACTGAGCAAACTTGTTTCTCAAGTAGGTGAAATGCAGTCCGTTAGTTAGTATTCTCTTTGTAATGAAGTTGGTACTTATTTTCTTTTAAAAAAATAGACCCATTACTTATTGGTAAATTAGGTATGATACAATTCATGGTTTGAGTTCAGATGATCCTTATTCCATAGGAATCGGCAAGATGCAAAAAAAAATTGCATCAATTAATTTAAATATTGATTACAATCTTCCACCCCCCCCCCCCCCCCCCCCCAAAAAAAAAACAAACAAACAAACAAACAAACAACCAAAAGAAGGAAGAAAAAGATAGAGGCCCAAACCTCCAACTCAAAAAAGAGAAACATGAAATCCAAAGAAAAAGCCCAAAATTACATTGACTTTTGTTTTCGCCAGGAAAAATTGTTCATAGTGAGTTTCTCTTTATGTCCCTTTACTGTTTGAGGACATCAGAAGTGAATTTAATTACTTTTAGTTCCAATGTTTGGAGTAATTTGACACTTGTGTATAGGTCCTCGGAAAAATTCTTTGGTTATATGTATACTACAGTACTATAAAAAGCAATAGTTTAAAGATACTAAGAAGATTATGTCTATCAATTTTGCCCATTTTGAAATCACATCAATTATTTAGAAAAACTTTAAAGAATTATCTGTTAACATGTGTACTTCAGGTATTTTACTAAAAATTACTCTAATTCATAAATTTAAAAATTTTAAAAAAAACATTAATGCATCCTCGATGGTGTTTCCATCTCACAATATAATGAATATCCCTCACAATCGAACATCCATACTATTCAAAATTCAAATAAAAATCTTTAGTCTGTAAAAAGTTATTTTTATAATTCCAATTTCTCTCTTTTCTCTTTCTCAGCTTGAAATTTCATTTTCTAATATAGATATCTTGTATGGCCTCTTCCTCTTATCTTTTTTGCGTATCAACTTGAAAATTCATCTCCCAATCTGGATATCTTATATGGACAATCTTTTATCACCTTCCCTTTTTAAGAGCTATTTATCAATGTAGATAAGTATCGTGTAGGTAGCAACCGTAGCATTATCTTATCATCCACACTAATGATGAGATGACGGGATCCTATCCATAGCTGCTTCATCTGCATCATATTTAAATCAAGAAATTGGTTTAAGAATGTCCTCTATTATTATTTTTGTTTTTATTTTTCATTTTGCTCATATAGCTTTGTGTGTATCAATACTAATTTTTTTTTATTTACTTTATTTTGCAGATAATGAAGCTATTGTTCAGAGAAAACCATTTTCCAAGATGTCCTTTTATTTTCGCTCTTGCTCTTCTTACTTTCCCATGATAATTTTTGTTTGGTTAAATTTTTATGCTGTAAAGAATTATGAAGATATTGTTTAGCGAAAAGCCTCTTTTGGTTTGTCCTTATTTTTGCTTCTGCTCTTCATTCTTCTAATGTTGGTTTGCTTATTTTTTTTTAAATTTTGCAAAGAATTTTGAAATGCAGTTGTAACGCAATATTCATTTCGCTGAATACTTGTGTTACTTTCCAAAATTTATTCTTTCAATATTCACTTATTATTATTTTTTCTAATTTCAATAATATTTATTTGTTAATGATCTATTGCACAAATCTCTTTTGCTTATTGCAGCTCTTACACCATATGTTTTATGATGCAAATGGGAAGAAATTGCAATGTTTTTGGAGAAAAATAAAAAAAATTTAATTAACAATTAGTTTCTATTAGTCAGCATTCTTATTTGAAAATAATTGATAGAACTAATATTCCTCCTGCTAATATTTTGCACATGCGTTTCCTTCATGCTTTTCCTTCATGCAATTTTTAAGGGCAAATTACAAAAAAAAATCTAGTTTGCCATGATTCTTACGTTACCCGCCTAAAATTAAAAAAGAACAACAGCCCCTTACTCTATGTAGATCTCACTTCTGTTAATAAAGATGATCATTACAAAGATTATTCTTTAGAACAATAAATTACTAAAATGCCCTCGTCTCCAGCACTATCTTCTCCCTCTCTCCTTTTAACACATTTCAGAACCCAGAAAAGTGGAAAAAAAACCCACACCCCTTGCCATCGTTTCCTACATCCTCCACCCAAATCCACTATTGTCGCCTCCTTTGACTCACCTCATCCTTAGTTGTCACTCCATCCTCATCCTTCGTATCATCATCCTTTCCCAGATCGTCGTTTGCCCCCTCCTTCACAACAATTGGCGAGCTCAAGCAGGGATTCTAAAATTTGATTTTGAGATTTTGAAAGAATGGATAAGGGTTTGGAATTTCTGAGAAATTTAGTGTAATGGCCACAAATTTTTGGGATGTTTTCCTGTGTATGTATGTATGTATGTATGTATGTATCACCTAACCAACTTGGTTCAGGTGCGTGATGTGGTCGCGTACCAGAGGCGGAGGCGCGCAGGTCAAGCAGCGGCGGGTCCTGTCTAGGGGGGCCCATTGGTTGACTTCTAGCCCATGGTTTTTATTAGTATCCGCATTAGTATTTGCTTTAGTTTTGTGGTGCGTTTAGCAAATGTTAGGAGTATTTAAGTGGAGGCTTGCCCTAGTTGTAGGACGATCGAATATATGGAATAGAAACTATTGTGACAGCTAGGGTTCTTCAAGAATCCTATTTGGGGGATTAGTCTTGTTCCATTAACACAAGATTGGGAGAGATCCACTCCAGATTGGATCAACCTATCACGTTTATTCCCGAAATCAATAAAAAGTCAACTTTTATATTTCTTTTCTTCTCTCAAATCTGAAATTGTTTATCATTTGGGTGCAAATCGCATCAATTTGGTATCAGAGCACTCGATTTCATGACGAACACACGAGCGGTTGCGGCAAAAACTCTGGAGGAACGACTCGATGCGGAGATCCTAAGGCTGAGGAAGGAGATGACCGATCTGAAGGACAAGTTGAAAGCAGATTTGAATGCATCCTTGAACGCATCCTTTGAGGCGAGCGTGAAGAGTGTCTCGGAGCAAACCTCCAAGGAGATGAAAGAGGGGTTCGCGGAGGTGGTGAAGATGCTCCAACAACTTTTTCAACGAGATCCACATCCGAAAACGTCGAAATTTTCAGATCTGGTCTCACAGACGAATCAGGGCAACGACGAAGGCGGGCGAACCCCACCAAGGGTCGCGGGAGGGTTTCCACCCCCTACGGGTGCGGCGCAGGCTGGCTGCCCCAACAGGGGGCCGCAAGAGGTTTTCCGCCCCCTGTGGGGGGCGGCGAGGGCTAGCGGCCCCCACAGGGTGCCGCAGGGGGACTTCCGCCCCTTGTGGGGGGCGGCGAGGGCAGGCGGCCCCACCTGGGGGCAGCAGGGACAGATCCGCCCCCTGCAGGGGGCGGCGAGGGCAGGCGGCCCCACCTGGGGGCCAGTGGTTTTCTGCCCACTGTGGGGGCGTCGACGGCTGGCGGCCCCACCTGGGGGCCGCGGGGGGTGATCTGCCTCCTTGGGGGTGGTGAAAGAGGGCGGCTGCAAAGGGAGCCTCAGCGTAAGCAGGAAGAAGGGTGGGAAGATGTAGGAGGTCTCGCCAACGAGAGGGCCAGGGGAAGAGATCAATGTTACGAAAGGCAGCGACCTGAAGTCCAGTGGAGGGTCGATGAGCCTCCTTATCAGAGACGCTAGACAGGGAACCATGAGGGGCCACCACAGTGTGACATCAATCCCGAAAATAAGATGAGGAAGTTAAAGGCACCACTCTTTGATGAGAATAATCCTGATGGGTGGTTGTACCAGATTGAGAGATATTTTGACGTCGCAGGCTTCACGAGGCAGAGAGACTGAGGACAGTAGCACTGAGTTTCGAAATCGAAGCACTATCTTGGTACAGATGGACCCAGAAGCATAGGCCTATACGGACTTGGAGGGAGTTGACCGAGTGCCTCATGGAGAGATTTCAGGAGATCCTTGGGGAGGCCTATTTGAGCAGTTATATACATTGGGGCAGGATGGGTCGGTGCGGGAATATATAGAGAAGTTTGAGAGACTCTTGAGCCGAGTGGAGGG
Source organism: Scilla litardierei (assembly GCA_030789695.1). Taxonomy (NCBI): domain Eukaryota; kingdom Viridiplantae; phylum Streptophyta; class Magnoliopsida; order Asparagales; family Asparagaceae; genus Scilla; species Scilla litardierei. The sequence goes on from CM061135.1 coordinate 23,194,032, forward strand.
TGTATCTGACGAATCAATGAAGGTGAACTTCTTAAATGGGCTGAAGCCTGTGATTAGGACTGAGCTGAGGGTCCATGACCCTCAGGGGTTGACTGTCATGATGCGTGTGACACAGCGAGTGGAGGACAGGTTGGCTGACGAGAGGAAGTATAGGGGGCTGAAGGCGGATCGACATACCACAGTCCAGCCCCTACTGAGGCACTCAAGACCACTGTGGGGGCACCAATGACAGCAAGGGGGATGCTACGGAGACACGGCCTGGAGGACAGACTCGTCGCATGACAGAGACAGAGATGAGGGAGCGAAGGGCCAAGGATCTTTGCTTCAAATGTGACGAGAGGTTCACACCAGGGCACCGTTGCGCAGAGAGGGCCATGCGGCTGGAGGTTGCGGCAGAGGAGGTGGTGGTGGATGTGGTAGAGCTTGACGGAGGTGAGGACGATGTAGAGCAGAGCCCACCCTTAGAATAGAGAAGATTGAAGAAATTTTCAGACTTCAACCTTGAGGACAATGTTCGTTCTTTGGGGGGAGTAATGATGCAGTCGTGTACCAGAGGCGGAGGCGCGCTGGTCAAGCAGCGGCGGGTACTGTCTAGGGTGCCCATTGGGTGACTTCTAGCCCATGGTTTTTATTAGTATCCGCATTAATATTTGCTTTAGTTTTGTGGCTCTTTTAGCAAATGTTAGGATGAGTATTTAAGTGGAGGCTTGCTTTAGTTGTAGGAGGATCGAATATATGGAATAGAAACTATTGTGACGGCTAGGGTTCTTCAAGAATCCTATTTGGGGGATTAGTCTTGTTCCATTAACACAAGATTGGGAGAGATCCACTCCAGATTGGATCAACATATCACTTTTATTCCCGAAATCAATAAAAAGTCCACTTCTATATTTCTTTTCTTCTCTTAAATCTGAAATTGTTTATCATTTAGGTGCAAAGCGCATCAGTTCGCTGACGTGGCGGCCCACCATCAGCCATCCATAAAGCAAAAGATACATTTTGCTTTATAGATGGCCAATGGTAGGCCGCCACGTCAGCGCACCCGACTCAAATTGGTCGGATGCAACCTGATACACATTAATATATATATATATCCTCTCTTTATCGGCCGCCACGTCGGTGCACCTGCTCCAAGTTGGTCGGGTGCAACCTGATACACAGTAATCTATATATATCATCTCTTTCTTCTCTCTTTATTTGTTTATTTCTTTCTGTTGTTTTAAATTTTTTCCCCGAGGCCCACCCCAAGCCCACAAGCCCAAGCCATTTCTTTCTCTCTTTTCCTTTTCCTTTTCCTTTTCCTTTTTCTTTCTCTTTTCCTTTATGTTCTCCGACAAGCAACCCATGGCCCACCCTCACATAAACCCTCACACACTCCTCACGTGACCCCCCCACTCCCCTCTCTCTATCTTTCTCTCCAAACCCTTCTCGTGATGGCGGCAACGAAAGCCCTCGCCGACCCTCTCTCCCTCTCTCCTCCCTCGTTTCTTCGATGAGAAGAAAGCCGCACAGCAACCCTGAGCCCATCTTCCTCTCTCCACCTCACATGACAGTTGTCACAGCCTCACAACTCCACCACAACCTAAAATCGTGCAGTTTCAAAACTAGATCTCTATCTCCCGGAGCCTATCTCTTTCGTGGAAAACCCACGACTTCTCTACCTCCTCGTGAGCTCCACTAGACTCTTATCTTCCTCTATAAATATCCTTATGATTCTAGCATTTTGGTTTTCAAGTGTAAAATCATTTTCAAAAGGATATTCAGTTTTTCTGTTTAAGTTGGGGTTTTGTTGTTCAGTTTTCATCTCCTCCCTGTGTCGGGTAGTTACAGCAGTCCCATGACAAGACAACGAGGCTCAAATTGTTCATGTTGGTCTTCAATTATCGATAAATCACTTTGATTCTCAAATTTTGATTTTTCAATTTAATTTCGATGATTATTTTGAGAAAGTCTCGGGTGTCTGAGAGGTTTGACGGCGACCCCCACTATCGCCCCTCATCTCTGTCGTGACTATCCTGTGGGTGACTTGTCTTGACCGTGACTATTTTGGGATGTTCCCCCTCTGCCATGAACCCAGTTCAGCTTCTAGCCCTCTGCTGAGACTACATGCTTTTCCTTGGGCTTTTTGCCCTTAGCCGAGGCCACTGTCATCCCCATTACCCTTATTGTGACTCCCCGAACCACTGCCGTGACTCTCTTGGGCTCCCTTGACCCTTGCAGTGACTTTCTTAAAGGTTCCACTCTTGTCGTGGCCTGTTTTGGGGTCTCTAACTTCTACCGTGACTCTTTTTGGCGTCCTTGCCCAAGACCATGACTCCATATGGGCTTTACCCCTGCCGTGACTCCTTTTGGGCTTTGCCCTTGATGTTGGTTATTGGTTGATATTGGTATTTGGTGTTGTTGGATTTGGTGATGAAGTTGAATCTCGATTTTTGCCCCGTGTTGACGAACGTAGATTGCCTACTGATTGTTAATGAGGGTTAGGCCATTTGAGGTCGTTGGATCATAAGTTTACCACTGTCTGCTGGATCATAAGGCTTCTACATGTCAGATCATAGGTTTAGTCTGTTGGATCATATATAAACCATAAATATATGGTTACGATCCTTAGAATGATCGATGATGAGAACTCTCTGAGATCACTATTATCCCTCCCTCATTGTCCACCCCCATGTTTCTAGTTGATACATCATTCGTTGCATGCTATCCAGGTCAGCGCATTTTTACTAATTGTGGCATGCTACCCAGGTTTAAATTATGTTCGCACTCATGCCATTCATATCCTACAAGTTTAAATTGTCATATATATCGCTTGTTCCATGCTACATGTTTTAAGTTACATCATGTGTTGCATGTTATGCCCTAACATTGAATCCAGTAATATGTTGGATGTGTTATGATAAGAAAATGATATTGGAATATCTTGGTATAAATTGGAGTATCTTGTTAGACTATCATGTTGAAATATCTTACTAGATTATCTTATTGAAATACCTTGTTGGAATATACTGTTAGAATCATGAAAACATGGTTGAATTAAATTTCATAGCACACCAACATATTGACTAGTTTCGATGTGGCCCTGCACCTACTTAGAAACTTTATTTCATAATTTACCATTAACCAAGTAAACTCCACCAACTTAGAACAACACATGTGCTACATCACTGAGACACTGAGAGCTGTACACTTGACATACACTTAGCACTATAGACTCACGGGGGTTTTGGGATAAATCATATTAGCGAGAGTGCGAGAGCGACTGGAGACATGCTTTTGTTTACATGAGTATTGTCGGAACGAGTCTGCCCCTTCATGTTGTTATTGTTGGACAGATGAGTCAGCCCCTTCCATTTTTATTGTTGAGCTCGACTCTGTTAAGCGTCCCATGGTACAAGATGACTCATGTTACTGTACTCTCCAATATGATTCACAATCTACATTTGGTATAACTGCTAGAACCATGATAGTTCAACCTTAACTTGAAAATGGTGTTGCATGATTTGCTTACTTGTTTCCAGTTCTTGCTTGTTAGTTTAATTATGCTCATATAACTGTTTAAGTCCAAGTTCTAGAATCATTGTGATTTACCACTGACCGATGTTGGCTCTTTGTTTTTGTTGCACCATCAGGTGCTAAGACGAAGCTAGAGATGGCCCCAGCGTTTGAGGACGCGGACTTTACTGTGAAGGCTGCAGACTTTTGATTGAGGTTGTATGTAACCTTGATAGATCTTCCTTTTTGTATTTTCAAAATAGTATTTTGGGGATGATATTAAGTATGAAGTAACCGACTATGTAAATTCACATGTATTAGTATAATTTCCACAAGTATTCATCTCTAATCGTAGTCTAGATTGTTTTTACTAGTTAACTACAAGACCTTCCATTCTTGCGAAAAACAGTCGTGCCCCTGGGTTGCTGGGCATGACATTTAGGTGCCTATGATCTTGTTGCATTTGAAAAGCTTTGTGTATTGAAAAAATTGATGTTTGTGTGAGTTAAAAAGACAATCAATAAGAATATCAATTTGGGAATTTTTTAGTTTTTTGAAAGGCTAAAAGGAGGGGGAAATATTATCACTTTTTAAAATTTTATAAACTTGAGATGGTATTTTTCAAATTTTTTAAAATTTCAAAAGGTGAATATATATATATAGGAACTTTTTGGAAGTTCTCTCTTAAAAGATATGTTTAAATTTTCAAAAGAGGAAGAATAATAATAAATTTGGTTTTTATAAAAGAAATCTTTTTATGTTTTTCTACATTTTTAGATTTTTTTTGTTCATTCTGTATGTTTTTAGGCATTTTTAATATTTAACATAAGTATGAATTAAAAAAGATCAAGTGACTGTCACATGACTACACCTGCAACAATTAACAAAATAAATAACCACTGTACATTAGGTGTTTTTGTTCCATTTTTTTAATTAAGGATGTTCATTGAAATCGGACCAAGGATGATGGGGTTTCTTTCAATTTATCCATTTTAACTAAAATATTAGTTTTCTATATGTAAAATAGAAAAGGCCAGAAATTCAATAAATATCTTTTATACAGATTTCTCTTTTAAATTTAAACTTAATTTATTTAATTTATTCATAGATTTTTTAGTCATGATTCTTTTGTATGAAAGTATACTAATATAAATTTTAAATAACTATTAATTCAATCATACTCGATTCTCCATTCTTGAAATTTCTATTATATTTCTAATTATAAATTCAAGTTTAAAAGGGACCTTATTTATCATTACTTATTTATTTTCTTTCCATTTAGATATCCAAATTTTGGTTAGCCTTAATCTAATTTTGACTTTTTAATCCTTTATGTGATTTAAAATTTTAAATTCTTGACACACATACATATGACTAAATATATTGCAACTATTAAGTACCATTAGATTGAACATATCATTATAAAATAGTATAGAATTATTTAAGTTTTTTTCCCCAATAAACGTTCATAGTATATGGCTGGCATAGTAAATAGTAGGTTAAGAAATTAGTAAGTCCATATTAGATATGACATTAGCTAGCAGAAAGTTAAAATAGTACAACAGAATTGGGCTGTTGAATTGAGTAAATAACATTGTTGAAGTAAACTAAGATATATGTGGAAATAAAAAAGAGGAAAACATTGTATTGATGTTCAAGTAAAACGTAAAACAACTAATCAACATTAAAATCATAACCAACTCTTCTTACATATTTCGGTAATGAGTGTATGTAATGTTATATTTGTCACGTTGGCAATATAAAACCTAGCATATAAACTATGATATATGTATGGTAGAAATTTCAACTGAACAAGGAAGGAAGGAAGGAAGCTAAGTTCTTCACTTTCCTCTTAGTGCTTGTATATTACATTTGTATACCCAACTTCTTCATTTTTTACGCTCTAACTGCTTGCAGTCTAGAATTAGTCATTATACGGCTGCATCCTTCTCTCCTCCGCGTCTGCTTTCTCCGTATATCACCAGTACACGTAGCCACCAAGCCATTGAATGAAACCAGAAGCCAATGGTGATTCTATTTTCATTTGTTTCTTCACTTCTTTACAAGTAATGTTTTTCCTTTCTTCTCTTTATAATCCTTCCTTCCTGTTAGAAATTACCATATGTTTCATTTCTTTCTTAAGTATTTCATTTTATTAGACTCTAAGGTTATTTCTTTCTAGACTTTCTATAACAGTCTGCAAACCATATAGATAAAGCGGTTAGCATGTACATCAAGATCAATAATAATAAAAGAAAATTTCTTTTCCAATTCTAATATGGTATCAAAGCTATAGAACCTCTCTGAAGATTTATTTTTCTTCTATGTTCAGATTTGATTAATTTTTCTACTTTTTTTCTTCCTTTTTCGCTGTATATTTGAGATCTGACCTGGTTTTGTTTTAAAAAAGGAAAAAAGGAAAGAAAGAAAAATAAAGAAGGAAGAAAAATAAGGCAAAAGCTAAAAAAAAGCTTCCTCAAATATTCCGCTCATCTTCTTTAGACAGTGGTTTTTCGTTGATCGCCTCACTTGATTTCTCCCTTGTGATCTTTGTAGCGTCTTTTGCAACTATTCGTGATCTTTCTATAGCTTCTTCTTTTTGTGATCTTTCTATAGCTTCTTCTTTTTCTTCACACAATTCGTGGTCTTTCCATAGCTTCTTCCTCCCCCTCCCCCTCCCCCTCCTCCTCCCCCTCCCCCTCCCCCTCCTCTTGCTCTTCTTCATTCTATATTCAGATTTGATTAATTTTCAACTTTTTTTCTTTTTTCGCTATATATATATATATATATATATATATATATATATATATATATATATATATATATATATATATATATATATATATATATATCTATATATCTATATATCTATCTATATCTATATCTATATTATAAAACAGGGATGTTATCATGGGTTTTTGGATAAGAGAAATTGGATAAGAGATATTGGTTATGTGTATTGTTGTATGTGGATATGTGTATTGTTGTATAAGATATTTTGGTTAAGAGATAATTATCACATTGATCACATCACCTAAAATTCAAATCAGGTTTTTTAAATTTTTAAAGTTTTGGGGGAGAGCTTTTTAATTTTGGGGGGAAACTATTTTAAGTTTTCTTAGGGGGAAAACAAAATTTATTGGGGGAAAACCTCAGCCGCATCTAACCCCCAGCTCCCCCGTCACGTGACTCACGTAAAGCAAAAACCCTGCTGAAGCCGCCGCATCCAAAACCGCATCTCTAGCAGAAGCCGCCGCCCACCGTGAATAATTTCCGCCGCCTCGCCGCCCTACTGCCCCACCGCCCCGCCGTCTCCTCCCTCTCTCTCTCTCTCCTCTATTCTGCTGTGGCAGCTAAATCATGGATCTCTCGAGGGTAAACCTAGATCTCTTGGTAAGATCTCTCGAGGATAAGATCTCTTGCGGGCAAGATCGCATGGAAATTTTTGACGATTGAGCTCATGGATCCCGCCAGTGTGTAATCTCTGATCTTGGATGGGTAAGATTTTTGCGGGCAAGAGCTCTTGGATGGGTAAGATTTGATATTTTGTAAAGTTCTAATATTTGATGTGTATGCTCTGATCTTTGTTGGGTGATATTTTGTCATCTAATTTTGATAACAGTATCCGTTAATGTTGAGCACATCTAATTTTGTTTAAGTTAATTTTGAGTACTTGGGTGCATGGTGTTTGTTGTTTCTGCTTTTTAAATATTCCTTTTCATTACTCTCAACATCCCCATCATTCACTCTCAAAAAACAGTGTTTTACATGGTGTTTGGTTGTTAATAATTTGTTATTCATGTTGTGGTAATAATTTGCAGGGCATGGTAATAATTTGCAGTGTGTAAAATAGGTGATCACACCCCCCACAATTTAATTTTTTTAATCATGTTGTGTTTGTTAATAATTTGTTGTCATGTTGTTATACCCTAATAATTTGTTGTCATGTTCTCATGTTGTCATACCCCAAATTTGTGTGTTAAAGTTGTTGTCATGTTCTAATGTTGTCATACCCCAAATAAAGAGGAAATGAGAGCCACACCCCAAATCATTGTCCTGAATAGGGATGCCCTGACCATTTGATCAAAAATAAAATTGATTGTGACAAACTGGCAAAGGTTTCCTTTCAACAACATTTTCAATAGTATTTTTCTAATACTGGATACAATGTTTGATATTGCATATCTACTTTGGTAAACAGATATTTTCTATTTGCTTGCATGTATTCAACATTGTCTGATATTTGCTTGCAGGTGTTCAACATTGTTTGATATCGTATTAAAGTTGAACATTGACGCGTGAAATCATCAAGTTTGAAGCTTTCCATCCTTTTTCCTCCGCCATTGACGCGTGAAATCGAAGCTTTCCAGCCCTCTCAAATTCGAAGGGGAAATCGATGACATCTCAAACTTCGAATTTGATGATCAATTGAAATTTGCTTTATTTTTGCAGGTTAACAATTTTTGGTTGGTGAAATAAATTCTGTCATCCCTTTTCAAGCACCATATTCAGAGACTAACTGAAAACAAGTTTTGTGTTACTGTTCTTTGCTTTATTCTTTTGTTTTAATGACAGATTTAATTTGCTTCTATAACACTGGCTTTGCTTTATTATTGCAGGACAATAATTTTGGATTGGTGAAACAAGTTTTTTCATCCCTCTACAAGCGCAATTTTGGATTGTAGGACAACAATTTCGGATGGTAATTGTTTTGAAGTACTTTTCCATCATTGATTTAATTTACACTGCTGGTTTGGTAATTTGTGATCATTTTCAATTACCAGATTCAAGATGTGGAAATTTTTTCCACAATAAATCAGGAAGATGGAATGGTCAGTTTTTATGAGGATCCTGTCACATTGACTCATCTATCCAGAGGTACGGTCGCCATGAGCCTTTCATCCAAAGAAAAAAACTCCTCTCTTTCTTTCCTGTTTGCACATCTACTTGAATATGTTTGTAGTTTCCTGATTCATATGCATATAGTATTGTTTTCTTCATTCTTAGTTGTCTACCTGAAAGATTTATACTTGTGGTTGGTATATTCATTTGCGCGCACGCACGCATGCTTGAAATTCATTTTATCTGATTGATATGCATAGCGTATTGTTAGACATGCATATCTGATTCATATGTCTGACATGCATAAATCTGATTCATATATCTGACATGCATATATCTGATTCATATTCATTTTATCCGATTCATACGCATATAGTATTGTTAGACATGCTTGCAATTCATTTTATCTGATTCATATCCATATATCTGATTCATATGCATGCTTGCAATTCATCTGCATGTAGTATATTCATTTTATCTTATTCATAATCATATGCATGCTTGCAATCCCCCGGTTACATAATATGAAGGATCATACTACTACCCACTAGGTTAATCGTAAAAATAAAGTTCATATTAGTTATTTTAACCTGAAAATTCATGGTAGTTATTTGAAACCGAACAATGGACGTAAACAAAAGGAAATCATTTTTGGGGCAATGACATGCTTAACTAAACTTGGATGCAAAGTTAAATAATTTATTTATTTCTTATGAGTTGCGAATGACATGATTGTTAATATATCATATGATGCAATTGTTTAGTTAATCAATTGATCTCTGGAATTTGACCTATATATTTGTGGTAACCATCAGCTAGCGTTGATTGTACCCAGCGTTTGTTGCCGCAAAAAAACCTTAAGAAATCATTTTGTTTATCCATTTATCAATTAGAATTTTTATGAAGAAAAATCTCAACTTTTTTCTCCCAAAATTTCATTTTGTTTTTCCTTATCATCAATGTTAACCATATAAAAACTGTCCACTTGCAGTCTACTTAACCGTTCCCATGAGAATTACCTTTATGATAAGTTGGTACAGATACTAATTAAGATAAACACTTGACTAAAGTGGCTTTCAAATTCAATTGAAAGTTGCATCTCTGACTTTGAATCCAGGTTTGTTTTTGGCATTTGGTGGGTTGAGTTTTTCAGGTCAGTTTTATATTAATGATATTATGCTGATTATTTATTTACATTTTTTGCACGAGCTACATGGGTTCTTTAGTCAAACTCTGGAGAAAACAACTAATCAGATGATTTACATGAAGGCTTGAACCATCCCTTACCCTCCTTAGAACTAAATCATGTTCCTGATTATATGTAAGTATTCGAACCTTACATCCTTTAAATTTGAGAGAAATGATGAAATTTATGGAGAAATCTTACAACACGCAATAAATTCTGACAAACCGATACAACAGTCTCATTTCCTTTGATTCATTGATCTAACTCTGCTAAGTCATTAACGACAAGCTATATGCTTCTTTCTTATCTCTACTGATTCCTCAGCCTCTCGCCCCGTCGTGAAATGGTATTGCCATGATATGAAAATGTTTCTAATATTAGAAAATGTAACATAATGAGAAGACGATGCGAAGCAGACTGGATATTTAAAGGATATAGCAACTTGATGTGTTGAATAAGTTGATATATCAAGTTGCTATAGTAATGGGGTTTATATCAAGTTGCTATAAACCCCATTGCTTTCTCAGGTTAATTCCCAACATTCAACTATTTTATTGCTTTTTCATTCTCAACATAGCAGGGTTGCGTTTTCAGTTGTTACACAGGCAGGGTTGCATTCTCAACATAGCAGGGTTGCATTCTCAACATATCTCTATCTGATTAGTTGTTTTTCATTATTTAGAGTTAGAGATGGTCATTTGTAAAATTTTGTTTCCTTGGCTCACCTATCATTTAGAGTAAGAGAGAGGCAGAAAAATTGTTCACTTATTTTTTTGCGCAAATAACACTGGAAGTAACCGTTACTTGAATTGGAGAAATTTTTTCGCTTGGCAAATAGATCAATATACACTTAACTGATTTTCCAATTGTGCTTTGGTTGGAATGAGTGCTTTTGATGTACATGATCAGATGCCATTCGAGTTTCTGTTCTGGTATATGCCATTTCAATTCATTTTCCAAATGTCATTAGTTAAATATTTAGATAATATGTTTATGAGCAGGTTTTGAATTTCTCAATGTAGATTTTGGTAGATTTAGCTGGGTCGGAAAGAATAGCAAAGACAGGGGCTGGTGGAGTACGTTTGAAGAAAGGGAAGCACATTAACAAGAGTCTAATGATTCTTGGAAATGTGATTAATAAGCTAGGTGAAAGTTGAAAGCAAAGGTAATTTCAATTACTGTAACAGTCGACTCACTTGCCTTTTCAAATTTTTTAAAAATTAATACTTTGTTGAATACTACACTAATCAATACTTTTCACCATGTGATTTCCGTTCATCTTAATTAAAAGAATGTCAATTTGCATTCTTCACCTCATTAGCTGGCAATTAGGTTGCTCTTTCATTGCTAAATAATTCCTATTTGCATTCTTCCTCCCTAAGAAACATGCGTTTAATTACTAAAGTCATCTCAATGTGATTGTATGTGGTTATTAGGCTTATTGAAAGTTCAGGCTTTGCCGCTCCTAATCCTATCACCAAATAGCATCATTATTTCAAGCGTGCAAAAATATTGTTTATCTAACATAAAAACATTGTTGTTTTAGGGCACACATTCCATATCGTGATAGCAAGCTAACACGCATACTTCAACTGGCCCTGGGTGGTAATGCGAAAACTACAACAATATGTAATGTTGCACTTGAGGAAGTACGTCTTTTTACTCCAATATCTGTTTTCAAATATTTTTTATTCAATTTTGACCACATGTCTTGCTGAATTTTATGCGTGTAAACTATAGGTTCACATTGAGGAAACTATACGCACCCTCCAGTTCCTAGCAGGGCTAAACATGTTACCATTTGTGCACAAGTAAATGAGGTTTGTAAAGCTACCTTAAGAATTTCAGTACTATTAGCTGGCTATAGGTAATTTTTCACATGTTATCGTTGTGATAGCAATATTTATAGTCCCTAATAGAATATAGTTGATGCAGTAGTCATACACCAGCTGCCATATAGTTGGGTTATGGCTCTATCTTCATTACCTTGGTAACCAGTTAGCGGAGTACAGCTTATTTGAGGCTGTAGACATGGGTATTGATTCCTCCATGTGTTTGTCGGTTGTAACCTTCGGCCTTTGGTACTTATCAGAATCTCATATTTTCTTTACGAAATGCCAGTTATTACATTGGGAAAGAAGATAATGTCATTACCTTTTGACTACTTATTGTTTTGCATGATTTGTTTTAACATGCACAACCTTTGCTTCACTGCATTATGGTTTCCTATGTTGCGTGGACATGGCTATGTTGGCATGTACACGCCATGTTGAGACTTAATGTCTTAAAATTACATAAGATATGCATCTTACACATGCATCTGACACATGGCTGGCACACAATTTCAATTTGGAAGTTTTTAAGCCACATATATGGATCCTTTGTACATTGATGATTGTGCGGTAGGTTCTGACGGATGCTGCATTACTGAAGAGGCAGAAACTGGAGATTGAAGAACTTCACAGAAAGCTTCAGGTAATGTCCATTAGTTAATTACTCAATTTTAAAGTTCCATGTTCATTATTAACATCTTTCCCATGCTCAGGGACAACATTCCGATGTTCTTAAACAAGTTGTTTGGTTGGGTATACTATTAACATGGGTTCCTTCCCAGGATTGCCATCACCCAAACCAGTTTTCTCTTCCCAAAGTCAGCTGGCCTCTGCAACCAATCCTACCCCCGACGCCTCGCCTTCCCCCCAAATAGAAAATGACGCATCGCCTTCCCCCCAAATCTGCAACCTATGGCCTCTGCTTCTTCCCCCCAAATCTGCAACCTATGGCCTCATCTCTCATCTTCACCGTTTCTTCAACCTCGCAGGTAAAGCTTCCCAATTTCAATTTTGGAGTAATCTTCTCAATTTCTTCCCAATCTCAATTTTTTGGCATGTTATCTCGCAGGTAACCATCTCATTTGGCTGAAATCTTCTCAATTTTTTGGCATGTTATCTCGCAGGTAACATTCTCATTTGGCTAAATCCGTGCCCTTTCAAATTTGGAGTTAAAACAGTGATCTCGCCTACCCCAAACGCCTGCCCTCTCGCAGGTAATCTCTCAGTTTATCCCATCTCCCCATTTTGCATTGCATGTGTATTTTGTTTCTGCAAGCTTTTTTTCCGAATGGTTGATGATTAGCTTATGGGTTGGCTTGATTTTCCTTGCCCTTTCAAATGTTTCCTTCCCCATTTTGCAGTAATCCGGTGAAAACAGCAGTAACACTTTTAGATGTGTGTAATTAGTTTGTCAAGTGTACTGAACATGCCTGCTTCTTCTATGTTTTTAACATTTTACAGTAATAGTAACAGTAAAGAATAGTGAAATTTGTGGGATCAAGAAATGCTATTCTTTGTAACAGTAACAGAAATTATTCTCTAATTTTCCTTATGCAATCCACACCGCCAACTTTGTGGGACCAAGAAATTATTCTAGCATTTGTTAACTCTAATGTTTGTTAACTCTGGAGTTTGTTATTCGAAATGATTTATCACCTAAAATTTGTTAACTCTGAAGTTTGAAATGCCACTTATTAATCATTTCAGAACATTATTTGCTTCTTCACTGCCTATTAATTCATGTTTTTCATTTCAGAACATTATTTGCTTCTCCACTGCCTATTAATTCATGTTTTTAATCATTTCAGAACATTATTTGCTTCTTCACTGCCTATCATTTCAGAACATTTCAGAACTATATCTAATACTGATGTTACTTTGTGGTGGCCCAATGTTTTTAATCATTTCTATAAATTAATAGGAAGTGAAAGGTTACTTACTACTGTTGGGGTTAAAATATTCAGCCAGAAAATATACTTCCACTCAAATACTGATCTAAGATATCATGGAATTAAAGTGTAACATCTGCAATTAATTTATATGAAACATGTTTGGATATGAATACAGCTCACATGTCTGTGTTTTTCAGTCAGCACCAAAAGTTTTCAGCAACATGCAAATCCAAGGCATAGTACACATACTTTTTCAATGATTTTTATTTCATCCAAAATCTTGGTCATTTAGCAAATCTTGGTCATTTAGCAAAGGACACCAATTGGAGTCATATCTTAAAAGCAAACATGTTGCATTAGTAAAGATCAGATGTAATATGAAGTTTCTGAACTTTTGGTGTTGTCAGACAAATTAAAGGATACATCTCACACAAGAGGACAAGCACACCGAAGACACCAAGTATGGAAAGTACTTCAATTTGGTCATTCCGCTTAGCAGAAAATTCCTGTAAATAACTTTTGGTGTTGTCAAACAAATTAAAGGATACCTTATTGAAAGCATATCTGATAATTATTATTGTGAATGTGATGAAGACATCACAAGAACTAAAATGTGTTCATCAACCATGTGTCGGCTTTGCTTAGGCATGTGGGATATTTCTTAAGTATTCTATGTATTCATCTACCATATGGGTTCTACTTAAGATCGCCAAATATGTTTTATTATTGCAATCTTTGGATATCCTATTTTCTGGAGTTTACACTTTCTTTATGGATGCCATATATGTCTTTTGCTTCACAGTTGTATTTCTTGCTACTGTATTTTCTAAAAGCTATGCTTTTATTATGGAGAAAACATAATATTTGGATGAGAATTAAACTAGATATAATGGACAGTCGTAACTCGAGTGGCTGGACATTACAGCCGCGTTCATGAATTTTGATATCATTACTGAAGTGTTCATTACATTTTGAATGGCAAACCATGAGCAGTTGATCATCTCATGGACGTCTATTTTCATTAACAGCATGTTAGTTAACCATGAGCGGTTAACCATGTTAGAAGTTCATGTTAATTAACCATGAGTAGATGTTAATAACATGAACGTCTATTTTCTTCAGGAAATCGATGGAGTTTGCAAGATCAAAGATGGTTATCATCCTGCAGCAGCATGGATGTTGGAGGTCACCACCTTGGCACAAGAAGAATGGGATCAGTTGATAGTGTTTTTTGAATCAAATATGGTGAATTTTGATAACATTACTAAAGTGTTCATTACATTTTGAATGGCAAACCACGAGCAGTTGATCATCTCATGGACGTCTATTTTCATTAACATAATGTTAGTTAACCATGAGCAGTTAACCATGTTAGAAGTTCATGTTAGTTAACCATGAGTAGATGTTAATAACATGAACGTCTATTTTCTTCAGGCAATCGATGGAGTTTGCAAGATCAAAGATGGTTATCATCCTGCAGCATGGATGTTGGAGGTCACCACCTTGGCACAAGAAGAATGGGTTCAACTTTATTGAAATATACATGAACTCGGATATATACATGTATCAAGAATTCAACAATAACCATTTAGTACATTCGTTCTAAAGTTGGCAGAAATTGGGTAAATTAAAATTGGGGACTATTCTTGCAGGAGAAACAAGGCATTGATTGGGGAATTGAACATACCATCTACAAGATCAAAAGACATGTACTTAGTAAATTTTCTCAGATGTTCCTCATGCAATGCATTGCGTGCTTATGGAAGTAGTACAAATCTTATTGGCGCAACCTATCATACACTGCCATTAGGATGTTCTTTACGACAATTATTGGCTTCATATTCGGAGCAATCTTCTGGAAACTTGGATCCAAAACATATGTAAAATATTTGAGTTTAGTTTCCTGATTTAATCCAAAACATATGAATTAAGCAATAATGTTGTGAAATTTGTATTGTGTTACTACATGGTTAGATGGTATATATATTGGTGTGAAATCTGATCTTTATGCTATTTTTGTAATATCTATTTGGGAATTTTTTGAAGTTCAGCTCTTGGTCTGTTGGTTTTTACAATAATGCTATTTGAGTGATAATTATGTGATTATTTATAATGTATAATGTTTATGAGAGAATGATGCCTCAGCTCGAGGTGGCGACGAGGCCGCCGACGATTTACTCTTTGTATGCCCAAATGTGAATAACATCATGCAGAGTGAGTGACGGGGTCCAGTCTCAAATGGTACAAAAAGATCTAATCATGATGCTATTTTTGTAATACCTATTTAGGAAATTCTTGAAGGTTAGGTTTTGGCCTGTTGGTTATTAAAATAATGCTATTTGAGTGTTAATCATGTGATATTTAAAATCTATAATAATTTAAGGTAGACTATAACGCTGGCAGTATCAAGATTAAGCTAAATCTATTATACATTTGACATTGTTAGCTAAATCGATTATAACACTGACAAGCTGATTGGTTGTTCTGCGCCGAAGGCGCCCGCACCAAATTGGTTGTTCCGCACCGCGCTAATTGGTTGTTCCGCACCAAAGGCGCCCGCGCTGCGCTAATTGGTTGTTCCGCGTCGAAGGCGTCCGCGCTAAATTGGTTGTTCCGCGTCGACGGCGCCCGCGCCAAATTGGTTGTTCCGCATCGAAGGCACCCGCTAAATTTTATTACCTTAATTGGTTGTTCCGCGCCGAATGCGCCCGCGCCAAATTTATTATTCCGCACCGAATGCTGAATGTGCTCGCGCGTTGTTTCGCGCCGAAGTCGCCCGCGCCGAATTTGTTGTTCCATGTCGAAGGCGCCCGCGCCGAATTTGTTGTTATGCACCGACGGCTCTCGCGCGTAGTTCCACGCCGAAAGCGCCCGTGCCGAAGGCGCCCACGCCGTATTTGTTGTTCCGCGCCGAATGCACCCACGCCGAAGGTGTCCGTGTCGCTAAATATTTTTACGCTAATTTATTGTTCTTTTAAATTTTGGTTGTGTAAATAATTTTTTGGGGAACTAAGATTTTGCGGGGGAAAATCTTAATTGAATTGTGTAAATAATTTTTTGGGGACCTAAAATTTTGCGGGGGAAAATCTTAGTTGAATTGTGTAAATATTTTTTTGGGGAACAAAGATTTTGCGGGGGAAAATCTTAATTGAACCGTGCCCGCGGGCACGGGTTATGACTAGTCTATATATATGAGAATAATGTGTATCATACGTCATATGATAGGGTGTCTCATATGCCCTCTCACATAAAAGGGGCAAGTACAAGCCCACATGGGCTTGTACTTGTTGTACTTGACCCCCTTTATGTGAGAGGGCATATGAGACACCCTCTCATATGGTGTATGATACCCATTAATCCATATATATATATATATATCTTTTTTCTTTTTTCGCTATATATATATATAACTTTTTTTCTTTTTTCGCTATATATATATGGAATCATGGGTATCATACGCCATATGAGGCCTTGCCTCATATTCTCCCTCACATAAAGCAACTAAGTACAACCAAATACAAGCACATGTGGGCTTGTACTTGGTTGCTTTATGTGAGATGGAATATGAGGCAAGGCCTCATATGGCGTATGATACCCATTATTCTCATATATATGGCAATCTTCCATTGCGAAAAAATGTTGCGAAATCCCGTGCGAAAATATTTTTTTTATTTTTTTGAAATTCTTTTCAAAAAAAATTTCTGAAATTTTTTTCAAAAAAATTTTTTGATGTTTAATCCATACAATTATATACCCCAGGAAAAATAATGGGTGAATCCTAGAGGGATTAGAGCACACACCCACCCGTTACAAATTTAACAGTCTCAAAACGTGCGAATTTGTTGAAATGTCTTGATCGAAGGCCAAATGACATTATTTCTCATCGATTTTTTTAGGGGGTATAACAACATATAATAAGGGTGGAAAAAAGAATTTTTGAAGAAAAAAATTTCAAAAAAATAAAAACATTTTCGCACCGTGAGAAATGTTCTCATTTGAAGATATACCTATATATATGAGGCAAATGTGCCTGCGCACGTGCGCTCGTGCGCAGGCAGAAATACCTGTGCACGCCCCCTCTGTTCGGGGTTTTTAAGTATTTGTTTTTGAATTTTTTTGCAATAGTTAGATATACTTGTTAGGTAGCTCCACATAAAATTTCAGGTCAAACAAACACCATTTGGGCATCAAAACATCCATCACAAAAACGTTGCGCAAAACTGTCCAGAATTCAAAATATTTCTCCCTTATGATTTTTGCAGCGGCATGTGTCCCTTACATGCCTTCGCACAGTTTTCCAACTATTCGTGGTGGTGGTCTTCCTGTAGCTTCTTCTTCTTTTTCTTCATCGTCTTCGCATAGTTTTTCAACTATTCGTGATCTTTCCAAAGCTTCCCCCTCCTCCTCCTCATCTTCCTTCCTCCTCATCCTCCTTTCTATCCTATTCCTCCCCATCCTCATCTTCCTTCCACCTCTTCCTTTCTTCTTCCTCTTCCTCCTCCTCTTCCTCCCCTCCTCCTTCCTATCCTCATTTGTTCTTCTTCTTCCTCATCATCTTCCTTCATCCTCCTCCTCCTCCTCCTCCTCCTCCCTTCGAAAGATTTGTTCTTGGTTCTTGACTCTCTTTAGTTCAAATACATATATTTTGTCATCTCAATCCATCCCTTCTTTTCTTCGGTATGGATAGATTTAGATCATCCATCACATCATCGAGAAGCATAGATTTCGTCTAATTCCTTTAATTTTGCTTATTTTATCTAACGATCTTGAAATCTTTCTTTGCTTTATCTCTCTCCTTGGGATAATTCTGTGTCTTTCTTCTCAACGATTCTGTACTCTCCTCTTTATGATTCTCTCCCCCATGAGAGTTTCTATATCATTATCCTCTTTTTCTCCACTTAGTTTTTGGCTATTCTCCCCGATTTCTTTTCAATTTTCTCTCTTTTTGATTTCTATATTACTATAATCATTCTTCACATCTTTGAGTAAAACTATAATCATTCTTCAGCACATCTTTGACCTTTACTCAGTTTGCATCTTTGACCTCTATTTCATTTCAACATTAGTCTCAGCTTTACACCGGCCTTAAGTACCTCACCAGCATTAATCACATGTCGCTATCATTGGCTCCCTCTCCATCGTTCGTCCTACTCTTCTAAAGCATGCCCCACCACGAGTACCACAATGATCTGCAACATCCCATCTAGCACCGGTCTCAAATCAATTCAAATCATATTCAATTTTTTGAATTTGATCGTGAAACTGTCTTTCTGCCATAGCAGCACACCCGCAATGTTCTCCAATCAGTCTATTTAAAAGCAACTGTATCACTCTAATCCACGCAACTAAAAGCTATCTGAGACCATCATATTGGAATCAAATTCTTTTTTCTAGACTTTTTAGAATAGAATACTCTACAGCAAGGTGAGAGAACTCAGTTTCTGTTTCGATTTTAGCTCCTTGAAAAAAAATTAGTTTTGACATGTCGTTAATTTTGTCAATTTTGTTTTAAGTTTCGGTCTCAGATTTATCTTATTTTTTTATGTATATATTTGTATGAATATGCATTTATAGCAAGTTTTTAACCAAAACACACTAATAGAGAAGCGGGTTTAGGTTTGAGTTTGGGTGGTGTTTGGGTTTTGATACATATTAGTAGAGGGTCCCCCCGCGGGGGGGGGGGGGGGGGGGGGGGGGGGGGGGGGGGGGGGGGGGGGGGGGGGGGGGATTCTCCTATTCTCCTCTCTCTTGCTCGCGGTCCCTTTCTCCTTTCAGTCCATAATAGAGGTGGCAGGGAGTTCGATCAACAACAGTGACAAAAGAAGCAACTGTGACATCTATGCAGCAACGGAGAGATCGATGTGGTGATAAGAAGCACGGACAGCTGATTTCGTACTAGTTACCATCTGAACCGATACAAAACAATCAAAACTGCTCAGTTTCTTGGCTGAAACCTCGCACCATGGTTTACCGTGTATGCAATTTATGTATTGATTACGTAGTAAATTTCCTGCACTATCGGCATCAGAAAACCCAAAAATATTTTTTAAAAAAATTAAGTTATACACATTCTAAAATTCTAAAATCCCAAATATGGATGAACCTTAGGGGTCTTTTTCCATCGATCCATCTGTTAAAACCGTTGAAGTTGAATTTGGATCAGTTAGTCCAAGGTCAAACAGTGTTAGATTCACTTGATTTTTGGTATAGTATTCATCCATGATATGTAGAATACATCTTAAAAAATTTAAAATAAAAAACCATGTGTATGTGTGACAGCACCGAAAAATTTCCCGCACAGTTAGCACGTCTCTCTCTCTCTCTCTCTCTCTCTCTCTCTCTCTCTCTCTCTCTCTCTCTCTCTCTCTCTCTCTCTCTCTCTCTCTCTCTCTCTCTGTGTGTGTGTGTGTGTGCGCGCGCGCGCGCGCAACTGTACAAGAAGATCCATGAAAATAAAGAGAGAATCTCTTTTCCAATTCTAATACTTCCCTTGCAGTTCTATGGTTTCATATTCAATTCCAACTAGTATACCAACTGCTTGGCTACCCTTACTGAATAAATATATAGCCCTGGAATAATTGAAAGAGCTGGAAATAGAGCACACGCCAATAAACAAAGGTGGAACCTTACGTAATTTCTGTGCAACTGAAGCAGCCTCGGCAACACGACTGTCATCAGAAAATAGTGGTGATAGTTCCATCAGGTCGCCCGGGCTGCTATTGAACTCCATCAAGTACTGTGAAGATTATAAAATAGATTAGAAGGAAGCAATATTGACTGGAATAAGACATAAGTAGGCAAAACACTGAAATTCTCAAACAGGTCCCAACCTTAATCAGATCTATTGTTTGACTAGCTGTTTCTCTCTGGGAATCCGCACTCTGACAAGCAAAACACTTATTAAATCATGGCATCTGGAAAAATAATGTTGTCACAAACACATGAAAATCATATGCTGGGAAAAGAAATGCTTATGCTTAGCACCTTAATAAAGAAAAAATACTTTAATAACGAAGAGAATAATGCTAAGAAAGCAAACATTATAAACAAGCACTTCACCTGCAAATGATCCCCAATTTTCGCGGCAGTCTGCCCCACACTTGAAACTCGGGTATCCAACCTTCCGAAACTATCATACAGGCCATCTACACCTTTTTCCAGCTGAAATGAACGATAAAGTGACAAGTAAAAATAGGTCATCTAACATCACGTTACACTGTAAAGGAGAACACACAATATAGAATAAAACCAAAAAATGGACAACAGTAAAACTATTCTTAGACTTCAAAGGAAAAGAATAACATTAGTCAACATGAATACTGCAAGATTTTTTGCACCAAGAACTAAAGCATGCTCATGTTAGCAGAACACACATAAACATAGGGGAGAGGTAGGTGCTAATTAAATGTTACACAAGCCATTCATGGTTCATACATCTATATAGTCACACCCAAAGAGAGAGATTAGAGAATATAGAACACCTATATGCAAAACTGGCTAACTAGCGAGGACAAGATTAAAAAGAAGAAAAAGAAGAAGAAAACTGAAGCTTCAAATGCAAGCCTAATTTTAGGACTTCTGCACAGTATATCCCAAGAGATCAAATTCTTCTAATAAACCAGTTAGGAACAAATACTCAATTTCATATAAAATTTAATAGCAGATGTACACTCTCATCAGTCTATACACTAGGTTTCCTGCGAACTTTGAGCACATATGTATGCTACACACTAACATGATGCCCAAACCAAGGACCAAGGTTTTACCCATTTCATCTTGGTCTTATTGATGGACATTCCAAGAGTAACTTATGGTTTCAGTTTAGCCAATTTCCGATTGATACACATTTGGCAGATAGTTATGATTAGTTTCGAATGAAACTTGACAAAACCTACAAAAAATTCAAAATTAAGGGGGGTGTTACGCCCTAAAGGCCAGCCTAGTTGATAATAGCCCACTCAAATAACCCAACAACAATCCTCATCAATGAGTACCAGTTCGCCAAGGCGAAGAGAAGCTCGCCGAGTCTTAGGGAAGCTCACCCAAGCAGAGCGACAAGCTCGTCAACCAAATCAAAGAGAATAGCCTTCCAGCTGATCGCACATGTTCCACGCTAGCTCGCCCCAGCGTAGCCCGCCTCAGAGGCAGCTCGCCTACCTCTCCACCTAGAAGCAGTCTGTCTAAGGAGGAAGGCAACCTGCCACTAAACGTCGCTGCCAGCTTCACTACAGACAAAGTCTGACAAAAGTGTCCCTGGTCGTTTCGCCGCTTGACAGCCTGCCGAAAGCGCGCCTGACATTTACGGCTCTGACAGCCTGACCAAAGTGCACCTGACACCACCTCACACCATCAATGCGGAAAATATCTCTGACACCACTCGCCACCTTATCGCTTCATCACTCGAGTGCCAGCTGGGTTGATTCGACAGCTAACAGGATGGCAAACAACCGCCTCTTAGCCCTATAAATACCTCCTCTCCTCCAGCGAGAAAGGTGGTTGGTTGGTTGGATGAATCGGTAACAAATTCTCAACACATCTATTATATCCAAGGTCGAATATCCTCCACATATTTGTGCCTTTCACACTAGTCCGCCACGCAAGCGTCGATCTACCTCTAAGATCGACCTTCGTGTCCAACATCCTTTCTTCGATTATCTACTGACTTAAGCATCGGAGGGGTTGCGGGCTGACAGCCAGCCCAGCCTTTCTGACGAGTTGCTCTTCTTGTAGGAAGTTCGTCCTAGCTGCCAGCGGACGAGCGACCTGCGTCATCCTTCACCAACTGACAGACGACTCTCACCAAACAGCAGGCGATCTACTCCTTCTGACAGGCGACCTCGAGATCCTCATCTACAAATCGTCCTCAGACCATAGTTAGCCTCGGCATCCCCCTTAAACTTGTAACCACCGTGCCCTTAGTTCCCAACATCAATACAAATTTATTGTGTGCGGATTTACCCCGCAACAGTTGGCGTCGTCTGTGGAAACTTAGGGTCACACCCATGACAAATCACATACACTTCAACACTTTTCTAACCATGCCAAACATCTCATGGAAGTCGAGCCACGCCCTCTCGGAGGGACTCCCCCCGACGGATATACCCCTTGAGGGGACGTCGGAGGCTATTCATGCTTCGGCCCGTACTATCCACCAAGGCTTTGAAGCCTTTACAAAGATGATGAATGATTGGGGTGCGGGTGGTGTCGGGGCATCCACCGTCCTACATATCCCCTGAACATGAGGCGCAGCCTTCACCCCCAGATCAAAGAAGCAACTGTTGCCCAGCAAAAGGAGCCCAACGAAGAGATAGCGGCCCAACAAAGACGTCTCGATGCGAACATCAAGGCCACTCAAAATAGGCGGCTCGATGAAGAAGCGGTTGTTCAACAAGCGCTTCCATAAAGCTCCAACCCAAAATCGAAGCTCCTCCGAGTAGGACGACTACGTGCCCTAGGGCTCGAGGACTCGCAGGACGACCTGCAGCGCGAAAAAACTAGTCTTCCTTCTCTGTCACCTATCGTTAAGTTTCGACTCACGTCCTCTTCGAACTTTTCTTGTGAGAAGAAGCCCCAGATCAGGGTCGACCTAATCACAAAGAGCAAGCTGCCTTACTGCAAGTAATGATCCAGGGCAGGTTTTCGAGTCGCACGCCCGAAAGGTCTCCGTGGCAGGCTACGCACCTCAACCCCTCCCTACCAAAGATCCGTGGCAGGCTTCCGTGCTGCGCCCCCGAAAGGCGCTAGGGGCATAGGACCCACAGGGGTGCTGGAAGGTCCACACCCCCAACTCACCCTCTCGAAGCCCTCTGGGACAGGTCGCGGCCTGACTATTCGTAGCAGGTCGAGCCTCGCTACCCAAACCGAAGGAGAGAACGAGATACCTCGCAGCAAAGGTCCGGGGCAGGCTTCCGAGCTGCGCCCCGAAAGGTCGCCAAGGGCTTGAGACAGGCTGCGTAACTCGACCCTTTCCTGTCAGAGACCCAGGACGGGCTCCGAAACTGCGCCCCCGAAAGGGCGCCCTCAGGAGGTCAAGGTTGTCCTCAGTGAAGGTCATCCTCTCCCTACAGGTTGCCCATGGGTCCGGGGCAGGTTTCCGGACTGTGCCCCCACCCAAACAGGTTTTACTCTATCTTCGACCTGTGTCGTTACGTTTCGACTTACACACTCTTCGAGTTTTCTCTTGTGTGCGAGAAATCACATGTCGAAATCGGGTCGACTATGCACCACAGGTCAAGATCGGCCTGATCCTTGGAGTCAAGCTGACTCGCCACAGACCACGCCTCCGGGGCAGGTTTCCAAGCTGCGCGTCCGAAGGGTCTCCAAGGGCTGGAGACTGGTTACGCACCTCGACCCCTACCTACCAAAGATCCGGGGCAGGCTTCCGAGCTGTGCCCCCGAAAGGCGCCAGGGGCATAGAACCCCCCAGGGGTGCTCGAAGGGCCACGCCCCCCGACTCACCTTCTCGAAGCCCTTCGGGGCAGGTCGCGGCCTGACTATCCGTAGCAGGTCGGGCCTCGCTACCCAAACCGGAGAAGAGAGCAAGCTACCTCGCAGCAAAGATCCAGAGCAGGCTTCCGAGCTGTGCCCCCGAAAAGTCGCCAAGGGATTGGAGCAGGTTGCGTAACTCGACCCTTTTCTGTCAGAGACCCAGGGCGGACTCCAAAATTGCGCCCCCGAAAGGACGCCCTCAGGTCAAGGTTGTCCTCGGTGAAGGTCATCATCCCCCGACAGGTCGCCCATGGGTCTGGGGCAGTATTCCAGACTGCGCCCCCACCCAAACAGATTTTACTTTATCTCCGACCTGTGTCATTATCTCTTGTGTGCGAGAAATTAGGTCGAGATCGGGTCGACTATGCGCCCCAAGTCAAGATCGGCCCGATCCTTGGAGTCGAGCTGACTCGCCACAAACCACGCCTCCGGTGCAGGTTTCCGAGCTGCGCGTCCGAAGGGTCTCCAAGGGCTGGAGACGGGCTATGCACCTCGACCCCTCCCTACCAAAGATCCGGTACAGGCTTCCGAGCTGCGCCCCCGAAAGGCGTCAGGGGCATAAGACCCCCAGGAGTGCTCGAAGGGCCACGCCCCTGACTTACTCTCTCGAAGCCTCCGGGGCAGGTCGCGGCCTAACTACCGGTAGCAGGTCGGGCCTCGCTACTTAAACCGGAGAAGAGAGCGAACTACCTAGCAGCAAAGATCCGGGGCAGGCTTCCGAGCTGCGCTCCCGAAAGATGGACAAGGGATTGGGGAAGGCTGCGTAACTCGACCCTTTCCTGTCAGAGACCCAGGACGGGATCCGAAACTGCGCCCCCGAAAGGGTTCCTCAGGAGGTCAAGGTTGTCCTCGGCGAAGGTTATTCTCCCCCGACATGTCGCCCATGTGTCCGGGGCAGGTTTCCGGACTGCACACCCACCCAAACAAGTTTTACTCTATCTCCGACCTGTGTCGTTACGTTTTGACTTTACACACTCTTCGAGTTTTCTCTTGTGCGAGAAATCACAGGTCGAGATCGGGTCGACTATGTGCCACAGGTCAACATCGGCCTGATCCTTGGAGTCGAGCTGACTCGCCACAAACCACGCCTCCAGGGCAGGTTTCCGAGTTGTGCGCCCGAAGGGTCTCCAAGGGCTGGAGACGGGCAACGCACCTCGACCCCTCCCTACCAAAGATCCGGGGCAGGCTTCCGAGCTGCGCCCCCAAAAGGTGCCAAGGGCATAGGACCCCCCAGGGTGCTCGAAGGGCCACGCACCCGACTCACCCTCTCGAAGCCCTCCGAGGCAGGTCGCGGCATGACTACCCGTAGCTGGTCGGGCCTCGCTACCCGAACCGAAGAAGAGAGCGAGCTACCTAAAGCAAAGGTCCAGGGCAGACTTCCAAGCTGCGCCCCCGAAAGTCCCCAAGGGCTTGTGGCGGGCTGCGTAACTCGACCCTTTCCTGTCAGAGACCCAGGCGGGCTCCAAAACTGCGCCCCCAAAAGGGTGCCCTCGGGTCATGGTTGTCCTCGGCGAAGTTCATCCTCCCCCGACTGGTCGCCCATAGGTCTGGGGCAGGTTTTCGGACTGCGCCCCCACCCAAATAGGTTTTTCTCTATCTCTGACATGTGTCATTACGTTTCGACTTACACAATCTTCGAGTTTTCTCTTGTGTTCGAGAAATCACAGGTCAGATCGGGTCGACTATACGCCCCAGGTCAAGATCGGCCCGATCCTTAGAGTCGAGCTGACTCGCCACAGACCACGCCTCCAAGGCAGGTTTTCGAGCTACGCGTCCGAAGGGTCTCCAAGGGCTGGAGACGGGCTACGCACCTCGATCCCTCCCTACCAAAGATCCAAGGCAGGCTTCCGAGCTGTGCCCCCGAAAGGCGACAGAAGTATAGGACCCCCAGGGGGTGCTCGAAGGGCCACGCCCTCGAATCACCCTCTCGAAGCCCTCCGGGGCAGGTCGCGGCCTGACTCCCTGTAGCAGGTCGGGCCTCGCTACCCAAACTGAAGAAGAGAACGAGCTACCTCGCAGCAAAGATCCGGGGCATGCTTCCGAGCTGCGCCCCAGAAAGGTCGTCAAGGGATTGGGACAGGCTACGTAACCCTGTCAGAGACCCAGGACGGGCTCCGAACTGCGTCCCCGAAAGGGCGCCCTCATGTGAAGGTTCTCCTCGGCGAAGGTCATCCTCTCCCGACAGGTCGCCTGTGAGTCCGGGGCAGGTTTCCGGACTGCGCCCCACCCAAACATGTCATCCTTCTCTCTCACCTACTGTTAAGTTTCGACTCACGTAATCTTCAAACATTCCTTGTGAGAAGAAGCCCCAGATCAGGGTCGGCCTAATCGCAAAGAGCGAGCTGCTTTACTGCAAGCAATGATCTGGGGCAGGTTTCCAAGTCACATGCCCAAGGGTCTCCAAGGATTGGAGACGGGCTACACACCTCGACCCCTCCATACCAAAGATCCGGGACAGGCCACGTACTGCGTCCCCGAAAGGCGCCAGGGGCATAGGACCCACAGGGGTGCTCAAAGGGCCACGCCCCCGACTCATCCTCTCGAAGCCCTCTGGGACATGTCGCGGCCTGACTACCTGTAGCAGGTCGGGCCTCGCTACCCAAACTGGAGAAGAGAGCGAGTTACCTCGCAGCGAAGGTCCGATGTAGGCTTCCGAGCTGTGCCCCAAAAGGACGCCAAGGGATTGGGGCAGGCAGCGTAACTCGACCCTTCCCTGTCAGAGACCCAGGGCAGGCTCCGAACTGCACCCCCGAAAGGGCGCCCTTAGGTGAAGGTTGTTCTCGGCAAAGGTCATCCTCCCCCGACAGTTCGTCCATGGGTCTGAGACAGGTTTTCGGACTGCGCCCCCGAATAGGTCTTCACTCTATGTCCGACATATGTCAATATGTTTCGACTTACGCACTTTTTGTGTTTTTATGATATGAGAAACCCTAGATCAAGATCGACATGATCACTAGGGGTGTGCTACCTTACACGCTCAAACTCCGGGGAAAGCGTACGAGCTGCGCCCCCGATAGGTCGCCCAGGATTACGAAGCTCGCTGCCAAACAAAAGGTACAAAGGAATGATGCGTCGTCCAAACTGGGCCGGGCCTACCGCCCCAAGCTCGAACGACGGGGGCAATTGTTATGCCCTAAAGGCCGGCCTAGTTGATAAAGGCCCACTCAAATAACCCAACAACAATACTCATCAATGAGTACCGGTTCGCAAGGCGAAAAGAAGCTCGCCGAGTCTTAGGGAAGCTCGTCCAAGCAAAGTGGAAAGCTCATCAACCAAATCAAAGAGAAAAGCCCTTCGACTGATCGCACATGTTCCACGCTAGCTCGCCCCAGTGTAGCTCGTCCCAGAAGCAGCTCGCCTACCTCTCCATCCAGAAGCAGTCTGCCAAAGGAGGACGGCGGCCTGCCACTAAACGTCGTTGCCAGCTTCACTATAGACAAAGTTTGACAAAAGCATCCTTTGCCGTTTCGCCGCCTGACAGCCTGCCGAAAGCGCGCCTGACATTTACGGCTCTGGTAGCCTGACCAAAGTGCACCTGACACCACCTCACACCATCAATGCGGAAAATATCTCTGACACCGCTCGCCACATTATCGCTTCACCACTCGAGTGCCAGCTGGGTTGATTCGACAGCTGACAGGATGGCAAGCAACCGCCTCTCAGCCCTATAAATATCCCCTCTCCTCCAGTGAGAAAGGGGTTTGTTTGGTTAGCTGATCTGTAAGAAACCCCTAACACATCTACTTATATTCAATGTCAAATATCCTCCACATATTCGCGCCGTCCACACTAGTCGCCACGCAAGCGCCGATCTGCCTCTAAGATTGTCATGCGTGTCCGACATTCTCCACATAAGTCATATACTGACTTAAACATCGGAGGGGCTATGAGCAGACAGCCCGTCCAGCCTTTCTGACGAGTTGCTCTTTTTACAGGAAGTTCGACCCAGCCTTCACCAACGGACGAGCGACCTTCACTAACTAGCAGGCAACCTACTCCGATTGACGGACGACCTTGAGATTCGCATCTACAAATCGTCCTCAAATCGAGAATAGCCTCGCCATCATCCCCCCAAACACTTGTAACTATCGTGTCCTTGGTTCCTCACATTAATACAAATTCATTGTGTGCGGATTTACCCCGCAACAGGGGGAAAGGGAAATCTAAGGTGCCTAGTTATTTGGATTTTCTCTCCTAACTTTTCTAGTCATACCAAGCCGACAAACTTTTATATATCACAATTTGATATAGTCTACAATCGCTAATTAATGTTTAATTAACAACTTTGATAGAGATCAAATTCGAGATGGACTCTTTAAATTTTAAAAGAGTTTATATGTGATGGAGTTTGAGTCCTTGGAGAATTCAAGTTAGTTTGAGTCCTTTTTCATTTAAGTTTTTTAATTTTTGTGAGTCTTTTATTTGTTTTAAGAGTTTTAGTTATTTTAGAAGTTCTACTCCTATTTGGCTTTAATAGTCAAGTTAGATTGGGATTCAAGTTGTTAGCCTATTTAAAGGTCACAAACTTATTTCTTTTTAGTAAAAATCAATGAAGAATAGTTTTTTGTGTAAACCTTTATTTTTTTCATAAAATTAAATCTTTGTATTGGTGTGCGAGAATGTGCTTGAGGACATAGACGAAAGATCCGAAAAATTTCCACATGCAAGGCGTGCGAGTCGGTGATCGTAAATTTCCCGGGTGCGAGATCCGAGAAGTTATCAAATCCATAATCTACGTCTTCCCCAAATCACCACCACCACTCTTCCCACTTCCGTTCTGCGTCAAATTGGTATTAGAGCTAAATCTGATTAGTCTTCTTACCTTCTTCATTCATCAAAAAAAATAAATTAGTTAGATTCAAAAAAAGAGTCAAAAAACAAAAAAAGAGAGAATTTAGGAGAAAAACTTTAGGAAAAGAGAGAGAAAAGAAGAACGGATCAGAGAGAGAGAACAAATTTTTGAGAGAGAACAAAAAACAGAGAAAAAAGAATAAAAAAGAAATTCAGGAAAGAAAAGAGAAAGGAAACCCGGCAGCAAAAAATTACAACCAAAAAACACCAACTCCTTTCAACCCTATGCACACGATGCCGCCTCTAGCAGCATCTCTGAAGACCGCCATTGTCTTCCAACCATCCTTCGCTGTCGACGACCTCTCCGCCACTGACGACGCTCACGCGGTCGACCAAAACCATCGTCTTCCACATCCTCGGAGTTCACCGACGCCACCGCTGGCGTCAACCGGGGCCATCGATCCCATCAATGGACTTGCCTCCCTCAAGCGACTCTCCAAAAGGAGACCAACAGTGAATCGCCATCGAAATTGTCAAGAACACGGTCGATGCTGATCGCAACAAGCCTAATACAATGTCAGCTCGGTCGAGCTGCCCCCGACAACAAGTTGAGCCCACGCATCGAGCCGAGTCGACCGTCACGCTGACACTGTTCATCGGCTCGCCCCCGAGCCGACCCCGAGCTGCTCGAGCCGGCTGGGTCGAGCCGACCCCAAGCCATTGGCCCACTGACCGAAGCCGCATCTCAATAGGACGACTTGCGATTTTTTTGGCTTTTTTGGCCAAATTTCAGCGTATTTACCCATATTTCATCTGTTTTTCAGCATATTTTGGTGATTTCTCAAGATTTTCACATGGAATTTTCGGCCCTGATCGTCTGGATTAAAGCTCTACAAGTTCTAAAGATCTCGTGTGATATTATAAAGCAAAGATGTACTCTAGTCAACCTCTAATCTGATTAAATCCTCAATTATTAAATTCCAAAAAAATTAATGATTTTGTTCAGATTAGTCGATATCATTGGTGTTGCATATTTTTCTAGTCTCAATTTGTGTGTGACATTAACATATTTAGAGTTGCATTCTGACATATAGATTTAAACAGTAGAATATTATTTTATTTATGATTAGCGCATGCATTTAGTTGGTATTTATGGTGTTGCATCTACATTTGAGTGATTGGTTGGCATTGCATGTTATCGTGTAATGGCAAAACCATAGGATCAAGCATGGATGATAATGAAATTCAAAGGCTAGAAAATAAATTTCAAAATATGTACTTGGAACTCAGAAGATCGCCTAGAAACCTTAGAAAATATTGACCAAAGAACAAAAATTTGACATAAAGCTTAAAGAAAAATATTTACATCTCACCTACTAGAAAAGTTGAATGATATGTGTCAAGAAAGCATGACTATTGAGAAGTACATAACTAAGTTCACCAGCCTATTTGTTAGGAGTAACCTACAAGATCTCTTTTATACACTTACTATGTTTTGTTCTGCATTGAGATCAAATATTAGGCGTGAGATGCTTCCTTACATTGTGGATAATGTGCAACAAGCATTTATCTAGCCTTAAATTTGGCGTCCATGAGAGCCCCGTAGACATAAAGACTATTTTTAAAGCCGAAAAGCAATTTAAGGTGTCAAATGATAACATGACTAAATCTGACTAGTATCGCTAAAGGAACAAAAGAAAAAACTAAGGTTGAAGAACCGCCACAACAAATACATCATCATGAGAATCTCAGTTCCTTAGAATTAGGTTTTGACCTTATACCAAGTGCATCTTATGAGCATTTTGCACCTGATTTGAGTGCTTTGCATCTCGAGGCTGATGAAACTCTTACAATTAACAATGTTAATCACAAGTCTATTACAGAATCAAATAGAAACTTATACAAATTTGCAGTTACATGTAACGAGATAATTAAAATTTACCTAGAGAGATTCGTACTACAACAAATGAGGTGGATTTGTGTGCATCATACAAGTTCTTGAGTTCTTGATGAGCTTTACTGAGTGATAATCCTAATGTGACTGTGTCGAGTATTTCACATAAGTTTAAGGAAATTGAGCACATTGAATTCGTCATCCCAAATTCTTCACATCCTCCAAAAAAGAAGTTTCCATATGCTTTCATCTCTTTTACTATTTGGGAGAATTTTTTAGAAGATATTCATCTGCAAATCTATATAGTGTTGTACTTTAAAGTTCATGGACGCATCTTCTCCGACTACAAAGGAGTACTGATTTCTGCTCGGTTATGATATTCCTATTGACATTCACCAGGTGGTGAAGTTCTTAAGCCAGAAAGAATGATAGAGATCAAATTCAAGATGCACTCTTCTAATTTTAAAAGATTTTATATGTGATGAAGCTTGAGTCTTTTAAGAATTCTCGTTAGTCTAAGCCCTTTTTTGTTATTTTAGTCTTTTAATTCTTTTGAGTCATTTATTTGTTTTAAGAGTTTTAGTTATTTTAGAAGTTTTAGTCCTATTTGGTTTTATGAGTCAAGTTAGATTGGAAGTCAAGTTGTGAGTTTATTTAAAGGCCACAAACTTATTTCTTTTTAGTATAAATCAAAGAAGAATAGTTTTTTGTGCAAACTCTTAGTTTCTCCACAAAATTAAATCTTGTGCATTAGTATACAAAAGTGGGCATGATTGCCTAGGCGAGAGGTGCAAAGAAATCTTCGCATGCAAGGTGTGTGAGTCGGTAGTCGTAAGATTTCCGAGGTGCAAGATCCGAAAAGTTATCAAATCACTAATCTACTTCTTCCTCAATTCCACACCACCTCCCTTCTCGCTTTCATTCTGTATCAAACTTCCACATTAGCTTGGATTAGTTTTTGGGTTGACTTTTTGCAAAGTTTTAAGTTCGGTTCTCTTGATTTAACACCTACTTGACCTTCAAGTTTATATTACATGCTCCTTTAGTGCCATATATGCAAAGAACCAGAGATGGGCAATGTAATGTGGGTACAGAGATGTACAATGTATTGAAAATAAAGATACTATGTATATGCTATAATACACTGAACCAAACGGGAGACTATCATTTTAAACTAACAAAACAAGTCAAAACCTTTAATACAAGGAATGTTTGAAACTGGAACAGGAATCGAGTTCCCAAGCCCTACACAACACATAGATATGTACATCATGTGCATACATTTAGATGGTCCACGTAGAAAGAGAGAGAGGTGACTTGAGGTACATAACTTGTTGAGAGATCAAGAAAATACAGAAAATGTGAAGCTCCAGATGCAAGCCTCGTGTTGGGACTTTTGCTCCGAATATTATATGTGATTAAATTTTTTTAACTAGTCAGAAAAATAACACACCACCAAGAAATTTGATAGCCAGTATACACTCTCGTTACCCTAAACATTAGGTTTTATCCTCATCTTAGTACAGAATCCCTACTCAAGGATGACGGAAGCATAGTAAACATATTGCATGATGGACCATGATAGCCGTATAAAGTAATTAAGCAATAAAAGAATCTAAGAATGTTAAACTTTTTTTCGGTACATCGGAAAGCAGGAATTGAACCCTCGACCTATCACTTGGAAGGGAAGGCGAATACTACTAAGCCAATTGGCCCAGGTTAAGAATGTTAAACTTTGATAACTCTAAAAGCATCTTACTCTGGAAATTTCATAACGGATCATGATAGCTGCATAAAGTAAGCAAGCAATAAAATAATCTAAGAATGTTGAACGTCGATGACTCTAAAAGCATCTTAATCTGAAAATTATAAGCCGATACATTTCAAGAACATAATATATGGTTCCAAACAGATAACCCTTGGAAAAAGGACCCAAGGTACGATTGAACTAGGTCAAACTAACACAGATCTTTTTTTGGAAGAAAGATATTGTATGTTAGTGTCGGTTTCCATTCTTCAGTACCATGAATGTAGCTGTTACTGATCTCCACGTCTTGAATGTAATAGATGTAGTGATGACATGTACATTCAATTTGAACCTTCTTCTCTATCTAAACACAAGATCATATCTTACAACAAAATTTGTCTCTACAGCCACTTCACTACTTTTAACTTCACACTCTAATAATGTCCTTCGTAATTCCACTTCATCTTCATCTTATTCAACGTAAAGAAATAACAAGTAAAATAGCATAGACTGCATTGGTTCGAGTACTACCAAAAACAACACAGAAATCCCTGCCTTGATGTAAGCACACACAAAAGTTTAACGCTTTGTTTGGCATTATGATGCACTTCCCTTTTCCCAAGTAATTAAGAACCACTTTAGTGACCCTCTGATGTGATCACACATTTAATAGTTCATTGAACAATGCACCTAACACTTTGTTCCTACTTCATCCCATCCTTTGTCAAGTAAAGCATATATAGTCCAAATCTGGCCATAAAAGAAGGAATGTTGAATCCACTCAATCCTTCCAGAAGCCCCTCACGTTTAATGTGCATATTCATGCCTCATAATCTATAATAAGCCCAATTTAATGGACAAAGGTTTAAAAAACAGATGACAATAATGCAATTACTATGACCGATAGATAATATCATCATAACGCATGAGTATATAGTTAGCAAGCCATATGCCACTGCTAACCTAACTGTTCTAACTTCTAACACCATAGAAGAAAAACTAGTCTTTGAATCACTCTGCAGTTGACGATGATTCTCCATTTCCTTAACCATCAATATATCTTGGTGACACAACTTGGTCTTAAACCCTACCCTGTTGTTTTTAACATCATGATTCTGGTGTTTTTAAATTAAAGTACCGGTGGTATGTGCAGATAAGCAAGATTTCACAACATACAAATGTGATGCAAGACAGAAGCGGGAAAGATTGTGGTGAGGATTTGAGGAAGAAGAAAGTTGTAAATTTGATAAATTTTCAAGCCTCGTATCCCGAAGATCTGACGATCACCGACTCACACATCTCTCACGCGGAGATTTTTTGGATCTTTCATCCAATCAAACAAGTCAACTCTCGTACTCCAATGTAAAAATTTTAATTTTTATGAAACTCAAAGTTTACACCGAAATTTTCAAATTCTATCAGAGACTGACAATTTGACTTTAAAAATTACATCCAATATGGGACTAAAATTCAAATATATTTAAAATATTCAAAATAACCAAAAGACTTAAAATGATTCAAATTTTATATTAAATCTAAAATCTAAAGAAAAAATCTAAAAGATTATCTCAAATGCAAACACTTTCTCTTAAATACAAACATGATGAATATTTATCATTCTTCCCGGCTTAGGAACTTTACCACCTGGTGAATAATGATAGGAATAGCACAACCATGTAAAAATCAATATTCCCTAGTAATCACTTGCAGTTAAGAATGTGTCCGTGAACTTTGAAATATAACAAGAAATAGATTTCCAGATAAACATCAAACATCTTCTAAAAAATATTTCTAACTTCTAAAAGACATGAAAGCATGTAGAACATGCTTATTGGTAAGATGTAGATGATCGGTGATGATAAACTCAATATGCACAATTTTCCCAAGTGTTATCTCCAACTTAAATGCGAGCATATGATCAACATATGGCTTGGACTTGACATCTAACTACAGAGTTATCTCATGTTTGGAAGCAGGATCTGATTTAGACTCGATCGAAGACTCGGGCTAAGGCTTAAACTTGATCTTTGACTCAACATCTGTATTAGGCTCGATCGCTAACTCGACATCTGGCTTAGTTTCTTGTTCGGTCTTCAAAGGATCCATCATGCTCGGTTCTTTGGAGCCCAACATATTTTTTTGATCAACTTGAATCTTGCGTTAATAGGATTTCAACACAATTATTTTCCCATTAAATATGAATTCTTATGTGTTTGACCATCTTGAACTCATCGCATATAGATCATGCAACCAAAATCTTCCCAGCAAAATATGTGCTCATATATAAATATACCATCACAGCAAATATGATCATAATAACTCGCAAGCTGGAGAAGTACTAAACACCGACGGGTAACCAAGTCAAGCGAAGTGATATTATATAACTGTGGGTGAGGTTTAACTGTTAGATCCATTTTTTCTAAGGCTGATTTGATGATAATATTAACACAATTATCAACCATCAATTTATGGGACTTATCATGTGCCTTGATGTATGTATGGAAAATATTAGTCCTTCACCGATCTTCCTTACATTTAGGTGTTATAAGCAAACGACTAACGATATTGACATAAGCGTTAGATTCTTATAAGTCTTCATCCTCAATAATAATTTCAAATGGATAAACTTCTTCAATCATTCCTTCATATTTTTATCGCATAGAAGATGAACAGGTCTAGTGAAGGTATATATATATATGTACTTGAGTTTGCTTGCTTATGGCTTGAACAGAACCGAATTTGGATTTAAAATGGCTCTGAAATCTTCAAAATAACACGATGATGCAAAATTCCAGCAAAACTCTGTAAAATTCTTTAAAATTATCAAACCCAATCAACAACTCGATCAATGACTGTGACGAGCCATTGATTGGCCAATGCAGATCAGCTCGAATCAGCTCTGGATCGACTAATCGTCTCGGATCAGCTTCGATCAAAGCCAATGAACAGTGTCGGCTCGAGTCAGCTTGGATCAAGTCGATTAACAGAGTTGGCTCAATCGACAGCCCTCCGTAATGGCTTAGCTCGATATCGAAAACGGCTCGACGAAATCGCTATTGTAGCAATTCGACACAAGTGGTGCCGATCAAGTTTTTCAATAGTATCGTTGATTCATCAATGTAGTCGATGCCTTAAGTGCATGTAAGGATGTGGGATCTATTAAGATGATCGACTATATTGGTCGTTGGTGGTGGCACCAAAGATATTGATAGCGATGATCGACGAGTTCTTTCGTCGAGACGGGACAGCAAGGGTTGGCGAGACGGGTGGTAATAGCGAACCAGAGGCGACGGTGACAATAATCTCTTAGTGAGGGTTAGGGTTAAGGTTTTGGAAATATTTGTTTTTTTTTCTATTTTCTTCTCGCTAATTTTCTTTCTATTTTCTTTGCACTCTCTTTGTTTTCCAAGTTTTTTGTTGACCTCTCTTTTTTTGAATTTTTTTCACTCTTTTTTTTATTTGTTTTCTCTTTTTTTGTTTTTGAATCTAAACCCCTAAAAAGAATATGATGATGAAAAAGAAGAAAATTTATAAATTTTTTATCTTTGATGAAACTCATAACTAGAAAAAAGAGAAAAATGTGATGATGATGAAGAAGAAAAGACACGGAAAAGACTAAATTTTAAGTTTGACGTAGGATGAAAACGAGAAAGATAGTGATAGAGATTTAGAAAAGTAGAAAGTTGTAGATTTGGTAACTTTTCGAGCCTCTCACTTTGGATAACTGACAATCATCAACTCACACGCCTCTCACACAGAGATTTTTCAAACCTCTCACCCAGCCAATCAAGCTCATTATCGTATTCCAATGCAAAAGATTTATATTTTAGAAAATGCAAAGTTTACGTCAACTTTCTTTAATTCTATTTGATTCATTGGAAAAATGAACAAGTTTGTGGCCTTTGTATATGTTTACAGCTTGTCTTCAAAATTTATATCTAATATGGGGCTAAAATTGAAAAATAATTAAAATTCCCAAAATAACTAAAAGACACGAAAGGACTTAAACTCTATCTCAAATATAAAATCTAAAAGACTCTATCTCAAATCCAAACACTCTTAACATTCAAAATGGATGAATCTGCATCAAAATGGCCAATCAAAATGGCCAACGTATTATAACCAAAAAACTGTCACCGAAAAGTTACTATAACTGGTGCAATGCTATCTAGTATACAATTTTAAATAATGACATATGATGAATTAACAACCATAACAAAGTATACAGAACCTCAGCAAGTGTCTTCCGGTGCTTCGAATCCTGGACCGTGACCTCCTTCTTCAAATTTTGAAGCCTATTATCGATCTTCACGCAAAAAAAGAACACGTCTTTACAACATTAACAATCAAAAAAAAACCAACAAAAAATTGATAACATACTTGATGCCTCAGATCAACCAACTCTTTACATGAATCCTTGAAGAGCGAGAGCAACGCGTCGACCTCAGGGAACAGGGGGTCCCCCTGCGGCAGCTTGGCGACATCGGAGGGTGCCCGGTGGTGCCCGTTGGGGAGGTCGCCGGCGCCTCCGCCCTCCGCCGCGTCGGCATCCTCCTCTTGAAACGACGGCAGGAGCCCGTTCACCAAGTTCCCAAACAACGCATCAAATGAGAAATCGCCCTAAAATCCACAACATTTAGTTAATCAAGGGTAAATCTTAGAGAGAATATAGATATAGAGAGGCGAATCTAACCTTGAAATCGTCGATGTCGAGAATCAGAGGGAGGGAGGTCGAAGATGGAGCCCGGGACGAGACCATGGTTTGATTGAATCCGGGGCGCTGGGTTTGTTCAAAATTAGTAATCTTTTAAGCAATGTATGGTTTTAAAATTTCGAGATCTTGATGAGTGTATGGGATTGGTTGAGATTTGGGGACGACGATGACGAAGGGAACGAGGGAGGAAAAGCTCCGGCAATGATCTCAGCATCTGGATGTTTGGTTTTGTAGTTGGTTCGTGAAGTTTATTAGCAAATAACCGCTTAACTTATTTGGTTTTGTAGAATTCGGTCACTATCGGGGTATTTGCTATTAGATTCTCTAAATCATTAAAGTTAATCGAAAAAAGTTTTTTTGGACGACTTCTGTTACAGGGATTAACTCAGGTGTGGCTTAAACTGGGTTATACTTGAATTAACCCGAACCCGAATTAAAAGATCCAAATCTTTTTCTACTCCCAATCAATTTAGAAATAATTCACAATCAAAACACTGTAACGCCCCGCTTCCCAAAATACGATGGAAGCGAGAACGTTACAAAGGTCCGCATGAACTGGAGCGATGAAGCTCGAGTTCACTCAGCGTCTGTGATAACAACCTTGCAGGATTCTTGCAAACATTCAGAACAATAAAAACATTCATTAATTTCAAAGCCACATCCAGAAGTTCGTACACGAAATAAAAGCAACACGGCCTCTGTATGGCCAAAGGAAAAAAAACAACATAGAAACATACTCCTACTACAAGGTGCTAAAGCAAAACTAAAACAACAACAGAACAAGTCTCTAGTCCTCCGCATGGAGCGACTCTGGGTCAATAAACTCTTGGCTCTCTGGATCAGCCACCTCAAACAACTCCTCCTCCTGGTAATCTGTCTCGCTATCTGATATACATTTCAAAAACATGAATGTATGTCAGCAATGGCCTGACAAGTAAATGGTGAGATGACCCAAGTCAAGGTGTACGAATTATTAAACAGATTAAATGATGATAATAGTTCTAAAGTCGCAGTTATACATTTATTCAACATGGAGTTATGAACATGGCAATCTAAGCAATTAAAGTAAAAGCATTTATGATCATGGCAGTTCTAAAGATAGTACAAGACAACAGTCATATCAATTCTAGTGTGCAAGGGAAGTGACAATAAATGATTTAAGTTCCATGCATATGATTTCTATCTGTATATGGTTCTCGCCTTTAAGACGTGGTGAGTGAATCAATCCTTCGCACGAAGGTGTAATCGTGATTGACGCCACCCACCGCATGCGGGTGGTGCTCTTGAAGTGGACCCTTGCACACGCTTACTGGCCACTCAACCCTAACCCCACCCAAATGTTGTGCTGGAAGACGAGCCAGTCTAATCAAGTTGCACGAGTTCACGAATTCAAGATTTTGCCTTTAAGGCGCACGCACGAATTCAATATTTTGCCTTTGAGGCGCACGAACTCACGAAGTCAAGTCCTTTCAAGCTATTCCATCAATGTCCATTCTAACAAGTTTGTACAAGCATGATGTGTGCATGATACCATATTAATCATTAGCATTTTCATATTTTCATTTTGACATTTAACACAATCTAAACCAATGCAATTTAATGGTTAATTAATAAACATGCTGTATACAAGTGTTTTTCATTGACAAGTCAAAATGCGATTAAAATATATTAAACTGTAATAATTCGCACACTTGCATGTTATCGGTGATTTTGGGTGTCCAGATGATCGCGTTGAGAAATGTGATTGATCTGCGTCATCAGGTTAATCATATTAGGCTGAACGAATTTAACTACATACGTTTAGCATTTAATATATTGTTTTCATTAATTACACATAAAGATTTATTGTTATCTAATACTTATCTAAAATAATATACTTCGTACTTATTAACATAATTATTATACTAACAACTTATAATACTAACATTTATAATAACTTAGGTTATGAAATTAACTTATTGCTAACTATACTACTAACATTACTAGCAATATAAATAACTGTTACTCCTATTACATAATTATGTTAAGAAGTATCGATTTCTAATGGAAGCAGATCGAAGGACGTTCAGAAGTATTCGAGGATGATGCTGAAGAATTTGAGACGAGCCAAACCTGACGTGTGAGTGTAGGCTGTTTTCGTCTTTTTGAGCCCGTGTTTCTCTTCTAGCCCCTACTTCCTTCTTGTGCCCGATTCTCCATGAGTTAACCTCTTTTCCACCTACCGTCTTACCCCTCTTTATTTCTTTTTGTCCTCATTCTCACCTTGAGCCCCGGTCCTGCCTAACCTAGCCTACCCTACCAACGACTTTCGGTGCTTCCCTTTTTTTAAGACCCCCCTCTTCTTCCTCACCAAGCCACCCCGTGGTTTCTCTTACGCCGTATCGACTTCCACTACTCCCGGCCTCTTCCCCAAGCGAACTCGACCCATCTCGCCTCAAGCTCCTCCGACCTTACCCGAAGCTTCACCACCCCACCCTACTCCGGTGACACCCGCTACGTCAAGCAGTCGCAGTCACCATAAATCAACAACCACCGATGGCCCTTCGATATTCTGTTTTGGGATTTTTGGCCTTGGCGATGACCCTCGCCGCCACCCTTGCTATCGCTGTGTGGCTGAACTCTTGGAAAGCCGTGATCCTTGGGCTTCTATTGAGCTCTCTGCCTTGGGTCTCACCCAGGTTGAGATCCCGTCTAGTCTTCCTCTTGCAACTACTCCTTTTGGTTTGCGGAAAAGTGTGTTTTTGGTTGTTTATTTGTTGGGTGATGTTGGGAGTTGCGAATGTCAAGTATTGGTCTACGGAAGGAGTAATGGCGATGCTTACTGGCATGATATTGGCCTTGAGAGTTGAAGTTGGATGTAGGCCTTGTGCTTGGATCTGGATGAGAGCTTGGATCTTGCCTTATTGTGGGATATTATGGCGATTGATGAAAGAAATACTGGCAGTGAGTACTGACTTTGGGTTTTGGCCTTGTACTTACCTTTGGGCGTTGATCTGGACGTTAGCATGTGGTTGGGTATTATGGAGATTGATGTTGATGGTACCCGTGGATTAGTCGATACATGCTATATTATGAACGACATCTGTGGCTAGACCCAGTTAGTTACCAGTAGCACGAATAAACTTTATGGTCTTCCGTTTTTATAGCTTGCTACTGGCTTATCACCTCAGGTTCCAAGTTCGAATAGAGGTTGTCATCCTAATAGCCCTCATTTTCATGTGATGTTATTATCTCATGTTAATTTTGGGCTACTTGAGAAGTCAGAGTAACTATTGTGATAATACTGGTCTCAGGAATAGTTACGGAAGCTATAGTGATGTCAATAGTATGTATTAATATATAACATCTCTTGTTTTCTTGATGCTGTGATATCACATTATATTTCATGTTATTTACAACCTGATTTACTTGATTACTATTTTTTTTCTATCATTTATTTGCTTGAGCTTCTTCATAAATCCAATTATTTTCAACAGAGATTTTTAAATTCCGAGGACGGAATTATTTTAAGGAGGGTAGAATGTAACGACCTGAATTTTTCCAAAACATTTAAGCTAAATATTTGAAGTAATTTCGTTTTTAATTGTGTTTTGTAATGGTTGATCAGGAGTTTTAAACGGATTTCAAAAATTCTTATAAAAATATTTTGAAACACTAGACTTATTATAAAGTATTTCAGCAATTTCCGATTGCCTCAAATACCCAAAACATTTCTGTTAAAATTCATCTACCAAAATTACCGTTTTGATTCGACGAAATTATTTCCTATTCAAACATTTTCAAAACGTTTTCAAACTTCTGCGGTAACATTCTATGATCATTTAGGTCTTCCCACATTAATTTCGTAATTTTCTGAAGTCAAATCGATAGAGAACCCACATACCCGCTTTCTAAACGTTTTGGCCAAAAACTAGTATTTCCGTAGTTCAAATCCCAAAACGGACTTCGTATTCGCCATCCTCGCGACGATACGAACCTGTGGGTATGTTTTCGTAATTTTTCGGACACGTTTACTAGTGGGGGCAAAATTGTAATTTTGTTTTTGTATTTTACTAATTACCTTCGCTAATGAGGTTTTTACTTAATTACTAACATACCCTACTTAATTACATTACCCTAGTCATTTTACCCTCACCTACCCTCAAACACTTAACACGTTTCAGTTCTTTTTCCACACTTAGTCTAAGACCTTCACCTAACCTAATTAAATTTTTTGACTAAACATTAAATAACCAACTAATTCTTAATTAATTTAATTACCTATTTAATTCTCTAGTTCTTCTCTCTCACCCCGCACCCAAACCCGTTCAAACCCAGGCTATCATCCCCAAGTTCTCCTCGCTAGCAACCCAACGGCAAACCCTACACACGCACTCTCTCTCTTCTACAAACCCATGCACAGTCCCTCAACTCTCTCTTCTCTCGTCTCCCGCTCTCAAACTTCATCTCTCTATCTCGTCGACCCTCTACTCACGCTCGACACCGCCGCCGCTTCACCGGCCTTTCCCCGCCTCTTTGTCAGTTCCGAGCAACCCCGACCCCGCGACCTCAGCGCCGCCGTCCCCGCCTGAAGTCCGACGAGCTCGCCTCACCAACGGCCTCGATCGCCACCTCCGAGAGCGAAGCTACACCACCCAGCGAACCCCCGAGCCCCGTACACCATGAGCTCTCCTCGAGCTCCGACGGCGCCGCTGTGACCCCCTCATCCCCGCTTCTCCTCTCTCCTCTCCGACGTCGACGTCGTCCCCGAGCGCCTCCTCCGCCTTCCGACGAAGCAGCAGCAGCCCTCGACGTCCGAACACCCACGCCTCGTTCACACAAAGGCCGCCGACGGCCTGTAGCGCCTCCCCCGCATGTCGGACGACGCCTTTGCCTTTCCGCCGCTCTCGCCTCCTCGCTACGACGACGTCGTCGTCCCCGGAGTGACCGTCGTCAGCCCCGACAGCATCCCCGTCCGCAGCAGCCTCTCCCCGCCCCCACACAGAAGCCCAAAGCCCCACAGCGGCCTCCGACCGCCGCCGCCGAGGCGCTGCCGCACTCCACCGCCCTCGGCGCCTGCAGACACCGCCAGCGGCCTCCTCCCGAGCAACGCCGACGAACGCTGCCCTGTTCACGTGGGAACGAACGAAGAAGGTGAGAGCGTATTAGATATACGTGGCTTAATACGTAAATACGTATTCGTATTTTAAGATAATACGCTATTTTATAAAATATTATATATGAGTTTGATAGTTTTAAATCCATAACTAATTATATAAGCCCCAGAAAATTATGCGACCACCTCTAGAAAATCAGAAATGACATTCTGGACCCAATGACACTAGTTTCATCTCGATCCGACACTTGGTTTTTCCAGAATTAATTTTTAAGCCTAAAAGTTAAATACGTTATTTTCGATTAAAAATCCGTAACATGTTATTTTCACGTACACCAATACGTAAGAAAAATATATGCTAGAGTACTAGTTAATACGGTCGTTTTGACTATTTGTTGGAAGAATTCCGACGTATGGTTTGCTCTAGAGAAATCTTTGAAGAATATAACGAAAAATTGTTTTCCCATTTTTAAATAGGTTTTAAATTATTTTTGAGCTCTTAAAAATTATAAAAATTCCTACAAGCTTCAGAAAAATATTTTCTCCTGCAGTAAAATTATTTTCATCATATCTAGGCTATAGAAAAATTTAGAACGCTTCCCGGCACCGTTTTAGCCAGTTTTGAAAATCAGAACGATCAGATTATTTAGATGGAACGTTGCGTGTTTTAACCAAGTGTTCTTGTGATTGCAGGTACCAATTCTTGTGCACCAACGTCCGTAGAAGCCCTAGATCCAGTTCCGGCTTGCTACGACAGCCTCAAAATCTGTAAGTCACGACTAATTCTAATGTTAGAAAATTAGATAAGTGTACCCGTATGAACTTAGGACACCACTATAGCCTCCGAACGGCTACTTGATTTGATCCAAACTAGAAACCTAATCTAATAGGAAAGTAATCAACTATAGATTACTTTGCCAACTTTCAACTTTGGTGGTTGTTAAACACAACCATCAACTTGGGTAAATTGTGTGCTAACAAAACTACCACCCTTAAACCAACAAATTTTGTATTCCATGTTTGTTGGACTTGTTTTTATCCTCAAATTTTTTAGCATCTGCTCTACTTTATTTTCTGGTTTTAAAACCAGTAGTCCTGCTTAACTATCATCGTGAACAAGGAATTGATAACATCATGAAACAATACTAGACACCCCGAAATGTTGGACTTGTCTTTATCCTCACTTCGCTTGGCTAGCTTGCTTTGAAAAGAATGTCTGGCTTTCTGGTTTTCAATAAGAAAGTCAACCAGTTGACTTGGTTTGACTAGCAACATGTGGAACAGCTTGTATCTTGTGGAATATCGTGTGGAACATCTCGTGGAACATCATGAAAAGGAAATGTACATAGAACACTTGACACATCACTGGGGTTTGGGGTA
Source organism: Scilla litardierei (assembly GCA_030789695.1). NCBI lineage: Eukaryota > Viridiplantae > Streptophyta > Magnoliopsida > Asparagales > Asparagaceae > Scilla > Scilla litardierei. The sequence goes on from CM061135.1 coordinate 23,237,388, forward strand.
ACTCATAGTTTGAGAGAGTATGGGAGTGACTGGAGTTCAATCTTCCCGTCCTGCTGCCTGTGTTTCGGCATACCGTCCCGCTGCCTGTGTTTCGGCAAAATACATGTACAGTGCCTGTGTTTCGGCATTCGTCTGGGTCGCGCCCAGGCAAGAGATGGACTTGATGGTCACATATTGTACTCTCCGACTTGAGTCACGTAGTGTAGTTACTTTTGCACAGTCACTTTTACTGTTGCACAGTCACTTTTACTTTACGCACTACAGTCACCTTTACTTTACGCACCACAGTCACCTTTACTTTACACGTTCCATGCACGTTACTCACTACACTTGTGCAGTCACCAGTTCTTTACCTGTCGTACTTTTAGCTACAGCATTAGCATGTTTCACTTGCTTAGCCTGCTCTACCATAGTACAGTTGTCATCTTATCCAGTTCAGTTTACTTTTACTACTCAATTGTGTACAGTTGTTACTCAGTACTTTACTTTTCACTCTGATCTGCTCGTACGTAGTTACTTTTGTCATACTTGCGCACTGCTTCTTTTCTATATTTAGAATTGTTGTGACTTACCTACGGTTCCATTTCCGTGGCACCGCAGACGACGTACAGATAAAGATAGATGCTCCTGAGCTAATAGCGCCAAAAGTTCAACTGCAGCTTACAGAGTTATTTTCAGTGTTGTGTACTTCATTCTTTCATATTGTTGGGACATCTTGTACAGTATGGATTGTAATAATTGGACACTATTTGAGTATTTTTGTACATCTCTGCATCGTGGCTATTTTGAATTCACTGGTAACCTGCAGGACCTGCGCAAATATCAAAAAGTAACGGGCCCCCCGGGAGCGGGTCGTTACAGTGGGAGGAGACAACATGAATTTGAGATCCGTAATACACAGATCTCACCGTCTAAATGAAAAAGGAGGCGTGTGGGGGTGGGATTGAAGGCAGTGATGTATCTCCCTGATATAATCCGGTGGGATTCAATCTGATAGTATGTTAATAGATAGTTTAATTAGTAATTTAATTAGGGTTAATAAGTAACTAGTTAAGACACTGTAAAAACTAAAAACAGAGACGCGCCCGCGTCGACACATAGAAGAAAAGAGCATACTGATGAAAAATCACTCGGATGACTGAAATAAATTACTGGCACGCACGAACTTAAACACGCCTAAAATACAGACCGTTACATACACAGGCATTTTTCAAGAGCGCTGACAACAGGTGGGTGGGTGAATGGGTGGGGGGGCGGGGGCACGGGGGGACGTGTGAGGGAGAGATTGATGGAGAGAGGGGGTGGGTGGGTGGCGGGGGGCGGGGGGCGCGTGAGGGAGGGGGATGGTGTGGGGTGGGTGTGGGGGGGGGGGGAGAGAGAGAGAGAGAGAGAGAGAGAGAGAGAGAGAGAGAGAGAGAGAGAGAGAGAGAGAGAGAGAGAGAGAGAGAGAACAATGAGAGCGGAGAAAGTGAGGCCGATCTTCAAGTAATTACTTGAGTTTTTATGTTGGCGTTCATGTTTGTTTTAGACATGGGTGTTGAAAGTTTCCATCCATTGTGAAGGATGCAAGAAGAAATTGAGGAAAATCCTACAGATCCTTAATGGTATGCCAACAAACCTGCATCAAGCTTGTAACTTTTTGATGCTTTTCGATGTTTCGGCAGGAAATTTCCAAGGTGTCGGTCTCAAAATTGAACCTTTTTAGCTGTTTTTGATGGGTGGTTGCTAAGTTTTTTTACCTGATTTAAGGGTTTACACGATTGAAATTGATTCACAGCAGAACAATGTGACTGTGACCTGAAACGTGGAGGCCGAGATGCTATCTTGTGTGCTTGGACCCATCTTGTGTGCATAGCATGCCGATCTTCAAGTAATTGCACGCCTCCTCGATCTACAAATCATCAGTTTTGTAGGTGTTTACAATTTTTATTATCTCCCCACATTCAAACAAAGCCCACGTCTGCAATTGAAATGTTGGGGAGCTGGGAGAGGGCCCACGTCTGCAATTGAAACGTTGGGGAGCTGGGAGAGGATTGGAGACGATGATATATTGTGTATCAATGTTTTTAAAGGCTGTAAAAGTGTACGCCTCAAGGCGCCCCTCAGAGCGCGGCGCACCTCCAGCGCCCTGAGGCGTGAAGGAGGAGGCGGTGACCCTCAGAAGGCGCAAAATTGTGCACGTTTCAGGTCGGAGGCGCGCCTTGAGGCGTTAGGGTTTCACGCCTTGAAAAAGGCAATTTTTTGCAAATTTTTTTAAACTTCCCAGCGTATAAAATCTAAGAGAGAGAGAGAGAAGAAGAAAGAGAAGTCGTCGCCGCTCGTCGCCCCAGGTGCGTAACCCCTTCTTCCTTCCGTCTTCTTTTTTTCTTTCGTTCTTCTTCGTTTCTTTTTTCTTTCGTTCTTCGTTCCTTCTTCTCCCTTCCTTCCTTCTTCTTTGCCCTTTTTTCGTTGGGGTTTTTTTGTTGTACTTTTTTTTCCTTTGGGTTTTTTTTCGTCGCCCTTTTTTCGTTGGGGGTTTTTTCCCGTCGCTGTTTTTTTCTTTTTTTCTTCATATTTTTTCGTTGGGCTTTGGGTTGTGTCTGAATCTAGGTAATTTTGTGGTTATAAAGTGTTACGCCTCACAACATGCTGAAGGCTTACGCCTTACGCATTGAGGCTTACGCCTCGCGTCACGGGTCGAAAAAACGCCCCGCGCCACGCCTTCGCGTTTTAAAACTTTGTTGGGTATTTCATGTTTTCTGTTAGTTTTCACGGAATATTCCCCTCATAGCTAACACATCTTAACCAGAGGGACTATTTTCGATTAACTTTAATGATTTAGGGGATCTAATAGAAAATACCATGATTTGGGGGACTCTTTTCGAATAACCCATTTTGGGGACCGAATTCTTAAAAAACCCTAATTTATTTTACTGCTTACATGTTGATCTTTGTTGCTAAATGTGTTAGTGTTAGGATATATATATACTCCATTTAATAGTTGAGAATAATGGGTATCATATGGCATGGCCTCATATCTCAAAATGTTTATATTATATATTTTTTCAGACAATCAGAACGATTCATTTTGATATTCATATTCAAAAACCTCAAAACACCAAATATCGGGTGAACCAACTGACATTTGCTCGTTCATCCACATGTTACAAAATTAACGGTTCTGTAAGAATAGAACTTTTGGCGATGGATGGATGACGAGAAAGACCGATTAGGTTCATCTGAAATCTGATGTTTTGTCGTTTTAGAATGTAAAGATCAAAAAGACTGGTTCTGATCGTCTAAAAAACTTATGAAATGTAAACTTTTCCAGATCACATATCATTTCTTAGCCCATACTGCATATAAATACAATTACGCATACACTTTATCTGTACGGTAGAATCACTTCTTTGAATCTTAACATATTTACTCTAAAATATTTTATTTGTTATAAATAGAATACAATGTGAGATGATAAAATTGTATCTCTTTGAAAAATTGTATCCTATCCATGTATGAACTCTCACATCCCCTATAAACAAAGGTATGGGGTCTTCCTAGACGATACAATCAAAACACGTTATCGACATGTTCTCCCTGAGATTGAAGGCTCGTTCGTTGCGAAAGCTAAGAAGGAGAAGTTTGATCCATCGCGCATGGACGTCATCCACCTCTAGCACTCGTCTTCTTCGATCTTTAAGGTATATCGAAAACGATGCAATTTTTAATCTTGATCATGATACCTATGATATAGATCTCACAAGATCGAACTAGACAAATTGATTTTTATCATGAAAAAAATTGATTTTTCCCTAGATCTAAGACGACAGCTTTTGCCGCCGATCTTGAGGGGAGACGTGGCCACTACCACCCCCGCCCCGGCCTACCTGGCCCTCTAGCGGTGGTGGCTTGCCACCGCCCATCGCGGCGACGAAACCTTAGAATAAGGGTTCTCTTTAAAAATTCATAAAACCCCCACGACCGGCCAGCGGCTCCCACGCTGCCAACCATCGTAGCGACAAAAACTCTTTTTAGGGTTCAACAAAAAATACTATTATCCCCTCACCGCCGGTAGCCCCGACCCCCATTAGCCTCGTTGCTCCCCCAGCGGCGGTGGTACGGCGCCGTCAAGCGGCGGTGAAAAACCATAACCTATGGTTTTCAAAACAAAAAAAACTCTAACCCTAACACCGACGGCCCTACCACTGCCATGTGACTCCAGGTCATCGCTCTACGCGGCGGCCTGGCCCCCCAACCCCCATCCTCCCTGGCACGAGACCGTCGCAGGGAGCAGGGGCCACTAACCCCGACGCTCCCCCAAACCGTTTGGGCCTCAGGTCGAAACCAAAAACATGAAGAAAAAATATTGTTTTATTGATGCAAGCCGAATCCTACAGCGACCTGCGGACTTTGGCACGCAGACCATATATAACAACAATAAAAATTTGTTGCGGGTTCAAACCCGCAGCGGTCTGCGAGCTTCGACCCGCAAAACCAATAAAAACAAAAAAAAATAGAATGAGGAGGGGTCAAACAGGCTGAAGCCCAAAAACGAAAAAAGGAAATAAAAGGGTGTTTATGGGCCTATAATTAATGGAAATAAATGGAGGAAATTAAGGATAAATACGGGGGGAACACAAGGGGATTTTTCGTGATATAAAATGGGGCATATAAAGGGAAAAATAATTTTTCCTTTCAAAACAAATTACTTGAGGGCACTATTCAATTTTATTTGAATTGATCCATATTTGCACAACTTATTTATAGAATATTATCATATACGATGCACGTGTTTAGGATCACATTTCTATGCCTTGCATCACATATTTCTGCACATATTCTGGGAAAAATTTTATGCTTAGTTGTGTGAGCATTAGCTTAATAGTTATGAAGATCATGCGACGGCTCTGCTGTTAGTTATCTAGCCTAACGATGTCTGACATCACCTCGTGTTCCAATTAATTATTAAGCATGAAATATGATATCTTTATCCTGTTGAAACTGTGATGCATGTGATGCGTTATAAACATGTTTTTTGAGCACAAATTTTGCATGAATGACTAATTGTGGTTTTGGATCGGCCGTTTAGTCCCACATTATTTACTTTTCCTGCACTTTTCCTTTTCGTTTGAGAGAAATTATAGTGAGGAAAATAAGTAATGCCTAAGACCGATGATCATTTCCATATAGGCGAGGCCACTCCTGAAGATAAAGATTTTTATGGGACCCATGAGGTTTTCAAAGTTGTAATTTTCTCTTTCATTTGTGTAATATTGAGTGTATATTTGGACTTTGGGACATTATTATTTTCAAGTGGTGACTGGTCAATCCACGCAATTAGTTTATTCATTTAAAATTACAGCTGCATGCATAATTCCGTTCTATATTATTAATTATGCAAAAATTGTGCTTTTCTAGATAAATGGCAAAAACCGCAAGCTCGATTTTGAAATTCTGGATGCATCATGGACGATATATTTAAGCTGGCAACTGGATGTCAAATTCCATTTGCGAGCTCAATCCCTTATAGCCACAATTACAAAAGATGGCTCTGCAATAGATTTTGAAAAAGCAAAAGCTATAATATATATTTGTCGCCACGTGGACAAGACCTTAAATACTGAATACCGTATGGTCGAAGATCCATTAAAGATGTGGACCACCCTTGAGGAAATGTATAAACATTAGAAAGATGTTATAATCCGAAGGGCCCATTATGAATGGGAGAATCTTAGAATCCAGTAATTTAAGTTCATATTTGAGTATAACTCAGCTCTGTTCAGCATCACTCCACGACTGAAGTTGTGTGGTGAAGAAGTAAAAGAAGAACGCATGCTAGAAAAGACTTTCACATCTTTTCATGAAAAAGATGCAATACTAATGCAGCAATACCGTGAACGAAAGTTCACTAATTATTCTGAGCTGCTAGCATGCTTGTTAATGGCTGAACAGAATAGGGAGCTTCTTCTTGCTACTCATAACATGCGTCCTCCTGGCACAGCCCCCTCCCAGAAGCCTACAAAGCATCTTCTTTCAATGAGAAGAATAATAACAAAAGGAAAGGAAAATTTCAAGGGGGCCAAACAAAAGCACCAGATGGCATGTCCACTAGAACAGAAATGAAGGTAGGTGGAAGTTCACGTGGCACAAAAATGATAACAACAAAAATCAAGCACTCCACCAAGAAAGGAGTGGGAAGACCAGTGCCATAGTTATGGCATGAAAGGACACTAGTCCAAAGTGTGCAGACCTTCACGGCACCTACAAGGTTTGTACAAATAGAGCTTGAAAAATAAAGCCGAAACAAATCTGGTGGCCAATCACACCCATGCTCCAGTCCAGTTACAGCCGATGATTTCGAAAAAGATGACTTGTTTGATTAGCTTTTTATCTTTTTAAAAAACATTGTCATTGAGAGCTATTTATGTTTTTCATAACCATGGAGAGTTCCATTGAATAGTTATGTCTTTTTGAAATAAAATGTACTCATATGATTCATCTTTTAAAAGCTAGACTGCTCTCATGACTGCTTAGTATGCAGTGCCTCAACACATACAATCATTCAATATAAATGCTATTTTAATAGTATTATATCATATGATAGCCTGGTAAATATGATATCAGGACCATCAAACATAATTGAAGGATCAGGAAATGCAACATTATTGCTCCCAAATGGTACACAAATAAAAATAAATGATGCAATTATTATATCCGAATTAAAAAAGAAACTTATTAAGTTTCAAGGACATCCGTTTAAACGGATTTCATTTAAAAACTGCAAGCATAAACAAAAAAGAATATTTGTATGTAACGTCTCAAGAAAAAGAAATCAAATCCATACTTGAGCGTTTTGAGAGCCTTTCATCGGTACAAAGATTCAGAGAGAGGAAGCAAATTTAACAGAGCACCTGAAGTGCCCGATATCATCCAAGTTTCTACTTTGGCATGATAGACTTGGCCACCCTGAATCGGTAATAAGGCACCGCATTTTAATCCCAATCCTATGGGCATGACATGAAGAACCACAAAAATCTTCAAAAGGGTGAATTCCCTTGCATCCCTTGCTACAATGGAAATCTAATTACAAGGCCATCTCCACTAAAAGTGGACAAAGAATATCCAAGCTTCCTCGAAAGAATATAATGAGATATATGTGGACCAATCCACCATCCTAGTTAGTGGGTCTTTTCGGTACTTCATGGTAGTGTTTGATGCATCCTCAAAATATTCGTATGTGTTTCTACTATCGACCCATAATCTAGCTTTTCCAAAGCTATTGGCATCAATAATAAAATTGCGGGCGCATTTTCCAAACAATCAAATAAAGAAAATCCGTTTGGATAATGCTGGGGAATTTATCTCCTGGTCATTTCAAGAATATTGCCTAGCAACTGGGATAGAAATTGAACATTCTGTGCCACATGTTCATACCCAAAATGGGTTGGTAGAGTCATTGATAAAAGACTACAATGGATTGCTCGTCTATTATTGATGAGATCCCAGTTAGCGGTGACTACACGGGACATGCAATATTGCATGCTACTTCTTTAATAAAAATCAGACCCTCTGGAGGTTAGAGTCTTTCTCCAATACAACTTGCATATAGAATACCACCGAACATCTCTCACTTGAGAATCTTCGGTTGTGCGGTCTATATACATATAGCACCACCGCAGAGGACAAAAATGGGTCATCAACATTGTCTATCTATCTATGTAGGTTTGACTCACCCTCAATAATAAGATGCCTAAAACTCCAAACAGTGGACACATTTAAGGCATGTCTTGAAGACTGTAAATTTGATGAGACAACCTTCCCCAAATTATGCCCAGATACTACAAAATCTGGAGCTACACAAACAATACCGCGAGATACAAAATCTTTAACCCACTATGATCCGTAACAAGCAATATGAAGATCATCCACATTCATAACACTATTCATCAGTGACTGAATTCATTTACTGATAACCAGAAGATTGTCAAATCACGCATCCCTACTGTAAATACTACAGCTAGAAATGATACTCCCAAGAATGGATGCAATCCACCAGCAGCAGAAGTAGTTGTTCCTCAACTAAAAAGAGGCAGACCACCAGGCTCCAAGGACAAAAATCCAAGAAAAAGAAAAACTCTTGAAGACCTTGTGACAATACCACCACAGAAAAAATGAGCTCCTGTCCATACCCTCACCCCTCCCGGAATCCACTGCAGGAAAAGCAGGGAGAAATTGAGATATCATTAAATTATGTACTTACAGTGAAGGTGTTGGACAGAAAGAGTATAATCGTCAACGACGACTTCGCGTTTCAGATTGACATTCACGTCGCTAAAAGCGATGATGATAATGATCCATATTCTGTTGCTAAAAGCAAATGAAGAAATGATTGGCTAAAGTGGGATGAGGCAATAGAAGTAGAGATGGACTCGCTTAAGAAACACAAAGTCTTTGGACAAATAGTCCAGACACCGAATGATATTAAACTTATGGGACATAAATGGGTCGTTGTTGATCGCTCCGGATATACACCCAAAGAACGGTTGTAGTTTTACCGCAAGTGCACGGTGTAGCAGCGAGCGGGTATCGAACACAGGGAGGACGAATGACTGTGCTTGCTCCGAATCAACCTGGCTATTTGAGAACAGAGAAAATTGCCTTGGGCGATCCTGTCACAATCGTCAGACAAATGTGCGAAATATCAAATCAAATAAAGAACGTCTAGGGAATGGGGAATTCCCGCTACTCACCGTATTTCATAAATGTGGTTCGTCGATATCAAAATTGCTAGAATGAGAATTCGGATGAACTAGTTGCAACTGAATGTAGAACCAAGCTCACGCTCTCGCGCTGTTGCCGGTCTATAGCTATCCTAGGTTTGGGTCCAATCTCTTGCAAACCCTAGCCTAGGGGAGCTAGCATAAGGATCAACATTATCGTCCAATTGCGCACCGAGCCCAATCTCTTGCAAACTCGGTCCACAATCTAAATTAGGATAGTTCCTACCCGTCCAATCTCTTGCAAACGGGTATTGGCATGGAATTGCAATCGGAAATCCTGGTATCGGTCCAATCTCTTGCAAACCGATACTTCGAAAATCCGACTCCAACCCAATTCGGGTTTCTAAGGCTTCCTATCAAATTGGGATCCAATCTCTTGCAAATCCCAATTGATATGAATTCCTAGCTATCCGTAGTAAATCGATCCCAATCTAATCCCTAATAGCAATTCTAGCTCAATTTCTACCAATTCATCACAAATAGGAAATATGGCTTGTAGGGTTCATCCCCACGCCCCAAGACGTGGAGACTACTCACAAATCATAGCAATATCACAAAAATAATCAATGAAATAAGCAATAGAATTCATCACAAATATTGAGATAAACAATAAAAATAGAATTTTTAGGGAAGAGAGATGCAAACCAATGGAGTTCTTCAATTTAATCCAACAAAAATCCAAGTTTTTTCCTCTTCTCCAATCACAATAATAAAGCTAAAAAGTAATCTAAAAAGCTGCAAAAAAATCTAAGAGATGGCTCTGGAAACTAGGGTAAAACAGGGCTTAAATAGCCCCAAAAATCGTGACCAAAATACCCCTACACAGCCTGTTTTCCGCAGTTTTCGCTACAGGCAGCGCATCGCACTCGGCCGAGTGACAAAAGTCGCTCGGCCGAGTGAAAACCCTGCAATTTTCCAGTAAGTCGGGACTTTCAGGGGTCTTCAGTTCGGAGGCGGCTCGGCCGAGTAAGTTGTCGTCACTCGGCCGATGACTTCACTGCACTCGGGCGGACGGGATTTACCACTCGGCCGAGTGGGTCTTCTGAAGCTCAGGCAGCCGAAAAACAGTAACTTCGATGTTTTGGAAGGGCCTCGTCTGGGCGCCACTCGGGCGGACGTGGTATCGTCACTCGGCCGATGTGGTCTTCGGTGCTCGGTCGAGTGCACAGGTAACTCGTGTCTGAACTGGTCGGCCGAGCAGTGTCTCGCTGGTCGGCCGAGTGGCTCCTTCACTCGGCCGAGTGGGACACAAAAAATGCCCAATCTGCTTATTTTGGCCTCCTCGTCGCTCCTGCGACGTCCATTCTTCTTCCGCTCCTCTCCAACAGCAAAATACCCCTCGGGGAGGTCGTCGGTGACCGTCTAGAGTAAGCGCATCTCGGGATCACTCCAAATCGCGCCAAATCACCTGAAATGCGATAAAAACAACAAATCGTGAAAAGCATCGCAATATGGTCGATATATCGTGAAAAACATGATTTGGGCGATCCAAATGGCATGCAAACATGCGGAAAAAAGGTGTAAAATAAGGAATGATCAAAATCCCCCAAGCTTGCCTCTTACTCGTCCTCGAGGAAGATAAGTAAAGGGCGAACCCGGTGGATTCGGAAAATGAAAACAGCGAAAAAAATGGAAAAAGAAAAACGAAGAAGAATGAAAACGAAATGAAAATAAAGAAGAAAGAAAGAAAGAAAGAAGCGAAGAGGTAGGATGCTAGATCATTTTCTCAGGACGTGGGTTTCACTTACTCTTATAGCATGCACCGAATGAAAAACTCATGTCAAAGGATTTTATTTTGATATCATAGTATAATAATGCAAATAGAGATAGAAAACCCACGAAAAGCGATATAATCATGAAAAACGGAATGATTTTAAAATTAACGTCGTCTGAATCATTTAAAGCGGTATACATATCACAGATCACACACTTTTCAATTGAACGCTTTCTATCTGGAGTATAAGAGTATCACACTATAGAGTAGAGAGAATAGAAAAGTATGGATTTCATGAAATGAACGCTAGGCTTAGATTTCTGGATTTCGTAAAACTAAAAATAATCTCACCGAGTATAGAATATTACTTAGCCTAGGTTGTCGTGCAATGTCAAGTAGTCACTCTCTCACACATCAATGGATCCCCTCCCCCAAGCTTATCTATAAGCGTGGTGGCATAAAAAATATTTACATCCCCATTTTTTATACATATAGCTCCAAAAGCAACGAAAAGAAAGAAGAAAGAAAGAAGGTGAGATGGGATCTTTTATTGAGGATTTTTTTTTCTTTTGTTTTTTTTTTGCAAACCAAACATATACACAACGATCCCAACTCAGAGAGAGATAATGATGTACAAGAATGTTTTTCTCTCTTTTTTTTAGAGATTTGGAGCTAGAAATTAGTAGCGGGGGAAAATGCCATAAAATAGAATCACTAAGGGGAGATTCACCAATGATTTTAAAAGTAGAGAAATGATGTTCAAGATTTGTGGAGAAAGAAATAAATATAACTCTCGGTTCACTCTATAAGACATGCACGACAACTTCAGCAGGGTAATCTAATCTACTCAGTTTCGATCACAAAAAAGCTAACTAATCCAGATATATCATAGCTAACATCATTCAATCATCCTGAAGTGAAGTGTACAATTCATGCATATAGAAGTGATATAGGAAAAGAAAGTCAGTACTCCAGATATAAGCATTCAATGCGTGAATCTTGGTGCGTTTTCTGTGATAGCATACATATGAATATTCAGACTTAGCTAATAATAAAATTTCATCCATTTTCATGCGGAAAAAGGTGTGGGTTACTATTCTAAATGCAAAGCAAGTCATAACATCTGACATCTGAAATAAAACCTAAGACATGACAAATATAGCATGCATATAGAATAGGCTAAATCCAACGTCATCATCATCACAGAAAAGTCATCTCTAGCATGAGATGAAAAAGAAATAAAGATAAAGGGAAAATAGAAACTATGCAATGCGGCACACAGGAAAATAAGAAAAACGTGATGCATGGCAGAATAAAAGAAAAATGATGAAAAATAAGTGCAAAAGCGAAGAAAAAAAAATGGTGTGAAAAACTAAAAATAAAGGTGGCAAATCGAAAAAGAACGTGAGAACTCACTCCCCCAAGCTAAATGGCACAGTGTCCTCAATGTGCAAAGTGTGGCACACCGAGAGACAATCGATGAGAGGGGCAAGTGAGGATGCATGCATGGAAAAATGAAAAGAAAAAGGGTAAAATAAAGAAATGAAAATATGATGCGGACATGATGCATGCACAGATAGGAGTGATACATAGATATAAGTGTCACCAAAAACTCTCCCTCTCTCAACAAAAAAAATATAAAAAGATATGATCAAAAAGAGAATACCATAATAAGGGAGGGGAGGGGGGGTGGACAAAAAGTGCAACAGGACCCAGCAGAAACGGGCAGCACAACGGCAGGAATGGATCAAGGCATCAAGGGTGCCTAAGAAGGTGGTGCTGCGCCGTCTCCGTCCTGAGGCGGAGGAGGAGGAGGTGGTGGTGTAGGCTGCTGAGCTGGGGTGGGCGTGGAAGTGGAAGCAGGTCTAGTGTGTGTGGAAGTGTGTGTGGGAACCTGCTGGGTGGGTGGTGGTACGCGTGGGAGACGCTCCAAGACCTGTGTAAGGCAGTAGTGGATCTGGGGGATCAGCTCGAAGCGTCCAGCCATCGTAGAGACGGTGGAGGACAGGGTCCTAAGGTCACCTCTAAGACCACTCACCGCCAACTCAAGAGCACGTATGCTCTGCAGTACAGTGTCGGGCGGGGGTGGTGCAGAGGGACGCACCGGTCTAGGCTGTGCAGGGTGAGGCTGGCGTACGTGAGTGGAGTATGTAACGGGCTCAGCAGGGAAGGGGACAAAAGGTGCCGTGCCTGCAAATGTGGGCCTGGCCTCAGTGTGAGGCCGGGGCACCGGCTGGTGGGAAGTGGAGGCAGCGGCAGCGAAAGAAGTGTGCAAAGGTGGCAACGAGGCGGCCAGAGAGGTCAGTGGCACAGAAGTGTGGACAGACGCCACGACACTCTCGGAAAATACAGCGGGGGTGGAGACAGAGGTAACTACTGCTGGGGCGGAACTGTGTGGACCAAAAGGCGCAACCCCAGTGGAGATCATGCTAGCCATGGTCTCCATGACTGCGGCAAACGAGGGCTCTCCACTCTCGACAAAGGTCGGCGGGCGCTCGGGGAGTGCGGAGCAAAGAGGCTCCACGGACAGAGGGCCAGAGGTGGCAGCGGGAGTGGTGGGGACAGCCTCGGAAGTGGTGACAGTGGTGGAAGTGGGCTCAGCAAAAGTACTCTCGACACCCACAGCGGTGTCAGGAGCAGCGGAAACATCTGGTAGGGGCTGAGGGGCCACTGGGTCAACGGGGTCAGCGGCAGGCTCGACAGGGTGTGCAGCAGGGTCTGCTGGGGCAGCCTGGGCAGCGTGGGCAGCGTGGGCCTGCTCGGCCTGCTCGGCCTCCTCGGCCTCGAGCACGTAGGCGGCGGGGATGAGAACATCCATCGCCGGGAGCCAGTCGACCTGGGCTGGTGCAATCTGGGTCCGAGCAGGGCTCGGGAGAATCATGTAGTCGGCACCGTAAGGGCCGTGCAACCAGACCCAGTGACGCTCACCATGCGGACGAAGCATCTTCATCCGGGCCATAACGTCTATCGACAGAGAAGTGGGGCCCGGGACGCGTCACAGGTCGTCAGGTAGGTCCTCGCCGGTCATCATGGTAAGCAGGGTGATCAGACCGCCGCAGCAGATAGGTGAGCGAGCGCCCACCGATACAATGATGCGGTCTAAAAACCAAGCCGCAATGTCGATCACGACGGCGGGGACAAGCTCGTGTCCATCCCTAGATAGAGCTCTGGGACGTGTCATCGCATAGAGCATGTAGAGCTCTGGCGTAGACATCGTGCCCGGCTCATATCTGGCCAAAAAGGTGGTCGCCATGAGGCGCTGGGCAATGCGTAGGCAGGGGTGGACAATGGCCGAGGCCTTGGCCCTACTAGGGTCAAAGGCGGCGTGGTGGCCTGTAATCCGGGCCCAGAAGGCACCGGCGTCGAAGGAAGGTGGGGGGATATGGGTGGGGCCGTAACCGCGATCGGCTCCGGGGACGGCGGGCCATGAGAAGAACGCTCTCATCATATCGAGAGTGACCTGGCACTCTTGATCCATGAACCGAAATGAGCATCCCTCATCGGTCCAGGCGATCGAACTCAAAACCTCAAGTGTCGGGCGGGTAAAAGTATCCGCCGACACCTGGAAAAAATCTCGCCAGCCCACGTTGTCGTACAACATGAGCATCCCCTCTAGTACCCCCAGGCGTCCTAGGTCAGCGAGGTGTGCAAACCTGGAGGGTACGATCGAGCACTGGGAGATACGCTCGAAGACGGCACGGTGTGCGTCGTCTCGAAACGTAATCCCGAGCGGCCCGACCAGTGGAGCCGGTGGTGGTGGCTGTGGGTCGGCAGGGAGAGGCTGTGCGGGCTGTGGGTGCACTGCAGGCTGTGCGGGGTGTGCGGGGCCTGCAGGCTGTGCTGGGTGTGTGGGGTGTGTGGGGGACGGTGGAGGAGAGTCCTCCAACTCATGGGAGGGGCCGGCATCATCCGACCGCTTCCGCTTGGCGGAAGCTCTCTTCGACCGCGGCCGTGTCCGGGGCGGCATATCGGCCCCGAGCGCGCGCCGAAAAACGTGAAAAGTGTGGCGTGTGCAAAAATAATGGAAAGAGTATACCCAAACACGCCGCGAGTGCTAAGCAGTGGAAGCGTGCGAAGTCCGCGCCTCCACGAAGTCCAAAACAGCCCGTAGAAGCTCCCCTGAGCTCCCCTAAGCTCCAAAAAGCAACCTGCGCATGAAAAAGCGATATCAGCGAGTAATAATCAAAATGTATGGAGCAATAGGGGTATAATGGATAGATATAGGAATTGATTTGGGTTAGGGGGGCGTTTAGCACATGGATCCTCAAGAAATACACGAAAAGAGTAGAAAACGGAGAAAACAGGGGTACCTGAGGTGATCGGACGGTCGGCCGCCGGCGGCGACTCGGGCGAAGCGTCGGTGGTGCTCGGCCGGCGGTGGCGGGCCGGGCGGCGGCGGGGCGGCGCTGGTCGGGCGAGCGAGGGGTCGGGCGAAGCGATCGGGCGAGGGAAGCTGAAGGGGCGCGGGCGGTTTGGGGTTATGCGATTTCGAAAACTGTGCCCCCCCTCGCCCCTTATATAAAAAAGTTACGACTCGGCCGAGTGACGTAGTCACTCGGCCGAGCGAGGCCAATGAAAATTTCCTCCCCGCTATCGCTTCGGCCGAGTGGCTTTGCCAGCCTCGGCCGAGTGGAGTAAGTCCATTCGGCCGAGTGACTCAAGCAACTCGGCATGACTCGCCCTAGGAGGGTATCCGTTTCACTCGGCCGAGTGAATATATATACTCGGCCGAGTAGCAGTTATATCGAAATCAAGAAAATAAACAGAGAGTTGGGTACAGCAGACTTCCCTCGTTCGTGAGCGGCTCGGCCGGACGAACTTGTGTACTCGGCCGAGCGACTAGTATACTCGGTTGAGTGAGCCTTGTGTTCTGCTCTTTGTCTTCGTTTTGGCTCTAAACTCCGTCTTTCTTCCTCCAATCGATTTCATCCTCCTCCTAAGCGTCGAGCGCCTTCTTGGGGCGCTCCTCATCGACTCGTTCATCCTCCTCATGATCGATCTACCTATCTCCTCTCTTGTCAAGAAAAATAGGACCCGTTATCACAAAATTTTTGGGCGAACGACTCAAAACACCAAAAATTTCTAAAACGAAAGTAAAGAAAAAGTAAAAATAAAGCAAAAACCGTCGGGTTGCCTCCCGACAAGAGCTCGTTTAAGGTCGTGAGCTCGACCCCCTATAATTTTCAATCAATGCGGGATGTTTGGTGCATATGAGATGCACCCATCAAACTTTCCGGGGAGCGCGCTTGGATTTGGATGTGGCGGCGGCGCGTTCTTCCTCGGTGGTCTCCTATCTCGAATAGTGTTGGGGGGAGGCTCCCCCAAGCTAGCATTTGCTCCGGTCAACGGCTTTGCCGGTGATGCCGATCTCCGTGCCGGCGGAGCTTTCTTCGGAGACTTCAGTTTCGAGAGCTTGCAGAGCTCTCGAATCCTTGCGACATCAGCGTCGCCTTCATCTTCTTCAGCGGAGAAGTCGGGGGAATCATCTTTATTCTCTTCATGGCCTAAATCCGGGCCTTCTTCAAAATCTTCATCAAAAAGAGCGCCGATTGAGTGAGGAATCGCCTCCTCTATCACCTCATCAAGGAGGTCCGAGAGATCATCCGACCGTTCCTTGAGCAAATACACCCTATTGGTTTTGCCCGTCGGGATTCCTTCGGAATAGTGCTTGAACCTTTGACCATTTACTTTGAACGTGGAACCGTCCTTGCTCTCCAACTCGAAAGCTCCTCCCGGTTGTATATGCTTGATGGTGAAAGGTCCGGACCAACGTGACCTCAACTTACCGGGAAATAGTCGGAGCCGGGAATTGTAGAGCAAGACTTTGTCTCCTACTTTGAAGTCCGTGACGGTTATGCGGGCATCGTGGAGAATCTTGGTCCTTTCCTTGTAGATTCTCGAGCTCTCATAGGCATCTCTCCTTATTTCATCAAGCTCGTTGATGTCCAAGAGTCGCCTCACCGCCGCACTCTTGTAGTCGTAGTTAAAGGTCTTGATGGCCCAATATGCACGGTGCTCCAACTCTACCGGCAAGTGGCAAGCCTTCCCGTAAACTAGTCGGAACGGTGTGGTGCCTATGGGAGTGCGAAAGGCCGTACGATATGCCCATAGAGCATCGTTTAGCTTCATTGACCAATCCTTTCTAGACCGATCCACGGTTTTCTCGAGAATTTGCTTGATCTCTCTATTTGAGACTTCCACTTGGCCGCTCGTCTGGGGGTGATAGGCCATGCCAACTCTATGGTTTACTCCGTACTTCTTTAGCATGGCTTCAAACTTGTTCTCTATGAAGTGGCTTCCCCCGTCGCTTATCAAGGTACGAGGCACTCCGAAGCGTGGGAAGATATTTTGCTTGAAGAACTTGGAGACGACCCTTGCATCATTAGTAGGGGTGGCAATTGCTTCCACCCATTTGGAGACGTAGTCGACGGCCAATAGGATGTATTTGTTGCCATTGCTCGATGGAAATGGTCCCATGAAGTCCACTCCCCAACAATCAAAAAGCTCAATTTCTTGGATGGGCCTCATTGGCATTTCATTGCGCTTGGAGATATTCCCGGTCCGTTGGCATCTATCGCATCCCTTTACAAAGTTGTGGGTGTCTTTAAACATTGTCGGCCAGAAGAACCCGCTCTGCAAGATCTTAGCGGTTGTTTTAGAGGCGGCATGATGTCCTCCGCACGGTAGACCGTGGCAATGCAAAATGATCGATGTCGCCTCCTCCTTAGAAACACACCTACGGATGACACTATCTTTGCATATCTTGAAAAGGTAAGGATCTTCCCAAAAATAGCTACGGACCTCATGCATAAATCTCCTCTTTTGTTGCGTGGACATCCCATGCGGTTTGATTCCGCAAGCCAAGTAGTTGACGAAGTCCGCGTACCAAGGCACTTCACCGGTCCTTACCGCATATAGCCTCTCATCAACAAATGTGTCGTCAATAGGCAAGCTCTCGTCATCCTTGTCGCGAATGAGCCTAGATAAATGATCCGCCACGACGTTGTCCGTACCCTTCTTATCTCTTATCTCTAGGTCGAATTCTTGCAACAAGAGTATCCACCTTATCAACCGAGGTTTGGCCTCCTTCTTGTTTAAAAGATACTTCAATGCCGCATGGTCGGTGTGGACAATCACCTTGGAACCGAGGAGGTAGGAGCGAAACTTCTCTATGGAATAGACGACCGCTAGAAGCTCTTTCTCGGTAGTTGTGTAGTTTTTCTGCGCGTCATCCAATGTCTTGCTCGCATAGTATATCGCATGAAGCTTCTTATCTTTTCTTTGCCCCAATACCGCTCCAATGGCTTGGTCGCTAGCATCACACATTAGCTCAAAAGGAAGGCTCCAATCCGGCGGTTGTATGATGGGCGCTGAGACTAGTGCTTCTTTCAAGGCGTTGAAGGCTTGTAAGCATTCACCTGAAAAAACAAAAGGAATATCTTTAGCGAGCAAAGAAGTAAGTGGTCGGGCAATCGAGGCGAAATCCTTTATGAAGCGGCGGTAGAACCCCGCTTGACCAAGGAAGCCTCTAATGCCCTTGACATTAATAGGAGGAGGGAGTTTCTCGATTACCTCAATCTTTGCTTTATCTACCTCAATTCCTCTTGAGGAGACAAGATGTCCGAGAACTATACCTTCCGTAACCATGAAGTGACACTTCTCCCAATTGAGAGTGAGATTGTTTTGTTGGCACCTTTTTAGGACTTTAGTAAGATTTTCCAAACAAGAGTCAAACTCACTTCCGTAAACCGAGAAGTCATACATGAAAACTTCCATAATATTTTCAATGTAATCGGAAAATATGGATGTCATACACCTCTGAAAAGTAGCGGGAGCATTACAAAGGCCAAACGGCATCCTGCGGTAGGCGTAGGTGCCATAGGGACAAGTGAAAGTGGTCTTCTCTTGGTCATCTTCATGCAAAGGGATTTGGAAGAATCCCGAATACCCATCTAGATAGCAAAAGTATTTATGTTTCGCAAGTCGTTCAAGCATTTGATCGATGAAGGGCAACGGGTAATGGTCTTTTCGGGTGGCTTTATTGAGTTTCCTATAGTCAATGCACATTCGCCATCCCGTGACAGTGCGTGTAGATATGGGCTCACCTTTTTCATTTTTTATAACAGTCATCCCCCCTTTCTTGGGGACGACGTGAACGGGGCTAACCCATCTACTGTCAGAGATAGGATAAATAATACTGGCTTCTAGCAATTTTAGGATTTCCTTTTTTACCACCTCCTTCATATTCGGGTTTAACCGCCTTTGAGGCTCAATGGAGGTGGCATCGGTATCCTCCAAATGGATCCTATGCGTGCAAAGCCTAGGGCTTATCCCTTTTAGATCGGAGATAGTGTAGCCCAGGACGTCCTTGTGACTCCTAAGAACGTCTAGGAGTTTTTCAAGTTGATCTTGTGTGAGGTGGGAATTGACTATCACTGGGAAAGTTAATTTGTTCCCCAAAAAGGCGTACCTTAGATTCGGAGGTAATTGTTTAAGCTCTACCTGAAGAGGCGCCTCTCCTTCTACTTCATCGGCTCGCATGAGTTCCGCTCCTTCCTTGCCATCCGGGTCTAGCTCGTGCTCAAATGACGCGCTCTCTTGTGAAGAGTCAGACTCACTGCTTAGCGAGGACAATGCATCAAAATAGGCGTGCTCCGATTCCGTGCTAGCATCGTCAGAGTTTTCATTCAGCTCCGGTTCGTTCCTGGAATCAAGAAGCACATCAGACGATTTATAGAAGCAAGAGTAAGTGGCATGGGGTGTAACTCCCTGAACATTGGCTTGCTCTGAAGATCCTTCCGAAGTATAGTGATCCTCGACACTTGCTCCACCTCTTTCGAAATATAATTTGTCGTCGATCACGTCAACTCTGACATTGCCCCCGATAGTCCCCTCCGGGGAGATCTGGTCCATCACGAAACTAGCAAATAGCTGTTCGTCGGGGTCCTTGACATCGATAGCGAAAGCTCCGGTAGCGCGGACCTCGTCGACAAGCTCCTTAAGGAGGTCTGTGAAGGAGTCATAATCTTCCTGACTGAGTCCTATTGTTGACATTGCATCCTCCATTCTTCCTGCAAAGTCCTTATGCAAAATACAGGGAGAATGTGCGAACAGAAGAAAGTAAAGAGAGAGAGAAAGAAAAAGTAACCGGGTGGTCGATGACGAACACCGTCAAAGATGTTCCCCGGCAACAGCGCCAAAAACTTGATCGCTCCGGATATACACCCAAAGAACGGTTGTAGTTTTACCGCAAGTGCACGGTGTAGCAGCGAGCGGGTATCGAACACAGGGATGACGAATGACTGTGCTTGCTCCGAATCAACCTGGCTATTTGAGAACAGAGAAAATTGCCTTGGGCGATCCTGTCACAATCGTCAGACAAATGTGCGAAATATCAAATCAAATAAAGAACGTCTAGGGAATGGGGAATTCCTGCTACTCACCGTATTTCATAAATGTGGTTCGTCGGTATCAAAATTGCTAGAATGAGAATTCGGATGAACTAGTTGCAACTGAATGTAGAACCAAGCTCACGCTCTCGCGCTGTTGCCGGTCTATAGCTATCCTAGGTTTGGGTCCAATCTCTTGCAAACCCTAGCCTAGGGGAGCTAGCATAAGGATCAACATCATCGTCCAATTGCGCACCGAGCCCAATCTCTTGCAAACTCGGTCCACAATCTAAATTAGGATAGTTCCTACCCGTCCAATCTCTTGCAAACGGGTATTGGCATGGAATTGCAATCGGAAATCCTGGTATCGGTCCAATCTCTTGCAAACCGATACTTCAAAAATCCGACTCCAACCCAATTCGGGTTTCTAGGGCTTCCTATCAAATTGGGATCCAATCTCTTGCAAATCCCAATTGATATGAATTCCTAGCTATCCGTAGTAAATCGATCCCAATCTAATCCCTAATAGCAATTCTAGCTCAATTTCTACCAATTCATCACAAATAGGAAATAGGGCTTGTAGGGTTCATCCCCACGCCCCAAGACGTGGAGACTACTCACAAATCATAGCAATAGCACAAAATAATCAATGAAATAAGCAATAGAATTCATCACAAATATTGAGATAAACAATAAAAATAGAATTTTTAGGGAAGAGAGATGCAAACCAATGGAGTTCTTCAATTTAATCCAACAAAAATCCAAGTTTTTTCCTCTTCTCCAATCACAATAATAAAGCTAAAAAGTAATCTAAAAAGCTGCAAAAAAATCTAAGAGATGGCTCTGGAAACTAGGGTAAAAACAGGGCTTAAATAGCCCCAAAAATCGTCCAAAAATCGTGACCAAAATACCCCTGCACAGCCTGTTTTCCGCAGTTTTCGCTACAGGCAGCGCATCGCACTCGGCCGAGTGACAAAAGTCGCTCGGCCGAGTGAAAACCCTGCAATTTTCCAGTAAGTCGGGACTTTCAGGGGTCTTCAGTTCGGAGGCGGCTCGGCCGAGTAAGTTGTCGTCACTCGGCCGATGACTTCACTGCACTCGGGCGGACGGGATTTACCACTCGGCCGAGTGGGTCTTCTGAAGCTCAGGCAGCCGAAAAACAGTAACTTCGATGTTTTGGAAGGGCCTCGTTTGGGCGCCACTCGGGCGGATGTGGTATCGTCACTCGGCCGATGTGGTCTTCGGTGCTCGGCCGAGTGCACAGGTAACTCGTGTCTGAACTGGTCGGCCGAGCAGTGTCTCGCTGGTCGGCCGAGTGGCTCCTTCACTCGACCGAGTGGGACACAAAAAATGCCCAATCTGCTTATTTTGGCCTCCTCGTCGCTCCTGCGACGTCCATTCTTCTTCCGCTCCTCTCCAACAGCAAAATACCCCTCGGGGAGGTCGTCGGTGACCGTCTAGAGTAAGCACATCTCGGGATCACTCCAAATCGCGCCAAATCACCTGAAATGCGACAAAAACAACAAATCGTGAAAAGCATCGCAATATCGTCGATATATCGTGAAAAACATGATTTGGGCGATCCAAATGGCATGCAAACATGCGGAAAAAAAGGTGTAAAATAAGGAGTGATCAGTTGTCAGAAAAAGAAATGAAAATAATGAGATCACACACTACAAAGCAAGAATTGTAGCACATGGATTTTTTCCAAAGACCGGGTATAGACTACGAAGAAACATATTCACCGATAATGGATGCGATCACTTTCCAAATCTTAATAAATTTAACTGCAAAGCAAGGATTAGATATGCAGCTAATAGATCCTTGGGACGTCTATTCTGTTAAGTTACAAATAGGGGTGTGCACGGGTACAGGGTACACAGATACCCGTTCAGAACCTACCCAAACGGGTAGCTTCTGGGTAGATAATTATGGGTTGCGGGTAGGTTTTGGGTAGGAAAATTGGGAACCGACGGGTATCGTGCCCAGTTCCGGTTCCCGTCGTTCCCGTCTATAGGAAACGGGTACCTGAAACCAGAACCGATACTGTAATTTAATGTATATAGGACTGGCTGGATAGTTATGGGTTCTGGAGGCGACATGCTATCATATCGAGCAACACAAATGCGGCAACAAAAAGCCTTAAAAACTAAACCCCTACTGCAGCAATCAAGACTGGGAACCGAGAGGCATGAATAGCCAATAACGTAGGCACTTCTGTTCTTGCCAATCTTTGATTGTTCCTCTCCAGCGATGACCAAACTGAAATCACTTTGCAGGAGATAGCTCAACTGGAAGTATTTTTTCCTTGCTGCATAAACCTTGTATGCAGCCAGTCCTACAACCACAACTGGAAGTATTTTTTTCATGTATATTTGAGGTAATTGTTCTGCACATATCATTTGGAAATCATTGTTCGTAATGCATCACAAATGAAAGTTTTTTTACATGGTACCCGGAGCCTACCCGGAACCATATGGTCCGGGTAGGTTCTAGGTATAGGGTCCAACCGGGTAGGTTCCGGGTCCAACTTTTAGGAACCTGTCCCTTACCGGATAGGGTCCGGGTAACATAAAAACAGGGTACCCGGACCCGCACACCCCTGGTTACAAAGATCATTATAGTCTTAAATAATCGGGCAGGTTGTGGTATTACAGACTCGGCGAATTCCTTGTACAACAAGGATTCCAAAATAATGAAGTCCGCCCTTACATCTTTATAATAGCAAAGGGAATAGACGATCTGAATCTCATAGGATTTTTGAAGAGATCTCCGAGATATTTGTAAGACTGACAAAGAATTTGAAATGAAAGACATAGGCAAAACAAAATTCTGACTTGCCTTTCAAATTAAACATCTAAAAGATGGAATCATGTTACACCAAACCACATATACAAAGAAATTACTATAAAGATTTCACATAGACCAATGTCATCCATTAAGTACACATATGGTAGTACGTTCTTTGGATGCACATACAGACTCCTTCCGTCTGCTGGAAGAGGGGGTGCTATACATGGTCCTAAAGTCCCTTATCTGAGTGCTATTATATCACTTCTATACCAGGCTAACTGCACGCGTCCCGATATAGCATTTGCAGTGAATTTACTAGCCAGATACAGTGCAGCGCCCACAAAGCACCATTAGACTAGGGTTAAGCATCTTCTGCGCTATCTCTAAGGGTCAACAGGTTTGGGCTTGTCTTACAAAAAAGAATCATCCTCCACACTTGTTGGTAATGCTGATGCAGGATACATGTCTGATCCCCATAATGAAAAGCCACAAACAGGATACATGTTTACCTAATGTGGGACGCCAATTTCCTGGAAATCTATCAAGCAAACCATGATGGCGACCCTCATCCAATCATTTAGAAATTCTCTCCATCCAAGAAGCAAGCAGGGAATGTGTTTGGATACGCTCAGTTGTACATCACATCTTGGTGATGACCGGATTGAATACTGGAGACCTTTAACCTACCACGATGTTCGAGGACAATGCTGCTTGCATTGCCCAATTACGAGGATGCTACATCAAAGGCGGCAGAACAAAGCAATTCTCTCCAAAATTCTTCTGGTCACATGTGTTATAAAGAGATGGCGAGATCGATGTCAAACGAGTGCAATCAAGTAAAAAATCTGGCAGATATGTTCACTAAGTCACTTCCTACGACTACTTTCAGGAAGCTTGTACAAAAGATTGGAATGAGGCATCTAAGATATCTGAAAGCCTAAGGGCTTGTACAGATCAGGGAGAGTTAAAGGAATTTGTGCTCTTTTTCCTTACCTATGGTTTTTCCCCACATGGTTTTTCATAGCCAAAGGTTTTAACGAGTCAGCCTATCAATGCATGATCCTATATCCACCTCTTATGATACTCATATGATGCTCAGAATCCCAAAGTATTCATGAGCAAATGTAATTTCCGTGTTCACAAATACAAGTGTAATATACATATTTTTAGACGTATTCAGGTGTATTAATATTGTGAGTATTTTCCATAATTTTCCATAGGTTTTATAAAGCCAAAATTATTTTTAACTTCATTTGTATAATAAAGAATGAAGTATTGGGTGAAATACATGGTAGTTACGTAGTATAGAGTATTAGTGGTGTATTTCTATTTTTTCTAAAAATTAAACTTAAGAATTTTTCCTAATATGACACATACAAGATGCATCAACACCTAAACATCTCTCATCCTAACCATGCCACTTAAGGGACACTTGGCTAACACTAAATCTAGAAGGAGACGGTGAGGATGGGAATTATTGTAAGGGATGGACAAATAGGAAAAGAAAAAGAAATAGTGAGCTCATTTTCCTTTCTCACCCTCTCCCTCACACTTGATATCGGCCACCACCCTCCACCATCTCCCCACTTTGATCAACAAATTCCTCCCCCAAGTCAACCACCACTACAACCTCTTCCACCACCTCCTTCACCACCACAAACTCCAGCAGCACCACAAACTCCTCCTCCACCAAGTCCAAAAACACTTCACCATCATCCAATAAATTGTAGAAGGAGGAGGAAGTTTGGAAGAGGAGAACGAGTGATCTTTGGAGATGAAGAATGAGTTCTTCAAGGAGATGAAGGGTCAAAGACTCCAAGAGAAGGACTTGATGAGGTAGGAGGTCTATTTACTCTAGTTATAGTTAGAATCTTAAGAATTGCATAGGATTAGATGTTTAAATTTGTATAAAATCTTCATGTTGGCTATTTTTGGAAGTCAGTTTCTGCTGCAACTTCATATATGCACAATTTTTATTCTAGAACATCATAAAGCATGCAAAAATACAATTTGGAAAGCTAAACCAGTTAGCTTCAACTTTCATTTGTCAACCTTGACCAAATTCTATTTATGTTTCGACTGAAGCATTAATCAATGCAGTAGTATCAGGTTATGACAGAATTTGCACCATATTACCGAAAGGCAAGGTTTGAGGTCTCGGTTTCGGTCTCGGTATCGCTCTCCTGAAAATCATGGTTTCGGTTTCGGTATCGTCCGTTTCGACGGTTTCGGTTCGTTCGTATCGGTAGTTTTAAATATTTAAAACCCCATTAGATACGTAAAAAAATAAAATAGCTCGAAGTTTGCCTTGCGCACCCACCGTTTTACTTTTCGCACATGCCACTTCTTCCAAGTTTGTCAAACATAGCTTGGAGTTGCTTTGCGCACCAACCATTTTGCTTTACGCACATACCACTTATTTACAAGTTTTTCATATAATATCTTTTTTGCTGTGCGCAATGGCTGTTTTATTCTACGCACATACCACTTATTTACAAGTTTGCCATTTAAATTAAAATTTGCCATTTAGGGCATTTGCTCTTTCTGATGGCATCTCGATGGCTTTCTCTCTCTCCCATGGGAGTGGCAGGGGCGACGATGGAGCACGCGGGGCGGCGAAGCGGGGCGGCGAAGCGCGACGGCGAGGGAGGCGGTACGGCGGCAAGGTGCGGCGGCGAGTCGATGGAGGCGGCGGTGCAGCGAGGTAAGTGAATCGCTTCTTCTTCTTCATTTTTTTTCTTTTTGTTCTTTTTGGTAGTTTTTTCTTCTTTCTGCCTAACCAGGTAAGTGAGATTCCTTAGGTTGAGACTGATAACGAGCACATACACATACGGTAAACATAATATCAGGCCTACTAGCAGTAAGATATAATAAACTACCTATCATACCTCGATATAGACGAATGTCTACATCTTTGCCGCCCGTATCTTTATCAAGATGTGTAGTAGTGCTCATTGGAGTCTTCTTCCCTGAGGCATTCTCCATTCCAAATCGCTTTAGCAACTCCACCGTGTACTTGATTTGGTGGATGAAGATTACATTGTTCATTTGACGAATTTGGAGACCTAAGAAATATTTGAGCTCACCCATATGGCTCATCTCAAATTGATCATTCATAACATTAGAAAACTCTTCGCAAAGAGTGAAGTTAGTAGCACCGAAAATGATATCATCAACATAAATTTGAACTAAAATAATATCATGATTCGAATACTTAACAAATAATGTAGAATCAACTTCACCCATTTTAAAACCCAAATCCAAAAGAAAATTCTTTAGACGGTCATACCAAGCTCGAGGAGCTTGTCTCAAACTGTAAAGTGCTTTCTTAAGTTTGAAAGCGTGATTTGGAAAATTTTCATTTATAAAACCTGGAGGTTGAGAAACATAAACTTCCTCAACGACATCTCCATTTAAAAACACACTTTTTACATCCATTTGAAAGAGTTTAAAATCTTTATGGCATGCAAAAGATAACAACAATCTAATAGATTCTAATCTAGCTACCGGAGCAAAGGATTCTTCGAAATCTATACCTTCCTCTTGCCGGTAGCCTTGAGCTACTAACCAAGCTTTGTTCCGGACGACGATTTGGTTCTCGTCGGTCTTGTTCTTGAAAATCCACTTCGTTCCTATAACGGTGTGGTTCTTCGAAGGCAATGGAACAAACTCCCAAACCTCATTCCTCTCAAATTGAATGAGCTCTTCCTCCATGGCTAGGATCCAAGCACTATCTTTGCACGCTTCGTTAATATTCTTTGGCTCTATTGAGGAGGCAAAGGCACAATGAGCGAAGTAGTTGACTTGAGATCTCGTCTTAACAATATCAAGTATGTTGCCAATGACTTGCTCATGGGGATGGTCACGAACTGTATGAAGCCGTTTGGGAATTCCCTGATCACTAGGAACATTCTCAAAAGACTCATTAGTAGGGTTAGTATCATTAGAATCAATAGAATTAGGATTACCAATAGAATCACATAAAACATCCATGGAGTCATCATCATTAGTAATTCTAGTAGGGACAAAATTTTCATTGAATGAAACATGAAGTGATTCCTCGATCGTTGAGGTTCGTTTGTTGTATATTCGGTAGGCTTTGCTACGGGAGGAATATCCAACAAATATCCCCTCATCGGATCTTGGATCAAATTTGTCCAAACTTCCATACGTGTTTTTAATAAAACATTTTTGCACCGAAAACGTGAAAATGTTTAACTTGAGGCAATCTACCAAACAACAATTCATAACAAGTTTGTTTGGCGCCAAGCCTCAAAAGTATCCTATTAAACACATAGCAAGTGGTATGTACCGCTTCCGCCCAAAATTGATGGCCAAGTTGGCTATCATCAAGCATAGTGCGAGCACATTCCACTAGCGTCCTATTCTTTCTCTCAACAACACCATTTTGAGGAGGTGCGCGAGGGAAGGAAAAGGTGTGAGTAAAGCCAACTTCATCACAAAAATTTGAGAAAGACTCATTCTCAAATTCCCCTCCATGATCAATACGAATAGTGACAATGGTGGTTCCAATGAGATTTTGTACTTTCTTAACAAATATTGTGAAGTTTTCAAAAGCATCATTTTTGTTACTTAAGGAAAATACCCAAGTAAATCTAGAAAATTCATCAATGATGACAAGTCCATATCGTGCATTCCCTAATGAAGCAACTCTAGTTGGCCCAAAAAGATCTAGATGTAATAGCTCTAGAGGCCGCTGAGATGAAATGCTTTTCTTAGGTTTAAATGACGATTTTAGAAGCTTGTCTCGTTGACACGAGTCACAAAAGCTTTTCTTTTGGAAAGCAAGCTTAGGGAATCCTTTAATAGAATTTAACTTGGAAAGCTTGAAAAATGTTCCAAAGTTCACATGACCAAAACGTCGATGCCATAAGTGTTGTTCACTTGTGTTGGCAATGAGACATTGTTCATGTGACTTGGGGATATCTAGGATATATATATCCTTATGGCGTGTGCCGGAAAATAACAAATTATCATTATATTTACTGAAAATATGGCACATTCCTTTATCAAAGCTAACTTTGTAACCTTTGTCACAAAGTTGGCTTATTGAAATAAGATTGTGATTTAATCCTTTAACAAGGTAAACATCACTTATTAGTAGTTTAGAAGGATTACCAACTTTACCAACACCTATGATGTTTCCGCTCTCGTTGCCTCCAAAGACGACTCGGTTCCCATTTGCAATGGGCACCACTCCGGAGAGCAAATGAGCTTCACTCGTCATGTGTTTTGAACACCCGCTATCGAGTATCCAATTATTCTTGGAGCTAAATTTGGATTTGTTGCTCCGTTTCTTTTTCTTGAGTACCTAAAGATAGAACACATCGTATCATGGTACCCAAGGTCATTGGGACCTAAAAGATTAGACCTTTAGAAGCCAAGTCCAATTGGACTTAGACTTCCCAATGTAATCATCATTATGCACGACATCCATAAAATAAGAATTCATGTATGCTTGTTATTCATGCATGTTAGTGTTCTTCGGGCCCCAAATAGTGAATATTTTGGGAGCCCTATTCCTATTGGGAGCATGCATACGTTGTTGATTTCTACGTGATGCATGTCGTGGATAGGCATATGGCACATGATGAAATGGTGCATTATGATAATTGTTCATATGATGGTGTGGATGAACATATGCATGTGGAGGAACACGTGCGTGATAGTGTCTCACTTGGTGTGCATGTGCCCGTGGACGTGTAGCATAAAAATCATCATATGCATGAACATGTGGAGTAGGATGTGTGTTCCTACATGGCATTGTATTGGTGTACATAAAAGCATGACCCTTCTTTGGAGGTCCACCCAAAGTGGGTTTCTTTCCAAATGAAGGTGTGTACGAAGTGGAAGCACCATTGGTAGATGAACTACCAATGGAGTGTTTTCTCCCACTCGTTGAGGCATCGGAAGTTGGCCTAACAAAGGTGGTAGACGATTTGGATGAATTTCCCATCTTATACCCCAAAACAATGCGATGATTGGCCGGAAGTAAGTCATTTAGGATATTATCCAAATGGTCCTTACCTTTATTGAATTTATTAATTCGGCCTAATGTGGACTCATACTTCTCGGTGAGAGAAAGTACACTAGCATCCAAAGTGGACACTTGAGTAGTGAGTACACAAACACGAGACTTGAGATTCTCATTCTCAATACTCAAAGTTGAGTTTCGAGAAATCAAATCCGCCATCTCATGTTCATCCGATTCCTCAATATGAACATGCTCAAGTTGAGATTTGAGATTTACAATCTCATTTCTCAAGTCTTCAACAACGGTGTCGTTGTTGATGACGATAGGCTTAGGTGAGATTTGGAGACTAGTTAACTCTTCTTTAGTCTTAGTATATCTATTTACTAATTTAGAATACTTAGACCAAATTTACTCGTTAGCTAATCTAAGGTCATCCATAGTTATCTCATCGCCTTCATCCTCGCTATCATCGGAGGAAGACTCTTGATCATGTTCCTCTATTGCCATGAAGCACATGTGTGCTTGCTCCACTTGCTCATCATCCGACTCTCCACTTGAGGAATCCTCGTCGGAGTCGGTGAATGTCCTGACAAGCCCTTTCTTGTACCCTTTCTTGTACTTCTTTGACTTGTCGTACTTTGGCGCCTTCCACTTCTCCTTTTGTTTGTTTTGAGGACAATCCGCTTTCATGTGTCCTGGCTTGTTGCATTTAAAATACAAAGGAGCAGAGGCGTTAGTAGAACTAAACTTAGATTTGTTCTTTAAGTTACCTTTCCGGAAGAATCGGTTGAACTTCTTTGCCATGAGGGCAATGGATTCAATGTCCAACTCGTCTTCCGATTCTTCATCATCGGTAGAAGTAGATGGAGCGGCCTTGAACGCAATCGCCTTTTTCTTTGGCTCATCTTGCTTCAAGTAAGACTTCATCTTGTCTTGCATCTTTATTTTGCTATCCTTGCGTACCTCATAAGACATCAAGGTACCCATTAGTTGAACGACGGTATATTTATTCATATCGTTACCTTCCTCGATGGCGAAGGTACGCTTCTCCCAAGAAGAAGGAAGTCCGTCAATGATCTTTGAGACTTTCTCCTTTTGGGTGTAGGTCTTTCCAAGAGCCTCCAATTCGTTGGTGATGTCAACGAAGCGAGCATAGTACTCCTTCATCTTCTCACCCTGTTGCATATGAAATAACTCGTAATCTTTATTAACAACGGTGAGTTTGGAGTCTCTTACCCTACTCGTTCCTTCATGCAAGATGAGGAGTGAGTTCCAGAATTGATATGCACTCTTACATGTGCATATCTTATTGAAGTCTTCGGGCTCCAAATAGCATTGCAATGCGTTCATTGCCTTGGCATTGGTTACCTCCGCGGCGACCTCCGCGGTAGTCCACTTCACGAAATCTTCTTCAGCGGGCTCGACATACTCCGTCATCATGGCTCTCCATAGTGAAGTACTCCGGAGGAACGTTTCCATCTGGCATTTCCAATACACGTAATTGGTACCGTTGAAGAAGGGAGGCCTAGTTGAGTAGTGTCCTTCCATCACCGAAGAAGCTCCTTCACGGTTCCTGAAGGTGCTATAATCTGAAGGTGGACGAACGGTCTTATTGTCGTTGGTAGACATAGCTATGAACTTGGCTCTGATACCAAATGTAATGCCCTGATAGCTACTGCACAAGTACTAGAGGGGGGGTGAATAGTACTTTAAAATAATTAAGAAGATAATTCCTAATTATCTTGCAAACTCAACCAACAATGCGGAAATGAAAATTGACAACAATAAAAGACAATCGTAAACAATCTATATAACGGGTTCGGATCCACCCAAGTCTCCCCGACTTGTTCCCGGTGATCCTACGTCCCAAACACCCGGATCCCCTCCGGCTACTTGAGTTAGAAACCTCTAACTCAAATTTGCACTATGAAATTCTTGTAGAAAACCTCTACAAGATCAAATCATACACAAATGAAAATGCGACTCCCACAAACCGGGATCACACACAACTCTCACAACCGAGAGTAAAACTTTCAATATCAAAGTAAATGAAATAAGAAATGCTTACCAACAAAATCATATGCCTTGAGTAAACTTACGATTTTAGGGCAAGGAGGATTTTGGAGGAGAAGAAGTCACCAAACCCTAGCTCCTAGGAGTTGATCAGCAATAGAAGCCTAGGGAGTTGTTGGTGACCTTGGATCAAGCTCTTGGCTTGAATGGCTCACAATCAATGAGAATCTCTCTTTAGGAATAAGAGTGAGAGATTCTTGTGAGAAATGAAAGCTTGGAAAATGAGAATAAATGCTTCTCTTTGATTCTCTAAAATGCAGTTAATATCAACCTTGAATGCTATGAAGAAGCATCTCAAGATTATATAGGATAGAGAAGAGAGAGAGAGAAAATTCGTGTATTTAATGCTCCAACGGATCTATTTCTTAAGCAGTCTAATCGGTCTAAGAATGATCACTGACCGACTAGATTCACAACTAGTCGGTCGGTGATTCAACATGGACCGACTAACAGCTTCACAACCAATATAGAAAGTTCAGGGAATATAGAACTAGTCGGTCTAAGAAGACTTGCCAACCGACTAGTTTCACAACTAGTCGATCGGTGAGTGTTCTTTTACCGACTAAGAGTTGAAATAGTATAGGCTGAATTCAAAGACAGCTAGTCGGTTTAAGAATAAATTCCAACCGACTAGTTTCTCAACTAGTCGGTCGGTCGTTGTTCTTTGACCGACTAACTGTAAACAATAAGTTAGGCTAAAAAGTGAAAGCTTAACTAGTCGGTCTAAGAAGGATTCCTAACCGACTAGTTTGACAACTAGTCGGTCGGTGAACCTTCTTGGATCGACTAATTGATCAACAGTGAATAGGCTGAATTGAGCAAGGAGATCTAGTCGGTTCAAGAAGGATTGCCGACCGACTAGATTGCCATCTAGTCGGTTGGTTCTTCTTCTTGAACCAACTAAGATGCACCAGAAGCCGCGAAAATGAAGTGTGAAGCTTCGGGAAAGTTTGTATGGGCTTCTAAGATAATCCTAGCTTTAAGATATGAGTGTTATGAAGATTATCAAGTAAGACCTACTCAAGGCTTAACATTCTACGAAAAGAAGCTAGAAGACTATAAATAAAACTAGACGAACCGTCTTCAAAAGCTTCAATCCAAATCTCTTGACTTCAATAATACTCCTAGAGCTTCAACGAAGCTTCAAGCACACGATCACACGCTTTGAGAAGTCTTGAGACGTCGCTTTTGATGTTCATAGAAATTTGGCGACGATCTCCATAACTGCGCTCACAAAGAGTTAGTTCACGATATTTATGTTTGTTCATCATCAAAACCAAATCCGGGGAATCAATACTCAACATTCTCCCCCTTTTTGGTGATGACAAACTAACATAAATAATAATCAATAATAATGAATCAAAAGATATTTACTTACTCCCTCTGCATTGATGACACGTTAATTCCAAAATAAATAATAATCAAACGCATCAAGCAGACGAGGAAAGTATAAAACGAGAATTCAATTATTGAAATATCGGATTTGAAATCCATTTTTATATCTTAACTCCTCCTGAATCTAACATATCAAATTAGATTCACGGTAAATTGCTTTAAATTATCATTCATTATTAATTCTCTCCCCCTTTGGCATTAGCAAAAAGAGCGGGAGGAGATCAACGGCAACAACAATGGCTACTAGTAAAAGCACGGGAGTCGAAGAATACGACCACGGTCCAAATGACACCAAAGGAAAATACGAAGTAAATCAAAGCGTGCCAACGAGACCATAGTCGATAATCGAAAAAAATCATCAAAACTCAAATCAATTTCACGTATGAGTTATGGAACATACTCTCCAATATCAACATTCTTGATGAATTAAGTGCATGGAAAACAATTCTATATTTTCATAGAAAAAATTCTATTTAATCAATAAAAATCGTCGAACTATGAAATCAACATCAGAGACAATAATATAATGTGCACAAAGAAGTAAATGGCAACACGATGTGTGTGTATATATATATATAAGAACATGGATACATCAAAAGTATACATCTGCCAACAATAATATAAACGATCCTCAGATCGGGACACATCATACAACATATCTCACAGCATACATCGAAGTATCACAAAACATGTATACAACAAAATACATCATAAAAACATCCAAAAATATCAAAAATCCATAACCACCAACTATCCTACCCCACTCTCTCACTACAAAAATATATCATCCAGATGCACATGGAAGAGTCCTCCAACGCAAGCTCAGGAGGTGGAGGGAGGATCAGCAGCAGTAGCAGGCTCTGCAGAAGGGGTGGTGGTCACTGGGTCGACTGGAGTGTCCACAGAAGGGAGAGTCGCAACAGGAGTGGTCTCGGGAGCACCAACAGGAACATCCACCGAAGGAATGGTGGCAGCAGGTGTGCTCTCGGGAGCACCAGCAGCAGCAGCAGCAGCCGACGAACGAACAGGAGAACCAGCAAGCTCCTGGAGCTCAGCCTCATCCATTTCCTAATCGTCAGAAACTGACGGAGGAATCTCAATGCCCAAGTGAGAGCAGATGTGAGCTAGCATCTCCTCAGAACGAGAAACACGAGACTCAACACGTCTCAGAGAAACTGCAAACTCAGCGAGTGTAGGAGCAGGAGTAGGAGCAGGAGTAGGAGCAGAAGCTGAAGCTGAAGCTGAAGGGGTCGTCCTCTGAACGTGACGAAGCGCCGCAAGAGACTTCTTGACGGCCGTCGCATTCATGGGAGGACCAAGAGGACGTTGGTCATCAGGAGGGAGAGGGACCCCGAAGTGACAGAAAGCGAGGGTCAAAAGGCAAGGATAAGGGATGTGAGCTGATTTGGTGGACTTTCGGATGCATTCGAAGGAGTCCATCTTATCAAGGATAATACGAGCCCAATTGATCTCGCTCCCCATGAAAAGAGCGTAGATCAGCTTGAGGAACGGCTGGGAGGGCAAGCTAGATGAGCCATACTTCGGAAGGAGGCACGACTTCAAGATAAGATTGAGGACCCAAGCGTTTGGCTTAAAAGATTTGAAGGGAACGCCAATCATGGCGGGAGGGATGACGTGAAACATCTCGGAAAGCATCGCCTGGTCAAGATCGTGGATATTATTCACGGAGATATCAGCAGGAAGAAGGCCAGAGGATGAGACACCTATCAATTCCCCTAAGATCTCTACCGTGAGGACAATACGTGTCCCCAAGACAGTGGTCTCAATGGAGTGGGTGTTGTCATACTCACCCCGTACTCGATTTGCATAGAATAATTTGACGAGTCGGGGGTACGGGTGAGGGTTCGCCTTGGGGTCATGGCGAAGATAGTCAAGTAGGCCGCTGTAGGAAAGAAGATCGGCGAGATGTGGAAAATCGGAGAACTGAACGAAGTGCTCCAATATCAATGGACAGTGCTCAATATGGTTGTAAGCCGCGAGACACAACGGGTCATCGCGACACAACGATATATCGACACCGCCCAAAGGCATGGGAGCCTTCCCATTAGACGGACGAGTGCTAGAACGAGGAGGAGGAGTAGGAGCCCTATCGGTAGGCTCGGTCTCCGGAATATACTCGTTGTCGGAGTCAGAAGCGGGAGGAGTGTGAGCACGGAATGAGCTGGGCTTAGGTTGAGAAGATCGGGCTCTAGGCTTAGCAGTCGCCGTCCTCTTCTTCTTAAGAGGAGGCGAGGAGGAGGATGGACGGGTCGATTTGGCACGGCGTTTGGATTGAGGGGGGTCCGTAGGAGGAGACTCGACAGTCATAGGAGACGGACTAGAGGGACAGATAGGAATACGAGTCTTCGCCATGATCGAGACGAGACCGCACACAATCGAACGAACGAAGCTAAAGAAATCGAAAACTAAAACCCTAACACAAACCCTAAAACGAACTGAAATCAAATTTTGACCTAGAATGAAACCCTAGGAGCTGAGAGACAGGGAGGAGATATACCCTAGGAGGAGGAGAGTGATCGGCACCGACTGTTGGTGGCCGGAGACGGCGGAGCACGGCAGTCAGACGGCGGAGGAAGAGAGGAGACGAAGGGTTTTGGGCTGAGGAAAGAATTCACACCGATTAGAATGAATTCTAATCGGTGCAGGGAGATTAAAAACTATCGGAATGTCAAAAGACGCAACTGCCCCTGTGCATTTAGTCGGTCACAGTTCAAGTGCTGACCGACTAGAATGAGATCTAATCGGTCGGCCAATGAGCTTGAACCAACTAAGTGCGAACAGTAACTGAAGCCAAAATTAGGGCATGAGTTAGTCGGTCTAAGTTCATTCACTGACTGACTAGAACTCAATCTAGTCGGTCGGCCAATGAACTAGGACCGACTAAGAGAGTCCAAAAATTTGAAATTTAGAAATTTTGAGTTCTCTCCTAATCGCACTAGGACGAAACATTGAAATACTCTCACACATCATTATACTACCCCATAAAACATCGAAAATCTTAAATACGACGTTCATGAGTAATTTGAGCATAAATTCTGAAAATTCAACCAAAAATCCAGAAAATCCCAACAAATCTAGCATGAGCATATATAAAGAAAATTATTATCATGCAAGATTATTGAACAAAATGAATCTTAAATCTCGGATTCACCCATAATCCCCAATTCTCGACGTAACCGCACAAAGGAGTCTTCCTTGAGTGGTTTCGTGAAAATATCGGCGATTTGCTTCTGGGTTTCAACGTACACTAAAATGATGTCCTTTTTAGCAACATGATCATCAAGGAAATGGTGTCGGACATCTATGTGTTTAGAACGGGAATGGTGTATCGGATTCTTAGAGAGACATATTGCACTTTGGTTGTCCACCATGATAGGGCAAGTATCACAGTTTATACCAAAGTCTTTAAGAGTGTGTCTCATCCAAAGAACCTGAGCACACGCAACACCGACGGTAATATATTCTGACTCGGTGGTTGAAAGTGATACGGAATTCTGCTTCTTGGAAAACCAAGAGACAAGAGAATTTCCTATAAAATGGCAAGTGCCACTAGTACTTTTCTTGTCGGATTTGCATCCCGCATAATCTTCGTCACCATATGAGATTAACTCATATGTGCTAGACTTTGGATAAAGTAATCCGAAGTCGAGTGTGTAACTTAAATAACGGAAAATACGTTTTACCGCTACTAAGTGAGATTTTTTAGGTTGAGACTGATAACGAGCACATACACATACGGCAAACATAATATCGGGCCTACTAGCAGTAAGATATAATAAACTACCTATCATACCTCAATATAGACGAATGTCTACATCTTTGCCGCCCGTATCTTTATCAAGATGTGTAGTAGTGCTCATTGGAGTCTTCTTCCCTGAGGCATTCTCCATTCCAAATCGCTTTAGCAACTCCACCGTGTACTTGGTTTAGTGGATGAAGATTGCATCGTTCATTTTGCGAATTTGGAGACCTAAGAAATATTTGAGCTCACCCATGTGGCTCATCTCAAATTGATCATTCATAACATTAGAAAACTCTTCGCAAAGAGTGAAGTTAGTAGCACCGAAAATGATATCATCAACATAAATTTGAACTAAAATAATATCATGATTCGAATACTTAACAAATAATGTAGAATCAACTTCACCCATTTTAAAACCCAAATCCAAAAGAAAATTCTTTAGACGGTCATACCAAGCTCGAGGAGCTTGTCTCAAACTGTAAAGTGCTTTCTTAAGTTTGAAAGCGTGATTTGGAAATTTTTCATTTATAAAACCCGGAGATTGAGAAACATAAACTTCCTCAACGACATCTCCGTTTAAAAATGCACTTTTTACATCCATTTGAAAGAGTTTAAAATCTTTATGGCATGCAAAAGATAACAACAATCTAATAGATTCTAATCTAGCTACCGGAGCAAAGGATTCTTCGAAATCTATACCTTCCTCTTACCGGTAGCCATGGGCTACTAACCGAGCTTTGTTCCGGACGGCGATTTGGTTCTTGTCGGTCTTGTTCTTGAAAATCCACTTCGTTCCTATAACGGTGTGGTTCTTCGAAGGCAATGGAACAAGCTCCCAAACCTCATTCCTCTCAGATTGAATGAG
Source organism: Scilla litardierei (assembly GCA_030789695.1). Classification (NCBI taxonomy): domain Eukaryota; kingdom Viridiplantae; phylum Streptophyta; class Magnoliopsida; order Asparagales; family Asparagaceae; genus Scilla; species Scilla litardierei. The sequence continues at coordinate 23,274,134 of CM061135.1, forward strand.
CTCTTCCTCCATGGCTAGGATCCAAGCACTATCTTCGCACGCTTCGTTAATATTCTTTGGCTCTATTGAGGAGGCAAAGGCACAATGAGCGAAGTAGTTGACTTGAGATCTCGTCTTGACACTATCAAGTATGTTGCCAATGACTTGCTCATGGGGATGGTCACGAACTGTATGAAGCCGTTTGGGAATTCCCTGATCACTAGGAACATTCTCAAAAGACTCATTAGTAGGGTTAGTATCATTAGAATCAATAGAATTAGGATTACCAATAGAATCACATAAAACATCCATGGAGTCATCATCATTAGTAATTCTAGTATGGACAAAATTTTCATTGAATGAAACATGAAGTGATTCCTCGATCGTTGAGGTTCGTTTGTTGTATATCCGGTAGGCTTTGCTACTGGAGGAATATCCAACAAATATCCCCTCATCGGACATTGGATCAATTTTGTCCAAACTTCCATACATGTTTTTAATAAAACATTTTGCACCGAAAACGCGAAAATGTTTAACTTGAGGCAATCTACCAAACAACAATTCATAACAAGTTTGTTTGGTGCCAGGCCTCAAAAGTATCCTATTAAACACATAGCAAGCGGTATGTACCGCTTCCACCCAAAATTGATGGCCAAATTGGCTATCATCAAGCATAGTGCGAGCACATTCCATTAGCGTCCTATTCTTTCTCTCAACAACACCATTTTGAGGAGGTGCGCGAGAGAAGGAAAAGGTGTGAGTAAAGCCAACTTCATCAAAAAAATTTGAGAAAGACTCATTCTCAAATTCCCCTCCATGATCACTACGAATAGTGACAATGGTGGTTCCAATGAGATTTTGTACTTTCTTAACAAATATTGTGAAGTTTTCAAAAGCATCATTTTTATTACTTAAGGAAAATACCCAAGTAAATCTAGAAAAGTCATCAACGATGACAAGTCCATATCGTGCATTCCTTAATGAATCAACTCTAGTTGGCCCAAAATGATCTAGATGTAATAGCTCTAGAGGCCGCTGAGATGAAATGCTTTTCTTAGGTTTAAATGACGATTTTAGAAGCTTGCCTCGTTGACACGAGTCACAAAAGCTTTTCTTTTGGAAAGCAAGCTTAGGGAATCCTTTAATAGAATTTAACTTGGAAAGCTTGAAAAGTGTTCCAAAGTTCACATGACCAAAACGTCGATGCCATAAGTGTTGTTCACTTGTGTTGGCAATGAGACATTGTTCATGTGACTTGTGGATATCTAGGATATATATATCCTTATGGCGTGTGCCGGAAAATAACAAATTATCATTATCTTTACTAAAAATATGGCACATTCCTTTCGCAAAGCTAACTTTGTAACCTTTGTCACAAAGTTGGCTTATTGAAATAAGATTGTGATTTAATCCTTTAACAAGGTAAACATCACTTATTAGTAGTTTAGAAGGATTACCAACTTTACCAACACCTATGATGTTTCCGCTCTCGTTGCCTCCAAAGACGACTCGGTTCCCATTTGCAATGGGCACCACTCCGGAGAGCAAATGAGCTTCACTCGTCATGTGTTTTGAACACCCGCTATCGAGTATCCAATTATTCTTGGAGCTAAATTTGGATTTGTTGCTCCGTTTCTTTTTCTTGAGTACCTAAAGATAGAACACATCGTATCATGGTACCCAAGGTCATTGGGACCTAAAAGATTAGACCTTTAGAAGCCAAGTCCAATTGGACTTAGACTTCCCAATGTAATCATCATTATGCACGACATCCATAAAATAAGAATTCATGTATGCTTGTTTTTCATGCACGTTAGTGTTCTTCGGGCCCCAAATAGTGAATATTTTGGGAGCCCTATTCCTATTGGGAGCATGCATACGTTGTTGATTTCTACGTGATGCATGTCGTGGATAGGCATATGGCACATGATGAAATGGTGCATTATGATAATTGTTCATATGATGGTGTGGATGAACATATGCATGTGGAGGAACACGTGCGTGATGGTGTCTCACTTGGTGTGCACGTGCCCGTGGACGTGTAGCATAAAAATCATCATATGCGTGAACCTGTGGAGTAGGATGTGTGTTCCTACATGGCATTGTATTGGTGTACATAAAAGCATGACCCTTCTTTGGAGGTCCACCCAAAGTGGGTTTCTTTCCAAATGAAGGTGTGTACGAAGTGAAAGCACCATTGGTAGATGAACTACCAATGGAGTGTTTTCTCCCACTCGTTGAGGCATCAGAAGTTGGCCTAACAAAGGTGGTAGACGATTTTGATGAATTTCCCATCTTATATCCCAAACCAATGTGATGATTGGCCGGAAGTAAGTCATTTAGGATATTATCCAAATCGTCCTTACCTTTATTGAATTTATTAATTCGGCCTAATGTGGACTCATACTTCTCGGTGAGAGAAAGTATACTAGCATCCAAAGTGGACACTTGAGTAGTGAGTACACAAACAGGAGACTTGAGATTCTCATTCTCAATACTCAAAGTTGAGTTTCGAGAAATCAAATCCGCCATCTCATGTTCATCCGATTCCTCAATATGAACATGCTCAAGTTGAGATTTGAGATTTACAATCTCATTTCTCAAGTCTTCAACAACGGTGTCGTTGTTGATGACGATAGGCTTAGGTGAGGTTTGGAGACTAGTTAACTCTTCTTTAGTCTTAGTATATCTATTTACTAATTTAGAATACTTAGACCAAATTTGCTCGTTAGCTAATCTAAGGTCATCCATAGTTACCTCATCGCCTTCATCCTCGCTATCATCGGAGGAAGACTCTTGATCATGTTCCTCTATTGCCATGAAGCACATGTGTGCTTGCTCCACTTGCTCATCATCCGACTCTCCACTTGAGGAATCCTCGTCGGAGTCGGTGAATGTCCTGACAAGCCCTTTCTTGTACCCTTTCTTGTACTTCTTTGACTTGTCGAACTTTGGCGCCTTCCACTTCTCCTTTTGTTTGTTTTGAGGACAATCTGCTTTCATGTGTCCTGGCTTGTTGCATTTAAAACAAAAAGGAGCGGAGGCGTTAGTAGAACTAAACTTAGATTTGTTCTTGAAGTTACCTTTCCGGAAGAATCGGTTGAACTTCTTTGCCATGAGGGCAATGGATTCAATGTCCAACTCGTCTTCCGATTCTTCATCATTGGTAGAAGTAGATGGAGCGGCCTTGAACGCAATCGCCTTTTTCTTTGGATCGTCTTGCTTCAAGTAAGACTTCATCTTGTCTTGCATCTTTATTTTGCTATCCTTGCGTACCTCATAAGACATCAAGGTACCCATTAGTTGAATGACGGTATATTTATTCATATCGTTACCTTCCTCGATGGCGAAGGTACGCTTCTCCCAAGAAGAAAGAAGTCCGTCAATGATCTTTGAGACTTTCTCCTTTTGGGTGTAGGTCTTTCCAAGAGCCTCCAATTTGTTGGTGATGTCAACGAAGCGAGCATAGTACTCCTTCATCTTCTCACCATGTTGCATATGAAATAACTCGTAATCTTTATTAACAACGGTGAGTTTGGAGTCTCTTACCCTACTCGTTCCTTCATACAAGATGATGAGTGAGTTCCAGATTTGATATGCACTCTTACATGTACATATCTTATTGAAGTCTTCGGGCTCCAAAGAGCATTGCAAGGCGTTCATTGCCTTGGCATTGGTTACCTCCGCGGCGACCTCCGCGGTAGTCCACTTCACGAAATCTTCTTCAGCGGGCTCGACATACTCCGTCATCGTGGCTCTCCATAGTGAAGTACTCTGGAGGAACGTTTCCATCTGGCATTTACAGTACCCGTAATTGGTACTGTTGAAGAAGGGAGGCCTAGTTGAGGAGTGTCCTTCCATCACCGAAGAAGCTCCTTCACGGTTCCTAAAGGTGCTATAATCTGAAGGTGGACGAACGGTCTTGTTGTCGTTGGTAGACATAGCTATGAACTTGGCTCTGATACCAAATGTAATTTTCTGATAGCTACTGCACAAGTACTAGAGGCGGGGTGAATAGTACTTTAAAATAATTAAGAAGATAATTCCTAATTATCTTGCAAACTCAACCAACAATGCGGAAATGAAAATTGACAACAATAAAAGACAATCGCAAACAATCGATATAACGGATTCGGATCCACCCAAGTCTACCCGACTTGTTCCCGGTGATCCTACGTCCCAAACACCCGGATCCCCTCTGGCTACTTGAGTTAGAAACCTCTAACTCAAATTTGCACTATGAAATTCTTGTAGAAAACCTCTACAAGATCAAATCATACACAAATGAAAATGTGACTCCCACAAACCGGGATCACACACAACTCTCACAACCGAGAGTAAAACTATCAATATCAAAGTAAATGAAATAAGAAATGCTTACCAACAAAATCCTATGCCTTGAGTAAACTTACGATTTTAGGGCAAGGAGGATTTTGGAGGAGAAGAAGTCACCAAACCCTAGCTCCAAGGAGTTGATCAGCAATAGAAGCCTAGGGAGTTGTTGGTGACCTTGGATCAAGCTCTTGGCTTGAATGGCTCACAATCAATGAGAATCTCTGTTTAGGAATAAGAGTGAGGAGAGATTCTTTTGAGAAATGAAAGCTTGGAAAATGAGAATAAATGCTTCTCTTTGATTCTCTAAAATGCAGTTAATATCAGCCTTGAATGCTATGAAGAAGCATCTCAAGATTATATAGGATAGAGAAGAGAGAGAGAAAATTCGTGCATTTAATGCTCCAACGGATCTATTTCTGAAGCAGTCTAATCGGTCTAAGAAGGATCACTGACCGACTAGATTCACAACTAGTCGGTCGGTGATTCAACATGGACCGACTAACAGCTTCACAGCCAATATAGAAAGTTCAGGGAATATAGAACTAGTCGGTCTAAGAAGACTAGCCAACCGACTAGTTTCACAACTAGTCGGTCGGTGAGTGTTCTTTGACCGACTAAGAGTTGAAATAGTATAGGCTGAATTCAAAGACAGCTAGTCGGTTTAAGAACAAATTCCAACCGACTAGTTTCTAAACTAGTCGGTCGGTCGTTGTTCTTTGACCGACTAACTGTAAACAGTAAGTTAGGCTAAAAAGTGAAAGTTTAACTAGTCGGTCTAAGAAGGATTCCTAACCGACTAGTTTGACAACTAGTCGGTCAGTGAACCTTCTTGGACCGACTAATTGATCAACAGTGAATAGGCTGAATTGAGCAAGGAGATCTAGTCGGTTCAAGAAGGATTACCGACCGACTAGATTGCCATCTAGTCGGTTGGTTCTTCTTCTTGAACCAACTAAGATGCACCAGAAGCCGCGAAATGAAGCGTGAAGCTTCGGGAAAGTTTATATGGGCTTCTAAGATAATCCTAGCTCTAAGATATGAGTGTTATGAAGATTATCAAGTAAGACCTACTCAAGGCTTAACATTCTACAAAAAGAAGCTAGAAGACTATAAATAAAACTAGACGGACCGTCTTCAAAAGCTTCAATCCGAATCTCTTGACTTCAATAATACTCCTAGAGCTTCAACGAAGCTTTAGGCACACGATCACACACTTTGAGAAGTCTTGAGACGTCGCTTTTGATGTTCATAGAAATTTGGTGACGATCTCCATAACTGCGCTCACAAAGAGTTAGTTCACGATATTTATGTTTGTTCATCATCAAAACCAAATCCGGAGAATCAATACTCAACAAAAGTGTACTATGTTTCATATCTAATGTTGAAGTATGCATGCTTATGCCATAGAAATCCATATTGATACCCATGCTAATAGGTTAATGCACATGCTAATGTCTTTGTCTCATTATTAAGTTAATCGCATGTCCATGCCATGCCAGCATGCTAATTTAGATATGCTATTGTTTATGCCGAAATGCTAATGTCCAAATTTTATCTTAGTTGCTATGGTAATTGCTATGTTACGGTGATTATGCCAAGGCTATGGTAATTGCTATGTTAAGGTTATTATGCCAAGTGATGTTATTCATGTTTATGTCACTTCATTCTTCATATCTGTGGCTGTGTAGTTTTCTATTTCATGTTTCTAGTTCCCATATTGTGATGTGCACTATGCCATGAGGATGAAAATTTATTTCAATCTTGGTATTTCCCTTGTGGAATTGTAACGTGGTAATGGCACACAATGGAATGTGTGATGGAATGTGTAATATTTCACCTTAGATTGAATAACGGGGTAAACTCAGGGTTTCTGGACTGTATGAGCTACGAGACCATCATGTTATACATACCACTTTGATGGCATTCTCCTCCCGCGAGAGGGTGGTGCTATGGATTATGTACCACTTCGGTGGCGTTCTCCTCCCGTGAGAGGGAAGGGTGTTATGGATTACGTAAACCTACCACTTCGGTAGCGTTATCCTCCCGTGGAAGGATGGGTGTTCTTGATTACATACCACTTTGGTGGCGTTCTCCTCTTGAGAGAGGGAGTGTGTTGAATTGTTAGGATGGATGGTTCTCGCTGCGCATCACATTCTCTGACCAGGAGTTTGTAAGATCAACTATGGTATGCTTTTATTTAGTAGAATAGGTTCACGTGTTAACCTTAGGCACATTCTAGGCGTCATGGATTTGACATCGGTAGAGTTGCTATGACACTCTTGTTGTGACACATTTTCTTTTCTGCCCCTCTTTCTTTATTGTCATATTTACTTTCTGCCTTTTCATTATTGCATGTGATATTGTTCTTCTTTATGCACATTAATTTGTTTTCTTTTCAATACTTGTCCGTGTATTTATTCTGTTATGAGTTGTATATACTTGTCTATAATGAGTGACCAGGGCTTATTAGGTAGAACATTTCTAAGACTGACCCTACCTAGCTGATCGCTTGTCACGCCCCGTTCTCACAAATACCCAATAGTGCAATCCTTACCTCGGAAAATGGAGAATGGTGGATGACAAGTCGTGGTATTACACCAAGCGTGAATAGACAACACACAATAAGCAGACCACTGCGAATGCTGGGGTCATACATCACATACATATAAAAGAGAACAACCACATAATGCCATCACAGAAAGTACATGACCACGGATTCACATAACCAAAGAGTGTAACTACACACTAGCATCAAATACAAAGTGAAACTAACTCAAGCATACGTATGAAGTACTACAAGCTACCAACACCCTCCACATCTACAAAGAAAACAACTCACCCACTACTCTACCAACCCACAATACAAGGTATATCCCAAAAGGAGAGTAGTGTCTCCAAGTCACAGCTCACATCTGGGTAATCTCCTGAAGGGGATTCTGCTCTGGCGTCACCTGCTCAGGTCCTGAAAAGTAAAGTGGGCACGTCAAACGTGCCCAGTAGGAAACCAACTAGGGTAGTGGAATCATTTAGGGGTTATGAGGGTACATGCAATATGGAGTACAAGTAACCAGAGTGAAAGGTGCAACACACAATTGTGCACAATAAACACATATGGAGTTCATTAGTTAACAGATATCAGTCACTCTTTTGGAAGCCTTGGTATCACATAAAGATAAGGGCCTGGACCTCACCCCAAATTTGGGGTGAGTATAGCACACGACGCAATGGACACGGGCACTGTACGCCGGGCCTCTCCGCTCCCCCGTCCCTGGCAGGAGTGAGGAATTACATAGTAACACAAGCACTAAGTCACCTCCACTCCCGTTAAATGCGAGTGGGAATAAACATCGCACATCACATCTCTTTTCCCCCACCTTCTCAGTCCAGTCCCGTATGGTTAAGTAATACCCAATCTTCCCCATCCCCATACTAGGATGTTCACCTGCCTTAGGGCAGATTGAGACTTCCTAGTTGACATATCATGTGTCATAATTTTTAGCAAGACTTGTGCAATTTCATAAGAATAATCCATGATACCAATTTCCATGGCTATTTTTCACGTTCCATAACTCCATATTCACTGGGGCATTTCAACAAACATGTGGCATGCGTCAAAGAAATGAACATTGTCACATTATCAAATGTAGTAGCAAATGGCATGATTAATCACTCTTACAAGTAGCACAACATTCATGTATGATGGAATGAAAATTGACATCACTTCAAGATTCAATCTTAAATCAAACACTCCAGCTTGCTGGAACTGCCAGGACAACCATAAAGCTCAGCACATTCCATCTATTTTCCTTGTGAATTTGACAAAACTCTTTGACTGAGAGTTGAATATATAATAGTAGTGGATTCACCGATAAAATTTCATGTAGAAATGTGGACTGGATGATTTATGGTGAATTGTTTGGTGCAACATGTTCAGACTCAGACAGATTCCAGGGTCTGCAATAACTGCTAAGTTAGGGCATGTTACAGTCAGAATTTCGAAAACATGACATAGGGGAAGATTGTAGAGTAGGTTGTTATCTTTAAAATGATACCAAGAACACAAAATTCCATAGAGTGTGCAGGGACTGAGCTCCATTTTTCTGGACTGTGTCCAGTCTGAAAGAAATTCAGACATGTTGTGTAGATTGAATTTTTACTCCTACTTATTGAACTCAACATAAATGTTATATGATTCTGAGGTGGAACTTCAAGAGCTACAATTATATAATTTTTTCAGAAATTAATTCGACCCACAGAGACCATAAATCGAGTAACAACATGAAGCAAAATTTCAGAACTTCAGAGAGGGTGATTTACTAAGAAAACCAAGGGAAAACTTGATCTTTTTGATTTATTGCACACATATCACATGAATTCAAGAGTATGAGCAATCTAAATAACATCATAATTCCATCATAATCCCTAAATAAAATCCCTAACCAAGTTAGAATCCTACCTCAAGAGAGCCCCCTTTCTTCTTCTCTCCTCTTTCTCTTCCTTCCACCTTCTTTATCCTTGAAGCAACTTAGGGTTTCTAGGGGATTTTGAGTTAAAATTAGGGTTTTAACTTGATGAGATGAAAAAAAAGGATGTGGGAGGGTTCGGCCTGGTGGGAGGAAGGGAGGAAAAGAAAAATGAAAGAAAAAAGAAATGAAAAAGAAGGATAAAGAAGAGGAGAGATGGTTCCTAAAAAATATCTATCACTAGAACCTCCTTAGGATAAGCATGCACATGGTGAAATGTCTATAATACCCTCCCAAAACTACCCCTCAACTTTCATGTATTTACAGGTTTGCCATTACTTTATGCACACACTTCTTTACTATACACACACCCCTCATTTAGACTAAATGACCATTTTGCCTCTCCCCTTCTAAATATTTACAAGTATGCCACTAATCCAATCCCTTTTCACACTAGACCCTCTTACACTAACCCACTTCTCCGAAATTACAAGCATGACATTACTTTACACACCCACCATTTCACTACACATACATCCACCCGTATTGCCAAATGACCAAAATGCCCTCACACCTTTCACAGAATAACACGTCTGCCACTAGCCACATAGAGGCCCATATCACACTTATCAACTCCTTACACTCCATCTACTCGTGCACAGATGACTACCGAGTCGATCGCTGTATAGGGCAAAACATGCCATGATATCCTACCCACCTTAAAATAAAGTTCGTCCTCGAACTTCCGAAGTCCAAGGGTTGTAGTCTAAGGAGAGTGACTTCTAGGTTCTAGGAGCCTTCTCCATACAATGCCCTACACCGCTATCCCCATAAAATTCTTCCCTCGAAATTATCAAATGAGGCATTGATACAGAAATAAGATGCTTACATAAACAAGTGAGGGTACTTGTCTCTCATCTCATCCTCACGCTTCCAGGTGGACTCACCAGGAGATTCTTGCTGACACATGACCCTCACAAGATTAATGGCCTTCTTCTTTAGTGCCTTTTGTCTCCGATCCAGGATGGCCACTTGTTGTTGTTCATAAGTCAGGTCGGGACGCACTTCAATCTCTGAGAAGTCCATGAGATGACTAGGGTCTCCCACATATTTTCGAAGCTGGGATATGTGGAACACATCATGGATGCATTCAAGGGAGGGTGGCAAGGCAAGGCTATAGGCAACCTCACCAACACGAGCCAAGATCTCGAATGGACCAATGAACCTCGGGCTCACCTTCCCTCGTCTACCAAATCGAATTATGCCACATATCAGGGAAATCTTCAAGAACACATAATCACCAGGTTGAAACTCCAGCGGACGCCTCTTTGTATCTGCCCAATGCTTATAGCGATCCTGGGCGACACGAAAATTCTCTTTGACTGTCCGAACCACATCGATCGCTTCCACCACTATGTCAGGCCCTAGGAGTTCACGATCACCAACATCATCCCAGCTTAAAGGCGACCGACACTTCCTTCCATATAGAGTAGTAACTGGTGCCATTCCAATGCTCGCTTGGTAACTATTGTTGTAAGCAAACTCCACCAGGTGAAAATGATCTTTCCAGGACCCCTTAAAGTCCAGCATACAAGCCCTCAACTTGTCCTCAAGGATCTGAATAACTTGCTCGGACTGCCCATCTATCTGGGGATGATATGCGGCACTAAACTTGACATGAGTTCCCAAACTAGACTGCAAACTTTTCCAAAAATGTGAGGTGAATCTGGTGTCCCGATCAGAGATTATACAAACAAGAACTCCGTGAAGCCTCACGATCTCCTAAAAGGAAAGGTTATATCAAACACCTCACGTTGCCGAATATAAAAGATGCAAGGGTGACAGAGGAGTTCTACCTCCATATATCTTCGAGCCAAATGCTCGGTAGACTGTCCAACCCGGAAGGGAATGAAATGCGCAGTTTTGGTCAAGCGGTCAACGGCAACCCAAATTGTATCATTTTCCTTGGGTGTGCGGGGTAGCCCAGTCACGAAGTCCATCGTCACGTGCTGTAATTTCCATTCAGGAATGGGAAGGGGCTGCAACAGACCTGCAACTCTTTGGTGTTCGGCCTTCACCTGCTGACAGACCAAGCACGAGGCCACACTTCTGGCTATACTACGCTTCATCCCATGCCACCAGTAGTGTTGTCGCAAGTCACGGTACATCTTTGTCCCTCCTGGATGAATTGAATAGGGGTAGCTATGGGCTCTTTAAGCAACTCCTCTTGAATAGCACCAGCCGGTACACATAATCGAGTTCCAAACCTATGAGAGTCATCTTCGTGAATGTGGAAGCCGGTTCGAAGTCCGACCTCAACATGTTCTCGGATTTTCCTTAACTTTTCATCTCCTAACTGTTCGGCTTTGATCCGGTCCACCAGATTGGACTGGACCGGTAAGTTTAACATGGTTGCTTTGACGCCCGAAAGAACGACCGCTATCTCCATTTGTCGCAGTGCCCACTGGCGCTGAGGCTGAGAGGTCAACATCATCACTATAGGATATCTACTGAGAGCATCAGAGACCATGTTCACATTTCCCGGGTGATACTGGAGATCGATATTATATTCTGACATAAGCTCAAGCCACCGACGTTGTCTCATGTTGAGCTCCTTCTGGGTGAACACATACTTCAAACTCTTGTAGCCGGTATACACCTTGATATGCTCTCCTAGCAGAAGGTGTAACCACATCTTTAGGGTAAAAATCACGGCTGCCAACTCCAAATCATGCGTATAGTAGTTTAGCTCATGCACCTTCAGTAGTCTAGAGGCATAAGCTACCATACGTCCATGTTGATGTAGGACACATCCGAGCCCTTTGCCAGAAGCATCACAGAAAATCTCGAATCCTCCAGAACGGTCCGGAATCGTCAGGACTGGCACAGTTGTCAACCTTCTCTTCAACTCCTCAAAGGCATGCTAACACTCATCAGACCAGACATAAGCAACATCCTTCTTAGTCAGGTGGGTCAGAGGTGCCGCGATCTTAGAGAAATCCTTGATGAACTTCCTATAGTAACCAGCCAATCCCAAGAAACTCCGGATCTCTGAAACCGACCTGGGAACATGCCATTCTCCACTGCAGCCACCTTTTCTGGATGAACTGATATGACTTCTCCTGAAATTATGTGCCCCAAAATGCCACTTTAGACAGCCGGAACTGGCACTTACTATATTTGGCATATAACCGATGCTGCCTCAATGTCTCTAAAAAAATTCTCAGCTGCTCCGTATGCTCTTCCTCATCCTTAGAATATATCAGAATATCATCAATAAAGACTACCACAAACTTGTCCAAATAGTCAAAGAATACTTAATTCATTAATCTCATGAAGGTAGCTGGAGCATTAGTCACACCGAAGGGCATTACCAAGAACTCTAGTGTCCATAACGGGTTCGAAAAGCTGTCTTCAAAACATCAGACCCTTGGACCTTTATCTGATGATAACCACTACGTAAGTCTAATTTTGAGTAGACTCAGGATCCACCAAGCTGATCAAAGAGGTCATCGATGCGAGGAAGTGGGTACTTGTCCATTATTGTCACCTTGTTCAATTCCCGATAGTCAATACACATCCTTTGGGATCCATCTTTCTTATTCACCAAAAGCACTGGTGCTCCCCAAGGTGACATGCTCGGCTGTATCAGTCCTCGCTTTGATAGGTCCTTCAACTGATTACGAAGCTCAGCCAACTCAGGTGGTGCCATTCGATAGGGAGCCTTCGCAATGGGCTATATGCCTGGTATCAAATCAATGGTGAACTCTAATGATCGATCAGGAGGAAGTCCATAAATGTCATCAGGAAAGACATCAGGAACGTCTCTCACAACCCTGTGTAAGACTGGCTCCTCTTCCATGACCATCACCAACACTTCCACCTCCACCGATATTGCTCTGAATCTTACAGGTTTCAATGTGCAACTACCACTCCTAAACTCAAATTCCGGGTGATCGGGAATCTGGAAGACTACCCTCCTTAATTTACCGTCAATAGTGGCACAAAACATCCCTAACCAGTCCATCCCAAACACAGCTTCAAAGGTGGGCATCTCAATCACAAGGTGGGCATGCATCATAGAAATGAACATTGTCACATCATCAAATGTAGTAGCAAATAACATGACTAATCACTCTTACAAGTATCACAACATTCATGTATGATGGAATGAAAATTGACATCACTTCAAGATTCAATCTTAAATCAAACACTCCAGCTTGCTGGAACTGCCAGGACAACCATAAAGATCATCACATTCCATCTATTTTCCTTGTGAATTTGACAAAACTCTTTAAATGAGAGTTGAATATATAATAGTAGTAGATTCACCGATAACATTTCATGCAGAAATATGGATTGGATGATTTATGGTGAATTGTTGGGTGCAACCTGTTCAGACTGTTTTTCAGATAGATTCCAAGGTCTATAATAACTGCTAATTTAGGACATGTTGCAGTACGAATTTCGAAAACATGGCCTCGGGTAAAATTGTAGAGCAAGTTGTTATCTTTAAAATGAGACCAAGAGCACAAAATTGTAAGGGACCCTGCGGGGCTACACACATTAGAGGGGGGTGAATAGTGTAATGGTAAGAAAAGTGCTTAATTAAAAGTTACTGAAATTAAAGCACAATAAGCAGCGAAAAATAAACAGAGTGCTCAACAACAATAATCGCAGACATAAGGATTTTACACTGGTTCCCCAAAACTTGGGTACGGCCAGCCACATCAGTATTCATTATAATTCCCATAAAGAGAGGTGAATACAATCTCACACAGAGATACCTCACATAGAGGATTTAGGATTCCCACAAAGAGATATCCTTACTCTCACACAGAGAGACCTCACATAGAGGATTTGTTCTTTCACACAGAAAGAACCAAACTCTCACAAAGAGAGTAACTCCCACAAAGAGAGTAACTAATTCCTATAAAGAGAATTAGGGTTTCAAACAAAAAACAAAACGAAGCAACACTTACATATGCCTTGAAATGATCTTACCAATGTGAAGAAGAAGGCATGCAAGTGAATGACCAAGTGCTTGAGATTAGCTTTGATTGCACTTGATGATCTTTCTCTCTTCTAGGAATGAATTCTAACTTTTCTCACTTGAGTGTATGAAATGAAGAGAAGAAAGATGTTCTCCAAGAAAAGGAATGAGATTGAAATCACTTGGAGAAATTCCCTAAAGCTTAGATGGTATAGCATAAGAATGAAAAGCGATATCCAAGTGTAAAAAAAAGCGCTATGTAAGCGTTTTTTTGTAGTAGTGGAAGCTCTAATTAGGGAATGAGCGAGGAGTGGCTTAGAGAAGAGATTAAATGATCTTCTATGATTTCCTAACCCTTTCAAGAGTTCTAAATGAACTAAGCCATCTCCTATATATAGGAAGCCCAAAGGAACCCATAAAACCAGCCAAAAACCCAAAGGGAAGAAATCTGCCACGGCTAGATTTTGGCAGTTTACGGCACAGACAGTCGACTGATGAACAAATGACAGTCGACTGTTCAACGGCTAGAAAAATCCTAACGGTTATAAACTGAGTCAGGACAGTCGACTGTAGAAGACTACACAGTCGACTGTATATCCTTCATCAGGCGACTGCTGCAGGGATGGAAGAAAAATAGAGAGAGATGCATTTTTTACACTTACGCCTTTCAGACGACTGATGGCCATTTCATAGGCGACTGCAAATATACATGCGACTGTAAAAACAGCAACAGGCGATTGTCTTGCAAATTGGGATGACGCCCAGAAAATGTAAGAAGCGCACAGTCGACTGTCTACCAATTCACATGCGACTGTAGAAACACAGGCGACTGTAAATTGAACATCAGTCGACTGATGCGAAAAGCTCAAGAAGAGTCAATAGAAATGTTGACTTGAGCTATGCATCACAGTCGACTGTAGAAGGCTCGAGAGGTGACTGGAATCACCCAGTCGACTGTAAAACCTTCATCAGCCGACTGTTGGAGAGCCAGAGACTCCAAATGAGTCTTTGGGCTAGATGAACCTATATGGTTGGATTCTATGATAATCCTAAGGCTCAGTAAGATGGTGAAATGCATATGCATGAGAGTATGACCATCTATCAAGGCATTACAATAATCCTAGATTTAAAAAGAGAAATGTAAGTAATTGAAATTACATGGATTTTACATATTACATCTCCTAGAGTCTAAGACTTCAAGCTCACGATACCTTGATGCTCCCCGGCATCTCCAAGCATTGGCACTCCTTGATGAGCTTTCCTTCATCATGCTCCAAGCTTTGACAATACTCCTCTAGATGTCCATCCATCATCATGCTCCAAGATTTGGCTTCATTAGATGATCTTCATGACTTCATCCAAGCTTGAGCACACCATCACCCTTGGAGGTCTTTAAGATATCCCTTGTAATATCCTCCAAGCATTATGCTTTGTCTCATCAACATTTAATCATTAAGATAAACTGAGACTAAAACATAAGATTGATTAGCACACTAACATAATGTATTGATCATCATCAAAACAACGTTAGTCTTGAACCCAAGAACTAGCAAAAATTCCATAGAGTGTGCAGGGACTGAGCTCCATTTTTCTGGACTGTGTCCAGTCTGAAAGAAATTCAGACATGTTGTGTAGATTGAATTTTAACTCCTACTTATTGAACTCAATATATGTCAAATTTTATATGATTCTGGGGTAGAACTTTAAGAGCTACAATTATATAATTTTTTCAGAAATTAATTCGACCCACAGAGACCATAAATCGAGTAGCAACGTGCAACAGAATTTCAGAACTTCAGAAGGGGTGATTTACTAAGAAAACCAAGGGAAAACTTGATCTTTTTGATTTATTGCACACATATCACATGAATTCAAGAGTATGAGCAATCTAAATAACATCATAATTCCATCATAATCCCTAAATAAAATCCCCAAACAAATTAGAATCCTACCTCAAGAAAGCCCCTTTTCTTCTTCTCTCCTCTTTCTCTTCCTTCCACCTTCTTTCTCCTTGAAGCAACTTAGGGTTTCTAGGGATTTTTTGAGTTAAAATTGGGGTTTTAACTTGATGAGATGAAAAAAAAAGGACGAGGGAGGGTTCGGCCTGGTGGGAGGAAGGGAGGAAAAGAAAAATGAAAGAAAAAAGAAATGAAAAAGAAGGATAAAGAAGAGGAGAGATGGTTCCTAAAAAATATCTATCACTAGAACCTCCTTAGGATAAGCATGCACATGGTGAAATGACTATAATACCCTCCCAAAACTACCCCTCAACTTTCATGTATTTACATGTTTGCCATTACTTTATGCACACACTTCTTTACTATACACACACCTCATTTAGACTAAATGACCATTTTGCCCCTCCCCTTCTAAATATTTACAAGTTTGCCACTAATCCAATCCCTTTTCACACTAGCCCATTTTACACTAACCCACTTGTCTGAAATTACAAGCATGACATTACTTTACACACCCACCATTTCACTACACATACATCCACCCGTATTCCCAAATGACCAAAATGCCCTTACACCTTTCACAGAATTACACGTCTGCCACTAGCCACATAGACGCCCATATCATATCTTATCAACTCCTTACACTCCATCTACTCGTGCACAGATGACTGCCGCGTCGATCGTTGTATAGGGCAAAATATGCCATGATATCGCTCCCGGATATACACCCGGAAAATAATGTTGCTTTACCAAAAGTGCACGGTTAAGTCTCAAGCGGGCATCGAATCACAGTGAGGACTAATGACGGTATTCTACTTCAATAACTAAGCTACTGGGTGGAAAATCGTTTGAGAATGGATGGTGTCACAATCGTTCGAGTATCAATACAAATTCAATTTAATAAAGATGTCTAGGGCTAGGGAATCCCCACTATGTATTTTCAATTCATCAACGTGAGTGATGAACTACCATGCAATCAAACTTGGTTCAAGGTGAACTTTCTGCAACTAATTGGAGAACCGGTGCACGCTGTCGCGCTAGGCATGTCTATAGCAAGCTGAACTAGAGCCTCGCTGTCGCGCAAGCCTAGTCTAGACCACTAGAATTAAGGTCGGCAATTACGTCCAATCCCAACTCAAGCTCGCTGTCTAGCAACTTGAGTCCAGCTCTAGATCATGATAGTTCGTACTCATTCACCGTCGTGCAACGAGAATGAGTATAGGAGAACAATAAAAATGCTAGCTTTGGTCGCTGTCGCGCACCAAATCTAAGAAATTTCGATTGTAATCCTAGATTGAATATCTAGGGCTTTCCGTGGATCAAGATCCTCTGTCGAGTTCACGAGATCCAAGAGAAATCCCTATCTATCTGTAGTAAATTAATCAAGACCTAACCTTTCTAACAAGTCTAATATCATGTCAATTCAATAGATCTCACAAATCAAACATTAGATTCATAGGGTTCATCCCTTTGCCCTAGAGCAAAGGAACTACTCGAAAATCATATTAGAAATCGATAGAGAAACAAGATCAACAATAGAGTTCATCATGCAATCAAGATTCAATAAGAGATATAGCATAAAAATCTAAACTTATAAGAGATCAAGATACACCTATGTTGCAAAGAAGCTTCAAATAGAAAATTTAGATCAAGTCTTCAATCTCCCACCAACACAAAAGCTTAACTAGAATTAAAAACTAAGGAAAAATTGCTCTAAGAAGTCTATCTGGTCTCTCTAGGGCTGAAGACAAAACTGGGCTTAAATACATGACCAAAAGAAACAAAAATCCAGACCAAACTGCCCCTGCGCCGCAAGAAACCCTAGTTTTCTCGTCTGTCTGTCGGCGCTACTCGGCCAAGTGGGAATCTTACTCGGCCGAGTGAGAATTCTACTCGGCCGAGTATGACAGTCTACAGATCACTCCAAAAAACAGAGAAGTTACCTTGGATTTCTTCAAAATCTTTGCCTCCACTCGGGCGAGTGGAGTTCTTACTCGACCGAGTGGAAGTCACCACTCGGCCGAGTACATTATGACACTCAGGCTGGCAGATGTCATCGTATCAGCTTTACTCGGCCGAGTAAGCTGCTTCACTCAAGCGAGTGAGCTGCATCACTTGACCGAGTTGCCTGTATCTGAACTTCGTTCTTCTCCTCCTTGATTCCTCGTCGATTCTTTCAGTGTTCTTCTTCTTCCACTCATCCTCTAGTACCGTTAGCTCTATGATATAATCATAGGCGATGCTCTGCACACGTGCAAGTCCTCTAGGCTCCAAATTGCTCCTGATTCCTTCATATCTCCTGAAACCAGACGAAAACCAAGAAATCGTGAAAAGTATCGAAATATCGTCGAATAATCGTGAAAAGCACGATATGAGCACTCGAAATGGCATGCAAATATGCAGAAATAAAGTGTAAAATATGAGCCTATCAAAATCCCCCAAGCTTGCCTCTTACTCGTCCTCGAGGAAGATGAGTAAATAGATGAACTTGGCGAATAAAAATAAAGAAAAAGGAATGAAAGAAAGGGAAGATGAAAAGGCAAAGATGCTAGATCGTTCTCTCAGAACTCTGAGTTGCATACTCAAATCGCACGAACAATGAATATAAATATGATAAAGCTTTTCACTTCGATGTCATTTCATATAGATGCTTTGGATATAAAAACTTAGAACATCGAAAATCATATGAAATATGAAATCATTTTAGAATCAACATCGTCTAAGGCATATAAAATGGTATACATAATCGTAGATCGCACACTTTTCAATTGATCGCTTTTTACTTGGAGTATAAGAGATATCACACATTTCAAGGAAATAAGAATAGAAAAGGATGGTTTTCATGAATTTCATGCCAATTTTCAATTCATAAACGTCGTTATACTCTAAGTAATCTCCCTAAGTATCAAAAATTACCTAGCTTAGGTTGATGCACATATAGGTAGTCACTCTCTCACACGTCATTGGATCCCCTCCCCCAAGCTTATCTATAAGCGTGGTGGCATCAAATATAAAAATACGTCTTTTCCCATATTTTTGTAGCTCCAAAGGAAAATAAGAAAGAAGGAAAGAAGGAAAGAAGGAAAGAAGTGATTGTGTACATACAATGGAACTTCCATTTTGTTTCTCTTTTCTCTTTCTCTTTCTTTTTTTTATTTTTTTTATTTTTCAATATACACAATTACAATCCCAGATAAGATAAATATATATATATATGTGTGTGTGTTTTTTTTTTCTTTGAGATTTTGGGATTCATAGAGCTTATTCTTTTTAGCATGGGGAAGTTGCAAATATACGATTCACTAAGGCGAGATTCACCAATAACTATAAGTATAGAAATGATGTTCAACATATGTGGAGAAAGAAATATATATAACGCTCGGTTCACTCTTTGTTTGTGCACAACAACTTCAGCAGGGTAATGTAATCTACTCAGTTTGATAACAAAAGTAAACTAATCTAATCATATCAAATGAAATCATTCATTCAACCTGGAAGCTCAATACACATTTCATGCAAAAAGAAGTGATAATAGATATGCAAAGCGGTACTCCAAGTATAGGCAATTAATGCGTGAAGCTTGGTGTGTTTTCTACGAAGAGTATACAATAACAATTCCCTGACTCAATTAACGCTAAAATTTCATTCATAAGCACATAATAAGCGATGGAAGTACTTTTTCTCAAATGCATAGCAATGTATCTGTCATGCCTTATTTTTATACGTGTATTTTACTGAATACGCGTAGTATTTCTACTTACGATACATACATAAAACATGGATATCGATGTATGTAACGTAGTATAAGAGGAATTGGGCCGTGACGCATGGCTAAGAGACGAGAAAGCGAGATTGAGTGCGAGAGAAGTGTGAAAGACGTCGTGGGTGCAAAACAACATGAGTGTATTAGACGTGTGTGTGTGAAGCATGTATGCTCGCATGGATGTGCATGGATGTGTGTAGGAAGAGCCATGCAAGTGTGACAAAGGGTTAGGGGTCAATGGCAAACCCCGTAAATTTTTAGAAAGGCTTGGGGCAAAGCGGTCATTTGGACTAAATTGCTGTGCATACATCCTAAAGTGGTGTGTGCATAAAGTAATGGAAAACTTGTAATTACTTGAAAGTTGAGGGGCATTTAAGAAAGGGCACTTTGGTCATTTTATGTTTGTCATGATGATTTAGATAAGGATGTGGAGATATTTCTTAAGAAAATTCTAGGTTTTAATCATTCTTATCCTTTCCTTTCATCTCCTTTCATTTTCTTCTACACTCTTCCATCTTTTACCCCTCCATAGCCATGCCTATCCCCTCCCACTTGACATGGCCGAAATTCCTTGAGCCATACAAAAAAAAAACAAAGAGGAGGAGGAGAAGAAGAAGAAGAGAAAAAGAAGAGAAGAGAAGAAAATCAAGATTGAGGTAGGAACTCTCTTGGACTTGGAATTCCATCAAATTGATTTGTGATATTATGTTATTATAGCATGTTTTACATAATATGTATTAGGGATGGTGAAAAATTCATGAGCCATGTTTCAATTTTTCAAATTATCCCTTGAAATTCTTAGTAAACACATCTCCTTCAGAATCCTGAATTTCTGTTTTGTGTTGTTACTATAATTACTGTTACTGTAGCTCGAATTAGGGTTCGAAAAAAATATGAGCTTGTAGATCTTGAAGTTATACCCCAAAATCATATAAAATTTGACATAGTTTTAATTCAGAAAGTAGGAGAAATAAATCCATCTTTACAGCATGTCTGTTTGATTTTCAGTGTTGACACAGTTTAGTAAAATTGTCCTAAACAGCTGCACACATCATGGAATTTTATGGTCTTGATCTTGTTGAAAAGCTAACAAGTTTTTCTAAAAATTTATCAGAGTGCTTATATGTCGAAGTTCTGCCTCCAACATGCCCAAAATTGGCTTTCAATACAAGCCCTGAAATTTGTCTGAAAAATAGATTTGACAGACTTCACCAATTAATTCACCATATATCATATAGTTCATATTTTTGTATGAAATTTTATCTACAAACCCATAACTGTCATATCTTCAACTTTCATTTATAAAGTTTTGTCAAATTCCCAAGATAAATGGATGAAATATGTTGATCTTTATGGATGTTCTTGCAATTTCAGCAAGCTGAATTCATTAAGTATTGTTCTTATTCATTAATTATGGTTAATTGGCCATCATTATTCTTGCTTACTATGGTTGTGTGGTGGAATGAATGTTCATACCCTTGACACATGTAAATTTTATTGTGTAGCCATGATTTGAATGACACCCGCCATGTGTTCGATGAAATGCCTCAATGAAGGCAAAATCCAATAATTTGAGCAACGTACATATGTTAGTGTTGGCCTTGGGCCACGGTGATGATTGGTGAAGTTAGTGGCTTGAAGGGCATGGATACATTGGAATTGTGAGTGGATGATGTGTGGTGATAGAGGGCATGTCACGTGAGTGCATGACCCTATGTTTGATGATGGGCAGATGAGGCGATATGTGCACACCCATGCCATTAAGACCCCTAACGTGTCACTTATGATGTTAACTAATAAAATTGAATAAATCTCAGTCCTCTCTAACGAGGGTGAGTTAGCAAAGCTCGGGTTTTAGGTGGGATTTGAGTAAATTGTGGATATGAGGCCTGGACTGTGAAGTGGGAGATGACTATGTGATGTGTGGAGTTTACACCCACTCACTTTTACCGGGAGTGGAGGGGATTTTCATATTTATTTCTCACTCACCTTTACCGGGAGTGGAGGTATCAGGGGGTTGTAGAGCCTCACTCCTGCCAGGGACGGGGGAGCTGATAGGCCCGACATACAGTGCCCGTGTCCACTGTGTCGTGTGCTATATTCACCCCACATTTGGGGTGAAGTCCAGGTCCTGGTATCACACAGTTTACCCAAGTTCCAATTAATTTAAACATAAAATGGTAAAATAAGAATTTGCGTGTTACTTCCTCTGCTGACAGTACTTCCCCTCCCCTTTGCCTGTTTCTTTGTGATTCTGTGTTAAGCCTCAGGCACTTGCACTTATCTTATTAGATATTGGTGGCTTGAACACTTGTGTTATTATTATTATTCGTGCTAACCCTTTTCTTGCAGTAACTCGACACTGGACCACATGTATGATTCCCTTGCTTAAGCTATTTAATTTTCACTATATCACTTAGATACATGCTCTATTTCTCTTGCTTGCCTTGTGATCTGATAACCCTAAAATGGAGTTCCAAACCCAAGTTGGTTCATACTGGGCACGCATTGACGTGCTCATCCCCATTTTTCAGGTGGCCGTGTCAGCTTGGTTGGAGGTGACTTGGAGTCGGGTTTCGGGGGTAGAACTCGATGGGAGCTATGGCTTATAGAGTGATTGATTGTCTTGGGAGGTGGAGAATGAAGGTGTATATGTAGTGGTGTACCTGGGCTATGTTTATAAATGGAAGTTGCTATATATAGGTTATGTTGAAATTTTTCTATATATTTCATGAAGTTGTTTAATATTATTGTGGAGCTTCACTTGTACTATCCCAGCATGTACGCAGTGGCCTGCTTGTTCAGTTTCTCCTTTCTCTTTCTCTTTTCCTCTCTCATCACCTCACCCTTTAGGATACTTGAAATTTTTTTATAGATGCCGGGTATTTTGGGGAACGGGGCGTGACAGTTTTTGGTGGCCCATGCAGGTCACCGCACTGCGATGTGCGTAAGGATAGTACATGTAATGCTCCAGTATATGATTGGGATAGATTAGCCCTAAGGTGGGTAGTGACCTTAGTGACCTTAGAGATTTAAGTGATCCACCCTTGAACCCCTAGCTTTAGGGAGTCCGGGGATGAACTCTCTGCTATATACTATACTATATATATATTGTAGGTATATGCGTGTATATTGACAGTGTGAATCAGTGTGTATAAGTGCATTGTTGTGCTTAGAGATTTGAATTATACAAGTTGCGTATACTTGTATATTTGAATGGCATGAAAGTTACATGTATCCCGAATGCTTGTAGTGGTGTATGGATATGTGTGGAGTGTATATACTAGGTGGGCGGATACTTGAGTGTATGTATATTTCGCCTTCATAAAATTACATGATACAGATATGTGAGGTAGGTCTGTGGTATACTTGTGTGATTCTGAGACATAGGTGATATATATATACATGTTTATTCGTGGATGTATACAGGTGGGTACATATAAGCTAGTGTGGATATATATACCCTGTAGAGGTGTGAGTGGGGGTATGTACGTATGTGTTATGAGTGCATGTATGCAGTTTACTATCTATTAAATTATAGTTTTGTTTCATGTGGGAAATGCACCGATGTGTGTACGTCTATCCTTGTATGGATGGAGTAAGAGGGTGTCCACATTGTCTTTGGACATGGGGGAAAGCGTATGTGAGTGGATATATGTGTAATTGTATGGGCAGGTGGTGTAGATATAGGTATGGAAAACTGGTACACATATATTGATAGTGTTGCATTGCTAGGGTATGAATTCTTAATGTGCTAAATTTTTGAATAACTGTAAGTATGTGTATGTGCTATCTATGTGTTCATATGAACTGGTATATTGTCTTAATTTGGTATATGGTTGTGGGCTGTACTATTACGTGAAGGTAGGTGTTGTGTATGGCCATGTATGGTGTGTATGTAGTGATATAGACAAGTGGTGGATGCACAAGTAGTATTAGTAATGCTCCAGGGTGTTTGGAGTAGATGTATCCTCAGGTGGATATGGATGCTTTAGACCCGTCCGCCTAAGTTGAGGTCTTAGCTCTATACAGTGCCTAACAGGGGATAGGGATATAAGTGTGACGTGTATCATATGTAGAATGTGATGTATGTAAGGATTTGAGATTATAGAGTACATGTATAAGTAGGATGATTAAGGGTTTGCACGGTTAAGTGGAGTTACGGTATATGTATATATGTGTGTATACGTTTACCCCCTAGAATGGTGTTTATAGGACCACTTGGATGCATGTGTAGTGCATGCACCCTTCCGTATATAGTGGCATGAGGGGGACTGTGTATTGGTAAAAGAGATACTTGTATGTATGTAGGTGTGTTGTGGCCAGCGTAGTGTGATTGTGCATATGTGTTGTTGTTATTGAATGTGTATTGGTGCATGTCTTATGAATGTTACATGTATATGTATGTGAATGATCCTTATTCTGCTATACATGTATCAAGTATATGGATGTGTATGTATAGTGGATGTGTCTATCTATCGAATGTGTATGAACATTGAAATGCACTTATTTGTGTGTAAACTAGCATGTTAGTAAAAGTGTGGATATATTGGATGTTATGTATTTAATGGTATGTGTAGCTACCGACTACCTGCTAGTGTGGTTAAGTAGCTTGACTGTATGAGTGTATAATAGCAGGACATGTATAGAATGTGTGAATTGGTGTGTGCCCATGCATGGGAATGTATGTGCATGGTTGCATGGATCCTAATAAACATATATGCATGTCTATGTGCATACCTGCTATTAGAATAATAATCTGGTGTGAATAAGCCAATGTGTATTTGGTTATATGTAGGCTTGGATATCTATATGAGGAATTAATGTGTATACTTCTGCGTGAACATAAAGAGTATGTGCATATAATTAGGTTATTAGAGTATCCGTGTGGTGTATTGGCTGATGTGCATATGTGAATATTTGTATGGTTGTATGGATTCCTATTATATGTGTCATAGCGGAGTATCCGGATGTGAAGATGTACATGCAGTGTGTAGTAGAAGCATATGTGGTTATGTGTATATTGGTTGAATAGGTATATACTTACAAATACCCTTGTTTGTTTATCTGTGACTTTTCCAGCATGGTTGCCTATCTAGGTGTATCATACATAAGTGTATTCCTGTGTGTATGCATATATGTGTAAGGCGGTAACAGAGCATGTGTGTATGTATATACATATGAAGTGGGGATATGAATGTGATGAGTATGAAACATAGGTGTGTATATATATTTAATGAATGTAAGTGAATGAAACTGTTTGATAAATGGGTGTTGGAATGTGTGTATTTATTTGTATATTTATGTGTATATGTGTATGTGGAGTGTAGATAGATGTTTATAATCATTTGGCTATTACGACAGAATATGCGCGGGATGTGCAAAAGTAGTTATATATATATATATATATATATATATATATATATATATATATATATATATATATATATATATATATATATATATATATATATAATATGGCGGGGAACGTATTATGTTGTGCACTCTTGTGTGTATTGTGTGCGGTATATGTGCCTATCTGTGTGAGGCAGTAGGTGCACTGCTATGGATGAGGGATTATATATATATATATATATATATATATATATATATATATATATATATATATATATAGTATGATTGCGATCCTTATGTGACTTGATCATGCATGTGTTAGTACATGCACGTGAATGTATGTATGGATGTGACTAAATATTGTGTGTATATAGATATGTAGGTGCCTATGAATGTAAGTGAACTCATATGACTAAGTATTGAGTGTATATAGGTCCAGTGTACATACGTGTGACACCGTGATAGTGACCCTGTTTATCAAGTAATGGCATGTAGATTAATGTGTATTGTTGTGTGGTTGTGCATGTATATAGACGTGTATGTAAATATATAAGCAGGTAGAATATAAGTCGTGATACTTGGAGGTGTCGTGAAATGAATACGATGTGACGTCATATGCACGTCGACGTGGGTAGTGATCTAAATACGTAAAATAATACGTATGGAGACTGATTTGTGGTGTGTGGATATGTGTGCCTAGATGTTTATATGAAAGACATGTGTGTACGAATATGTAATGATGCTTATAATGTTATGGATGTGTTATTAGATGAGTAATAGGATGTATCTGTGATATGTGTGTGATGCGGACGTGTATGGATGATAGTGAAGCGTATAGTGTATATAAGTGAAGTGTAGATACGTATTCTTGTTTGTACTTCATGGGTAGTGAGATCCCATCATCCCTAGCTGACCTTGTCAAGATTCACACCCTATGAAGTCCGAGGACGGACTTTATTTTAAGGTGGATAGGATGTCATGCCCTATTTTGCATTATACGTGTATTTTACTGAATACGCGTAGTATTTCTACTTACGATACATACGTAAAACATGGATATCGATGTATGTAACGTAGCATAAGAGGAATTGTGCCGTGACGCATGTCTAAGAGACGAGAAAGCGAGATTGAGTGCGAGAGAAGTGTGAAAGACATCGTGGGTGCAAAACAACAGGAGTGTGTTAGACACGTGTGTGTGAAGCATGTATGCTCGCATGGATGTGTATGGATGTGTGTAGGAAGAGCCATGCAAGTGTGAAAAGGGTTGGGGGTCAATGGCAAACCCCGTAAATTTTTAGAAAGGCTAGGGGCAAAGCGGTCATTTGGACTAAATTGCTGTGCATACATCCTAAATGGGTGAGGATGCATGCATGATGCAAAATAAAAGGAAGATAAAGAAAGTAAAATATGTCATGATATATGCAGATGATGAATGCAGCAGGCATGCAAATGATGGATGGATAATGCAAAATGGATACAAAATGTGGGCCAGAAGTGCTTACGGTCCCCCAGTCTGATATATATAATAGTGCCATGCAAAAAGTGATCAAAACATGTGGGCAAGCAAAATGATGACAAAATGATGGGGGCAAGCGGAGGAACAAAATTATGGCAGGCATCAAGTGTACGTGCCTAGACTGGTGGTATGGTGCTAGCACCTCCATGTGGTGGGTGGTGGTGTCAACAGAGGTGTAGGCGCTTGAGGGGGTGGGCCGAGGTGGTGGCGGGTGAAGCTGCTACAGGCGCTCGAGAATCTGGTTCTGCGTCAGTTGAATACCAGGGAGTATGGTAACACATGCCTGTAGGGAGCTAACGGTGGCAGCAAAAGCCCTAAAATCCGCTCTGAGCCCACTTACTGCACCCTCGACAGCACAGAGATGCTGGACAAGGGTGTCAGGAGCGGGAGCAGAGGGTCGCATAAGAGGAGGACGGGGATGTCGCACACGGCCACCGTAAACAAGTGAGGCCACCATCGGGTGGGTATGTGGGGGCGGTGCTCACTAAAAGATGCTCAGCCTCTGTGGAAGGCTGAGACGCAGGAATGCTCCCAGAAGTGTGAGCAGTGGCAGAGGAGGATGAGGCGATGACGAAGGACGAGACAGGCAGAGATGTCGTAGATACAGACGTGGTAACAGACGTCACGATGCTCTCGGTGAAAATGACGGCGGCAGAGATAGAAGGGTCGAGACCGGGGAGGTCGTGAAAGCAGGAAAGAATGACTCCCCAGGGGTCGAAAAATCGAGTGAGGATAGAGTCTCGGTGGTAAGAGGAGGAAGGCTTGTCTCTCTCAAAGGCTATGGGGTCGGCACACTCAAGGCTGATGTAAGAAATAGGATCGATGATCAACAGCACTGATGTGGTGGTAGTGGGCACAAACACAACAACAGAGCTCTCGTCACTAGCAGAGGTGGGGACAGGTGTGCCAGGCTCAGGGTTCAGATCAAGGGCTAGCGGAGGAATGTGGATCACATGGGCAATAGGGCCGAGAAGGGGCTGCTACTGGGCGTCCTCAGGCTCGAGTACGTAGGCTGCTGGGATGAGGATGTCCATCTCTAGTCTCCACACCCCACTCGCAGGTCCAATGTGGGTCCAAGCAGGGCTCGGAAGCACCATATAATCTGTTGAATACGGACCCTGTAGCCAAACCTAGTGGCATTGACCGTGAGGATGCAACATCTTCATACGGGCCATAACATCAAGAGATAGTGCAGTGGGGCCCGTAGGTCGAAGTAAACCAGCAGGAAGCTCAATCTCACACATGGAAACTAGAAAGGTAATCAGACCACCTTAACAAATCGCCGTCCTGGTGATGACTGAGGAGACTATGCGGTCAAGATACCAGCTAGCTATATCAATGGAAATGGCGAGGACTAAGACGTCCATGTCGCCCTCGAAGGCTCTCTCTCTCTCGTCATCACATAGAGCATGTAGAGCACAGGCGTAGATATCATCCCAGGCTCATACCTCGCAAGAATGGTGGTCGCCAAAAGGCACTGAGCAATCCGTAGGCAAGGGTGGACGATAGAGGAGGCCTTGGCCCCACTGGGGTCAAAGTGAAGGGGGAGCCCATGATTAAGGTCTAGAAGGTGTGAGCATCAAAGGTGGAAGGTGATGCATGGGACCGTAAGCTCGGTCGGGGTCGAGGACAGGGGGAAAATGGAAGTATGCACAGAGCATATCAAAAGTGATCTTGCACTCCCGATCCATCAAGCGAAAGGTGCACCCCCTAGGAGTCCTACAGATAGAACTCAGGACCTCGAGGGTTGGTCGGATATAGGTGTCCGCCGATACCGATAGAAAATCGCGCCATCCCACATTGTCATATAACTGGAGTAGCCCTTGAAGTACCCCTAGCTGCTTAAGGTCATCAATGTGTGCGAACCTAGAGGGGACGATCGAACGATGGGAAAGCATCTTAAATTTGACGCGGTGTGCGTCATCTTTGAAGGTGATCCCAAGCGTGTCGATCGCCGTGGCAGGCTGTGCTGGTAGGGGTGGAATGGGGGAAGTGGGTATCGGGAGAGTGGGAAGTAGATCGCCAGGAGGCGTGGAGTCCACTCTAGGGGAAGAGGGACCTGGGTCGCCAGACCTCTTCCACTTAGAAGTAGGCTGTCACGCACGATACCTAGTGCGTGGGGGCATGGTGGTGTCGTGAGACGTGCAGAAAATTACAACAGGCTCAAAATGAAATAAGGAACGAGTGTACCAAGCGATGTAACTCCTCGTAAGCAACCTGAACGAGAGACGCCTCCCCTATAACTCCAAATCAGCGTAGGATCTCCCCCAAGCTATCCTGAAGCATAAAAACAATAGATTAGCAATGAGAATCATAAAATCAAGGGGTTGATAAAGAGAAATAGATGTAAATAGGGTTCAATTTGGAATTGAGGTTGAATTGGGCTTACGAAATAGGAAGAAGGAGAAAAAGGGCGAAATGCGGCTGGGAGGAGCGGCGATCGCCAGCGGGCGACGAGAGGGGCGGCGTCGGAGGGTGCTCCGGCGACAGGGTGCAGCGTGCTGCTCGGGCAAGTGGTAAGGTCGTTCGGGCGAGTGGGATGGTGGATTGGGCGAGTCGGAGGGAAGGGGGGTGGGGTTTCTGTTATTTGGGGATTTTGAAAATTTAAGCGTCAGTTTCGAGATTTATAGGGCTAGGTCGCTTTAAGTCACTTGGCCGAGTGACGATCATCACTCGGCTGAGTAAAAAAATTTGAATTTTGTTGCGTCGGTTGGGTTGGATGGCTCAGCTGAGTGGTTCGAGTCAATTAGGCGAGTGACAAGTTCCATTCAGCCGAGTAGCAATTAGAAAAAGAGTATGAATTTTTGAACATTCTGCTGCAGTCTCGTACTCGGCCGAGTAGGAATAGTCACTCAGTCGAGTGAACTAAGATACTCGGTCGAGTAAACAGGCCTCATAAAGAAATTTAAGAGCTTATGGTGTCAAATTCACTCGGTCGAGTGACAAAGTCACTCGGTCGACTGGCAAATAATTTCTGGAGAAGGGGTTTTCGAGACTTCCCTATCAGTGAGTCAATCAGGCGAGTGGCTTCTCCACTCAGCCGAGTGGCTTCTCCACTCGTCCGAGTGACTATATCACTCGGCCGAGTAGGCTGTCAGCTTCAGCTCCCTACTCTATGTTTTATTACGCTTTTTGTTTCTTCCTCTCCCGTCAGTTCCTTCCTTCCTTTGGCATCTAAGCGCATCCCTGGGGTGCTCTCCATTGCCCTGGCTATCCTCCATTTATCTGGACTCCTCTCATCTTCTTCCTGCAATGAAAATCATAGCCCGTCGTCAGATTCTTCTTAGAATCTTGACTCTATAATCTAATAAAGATCTAAAACAAAAATGAAAGTAAAATTCAACTAAGAACTAAGATAGAACCGTCGGGTTGCCTCCTGACAAGTGCTCGTTTAAGGTCTTGAGCTCGACCCCTTAAGATTTGGCATTTAGCGCGGGATGTTCGACGCATAGGAAATGCGCATGTCAAATTTCCCGGTGAGATCACTTGGGTTCAGATGTAGCGCTTTCTCCTGTTTGGCCTCCCTAGTGTGTGTCTCCTCTCAAATGGTGTTGAGGGATGACTCCCCCAAGCTTGCTTTCTTGGTATCTCTCTCATTTTCCGGCAATGGAAATGTATTCGCCAGTGGCGCCTTCTCCATTTGCTTCACTGTAGAGAGCTCGCAGAGCTCTCTAATCCTCACGACATCAGCGTCGTTCTTTTCTTCTTCGGTGAGCTCGGTCACTTTATCGATGAGAGGATCCGACGGTTCTCCAATCGGGACGCCTTCTTCGGTATTTGAGACTCCATCAAGGCTCTCCGTGTGCAAGGCTCCAACGACATAAGGCATGGCTTCATCTATTACCTCATCAAGGAGGTCCACGTAGTCTGCTTCTTCCAGCCAAGTTCTTTGCTTCATTGTCTTGGGAAGATGGAATTCAACCACTATGTTGCCAACGTTGAGAGACAACGTTCCTTCTCTCACGTCTATTATGACTCCGGCGGTGGCTAAAAAGGGGCGTCCAAGTATAAGCGATGTATCGCCCTCTTCTTTTATGTCCATGACGACGAAGTCGCATGGTACACAAAGACCTCCCGGTATTTGAAGTGGCATGTTCTCGGCAATCCCCACCGGCCTAGTAATTTGCCCATCGGCGAGTTGGATCTTCATATCGGTGGCTTTTGGGGTCGGTCCCCGTGTTGAGCTTCTTGAACATAGTGAACGGCATGAGGCTTACGCTCACTCCCAAGTCTACCAAATCTTTTTGGAGGGGGACTGCGCCAAGAGTGCATGGAATCCGAAAGCTTCAAATGTCTTTCATTTTCTTTGGCATCTTCTCCTTGTTGACGAACCAAGTACCTTGCTCGGCTAGCATGATCTTCTTTGTTTGCTTCTTCCCCGTGATCAAGTCCTTGAGGAACTTGGCATACATCTGGATTTCAATTATCGCATCCAAGAACGAGATGTTTAGGCTAATCCCTCGCAAGTACTCCAGAAATATGGCGAACTTCTTCTCCATCTTGGCCTTCACCAACCGTTGTGGAAACAATATAGGTGGCATATAGGTTCGCTCCTTTTGAGGTTTATCTGCTTCAGATTTTTCTTCATTGTTTGCCGTCTTGGGGCTCTCTTCTTCATTAATTTGCTCCTTTTCAACCGGAATTTCCTCCCTTGGGCTTTTAGCTTGAACCATAGCGGGAGTGGTATCCTTCCCGCCCTTCGTAGTCACCGCCACTACCGCATTGATGTGACTGGTGTTGCTCCTCGGGTTTTGCTCCGGTTGAGCCGGTAATTGTTGTTGAGCCTTGTTAAGCAAAGTGATTTGCTCTGCCAATTGTGATATAATAGTATTGAGAGAATCTTGGCCCGCTGTCAATTTTGCATTGATCTTATTTTGCTCGGCCATGAACTCCTCAACTCTAGCTTCATGCTCGGATCTTGGTGGTGCCGGTGGAGGGTTTTGTGGCCTTCATTCTTGATTATATCTGGAGGGTCTATAAGGCCCTGCTTGTTGCCTTAGTTGATATTGTTGTTGTTGGGGCGGCCTTTGTTGATACGGTTGTTTTTGTTGAGGGGGCCGGGCTTGTTATTGTTGAGGTGGTGGTCGTTGATGAGAGGGAGTCAAGACTCCCTCATTGTTGGCATAAGAAAATCCGGGGTGACACTTGGTAGCCGGGTTCACCCAATAACCGTTGTTACCCCCACCGGCGACGTATTGCACTTGCTCCATGGCTCCTTCATTTTGCTCGCTTCCAACAAACATGACTTGGCTTTGGTCTTGCCAATCACTCATGCTCCCTCCGGATGCCGATGTGTTGGGCACTCCGTATGACTCGCACATCCTCTTTTCAATTGTCTCCATAACCTTGGAGAGGGAGTCAAACTTTGTGGTAAACTCTGCCACTACCTTTGCTCCATAGATACTTGTCGGCTTCAAAGATGATAATGGTTGGCCCCTCTCATTAGCACATTTCTGATTGTTGGAGGCCATCTCCTCTATCAATGACGTGGCATCCTCTGGTGTCTTTGATAGAATAGCTCCGTTGGCTATGGCGTCAATTATCATCATTATGTCCGGCCACAATCCATTGTAGAAACTGTGCACAAGCTCCCAATCATCGATGGTAAGGTAGGGGCATTAATGTTGGAGATCTTTAAACCACTCCCACTCTTCATAGAGAGACTATTGGGACCCTTGCTTTAAAGACATCAAAGAGTTTCGTATCTTCACGGTCTTGGATGGCGGGTAAAATTTGTTGACGAACGCACTCGCTAGCTCGTCCCAAGTAGTGAATGTCCCATGAGTTTGCATCCTTAGCCAATATAAAGCTTTGTCACGAAGCGTGACAGGGAAGAGACACAACCAGATAGCATCCTCTGGCACATTCGGGATCTGAAAAGTGGCGTACTTTGCCAAGAACATTTGTAGATGGTAATGCAGGTTCTCTTGAGAATTCCCATGGAAGGGGACTTGTTACAGCAGCACAATAAGCCCCGTCTTCAGTTCAAAGTTATTGTCAGCTGCCAACTCCGGAATAAGTATGGAAGATGTAGTAGCCGAATTGTTTGGGGTAAGCCTATCCCGGATGGAGACAAGCCCAGCGGTCCGCCGTAATCGCTCATCTCTAGTTTCCTCCGCCATTTGGTTCTCCTCTAGAGTTGATCTCTTTTCTGCTCTCAGTTTCTTTGCCGTGCGATCGATCTCAGGATCAAATAATATATTTTTGTCGGATGCCCTCGATCTCGTGTACATGCACAATAAAGAGAGAAACAAGAAGAATTTGTTAGCGCAATAGAGGAATAAAAGAGAAATTAACATTAAAATTAAATAAGGAAAGAAAAATAGCTAAGTAAAAAAAATAAAATACAGTCGCCTCCCCTGCAATGGCGCCAAAAACTTGATCGCTCCCGGATATACACCCAGAAAACAATGTAGCTTTACCACATGTGCACGGTTAAGTGGCAAGCAGGTATCAAATCACAGGGAGGAGTAATGACAGTACTCTACTTCAATTACTAAGCTACTGGATGGAAAATCGTTTGAGAATGGATGGTGTCACTATTGTTCGAGAATCAATCCAAATTCAGTATAATAAATATGTCTAGGGCTAGGGAATCCCCACTATGGATTTTCAAGTAATCAACGTGAGTTATGAACTGCCATGCAATCAAACTTGGTTCAAGGTGAACTTGCTGCAACTAATTGGAGAACCGGTGCACGCTGTCGCGCTACGCGAGTCAATAGCAATCTGAACTAGAGCCTCGCTGTCACGCAAGCCTAGTCTAGACCATAAGCATTAATATCAACAATTACGTCCAATCCCAACTCAAGCTCGCTGTCGCACAACTTGAGTCCAGATCTAGATCTTGATAGTTCATACTTGTTCACCGTCGTGCAACGAGTATGAGTATAGGAGAACAATAAAAATGCTAGATTTGGTCGCTGTCGCGCACCAAATCTAGGAAATTTTGATTGTAATCCTAAATCGAATATCTAGGGCTTTCCTTGGATCAAGATCCTCTGTCGAGCTTACAAGATCCACGAGAATTCCCTATTTATCCGTAGTAAATTAATCAAGATTTAACCTTTCTAACAAGTCTAATATCATGGCAATTCAATAGATCTCACAAATCAAACATTAGATCTATAGGGTTCATCCCTTTGCCCTAGAGCAAAGGAACTACTTGCAAATCATATTAGAAATCGATAGAGAAACGAGATCAACAATAGAATTCATCATGCAATCAAGATTCAATAAGAGATATAGCATAACAATCAAAACTTGCAAGAGATCACGACAAACCAATGTTGCAAAGAAGCTTCAAATAGAAAATATAGATCAAGTCTTCAATCTCCGCCAATACAAACGCTTAACTAGAATTAAAAACTAAGGAAAAATTGTTCTAAGAAGTCTATCTGGTCTCCCTAGGGCTGGAGAAAAAATTGGGCTTAAATACATGACTAAAAGAAACAAAAAATCCAAACCAAATTGCCCATGCGCCGCATGAAACCCTAGTTTTCTTATCTGTCTGTCGGCGCTACTCGGCCGAGTGGGAATCTTACTCGGCCGAGTGAGAATTCTACTCGGTCGAGTATGACAGTTTGCAGATCACTCCAAAAAACAGAGAAGTTGCCTTGGATTTCTTGAAAATCTTTGCCTCCACTCGGGCGAGTGGAGTTCTTACTCGGCCGAGTGGAAGTCACCACTCAGCCGAGTACATTATGGCACTCAGACTGGCAGATGTCGTCGTATCAGCTTTACTCGGCCGCGTAAGCTGCTTCATTCGGGAGAGTGAGCTGCATCACTTGGCCGGGTTGCATCACTTGGCCGAGTGGCCTATATCTGAGCTCCGTTCTTCTCCTCATTGCTTCCTCGTCGATTCTTTCGGTGTTCTTCTTCTTCCACTCATCCTCCAGTGTCGTTAGCTCTCCGATATGTTCATGGGCGACGCTCTGACATGCATGCAAGTCCTATAGGCTCCAAATTGCTCTCGATTGCTTCATATCTCCTGAAACTAGACGAAAACTAAGAAATAGTGAAAATTATCGAAAAATCGTCGAATAATCGTGAAAAGCGCAATATGAGCAATCGAAATGGCATACAAATATGCAGAAATAAAGTGTAAAATATGAGCCTATCACTAGTGTAGTTAGATTATCCTACTGGGTCACGCGTTGATGTGTCCCAATTTTTTTCCAGGTTTAGGAGCAGAGCAGACAGAGTAGGACTTGGCCAGGAGTTGACTCTGAACTGGAGCCCACAGAGGGCAGTCTTGTGCCCTCAGAGGGCAGTCTTGTACAGTTAGTTCTCATGGGTAGTCTAGGGAGTGAGTTGTACTGGGAGTAGACATCTCTGTCCATTGTGGGTTTTTCTGGGAATCCCCCTTATTCCCTTTGTACCCCTGCTACAGATGATGATGTATGATGTATTCTTTGTAATAATGTAATAAATCAATGATGTTGTACATGTCTATTATTCTCTTGAGTTTTTTTTTGTGATGGATCATTATTTGTACTTCCCAGCATGTGTGTAGTGACCTACATGTCCTTTTTATACTCTCTCTTTCTTTCTGTTTCTTCGTAACATGTGCTACTCTGCGAATACTTGGGATGGATTCGTACTTCCTGAATATCTCGGGGAGCTGGGCGTTACAGCAGAGTTCACACTTATGGCAGGATAAGGGGGAGTTTCATAAATAGAATACAATGTGAGCTGATAAGATTGTATCTCGTTGAAAGATTGTATCATATCCATGTATGAACTCTCCCATCCCCTATAAATAAAGGTCTGGGGTCTTCCCCAGATGATACGTTTACAACATTATCTTTGTTTTTTGACGAGTGGTTTATATATACATATTTTACTCTCATCTCATACGTATTTCGCCTCATTTCATGCACAATTTCATTATATTCTATCCATTTTTGTTTCCTTTTTACTCTTTGGGTCCATTATTTGTATTTCAGGTGAAAGGTAACCAATTCGGGATTTTAGTGCATGGAAAATGCGAAAAAGTACCAAAATAGAGTCAAGAAAGTGAAATTTACAAGCAAGGCGAGGAGATGGAATCAAATTGAGAAGAATCTAGAGGAAACAAGCTCTACATGATCAGGTGGGATACCCTACAGAGCCGCATGGAAGAGAGCTATGACGGGGCCCAAGGAAGCAGCAAGAGCATTCGACGTGACCGTGTGGGAATTCCCCACGCGACCTCGTCAAAAGGAGGGAATGTGCAATTCAACGCGGCCGTTTCACTCTAACGACGTGGCCGTGTAGCTCTCTGTCTTTTGGTCTAAACATCATCTTACTGCCAAAACGGCGCGGTCGTGTGAACTCAAATCACACGACCGCATGGAAGAACTCAGAAAAGAGGATCCACGCGGCCGCGTGGCTACACCACACGGCCGCATGGAGGAGAAGCCCCATGGAGTGCACAACCCCTACAAAGACTGAAGATCT
Organism: Scilla litardierei; assembly: GCA_030789695.1. NCBI lineage: Eukaryota > Viridiplantae > Streptophyta > Magnoliopsida > Asparagales > Asparagaceae > Scilla > Scilla litardierei. Next base: position 23,309,937 of record CM061135.1, read on the forward strand.
GCATTTAACCCCATGGTCATCTTCACTCCTTCTTTTTCCCTCGTAGAGCGTCTCGTCCTGATTCCAACGCATATTTATTTGTATTTTTCTGAGATCGGAGCAATTTAATACATTTTCTGCAAGAATACGCTGCGCTGCAGAAAATTCCACGAGGCCACATGGAATAATCCACGCGGTCGTTTTGGGTCGGGGTTTTCCCGACCCGTTAGGATTTCTAAGGGGCTATATAAGGGGTTTGTGCACGGATTTAGGGGGGAGCCGACTTTTGGAGCCGTTTTCATCATTTTTCATCTCTTTTTCTCAGTTTTAGGAGCAGGGATAGATCTAGCGTAGTTTAGATGGCATTTCTCATGTATTGTAAGCGAAAATTGACAATTTTTGTGAGCATTCAATGTGATAAGTATTTTATTGCTTTCTTCTATTGTGTTTTCTTATTGTTTTGTAATCGTTTGCTGTTTTCTCTTGTTAATCCATGTAATTTCTTTGATGTTCTTAATTTAGAACTCGATTCACGTAGCAAACAATAACCAACGATGAAATTGGTACTCGATTACCCAACCTCCTTGCTGACGACCCGTAAAGCGCTACGACGATGCCGTACGCTTGCGGTTTGTAAATGTTAAAACTCATATCAATTTTTTGGCACCGTTGCCGAGGAGGTTGTGCTTGATCGATATTAGTTTTGTCGATTGGTTCGGTTAGACTACGTGCCATATAAAAATTTATGAAAATAATAATCAGCAAAATTTTCCCCCACCACCATTATCAATTTGTGCTATTTCTTGTACTACTGACGCACTTATCTTAGCCAAAAAATTTGTTTATCAGGTGAATTATATAGATTATATGGATGCCCGATGGATCACACATTGGGAATTTTGATGCCTACACGCCATACGGTGCTCATATGGGAGGAAATGAGAATTTTTCGCAGGTTGTCGCCGTTTGCAAAGAATGTGGGATGTAGGGACATATGGTCATCAATTGCCAATTCAGTGCACAGCCTTACAACCCACACTCATATACTGAAAACCTATACCAAGTATCCACTATTCTGTACCCCCAAATTTACACACCCCCTCCACCGCCAAAATCAAACCTTGAAATATTTCTGGAAAACTCCCTTGCAACTCAAATCCAATGGACCCCACAACTACCACCACCATTACCACTTCCATCGCCACCACTACCATTCCTACCATCGAAATCCCATCTTGAGTTGTTAGTGGAGAGTTCTTTTGCAACCCAAGGTCAAACAATTCCATCACCCACGCTTCCATTTCAAAAATCTTTCTTTGAGTTATTGGTGGATGATTCCATGGCAACCCAAGGCCAGATGATTTCACAATTCCCATTTCCGCTTACCACATCTACTTTTGGGGATCAGATGGCTTTGTCTCACACATCATCGACAACCTGCACTATGGAAGGAAACTCTTATGGTTTACAATTTGAAAATTTTGATATGAGTCTCTTTCCCCATGCAGGTACCACTTTTGAGACACACGCCACTGAGGCTCACATCCATCACCAAACTCCAGATTACATGCCATAGATGGATGGTGGGCCGAGCACATGTCAATGGATGCAAACAATCTTTTCCAGAGAGGTTGTTATCGAGTACGGGCCACGTGAGAGCACCGAGGAGGCCATAGAGAATATCCACATCGATGAGGAGTGAGAGTGTGAGGCCATAGATACCATGACTCATTTTAGCGGGCCTGATGCAGTCTTGCTTCCACCAATACCTCCACTACCCATCCTCACTCCACCAGAGGCATCACATCCACCAGAGCATGACTCCATTCCGAGGGACTCTTTCGAACCTACATGCTCTTTTCCTGAATCTCATATTACATTTCATATTTTTTTAGATTCAGATACTTCTGACATGCCACACCCTCCACAGGATTTAGGTTCATGCTACACGTAGGCCTGCTGGACCATGTCAGCACCTGACGAGCACATTGACGAGCATGGCTGGGATATCGTCGTGACCTCACCAGGGCATAGCACCACATTTTCAGGGATTTATCGTCAGCCGTTTCCACGTTTTATATTTCACTTCGACGATGCTCTTTGGAATACATTTACAGGAGGGAAGAATTTTTCACCACGAACTGATGCTCCTTTTCTTTTACAGGATTTAGGTGGACATCTTCGAGAAAAGCTGGGGGAGCATGATTGGAGTTCGTCGGTACTCGTGGCACCAAGACATCGGCAGAGCCACGAAAACAGCAGGAAGAGCAGCTGCCTCCTCCATTGGAAATCTTGGAACAACCATTTGATCAGGTGAACCCAAATCCATTAGTGTAGATAAATTTTATATTCTTTCTAGGTAATTTGAATAAACTCATCTCCTCCCGATAACAATAGAAACATATTAGGATTAATTGCTTTTCTTTGAATAAATCTCACCTCCATGCGGCACACCCACATTTTTATGACCCAAACCCCTTTTTATGCTTTAATGCCCATACTTCACCTTGTTTCATATTTATATGACTCCAATACCCCCCACCTCACATTGGCACCCATGCTATCATTTTATTACTTATGTTCAGGATATGATTTAATTCCAGCTTGGGGGAGGTATTTTTACGCATGCCGCATGACGCACCCGAAACCTACACCTAGATTCCACCTGGCAGTGTCATGATCGCCAGGCATGATAGGGATCCTAGGCTTCAATTCCGGGCTCAATCTGCAAGCGGATGATGTCAAGTTATAGTATACATGATATCGAATCCCACAGGGACAGTGATAGTGTAAATGGATTCTCAGTCTACTCCTAAATCTAGAAGTGAGATAGCTATCAGGTTGAAGGAGTTGTTTGGGGTGTGTTATTGTTTTGCTAATAAAAAGGGGCTAGGGCATTTGGGATCACCACTTAGATCGTCGGGGGTCGATGTTAGAGTAGAATCCTTACGTTGCATTAAGGTTAGGGGATAGATCTCACAATTCGTACCACTCTCGTGGGTTAGAATCGTGAGGTACTTCGGTGGCTCTCGTTGACGCAATGGTGGTAGCCGTCAACGTAGCAGTATAGTTCGTCGATGGATCCCCTTAAGGCACGAGCCGGGCATGGTCACGAGCCTTGGTTGGATCCATCGATTTCCCTGTTCAGATCTCATAGATACCCCTTAAGCACATCAATTCCACAGAACGTGGGCATGATCTCAGTACGGGTTATCTAGTGATTCGGTAGGATTGACCCAAGTACTTCCCTAAATCCCTAATTCAATATAAAGATTCAGATCTACATTCTCCCCCCTAGGATCTTAGGGCTAACCCATCAACCCTAGAAAGATCTACTCACACTGGTAATATTCAAGAATAACAACACTATTTTCATAGATGAAGACATCATAGCAATCAAAAGAATAAAAGTGGAAGACTTACAACGGGAGATAAATAAGATTCGTAATTTATAAATCTAGGAAGAATTCCAGATTCCCAAGCACAAGAGCAATCAAGAACAAAAGTGATAATCTCCAAGTTTTGATCCAAAACTCCTTAACAAAAATTAATCTAAAATAATCCTCTCAAAAATCGCCTAAGATCCTCTCAAAAACTCTTCGAAAATCCCAAAAATGAGTCGTCCCTTCATTCGATGGCTCCCCGGGCCTTCAGATCCCCTCAGATCGCGCAAGTCACGCTTCAGCGTTTCATTCCAAAAATGACCCTGGCAATGTCGACCGAGTAGGCTGCTTGGTCGAGCAGTGCGTTGCTCGTTCGATCGATCGGACCGAGCAGCTGTGCTGCTCGACCGAGCTTGCAGGAAATCCAAACATCTTCAAAATCTTCGCTCTGCCTGCATGAGCCGAGTCATTTCTGCTCGGTCCGAGCAGGGGCTGACTCGGTCACTGAAGAATCTGCATGGGCTGCGTCGCTTCTTTGGAAGAAATGTTGCTCGACTGAGCAGATGAACTGCTCGGCCCGAGCCATCCCCATGTTAGCTCACTTTTCCTCCTTTGTGTCTGCTCAACCGAGCATCTCCTCTGCTCGACCAAGCAGCTCCTCTGCTCTGTCGATTCGTCTGGGAAAAATACTCCAGAAGCTACTAGGGCTCTCTCCTCTCCTCCCGCTCTCTCTCTCTTCTCCTCCAATGGCTCCAAGGGTAAGGCGAAATCCTACAGGGCTTCGTCAATGAGCTCATGGGCACGTCGGATGTGTCCATACCCAAGTGGGGGTCCCAAATCGCTCTAAAATCCCTGAAAACTCATAAAACACTACAAAACTCGAATATATTGTCAGAAATGCAATATGGTAGTAAAATGTGGGATTTAGATGCGAAAATGGCGTGGGATGCAATGAAATGATGATATTAAAATAGTGGAAAATATGGACACATCAAAATTCCCTAAGCTTACCTCTTACTCGTCCTCGAGGAAGACGAATAATCGGTACGCCGGGAGGAAAACAAAAGGGAAATAGGAAATAAAAATAAAAAGAGAAGAGAATAGAAGTGAGAGGAGGATGCTAAGGATGTTCAGTCAGATCTCACACCTAGATAGTGAATCACGATGCTATGAATAATAAACATACATGCTACTGGCAATTTCTAGTTTTACAAATCATATGACTGGCATGCAATACAGACAAAAAATAGGGATCTACTGAAATAACACCGTCAATACATATCAATCTCATGCAATCCCTAGAGTCTAGTATAAAGAAGTTGGCAATGCCCTTTTCAATCACAGATACACAAGGAGCATATAGGAATCACACAATATGCAATAGAGAATAGAAAAAGTCATGCCTCTCAGTTATTCATTTTGATTCATGAAAAGTCTCCAAAAACTAAAGCATTTCATAAAGTTCGGGTATTATTAAATCTCCCTGTTATGCACCATCTCCTCTCTACTGTCATGCTCACTCATGTGATCAGCTGGTTTACCCCCCAAGCTTGGCTTGAGGCGTCGCATCTAGGAATATGATATGAAATTTTTCTTTTTCTTCCCAGTATAAGTGATAGCTTCTAATGAAAAGATAGAAAACAATATTTATTCATTTTCTTCCCTTTTCTTTTCTTTTTCATATATGAATATATATACACTATATATTTTTCTTCCCTTTTTTCTTTTTTCTTTTTCTTCTTTTTTTTCCATTTAGAAGCTATACTTTTTCTTTTTGGGTTTTGGTAAGTAAGATGCGGTAAAGATAGCTTTGGGGGTGTAACCAGCTGATATTTAGAGAAATATATAAATATGTGGAGAAATAAAATAGTGTATCTCTCGGTTCATTCATAAGAGGTGCACAACGGTTTGATAAAATAATACCCTAACTAAACTCATAAATAGCATGGGTATTTTCATTTCTCTAGATGAATACTGAAAAGGCATGTAGTAAATAACACCGTAGCAGCAGGCATGCAATCAGAAGTGAATAAGATAAAAACAGATACTCTAAGTGTTCTAGTGATGCGTGAACCTCGGTGCATTACCCAACATAGTCCATACTAGATACTAATTCATGCATTCGATTTTCAATTCATTTTAGGCATTAAATCAGATAGATCAACAATAGAAATGCACGCATATTGATAGTAAAACTGAAATTCACCATAATAGCATGTCATCGAAAGTGAGCATCGTAAAAGACTAATAAGGCTATAAGGGATATCATCACGCGGACCATCCTTAGCAAATAAAGAGAAAAAAGGCGGAGAAAAATAAGAAAATAAAAAAAGAGATGCATGCATGGTGAAAATAGAAAATATGATGCAAAATGAGAAAAAAGAAAACGACGTGGAAAAGTAGTGAAAAGGTAAAATAAAAACTGAAATAAGGGAAGAAAAAGTAAAAGAAAAAATCAAAAATAAAGCGGTAGCGCTCATCCCCCAAGCTAAACCTAGGAGTGTCCTCACTGCTAAGAAAACTTTGGTGAGTAGGAGATGATGCTAATAGGGGTGGGGTGGGTGGTGGTATAAATAAAAAAAATAAAAAAATAAAAACTGTGCAGAAAGAAACTAAAATATGGCATGATGAAATGCAAAATGAAGATATGATGCATGTGTAGCTCCTCCCCCAAGCTATGCAAGTGTAGGGCCTCGAACAGACAGATGGGCTCAAAATAAATAGGGGGAAGCAAAAACTAGTGTGGAAGACATCAAGCAGAGGCACCACCCTCTGGGGGTGGTGATGGGTCCCTCTGCTGTGGACCAGGGGCGGTGGGAGAAAGAATGATGGTAGTGTGAGGCTCAGATGAATATAGTACGAGGGAAGAAAGAGGATCAACTGTGACATCTGACTCAGACGTGGAAGAAACAACCTCTGCAAAAGCCTGGTGAGGTGAAGTACTGTGTGGTGGAAGGGAAGTCACAGTCGATGGCTTGGGTGTTGGAGCATGTGCAAGGATCACTGTAGGTGGGCCGCGTGTCCTGAGGAGATCTATGATGGATGCCAAGTCCGACTCGGCTCTCGAGTGGTGTGTCACCGTCGAGCGTACAAAGTCGGCAAAATCTCTCCGAAGGAGAGAAGTCGACTCCTCTAACGTTGTCAAGTGGACATCTATAGTACACGAGTCGGGTGGAGGGCGGGAGATGTGTCTGTGAGTTACCACTCTCATGAATCGGTCCCGTGTATCTGAGACACGGTGCCAAGCGTGGAAGGTAGGAGAGGGTGAGCTCGAATGTAACTCAGCGGTGGAAGAAGAAAGAGCCGTCGTCGACACAGAAGAGTAGATAGCCGTCGACACGCTCTCAGTAAAAATGGAGGAGAATGATGAGGAAGTGATACCGGAAAGTGGAATGTGGTGACCTAAAGAGAGAAGAAGTGTAGCTATCAGGTCGCTGAGAGGAGGAAGAGTAGAGGCAGGGTCGTGCTCTGAAAAGTCTATAACGATGAGGTCAGGAGCAGACTGGAAACCAGTACCCTCAGGCCTGGAAACGGTGGAGATAGAAGTCTGAGTCTCGGGACATGAGGTGGAGACAGTCCCCGAAGACTCGACAGTCGTGGGTGAGGTAGATACGATGGTGGTGGAAGAGACGGCTCCGGAGGATGATGTGTGAGCAGGTGGTACATGGAGGCCGGCAACTAAGGCAGCAATGTCATGTAACTCGAACTCTGGGGAGTCGGCGGCTGCCTCGACGGGTGCTCCGGGGGGCTCGAGTACGTGTATGGTAGGTAGTGGGTAGACCGGTGGAATCATCCATTCAGGATGAACTGGAGCAATATGGGTGAGGTGAGGTGCCAGAAGAACCATATGTGGAGTGTGGTGAGTGCCTACGAGAAAAGCCAGTGACGAGACCCATAAGGTCAGATAATATGCATATGCTCGAGCACGCCGAGGGTCAAGCGTGTCGGGCCAACAGGGCGGTGAAGGTCATCTGGGATGTGAATATCAAGCATCCTAGAAAAGATGGTAAAGAAACCACTGCAACAGACATCAGTGGCATAGTCGGAGAGGGCAGTCTGGAGTAGGCGGTGACACAACCAGTGGGCTGCGTCAGAGAGCATGAAAGGGTGAAGTGAGCCATCCGGGTGGAATCTCAGAAGTCAGGTCATGCCCATGAGATGTGTGAGCTCTGGTAGGGACATGGTCCCGACCTCAGGCCTGCAGAATAGAGTGGTCGCTAAGTGCCTCTGAGCGTAACGAAGGCATGAGTGCACAATGCACGATGCCTTCGCCCGACTAGGGCGATACTGAGGAAGACCAGAAATACGCTCCCAAAAGGCTCTAGCATCAAATGTGTCCACATCGTAGTATGGAGAAAAGGCTGCTCTGGGATCGGGGATGGCAGTGAAGTGAAAGTACTCGCAGATCATGGCATGTGTAATGATGCAGTCGTGATCCATGAGCCGAAAAGTGATGCCATCACCCGCTGGGGTGCGAGCGAGGGAACTGAGTGCCTCGAGTGCAATGTGGGTGTAGGTGGGTGCGTGGACACTGAGGAATCGGTCGAAACCAATTGCTCGATAGTGATGGTGGACTCCCTGAAGGAGTCAAAGGGAGCGCAGGGTAGGCACGTTTATGAACAAGGTAGGTATGAGACGACGCTGAGAGATCCTAACAAATCGCTCACAGTGAGTGTCATCTCGGAACGTGATGCCAATGGTCCGTAGATGTGCAGGCAGGGCATCCCTAGTGCCTACTAGGTGTGGGGGGGATGATGCAGATGCAGTGGATGTTGCTGTGGTGGGGATAGGGGCTGTGGTGGCGGGGGTAGGGGTGGTAGTGGTGGGAGCTGTAGTGGAGGGGGTGGTAGTGGTGGAAGTAGTGGTGGAAGTAGTGGTGGAGGAGGTGGTGAGTCATGCACGACGCGTGGGTCTGGGGGAAGAGGCACCTAGAGTGGGCCTCTTCCCACGATGGGTGGGGTGGATGCGCCTCTCGTGCGAACCATCGTATCGATGGTAATACGATGATACGGTATAAAAATAAATAAAGGAACGAGTGTACCATATGTGCGAGCGATGCGAGAGATGCGAGTGCCCAAAAGATCCCCCAAGCTAGTCCTGACGGCAACTGCTGACGTAATCGGAGAGTACCTGAAAATAGAAGCGATCAAAACGTCAGAACGGGCCAGTAAAAATAGGGACATGCACAAATTGGGATGCTCGACCGAGCAGTGCTACTGCTCGGTCTGAGTCGTGCTGCTCGGTGGAAAGGACTGACAGAGCCCAATTATGCTCGGTCCGTGCCCTAGGGCACAGGAGATCAGAGAAAAAGGTGGGTTTTGGCGATCGGATGAGAGGGGGGGCGTTGGAGGGTTGGGGGTTGGGTTTTAAATGGCAGAGTGGGGGGGTTGGGGTGGACGGAGGAGAGGCGCCATCGGCGGCGGTGGCGACGACGACGACGCCGTCGATTCGAAGTGGGGACGGGGGAGAAGATGGGTGGAGAGATAGAGCGAGAGAGGAGGGAGGTGCGGCGACTGACCAAAGAAAGGCGGCGGACCGACGGTGCAAGCGGCGGAGCGGCGGTGAAGGACGACTGCGAGGGGGGCTGAACGAGTAGGGAGAGGGGGAGAGAGAGCTTGGGGAGAGTTAGGGTCAAAAAAGTTTAGGCTAAAAGTTTTTAACTTAAGGTAATTTTAAAGCGGGTTTGGAGATAAAAACCCAACGCGACTCGGTCCGAGCAGCTAGGCTGCTCGACCGAGTCAATCAGCTAAAAAAATTCAATAAATCGAGCTGAAAAATACTCCGTCGCATGCTCGACTGAGCAGTGTACTGCTCGGTCGGACTGTTCACAACTCGGGCCGTGCCGACTCCACTCGGGCCGTGTAGGCAGAGTGATGAATTCTCCTCAACTCCAAAAGCCTGTAGTACTCGTCCGAGCAATTGACTGCTCGGGCCGTGTCGATTTCTACTCGGACCGAGCTAGTGGGTGCTCGGGACGTGTAGAGGAGGTGACATTTAGCCTTTCCTTTCGTCTCAGCACTGCTCGACCGAGCAGTGTAGTGACGTCCCCCGCGTTGTGTGCATGCAATGTATGCAATAGGAAATTGGGGGCGTGAGATTTAAATATTTATAACCGCAAGCGCACGGTGTTGTAGTGTGGCTTGGGGGTCGAACTCAGGGAGGCGTGGTTGTGCTTGTGTCAGAAAGGACCGGATTCACCCTAGGGGTGAGCTAGCCCGAATCAAATGATGGTTTGTCACGAATCGTAGGTAAGGGGTTAAACAATAATAAAGGAAACATGGGACTTCGGTTTCCACCCTATCATGTGATTCTCGCTAACACGGCTGACGGATAGGATAACGATCGGAATTAGGGGTCTATTGGTGAGACGTTGCCTCTATGAGTGATACAAGCGTCACATGGGCCCGATATTCCGATCGGTGCCCAGGATGATACGTCGGACTTCTCGGGTTCGGTCAGTGGGAATTCCCATGTCCATTAACACTGACCGACTCCGGGAGCACTAAGCTCGCAACGATAACTCCCAACATCTCATCCTACCGCTCCCGCGCGCTAAGATTCGATGTCTACGCTAAGGACGTGAGCTATGGCTAGGGAGTCAACCGCCAAGTTTATTCCCCATTGGCCCAATGGTCAAAGGCGGTCTTTTTCCCGCCGATGACAATGAAACACCCCGCGTAATTGATAGATTCCTAATCTTTATCGATTTCCTAGTCCTACGGACGCATTAGGGAGAACCCACGAAGGGGTTTTCACCAAAATCCTAGATTTGGGAGCTACTCACACATTTTAGGTAAAAAGCAATCTAAATGAAAATCGACCGTTAAAAACATAATCTGGCGATTAAAAAGTAGTAAAAGCGATGCAAATAATACTCTATTAAAGTTTGCTAAAGATCAGACAACATACAAATATCAAATAAATTCCAGCCGTCACAAAATGGAGAGAAAACAGGGAAAATACAACAGCCCCCCGTTTCTGGAAACCTAGGGTTTATATTTATAGAAAACGACATCACCCGATCGGGTGAAGAATCACCCGATCGGGTGACCTGCTTCGTTAATCGACAGCGGTCTTCAGAAACTTTACCCGGTCAGACGACACGATCGGTTGGAGGAAGCAGCTCGTCGTTTGGATCTTGGTGTCGTTGGGTGAACCGATCGGTTGATAAATCAACCGATCAGTTGGAATTGTCGTCCAAAAAGACAGAAACTTCGGATGTTTTGGCACGGTCTGCTGGCGATCGGGTGATCTCTCCGGGCCATATCTTTGGGGAAATTGGCTACAGGTGAACCGATCGGGTGATAGTCACCCGATCGGTTGGAGTTCAGCTTCAATTTCCCGAGAGGATTGTTGGGCTGAACCGGTCTCTGACCCCGTCGGTTGATGCTCTCATAGCTTCAGCTGCTGTCCGGGTGGTGCACGCGTGCACCACCCGATCAGTTGACTGTGTCCAACCGATCGGGTGGGGGCTGAAAGATGGCGATCTTCGTCGTTTGACCCCCTGGATCACGCGTGACTCCTCCCATTGCTTCGGGGACTTACGATATCTTTGTTATGTGTCCCCTATGCTGGCAAACTCCTACAAACACACAAAAACACGGAAAAGTGAAAGAAAACGAAAAACACGAGAAAATGGATACGAGACGACGAAAAATAGCGGAAAAACACAAAGAAGACGTGCGTGGATATATAAAACATACACACACGTCAAAATCCCCCAAGCTGAACCCTTCCTCGTCCTCGAGGAAGACGAGTGAGAGTGGGAGCTCGGAGGGAGAAAAACAGAGAGAAAAAGAGAAAAAGAGAACTCTAAATCCTAAATCACCCGTCAGGGCCAACAAAATCAAAAATGACACACCAAGCAAGCAAACGGCAAATCACCACACTAAACCAAAGAAAACGAGTCCAGACAAGTGACGTGGGCCCACGCCTACATCGTGCAATAAGCTCCATATACACAAATCCAAGAAATGACCCAAATATCGATTCGATTTGGAATAAGTGGTGAATATATGGCTCAAGCATGCATGAGAAGAGTATGAGAATAGAAACGTATCATGTGTCAGGGACTCCACAGCTAGGGACTTGGACATCACCACACCGCCTAGATAATAGCTAGAAATTCCATATTCCAAGTGTTTTCGAAAGCGATGGGGGTTGAGATGATGTGGAGTAGGACACTCGGTGAAAATTCTCGCCTTCCCTTTATTCTCGGTAGGTAGGGAAATAACACGCAATTTTTTTTGGGTTTTGGATATATGTATTTTTTGGGCTTTTGGCTTTATATATATATATATATATATTTCTTTTCCCTTTCTTTTTGGGTTTTTCTTCTCTTTTTTTGATTTTTTTTGGATTTTGGGGGTATATACAAGTGTGTACTCTCCCAAGTGGGGGAACGGTACATGATGAGGGGATTTGCACCAACTAAAATAAAAAAGAAATCGGATTCTAAACACTTGGGCAAAGGAGATATTTTCGCTAATCAGAGCATAGGCTAAATAGGTTATCCTAGTCCTAATTGTGGAATCCCGATACATGCGACATGCATCATACGATATATTTATATTCATGCATACAAAAGCAGATAAGAGAGGAAAATACCGCATATTCAAATCGAAGCATGATAATCTAGGGGTCATTCTTGGACAGGTATATAAAACACAATCACAAAGTAGAAGCACATCGTAAGCTAGACACGACGCACGACTTTCAAAAAGCTAAGTGGACCCACGATGCATGAAATGCAAGAGGACTCGGCTTCCTAGGGTTAGTGAACGTGATTATCGAAGCCATGCTAGGTGTGTGTGTGATTTTCGTGGCAATTCATCATAGGGTTCATCTCTAGGAGAAAGAGATAAAAAGAAGAAAAGAAAAAATAAAGACACGATGAAAACGACTCAAAAACGAAGAAAAAGACGCAAATGACGCACGAAGTGCGACTCCCCCAAGCTGAAACTTGCATTGCCCTCAATGCAATAAAAGTGAATACGGGAGGGCAATGAAAATGGGGGGGGGGGGATACGCACCGACTCAAAAAAGAAATGAAAAACGAGAAAAACATACATACGCAACTGAAAATAAAAATAAAAATAAAGATCACACCACACGACATATAAACAAAAAATATAAGTAGAAAATCACACCACACGACAAAAATAAACAAACACACATAGAAAAAACGTCACACGACAGCACACAGAAAAATTGACTTCCCCCAAGCTAGACGTGACAATGCTAGCGAAATGATATGATCGTGAAAATGTAGAGATATGCAAGGGGAGGTCAGAAAACAAAATGGAATCAAAAGGCAGGAGAGGAGTCGTCCTCGTCCTCCTCGGTGGAAGATGTAGGGGATGCGATGTAGTGGGCGGGAGAGGTGACTGGGGTGCGGAGAAGTGGAGAAAGTGGTCGGGGTGATGGATCGGTGGGTATGGAGGTGTGAATGATAGGTGGAGTGGTGGTGGTGATGGTGAGTGGGAGTGAAGGGCGACCAAGGCAGTGGTAGATGGGGTAGAAACAGTGGTGAATGGGGTGAATACGGCGATAGAAGAGGATGGTGGGGGAAGTGATCGTGATCGCACCTGTAATTTCTTGCGGCGCACGTATGGAGTGACAGAGTGGAGGGTGGTGGATCTGTGGGGACGACAGTGGAGGGAATCGAAACGGTGGGAGTAGTTGAGGTGGTGGGAGTGGACATGGTGATAGGGGGTGATGGTCGCCTAGGGGGTGATGGTGGAGGTGAAGAATGTGATGGTGGAGGTGAAAAATGTCGAGGGGGTGAAGGTGGTGGAGAGGGGTATGGTATGGGAGGTGGTGGTCCGTGGATGTGAGTGAGAATGCGGAGGATGGAGGCCACGTCCCTCTCAAGTGCGAGGAAACATGGATGAGTGAAGATGGAAGAGGATGGGACTGAGGAGGTGGAAGAAGACACGGCAACGCGCAACACAGCTAACTCAGCCTCGAGGTGGAGGCGAGTAGAAGCGGCACGACGGAAGGTGGAGGTGGAGGTCGTGCAGACCGGAGAGGTGGTGACTGTCGTGGTGGGAACAGAGGCAGGGATGACAGTACTAGGCTCAGCCCCAGGGTCATCACGGTGCACAGGGATGTCCTGCTCGCCTAAGTGGGCGGCAGGGGAAGGTGGTCTGGGTGCGCCCGGGATGAATGGAAGACGCAACCCCCCAAGAAACTTAGGATCAGGTGGGAAAGTCCAGTCTGCCACAAGCTGGATGGTCATGCGAGCGGGGTTGGGCAGAATGGTATAGGGAGATGGGGGTGCCCGTAATGGAAGGTGAAACGGCCATCGGGGCAGGGCTTAATCATGTGAATATGCAGCAGGACGTCGAGATCTAGACGTGAGGGTTCTACGGCAGTGGGCAGATCTCGGGGGATGACAATATTATACTTGGGAGGAGAAGCTAAGATCGTGATAAGGTCCCCGCAACAAAGCTTGCCCTTGTCAGCACGGCTAATCTCAAGAAGCTTGGAAACAAGCCAAGCATCGGCATGGACGGAAACAACTGGGGCCCTAAAAGAAATCCCGTCATCACCCCGAACGAAAGGAAAGGTCATGGCCCACAAAATGAAGAGATCAGGGATGGTCACGGTGCCGAACTCATCCCTGGAGAAAAACGTGCAAGAAATGATTCGGTGGGCCAGACGGAAGATGGGGTAATGATGGAGGAGGCCTTGGCCTTACCTCGGGGATAGTGAGCGTGTAGGGTGAGGTGGAACCAAAACTGATCGACGTCAAATTCGGGGGATACCCGTAGGGACGGATAGCGTCGTCCCCAAGGATGGGAAAACCAAAGATGTCATTGATGGTATCCAGGTGGGTGCGAATGGTTCTGTTACGGACCCGAAATATGCGACGGACCCCAACTCACAGACAAGTGTGGATAAAAATTCGAGTGTGAGGGAGGGGTAGGATACCGCGTTGGCGTTTAGGAAAACTAACCAACCTAGATTTGCGAAGAGAGTCTCGACCTCGGTGAATACACCGAGATCGATAAGCGTTTGGGTGTGGGAAAATTTGGTCGAGAGATGCCCCCGTGCATCAATTCTATGGTAAAAATCTTTGTTCTCTTGATTCCTAAAGCGGTAGCCACGCGGGCCCATCAGTGGGTCCTCAGCTGGGACGATAGGTTGGGGTTGGGGTTGTGCAGGTTGTGCAGGAGGAGGGCGTGAGTGTGGTGGACGTGTAGTCTTGCGTCTCTTGCGAGACGACTCCTCCTCTCGCATAATACCCTTACCCTTATCTTTATCTTTGGCCAAGTGAGTGTGTGTGTGAGAGTGTATGCAAGATGTGATGAATGCACACTAACACAGGCAATTGAGCAAAATGAAATTCTAGGGTAAAATATAAAATTGAGCTAAGGAGCGAAGTTACCCAGTCGAGACGAAGATCTTTGCTCGTAGATGACTCAACACAGCGCAAATAGAGGGAGTGTGAAGCCGCGGCAACTCTTTTCAACAAAGTTTCGAAAATGGGGGGAAATGGGCGAAAATTAGGGTTTTGATGCGGGTGAAATCGGAGGAGAGAGAGAGAGAGAGAGAGAGAGAGAGAGAGAGAGAGAGAGAGAGAGAGAGAGAGAGAGAGAGAGAGATGGAGTGTGGAGGGATCGATTGAGAGGGGTTTGCGGTCGGTTGAGGGAAGGAGGAGGCCAGTTGGAGCTCGAAGGAGTCGAAACGGCGATGAAGAGTTGAAATCGGGTGAAGGGGAAATGAACGGGTGAAGTCGGGATATTTATAGGGTTTCAGTCGAACCGATCGGGTGAATTGTCACCCGATCGGTTGACTTTTAGGTCGAAAATTTTGCTGAAAAGAGGCTGCAGGCGAACCGATCGGTTGATAACTCAACCGATCGGTTGGCCGCTTCATAATTTTTTCCCGAAAGTTCAGTATAGCTCACCCGGTCAGTCACACGACCACGCTTCGTATCAACCAATCGGTTGATCAAATCCCAAAATTTTCCGAGACTTCAGCCCCGCTCACCCGGTCTGCCACCCGGTCTCAGCTTGCTTCACCCGACCGGTTCATTGGAGAATAGATACGACCATTGTCTGATACATCTCACCCGATCGGTTGAATAATCACCCGATCGGGTGAGGCCTTGTTTCCTGCAAAAAATTACAAATGGCCTAAGTTTCTCGACGGATGTTCCCACTGCTGGATTTAATTATTAAAATAGAAAAAATAAAGCTAAAAATAATCCTAAAATGAAGATAAAAGTTTAGAGCATGGGTTGCCTCCCATGAAGCGCTTTTGTTTAACGTCGTTTTCTCGACGCCCGTAGATGATATTCAAGGTGGACGGGGGTGATGCCCTAAGATCGGCATCACTTCGGATTCAGAGTTGGTGGCCTTCGATGTCGTCGGCGGTGACAAGGAAACTTGCTCGATGACTCTCCCTCCGTTGATGGAATCCGGAGGCTTCTCCCTTATATTGGCGTCTACCGCCACTCGTTTCAGGATCCGGATCTCATCTCCGGTGAGCCCCATGGGCTCTTTCCCTTTCCTCCTCATCGGAAGGGCTGTTTGAAATCCGGGAGGGACCGTATGTGCAGCATCCGCTTTCCCAGCAACATCACCTTTCTCCGGGCTGACATGTTCTTCTAAGTCCCCCAAGCTATCGGGGGGATTTCTTGAAAGAATTTCCCAGGCCGCGGCTTCCACAACTCTCTCTTCTTCTAACTCCAGCATATTGCACCCTGGATCATCCGGGGGGTTGGGGTGCTTCATTGACAACCCCAAGTCAAACTCGACTTTTTCGTTGCCGACGTTAAGGGAAAGCTTCCCATTCTTCACATCTATTAAAACGCCGACAGTGGCCATGAAAGGCCATCCAAGGATGATGGGGGTATGCAAATCTTCAGGCATGTCCATGACGATGAAGTCCACTGGCACATGCACCCCACTTACGTTGACTGCCAGGTCATCTACAACCCCCACCAGATATTTGACCGATCGGTCTGCAAGCTGTGGGGTCATACCGGTGGGCTCCAGGTCGCCCATCCCTATCCTCTTATATAGTGACAGGGGCATTAAACTGACGCTCGCCCCAAGATCGACGAGCGCGCGATGGATCTTTACCTCCCCGATCGCACATGGGACAGAGAAGCTCCCCGGGTCTTTAAGATTAGGCGGATTTGCTCTCTGAATGAGAGCGCTGCATTCCGCCGTTAATACGACCTTCTCCTTTCTGGACCATCTTGTCACCAAATCATTTAGAAATTTGGAGTAGGAGGGAATCGTCTCGATAGCTTCAAGGAAGGGGATTTGCAAGCTTAGATCCTTGACCATGGCAAAGAATTTGCCATACTTTTCATCAATCTTGGCTTGGGCAAGCCGTTGTGGAAAAGGCACAACGGGCTTGAACACTTTGAGGCTCCCTTCCTCGTTCTTATTCTTGTCCTCTTCAGGGACTCCCTCCGTAGTCGTAGTCCTTGGCGACGAAGTACCGTTGTCATTGGCTTTTTCAATTGGTCGCTCTACGACTAACTGTGTTTCCGGTTCCTTGGTGGGCACTCTTGTGGGAATTTGTGTTCCGCTTCTCAATACGATAGCAGACACATTTGCATGCTCGTGCGTGAGTGCCAAAGACTGATTTGCTCCCCTCGGGTTCACTTCCGGTTGTGGCGGCAATAGATTTTGCGACCTTTGAAGGTTCCCACATGTAACCCCAACTGGGTTACTTGGTCAGTGAGAGCCCGCTGACCCATCTCCAGCTTCAAATTGATCTTCTCCTGGTTGGTAATGTATTGAGTCAAGAGGGACTCAACCGGAGAGATGGCCCTCTGCTGGCCATATTGCTGCTGCGGCTGAATGGGCTGCTGATTCCTTAGGGGATATTGCTGATACTGTTGTGGAGGCTGCTGCTGCTGAAGCTACTGTGGCTCTTGAAACCGCTGCTGCTGTTGTTGCCTGGGCAGCTGATATACTAACTGCTGCTGCTGCTGCTGCTGAGGAGGCGGCTGCTGATAGGGCGCCCGGTAGCTAAGGTTGGGGTGATTCCAGTTGTTTGGAGAGTAGGCCGGGTTGGAGCTAGTCCGTGGTGGATACGGCACATTTCCAGTAGGGTTGTAGAATAGTGCGATCGCCTGGTCCAATGGTGGTGAGATGTCACCACCCTCGAAGTCTCCCATGACTTCTGCTTCCACCGTCGTAATATGTTGTGTATCGACACCACCGGCTCCTACCATTAGCGCGGAGATCTGGGTCGACAGCAATTCAAACTTGCTGGATAATTTATCGACGTACTCGACCCTGTGGATACCCCCAGATCTAGGTGTGGCTCTCTCGTCACACCACCGTCATTGTTTGATGCCATGTTTTCGAGAATTTGTCCGGCATCTTCTTCACTTCTTGACATGAAGGACCCCCAGCTGCGGCGTCCATCGAAGATTTCAAGTCATCCCTCAATCCATTGTAGAACAGATTAATTATCTGCCCTTGGGAAGCTCGTGATGAGGGCATCTTCGCTGCATCTCTTTAAATCTTGTCCAAGCTTCATGCAGGGACTCGTGGCTGGCTTAGGAGAAGGAGAAGATCTCACTCCTCAGCTTCATGGTCTTCCCCGGAGGAAAGAACTTTGTCAGAAAAGCATTTGAAAGCTTCTCCCAAGTGTTGAACGTAGTTGGGTCCTTCCCCCTAAGCCACTGCTTGGCCTTATCCCGCAGAGAGAAGGGAAATAACTTCAGACGGATAGCTTCAGCTGTGACACCATTTATCCGGAAGGTGTCACATTTCTCGAGGAAGGAGTCCAGATGTTCGATGGGGCTCTCCATGGGCGCCCCAGAGAATTGATCCTGCTGGATCCACGTCACCAAATACGGCTTACGCTCGAAGCTTTGCACCGTAATAGCAGGAGGTCGGATGGCGGAGGTGGACTCGATGGATGGCATCGAGTATTCCAGCAGGGACTTGTGAGGTGGGGTGTTCTCCCCCATGGCTTCGGACCATTCTCTTATTCTCTTCTCTACGACAAGACGCCTCAGGGTGGTGTTTATCTCCGGATCAACAGGAATCAAGTCGTCGAGACTCCTTGAACTCCTGCGCATGAAAAGCAACAAACGCCCGTGAAGCAAAATTGGGATAGAAACAGATAAAAATAGAAAATAAAAATAGGAAAATAAAAATGAAAAAGAATAATGTGAAAATTATCGCGAGATAGGGATGTGAGCTAGACTCAAGGGTTCAAAAGATCCAAAAATAACAAGCACGTTGCCTCCCCAGCAACGGCGTCATAAAGCTTGACGTCCCCCGCGTTGTGTGCGTGCAATGTGTGCAATAGGAAATTGGGGGCGTGAGATTTAAATATTTATAACCGCAAGCGCACGGTGTTGTAGTGTGGCTTGGGGGTCGAACTCAGGGAGGCGTGGTTGTGCTTGTGTCAGAAAGGACCGGATTCACCCTAGGGGTGAGCTAGCCCGAATTGAATGATGGGTTGTCACGAATCATAGGTAAGGGGTTAAACAATAATAAAGAAAACCTGGGACTTCGGTTTCCATCCTATCATGTGATTCTCGCTAACACGGCCGACGGATAGGATAACGATCGGAATTAGGGGTCTATTGGTGAGACGTTGCCTCTATGAGTGATACAAGCGTCCCATGGGCCTGATATTCCGGTCGGTGCCCAGGATGATACGCCGGACTTCCCAGGTTCGGTCAGTGGGCATTCACATGTCCATTAACACTGACCGACTCTGGGAGCACTAAGCTCGCAACGATAACTCCCAACATCTCATCCTGCCGCTCCCGCGCGCTAGGATTCGATGTCTACGCTAAGGACGTGAGCTATGGCTAGGGAGTCAACTGCCAAGTTTATCCCCCCTTGGCCCAACGGTCAAAGGCGGTCTTTTTCCCGCCGATGACAATGAAACACCCCGCTTAACCGATAGATTCCTAATCCCTATCGATTTCCTAGTCCTATGGACGCATTAGGGAGAACCCACGAAGGGGTTTCCACCAAAATCCCAGATTTGGGAACTACTCACACATTTTAGGTAAAAAGTAATCTAAATGAAAATCAACCGTTAAAAACATAATCTGGCGATTGAAAAGTAGTAAAAGCGATGCAAATAACACTATATTAAAGTTTGGTAAAGATGAGACAACTTACAAATATCAAATAAATTCCAGCCGTCACAAAATGGAGAGAAAACAGGGAAAATACAACAGCCCTCGTTTCTGGAAACCTAGGGTTTATATTTATAGAAAACAACATCACCCGATCAGGTGAAGAATCACCCGATCGGGTGACCTGCTTCGTTAATCGGCAGGGGTCTTCAGAAACTTCACCCGGTCAAACGACACGATCGGTTGGAGGAAGCAGCTCGTCGTTTGGATCTTGGTGTCGTCGGGTGAACCGATCGGTTGATAAATCAACCGATTGGTTGGAATTGTCGCCCAAAAAGAGAGAAACTTCGGACATTTTGGCACGGTCTGCTGGCGGTCGGGTGAGCTCTCCGGGCCATCTCTTTGGGGAAATTGGCTACAGGTGAACCGATCGGGTGATAGTCACCCGATCGGTTGGAGTTCAGCTTCAATTTCTCGAGAGGATTGTTGGGCTGAATAGGTCTCCGATCCTGTCGGTTGATGCTCTCGTAGCTTCAGCTGTTGTCCGGGTGGTGCATGCGTGCACCACCCGATCGGTTGACTGTGTCCAACCGATTGTGTGGGGGCTGAAAGATGGCGATCTTCGTCGTTTGACCCCCTGGATCACGTGTGACTCCTCTCGTTGCTCCAGGGACTTACGATATCTTTGTTATGTGTCCCTTATGCTGGCAAACTCCTGCAAACACACAAAAATACGGAAAAGTGAAAGAAAACGAGAAAACACGAGAAAATGGATACGAGACGGTGGAAAATAGCGGAAAAACACAAAGAAGACATGCGTGAATATATAAAACATACACACACGTCATATAGCTGCTCGGTCGAGTCTCCTGTGTCTCCATTTTCCTCCATTTTCTCCTCAAATCTTCAAATGTGTTGCTCTCCTCCAGCTTCCTTTCGTTTATAATGTCGATACGCATGCCCCTATATGTCCAACCTGCACAAAAGATGAACTCATTAAATTTTTGTGATTTTATAATTTTATCTCTAACGTATAAAATGAAAATAAGAAATTGAAAAAGAAAATCCGAAATCTAAAAAATTGGGTTGCCTCCCAATAAGCGCTCGTTTTTAGTCATGAGCTCGACTCCTTTTGATCTATCAATCATCATTTGGTGCGCGTGGAAGACGCGCTTCGTTCTTTTCGATGGTGAGATCAAGCGGTACTTGGTATCCGCCCACTTTAAGACTCTCCCCGAGTAGCATATGGTCTCCGGTTCTTCGTGATTCGGAGAATGATGTAGAAATTTCTCATCCAATACTCGGATGTACACGGCGACCGCTTTGTTGTAGGTTGGGTCGCCGTCATCGTCGATGCTTGTCTTCATTGGGTCCTTCATGACCCCCTCAAAAGTGAAGTCTTCAATGGCTTCGTCTTCAAGAAGCTCCAAATAGCTGGCCCTCTCCTCCTGAGCATGCTCTCTCATCGGCTTCTGTAGCCAGAACTCGGCTTAGATATTTCCCATGTTGAGAGAGAGAGAGTCCCTTCTTGGACATCGATCAAGACACCGGCTGTCGCCATGAAGGGGATGCCGAGTATAAGTTCGGAGCTCCCTCCCTCGAGCATATCCATAATGATAAAGTCGACCGAAAAACATAATCCTGGGGTATCTGAAGAATGACATCCCTAGCTATGCCTATCGGGTCGGTGATGGAATGATCTGTAAGCTGGATGGACATGCTCGTCGGCTCTAGCTCACTTCCAGTCTGTAATCTCCTGAAAATGGAGAAGGACATCAAACTGATGCTAGCCCCCAAGTCAATCAAAGCCCTGATAATAGGCATCCCTCCAATGGATCACGTCACGGTAAAGCTCCCTGGATCTGGCAGCTTCTGGGGGAGATGATTTTTGATAACGGAGGTGGAGTCCTCCATAAGCTTGATTTCTTCCGGCTTCCTCTTTCCCGTGATAAGATCCTTCAAAAATTTGACGTAAATCAGGATCTCTGTGATGGCGTCTATGAACGGGATGTTCAGCTGGACTCCCTTCAATAACTCCATGAACTTGGAGTACTTCTTCTCCATCTTGGCTAGGGCTAGCATCTGTGGGTATGGATGGGGAGATCGGGAAGCTTTACTCTTTGTAGCATCGGCTGGAGGCGGTGTTGTAGTAGGCATGATAGGTGGGGTATCTGCTTTCTCCTCGATAATGATAGGCTATTTAGTAGCCTCTTCTCTATTGCCGTCATCGATGGCTTCTTCATCAGTATCTTTCTCCTTGATCAACACCGGGACCATGACGGGGTCAGTCACCCGTCCTCCACGCGTGGTAACTGAAACCACAGCATTATCCTGGGCTCTCGGGTTTGTCTTCGGCTGTGAGGGCAATCTCCCCTGATTCTTCAAAAGCTGCGACATTTGACCCCTCAATTCATCAAGTGAAGAATTTATACTTTTGAACTAGTTCGAGGTGTCCTGATTAAAACGGATCTGATCACTCATGAAAGTCTCCAATGTGGCTTCAAGATTGGACTTGGGTGGATTTGGTGCATAATTCTGCTGAGGCGGCCGGTTGAACTGATATCCTGGCAGCCTGTAAGGCCCAGCTGGCCTAAATCCACCCTGCTGCTGGTTCTGCTGCTACGATGCTGCTGCTGAGGAGGGGGTGGTGGTCTCTGAAATTGCGGAGGTTGCAGCCCTCCACTTGGGTTTCCATAAGAAACCCCCGGGTGATTCCTAGTAGCTGCATGCTGCCACTGATTCCGTCCCTCTCCTTGGACGTATTGTACAGACTCAGATGTCTCAGCACCATCGTAGTGGCCCTCACTAGGGATATAACCCTGATTGAGGTACTCTTCTGCAGGATGATACGATGTGCTGGGTGAAGCAGGGATGGAGTCCAGACGTTGCTCAATCCAGGCCACTTGTTTGCACAAGGTCTCGATGTGAGAATCCCAGTGGCTAGCGGCCTTGACCTCAGGAGTCCGGGTCACAACAGTCCGTTCATCATTCTATTATTGAGTGTTGGCCGCCATGTGCTCCAACAAGTCAATAGCTTCCTCAGGAGACGTATCAAGTAGGGCGCCATCGCCGCAGCATCGATGATCATTTTGGTGCTAGGCTGGAGCCGGTTGTAAAAGCTCTGCACCAAATCCCATGGCTGAATCCCGTGGTGAGGACACTGATGTTGGAGGTCCTTGAACCTCTCCCATGTCTCATAAAGTGATTCCTGCGGGAGCTGCTTGAAGTTTGAAATCGCCCCCTGATCTGCACCGTCTTCGAGGGTGGATAGAACTTGTCCACGAAGGCAAGTGCAAGCTTCTCCTAGGTGGTGAAATGGTTGGGAGGGTGGGCCCGGAGCCAATATGAGGCTTTGTCCCTTAAAGTGAACGGGAAAAGCCGCAGCTTCACAGCATCATCGCTAACGTCGTTTGCCTTGAACATATCACACTTCACCAGGAAGGTGTCAATATGATGGTTGGGATTTTCATGCGGATGCCCATGGAAGGGATCCTGCTGCATCAGATTAATCAACCCCGTCTTTAGCTCGAAGCTCGCTGCCGCCAGTTGCTGTCTAAGAATGGAGGAGTTGTTCCCAAACGTTGGTTTCATATGGTCCCTGATGGACCCGGTGCGAGGAGGAGGAGGATTGTTGTTGTCCGCCATCTGAGCGAAAGGAGATGAACTTCTACTTGAGGCTCTCAAAGCCCTCATTGTCTTCTCGATCTCGGGATCGAATAATAATTCTCTGGTAGATCCCTTGAAGCGGGTGTTCATGCACAAACAAAACACAAACAGATACCGTCAGTAGCACCGTGATAAACAAAAAGAATAAAAAGGGTGGAAAGGTGAGAAATGATTAGAGTGCTAGCAAACTTCAAAAGTAAAAAAAATAAACTGAGATAAACACTAATTCCGTCCCCGGCAACGGCGCCAAAAACTTGACGCACCCGAAACCTACACATAGATTCCACCTGGCGGTGTCACGATCGCCAGGCGTGATAGGGCTCCTATGCTTCAATTTCGGGCTCAATTCGCAAGCAGACAGTGTCGAGTTATAGTATAAATGATATCAAATCCCACAGGGATAGTGATAGTGTAAATGGATTCTCAGTCTACTTCTAAATATAGAAGTGAGATAGCTATCAGGTTGAAGGAGTTGTTTGGGGTGTGTTGTTGTTTTACTATAAAAAGGGGCTAGGGCATTAGGGATCACCACTAAGATCGTCGGGGGTCGATGTTAGAGTAGAATCCTCACGTTGCATTAAGGTTAGGGGATAGATCTCACAATTTGTACCACTCTCATGGGTTAGAATCGTGAGTTACTTCGGTGGCTTTCGTTAACGCAATGGCGGTAGCCGTTAACATAGCGGTATAGTTTGTCGATGGATCCCCTCAAGGCACGAGTCAAGCATGGTCACGAGCCTTGGTTGGATCCACCGATTTCCCTATTCGGATACCATAGATACCCCTTAAGTATATCAATTCCACAGACCGTGGGCATGATCTCAATACGGGTTATCTAGGGATTCGGTAGGATTGACCCAAGTAATTCCCTAAATCCCTAATTCAATGTTGAGATTCAGATCTACATTCTCCCCCTAGGATCTTAGGGCTAACCCATCAACCCTAGAAAGATCTACTCACACATGGTAATATTCAAGAATAACAACACTATTTTCATAGATGAAGATATCATAGCAATCAAAAGAATAAAAGTGGAAGACTTACAGCGGGAGATAAATAAGATTCGTAATTTATAAATCTAGGAAGAATTCCAGATTCCCAAGCACAAGAGCAATCAAGAACAAAAGCGATAATCTCCAAGTTTCGATCCAAAATTCCTTAACAAAAATTACTTTAAAATAATCCTATCAAAAATCGCCTAAGCTCCTCTCAAAAACTCTTCGAAAATCCCAAAAATGAGTCGCCCCTTCAGTCTCTAGCTCCCCGGTCCTTCAGCTCCCCTCAGATGGCGCAAGTCACGCTTCAGCGTTTCATTCCAAAATGACCCTGGCACTGCCGACCAAGTAGGCTGCTCGGTCGAGCAGTGCGTTGCTCGTTCCATCGCTTGGACTGAGTAGCTGTGCTGCTCAACCGAGCTTGCAGAAAATCCAAAAATCTTCAAAATCTTCGCTCTACCTACACGGGCCGAGTCAGCTCTGCTCGGTCCGAGTAGGGGATGACTCGGTCACTGAAGAATCTGCACGGGCCGCGTCGCTTCTTTGGAAGAAATGTTGCTCGACCGAGCAGATGAACTGCTCGACCCGAGCCATCCCCATGTCAGCTCATTTTTCCTCCTTTGCGTCTGCTCGACCGAGCAGCTCCTCTGCTCGGTGATGCGTCTAGAATGTAACCCCGAACGATGTCGTTTACCGCAAGCGCACGGTATAGTGGCAAGCGGGTATCGAACACGGGGAAGCGGTGCTATACTACCTATCTACTTCTAGGTTGAGTTAGACTTGCGGGTTTATTGATGTATGTGGAGTATGGAGAGTTATGATGGTGGTGGACGCGAAGGTTGTGTCACTCAACGTCGCATAAAAAGCGCTAGGGCGTTAGGGATCGCCGCTAAGATCTTTGGGGGTTGATGTTGGATAGGTTCCTCACGTTGCATTAGGGCTAAGGAATTAATCCCCCAATTCGTACCACTCTCGTGGATTAGAATTGCGGGGTATTTCGGTGGCTCTCGTTGACGCAATGGCGGTAGCCGTCAATGTAGCGGTATAGTTCGTAGATGGATCCCCTCAAGGCACGAGCCGGGCATGGTCACGTGCCTTGATTGGATCTACCGATTTTCATATTCGAAACCCTAGATACCCCTTAAGCACATCAATTCCACAGAGCATGGGCATGATCTTATTACGGGTTATCTACGGATTCGGTAGGATCTACCGAAATACAACCATAAATCCCCAATTCAACGTGGGGATCCAGATCTACATTTCCCCCCTAAAATCCTAGGGTTCACCCATCAATCCTAGAAAAGAACTACTCGCTCATTGCAATAATGACAGATAAAAACACCATTTTTATAGATGAGAACATCATAGCAATTGGTAAAATAAAGATCAGAAACTTACAGAGCGAATAACAGATCTCAAGAGAAATTCAGATTCCAAGAACGCAAGAAAATAGCCAATAAGCTTCAATAGAATTTGATCTAAAACGTCTTCAGAAATTTTTAATCTAAATCTAACAATTATCCTCTAAAAAGTCTCCTTAAAAAATTCCCTAAAACTCTCTACAGAACTCCCCATACAGAACTCCCCCCGGCCGCCGCCCAGAAAATCCCACTCAAAACCCTCGCCAAACAAAATCCGCGATCTGGACGCATGCGTGGGCCCACGGCGACTCGGCCCGAGCAGGAAGCTGCTCGGTCGAGTTGTACAGAGAATCGTTCGGCTCCAAAATATGTCGCTCTGCCAACCCGGGCTGATTCAGCTCTGCTCGGTCGAGTAGGACGTTGCTCGGACCGAGCAGTCCGTGTAGGATTGAACGGCGGCAAATTCAGCCCAAAAACAACTCTGCTCGGTCGAGCAGCAACTCTGCTCGGTCGAGCAACTTCTCTGCTCGGTCGAGCAGCCAAACAAATGCACTTCAGCATTATTTTCCCCCTGCTCGGTCGAGCAGAGTGCTCTGCTCGGTCGAGCAGGTGTCAGGCAGATTTCAGCACAACTCCATCAACTTCCAGAAATTTCCCAGGGCTCATCCGATCTCTGATTGACACGTTCTTGGTAGCGTTGGAACCGTCTTGAAGTCTATTATCTAGAAAAAATATCAGAAAAATAGTGAAAAATCCCAAGTGATAGAAGATTTAGAAAAAGTGCTCGGCTATCCTGTTTTCAGCACTTCGGGTCGCTCGATTCCTTTGCCGCATCATAGTTTGATCGAGAGACCTTCTATCTTGCCTCTTACTTGCTCCAGTATTCTTCTTTGGTACCTCAAACATGTCATCATGAGTCTCATTAGTGCTCTCACGTCGCCGACCGTCTTATTGGCTCCAAATTGCTCCAATATCGCCCAAATCCCTGAAATGGACATAAACGCTTCGAAAGTCATATTATTCCAAATAATAGAGTAAAAGCGTATAAAATATGTAATTGGCAATCATTTTGACGTGTAATCTTATCGATAAAATGTGGAATATAATGACACATCAAAATCCCCCAAACTTACCTCTTACTCGTCCTCGAGGAAGACTAGTAAGAAGCTAACACGGGAGTGGGATACAATGAAGATGTAAGGCGGTGATGTGTAAATGGAGACAAGGGGTTCAATCTTAAATTTAGAAAAATACAAGAACCCAAGATATGCAAGATCTCGTGAACACACGTCAATATGAAATTAGAACACATATGCACCCCAAATAATTAAATCTCGCTCAAATTAAAATAACGTGGATTTCAATAAATATAATGAACTTGATAAGCAATAAAAAGAGATTAGAGTTATATCATATCATAGTTAATCATGCAATATACTAAGTTCACAGAAATGAAACCAATGTTCACAACTCATTCTCTAAGCAGCGTAATATGTCATGATCAAACGTTTTCAAGCATACGTGGTATTTTGTTATACTTCATGGAATGAATTTAGCAAATACAATCAAGGTAAGACATCACCACACTACGACCATTTCAAGACTCCTAGAACCCATCAACTTTGCCATGTCTTAGTTCTATAAATAAATGGAGATAAGGTTATGGGATTTTGTAGTTTTATATTTTTTTTGGCTATATGAAAATTTCATAAGCATTTTTCGGTCTTTATATACACGAGATAACTCAATATATACAAAAAGCGGCCTATGCATCCCAGACCAGACGGTCTTAGGGCATTGGGTTACGAAGAACCCCTGGGGCCTTTTATTCAAGATATTTGTTTGATTTTTGTATTTTTTGGGATTTTTGCAAACTCACATAAACGCGATGGAATGCAAAACATGATCAAAGATCATTTATTGGCTATTCATAAAAGAAAATGAAAAAGCATAGAATTTAGACATGGCTCGGTTTCAGGAATTCTAATCATCAATACTTTGGTTGTCGTGGGGTTATCCTATCTCTTTTGAATCACTAAGCATCCATGGAGCAATAGAATTTTCAATCAAATCACGAAATAATTTTCAGAGTTGATTCATTCATTTTTAACTTAACTGTTTCAATAATATGGTTGTGAAACTATGGATTCAATTATGAAAAAGCATATTAACAAAGATAAACTAATCAAGGAATTAAACTCTAATCTAATAGATATCAATGTTCATAAAAAAATAAATCCACGATATTTCATAAAAAATAAAGCATATGAGACATAACTATAAGAGTGACCATGGTTTCATATGGAAAATACAAAGTGTGTTTCATGATAAAGCAAAGTGCGTGCGCTATGCACTCCCCCAAGCTTAAACATCACATTGTCCTC
This sequence comes from Scilla litardierei, assembly GCA_030789695.1. Lineage (NCBI taxonomy): Eukaryota > Viridiplantae > Streptophyta > Magnoliopsida > Asparagales > Asparagaceae > Scilla > Scilla litardierei. Next base: position 23,337,789 of record CM061135.1, read on the forward strand.
ACTGTGTGTATGATATAAATAGAGGATAGCGACAAGAAATGGGGTCCACTCAACAAAATAGTTTCTCTCCCCTAAGCTTAAACATCACATTAAAATTGGGGGGAGAGGTGAAATAAGCGCCAAAATATAGGGGTGAGCATGGATAACAGATAGTGGGTTGGGTGCAAAAGATAATTGAGCCATCAAATGTGGTGAATTTATTAAACTAAAAAACATATAAAATCATATACGGTCCTCTCGCTGCCGAGAGGATTCATGATTATTTAAAGCATAAAATACTACACTACTAGATTGGTACCACCTGTAGCAAAAGGCGGGTCCAATATCCTTGCCGGTGCAGGCAGCTGCTCTATCTGCACTTTCTGTGGCTCTGCCATGTGTGTATAGCCACTAACGCCAATGAACTCCAGCAATGCATCCCCTAGCATTCTTTGTAGGGATCCACCTGTATCCTGCGAAGAATGGAATGCATCAGTCCATTGTGAAAGATTGTTCCCCTAAATAAATGTTTCTCAAATAGGGTCATCAACATAAATATTTAAAATTAAGGCTGGTTGACAACACTTCCCTGGAAATAAATCTCTACTTTCAAGTACCATGTCCTCTCTCTCCTCGGTGTTCTCTCCTAGATTCCCAGGTATATCCACTGGTCCATAATTGTAAGTGTCCTGCAACAGACACGACGTGTCAATAAGATCTGGATCAGAATAAATTTCAGATGGGATGCATGATTCAGAAATGGAGCGGATAAAAAGATCTCCCTGAGTGGGAGCAATAAGCTCTGGTGGGTGGTCCTCGGCATCAGTGGAAGGATGAGGTGGCTCTATGTGCTCAGGCATCTCCCCCACAGGCTCAAGAGATGAGAGATACTCGTTGATTTCATCTTTCTCTTTCTGCCATCTATCATTTGACTCATTTTGTATAGCACTGACAGCTGTGATCTCCTCTACCGATGCCATGAATGCATTGAGTGTCAAATTGAGAGGATGGTCAGGACTCAAGAGACAGACGCGGCTATCGTAGGGCATGTGTCCCTCCATGTCACAAGATTCGCAGTAGGCATAGAACTCTGAATATTGATCACATCCTTCCATCTGATAGTATGGGTCCTGTGAATAATATTCGTATCCTTCCGTTGGAGCCTCATACTGTGCCAAATAATCATTGCCTGAATAATTCCAAGATTGATCCATTGTACCTGAATAGTCAAAAAACAACAACCTGGAAAAGATATCAGTGGTACAAGAAATAGAGATAATGATAAAGAAGGTGGTAGGAAAAATATCTCTCTGTTTTTATTTATTTATTTTATTTTATTTAATTTTTTTCGGGTTTTTTTTGTTTTTTTCGCAATCTAATCAACCTAATTGTGGTAAATAGATAATATGGCAGAATGCTTCCCCGGCAACGGGGCCATAAACTTGATGCGTCCGGAATGTAACCCCGAACGATGTCGTTTACCGCAAGCGCACGGTATAGTGGCAAGCGGGTATCGAACATGGGGAAGCGGTGCTATACTACCTATTTACTCCTAGGTTGAGTTAGACTTGCGGGATTATTGATGGATGTGGAGTATTGAGAGTTATGATGGTGGTGGATGCGAAGGTTGTGACACTCAACGTCGCATAAAAAGCGCTAGGACGTTAGGGATCGCCGCTAAGATCGTTGGGGGTTGATGTTGGATAGGTTCCTCACGTTGCATTAGGGCTAGGGAATTAATCCCCCAATTCATACCACTCTCGTGGGTTAGAATTGCGGGGTATTTCGGTGGCTCTCGTTGACGCAATGGCGGTAGCCGTCAACGTAGCGGTATAGTTCGTCGATGGATCCCCTCAAGGTGCGAGCCGGGCATGGTCACGTGCCTTGATTAGATCCACCGATTTCCCTATTTGAATCCCTAGATACCCCTTAAGCACATTAATTCCACAGACCGTGGGCATGATCTCAGTACGGGTTATCTACGGATTCAGTAGGATCTACCGAAATACAACCCTAAATCCCCAATTCAACGTGGGGATCCAAATCTACATTTCCCCCCTAAAATCCTAGGGTTCACCCATCAACCCTAAAAAAGAACTACTCGCTCATTGCAATAATGACAGATAAAAACACCATTTTTATAGATGAGAACATCATAGCAATTGGTAAAATAAAGATCAGAAACTTACAGAGTGAATAACAGATCTCAAGAGAAATTCAGATTCCAAGAACGCAAGAAAATAGCCAATAAGCTTCAATAGAATTTGATCCAAAACGTCTTCAGAAATTTTTAATCTAAATCTAACAATTATCCTCTAAAAATTCTCCTAAAAAATTCCCTAAAACTCTCTACAGAACTCCCCCCCGGCCGTCGCCCAGAAAATCCCACTCAAAACCCTCGCCAAACAAAATCCACGATCTGGACGCATGCGTGGGCCCACGGCGACTCGGCCCGAGCAGGAAGCTGCTCGGTCGAGTTGTACAGAGAATCGTTCAGCTCCAAAATATGTCGCTCTGCCAACCCGGGCTGATTCGGCGCTGCTCGGTCGAGTAGGACGTTGCTCGCACCGAGCAGGAGTTTGCTCGTTCCGTGTAAGATTGAACGGCGGCAAATTCAGCCCAAAAACAACTCTGCTCGGTCGAGCAGTCAACTGTTCGGTCAATCAAATACTCTGCTCGGTCAAGCAGCCAAACAAATGCACTTCAGCATTATTTTCCCCCTGCTCGGTTGAGCAGGGTGCTCTGCTCGGTCGTGCAGGTGTCAGGCAGATTTCAGCACAGCTCCATTAACTTCCAAAAATTCCCCAGGGCTCATCCGACCTCCGATTAGTATGTTCTTGGTGGCGTTGGAACCATCTTGAAATCTATTATCTAGAAAAAGTATCAAAAAATAGTGAAAAATCCCAAGTGATAGCAGATTTAGAAAAAGTGCTCGGCTATCCTGTTTTCAGCACTTCGGGTCGCTCGATTCCTTCGCTGCATCATAGTTCGATCGAGCGACCTTCTCTTTTGCCTCTTCCTAGCTCCAGTATTCTTCTTTGGCACCTCAAACATGTCATCATGAGTCTCATTGGTGCTCTCACGTCGCCGACCGTCTTATTGGCTCCAAATTGCTCCAATATCGCCCAGATCCCTGAAATGGTCATAAACGCTCCGAAAGTCATATTATTCCAAAGGGTAAATGACTGGAAAATACCCTAACGTTTGAACGTTTCTCACATATATACCCTATGGTTCATTTTCGGAAAAATTAGTCCCAAACGTTTGGTAAAAGTGACAACGTTATACCCATTTTGAGTTTTCCGTCAGAAAATATGTTCACGTGATAGCACGTGATACGAAAATGACAATTATGCCCCCATAGGTTTTAAATAGGGGATGGACCAAAATTTTGACGGCCAACTCGGTGGCGGCAGCTGAGCTAGGGAAGACGCAACGGCGGAGCTAGGGCAAGCGCAACGGCGTGAAGGTGGAGGAGCTCCTGCAAGGAAGAAAGAGGACGAGTAAGTATGAGATTAAAATGTGTAATTTATGTTCTAATTACATGTGATTTTTTTTGGTAAAGGAAGAAATGAGCTATGGGGACAGCAGCTGCAGCAGCAGAGATCGCCAGAAAGATCCAGATTTTGAAACCGATTATGATGATTTCAAGCTGTGTGACTGTGGATTGAGGACGCCAAGGAGGACATCATGGTCGGAAGATAACCCAGGGAGAAGGTTTTGGTCGTGTCCTAAATATGAGAAGTCCAAGAGATGCAAAATGTTCAAGTGGAAGGATACATCCCACTCGAAATTCTCAAAGAAGGTGATACGTCACCTAATGGATGAACCTGAGAGGAGGGTGCTCGAGGTGGGAAATGAAGAAAATGATGTGATGCTTATGGTGACAAAGGCAAGGATGGTAGAGGCAGATATTAAATTGGATAAGGCTGTAGGTGTTTGTGATGATAACAATTTGAAGCTGATGGAAAACAATGATAAGCTCCAGAGCATCATGAAGGAGTTCAGGCTAATGAAGCTGTGTTTGATTGCTAATTTGGGGCTTATAATTATGTTTTTGTTTGTGGTGATGAATAACAAACCAGAGTGGTGATGAGTCAGAGAGGGTAAGGAGGAGGAATGTATATGTTAGAAATAATTTAGATTTGTGATGTATCAGAATAGTGATGAGAGAGGAATGTATGTGATGTTAGGAATGTATCTGGGTGAACATGAATGTCCTGTTGGTAGATGAATGAAAAAATGTATCATGTATCAATTTATGTTGGCAGGTCAATGAAACATTGTTCCATTTATCAATATATGCCTGATGTGATGAGCTATGCAAACTGAAACAATATCATCAGTATTTGAAGAAGCCAACAGAATCATGACATAACACATTTCCAAGCAGTAAACAGAATCATGACATAACACATTTCCAAGCTAGATATTTCCAAACAAACTATACACTAACATAGATCATGACATAACACACTAAGCCTGCTGAAATACTGACATACCACATTCCCAAACAAATCATGACATAACACATATACATTGGTCATATATATTGCTCAAACAGCTGGAGTCTAACATATACATTGTTCATAGACAAACTACCACCAACATTGTTCATAGACAGCTGGAGTCTAACCTATACATTGTTCATAGACAAACTACCACCAGCATTGCTCAAACAGCTGTACTGCTGCCTCTACCACCAACATAAACAAACTAGGGGCCCAACAAACTATACATTGTTCATAGATACTGTTGTCTCTACCACCACCATTGTTAATAGACATTGACACACACAGATATTACTCATAAACATGAACTATGCAGTCATCAAGCTACACCAAACAAACTCAGATGCTTGAGGCTGCACTGATGTTTCCAAGCTGAGTACTCCTAGTCATCACTCTATGATGGATTGCCTTTGCCTTCTTCAGCCCTCCCTTGTGCAAATGTCCTCTATGTGGATGATGATGTTGTTGGGTCACACCAATGCCAGCCTCACCTGGAAGATTTGGTTGAGTGATCCCACATCCACTGTTATGATTGGGCCCATGAGGTTGTTAAGAAGGCTGGAAACACACAAATATAAGACATGTATCAGAGATATATCACTAGTATGTGTAAGACATGTAACAGACATATATAAAAAGAAATTCGTCAGACATATATCACTTACAACATGATGGACTTGACCACCACTGGCAGAAAAAATTTGTCTTGCTCCCAATCTTCTGCCTCCTCTTTGACTATAGGCTTGCTGGTGGGTAGGGGTACTCTGTAAACAGTTATGAGGAAATTATAGCATGAAATCACAATTACAGCATGAAATCACAATAACAATTACAGTTATGAGGATATCACAAAAACAATCACAGCATTAAATGTCAAATGTAAGCAAGCATGTTGAAATCACCAACTCAGAATAGCACTTACAACTGGAGGTACTTGACCACCCCTGCCAGAAGAATGTTTTCTTGAACCCAATCTTCTGCCTCATCTATGACCCTGGGCTTGTTGTTGGGCAGGGGTACTCTGGCTTCTACCCTTAACATTGATACCAGCCATCCTCAACAAAGCTAAAGACTCTGGTTGATTATCTTTGTTGAGCTCCTTCTGTTGAGATTTTGGCCTCCCTCTAGGAGTTGCAGATCTTGAAGATGGTTGTGGGGCTGATGGATTTTTACAACTCCTCTTATTGTGCCCAACTTCATGACAGTTTTGGCAGGTTTGTGTCTGTCCATGTCTAGACAATTGGATTGAGCTTGCTGATGAGCTAGTCCTTGATCTTGATTTTGACCCAGTTTCAAATTCACCCCTCCTCCTCTTCTTAGCAGGCCTTCCAGGCTCCTTGGTAAATGGTGGTGGCACCAACTCAGAATAAGTGGTCTTTGGCCAAAATCTTGAATCAGGAATAGGGTGGATCATGCCTGCATATGCTTGCATATAGGCAGTCTTTGTGTAATATCTGTGCACATAATCCTCTGGGTTTTTATTCTCAGCCATGATAGCTGCACATGCATGGACGCAAGGAATTCCTGTCCTCTGCCAATACCTGCAGTCACAAGTTCTTGACAACAAATTCAATGTGTACACCCCATTGTCTTGTCTAACCTCATACTGCCCCTCTCCAGCATAGACCATAAAAAGACCTGTACATTTCCTCTTGAACTTCATCACCTTCTCCAAAATCCTGGGGCATGTCTCTCCAGTCCACTTGGCTGCACTGGTTTTCTTCTTTTGAAATCTAATCATCAGTTGCCTCCTAATCATTTCAAGGCAAGTTATGATTGGTTTATCCCTAGCCTCTAAAATGAACTTGTTGAATGATTCAGAGATATTATTTACAACTAAATCACAACAACTATCATCTGTGAAGTAGCACCTACACCAAGCATCCATCCTCACATCACAAAGCCATTTAACAGCTTCTGGGGAGATCTTGTAGAATTCCTCAATTGTAGTTATGCAGTCCTCCTCCACAAAAGCTCCAGCAATCTTCCACATCATCTGCCTATATAACATTGGCCTGAACTCCTTTTTGAAGTTGTCATACATATGCCACAAGCAAAACCTGTGGTGTCCTCTAGGCAAGACCTCCTTAAATGTCTCCAGCAGCCCTTTCTGTCTGTCTGATATGAAGGTGAATTGCCCGTCATTGTTCACATCAAGTGCCTCAAGCAAGTAGGTCATGAACCACGTCCATGTGTCTTTTGATTCATTAGGGACAATATCTATGGCCAATGGAAACATTGCATTGTTCCCATCTCTGCTTGTAGCACTAAGCAATACTCCCCCAATCTCTGTCTTCAGAAAAGTTCCATCAAGTCCAATGAATGGCCTGCATCCATCTTTGAAACCCTTAACCTGACAAGGGTAGGTGATAAAAATTCCACTAAATATTGGTGCATCATCCACATCACTAGGCCTTGATCTAATCCTGCAAAAAGTGCCATGGTTTCTCTGTAATAGGGAATGGGAGTAATTCCATAGTTGCTTAAACTGCAACTTGTAGGAGCCTTCTATGTAAGCATTGGCAAAGCTCCTAGCCTTGTATAACTTTTTATCTTGCCTAATATCTAGGCCATAATTCCTGCTCAGATGCTTCCTCAACACTTTGATTGGCAGATGTGGTTGGTCTCTTATGTGTTCAACATATTTTTTGCCAATCCATTGGAATGTCACTTGAGAATTGGTCCTCACAACATGGCATCCTGAATGTGTTGTGAGTTTCTTCACTACCCAGTATACTCTGTTGCTATCCCAAGAGCCTGAACACACCCATCCACACTTGTTAATGCACTCCACAGAAATTCTGCATCCTTCGTTCTTCTTGAATTTAAAATCATATCCATTTCTTATTGCATGCTCTCTTAACAACTCCCTGAATTCTCCTGGAGTTGCAAACTTCATTCCAAGCTCCAGTATTGGGTTATCCATATCAACATTATGCACAAATTTCCCCCCTCTGCTTGTCCTCTCATCACCACTGCCTCCAATGCTCCTAATCCCATCTGAATTATCTGTGTCTGTGGCCCAATCATTATGTGGCTCACATTCTGGGCCTCCATACACATGGATGCCATCAGTCCTCTTCTTTTTTGAGTGCAAGTGTCTTCACCCACCATTCTACCCAAATCAACACCATCTTCATCCTCCAAATTGACATCACCTTCATCCTCCAAATCAACATCATCCTCACTGCTTCCACAGTCAACATCATCATCATTTGTTGGTTCATACTCATCATCTGCATTTGACTCACTTGGTTGCTAACTTGCATCATGCATAGCCTCTGCTGTATCATCCATTTCTTCCTCATCATGCCCAGTATCTGATGTATCATCCATTGCTTCTTCTTCATGCATATAATCTGCTGTATCATCTTCAACATTGTCATCTTGAAAATCTGACTGCAACTCTGCAAGACACTCTGCACTTTCCTCCTGCAACTCTCCAATACACTCAGCCCTTGCCTCCTGAACATCTGCCCTTGCCTTCTGAACATCTGCCCTACCCTCCTGCAACTCTGCTTGACTCTCTGCCATTCCCATTGTCTCCTGAAAATCTGCCCTATCCTTCTCCACCTCTGCTTGCCAATCTGCCATTTCCACTGCCTCCTGAAAATCTGCCATATGCTCCTGCAAATCTGCTTGACAATCTTGTGTTGCCACCTCAATATCAGCCCTAGCCACCTGAATATCAGCTACAGCCTCCTGCAATTCTGCCCTTTCAACTTCATTATCACATTCATTAGCATATTCATTGGGTAGTGATGATGGGCAGCTTAGGTTCACATCTATTTCCTCATAAAGTTCCCTCCTACTTGTATCTGTATCTGTTGGTTGAATCAGATTTGCCACTGTTTCAGCATCCTTTCCTTTCAAATTAACCTCTGTGCTTCCCTCCTCTGTTTGCATAGAAGTTAGAATGCTAAGATCACCTTCCCCTTCTGACTCACTCAGGTTGACAATTGCTTCCTGTGAATTAGAATTGCCTTCAAGTTGATGCCCTACACATTCATGTGACACATATAAGTCCACAGTCCTACTGCCCTGCATGTTCAAGATTTCAGAGGCCTGCACATCATCATCAATTCTACTACACCAACTGAAATCCTTTCTCCAGGGCTTGAAGTATATGTAGAACCTGCCTTTATGTCCTAAATCTTTAATTAGCATTTTCAAATTTTCCACTATCAACAACCCAGCAACACAGTCAAGGAAAACTGCCTGCTGTCCATGTTCATAACTTCCTTTAGCTCCAAGTCTCAATACTCCCCCATGATGGATCTTCATGTTAACTTTCTGACTCTGTCAACAACATTTTAGACATTTCTCAATATCACATATGCACAATATACCATTCACCATATGCAACATAACATATTCATTATGTTGTATAATAAAGACCTAGCAGATAACCATAATTAGCATTAATAAATTCACAACATTACTTGGATTAACAGTCCATACTTAGCATAATTAGCATTGACATAGTTACATGCACCTTACCGTTTCTACAACAGATCATACTTAGGATACAGATTAATTGACTAACAAATTCTACTACCTCACGCAACACAAAGTCTCTACCAATTCAACCTAATTCACCCTAAAGACCTCAGCTTTGTATCCTAATTCAACCATTTCTACCAATTACCCCTTTAATTTAACTTATTTTCGTCAAAAAAATTAAAAATTAAAAATTTTACGTACCATCTTGCTCTTTGCAGCTACAGGTCTTCAACTTGCTTCGATCACCAACCTCCAGCAGCTCCTCTTTCTCCCCCCGCAATTTCCCTCCTTTCCCCAATTTTTTCGCCCTAGCTTTCCCTCTCCCGCGAATCCTCTTTGTGGACACGGCAACATGTAAGTGTTCTTTGATGCTGCATGTCTTCAACTTGCTTCGATCACCTTCCTCTTGTGTTGCCCTCCGCCCTCCTCAATTTCCGTCATTTCCCCATTTTTTCCGCCCTAGCTTTCCCTCTCCCGCGATTTCTCTTTGGAGACACGACAACGGGTAAGTTATCTCTTTAACCCTATTTTAAGTAAGGGGCAAAACGGGTAGTTTGTGAATAAGTTAACCTCCGTTAGCCAATTTTCGTTCTAGGTATCAATGTGTCCCAAAATGAACCATAGGGTATATATGTGAGAAAGGGTCAAACGTTAGGGTATTTTCCAGTCATTAACCCTATTCCAAATAATAGCGTAAAATCGTATAAAATATGTAATTGACAATCATTTTGACGTGTAAGCTTATCGATAAAATGTGGAATATAATGACACATCACTTGGTCGAGTCGTCTGGGAAAAATACTTCTGAAGCTACTGAGGATCTCTCCTCTCCTCCTGCTTTCTCTCTTCTCCTCCAATGGCTCCAAGGGTAAGGCAAACTTCTACAGGGCTCTGTCAATGAGCTCACGGGCACGTCGGATGTGTCCATACCCAAGTGGGGTCCCAAATCGCTCCAAAATCGCTGAAAACTCATAAAACACTACGAAACTCGAATATATCGTTAGAAATGCAATATCGTAGTAAAATGTGGGATTTAGATGCGAAAATTGCATGGGATGCAATGAAATGATGATATGAAAATAGTTGAAAATATGGACACATCACCGCATTTATTTTCCTTCACCCTCAAGCATTGAGGACAATGCTTGATTTTAGCTTAGGGGAGGTGCACTTCATGCATCATTTATGCTTATTTCATAATTAAGAATTCCATTACGCTGAGTTTTATATGCATGGATATTTGTGTAAATTTTTTCAGATTTACACTTTATTTGTTCAATCTCCTATTATTCATCGTGATATATGCTTAGGGATGTATCCAATGTTAAATCTCGTCGTAATATGCTTGTCATGCCTATGTTCATACTATTCAGAATAAAAGTACTCAAAACAGGCATAAGTTATATATTCTTGGGAACCCATCTTATGCATGTATTTTGGTGGTTTTGGTTGAGGATAACAATTAGTGATCTCATAGGATTTGGATTAGCGGCATGCATGTCTAGTACGGAGGAGTGGTGTCATGCCTATGTTCCAAAAAAAGAAAGAAAGAGAACAAATTTATGAATATGAAGAAGAAAAAATAAAATGTGCACCGTTCCCCCAGCGAGGCCGAGTAGCTGGATCCCCACGATAGGAACCGTTGGGGCTTCGCACCAAAAGGTTTAGCTTGGAGGAGTGCATAGGAATAAGGTTTTTTCGATTGGTTTGAGCAAGTAGGTCTGAGGGGTCCATCTTGGCCCAATGCCCTAAGGTCGTCTGACCTAAGAGTCATTGACCCAGTGCTCCTTACACGGACCAACTAAGAACCCAAAAAAAAGAAAGAAAGAAATAAGAACATGAATGACGCTAGCGACTTCACGAATTACAGAAAAATAGCACGCCGTGAGTACCACTTCCTTGATTGACTCACAATCCTTTATACAATACTAACTCCTCCTCGATCGTCGCATAATTTTGATTTCCATTTCATTAACTTATGCGGGATAGAGGAACTATTTTTGAGATTTAACATAACCGTGATAATGTATATTGCATGTTGATTTATATTAGAGATAGGTTATGTCTTGACAGAATGATAGAAATTGACATGCTATTCAATTCCATAATCTGAAAGTTTCCATTCTTCATGTTTATATGCTTCGCGTTGTGAGATTCTTGATTTTATTTACCCCATGCATGCATACCACACTCTATACTTTTTCTTTGTCTTCCTCGAGGACGAGAAAGAGTTTAGCTTGTGGGATTTTGATGAGGGGTTTATATATACATATTTTACTCTCATCTCATACGTATTTCGCCTCATTTCATGCACCGTTTCATTGTATTCTATCTGTTTTTGTTTCCTTTTTACTCTTTGGGTCCACTATTTGTATTTCAGGTAAAAGGGAACGAATTCGGGATTGTAGAGCATGGAAAAGGCGAAAAATACCAAAAAAGAGTCAAGAAAGTGAAAGGAGCAAGCAAGGCGAGGAGATGGAATCAAATTGAGAAGAATCTGAAGGAAACAAGCTCCACGCGACCATGTGGGATACCCCACGCGGCCGCGTGAAAGAGAGCTATGACAAGAGCCCAAGGAAGTAGCAAGAGCATTCGACGCGACCGCGTGGAAATTCCCCATGCGACATCGTTGAAAGGAGGGAATGAGCAATTCGACGCGATCATTTTACCCTAACGACGCGGCTGCGTAACTCTCTGTTTTTTGGCCCAAACATCATCTCACTGCCAAAACGACGCGGCCATGTGAACTCAAACCACACGACCGCGTGGAAGAACTCAGATAAGAGGATCCATGCGGCCGTGTGGCTACACCACGTGGCTGCATAGAGGAGAAGCCCCATGGAGCGCACAACCCCTGCAAAGACTGAATATCTGCTCTTAACCCGATGGTCATATTCACTCCTTATTTTTCCTTCGTAGTGCGTCTCGTCCCAATTCCAATGCATATTTATTTGTATTTTTCTGAGATCGGAGCGATTTAATACATTTTTTGCAAGACGACGCTGCGCTGCAGGAAATTCCACATGGCCGCGTGGAATAATCCACCCGGCCGTTTCGGGTTGGGTTTTTTCCGACCTGTTAGGGTTTCTAAGGGGCTATATAAGGGTTTTGTGCGCGGATTTAGGGGTGAGCCGACTTTTGGAGCCGTTTTCATCATTTTTCATCTCGTTTTCTCAGTTTTTTAGGAGTATGGATAGATCTAGAGTAGTTTAGATGGCTTTTCTCATGGATTGTAAGCGGAAATTGATCTTTTGTGAGCATTCCATGTGATAAGTATTTTATTGCTATCTTCTATTGCGTTTTCTTACTGTTTTATAATTGCTTGCTGTTTTCTCTTGTTAATCCATGTAATTTCTTTGATGTTGTTAATTTAGAACTTGATTCACGTATCTAACAATTGTAGAAACTAAAGATCTAGATGTGTACAAACCGAATAACACAGATCTAGATATATGTAACATGCGGAATCTTAAATCATTAACCTGCTCTGTTTAGCGGAAGCGTACCTGAGTCCATCGCTAATAATCTGAAAGATCCTGACGATAGCGCAGCGGACGATCTTCCAGAATAGCACGAATCAACCGTTTGGAGAATCCCTTTAGCCTTCTCCCGGTTTATCTCATAGCGACGGGACGTAGAAAAGACGGCTCAACTTTGTTCGTGTATTCCGGGGACTATGCCCGCTAATATTTATAGGCTAGCCTCCATAGCCCTAGGGTTTCCAACTCGGCCCATCAACGAGTTGAAGCCCAATAGTCTCTACACATAAAGGCCCCACAACCTGTTTAACTCATTTAGCCCATTTAATTAATTAAAACCAGATCACTAATATATTGGGCTTAATATAACAGCGTAGCACTTATATAATTATTTACCGCATATTAACCCAACGTTGGATTAAGATCCAACTTGTTGGATAAGTTCCAACAATCTCCCACTTGGGCTATATGCTAAACTTTATAATTATATTTCATAGTGCATACAACCAAATAAGATCTTAACTTATTGTCACTTCTTTAATGAGTTAAGAACAATCCGGTCCATCAATTATATTAGCAAGGGATCAAGGAGGTCTTCGCCGCAGCAATTGCAGCTCAACCCATCAGTGGTCACCATGCTAATACAAAAGAATGACATGGATTATGAAGTGGATGTGTAGCGTGGAAATTACATGTAATGTGATCTAACATGTCTATTTCCAACTGATCCTCCTTAACCTTATTGAGATCATAAACAAAACAAAATCGGAGTGAAGCCGAACTGAAACCAAAAACTTTATTTCTGATCAGAAAATAACCTCAAGCTTAAGCTGGAGACTTAATTTTGTCTATCATATGAGCACCCAAAAGAACAAACTCCCACAAAACTGAATGTTCTTAATGAAATGACATCCATATGAGTAGCTAGCTCATAAAACCTTTTGGATGACATTTCCTTACTATAACGGATCCGTAATTACATGGTTTGTTCCGATGTGCTCATTAGACAATTATACACTCCTATTAATCAACAATCTAGGAACTTGATCTCTGAATATCTAAACTTTGTCGAGTTCCTGTTGTTGCTGGAATATAAAACTGCAGACTTCATTGTCACTAAATAAACTGTGTGGTGTTTCAACACCATCCCTAATTTGCAGCATAGTGACAAAATATGCAGATATATTTTATGATTTGGATGTCACATAATGTGATATGAAATCTAAAACCATGTCAGAAGAGAATATATAAAGGGACCATTTAGATCTCTTCTAGTAGATGGCACCTAACATAGAATTTCATACATTCTTTGCATCCAATAAATGATCAGAGTCAGTATACCAAAATGATCTCAAACTCTTTTGACTACTGATCCTTGAACATGTAACCCTTTTGTTCTCCATAAATACCGTATGACACATTTGGCTGCTGTCAAATGGTCAACTCCTGCACTTAACAATCTGCCCAACACACCTGTAATATATGCAATAACCAAATGCATACAAAACTGAGCATACTTTAGACTCCCTATTGGTGAGATATAGGAAATCTTCTGAAGATTATTCTCAGGGCAATTATTGAGACTAAACTTGTCTCCCACAGAACTTAGCATTCATTACCATATAGATATTATATAAATTACTTGCTCCCACAGAACTTAGATAATATCATTAAATATCATCTCAAAACCGAACGAGGTGATCACTTAATGAAATTTAATGTATCAGTAACGATATTGAAATGCTCTACTAATGCCATTATAAACCTTATAGAGTCTTTCATTAAAAGCCCAATAGAAAGTCTCTTTACACATTAATGCATTCTTTTCCGTATAAAGTCTTTGAGTGATACGCTTTAAATCTTTTCTTAATACCCTTTTGAATTCCCTTTTGATTGTAAAAGACTATTTACAATCAATAGGTTTCAAACCTTATGGCAATGAGAAAAAGATTTTAAGTATCATTTAAAGACTTTCTTAATTAATGCAATAATCAATTTTAGAGATGTAGAACTTTTATGACTTGATGTAAGTCGAACTTCCATCATCCTAATGTCAACAGTGAGCTTGTCATCTCTTTAATGGATTTCCTGAATGGCAATTAGTGCTTTGAGGGTGCTAGAGTTTGTCCTTATGAAAAATTTCCCGAGTAGGAGGAATTGCAACATTATCTTGAATTTATTGTGTCTTGAACAATGTCAGGAATACCATCCCGAACAATGCCAACAACACCTGTGTGGATATAATCCTCTTCAAGAGTAATGTCACTAACTAAATTTCCCCCCTCAAACTCAGCATCCTCAAATAGGTATGCATTTCCTAATTCATTAATTAACTTAATAATGGGATTATGTAAAATCATACAAAATAATATCAACTTTAAAACTATTCAAAAAAATTAGAAAATCATTAGCATTATGTCCTATTACTTTATTAGGCTTATAAAGCCTTACTTTAGTTGGACATATCCAAACATGCAATTGATTTATTTGTTGAAACTTTATTAAGGATATAAGCTGCAATCAAAATATAACTGAATTCTAAACTGTTAATTCTTTCATTACAACACATGTACTTAAACTGCAGGAATCTTAGAAATAAAGCAATATTTCCAAATAAATGAAGATTATAATGATCTTTTAAAGAACTAGAATAAACTAATTTTGAATTAAGAGACAACCAACTTTTCCATTCAAAATTGAACACTTATAACCAAATTTGTTCAAAATAGAAATGGAAATCCAAATTCAGTTAAAAACGGTACATAATAGTCTCATAAAATTCAAATACAATCTAGCACTTAAAAGAAATAATCTAAATTTAATGTGCCTCTACTTGAACCATCTTGCCATTGCCCATATCGATGTATCTTTCACCATCATTTGGCTTTTGGCATCTTAGGCAATCCTGCATAGACACAATGATGTGAATGGTTACACCAAAATCTTTCCATCACGTGTCTATAAGTACCCAAGGTTGCATGAAAAGAAATTATGCTAGAATTAAACCAAATTTCACAGCATACCTTTCTTATCTTTTAGTGGTAGAGATCATATGAGCACTTTCTGTCTTCCTTGCTCAAGCATGTTCTCTTCCTGGACACAGTGCGAGATGAGCTCATCCAGAGACCAAGTCTCATCCTTCAGATTGTAGCTCATCTTAAACTGGTTGAACTGTGATGGAAGAGATATCAAAACAAAATGCACTAGCAGAGCCTCAGAGAGGTCTGGCTGAAGTGCTTTCAACCTTGAAGCAACATTAGACATCTTCAATATGTGCTCCCTAATGTTTCACGTACCCTTATACCGCATTGAATTTAAAATTGTCAAGAGTGTACCAATTTCACCCCTTTCATTCTTGACAAATCTATTTTCAACATCAGACATGAATCCTTTAGCTGTAGTAATTTTATCTGAAATAGTGCCCCTGAGATTTTCTGGAATGGCAGAAAAATTTTCAGGAATAATAGCTGAAAAGAGAACAAGTAAAAACAATTTTAACATGTTCATATGAGTATTAAACAAAGCAACACCAAATTCAAATTAATGCTATTTTCCCATCTCAAGACATCCCCCACTAGCCCAATATTTATCTTTGGATAATCTATTGACTAGTCACTGACATCTTGTTGTAGCAATCAGACAATGACAATAATAACATGCCAAAAATAAAACTTCCTTTGGGCCGAATTAAATTTGCATGCATTGAACTCACTAATCATCACCTTGTCTATTGCCACAGGTGCGCATGAAATGGTATAGAACGGTAATCTTCCTTTGGACCGATTTAGCATTCTTACGCAAATCACGGGCACATTAGATTCTTTTTATATTCATGAAATGAAATAATGCAAATCAACAGAGCCCACTTTGGCGAGGTGATGATTGCACGAAGTCATTTCAAAAATATATACCTTTGCAAAATTTGAATCTAAGTCGCAATTTAATACATGAATATACTTTAAGTGGAGATATTCAAGTCCACTTTTATTCAAAATCAAATTTAAGGCAACCAAAATTTTCGTACAAAAGTGTGTATTCAACTTGTTATATTTCGATTAGAACTAATCTTCACAAGAAAACCCACTTTGGTGAGTTGATGATCCAATCATTCTATATTCGAAATATATAATTAATTGTGCCAAAAATTGAAATTGAAACTAAACTGAATTTAACACAAAATGATTACATTAAGTGGAAATATAAATAAGAACCTTTTATTCCACCCTTCTAATCATTTATATTGAGTTAAATAAAATCCATAACTTCAACACAAATTTTCTTCTTAAAATGGGGTATATAGGTATACTAATGTGTATATGAACATACATATAAAGTTATATATTTAAATATACACCCTATCCCATTTTATATATAACTTTAAAATTTGTCAAATTTCCTTAAGGCCATTTGCCTGATGGTTAGTGCACAAAAAATCTTTAAGGCCTTTTAAACTTATTCTTAAGGAGAAATATATGTTAAAACCTTTTATTTGCTCCCGAAGAAAACACCTGAATTTTGTGTTTTAATTTAAATCTAAATTTAGGCAAACTGAATTTTCGTACCAATGTATGAAGTCAACTTGTTATATACCGAAGTATATATATATATATGTTTTATGCCATAAACTTCGAATTTAAATTTATTTTGCACAATTAACACAAAATTTATCTTTGAGGAGGAATATACATATAAACGTCTTATTTCCTCCTTCAATCCAAATTAAATTCAATATTGGGCAACCAATCATACAAAAGTATGTATTTAACCGTTTATTTTCCAAAATAATAATAATTTAACAGTAAAGCCCACTTTGGTGGGATCCCGTAATAATTAAAATTATTTTGAAACATATAATTTAATGCGCCCAAAAATTGGATTTAAATGAAACTGAACTTAAATGTAAATATACAGGAAAACCTTTTATTTACTCCTTCGATCCGTTTAAAATTCTTCCAGGCAACTGATCATACTAAGTATGTATTTTTAATCCGTTTACATTCCGAAATAATAACAATTTTAATAGTGGAATCCACTTTGGTGGAATTTCACAAAAAATTAGAGTTATTTCGAAATGTATATTTAACTGAAACTTTGCCTAAAGAATTAAAAATCGGAATGAACTTAATTTAACACACAAAATTTGGCCTAAAGGAAATATATATACACAACCATTTATTTCCCATTTCATGAATTTAAATTCAAAACTTTAGGCGATAAATTTTCATGCCAAGCATGCATGTAGCCTTTTATATATATCGAAATAAAATCAATTGCCACGATCGAGCCCACTTTGGTGGGTGATCCTTTTAAATAAAATTATTTCGAGATATATATATAATTAATTACGCCTAAAATTGAATTAAAATGTGAATTTTAACACACAAAATACACTTAATGGAAATATACAAATTGCCCTTTTATTTCCTCCCTAACTTTGTGTTAAAAACATCCCAAGATAGGCCCAAATTTGTGTCCAAATGACCCAAAAATTGGGTCCAAAATTAGCCATGTGGGTGCCCAAAACTGTTTTGCAATAAGCCTAACAGAAGGCTAAAACTGGTTTGCAATAATAGGCCAAAAAAACAACCAAATAACCCATACAGGCCCAAAAAAGATGCCCATATACTGAAAATTAAAATTATTTTGAAAAAATAACCTGTTTGGGCCCAATTTGGCCCAAAGTCTGCTAGGGTTAGAAACCCTAGCAGAAATTTTGGCCCATTCAGGGGCCGGCCGCCGCCGGCCCCTTTCCCTCAGATCCGGCGCCGGCGGGGGGTCGGCACCCGCTTCAACCAGCAGGGGCGGCGGGCCGCCCCTTCTCTGCATGATGCGCAGGCACCAGAGGCGCCTGCTGTCGTCGATCAGGGGCGGCGATCGCCGCCCCTTGTCTAAGCGACGCGCAGGCGCCAGAGAGGCGCCTGCCGTCGTCGATCAGGGGCGGCGATCGCCGCCCCTAGTATGCGCGACACGCAGGCGCCACTCTGGCGCCTGCCGTCGTCGATCAGGGGTGGCGATCGCCGCCCCTTGTCTGCCCGACGCGCAGGCGCCGGCGGCGCCTGCCGTCGCAGATCAGGGGCGGCGGTTGCCGCCCCTTTTCTGCGCGACGCGCAGGCACCGGCGGCGCCTGCCGTCGTCTAATCAGGGGCGGCGGTCGCCGCCCCTTTACCCCCGTTTTTTTGATGTATTACTTATCGATGACGGCGGTCGCCTCTCTGGCGCCTGCGCGTCGCGTCGATCAGGGGCGGCGATCGCCGCCCCTTGTCTACGCGACGCGCAGGCGCCAGAGAGGCGCCTGCCGTCGTCGATCAGGGGCGGCGATCGTCGCCCCTAGTATACGCGACGCACAGGCGCCACTCTGGCACCTGCCGTCGTCAATCAGGGGCGGCGATTGCCGCCCCTTGTCTGCCTGACGCGCAGGCGCCGGCGGCGCCTGCCGTCGCAGATCAGGGGCGGCGGTTGCCGCCCCTTTTCTGCGCGACGCGCAGGCGCCGGCGGCGCCTGCCATCGTCTAATCAGGGGCGGCGGTCGCCGCCCCTTTACCTGCTATATTACTTACAGGGGCGGCTTTGCCGCCCCTTTCTAATCCGTGTCGACGCCGGCATCGCCGGCGCCGTTCTTCCGACGGGGGCGGCAGATCCGCCCCTCTTTTGCTGTGTCGGACGGCGGCCGGCGGGCCGCCCCCGATCTAGGGTTTGTCAAAAAACAAATTTTTTTTGTTGGAAAAATTAATCAAAAAACTGTTGTGAAGGGAAATTTAGGGAGAATATGTGTAGAGGGTTAAGAGCCCCCTACCCGTGTATTTATAACTTTCAATAGTGGGTTGGATACCCAATTGGCCCAATGGGCCTATTCATAACACTTCCCCTTATCCAATCAACATTGAAATAAGAGGTGGATTCTTCAGGATCCGAGTTAGGGTAACTGTCTTGTTAAAGAAAGAACAGTTAACCCATAACTTCCCCTGTTTTGGGGATGTGTCTAGGGGTGGATACTTCAGGATCCAGAGTCAACGATGTTGCCTCGTCAAAACATTGACTACGGAAAACCCAGTGGGAAAAAACCTGTAGCCAAGGGAAAAGAGTACAACTCTGCAGTTGACTCCCCCTTATCTGACCAAGCTTCAGGCTTGCAGATTTCCTATGAATCTATACATTAGTCTCCTATGTATCTATGAGTTCATAGTTCTCTCATCCTGACCCAGTTTACATTTACTCACTCTCCTCATCCCAATCCCATATACAAGTTTCTCAAAAATACTAGTAGGCAGGGATTTGGTAAGCAAATCTGCCAAGTTATTACATGATTGGATCTTCTGTACCTCAATCTGCTTTTGCTTCTGAAGGTCGTGCGTCCAGAAGAACTTGGGGGAGATATGCTTCGTCTTGTCACCTTTGATGTAGCCGTCCTGTAGCTGGGCTATACATGCTGCATTGTCTTCATGGAGTGTAGTGGGTGCAAGAACGCCGGTCGTCAGGCCGGTGGAGGTGAGTATGTGCTGCATCACCGAGCGTAGCCAGAAGCATTCCTTGCTTGCTTCGAAGATCGCTAGTAGCTCTGAGTGGGTGGATGAGATGGTCGTCATGGTCTGCTTCACAGATCTCCAGGATATGGCAGTGCCGCCATATGTGAACATGTATCCGGTCTGAGACTTCTCTGTATGAGGATCGGACCTGTAACCTGCGTCAGCATAACCAACTAAACCTGTTGATGCCCCTTTCCTGTAGAATAGACCTAAGTCTATGGACCCTTGGAGGTAGCGCAAAAGATGCTTAACTCCGGCCCAGTGCCGCTGTGTAGGTGCAGCACTATATCTGGCTAGTAAGTTTACTGCAAACGCTATGTCAGGGCGAGTGCAGTTAGCCAGGTAAAGGAGTGCACCGATAGCACTTAAATAAGGCACTTCGGGGCCTAGTACTTCCTCCCCCTCTTCCAGCGGCCGGAAGGGGTCTTTGTGTACATCCAATGATCTGACGACCATCGGAGTGCTGAGGGGGTGGCACTTATCCATCTGAAACTTTTTCAATAAGTTCGATGTGTAAGTTGACTGGTGTAACAGGATCCCATCTTTAAGATGCTCTATCTGAAGGCCTAAACAGAATTTTGATTTTCCGAGGTCTTTCATCTCGAAAGTTTCTGTCAGGCTTCTAGAAATCTTTGCGATCTCTTCAGGAGATCCGATGAGGTTTAAGTCGTCTACATAGACGGCTATAATTACAAATCATGTTGCCTTTGCTCTTATAAAGATGCAAGGACAGACTGGGTCGTTTTTAAATCCTTGCTGTGCAAGGAAGTCGCTCAGTCTGTTATACCACATCCTTCCAGATTGTTTTAGACCATATAATGATCTTTGCAAATTCACTGAGTAGATGTCACGTTCTCTCTCTTTTAGTGCTGCAGGCAAAGAATAACCGTCAGGCAATCTCATATAGATGTCTCGGTCTAGGTTGCCATATAGGTATGCAGTAACCACGTCCATGAGTTGCATATCTAAACCCTCTTGTGCTGTTATGCCAATGAGGAATCGGAAGGTGATCGCGTCCATGACCGGGGAGTATGTGGCTTCAAAATCCACCCCAGGACGTTGGGTAAAACCCTGCGCTACAAGCCTTGCTTTTTAGCGTACGATCTCATTCTGTTCATTTCGTTTTCTAACAAATACCCATTTATAACCCACAGGTTTTACACCTTTTGGTGTCTGGACTATTGGTCCGAAGACCTTGCGTTTGGTGAGTGAATCCAACTCCACTCCTATTGCCGCTTTCCACTTTGGCCAATCATCTCTGCTTTGACATTCTGTCAGAGAGCGTGGTTCAATATCATCGTCGCAATACGCGACGTTGATGGCAATATTACACGCAAATGTGTCATCTATTGTTGTGCTTTTTCTGTCCCAATACTCCCCAGTTCGTACATAGTGTATCGATACTTCATTTTCTCCCGGTTTTTCCTCTTCATGAGAGTTTGGGAGAGATGGGGTAGCAGGGCTTAAATTAGCATCCTGTGGTGGTATTTGTTTACCATTGCCAAGGGTCCTGCTCTTTCGAGGGACTTGGTCCTTGGATCCTGGTGGTCGTCCTCTCTTTTTGAGAGGTCCAACCATTTCTGCTGCAGGCGGATTGCAACCATTTTGCGGTATGTCAATCCTAGCTGGAGTGTTAGCAGCAGGGACGTGTGATTTGACAATCTTCTGGTTGTCAGTAAATTTGTCCGGCAAGAGATGGACAATGTTTTGGATGTGGAGAATCTTCAGGACCTCCTCCTCACACTGGCTTGTTGGCGGATCAAAGTGACATAAAGTTTTTGTATCCCAAGTGATACTTTCTGAAGCTTCGGGCTTCTTTGTCTGTGAGCCTAGTCTTGGAAACGATGTTTCATCGAATTCACAGTCTTCTAGACGTGCCTTAAAGACGTCCCCCGTAAGGGGTTCTATGAATCTAATTATGGAGGGGGTGTCAAACCCAACATAAATGCCTAGGCGACGTTGTGGACCCATCTTTGTCCTTTGTGGTGGTGCTATGGGGACGTATACTGCACAACCAAATATTCTCAAATGTGAGACAATTGGTGGTGCTCCAAGTGCTAGTTGCATTGGAAAAGATGACTGACCTCCAGAGGGTCTTAATTTTATTAAAGATGCAGCATGCAAAATTGCATGACCCCACGCATTCACTGGCATCTGGGATTGAAGTAATAATGGACGAGCGATCCATTGCAGTCTCTTAATTAGAGATTCTGCTAACCCATTTTGGGTGTGAACATGCGCTACAGGATGTTCGACTTCAATTCCCTGAGCTTGGCAATAGTCTAGAAAGACTTGTGACGTAAACTCCCCCACATTGTCCAGACGAAGTTTCTTTATCTGGTGGTCGGGGAAGTGGGCCCGTAACTTTATTATCTGAGCTAAAAGCTTAGATAGTGCTAGGTTACGGGTGGACAGTAGGCACACATGTGACCACTTAGTAGATGCGTCTATCAGGACCATAAAGTACCTGAACGGACCACTTGATGGGTGAATCGGCCCACAAATGTCTCCGTGGATTCTCTCCAGAAAACTGGGAGACTCCACATCCACTTTCAGTGGAGAGGGTCTCGTGATCAGTTTACCCTTGTAATAGGGTGGACATGGGAATTTGCCTTTTTGAAGAATCTGCAGGTTCTTCAGGTCAATGCCCCTGGAGTTCTTTATGATGCAGTACATCATAACCGAACCAGGGTGTCCCAGTCGACTGTGCCAGAGTTGGAATTCTGGTATTTGGGGGCACTGCAGGTGCTCCACCATGGATGTTTCTGGAGTTTGTATACTTGTTTGGTAGAGTCCCGAGGGGAGTCCTTTGAAACGTTCCACAATGGTTTTTGAACCATTTGTAAGAGCCGTTACAAGCAAGTATTCCCTTTTATCTTCCTCGACCGTCTCTAAGTGATATCCGTTTAAACGGATGTCTTTAAAACTTAGGAGGTTTCGGATGGATTTAGGGGAGTATAACGCATTTTAAGTGTTATTTGTGTGTTCCCGGGGAGCAATATAATTGCTTCCCCTGATCCTTCGATTATGTTTGCTGGTCCTGAGATTGTTCTCAGTGGGCCAGAATAACTACTTATGCTCGTGAAGTAGTCTAAGTTTTGAAGGATCGAGTGCGTCGATGCACTGTCCACTAGGCAGATAAGTTCCATATCTAAAGACAAGGGGAAAGACATTCAAGCAATAAATATAGATAAAAGATTCACTTTCATAAATAAATGCTCAAAAGATATTGTTTGACATGGAAAAATAGAACTAGATACGATGCATAAAATTGAAGATACATTGCTAATTGCATAAAAGTGGTCCAGATCTAGAGAGTGTCATCTCCCATGAAATCTTCAGGAGTCCATGAGGTCTCTGCCAACGCTGCGCTCTCAATCAGGTTTGTCTCAGCTCGAGGCTTGAGGCTTGCCTGGTAGAGGTCCTGGAGGTGTTTTGCTGTGCGGCAGATTCTGGACCAGTGGCCCGTCATCCCACATTTGGAGCATTTGTCCTCCCAGTCTTTCTTGGGAGTGCCTCCTTTGTTGGAAATCCTCTTCTTCTTCTTGTCCACGAACTTCTGGTTCTGGGGAGGAGCTGGGGGAGTGGCCTTCTTCCGTTGCTTCTGTTCTTTCCATTTCTGGAATTTTGCCTTTTTGTCCGTCTTCTTCTTCTGGGAAGACTGGAAGTGGGCCTCTGCAGGAGGTGGCAATGGAGCGGAGTCAGGAGGGCGTAGGTTGTGGGTGGCAACCAACAGGTCTCTGTTCTGTTCTGTCATAAGCAGGCATGAAAGAAGGTCAGAGTACTTTGTGAACTTCCTCTCTCGATATTGTTGCATAAGGATCATGTCCTTTTTGTGGAAAGACGTAAACGTCTTTTCCAGCAACATCTTCTCCGTCACTGGTTCACCACACAACTTCAGGTGTGAGGTGATGCGGAAGAGAGCTGAGTTGTACTCCGCTACGGATTTGAAATCCTATATGCGGAGGTAAGTCCACTCGTACTGTGCACGGGGGAGTATGACATCCCTCTGATGTATGTACCTCTCCTCGAGTGCATCCCACAGCTCGTAAGGGTCCTCTACAGTGAGGTACTCGTCCTTTAAGGTCGAGTCTAAGTGTTTCCTGATATATATAATGGCTTTCGCCTTTAATATATCGGAAACTTCCTCTGTATGAGGTGCTTCCACTGAAGCCTCCTTGTTAGCAGGGGCAGTACTAGTTGTTGCCTTTTCAGTCTGTGTGAGACTGAAACCATGAGAGCGCAGATGGAACTTCAGGTCCAACTGCCAACTCAGGTAGTTTGACCCATCGGCCTTCAGGACCGAGAAGTCGACATTTGCGAGTCTGGCCATTTTATGATCTAGCAATGTAAAGAAAAACAGCATATATCATTTAACTGAGTAAGATAGACATCCATGCATGTAATGTAAACATTTTCATAGCATGAATTTAATGTGATTTTAACATACATGCTCTTTTTTCAGATAATGTGAATAATTAATTACTAAAGATTAACAATCACGCATGCTGTTAAGTGGTTTCATTGTGACATTAAACATGGTATTTAAACTAAGTAACAACCACACAGTTAATGTATAAGCAATGAAACACAAAAATAATTTAGGACTATGGGGATCAGCCAGCCGACACCGAAAAATAAAAAGAAAGTCCAGTCTGAAGTTACATCAAAAATAAAAAGCATGAAAATTAAAGTACAACTCGGGAACTTCAGAGAGAAGCCCCTATCTTCATTGAGCGAACGCCTTCAGCTTCTTTTTGGTGTCCTTCGGTCTTCTTTTTACATTTTCATCCTCACATACAAAATTTCTCTCAAAGAAAAGAAAAATTGCAGGAATTTTAAAACGGTGTCGGAAACCTGGCTGATCCCTAAAAACATAGCCTAAAATTTGCACATCCACGCAGATAATATATTCGAGACATACAACCACGCAGATAATCAAAAACACAGGCATTTAAAATAATTCAAATTTGTGTGCGACGTGCAAAAACTTTTTTTTTTTGAAAACTTTTTGCCTTTTGATCCATATTTTAATGTTTTATTTTACCGCTTTAAACCCTTTCAAAATTTCTTTTAACTATTTTGGGCTTTTTAGGGCCAAAAAATAAATAAAAGAAAAAATAATTTATGTGAATGTGCTAATTTTCTGGCCTTTTGGGCCATGAAAACAACCCATTAGGGTTAATATTGGGCCTCCCCCGAAAAATAACCCGTTAGGGTTAGGGTTTCAGGAAACCCTAGGGGGGGCCCTCGGCGTGTCGCCGCGACGGCTGGCCGCGTAGGGCGCGGCTGCCGTGGCGGCGACGGGCCGCGGCACAGGGCCGCGGCCAAGCGCCGCCGCCTCAGGCCGCGGCAGTTGGCCGCGGCCTGAGGCGGCGGCGCTTGGCCGCGGCCTACAGGCCATGGCGCAGTGCCGCGGCTGCTGGCCGCGGCTTCAGGCCGCGGCGTTCGTTTTCCGCCGGCGGCGCAATGGGCGCGCCGCTGTTCCGCCCTACGGGCGTGCAGATTTTTGGATCAAAGGCGGGGGGTAAAAATCGGATTTTTCAACAATTTTGATCGCTAAAAAACAAGTTTTTATTGTTTTAAACATGCAGATCTATTTAAAAAGGTTGAATTTCACCGAGTTTATAAACTTTTTGATCCTAAAACATGCAGATCTAATGAGAAAAGCAAGTTTAGATCTAAAAAGTTTGGGTTTTTACCTCTAGATTCGACGAGGAATCTAGGCGACGGTTGGTGAAGGATGCCCTTTTCGCTCCCCGTTGAGAAGATTACGATCTTCTTGAATCTGAGCGATTTGTGGATCTCCTTTCCCGCGAGCCGCCGTCTCCTCCAACGAGCGTGATCGTGCTGATAACGTGTTGTGAAGGGAAATTTAGGGAGAATAGGTGTAGAGGGTTAAGAGCCCCCTACCCGTGTATTTATAACTTTCAATAGTGGGTTGGATACCTAATTGGCCCAATGGGCCTATTCATAACAAAAACCAAATTTTTATAGATCTGAAACTTAAAACTGATAAAAAAATTAATTTTTATCAGATCCGAAACTTAAGACAGATTAAAAATCTGATTTTTATCATATCTACAATGAGCAGGCAAAAAATTTAAGATCCACAGCATGTGGGCTTTAATACCACTTGTAGAAACTAAATATCTAGATGTGTACAAACCGAATAACACAGATCTAGATATATGTAACATGCGGAATCTTAAATCATTAACATACTCTGTTTAGCGGAAGCGTACCTGAGTCCGTCGCTAATAATATGAAAGATCCTGACGATAGCGCAGCGGACGATCTTCCAGAATAGCACGAATCAACCGTTTGGAGAATCCCTTTAGCCTTCTCCCGGTTTCTCTCCTAGCGACGGGACGTAGAAAAGACGGCTCAACTTTGTTCGTGTATTCCGGGGACTATGACCGCTAATATTTATAGGCTAGCCTCCATAGCCCTAGGGTTTCCAACTCGGCCCATCAACGAGTTGAAGCCCAATAGTCTCTACACATAAAGGCCCCACAACCTGTTTAACTCATTTAGCTCATTTAATTAATTAAAACCAGATCACTAATATATTGGGCTTAATATGACAGCGTAGCACTTATATAATTATTTACCGCATATTAGCCCAACGTTGGATTAAGATCCAACTTGTTGGATAAGTTCCAACAACAATAACCAACGATGAGATTGGCACTCGATTGCCCATTCTCCTTGCGGACGACCCGTAAAGTGCTACGCCGCTGCCGCCGTACGCTTGCGGTTTATAAATGTTAAAACTCGTATCACTTTTGCATGTAAACCTGTGAGACCTGGCCTTTTGGAAGCTTGAGCCATGGTGACCTGAGAACCAAATAATAAAGTTTAGTTTTTCATCGGATAAGCTTAGCTCATGTCGTTAAAAAATAGAAACACATGGACCCAAACTAGTACAATGGTTGCAATGCCATGAAATAAGCTTAGCTTATTGAGTTCATTATATCAATTGGTATGCATTTGTTGAGTTCATTATAAGCTTAGCTCATCGGATAAGTCCCAGATACATGTTAGAAGGGGTGCAAACAGATCGAATGCATGGCAACTAGTAGAAATCGTCATGTGTACATCCATTTTCTTTTAGCCGATGTGGATACAAATGGTCCAAGTTAAATAATATTATTCGGATATGAATTTGGATACTAATTGAGTTCAGAAGATTTTGCATGTGATCAAAACAACATGTGCTTTTATGGGGAATAGCTGACAATATTTTAGGCAGTTGGTGCATACTTTGCTCTATTTTAGATTAATAATACGCAGGACCATGCAAAAATAATCTAGGTACAACATGTCAACTATTCCCTGTAAAATAATCTGAAGCTTATGCGGAAGCGTACCTAAATTCATAGCAACTGAAATTGAAGGTCTGTGTAGTTGGCCTTACATATCAACACGAATCACCGTGAGAAATCCTTTGGCTTTCTCTGGCTCTAATCTGGCGACGGGATGCAGAAAAGACGGCTCTTCGTTCATGCGATCTGGGGACCATGACCATGTGTGTGTGTGTGTGTGTATATATATGCAAAACCTAATGCCTATTGGGTTTGTGGTTTAGCCCATTATTAAACCAGAAAGCTCATAGTCTCTACACATCAAATGCACACACCCTAAACGATAAATTAAAGCCCACTTAATTAATTAGACCACTTTATTGGGATTAACTTAATTTGACAGCCCGTATTACACTATTATTTTACATATAAGCCCAACGATGGATTAACGATCCAACAGAAATTTGTTTCCTCTTGTATGTGAGGTTAGTATCGATTGAAGTTGGTATGGATCCATATTAGATTCTTGGCCAAGGTAGAATGGACAAACTTTTTAGAGAAATAAGTTTGATCCATGTTTACTACGACATATCATACTTGACTTATGATATTAAGATGCAATTAGGATTTGATAGATTTTCATACATTATATATTAGCAAAACAGGGATGCCGAAAAGATCGGATTGCACGGGAGCTATCGTTGATAGGTCTAGATTTGCATTGGAGGAGATCAAATCTCAAACTAACCAGATAATTATGATTTTGAAACAAATGGTCTTCATATGTAGCTTGCATCACTATTTGTATCTATAACTTGGTCGGATAGTACGATCAATCACTAATGAGGTAGGAATCGGGCTGTTAGAGTCTCACATAGATGGATTCGTCACAATAAATGAATGAGAAAACTATATTGTATATTAGATATACATAAGTCAATCAATCACATTGGGTTGTGATCATTTTGACTGAGAGAGAAGAGAGAGAGGAACTCGTCACAAATTGTTGTGAAGCGAGTACACAATATTCGTAAAGAGTTACTTACACGTGAGATTCAAAAATAAGAACAAAATAAACCACCGTCAATCCAAAGACCAAGTTTAAACTATTAACATTGATGCATTGACATCGCCGAAGGTTGGAGGGTCAGCGGCAGCAACCCTTGGCCAGTCGCAGTTGGCCAACCGTGGCCGACAGCTGCTGGTGGCTGCCATCCATCGGTGGGAGATGGCGGTAAGCTGCCACATAGGTTCACTACAAATTGTTTGAGGTTTGGGTCTAATTTGGGTTGATTTAGATCTATTGCTTGGACCATGAATTAAACCAAAGTTAGAGTTTGACTCAAATAATCTTCCTAAAGGACGTTTATTAGGAATCATTATTTTAGTCTAACATCCAATATGATTAGAGAACTATACATATGCTATATAAAGGTTCCGTAGAGTGGCGAGAAGTTGATCAATTTTTGTAATTAAATTTAAATTAGGACGAATTTTTAAATTTATTTCAATTTTTTCCCAATTTTGTATATCTGTCCATCCTAAAGATATAAATAGCTAATTTAAAAGTTTTTATAACAAGGATGTCAATGACACATTTTTGAAAAAGACACAAATTATAAATAATCATAACAAACTAAAAAATTCAAAATGTTGTGAATGGACAATACCAGAGTTGGTTAGGATCACGGCTATCTTATGAATAGTCCCATATCTTCTGTATCCTATCTATATATGATCCTCTATATGCTATAAATAAAGAGCTGGGGGTTCCTCCCCCAGATGATGATTCATAACACGTTATGAGCACGAGCCTCAAATTAAAATTTTCCACACAAAATCGATCGTTGCGAAAGCGAAGGAAGGCGGGAGATCCACACACACATGGTGTCATCCACATCAAACGAGCGTTGTCATTCGCGTAGGCTTTGTTCAACCGTCGCTATATCCGGAGGACGGCTATAAAGGTAAAACTCGCTAAAACGTCATTTTTATCATACGTATGATAGTATTTTCCATAGATCTCGCAAGATCGAAGTGGAATTAGGGCTAATTGCCTAAATCGACATTTTTATTGTCAAAAATCATGTTTTTAACATGTTTAAATTATGTAAATAATGTAAATAGGGGTTTTCACACTATCTCGGCCTCACCGCCGCCCCCCCCCCCCCCGCCCGTCCCTGTGCGTGTTCCCCCTAGAAGGGGGGCCGCCTCCGTTCCTCGCTCTCCTCCCTGGCCTATAGCATGAGGGGCCGCCTCCGGTCTCCCCCCCCAAAGGGGGGCCGCTGCCGACGTCCCCACATGGTTCACCCCCGAGGGAGGTGCCGCCGTTAGCCCCCCCCGTCTGTAGCGAGGGGGTGCACCATCCCCTTCCCCCTGCCTGAAGCGGGGGGGCGACGTCCCCCCCCCCCCCCCCCCCCCCCCGCGAAGGGGGGCCGCCGTATCAAACCCCCCTCCCATTGCCTGCTGCAAGGGGGAGGGCCCCTGTCCCTAGCTGTCGCACGGAGGCAGAAGATCAAGGGGCGGCGGCGGCTAGCCCTAGCTGCCACCGCTCAGCCCCTAATTTTTTACTGGGCCTGAAGCCCATGAAAACAAACAAACAAGCAAAACGGACTGCGGGCCTGAAGCCCGCAGCCAAGCTGCGGGCCTCAGGCCTGCAAGCAATTCATTTCAAAAAATAAGGGGAAAATGACTACGAGCCTGAAGCCCGCAGCCACACTGCGGGCTTCAGGCCCGCAAGCTGTCTATACAGGAAAAAAATAGAAAACAGCTAAAATAGGGGTTTTGGTGGGCTAAAATTGATTAAAAGGGTATTTGGGGCGTAAAAATTCATGAAAAATCATGATAAAATAGAGGACTTTTGGGAACTTTTGGGGACTTTTGGGGATAAATTGGGAATAATTTAGAAATGAAAATTTCTTCCTTTTTATGAAGAACATGTTATATTTTGGGCTCTTTTTCAATCTTTTTGAATAAACCCAACTAGCACAACCCTTGCATTATATGATACCTTTGTAGGATCATAACTATATGCTTCGCATCATTTTAGGCTTATTCTGTGGATAAACTATGTTTGGTTGTGCAAACATTAAAACTTAATAATTAGGAAGATCCTGCGACCACTCTGCCATTAGCCAGCTAACCTAACGGTGTATGACATTGCTCAGTGGTCCAATAATTATTAAGTAATTAAATTGTTTATCCTTTTTGTGAATATAAATGCCTGCGATGCCCGTGATGAAAATGTCTGCTGAAAATGTTTGATGAGCACAGATTTTTGCCTGGATGGCTAATTGCGGTTTTGGTTCGGCTGTTTAAGTCCAACATTCTATTTCCTGCACTTTTATTTTAATTTTAAGAGAAATTGTAGTAAGGAATCTATGTAATGTCCAAGACCGAAGACTACTTTCCATGTAGACGGAGGCCACACTTGAAGTTGAAGATCTTAAATGGGATCCACGAGGTTTCCACATTTGTAATTTCTTTTTTAAAGCTTTCATTTTGTAATATGGATTGTAATGCACTTTGGACTTTTTATTTATGTATGACTCGCCTATCCACGCAATTAGCTCTTCATATAAAAATTGTCTCTGCATGAAAATGTTTATTGTTTAAATTATTGATTCATGCAAATCTGTGCTCTACTAGATAAAATGGCTAAAATTGCAAGTGTCAAATTCGAAATGCTGGATGCATCAGGAAGAAACTATCTGAGCTGGCAGCTCGATGAGAAGTTTCATCTGTGGGCAAAGTCCCTCTTTTTGCTGTGACTAATAATGAAAATGTAAGCGATATAGAAAAGGCGCAAGCCATTATCTATATTCGCCGCCATGTGGACAAGACCCTAAAGGCTGAATACCTTACGATCGAAGATCCACTTGCACTATAGACTGCCCTTGAGGATACGTATAAACATCAGAAAGATGTTATACTACCAAGGGCACGATATGAGTGGGAGAACTTTAGACTGCAGGACTTTAAGTCCATAGCTGAGTACAACGCAGCACTCTTTAGCATCACCTCATGCTTGAAGTTGTGTGGTGAAAAAGTCTCAGAAGATCGCATGCTGGAAAAGACATACACATCTTTCCATGAGAAAGATGTGATACTAATGTAGCAATACCGTGAATGTAAGTTTACCAAGTATTCTGAGTTGCTGTCATGTTTACTCATGGCTGAACAAAATAGAGAGCTTCTCCTCGCAACTCACAACATGTGTCCCCTGGCACTGCCCCTTACTAGAAGCTTAAAATACATATTCTTTTTCCAAAAAGAAGAGAGATTATAAACGAAAAGAAAGACCGCAGAAAGGGGGGATAGAACAAAAGGGCTAGGGCCCAAGTGATGTGTCTATATTTTCTATCTTTTCATAGCATCATTTCATTGCATTTCATGTCACATCCACATCCAAATCCCGCATTTTTCTTACGATACTACACTTCTAACGCCGTATTCGAGTTTCGTAGATATTTATGGATTTTCAGGGATTTTGGAGCGATTCGGAGCCATTTTGGGATATGGACACATCCAGCATGTCCGTGAGTCCATTGGCGAGGCTCTACAGGAGTTCTCCGAGGTTCCGAAGCATATGGGAGGAGAAGAGGAGAAGCTAGCAAGAGAAAGGAGTCAATATGGATCTTTCCAGACGACTTGACCGAGTAGCACAAGCTGCTCGGTCGAGCTGATACATGAGCCCATCAGAAAAGAGAATGCGCATCCTACTCGGCTGAGCAGAGAGTTTCCATTTTCGAACTCCATCCCACCAACATCCTGCTCGACCGAGCAGGACCTACTCGACCGAGCCAACAGACGACTCGACCGAGCAAGGCCTACTCGAGCCGAGTAGGCAGAGCGACACTTTGGAAGGAGAGCTTCGATCTACTAACAGCTCGACCGAGTAGGCAGGCTACTCGACCGAGTAGCCCCGACCCCTTCGCCCAGCCAAGAGCAGCTAAGGCGCCTGCTCGACCGAGCAGGCGTCTACTCGACCGAGTAGCCGACTCGGTCGGCAACATGTGGGCCCCCAAACTTTAGATTTTGAGATTTTTCGTGGGGGGCCCACTTCGAGGTATTAGAGTGAATTTGACTGATGTTTTTAGGGGGCTATTCATTATGTTTTTAATTAAGCTTAAGAGTGAGATCTAAAAATTGTGGTATTCTAGATCTAGGTTTTGGAATTGAGCTGTTTTTGGCCAAAGATCAGATTTTTATTATCTCTTGCATCTTGGAATCTGCGGAAATTCTTTGGATCTCTATTGGTCATCGTTCTTTCTCGTTTTCGGTACGTAAGATATTTATTTCTCGCTAGATTCAATTGCTACAATGTTTTCTATGGTAAAAACTATACTTTTATTTGTCGTAATTGCTATGTGTGAGTAGTCTTCCCTAGGGCTAATGGGTTAGCCCTAAGACTCTAGAAAAGAGATGTAGATATGGATTTCTAGGTTGTGTTGGGAATAAAGGAGGAGTATTTCGGTCGATCCATCCAAATCCCTAGGAGAACTCGTACTGAGATCACGCACACGGTCGGTGGAATTGATGAGCTTAAGGTGTATCTTTGGGATTTAAATAGGTAATTAGTGGATTCAACCAAGGCTCGTGACCATGCCTGGCTCGTGCCTTGAGGGGATCCACCAACGAACTATATCACTACATTGACGGCTACCGCCATTGCGTCAATGAGAGCCACCGAAATACCTCGAAGCTCTAACCCATGAGAGTGGTATGAGCTGAGAGATCAGCCCCTAAATCCAATACAACGTAAGAATTCCATTCTAACATCAACCTCCGACGGTCTTAGCGGTGATCCCTAAGGCCCTAGCTTCTCTTTATATCGAACCAACAATACCATCACAACCAACATTCCTAAACCGGCTGATGGGTTAGCCCTAAGACTCTAGGAAAGATATGTAGATCTGGATTTCTAGGTTGTGTTGGGAATAAAGGAGGAGTATTTAAGTTGATCCATCGAAATCCCTAGGAGAACTCGTACTGAGATCACGCCTACGGTCGGTGGAATTGATGAGCTTAAGGAGTATCTTTGGGATTTAAATAGGAACTTAGTGGATTCAACCAATGCTCGTGACCATGCCCGGCTCGTGCCTTGAGGGGATCCACCGACGAACTATATCACTACATTGACGGCTCCCTACACCCCGTTGTCCTTTCTGACGCAGCCCACTGGCTGTGTTACCGCCTCCTACAGACCGCCCATACCCACTACGTCACTGATATCTGCTGCGGCAGGTTCTTCACCATCTTCGCACGGATGCTGGGTATAGATCTTCCTGATGGCCTAGTGACCCCCCATGGCCTCACGGGCTTGACTTTAGGTATGCTTGAGCACATGCATATCATCCGGCCATATGGGGCACGTCACTGGACCTATCTTTTAGGCATCCATCACACACCCCACTTTGTCCTTACCACCCCTCATCTCACCACCATAGTGCTTGTCCATCAGAGCTGGATGATAGATAAGGTCTACCCACTTTCCGCCCTCCACGTCCTCGAGCCACCCGGAGCACCTGTCGAGGTTGACACCGGCGACTGGGTGCTCAGCTCTTCTGAGGACGAGGAGCTCGACATGGTCGCCATTATGGCTGCCCAGCCAGCCCAGCCTGCACACCCTCCGCCACCAGGAGGCACTACCTCCTCCTCTGTCTCCACCACCACCACCACAGTCGGGATCTCAGGGACTGTCACCACCTTCTGCCCCGAGGCCACTGTCGATGTCTCTTCTGTACCCATACCTGAGGGCACTGACATCCTGTCTGCTCCCAAGCTGACTGCCCTACACATTTCTAAGCAGGCACCAGCCAGCACCCTTCCACCGCTTAGAGACCTTATAGCATCCCTGCCTATCTCCATATGGTCCCATTTACCTCTCACTGGCTCCACTACCTCACCGGTAATAGCCGTCCTCACTGAGAGCGTCTCGACTTCTATCCTCATATTTGTGTCGATAACAGCTCCATCTTCCACTGCAGATGCTTCTGCTACTGCCACCGCTTCTCCAGATCTCATCCCCACTACACTTCACACTTCCACCACTGAGATCCCTTCGAGCACACACTCTCCAACATTTCAGCCTAGGTACCGTGGACCCCTACATGTGGCCGTTTTACGAGAGTCGTGTCTCACAGTTCCTGTCTTGCCCTCGACTCACGTACCACTGACGCTCGTCTGACAGCGATGGAGGACTGGACTTCTTGCCTTAGGCTTGATTTCGATGTCTTCGCCCGCTTGACAGCCACCCATCAGCAATGGGTCGAAGCTGACACGCTTCGATTATAGACTTGATGTGGACTCGGGGCCCACCTCCCGTGATCCTTGCTCACATACCTCCTCCCAGGCCAGACCCTGTCTCGACCGACACACCACTTAGTTCCCCACACTCTCAAGCTTCTGCATGGCTTGCTACTTATGCACCTGAGTTGGTAGCCACGGTCGTGTCCACTTCAGTCATCGACGCACACACTTCTACACCAGTCGAGACTGTTATTGTCCTATTTTCAGCTGAGCCCGCTGCCACCACTTCTTCTTACCCACTGACCGACCCATTCGTCGAGCCACAGCCAGCTGCCACACTGCCACAGTCTCTGGTCCACAGCAAGGGGACCCATCACCACCTCCAGAGGGTGGTGCCCCTGCTTAATGTTGTCCCTCCACCCACATCTTATATTATGCCCATCTGTCTTTTCGGGGCCTTAGTCTTACACAGCTTGGGGGAGGACCTACCATGCATCATTCCATGCATTTGCATCATCACTTTATCATCGCATCATATCCCTTTCTCTTTCGTTTGCACAACTTTATTTTCCATTCACTTTTTATCTCCTTATCCACCCACCCACCCTAGCATCATTTCCCGCATGCTTGCGTGTTCTCAGCAGTGGAGACACTGCTGCGTTTAGCTTGGGGGATGAGCCCTATCACTTTATTTTTTATTTTTTCCATTTTTCTTTCATTTTGCACCTTTTTACTTCACTTTTCCACCCATTTTCCACCTTTTCATCTTTTTTCTCATTCAGCATCACGTTTTTCATTTTTTTGCTATGCTTGCATGCTTGTTTTCATTTTCTTACTTTCTCCGCTTTTCTCCCTTTTAGCTAGAGTTGTTCTACATGATGATATCTCTCATAGCCCTCAGTAGCTACTCACGATGCTTATATCTGTTGACATGCTATTTCGGTTAGTCTCAGTTTTACTATTTATATGCTTGCATATTCTCTTGCCGATCCCTCTAATTTAATGCCTGATATGAATTGAAATTGAATGCATGAAATAGTATCTAGTACGTTCTTTGTTGGGTAATGCACCTGGGTTCACGCATCATTAGGACATTTGGAGCACCCATTTGTTATCTTATCCACTTCTGGTTGCATGCCTGATATTATTGTGCTTTATATCGGATGCTATCAATATTCATTGAAGTGAATGAAAATATCCAAGCTAGCTATGCGTTTAGTTAGAGTATTATCTCATTGAATCGTTGTGCACCTCTGATGAGTGAACCTAATGATATACTGTTTTCCTTCTCCATATATCTTTATGATTCTCTACATATCATTTGGTTTCACCCCTGCAGCTACTTCTACCGCATCTACTTTCCAAAAATTCCAAAAGAAATAAATAGCTTCCAAATAAAATATGGGTGTGTGTGTGTGTGTGAAAAGAAAAGAGAAAAGAAAAGAAGGAAAGAAAATTATTTCCTATCCCTTTATTAGAAGCTACTACAAATACTTGGGAGAAAACAAAAAAATTCCACATCCTATTCCTAGATGCGACGCCTCGAGCTAAGCTTGGTGGGGTGAACCAATTGATTATATGAGTGAGTATGACATTAGAGTGGAGATGGTGCACAACGGAGAGATTCCATAATGCTTGAATTTTACAAAATGTTTTAGCTTTGGAGATTTTTCATGATTTGAAGTGAATATTTGAATGGCATGACCTCTTTCAATTCTCTATTGCATGTTGGTGTGATCTCTTTGTGCTCCACTTGTAACTATTGATTGAAAAGTGCATTGCTAACTCTTTTTATACTAGACTCTATAGATTGCATGAAATTGATATGAGTTGATGGCATTATTTTAGAAGATCCATACTTTTGCCTTTATTGCTTGCTAGCCATATGATTAGAAAGATTTGTGGATAATATTAGCATGTGTTTTATTATTTGAAGCATCGTGATGCTGAGGCTTGAGATCTGATTGAACATTTTAGCATTCCCTCCCATCTCTTATCTCTTTTATTTTCCTTTATTATTATCTCCCGGCATGCCTAGTATTCGTCTTCCTCGAGGACGAGTAAGAGGTAAGCTTGGGGGATTTTGATGTGTCCATGTTTTCTATCTTTTCATAGCACATTTCATTGCATTTCATGTCACATCCGCATCCAAATCCTGCATTTTCTTACGATACTGTACTTCTAAATCCATATTCGAGTTTCGTAGAGCTTTGTGGATTTTCAGGGATTTTGGAACGATTCGGAGCCATTTTGCAATATGGACACATCCAGCACGTCTGTGAGTCCGTTGGCGAGGCTCTACAGGAGTTCACTGAGATTCGGAAGCATATGGGAGGAGAAGAGGAGAAGCTAGCAAGAGAAAAGAGTCAATATGGATCTTTCCTAGGCGACTCGATCGAGTAGCACAAGCTACTCGGTCGAGCTGATACACGAGCCCAGCAGAAAAGAGAATGCACATCCTACTCAACCGAGCAGAGTGGGGACTCGGCCCGAGTTGTTCCCATTTTCGAGCTCCATCCCACCAACATCCTGCTCGGCCGAGCAGGACCTACTCAACCGAGCCAGCAGACGACTCGATCGAGCAAGGCCTACTCGGGCCGAGTAGGCAGAGTGATACTTTAGAAGGAGAGCTCCGATCTACTGACAGCTCGGCCGAGTAGGCGGGCTACTCGACCGAGTAGGTAGGCTACTCGACCGAGTAGCCCTGACCCCTTCACCCAGCCAAGAGCAGCTAAGGCGCCTGCTCAACCAAGCAGGCTTCTACTCGACCGAGTAGCCGACTCGGCCGGCGATATGTGGGCCCGCAAACTTCAGATTTTGAGGCCCCACTTCGAGGTATTAGAGTGAATTTGACTGAAATTTTTAGGGGGCGATTCATTATGTTTTTAATTAAGCTTAAGAGTGAGATCTAAAAATATTGGTATTCTAGATCTAGGTTTTGGAATTGAGCCGTTTTTTTGCCAAAGATCAGATTTTTATTATCTCTTGCATCTTGGAATCTGCGAAAATTCTTTGGATCTCTATTGGTCATCTTTCTTTCTCGTTTTCGGTACGTAAGATATTTATTTCTCGCTAGATTCAATTGCTACGATGTTTTATATGGTAAAAACTATACTTTTATTTGTCGTAATTGCTATGTGTGAGTAGTCTTCCCTAGGGCTAATGGGTTAGCCCTAGGACTCTAGAAAAGAGATGTAGATATGGATTTCTAGGTTGTGTTGGGAATAAAGGAGGAGTATTTCGGTCGATCCATCCAAATCCCTAGGAGAACTCGTACTGAGATCACGCACACGGTCGGTGGAATTGATGAGCTTAAGGTGTATCTTTGGGATTTAAATAGGTAATTAGTGGATTCAACCAAGGCTCGTGACCATGCCTGGCTCGTGCCTTGAGGGGATCCACCAACGAACTATATCACTACATTGACGGCTACCGCCATTGCGTCAATGAGAGCCACCGAAATACCTCGAAGCTCTAACCCATGAGAGTGGTATGAGCTGAGAGAACAGCCCCTAAATCCAATACAACGTAAGAATTCCATTCTAACATCAACCTCCGACGGTCTTAGCGGTGATCCCTAAGGCCCTAGCTTCTCTTTATATCGAACCAACAATACCATCACAACCAACATTCCTAAACCGACTGCTATCTTATTCTGAGATCTAAAGATAATCTGAGACTCCAATACACCGTCACTGTCCCTGTGGGATTCGACAATCTTAAATACTATAATTTGACACCGTCCGCTTGCGGATAGAGCCCAGAGTCAGCACCTAGGAACCATATTGCGCCTAGCAACTGTGACACCGCTAGGTAAATTTTAGGTGTAAGTTCGGGTTGCGTCACCAAGTTCAGCATCGAAGAAATGAAGGGAAGCACAAGTTCACCTGGCGCAGAAATGACAACAAGAAGAATGATGCACCGCCACCCAAGAGGGATTGGGAAGACCAGTGCCATAGCTGTGGCATGAAAGGCCACTTGTCCAGAGTGTGTCGAACTCCGCAGCATCTCCAGGATTTGTATAAAGAAAACAAGAAAAATAAAGCTGAAACAAACCTGGTGAACACTGATGCTCCAGTCAAGTTTTCAGCCGACGACTTCAAAAATGAAGACATGCTTGATTAGCCTTCTATTTTTTATCTTAGCTACTCGTTTTAAGAACATTTCATGTTATGAGAGCTTATTGAATTTTATAATTTGATTTTTGAATGAAAATGTTTCTCTGAAAATGTGCCTATATGTTTCATCTTTTAATAGATGAACTGCTCTCATAACTGATTAGTAGACAATAAATAAACACATATGATCCTTTAAAACAAAGCCCAATATCAGGGCCATATTGAAGGTTCTGGGAACGCAACACTGTTGCTCCTAAATGACACAAAAATAAAGGATGCACTAACCGCTCCGAATTCCAACCGAAACTTACTAAGTTTCAAGGACATCCGTTTTAACGGATTCCATTTGGAAACAGCAAATGTAAATGAAAAACAAGTTACTGCATGTAATGTCTCAAGAAAAAGGAGTAAAATCCATACTTGAATATTTTGATAGCTTTTCAATTGGCTTCTACCTTACAAAGATTCGGAGAGAGGAGGCGGATTTAACTGAGCACCTGAAGTGCCCGACATCAGCCAAGTTTTTACTTTGACATGACAGACATGGACACCCTAGATGAGTGATGATGCACCACATCTTATCCTATGGGTATGGCTTGAAGAACCAGAAGATTCTTCAGAAGGGCGAATTCCCTCGCATCCCTTGCTATATGGGAAAACAAATTACAATGACATCTCTATTAAAATCTGACAAAAGAATCTCCACGATTCCTCGAAAGAAAAATAAGGAGATTGATGTGGACAAATCCACCCCCTAGTGGGCTATTTCGGTACTCTATGGTACTGATAAATGCATCCTCAAAATATTCGTATGTGTGTCTACTATCGACCCGCAACTTTGCTTTTCCAATGCTATTGGCACAAATAATAATGTTGCGGGCACATTTTCCAGACAATCAAATAAAGAAAATAAGTTTGGATAATGTTGGGGAATTTACCTCCCGGTCATTCCATGAGCACTACCAAGCAACGGGAATAGAAAATGAACATACAGATGAACATACAGTGCCGCATGTTCATACCCAAAATTGGTCGGCAGAGTCACTGCTAAATAGACCCCAAAGGATTGCACGTCCATTGTTAATAAAATCCCGATTGCCGTTGGATGCATGGGGACATGCAAATTCTGCATGCTTCATCGTAAATGAAAATAAGACCAACTGGAGGTCAGAGTCTCCAATGCAACTTGCATATGGAATGCCACCGAACATTTCTCACTTGAGAATCTTCGGTCACGCAGTTTAAATCTCCATCGCACCACCACAGAGGACAAAAAATGGGCCCTCAACGTCGCCTAGATATCTATGTAGGGTTTGACTCACCCTCAATTATAAGATACCTAGAACTCCAAACAGAAGATGCATTTAAGGCACATCTTGAAGACTGTGATTTTGATGAGACGAGTTTCCCCAAAATGGGCCCAGATACTGGAAATCTAGTACGAAGCAAATTATAACGTGGGATACAAAAAGTTTGACCCACTATGATCCGGTAATAATACAATGTGAAGATGAGATCCTGAAGATCCTCCACATATAGAACACTGTTCACCAATTACCAGACTCATTTTTCT
Organism: Scilla litardierei; assembly: GCA_030789695.1. Lineage (NCBI taxonomy): Eukaryota > Viridiplantae > Streptophyta > Magnoliopsida > Asparagales > Asparagaceae > Scilla > Scilla litardierei. Next base: position 23,378,032 of record CM061135.1, read on the forward strand.
GACAACCAGAAGATTGTCAGATCACACATCCCAGCTGCAAATACTCCAGCTAGGATTGGCATCCCCGAGAATGGATGCAATCCACCAGCAGCAGAAGTGGCTGATCCTCAACAGAAAAGAGGCAGACCACTAGTCTCCAAGGACAGAAAGGTAAGAAAAAGAAAAATACCTGGAGAACTTAAGACAATACTACCACAGGACAATGAGCTCATGTCCACACCCTCACCCTTCCTGGAATCCACTGCAGAGAAACTGCCGGGCAAAACTGAAATGAAAGTAAATGTTGTACGTACTGGGGAGGTGTTGGACAGAAAGACCATAATTGTCAACAATGTATTCACGTATCATATTGCCATATACATCGCAAAAGCGATGATGTTTATAAAATATCGTTTCATACTCCGTTGCTAAAGTGCAAACGTAGAGATTGACCAAATGTGCAACGAGGCAATAAAAGAAGAGCTGGACTCACTTATGAAACGTGAAATTTTCGGACCTAAAGTCCAAACACCAAAAGGTGTCAAACTTGTGGGTAAAACAAGTATTGCATACATACGAAAAAAATAAATACGAAATCGTATGCTATACGGTACAACCTATAGCCCGATGATATTTTTGCTGAAACTAGGGAATGGACAAATTAAAATGAGCATGCCTCATAAATGATGTATCAGATTCCCTAAGTTATCCAATGCAAATACCTTACGATTTGGCAAAGGAAATTTTGGATATGCCGCTATTGGATGTTGTGACGACATACCTTTGTGGATACCTTGGTAAATATAAATTCCACATTTTCTTAAATGCCTGAATAGACTTCGGGACGTCTATTCTATTGAAGGAAAACAATAAGAATAATAAATAATGTACAACCAAGAGAATCACTTGACAAAGCAATGATTCCTACTAAGGGTTGTCTTTGCATCTAAGCAAAGAACAGGATTTGAGATCATAGTTGTGTTGAGTATTGATTCCCCGGATTTGGTTTTGATGATGAACAAACATAAATATCGTGAACTAACTCTTTGTGAGCGCAGTTATGGAGATTGTCGCCAAAATTCTATGTACATTAAAAGCGACGTCTCAAGACTTCTCAAAGCGCGTGATCGTGTGCCTGAAGCTTTGTTGAAGCTCTAGGAGCATTATTGAAGTCAAGAGACTCAGATTGAAGATTTGAAGATGGTTCGTCAAGTTTATTTTATAGTTTTCTAGCTTCTTTTCGTAGAATGTTAAGGCTTAAGTAGGACTTACATTATAATCTTCATAGCGCTCATATCATAGAGCTAGGATTATCTTAGAAGCCCATAGAAACTTTCCCGAAGCCTTACGCTTCATTTCGCTGCTTCTAGTGCATCTTAGTTGGTTCAAGAAGAAGGACCAACCGACTAGATTGTCATCTAGTCGGTTAAGAATCCTTCTTGAACCGACTAGATTGCCTTGCTCAATTCAGCCTCTTCACTGTTGACCAATTAGTCGGTCCAAGAAGGTTCACCGACCGACTAGTTGTCAAACTAGTCGGTTTGGAATCCTTCTTAGACCGACTAGTTATACTTTCACTTTTCAGCCTGAGCTACTGTTTACTGTTAGTCAGTCCAAGAACATCCATCGACCAACTAGTTGTGAAACTAGTCGGTTGGAATTTGTTCTTAGACCAACTAGTTCTTCTTGAATTCAGCCTATTGTTTTTCAACTCTTAGTCGGTCAAAGAACACTCACCGACCGACTAGTTGTCAAACTAGTCGGTTGGTAAGTCTTCTTAAACCGACTAGTTCTATATCTCCTAAACTATCTTTCTTGGCTATGAACTTCTTAGTCGGTCCAAGAAGAATCACCGACCGACTAGTTGCAAAACTAATCGGTCAGTGATCCTTCTTAGACCGATTAGACTGCTGCAGAAATAGATCCGTTGGAGCATTAAATGCAAGAATTTTCCCTCTCTCTTTTCTCTATCCTATATAATCCTGTGATGCTTCTTCATAGCATTCAAGGCTGATATTATTGAGAATTTGAGAATCAAAGAGAGAGCATTTAATTCATATTTCCAAGCTCCCTCTCTTCACAAGAATATCTCCCTCACTCTTATTCCTCAAGAGAGATTCTCATTGATTGTGAGCTACTTAAGCTAGGAGCTTGAATCCAAGTCACCAACTTCTCCCTAGCCACATATTGGTGGTCATCTTGGTGGAGCTAGGGTTTAGTGATTGCTTCTTCCCCAAAATCCTTCTTGCCCTAAAATCATAAGTTTACTCAAGGCATAGGATTTTGTTGGTAAGTGTTTATATTTCATTTACTTTGATATTGCAAGTTTTTCTCTCGGTTTGTGAGAGAAGTTTGTGATCCTGGTTTGTGGGAGTCACATTTCGTTTTGTGTATGATTTGATCTTGTAGTGGTTTTCTACAAGAATTTCATAGTGCAAAACTTGGGTTAGAGGATTCTAACTCAAGTAGCCGGAGGGGATCCGGGTGTTTGGGACGTAGGATCACCGGGAACAAGTCGGGGAGACTTGGGTGGATCCGAACCCGTTATATCGTTTGTTTGCATTGTCTTTTATTGTTGTCAATATTTTCATTCCGCATTGTTGGTTGAGTTTGCACAATAATTAGGAATTATACTCTTGATTATTTTAAAATACTATTCACCCCCCTCTAGTACTTGTGCAGTAACTATCAGGGCATTACAAGTTGTAAACAAGTACAATTTCATCGGATCTCCTGAAGATAAAACCAAAACATATGTTCAAACCTGACTATTAAACATGAAATGAAAGACCTATGCAAAAATAAATTAAGTCATGGCTCACAGATTTATTATCTTAATAGAATATTGTTATAAACGCCCAGAAGTGCATTGAAGAAATTACAAGGACCATTGTCATCCAAAGTACACCTATGGTAGTACACTCTATGGATGTACAAAAAGACCCCTTTCGATCGCTGGAGGAGGGGGAGGATATGATTAGTCCTAAAGTCTCTTATCTAAGTGCAATCAGGCACTCCTGGCTAACTGCACGCATCCCGATATAGCAGTTACAGTAAACTCATTAGCCAGAGATAGTTAGGCACCTAAAAAGGGCCATTAGACCGGAGTTAAGCATCTTTTGCGCTTCCTCCAAGGGTCGAAAGATTTGGGCTTACATTATAAAGTATCATCCTCCATGTTTATGCAAACGCAGGTTACAGGTCCGATCCATATACTAAGAAATCACAGACTGGGTACCCACAATGGGATGACCATCTACTGCAGATCTGCAAAGTAAATTATGAAGGCAACATCATCCTATCATTCCGAGATCCTCACCACTCCAATGGTGTATTTGAGGGCGCCTGGTACATCACATCCCAGTGACGACTGGGATAAAGGCTGATATTGTGGAGCTGACCACATAGTCTAAAGACCACATCAGAGGCGACGAAACTTAGCACACCTCTCCAGAGTTTCTGGATTCAGCAGCTGCTTAATGGTGATAATATTTGTAATCTGTGTATATTTTCAGAATGTTGTAAATAGGAGTGATGAGATAAGCATAAGAGATCTGAAAGCCTAAGCGCTGTTACAAATCGGGGGGGTTAGCTATGGTTTTTTCCACAGGGTTTTCCATAGCCAAAGGTTTTAACGAGACAAATCACATCAACTCTGGATCCTGAAGTATCCACCCCTTTGTGACGCTCAGTATCCCGAAGTGTTCATGAGCAGAGTCGCTTGTACAAATCTGGGGGAGTTAGAGAGCGTTTGTACTCTTTTTCCTTAACTATGATTTCTCCTACAGGGTTTTCCATTGCTAAAGGTTTTAACGAGGCAAACCTCACCAACTCAGGATCCTGAAGTATCCACCCCATGTGAGACTCCTACTACGCTCAGAATCGTGAAGTATTCATGAGCAGAGTCCACATCTATGGCTGGATAAGGGGGAGTGTTGTGAATGGATAATACCAGAGTTGGTTAGGAGCACGACTGTCTTATGGATAGGCCCATATCTTCTGTATCACACATATGTACGCTCGTCTATATGCTATAAATAAAGAGCTGGGGGTTCCTCCCCCAGATGATGATTCATAACACAATAATATTTATCAAAATCGACCAAATTTTACCATGTCAGCGACTGCAGGGTGATTCGGTGCTAATTGAGCCGAGTTGGTTTTGGCCAGTGTTGCCAACCCCGACCAAATTTGAATAACGTGCAGCTTTTGAATTGGCCGGGATTGCTAATCCCGACCAATTTGCATGTGGTTAGACTTGATCAAAATGTTTTTTATTATTCTTTGGGTTTGGTTCCGAAAAAAGTTTCTATTTTTTAAAAATTAACATAAATTCTAAAATATTATAAAACAAATGAAAATAATGTTTTTATCAAATTTTTTCGGTCCAAAGAATAACATGCTTTGAGGCTAAATTTGTTAATGTGTATAAACATTATTAAAATAAATTTAAACAACGTTAGCATCAAAACATGTTATTCTGTAATTTGAAGAACCTGGCAAAAATTATTTTCATTAGTTTTCTAATATTTATAGTGATTTTAAAAGAATTTTTTGAAAAAACTTTTCCAAAGCCTAAACCCAAATGATAAAAATAAAAACATTTTGATAAGTCACTTGCAATAACACGATGAAATTTATTCGACCGATTCTTGCACTTTATTCAAATTTGGCTGGCATTCATGTACGGAGCTATATTTGGGGGGGGCACGTCCCCCCCCCCCCCCGAATTTTTTTTTGGTACGAATGAAAATAAAAACAGAACAGATTTCTAGCACACTACGGCGGCTTCATGCCTCTCTTCACCCCCAATCCAGCCAAGTCCGCAGCCAATATGCTCTCTAAAGAAGCCGGACAACTACAAAATATTTGAAACTCCTCCTCCATCTTAATCCCCCGCTTAGCTAAATGATCCGCACAGAAATTTCCTTCCCTTAAGATATGCTCAAGCTTTACCTCCCAATTTCTTCTCATCAGCTCATGAATGTCCGCCACCACACCCATGAATTGATGATTCACCCAATCCTTGCTATTAATGATAAGCAATGCATTTCTAGAATCCGATTCACAATAAACTTTCTTGAAGCCTTCCCTCCACGCCAAGCCTAGACCATCCCTGATCGCAAAGAGCTCAGCAGCCAACACAGAACAGATGCCCAAAAACGATGCAAAACCAATGACCCATTCGCCCTTGTGATCTCGGATAATACCACCCCCACCTGCTGCTCCCACTCCCTCAGTCACCGCTCCATCAACATTAAGCTTTACCCATCCCCTATCTGGTTTCATCCACGAAATCAACTCCACCGATAACACTAGCTTCGTCTCCTTGGCAAGATTTCTAACAATTTCGGAGGCCATCGCCCTTATTTTCAAACAGCAACCCACCTCGCTTTCAACTTCCAGCTCCCCCTTAAAAATCCTCCTACATCTCCGCAACCAAATGCTCCACATAGCCGTAACAATTAAAATTCTTCTCGCCTCATCCCCCCCTCATTCCTTAAGAATTTCTCCAACCAATCTCTCAAAGATAGGGAAAAAAACTCAAACTGAATTTCAATGGGGATGAGCAAGAGCCATACCTTCTTAGCCTCCTCACAATCCCGGATTGCATGCAAAGTGTTTTCCTCCTCCATGTTACATCTCTCGCAGAACGGCGAATTTCCAATTCCGCGTGCAAATCTGAGAGCAGCTGTAACAATTCTCTCGTTGACGACTAACCATAGAAAATATACTCTCCTCGCTGGTATAGGCAAACTCCATAACCAAGCACAATCCGCTCCCCTACCCTTTCCTTCAACCAACCTCCTGTACGCCGAACTCGTCGAAAAAATACCGCTCTGAGCATGCTTCCACCTATAACCATCCTCATATGAACCCAGCTTGGAGAGTGGGACACCCGCCACCCTCATCGCCACATCCTCAGGTAGATGCAATAAAAGCTTCTCAATGTTCCAAACCCCCTTGTACTTGAAAAAATCACAGACTCTAGCATCCGCTATCTCCCTCTCTGGTTTCGCAGGAATTAGGCTCGCCAAAGGCTGATCCAACCAACTATCCCACCAAAAAGATAATGTTTCTCCATTGCCAACTCTTCTCGCAACCCCTTTAGATAACTCACGCATTCCCATCAACACCGATCTAAAAGAGGCCGACCACTTGGATTTAACCCTTTCAGCATTATTGGCAATAGAAAACACATCCCCGTGAATCTTATACTTACCTCTCACGACCCTCACCCAAAAGCTTGACGGTTCCTTAACAAACCGCCAAGCAAGCTTCTGCAACATCACCGAATTATGAACTTTCATCGACCTCAACCCCAATCCTCCCCAGGCTTTTGGCATACACACTTTCCCCCAACCCATCAGGCTCATCTTCCTAGCTCCATCCTGCCCGCCCCAAAGAAAATTCCTGTTAAGCTTATCCATCTCTTCCAACGCATGATCCGGGATCTTAGCCGTAAGCATAGAATAGGTCGGAATGGCTGCCGTTACTGATTGAATCAAAGTAGCTCTCCCAGCCAAACTAAGCAACTTTGCCTTCCACCCCTTCAATTTTGCAGTAATTTTCTCAATGATCCCTTTATAAGAGTACTTACTAACTCTCCCATGTACCAATGGAACACCAAGGTAGCACCCTAGCTCTCTGCTAACAGTAATACCAAGGATGTTGCTAATCTTGCAACCATGCCTAGTCGAGCAGCTAGGCGAGATATAAAACCTTGATTTATCCAGATTCACTTTAGCGCCCGAAGCTCTACAAAATTTCAACATAATCTCAGAAATTACCTTGGCCTGTCCAACTGATCCTCTACCAAACAAGAATAAGTCATCCGCGAACATGAGATGAGAAATTCCTGGTGATTCCCTATTGAAGACAATTGGTTTCCAGCTCTTAGAGTCCACGGATTCATTGATCATCCAACCAAGCCTCTCCATACACAGCACAAAAAGAAAAGGACTCAGAGGATCACCTTGCCTTAAGCCCCTCCTTGCTTGAAACCACTCAGTGTGACCGCCATTCCATAATACAGACATACTAACTGTAGAAACACAGTACATGATCACCTCTACCCATTTCTTGGAGAAGCCGAACAAATTAAGGGTTTCTTTAAGGAAATCCCAATCCACTCTGTCATAAGCCTTCTCAAGATCTATTTTGATAACTATCAGACCCTCTTTTCTCTTAGATTTTCTAATAGTATGCAACAATTCTTGTGCCAAAATGACATTATCTGCAGCTTGTCTACCAGGGACAAAACTAACTTGACAAGGATTCACCAACCCCCCGATAACACTACTCAGCCTGTTAACCAACACTTTCGCTAGTACCTTATACGCCACAGGAAGAAGGCAAATGGGTCTAAATTGAGAAATGAGCTCAGGATGTGAAATCTTAGGTATCAATACCAATAATGTCTTTCCCAGTTCAGTATTGAAGACCCCCTCCTCAAACGCTTAACTCACAAAATTGATTAAGGAATCCTTCACACTCCCTCAGCATTCCTGATAAAAGCCCGCATGTAATCCATCCACACCCGGTGCTTTCCAAGCCTTCATACCAAACAAAGCTTCTCTAACCTCCGTCCCAGATACCTTACAATCAAGCCGAAACCTGTCTCTATCCTCCAAATGAGGATGTGAAGAATGGGCTAGTTGTGACAGAGCACACCCTTCCTTATCAAACAAACTCCTGAAGAAATTCAGGCACATTGACTTGAGATGATCAGGATCCGAAATCCAAATACCATTTTCATTCTTAAGGAGTCTTACTTTCAGAAACCTCCTCTTGTTTAACGTGGTTAAGTGAAAGAACTTGGTGTTTCTATCACCATACTTCATCCAGTTGCATCTAGATTTCTGAAACCACAACATTTCTTCATGTTCCAAAGTTTCTTCATATTTCCCTACAAGTTCTTTCTCCAAACATCTGAGAGAATGAGATTCCTGTTTCAATAAACAATTCTGAACTCCCTCAATTCTGCCTCGCAACCATCTCTTCCTGCGGAAAATGTCCCCGAAACAAACATTATTCCATTCTTGAACATCTTTCACAAAGGCATTCACATTCCCTACCAAATCTCCAGCATAGCCCTTCCATTTGTTAGAAACAAATTCCAGAAACCCATCAGCCTTCAACCACATTGCTTGGAACCTGAATACTTTATGCCTATGAAAGTCCTGCTCCCGACCTTTACACCTAAACAAAATGGGACAATGATCTGATAAGATTCGGGGTAAATGAAATAGAGATGCTTTCGGGAAGCTCTCACACCATAACCCATTGACAAGAGCCCTATCCAGTCTTTCATATACTCTGGCCACTCCCTGTCTATTATTACACCAAGTATATGGCATCCCATAAAAACCCATATCAATGAGCCCACAGTTGGAGACCATCCTATTAAATCTGCCCATTCTGTTCTCCGAAGGAGACGAACCCCCGAGTTTCTCCCCCCATTAAGATAATCATTGAAATCTCCCAAAACAACCCACGGTATCTCAACTTCTCTCTCGATATCTTCCAACTGATCAAAAAGATTACTTCTCAACACTCTCGACGGATTAGCATACACCGCCGAAAATAGAACATCCCTACCCCCACCACAATGGATCACGCCATGAATAACCTGTGACGAAGATAACACCACTTCCACATCCACCTCCTGTTTGTTCCAAAGCATCCAAATACCCCCAGAAAAACCCATCGGATCAACCACGAAATGGATATCAAAATTCAGCTTCCTAATCACCTTGAGCGCCCGATCCCCTGCAATCCTAGGCTCCGCAATAATCAGAACCACCAGCTTATATCTACCAATCAACTCCCGCATCTCGCTGACGAACAGCTTCTTTCCCGCTCCTCTGCAATTCCAAAATAGAAAATCCATATAAACCAACTAATTAGGAGGAAGAGGCGAGATGACACGGCACCTCCAACATAACCTTTTCATGCACCGTAATAATCTCCGCCTCATCCTCCATCCGCATCACGCCAGATACGTCTGCCATGACACCGTCATCCCCAATGTCAAGTGGATGTCTCTTCGTTCCTTCGCCATTTAAATCATCCTCCTCCATACCTCCTTTTCTGGTATTTGAAATATCCCCCAAAGGTTCTCTACTCCCCCCGCGATTCTTCAACAGAGCCAATGAAGAAGACTCCCCTCGAGTACCACTCAGTTTAAACTGACCCGCCAGCCCAACCCGATTAAGGCCCAACATACGACCATCAGCTGAATTCGAAACTTTGGCCCCCGTACGACCCCCTTTCATAACGCCCTTCAAAACTAACGGCCTCTTAATGAACGGCCCACCAGACGAAGGGGAGGCCACAGAGTTCGAATTATCCGCAACATTAAAACCCGACCAACCACGTCACACGGCCCAGACCCACTACTCGGCCCATCACCACCATTCGGCCCAGACACTCCTCCTCCTTTCCCCGCCTCCTCCTCCTCAAGCACTTCAAACCTCGACCCTCTCGTCTTGCCATCAGCTGATCTATCCCCATCTTTCGCCAAAGCCTGTGGAAGTACCCTCGATTTTCTGAAGCGCCTATCATTAGGAACCAACCACGGACCGAACGCCTCCGATGGACCATATTCAACCCTAACATCTCCCTCTTTCGGCTCCTTCCCCGGATTCAACAAAACTGAATTCATCGTCTCCTTACCCTCAGCTGCTTTAAATATACAGGGCTCTTTGTGTCCCAATCTACCACATGAAAAACAAACCATACCAAGCCCTTCATATTGCACTTTCAGCCATCTCCCTTCAAAAAAGATCTGTGATTTCAAGGGTTTGTTCAAATCAACCTCTACACAAACTCTCGCAAACCTTGCTTTCTTAAGCAGACGAGTATGTAGATCGAACTTCAGCACCTTCCCCATACAATTTCCCAACACTTTCAGCACTCTGTCATCATAATATTCCACAGGGAGAAAAGGGAATCTTACCCCGACCGCCGTAGTTCCTATCTCCGCACTCGATGGCCTGAAATCCGGCACCCAACGGCGCACAGTCAGATAATGTCCGAAGATCAGCCACGGCCCCTCCTCCATCACATATACCAAATCCTCTTCACAAAGAAATTTAACCAACACAAATCCCTCCCCCAAATCGATGAAATCCACCTCTCCTTTGGGTTTCCAAATAGACCTGGCCTTTGATTCAAGCATCTCCACCGAAAGATTCTGACCCAGGAGTTTCACAATAACCGCTCTCGAATACCTCTGTCGGAGAAGCTCCTTGAACTCCGGCGATAGAGAAACCGAATCCCAATCTCCAACCCTTTCAACCGTAATGTTCTTCGCTTGCTCTAGAACCTCATCATCATCCATCCCCAGCACATCCTCGTCGATCCCATTACAAACCTCTTTAAAGGATCGTTTCCCAGAAGAACCCTCCCCGAGCATCCTCGATTTCATCTTCTTGGGACTTCGCCGCAGATCCTCTCCATCAGCATCTACCTTATACCCCTCCTCAGCCTCCGGATGAACGTCGTCGCCTATCACGGCCGCCCCGGATCCAGAACCCTAGCCAAAAAGAAAGGCGATTTCGAGCTCTACAGGCGTACGATAGTCACAGCTATCCTACGCTTTTTAACTAAATCACGAGATACTGGTCCCCCCCCCGAATTTGAGAAATGAACCAACTTTAAATAATTCTTGGTTTTGGTTTTCTTTTAAAACAAACGGATGAGTAGCCTAGTGGTTGGAGAATAAATCATTTTGGTGATGGTTGCGGCTTTGATTCCTGCCTCTAACAAAAAAATTACTATTTTAAAATATGATAAACCACCGTGCAGTTTTAGATGATGGCCAGCTTCGATTATTGCCTCTAACAAATAAATTAAGGGGAGCAAACGTGCTGATAACGTGTTGTATGATAATGAACTCAAGAGAGAGAGAGAGAGAGAATTTCATTGCTAAGAATAAGTCCCCATAGCTAAGAGCCATGGTGCTCTATTTATATATCTCATAGTGGGGAGGCCAAAAGCCTCTAGGAGACCAAGGGTCCCCATTACTCTAAGTAATGGGGGCCTAATGAATGGGTAATGAAGGAGGGGAGGCCAAAGGCCTCCCTCATTCATAACAATTATTATTTTAAAAAATAATCCAGTGCGATTTTAAACGAGGCCATATAACCAATGGTCAGATTTTAAACTAGGCCAAAAACAATCGAGATACTTCGCTTTTTGATACCCATGTAAATTTAGAGCCACATGGTTAGGGTTTTTGCTCGATTCTTATTTATTTCTTCTCGAGATTTTTTGACCTGATTTTGTTCAATTTGGTGATCCACGATTCAGAGGTGAGTTATCGACAATTGGGATAGAGTTTTTGCCAGATTCTTATTCTTTTCTTCTCGAGGTTTTTTGATCTGATTTAGGAGAATTTGGTGATTGAAACTGTATTTTGATTCTTGATTTGGTGGAATTTGGTGATCTGATTTTTTTGATTCTTATTCTTCTTTCCTTGTCATTTTGTGCAGAGATCGTCATAAGAAAGCCAGTAAATTGGGGGAGATTGAGTGCCAGCAGAGGGGGCGTCTTAAAATTGGTGTGTTACATGTTCTTTTTGGGATGGGTTTCATTTAGTCTTGTTAGGTGTTAGGTTTTGTTTGACCAAATTGGTATGTTTCGCTTTTAATTTTATTTAGTGTGGGTGTGTTTTTGTTATAAAGATGAGACTTCTGTGTGTCGGGACGAAATTTCTGATATCTATTTTGCCCCTTGAATTTAATTATTTTGCCGCCCTGAATTTAATTCCTGGATCCGTCCCTATTGGTATTGGCAACCCAAGCTCAATTTAACCACGTCAAGTCAGTGCCAAATAAACATCTAGACGTTGACATGTCAAAAATTGATGGTTTTGATAAATATTTCTGAAGTTGATGGATTTTTGTGAATATTTGTAATTTTTGGCTTTTTTAAATAAAATTTGTGCACAAGGTTTTGGAAAATAAATAAGAGCATGTTCTTTTGGGTTTATGTTGGGGTTAAAGTGGGCCGATTCCACTGTTCAGCCCACTATTCACTCATTTCATCCCCCACTTTCACTCCGCGTGTTCTTTTTGCTCCGCTTCTCACTCTGCGAATGTCGTCACCGTGTAAACGAGAATCTCGATCTCAAAATCTCCTGGATTTTTGGTGATTTCTGCTGTGATTCTTGCATGTGTGGGTCCCACGAGCTTGGATCACCTCTCTCTCTCCCCCCGCTGTTGCTGCCTCAGATCACCCCTCTCCCCCCCAACGACTCCTTCAACGGTGCGATTTTATGAGTTCTTGCAACCCTAGACGGCGGAAAAACTAGGATTTTTGGTGTTCTTGCAACCCTAGAAGGCGACGCTCTAGATCTGCAACCATGGCTGGTTATTTGGGCTCGTCGGCGCTCTTGATGTGCAACTAGGGTTGCTATGTTGGGATTATTTGGTGCAGACGACGTTGGGGCTCTGCGAGGGGTTGATCTGCTGCTGGATCTGAGGTATATTTGGTTCTTTGCTTCCTCTTTGCTAGGCTGTTGGATCTACGACTAGAGGTATACTTTCTCTTTTAATTTCAGCAATATGTGATATTTAATGGTCATAGAGATTTGATTTCTGAACATGTTCATGCTTGGATTTCGATACTATGTGTGTATATTCTGAATGACGAAGGGTTCTCCCAACCTATGGGTGGGAGAAATTTTTGTCACCATCCCATACAGGAAGGCATGAATAAAAAATGTGGGATTGAAGCAGGAATAAATTTTTCTCACCATCGTATATTCTGCAGTTTGCCACATGCCAAAATGAAACAAGAATAAATGGTATATGGGTGATAGATAAAGCATGCCAAGACCCAAAAAAATGAAACTAAAAAATTACATTGCCATGCAGTCTGCAGGTTGCCCCATTCCAAAAAAAATTGCATTGCCATTCAGTGTGCAGTTTGCCACATTCAACCCCAACTTCCACATGCCATGTAGCATGTGTACGTCGAATGAAATTCATTGCAACAGTTGAATACAACTCACCAATCAATTACAAGCCCCATGAATCCGTAAATATTTCGGGTCCATTACTATTAATGCCCCATGATGATACACCCAACTTGTTGATGATATGTTGGATTTTATAAAATACATTTTTGTATTTTGGACTTCGGAGGGCTTGTGTGTAAGGAGTCATGAAATGTGTGAAATTTGTATGGATGAGGAGGATAAATTATATGCATCACTTTATGTTGGGTGACTTTTCATAAAGTCGCATCAGTATTACAATGTCTCTAAAGTTATGACCCATACATAATAGAGCCCAATGATGAGACAAGTACCGTGAATATAGAGTGTGCGGATTTTGGATTGATGATGCAATGTTGGTACATTGCTAGGGTATGCTTGAAGTATGTCAAGAAACCAGCAATGATAATTAAATGATTAATAATCTAAGTGCAATTCTATATAGATGAATGATGGGCTTGGACATGATTGGTGGGTTGATGTTTCATGTGGTATGCAATGAAATGTATTGGCTTGAAATAGAGGATTTTAAAAAGGCTTGTATATGTTTAAATGTAATATAAATGTTGTGATTTCCCAGAATGTTTTTGTGTTGATGTTTCTGAATTTTGTTAAGATTGTATATGTTTCATATGGGTTGATGTTTCTGAATTTTGTTAGGATTGTATATGTTTCATGTGGGTTGATGTTTCTGAATTTTGTTAGGATTGTATATGTTTCATGTGGGTTGATGTTTCTGAATTTTTTTAGGATTGTATATGTTTCATGTGGGTTGATGTTTCTGAATTTTGTTAGGATTGTATATGTTTCATGTGGGTTGATGTTTCTGAATTTTGTGATGCCTTATCACTTCACAAGTTTTTATGTTTATATGTAAATTGCACGATTTTATGATAAAAGTAAATGTCCTGTACATCATATGATTGAATATATGTTTGATGCAAATAAGGGTTAGATGGATGAAAGTGGAGAAAGTTCGGGTTGTTCAACGTGTACTTCGGCCGCAACGGCTATCATTTTTACCATCATATTCATGAAGTTATACGATGACGATAGTGCTCCCCCTCTACCTAGGGAGCCGTCAGCGATGCGTGATATTCATAGAAAATCACACATGCGTCGAATTCTATTTGGTTCTGATAGTAGTTGTTTACACTACTTAAGAATATGGAGACATGCATTTCTAAATCTTTCTACTTTAATGCGAGAAAGCGGTAGTCTCAAAGACAGTAAGCATGTGTCAATCGAGGAGCAGTTGGCAATGTTTCTTCACATCGTAGGGTACAAGTCAAAAAACAGAGTGATGCAAGTTGATTTTATAAGGGTCGGGGCGACGGTTAGCAATTACTTTAACAAAGTTATGTTTGCAGTATATACCCTTCGGGATAGGTTCATGAAGCAAGCCCCAAATGAGACTCCACCAGAGATAATCAATAATCCTAATTGGCTCACATATTTCAAGGTCAGCGTAGTTATGAATATCTGGCATTAGCATTAAATGATTTATGGTGATATCAATGTGACCTTTACTAATGTTATGAATATCCTAGTTGGTTCCTAATTAGTTATTGATTTCAGTGTAGGATTGCATTGGTCTTATTGATGGGACACACATCGATGCCATGCTGCCTGCCAAACTCGTACCAAGATTTAGAGGACGTAAAGGGGTTATGCAAAATGTGCTTGTAGCTGTAACTCCTAACAAAAGATTCACTTACGTAATGGCCGGGTGGGAAGGATCAGCGAATGATTTCACGGTCCTGAAACATGCGTTGTCATTACCCCCACCCTACGGCCTGCATGTGTATGAGGGTATAAATATCATGTATATGTCTGTATGAAACCTTGGGATTATAAATCGGGATTCATTTTTCGGTTGTAGGAAAATATTACATATGCAATGCTGGATATACAACAATGTATGGTTTCATATCTCCATACCGGGACGTTCGATACCATCTGAAGGACCATACTGATAGAGTGCCTCGAAATCGCAGAGAGCTATTCAACCCAAGACATTCTTCATTAAGAACAAAGATCGAGTCGACGTTTGGCATACTAAAGAACAAGTTTAAAATTTTGACTTCAAAGCCTCACTATCCATTCAAATCTCAGGTCGATACCGTCCTTTCTTGCACAATGTTGAATAATTATATCCAAATAGCAGATCCGCATGATCCCCAGTTACTTGAGGATGGGGTTGTGATTGATGAGGACGAGGATATGATTGATGAGATGGATGACTCGATTATGGATCTTTGCCAACAGTTGTCCATACATGAACAGACTTCACAAATGGATCAGTGGAAATGTCGCAGGGATCGGTTAGCGTGGGAAATGTGAGTGGACTATTGTAACATACATAACCATGGGAACACCAATGAACATGGGCTATGAGGGAAGAGTTTAATGAATAATTTTATTGTATTCTGTTAAATTGCATGAATTGTAAAACAATGTGATCTAAGTGTTGAATTTGCTAGGTGATGCATAAGATGTGGTGACAATATAATGCATTTATCTGTTTACTTTATTTCTATTAAGTTGGAGTTTGATGATATGGGTGGTAGTCAATATTACGTTAATTAACTTTTATTTCATTAACTATACGTGAGTACATGTCATTATGGCAAATATTGCTTTATTATGGAAATAATGCTTTTGTATGCATGGACGGGTCATCTCATCAAGGGCAAGGAAGTGATCCTATGCCTCCATACTATGACCCAGCATACTGTACACAGTTGGCGGAGGAATCGAGACGGAATGATCCATTGCTAGGTAGGTCAATGCTTCGTAGGACGAGTGATTATCAATATCCTACGCCTAGCTACCAAGTAGGTGGATCATCCATGTCGTTTCAACAATCCTCTTCATACAGCATGCCAATGACCATGCACATGCCGCATCCACCAGGCTTCATGCAAATGCTACAAGGCGATGGGGCTATATCATCCTTTGGTAGTCAAGCATCACAAAGTACTTTTGCTATGCCTTCACCACAAAGCGGGCATGGCACAACAGATGGCAGTGACTCGTCCAGGAAGTTTGGACGTCGGGATGATGACATGGATGTATCTATGTATAGTTCCAGGAAAAAAAGTAAGAACCCAACCAAGAAGGGGCCGACGAATAAAGTTTGGCTTCCGGAGCATGACATTGCATTAATTCCATTCCTTGCGTCCCAAGCTCGTCAAGGCCTTAGAGCCGACAAGACGTTCAAGAATACGGCCTTCACCGCTGTTGCTATCCACATAAACAACAAGTTTGGCATAGAGTACAACTGGTTGAATGTGAAGAATCATATGAAAGGTCTTCATTAGCGGCTTACGGATGTTAATAAGTGCTTGGAAATTAGTGGGGCTGGATGGTCAGCGGAGCTGCAGATGATAGTACTCGATGATGATACATATGCCACATAGTGGGGCTGGATGGTCAGCGGAGCTGCAGATGATAGTACTCGATGATGATACATATGCCACATGGGCTGCGGTATTTACTTCTCCATTAACCAAATATGAAAATAAAATTGGATTACGTAATTTTATTATTCATAATGGGTTGTTCATTATTGATGCATGCAAACTTTAGATTGAAAGAGTATGTCAACCACCCCATATCGTGGCTTGACGATCTTAGGCTTGTTATAGGAGACGCCGCCGCGAAGGGTGATTATTGCAAGACTGTGTTTAACGAATTTGTGGCTCATATAATGAGGGTGACGACAATCATGCAAGTCCGTCAACCTTCTCGCAAGCATCAACCGACTTTGATGCTAATGCCGACATCCCCATTCATACGTCGACGGTGCCATCTCTGGCAGTGACAAGCCATGCAAGCCCACCCGTCGTGGGTAAAAAGAAAATGCGTCGTCAGGCTTTGTTGAGGGATGAGCCCGACCTCATGAAGGAAATGGTGGACAATGTCAGAGAGGTCACCTTAGCTATACAGGGAGCCCACCCCAACACTCTTGCACTTCTTTCTCAACAGTTGTATGCCATGACCGAGTATCCCCCACATATGTTGGATAAGTTGTATACGCAACTTAGTGATAATGAAAAAAACGGGTGGAGATTTGTCAATTTGCCCGATGCGGCTAGGAAGCGCTTCGTAGCAAAGAAGGGTTCTGCGATGGAGAGGGCTAGGGCTGAGGCCGCAGGAGATGGGGATGAGGATGACGAAGAATGGAATATGTAAAGTATTGGTTGGTGTGACGAAGGTTGGCCTATGTTGTGAATGGAAAAGATGTGGATGGTGGTAGTCAAATAGCATGTTTTGGGTTTTGTCGTGACATGGTAAGATCCTTGTTAGTAAAAAACACGAATTTTTATATTTTTTACGTTTAAAATCCGTCTAAAATGGTTTCCGTATTAAATGGCCGTCCATTTGAATTATTCGGAAAAATACGCGCTTTTTTAGGGGTAAACGAACAAAACACGTTTTATCCCCGTGTTGCGCATTTTATGTGTTTTAAACGCGTTTTAGGGGCACTTTTAAATCATTTTGAACTATGATTTCATGATCATACTTTGGTTTAGGGCATGCTGCATGGAATATAATAGTATGATCATGTCATTTTGGTTAAAACTATGAATATAATTTATTTAAATCATGACTATAGAAGTTATGTTACTCTTATTTTATATTGATATTGTTGATTTTTAAGTTCAATTAGATGAATGATATCTTGACAGTATTCGTATTTTTAGTCGCATGTTTTATCTGGGTTAACGAATTAAACACGATTTAACCCGTTTACGTTTTAGTCCCGTATTGCGCATATTTGACCGAATTTTTGACCGAACGCCTTTTGAAATTGATCGAATTAAACACGTTTTATTCGCGTTCCGAATATTTTCCGTATTACGTATTGCTAACAAGGGGTAAGATTAACCTTGTGTAATATTATATGTAACAGACTGGTGATGTTGAAAGGGTGGGTGGATTAAGACTATGGTCTAGTTGATGTATGATGTGTGGTAGCTTATGTCATATCAGTGTAATGTTGTATCTTTGTTTATTTATGGTCTAGTGCTTGTTTAGGTATATGCTTCATCCATGACTATGTAGTTGAATTCCGTATAATGTTGTATCTTAGTTTTTTTTCTGAACATGCTATGTTTTCTTAGCTTTCTATGCCTTGGGCATTTGGAGTGGGTTTGGAAGGTGGGTTGGGTCTAGGCATATGTTTGATTATCTGAGTGCTTAAGTTTGATGATCTATATGAAGTGGGTGTGGAATGTGGCAAACTGCAGACCGATGTCCAGTGATGTCTTTTTTTTCTTGTTTCATTTTGTTTTGTGTCATGACATGTTGTATCTGTTACCCCTATGCAGACTGATTGCCATTGCAACCCATTTTTTCTTGTTTCATTTTGGAATGTGGCAAACTGCAGACTGAATGGCAAAGTAAATTTTTTTGAGTTTCATTTTGTTTTGGGTCCTGGCATGTTGTATCTGTCACCCATATACCATATATTCTTGTTTCATTTGGAACGTGGCAAACTGCAGACTGCATGGCAATGCAATTTTTTTGAGTTTCATTTTGCTTTGGGTCATGGCATGCTGTATCTGTCACCCCTAAACCATTTATTCTTGGTTCATTTTGGAATGTGGTAAACTGCAAACTGCATTGCAATGCAATTTTTTTAAGTTTTATTTTGTTTTGGGGTCCTAGCATGCTGTATCTGTCACCCTTATACCATTTATTCTTGTTTCATTTTGGAATGTGGCAAACTGCAGACTGAATAGCAATGCAATTTTTTAGTTTCATTTTGTTTTGGGTCATGGCATGCTGTATCTGTCACCGCTATACCATTAATTCTTGTTTCATTTTGGCATGTGACAAACTGCAGACTGAATGGAAATGCAATTTTTTTTGGAATGTGGCAAAATGCAAACTGCATGACAATGCAATTTTTTATGAGTTTCATTTTGTTTTGGATCATGGCATGTTGTATCTGTCACCCATATGCAGACTGATTGCCATTGCAAACCATTTTTTCTTGTTTCATTTTGGCTTGCGACAAACTGCAGACTGAATGGCAATGCAATTTTTGTTTGGAATGTGGCAAACTGCAGATTGCATGGCAATGCAATTTTTTTGAGTTTCATGTTGTTTTGGGTCTTGGCATTCTGTATCTGTAACCGCAAATGATATGAATGGTGGATATCACATTTTTTGTGAAATTATATCAAAAGGCCCTATGATGATAATGAGGCGTATTGAATATACCTCGCAGAGTGAGAAGCGGAGCCAAAAGAACACGCGGAGTGAAAGTGAGGGGTGAAACGAGTGAATAGTGGGCTGAACAGTCGAATCGGCCCACTTTAACCCCAACATAAACCCAATAGAACAGGCCCTTAATTTCACAAAAAGAACAGCCCACTTTTTTTAGTTTCATTTTGTTTTGGGTCTTTGCATTCTGTATCTGTCACCCCTAATGATATGAATGGTGGATATCACATTTTTGTGAAATTATATCAAAAAGTCCAATGATGATAATGTGGCTTATTGAATATATCTCATACTGGAAGGCTGGCACTCAGGATCCTTCATTCCCCAAGTTGGTTCATATTCTATATGCAATGGATTTTATGAGTTGGTTGGCTGGCAATGATATGGTTTGATATGGATATTTAAAGGAATTTGCATGGGAATGTGTGGGGAGATAATGAAGGAGCCATTGCCAAGCAAACAGATGGGGAAATGAAAAAAAAATATCTGAGGGCTTATGTTTGATAATCTATATAAAGTGGGTGTGGAAGTTGGCTAGGAATGTGGCAAACTGCAGACTGATTGCCATTGCTGTCTTTTTCTTGTTTCATTTTTGTGTGTGTCATGACATGTTGTATCTGTCACCCCTATGCCTATGGATTTCTGGGTACTTTGATGTCTCTGCAATGTGATTTGTATCTTGGCATGATGTATCTGTCACCCTAAAATCTTCCCTTTTCATAGGTACAGTTTTAACCCTAAAATCTCCTCACATTTTCACTCTTTTATTTGATCGATGTTATATGTTAATTGAATTTTATTTTTAACTTTGCTAGGTACAAATGAGTCAACAGTCGAGCTCTACTTGTCGATCTCGATATAGAGATGAGAGCCATGGCGACTTTGATGCCGATTTCGATGACTACAAGATATGCAATTGTGGGATTCGGGTGCCGAGGAGGACGTCATAGACAAGAGCAAACCTAGGCCGTAGATTTTGGAGTTGTACAGCTCGAGAGCATAGATGCACATTCTTCGAATGGAAGGATCACCCCACACTGATTTGTCCAGAATGGTGATCCTGCATTTCATGGATGAGAGTGAAAGAAGGCCCACTAATGTAAGTTCGATGACGTCTTTGACCAAGAGTAGGATGTTAGAGATGGAGGGACGGATGGATATGGTTGTAGGTCTACTTGAGAGGACCTCTGTGCAATTGGATAACATCGTATTCGATTACCGTTCCATTAAGGTCGGACTAATATCTCTATTAGTTGGATTTGGTTTTTATGTAATGTTGATGTATAATAATGTTAGTTGATGTTTAACACTGTTAGAGAATATTTGTTGTATCAGCTGGTGGATGGTGGGATTTTTAGTTCCATGTGTTAAAAGTTGGGTAGTGTTATTTGATGGTATTGAGTTGGAGTATGGCATTCTGAAGCTTGTATTGTATTGTAGCTTGCAATGGTGTATTTACCATTATTGTATCATAATCTGTAGCATCAGTGGTAAATTGGGATTGTTTGGTTGCTTTTTTAAAATTGGAAAATGTATTTTTGATGGAATTGAGTTGGATTTGGGAACTCCGATGCTTGCATTGTCTTTAGCATGCCTTGGGATTTTATCCAGTAGTGTTTCATGTGGGTTGATGTTTCTGTATTTTCCTGTAAATACCTGTTGAGTCATTGGGCCGGTACTCGAGGAAACTCGGTCGACGGATGACCAAGGCCCACCGAGCCCACCAGAGAAGCCCGATAACAGACTCAGTCAAAGCCCAAATGGCCAGTCAATCATTAGGTCTATCTCACGCGAACATGGGATTGAAAGCGGGCTCGGAAATCTCAGGGACGTGGGTAACGTTTGCTCCTATTCATGGTGGAAGATCGTGGCCCCATTATAGGTGGCCGTTATCTCCCCAACGTCTCTAAGAGGACCCCAAACCTCTATAAATAGGGAGAGGGGTCACATCTTCAAGGTACCCGATCTAAGACATAGATCTTTATCTTCTTACTTTACCACTCTACATACGGGCATGCATCGTCAGTCTCGAGACGAACCTTCGTGGGTTGCTCTCAGCTATGCCAAGCTCCTTCTCTTCCTTAAGTTCCATACGTTCTGTCGTCAACTTTGAACAATCGACCCAACGTCGGGTTATAAGTCGATCGAAGGTCATATCACCTCTAGCTACCAACATCCGGCCCAGTTTCTTCCAACCGAGGGTCCCACTCTAGACGCTGATAAGGCTCCAGCTCAGCGCTCTGAGTCTCTGTCAGCATGATAACTGTACCGGTCAAGTTTGGCCTTAACAGGTTGGCGTCGTCTGTGGGAAAGTTAACCAGCTTGTCATCTCAAAGAAATTCAGAAGCTATGGCAGCTGGACCCAGCAACGCCGGACCAGTCGAAGGTCCGAAGGAGAAGCCAAGAGCAAACATTGTCTTGTCAGAGGACGACGCAGACTCCACAACGTCCCCGCCTCGACCGACGGAGGAGGCAAATGAGCCCAGGGTAACTCGTAGAGAATTCAACCAATTCACTGCGTAGGTGGATAGGAGCTTAGGCGCGTTGGCGGCTTTGGTATGCCAAAACACAGGGAGCCCATCCCCCACAAAGGAGCCGTCACCGCCACCGCCACCGAATCCGTACCTGACACCAAAGAGTGGCTCATCGTACCTCCGGGGTCTTGGGGACTCAAGGGTAGAGATTAACCTCGACGGTTTAACCCCCCGACCCACCAATACAATGGAGCAAGGGTCGAAGATCAAGCTTTCATACTCCAGCGGGAGCCCACCCACTCCAATTACCGGGCGGCGACCCGCAACATCTTGGATCATGTAATATGCGGAGATCATCCTGGTTATAACCCACTAAACCCTGCAGGAGGATTCGCGAGAGGGGAGGAGATCCTCAATCGATCTCCCGGGGCTAACTTCTCACAAACCGGAGCGAGAGGATCCGTGCTGGTCCAATCTGCCATTCGAAAGACTCCCCCGAAGGAGAATATCCTCTCCGCTCCTTTTCTACCCAAATTCAAGCTCCCGGCCCTACCAACTTATGATGGCAGGGGCGACCCATGGTCGCACATTCAAAAGTACTTGAATGTCGTGCTGCTCCATGGGGCCGACGAGCCATACCTTTGTAGGGCTTTCAACGCCACCCTGACCAAAAGGGCGGAAAGCTGGTACGAAGGGCTGCCCCGCTGCTGCATCGGATCATTCAACGAGCTAGCAGAGATATTCTGCAAGCAATTCACCGACAGGCGATGACCCAAGAAGAGGTCGTCCCACCTCTTCTCGCTCAAACAGAATGAGAAGTCAATCCGAGCCTTTGTCTCTAAGTTCAATGACGAGAGCCTCGATGTAGAAGAGACGTCGGACATGACCATCATAGTGGCGCTCACCCAGGCAGTCAGGAACAAGCACCTGAGGAGGGCTCTTCACCAGTTCCCCCCCAATACCGTTGCGAAAATGCTTAATATAACAGATCTGTTCACTTCCTCCAAGGAAGCAGAAGAGCCGGACGGAGCCAATGTAAAGAGCACGACCTCTTGCCGTGGAGACACAAGGCGAGAGAAATCAAACTTGGAAACCCCCTGCCAGGAGTCCCGAGACCAGAGGCCTATGGAGAGGAGCCCTCGAAGAAAGGAGCATCCTACCTACGCTAAGTCTGTCGTCCCTAAGACCGAAGTCCTTGCCTACGCCCCGAAAGAAGAGCTGATACAAGATGCTGCAAAGAAAGGCAAATACGAGAAGATGGACGACCTCAAATTCTGTAAATATCACAATGACTATGGGCATGACACAAACGATTGTTAGACCCTCAAGAAGGAGATCGATGCCCTAGTCAAACGGGGACACCCTAAAGGCCCGGCCAGTGATCCATCTAGCAAGGAATGATATTCGAATCAAAAGGGAAAGATGACGGGATCGTCCGTCACTAAGGTGGTCGACTGATGAACCATCTAAAACCTCTGTCGAATTACACGACAATGAACGGCAACATCTCCGACGTCAATAAAAAACACATGTACGCCTTTACTGTTTTCCATTTTTGTTAATAAAGCATGTTTCCTTTATCAAACAAAGCTTTGCTTCTTTGATCCTTCGTAAAGTTTGTAGAGGCCTCCCAACAAAAAAAACTCCTCTCGAAAAAGGACCAGATCCTCAAGAGGTGCTGAGAAAACCAAACTTACGATAGTACGAACGAGCGTCAGCCGTAAGTCGAAGGGGCCACCCCTTCGCCATTGAACGACTCTCGAACGAGCGTCAGCCATAAGTCGAAGGTCCCACCCCTTGGCCACTGAACGACTCTCAAACGGTCGTCAGCCGTAAGTCGAAAGGGCCACCCATTCGCCATTGAACGACTCGCAAACGGTTGTCAGCCGTAAGTCAAAGGGGCCACCCCTTCGCCACTAAATGACTCTCAAACGGTCGTCAGCCGTAAGTCGAAGGGGCCACCCATTCGCTACTGAACGACTCTCGAACGAGAGTCAGCCGTAAGTCAAAAGGGCCACCCCTTCGCCACTGAACGACTCTCAAATGGTCGTCAACCGTAAGTCGAAGGGGCCACCCCTTCACCACTGAACGACTCTCGAACGAGAATCAGCTGTAAGTCGAAAGGGCCACCCCTTCATCACTGAATGACTCTCGAACGAGTGTCAGCCGTAAGTCGAAAGTGCCACCCCTTCGCCACTGAACGACTCTCAAACAGTCATCAGCCGTAAGTCGAATAGGTAACCCCTTCGCCACTGAACGACCCTCAAACGAGTGTCAGCCGTAAGACAAAAGGGCCACCCCTTTGCCACTAAACGACCCTTAAACGGTCGTCAGCCGTAAGCCAAAGGGGCCATGATTCGGGTTCAATATTACATATTTAACCCCCCATTTAGCCCTATTTTGTGTTCATGTGATGCTACACTGTTCTCTAATTCATACGTATTTTGTACACAATTATTTATTAGAGAAAACACTCTATTTGAGCACAAAACAGCAATTAATGGAGTATTTCTGCACTTTTTATATTTTTCCTAGCTTGGTCTCGATCTCACGATTCCAACGACTATTTATTTGTATTTTTCTGACATCTGTGCTAATTACTGTGAATTTTTGAATGCAGAATACCATTTATTGGAAATAAAATAAAGTTGGCACGAATCCTGATGAACACATGGAGGCCATCCAGCCGATTCCCGCTCCATCTGACGGCTACAAACTTCGGGCTATGCGGCTCATTCTCTGCCGTTGGATTGAGATCCAACGGCTGTCGAGCGCCCCGCTGCGAACTCGAAACGCAGCCCCGCTCGACGCGACGTGGCGCGTTCTGCACCATCCGATCGAGATCGAACGGCCAGTGACGAAGAGAAAAGGCGGGCGACGTGGCTCGTTATCCAGCGTTGATCGAAGATCGAACGGCTGTTGTCAGCCCAACCCAGCGGCGAAGAGCGGGAGTTCCAAGCGGAGACGTGGCCCAATCTCATCCGCTGATCGAAGATCCAACGGATACCAACGAATACAAACGCGATGCAAATTCAAGCGTAAGCGGATGTGGTCGCCGAGCGCAGCGAGCGGGTGAGAACCCGTTAAGTCGGACACGTGTCGACGCCATGTTAAATCCCGCATTTTGAAATCCAATCGGACGGCCCACATCGTTCAGCGGCTGATGGGTAGGGTTTTGAGTGAAGCGGATGCGAATTCTAAACCCATTAAGGCTCCCAAACCCGCAATACCTCTATTTAAGGTATTCCTAGGGGTTTTTGAGCGTATTCAAGCAGATTTTGGCGTATTATTGGCGTATTGGAGCATCTAGGAGCCGAATTTTCTCTCTGAAAAATTCTGTAAATTTCCAGAGGCTATTCTTCAGTTTTCCAGAGAGTTTGGAGTCTTAGCTTGGAGATTTGGTGATATTTTCTTAAACTCATACCCTGTATTTGGGTGTTTTCTATTGTATTTTGCTATGAACTTGAAGTATTTGGCTATGAAACTAGTTTATTCTTGCATTATGAGTAGCTAATTCTTATTTGTGCATGGTATGGAGTAGTTAGGGGATGTGAATCGTATTTGTTTGGTTGAATATCATCGTTCGTAAGCGTTTATGTCGCTAAAGTTGTAATTTTTACTATTAAATCCGCTTTTTCATCTTCCAAAAGAAGTGATTAGGTTGATGATCACCCCAAAAGAGTGAGCTTTGATCTCTCCAAAAGAGAGTTTCATACCGTATTCGTAGGATTATAATTTTAGCGACTATTTAATTCATATTGTGCTTGAATCCCCAAAAGGGTATCTTCCTATGAATCGCTCCCAAAAGGAGGATTTATTGAGTTATATTTGATCAACCAACGTATACGAATCACTGATCCTAACGAAACCATACCCTGTGCATATTTCTCATTGATATTTTCACGAATTTCATTGTTCGTATCGTTCACGTATTCACAATTCACTATCGAACTCATCCACACCATTACCACCTAAAGTGTTTAGTTTCTCTACGTAGACTTTCTATTTGATTTAAGCTTGTGGTTTCAACAGATTTCTCCCGAGGATTCGACATCTGGACTCCCAGATTATACTACTTGTACGGACACTTGCGCTTGCGAGAAGCACCTTTTTGGTCCAACCAAGTTTTTGGCGCCGTTGCCGGGGAGGAATGGTTTGTTACCACGGTTTATTTCATTCAGAGGACCTTCGGTGAGATCTTTCCACTTTACTGTACATAAACTTTTATTTTATTTTATTTTATTTCAAAATGGAGTATATGAATTTCTATTGCACAAACAATCTGTATGATGCAAGGTATGCTAATGCACACAAACATAGGATGGAGAAGCTCAAGATCGTTAATTTTAATCAAACTGACTGTGAAACTTTCTTTCAGGCCTGGAGGAGGTTCACAGATATAGTATCGAGCTATCCGCAGCATGGGTACACAAATGACGAGCTTATGGAGTCCTTCCTAGATGGACTACGACCAGAGCTGCAGGAATTCTTGGGAGTCATGACACTGACAGAGGCGTGGGAATACATGGAGTCTTTGCAAGAAAATGAAGAAACCATGGAAGAGACTTCAGAGTGCGATTCAACGGAGCCTTCGTGCCTTGATCAAGAAGAGCAAAGCGTAGACGTACCTTTGCAATCCTTGAAAGAGGAAGTTTACTCGATTATTCAGACACAGGTGGCCACATCCCATCAATTCCAAGAGAATTTCCTTGCTCGGAGTCGGCAAATTCAGAAATCTTTTGAAAATCTTACCCTGATTGCCACTTGCTTAGAAGAAAGTAAGGCTTTTGACACTCATTTTCAAGAATCTAATACGAGTTTATCTTCTATTGCAGGTATACCGAGCGAACCATGTCACGTTGAGGACACGAATAAAAATATCCACATGGCAAAAAGTGTGTGTAAAAAGAGGACGAGCTAGCAATTTTGGATGAACGAGAGGAGGAGACAGCTAGGGACAAGGGTTTTGAGATTATCGCCATGGAGTCAGAACCATGCCCTCCTCCAGTTTTGTCCCAAAATCATTTACCCCTCTCCCCATTGATCGAGCATCATACCGAGAGTAGTGCATATCTTTCAGGGAGTAGTCGTCAACTTGCTTTAATTTATTTCAACTATTTTGATGACTACATTTGGAATATTTCTGTTGAAAGTAATTTTAAACTAATTTGGACTGACATAACTCATCTCTTGCAGGACATTGACAAACAAGTTATAGAGATGCTTGGAGTTGTGTTGCTGGGGTCCAATTTAGCTATTGGAGGAAACTTACTCGCCGAGGAGCGCAAGGAGGAAATTGAACAACTTCCTCCACAATTAAAGATTCGGGATCCGCCATTTGATCACGGTGTGTTCTTTCCAGTAGTGTAGTTTTTATATGCTTTCTAGGTTGCTTGCTTGAATAAACTCGTACCCCTTTCGACATTGAGGACAATGTCCATCTTTAGTTGGGGGGTGTGTATGAGACCTTAGGATTTTTTTTTTCAAAAATAAGGTTAAGATAAGAATAAATCACCAAATCTCATCTTTTTAAAACTCCTTCCTATGCCACACATTCGGATGATTACGCATTAATTGAGTTCTAAAAATTGTTTATGGCTTGATTAAAATATTTTTCCTAATGGAATTACCGTTAATATGCTATTCATGAAAATTTTCAATTTTCATGATTAATATCTCGAAATAGTTTGAATTTATTTCATGCATGCTAATATGATGAAAAAGCTTAAGTATACACGCTTTATTGGAATAGTCTTCAAGTTGAAGAGGAATGTGGCCATGGTTATTAATGTTTATGTTTGAAAATATGGGTGTTGAGTTGCTTACAAAAGAAAAAAAGAAAGAAAGAAAAGAAAAGAAAAATGAATGAAAAATGAATGATGAAAAATGAATGAATAAGTATGTCACTAATAAATAACTTGGTTGGCTCGAGTAGTACAGTCCGAGAGGTCCTTTTGGCCTAATGCCCTATTATCGTCTGATTTGGGAGCCATTGACAGGAAACTCACTCATTTGATGGAGCGATCCAAGTTATACATTTTTCTGCGAATGTTGCTTGATGCGCGTTATGCGGAACTAATAAAAGAAAAGAAATGGTGAATATACTAAGCAACTTCAATACCCATATCTTGAATGATTGTTTTGATAGGCCGATTCCTTGGAAACAAGAAAACTAGAGAAACACGACGTGTTATACTTTCGCTTGCGCAAAACGATGCTTGTATGTTATTTATTCAAACTAAATTAGAGAAAATATCATGTGGTTGACTTTGTTCATGGATGTTGTATATTGATAGTCTAGATCATGTTGGAAAGCGTATTATTGAGCCATGCCATAAGCGATTGATAGAATTTATTGTTTTATTGATCATCCGTATTAATCGGTCTTTTTGCTAGAGACTAGCAAATCGCTAGTTGGGGGTGTGATTCGGGTTCAATATTACATATTTAACCCCCCATTTAGCCCTATTTTGTGTTCATGTGATGCTACACTGTTCTCTAATTCATACGTATTTTGTACACAATTATTTATTAGAGAAAACACTCTATTTGAGCACAAAACAGCAATTAATGGAGTATTTCTACACTTTTTATATTTTTCCTAGCTTGGTCTCGATCTCACGATTCCAACGACTATTTATTTGTATTTTTCTGAGATCTGTGCTAATTACTGTGAATTTTTGAATGCAGAATACCATTTATTGGAAATAAAATAAAGTTGGCACGAATCTTGATGAACACGTGGAGGCCATCCAACCGATTCCCGCTCCATCTGACGACTACAAACTTCGGGCTACGCGGCTCATTCTCCGCCGTTGGATTGAGATCCAACGGCTGTCGAGCGCCCCGCTGCAAACTCGAAACGCAGCCCCGCTCGACGCGACGTGGCGCGTTCTGCACCATCCGATCGAGATCAAACGGCCAGTGACGAAGAGAAAAGGCGGGTGACATGGCTCGTTATCCAGTGTTGATCGAAGATCGAACGGCTGCTGTCAGCCCAACCCAGCAGCGAAGAGCGGGAGTTCCAAGCGGAGACGTGGCCCGATCTCATCCGCTAATCGAAGATCCAACGGCTACCAACGAATACGAACGCGATGCAGATTCAAGCGTAAGCGGATGCTGACGCCGAGCGCAGCGAGCGGGCGAGAACCCGTTAGGTCGGACATGTGTCGACGCCACGTTAAATCCCGCATTTTGAAATCCGATCGGACGGCCCACATCGTTCAGCGTCTGATGGGTAGGGTTTTGAGTGAAGCGGATGCGAATTCTAAACCCATTAAGGCTCCCAAACCCGCAATGCCTCTATTTAAGGTATTCCTAGGGTTTTTTGAGCGTATTCAAGCAGATTTTGGCGTATTATTGGCGTATTGGAGCATCTAGGAGCCGAATTTTCTCTCTGAAAAATTCTGTAAATTTCCAGAGGCTATTCTTCAGTTTTCCAGAGAGTTTGGAGTCTTAGCTCGGAGATTTGGTGATATTTTCTTAAACTCATACCCCGTATTTGGGTGTTTTCTATTGTATTTTGCTATGAACTTGAAGTATTTGGCTATGAAACTAGTTTATTCTTGCATTATGAGTAGCTAATTCTTATTTGTGCATGGTATGGAGTAGTTAGGGGATGTGAATCGTATTTGTTTGGTTGAATATCTTCGTTCGTAAGCGTTTATGTCGCTAAAGTTGTAATTTTTACTATTAAATCCGCTTTTTCATCTTCCAAAAGAAGTGATTAGGTTGATGATCACCCCAAAAGGGTGAGCTTTGATCTCTCCAAAAGAGAGTTTCATACCGTATTCGTAGGATTATAATTTTAGCGACTATTTAATTCATATTGTGCTTGAATCCCCAAAAGGGTATCTTCCTATGAATCGCTCCCAAAAGGAGGATTTATTGAGTTATATTTGATCAACCAACGTATACGAATCACTGATCCTAACGAAACCATACCATGTGCATATTTCTCATTGATATTTTCACGAATTTTCATTGTTTGTATCGTTCACGTATTCACAATTCACTATCGAACTCATCCACACCATCACCACCTAAAGTGTTTAGTTTCTCTACATAGACTTTCTATTTGATTTAAGCTTGTGGTTTCAACAGATTTCTCCTGAGGATTCGACATCTGGACTCCCAGATTATACTACTTGTACGGACTCTTGCGCTTGAGAGAAGCACCCTTTTAAAGTAAATCACAGATTCATTATCATGCGCATGAAAAATGTAAATTTAGGAGTTTCTAAGATGTACCTCTAGATCTTACCATCCGGATCTAGTGAATTTCGGTAAAGGAAGCACTTTCCGCATCCTCGCGATTCGTTCGTCGGCAGGGGTTCGGCTTAACTGACTAACGTGCTGATAACGTGTTGTGAACAGGTTGACGACTAGAAAACCCCTAACCTCATATATATAGTAAACAATGTGGGTGGATACCCAATAGGCCTATTAGGCCCATCTCATAACAAGATGTCAATTTTTCTAGTCAAAATATTTTCTTTGGCGGCAAAATTTCCATTTTTTTCGCAACCCTTTCAAAAACACCTTTTCTCTTCAAAAACAAAGCTTCAGGGTCGAATTACCACCATGCCCCCAATCCTCCTCCTCCTCCTCGCAGCAGCAGCAGCCGCCGCCGCCGCCGCCGCCGAGGACGGCGCACGTGCCTCCGCGACTTCAAGTCCTCGCTCTCCGACCCCGACGGCCACATCAACGGGAACTTCGCGAACTCGAGCACCATCGGCTTCGTCTGCTCCTTCGCAGGCGTCTCCTGCTGGAACCCGCAAGAGAATCGAGTCATCTCCCTCAACCGCGCTTCCTTCTCTCTCTCCGACAGCATCCCCTCCGCCATCAGCCTCTGCTCATCCGTCACCACCCTCGACCTCTCATCCAACTCCCTCTCCGGCCCCATCCCACCGGAACTCTGCTCCTGGCTCCCCTACCTCGTCACCCTCGACCTCTCCTCCAACTCCCTCACCGGCTCAATCCCCTCCAACCTCTCCGACTGCAACCGCCTCTCTGGCCTGTCCCCCCCGTCTCTCTCCCTCGACCGTCTCAAGGAGCTCGATCTCAGGAGAGGCTGTCTATGTACAAAGTTTACCGGTCGTTGAAGGGCATTGGAGGCCGGCATGAGTACTCGGAGCCATAAACAGTCTGTTTCATGGATAGAAGAAAACTTTGGAGCACTATTCCTTAGGCAACCTGCATTAAAGCCCCACCATCTGGATGTATTTTCACATGTATACCCCATGACATCATCTATTACTACTTACTACCTTTAACTATTTTTTGGTAAGACATCTGTCCTTTTGTTTTAAGATCATATTTATGTTTGCATCATGTTTTGTTAGTTGATTTTTTTTTGAGTTCATTTTTTGTAGTAGAAAGTAATCTGGGGGGAATTAGATGGTTTTAGATGTTCTTGGGCAACTTAACTCTCATTTGTAGCCTTTTGTAGCAAATTTAAAATATTTGGTATGAATTTACATCAAATTAAGAAGTTATCGTATATTTTCTCAAGATCTCAAAAGAATTAAGTAGAATTATTGTATTGGATATTAGAGGTGATAAAAATTGGGGAACCGAAATTGACCGAAACTTGCCGATACCAAGTTTCGTCCGAGACTAAGCGAAACCAAAACGACATACAATTTCGGACCGGAACTCAATGAAATCGAGGCGGAACGAGCGAAACCTTATTCCTGGGGTATTTTAGTGTATTTTGCACAATTCCTTATCTATGTCTGTGTGATTTTCTTTGCTCCTGATCAATAAGAGTAGAGGATGGATAAGGGATGCTGTTCAGATCTATGATTTTCTTGTCAGAAACTCACAGGATAAAACTAATGCTATGCGTTAACTATAATTGGGCAAAACCTTTTTGTATAGGCCAAGAACTTGGATTATCACATGAAGGTGAATTTTCTGTCTTTTGAAGTTGTGCTTTCGAGAGCGTTGTAGTCTTCACATGCGGTCAGATTTCTAGATAGAAGAATTGCAGTTGAAGCGAAGGAGAGAACCAGGTACAATAGAATGAGAAGCAGAACCATTTTCTAATTCCATGGCGCAGGTCACTGCCTCTACCAGCCAAGCTTGCTTCATCGAAGGGTCGGCCATGTATGGTAAGAGACCCTCCCATAGACTGGAAGCAAAACATACTGCACTCAGGTTAGCTCTGAAAATCCCCAGGCCCTCTTTATTTCTTCAAAGACTAATGGATTGTTGGCATGCTGCTGCTACAGAAGATAATGCTCTATGGGTAGCTCAATTCAAAGGTGTAATAAGAGTATAGAGGCTCGCGCTCGGATAATGGCTGCTTTGTGTTCAAGCAGAGAATTTGCTGGACTTGAATGCAATTCCGCAAAATTTATTTGTGGACTGATTCTATAGCATGCAACCATGGTTCAGACTGCATACAATCTAGAATATTGGAGCCTTCTTCTGCATGGCATCAGTTATCAGCCATCAACAATCACCCGAACACCAGCCAATGTTTGTGCATACGGTCCATCATATGCTAGCACAGGACATACTCTCTGTATAAACGCAAATGGTGCGTAAATTGTATGTTTACATGGGTAAAACAACCGATATCTTTCAAAAATGCATGAGAAATGAGAACATGTGGTCACAGAAAGAATCTGTCATTGAAATGGTGAGCATGCCCAATTACAGGCAGCAGGTATGTATGATCAGTGCTAACTACAGTACTGCATTAGGGGTTGCGGCACGGCCACCTTTTCCGTCCCGCGAGCGTGAGCAATCCGAGGTAAGTGCCAGAGTCTCCTTGCGGCCGAAAGCATCAAGATCACTTGAAAACACTCTAGACCAAGTATCCCGTGAGAGCTATAACCGTCCCCAGAAGGGAACCGGCCAAAACCTGAGATCATGTAAATGCTTGAATTAGGCATATTATAGAAATTATTGGACATGACACACACACACACACACACACATGCAGTGCAGTACTAGGTGTGTATAAAACTTATAATGAACCGCAAAGGGAGCATGTTTCTCTCAACAGTAAAGTAAAAAGTGAAAAAAGAAATAAAAGAACCTGGAAGGGGGTATGGCCAAGAAGTTCACGCAGTGGCCTTGTTTCTGCCAGGGGATGTTCTGCTGGAAGTTCATATACAATTTGATTTAATACCTGGAAAAAGCCATAAGCATCGGCATCACGAAAACAATCTAAATACACTTGGTGACATAAGATTTCTCTTGAACTATATATACTTGATTCGTCACAAATCATTTCGAAGAATTTCCTTAATATATGTCCTATAATCCAGTATCAACTTAGAGACATGTAAAATTGAGCATCAATTTGGAAACCATCGATTGTTTGTAGGCCTGTTCGCCTAGCTTGTGAAGGGAATATTACACTGTCATGACATGATAACATACCTCAGCCTGCTTTCCAGCATGTAGCCGAACACCAACAGCATCATACATTACCTGGCATGCAAATAAAGAGGATATGACATAAATTAGTTCAAGCTATTAGTACATGTTTCCAATATGCCCTTCTTTATTATTTTGCCTATCTCTATTGAAAATTCAAGACCTCAGACTTTTATAAACCTTTGTAACAATCCATCAAAGGAATAAGCCATTAAGAAGTTGGTGAAACTTAGGAGCAGGTTCCCATGAAATCTTTGTCAACAACTGTTTACTGCATTCTGAATGTAGTTCCTAAGCTTTGGCCATTAGAGACCGATATGAAGAATCTAAAGCATCTCATCCAGAGCATAGCTAGCGTCCAGGATGTATAAACATAAATGAAACAAGAGGTTAACTTTCATTGCAAGAATGGGACTTAATTGTTTGCAGATTAAGGATACAAAGAAGGTAACAAATCAGTAGTGCAAGCTGTCATATATAGCACCATATAAAAGCAAAATCATAGGATAGAATCTTGCATGTTTTTTAATGTGTACTTTCACATGGATTAACATTAATGCTGGGATTGGCCTTGGTAGAAACAATAATCTAATTGGATATTTTATAAAAGACTAGTCAAGTTTCTAAAAAGGATCTGAGTGAAATAAAAAATTTGAAAATTATAATAATTTGAATGAACATATATATTAGCTTACCACACATGCTAGTATCAGTGCAACAGCAAATACGGAACCATCAAATCCCTCCTGACACCCAATAGCTATTGCAAGGGCTGTAACTGTGGAAGAATGTGACGATGGCATGCCACCAGATGCAACAAGTTGCATTAGATCCCAACGGCTCTCCTTGTACCTGCAATTCTACGTAAATTAAAAGCCTTAGGCAAGTTGCTGAGATAAGCACTCCGTGACCTAATTTTTAGATCAGTAGGCAAAAGTATAATAGAATAACCATAAACTTTTATTATGCAAGCATGTTTGTCATCATCAAAAAGAGATAGCATGTTGTGATATTAGCATGTTGAGATACTGAGCCTCACACTGTGCGATTTTGATGATGAATAAATATTGCATCTAACATCTTTTTGTGTGGGAGCTTAAGGTAAATCAAACAAAACACTATATGGAGCAGTGATGAGCTAAACAAGGCCATGGATCAATGGGAGCAAGACAAAGCTTGGGAAGCAAGAATGCATCAAACGGACTTCATTGTAATAAAGTATTCAATGTATTTTTCTTTCTTTTGTCTTAGCTTGTTAAGGCCTTGCTAGAAGCCCACACCCAAAAACACTTTAAAATGATTTCAAAATGTTTTCAAAATGTTTTCCAAAGTTTTTAAAATACTTTTTCAATTAAATAGTCGACTACTACTGGAATTGTAGTAGACTACTTTTCATTGGGAACTCATTGTCCCATGAAATAGTCGATTACAGTTTTTTGTGAGTCGACTATAGTTGTTTGTGGAGTCGACTACAATTTGTATAATAGTTGACTACCATCAGCCCAACGGACAAAACGGACAAAAAACACAGATTCGCGATTTATAGAAAGATGTTTTTCCATACGTTCGAGGTGTGTTTTTAGAAACGATTTTCAACGAATTTTCGCCCATATTTATGCTGAGTTTGCTGAGGCTTTTAGCAAGAATTTTATGCGCAAATATTAAGTTTCAAAAAGTACTTCTAAAGCTCTCTCAAAAGTCTTCAACTTCTCTTGGCATATGTTTTAAAAAGAGATTTTCAAATTTTTCTTGTCCAATATTTCTTGATCTCCCAAAAGCTTTCAACATCATCATCCTTTAGCGATTAACACTATAGTCATCAAATCCACACAAAGCTTCAAAGTAAGGATATAGATAAAAGTGTATTCATTCTGAAAGCATAAGTGAAAATCCTCAATTGTGTGAGGTGGCAAGTTTTTCTCTTGTGAAGAGAAGTGTAATAAGAAATTCCTCTTGGAAAGGGTTGAGAAATAGTGGATTTAGCCGAGTATGCACGGGTGGCTGGATGTATGATATGCCAAGTAGGACTTGGGTGTCCAAACCACGGTAATTCTCGTATTTGCGCTTGCTCGCTATTTTCTGTGATTATTGTTTTATCTCTTGGTTGTTTATTTGCACTGCATACTTTTATTAGCAAGTGATAACTGTTGATTCAATTTAAATTTGGGTAACTCCATTTGTAAACTTAGATAGATTACCTAAATGAATTTATATACACTAATCACCACCTCTAATGTCTACTTGCCATCCGTATGGGATCCCAATAGTTGCAACATTAATTGATTAATTTACGTGATTTTTCATAGCATTCAAAGTATTCTCTTAGCTCTAACAAGTTTTCTCTTAGCCAAAATTTAATTCTCTTTTGCAAAAGCTTTTGATCAAAATTCTTGGCCATGCTTGGAATCAATTCTCTCAAGATTTAATCTTGACTTCCAAGAGATTGATTCAAGTTATTTTGTTTGATCTCCTTGAGTTTAATTTCATCTTTTAGAGATCAAAAGAATAGTTTTCTTATAGCCACAAAAACACACATCAAAGCTTCAACCTCTTTTGGCTATATAAAAGGTTATGATTCAAATCATTCATTCAAGAGAAATGTTTGTAAAATCCACATAAGGGTTTAGTGGTAATAATTTACATTCAGTTGAATTGTAATTTGTTTGTTATAAAAAGCCTCTAGGGTGAGGTCCTCTCTGAGAAGAGATTGAGTTGTATTAGAAGACCACTCTTGGAGTAGTGGCACTTGTATTGGTTGGAAGCCCCCGAGTTGAGGCAAGTGGCTTCCTAGTTTAAGTATTGATTAGTGGAGAAAATCCCAACGAGGTTGGAGACTGGACGTAGCCCACGTGAGGGTGAAAGAGGATAAATTCCTTTGTTTGCAATTGTGTTTTGTCTCTCATTTTAGATTACTTGCACTTGTGCTAAATTTTTGTTGTGCATCACTCTCTTGCAAGTAGTTAGTTTTTGTTGATTAAGTAACTAAGAATGTAACTCTCTTAGAAGACTTATGCATAGCTAGAGGGACTAAAATTTTAATTAAGCATTATTTTTGAAAAACACTAATCACCCACTTAGTGTTTGTCTACCATCTACAGGGATTCCAACACTAATACTTTTATTGCTTCATCTGATAGCCATAGTTCTTAGATTCTAAAACAGCATCTCACATAACAGGTACTAAAACATATTTAATTCCAAATTATTTTCATGTTTAATAACTCATGTTTGTATAGCTGATAGTACATCATCTGTTGTTTCTGGTTAGAGAGTAGTTTATGCTACTCCTACATCATACTAACCCGTCTTATATGTTCTTAAATTTTATGTTAATTTTATATCGATATCAGAAAAATTACTTAATGATATTCTTTCCTTCATGTTGTGCTTTTCAGGATATTCAAACCAGGATAAGAATTAGTTCAGGTCATGAGTGTGGAGGAATCTACTACCTAGATGATAATCATTCATATGCTGGTTTTGTTGCATTATCTTCTTTCGATACTCTATTACAGCATCATCATCTATTAATCCACTTGTCTCTTTAGAAACTGAGGTTTTGCATATTGTGTTCAATATTTCTTCTTTACATGGGACTCTTGTAAGTGAGGAAAGCATCACCATTCTTTTTATCCTATAGCTATATCATAGTTGTAATTGATTTCCATTTAAGTTGGTCTATTTTGATGTTTGGAGATCAAGTCGTGTTTCTTCTTTTATTCATAAATGCTTCTCTCTTACTTATTATTGATATTCTAGAATGGCATAGGTTTATCGGTTAAAGGATATGTCTTCAATACTTGATATTGTTAAAAAATTTAATGAAATAATTAAATAAAACCCCAATTTGCTATCACTATATGTATTTATGCATAGATAATGCTTTTGAATTTATGCCTAATGATATTTCTAAACTTTATACACCTCATAGCATTCTGCATCAGAACTATTGTCATTATGCGTACTAATGAAATGGGGTACGTGGACATCTTGACGTAGCAATGATACTTCTAAATGAAATAAATGTTTCAAGTATTTTTCATCTGATGTTGTGTTGAATGCCATCGTTTGTTCGTAATGGTTGAATTTCTTTTTTATGTTTGTATCCTAATAAACTTATTTGTGCTCTGTCATCTTGTATTTTTTGATGTACTTACTTTGTACTGAATATTGAGCCTAAACTTGACAAGTTATCCCTTAAGTTCATTAAATATGTTTTTGTTGAATGCTTTAAGACAACAAGATTATCGATATTATAATCATGTACATTGTAGGTATTATGGGTCTGCTGATATTATATTCTTTCAGTTTGTATTATATTTTTGGGTTAAGTCAGGGATCATATATTCGCTTTCCTTTATTCCATAATATCTTGTACTGGAGCAATAGAAGTGTTTAGTACATCTAAACCTTTGTATGTTTATATTAGAATTCCGAGAGATGCCACCATGGCCATTTCCCCTACTAATCCATCATCAAAAGTTGCGTATCCTGCACATTTATCTTCTTCACATGGTTTTGCTTTATCAAATTTAGAATTTCTCATTACTCTTTGCAAGGGTAAAAAGTCGATCACTTTGCATTATATATCTTATTTTATCTTTTATGATTTCATTAACCTTTCTTTTCAGCATTTTACCTTATTATTATCTTTTAATTTTATATTAAGACTTATCAGAATGTTTTGACGAATCAATATTGAAAGCATAATATGGTGAGTAAGTGGTTTCAAGGATTATAAGAGTTAGTTTTGCTTTCTCCCAAGCAGGATTTGTTAGTTGTTGTTGAGTATTTACGGTGAAGTATAAGATAGATGGTAATATTGATATATATATAAAGATCGCTTGATTGCAAAAGAATTTTGATGCGGCATGGATTTGTGGGCCAGAGGCATTATCGTAAACTGACAATTTCTCTTATGTTTTTCTATTTAAAGTCTTGAGTCGGTCCCAATGGGGTTTATGAGAGATTTGTGAAGAAACTCCTCTAGTTTATTTCTTATATAAATTGTATTAGGATTTTCCCTATTTACCTTAGATTAATCCCTAGTTAATTGTTCCATCTATTTGTAGTAGTTATTTAGGAAGTAGCTGATTTGTAGTAGTTAATTGATAATTTCAGATCTTAAATATCAATAAAAATCTCCTTTTTATCATCAAACCCTAGTTGATCGTATCAATTTGGTATCAGAGCGCAATATCCATGGCGAACACGCGATCAAAGGAGCGGATTGATTTGTTGGAGGAGAAATTGGAAAAGTTCGAGAGCAAAGTTGAAGAATGGCTCCAAGAGGTAAGGAAGGAAGCGACGGAACAATTGGATCGACGTTTGGCGCAACTTATAGAGGCCATCCAACAAAACGCAGCGGCATTGAATCAAAGTGTGGCGCTCGCCCAAAAGGTAGACTCGTATCTGGCCCAAACCCTAGATCCGAAGGTAAAGGCAAGGACTTTTGGTAAGGAGCTTTATTCCCAAAAGGTAGACTCGTATCTGGCCCAAACCCTAGATCCGAAGGTAAAGGCAAGGACTTTTGGTAAGGAGCTTTATTCCCAAGATGATCTGGTACCAGATCTGAAGATTTCAAGCGTAGATCTACCAGTTCCGAAGAGGAAGGCGAAGAACGTCGCAGATCTGAAGAAGACGAAAGAAAACGACGTAGATCTGAAGCTTCCCGACGCCAGCGACTCAGATCTGATGTCGACGAAGAGCGGCGGGAGTCATGAGACACCTCTGGGGGCCGCAACATCTTTGGCGATCCCTCAGAGGGCATCGCTGGCCCCGACGAACCCCCAAGGGGCGACAACAGCTCCAGCGAGCCCCCTGGGGGTTTCAGCTAGATTTTGGCAACGTCTAGATTTTGGCAGAAATTGGCTTGGACATGCGTCTGTAGAACAAAGGTCAGACGACTGATCAACGGCTAGATTTTCACCAACGGCTATAATCTGAGCCAGGACAGACGACTGTAGAAGACTACACAGGCGATGTACAACTATGCAGGCGCCTGTAAAGACTTCGTCAGGCGACTGTCATATGTGTGATGGAATGGAGCTGAGAAATGTCAACTTACGTACTTGTGCATTCAAGTGACTGATGAACAAAGTCCAGGCACCTGAGGATTAACAGGCGGCTTAAAACTCTACATCAGTCGATTGACACACAAGATAGAGGGATGCACAAAGTTGACAAGTTACGCACTTTGGCACATATGAACAATGTCCAGACGCCTGATGGTTGACAGGCGCATGTCTTTTGTACTTCAGTCGCCTGCACCAAAAGCTCAAGTAAGAGTCGAGAAAATATTAACTTGAGCTGTGCATATCAGCTGCCTGTAGAAGGCTGGCCAGGCGCCTGGTGAACCACCAGTCGCCTGTCATGCCTTCAGTAGGCGCTTGAAGGAAGGGCAGCGACTCCAATAAGAGTTCGCGGCAAGGAAAACCTATTGGGTTGGATTCTATGATGATCCTAAGGTTCTCTAAGATGGTTGATGCATATGAATTAATGAGACCATCTAATCAAGGCATTACAAATTCCTATACTCAAAAAGAGAAAAGCAAGTAATAAGAATTACATGGATTGTAATTTTCTTCTTCTAGAGTCTAAGTCCTCAAGCATGAGTAACCTTGATCTCTCCATCATCTTCCAAGCTTTGGCACCACTTGATGAGCTTTCTTTCATCAAGTTTCAAGCTTTGGCGATGCTCCTCTTAATGTACATCATTGCACCAAGCTTTTAATCTCCAAAATGCTATCTTCAATTGTTAAACATGAGACTAAAATATTGAGAGTTATTAGCAACAACATAATGTAGTGATAATCATCAAAACAATATTGATCTAAAACACCAATACCTAACAAGTTCTCCACTCCTGATCGGATATGCCCGTCGGCTTCTCGTCCAATGCGATGTCTTGACCAAGTTGGTTCAAGACATCCATGACTTCACATCTCCACATACTGAAGTTTATTCTTCCATCAAACTTCTCAATTTCAAACTTCGTGTTGGACACGACAGCCCGACCAACTGGAGCATGTGACCCAGAAGTCGACGCCTTTGAGGAACTGTCATCGCCATCACTGCTCAGCTTCGTCTCCTCTGTTGATTTATGGAACCGTCAAGCTTCGATACCAATTTGTTGTGCGGCGTCGCGGAAACTCGGATCGTCGAAGAACCCTGGAACAAAGATGAACAAGCAAACAACAACCAATAGAGCACTATGAGAATTGCTTTTAGGCCGTTGACTGGCCAAGGGGGAACACCGATAAGCTTTATTACGAAAGGAGAGAACAAACAAATCTTCTCTTCACAAACAAAGAAGAAGCACACAAGATCTCTCCAAAAGCTTACAATACAATTTCTCAAAGTTGGCTCTCACAAATGACGGCTCAAAATCCCTTAATGTGTTCCACAATGTTTCACCCAAAACCCTGACCTAAATCCCCGTATTTATAACGCTAGGTAACAATAGGTGTGGTGTCATCATCGACTAAGAATTTCAGAAGATACGGATCCCGACTTTAACAGCATCCTATTCAATCACAGCTTTACGTAATTAATGTGCCACACCCTAGTGGGCCTCCACCGCATCTTAGTGTGCCGCATCCCAATGGGCTTCCTTCGACCGACCGATTTTCCTTTTGTATCGAACGACCGAAGTGCCGAGCCAAGCATACGAGCTATCGACCCATGAGCCACCGAAGGACCGATCGATCGATCACAGACTTCAACCGAGTTACGACCAAACGAACTAATACCGAACGATCGACCACTAGACCCAAGCTGATGACCGATCGATCAACTACGATATAGAAGACCAAATGCTCAGCACCCTTATACCTGACTTGTGCAGAGACAGATATGTCGAATCCAAGCACAGTCGAGTTATCTCTGCACAAGATAACTCGTCTGTAAAACCAATGCTCCTTCAATACTGAATCGAGCCAACTTCCACAAAAGAAGCATCTGGAAGAGATTTAATATATCAGAAGAATGTGTTTAAAAATAAAAGTTTTGTCTGACTCCAGTTATGCAAGAGTAAGAGATATAAGAGATATGCTTCTCGATATTACACATACGTTAGAGGTAATCTTATTGCTCAAAGAAGTACGAAGCAAATATACGATAGCTTGCTCGGGTGCTAACACAGAATATAATGCCATGGCTTATATAGTAAGTGAGATTATATTGTTAAAGACGGTGTAGGCAAGGGCGGAGCTATGTTGGGGCTTAGGTGGCTATAGCCAGGGTAAGTTTTTGATTACACCCTTGTACACTCCTTTACAACATCAGAAAGTAGCCTAGTTGGTAGAGCATTCATTTCTTACGCTGGAAGTCATGGTTTCCATCCATGGCATCCCCAATTGGTAGAGCATTCACTTTTTCTTCTATTTAGAAAAAATTTACTTGATAAAAAATTCCCATTAACATCCTTCATTTATTTGATTTCGGCCCTCTTGTAATGCTTCAATTTTCAAAATTAATGTTAATGCGTTATTACCCTTACTTTGATTAAAGGTTATAGTTGCCCGATTTTTTTATTTGTTATCTTTGGTGGTTATCACTTTGCCAAATTTCTTCTGGGCTTCAGCCTTTCAAACCCATCGTATTTTTAATTAGCGAAAGAATGTGGGGAACTAATATTTTTAGAAAAGATTTTAGATTTCGATGAATCGATTTCTTGATGAGGGAAGCTTGTCCATTACTAAAGATGCTCATGTCTGTGGAATTTTTTTGGAAAATTTTGAATTT
Source organism: Scilla litardierei (assembly GCA_030789695.1). NCBI lineage: Eukaryota > Viridiplantae > Streptophyta > Magnoliopsida > Asparagales > Asparagaceae > Scilla > Scilla litardierei. The sequence continues at coordinate 23,419,867 of CM061135.1, forward strand.
TTTTTGATATAATTTATAATTAATGATGATCAAGATGTAACATTTTTAGACAAATTCCTCACTAATTTAGTGTATATACTGTTAAATTTATATAGATTAATGACCAATGTGCAATAGTTTATAACAAATTGATATCAAGATTACATATTAACCTATTAACCACTAAAAATTTTGTATTTGGATGAATCGATACAATGAATAACATGAAACATTTCCGATTTACGATCTAAAGAAGTCACTTTTACAAAATTAAGTTCAATCTTTCAGCATATTTTCTCGCAATCAAACATAATCTACTCTACTTCTCCATCAACACATAATAAAACACTATTTATAAATAACCGAATATTAAAATTGTATTTGCAACTGTACTTTGCCCAAAAAGCCAAAAAAACTTGTACCAAAAAGATCCAGAAATGAAGCATATTAACAAAAAGAAAAGAAAAGGCAAAATCCCTATCACCACACAAATCCCCCCTTTTGAATAAAATGTCTCTAAAAGGCTTGCCCGCCAACTGTCAAAATCCAATATCCCAAACCTAATTCGCATCCTTTTTGTATTTGGTCGGTAGCCCAGGGAAACAATTCCTCTCTCCGCCCTTGGGTGTAGGAGCTTGGCTTCCAAGATGATACGCATATGCCTATGTACTATATGACAATCACACAGCAATATACATAGCCAATAATCTGATGTTTCGTGAGAGGACCAAACATAGAGTTAGATTGCTATTTTATTCATGATGATGTGGATGCAAAGTTTGGGTATTTGGGCTTACTTAGAGGCCCATACCCGCTTTTGTATCGTGTGCTATACATATCGATCCAATGGAGAGGAGATGTTCCCAAAATCTATGATTCTAACAAAAGGCTTTCTCAACATCAGGAAGGGTGATCCCTTCCCTTATTCATTATTACTAACAATATAACGATATTACTGCAAAACTTCAAGGTTAGGTTTCAGCGCATCGACAATAACCAAAGAGACGGTAAGACCAAACTCAAAGCGCATTCAATAAAAATCACAACAAAGTCCAAACATTTGACCCGACAATGTACGATTGAACCCTAAATTATCATTCTTGACCATGCGAAACGAGGAGGAAGCGTCTCCGTAATTGCAAAGAAGGGAAGAGTTATACCAGGTGGTGACGAACTTGATGGATTGGGCGATGGCGAAGCCGAGGACGGCCGAGATCAGGGGGTAGTTCTGAAAGATCGACAAGCAGCTGGTCGAAGACGAGGTGGATTCTGATGATGACGATGAGAGTGTGGAATTTGAGGAATAATCCCCTAACTCATCCATCATCCTCATGTTTCTTGATTCTTGATTCTTTCTTTTTTTCTTTTTGCGTTTTTTGTCGCTCTTTTTATTTTTATTTTTTTAAAATCTTTTCCTCTTTTAGGAGAAGGGGAGGAGAGATCGATTATTTGGGCTGCTTCAAAAAACCAAATATAGCCGAGGACGATATTTATAGGGGGGCCAAAGCTAACGGTCGTCCCGAACATTCGGGGATCAACGGGTGGATTATTCTCCGGAAGTACCCAACTTGTTCATTAATTCATTGTCGCGCCTACAAGATTCTTGCAGAATGTTCCCCTGTAAATATGACCCTTTTCTAATTAACTGAAAATAAAATGATACGTGTGAAAGGAAGACTGATATGATAAATTTCACTACGACTTTGTTGATAGGATAAATTATATATTTTGTCAATTTCATGAATAAGAAGTAGAATTATCATTTGAAAAAAACAATTTCAATTAATATTTGTGCTTGCATGGTTCAAAGTCCAAAACCAATCCGATCCAAACCTGATATGAAAGGGACAAAGGGAGTTACTTTGCAAACGGACCATTTTGCTCAGCGCTCAGCGCACATAACGTTTAATTTTTTTTGAAAAATAACGAAATTGTCATTTTCAAATATCCCGAAATACCACCGTCAAAAATTACTCAGCGCACGTACCAAATTACTCACAACGCACAGCGACCCCAAAAACATTACTCGCCGCGCACATCTAGCCAAAAAAAAGAATTGTTACGCTTGCACATACCGTTTTGCTCTGCGCACGACCGTTTTTATTTTTTATTTCGCACACGACGAATAAAATATTATTATTTTCATTTCTACTCAGTACACGACCGGGAGTACCGAAAATACCTCTTACGGCAAAACATAATAACATCATGAGAAAATTATTGAAAAAATCAAATTAATTCCAAAAAACGTATAACATATACGAATCGAATGACGGATGCCGTAGATCATGATGACAAGAAAGTTGATGATCGAATAAAACGGCCGAAATATGACGATCGACAATTTTTTTTACAAAATTCTCTGTTGGGTTGATAATTTGCACATATTACTAACCGCGCATAACAGCTAAATTTTGCCTGTTGTGCGATAAGAAAAAATATGCATAGAGCAAAATTACTCAACGCGCACAACATGCAAAATTTCGCGTTGGGCACTATTGTGCGTGTTGAGCAATTTTGTTAAATTTTTGCCCGTTGTGCGTGTTGAGCAATTTTGTTAAACGCACCACAAGTTCTCAACGCGCACAACAGGCGCGTTGAGCACTGTCGTTTAGTTTTATAAAATTACTCAACGCATACAACATGCAAAATTTCGCACTGAGTAATTTTGTTAAAATATACTACAATTGCTCAATGCACACAACACAAAAATTTTGCATGGTGTGTGCGTTGAGCACGGGCGTTTTGTGTTAACAAAATTACTTAACGCGCACAACAGACAAAAAATTTTGTTTGTTGTGCACGTTGAGTAATTTTGTTAACACTTACCACAATTGCTCAACACGCACAATAGATAAAAATTTTGCCTATTGTGCGCGTTGAGCAATTGTGGTTATTGTGAATAACGTTGCTTAGTGATTAATCAGTGATCAGTGATTAGTGATTAATCAAATATATCAGCGATTCGTGATTATTGATTAAATAATTAATCAGTTATCAGTCATTAGTGACCAGTGATTAATCATATATAGCAATGATTAGTGATTAATTAGTGATCAGTTATAGAAATTTTTCCTGCAAGATGATATATATGCATGTTTCATGCAAATTTGCATGTATCGGTATCTGTTTTACCCAATATTGCAGTAAACAGCTTGCAAACTGATACATGTCAGTTTGGATGAATAACTATGACACCAAATACATGACCCTGAACTATCATTAATTCATGCAAACTGATACACCAAATTATCATGAGACCAAATATCATTCATGTAAAATTGAATGAATAATATGTTAACTGGTACAAACTGATACATGCAACCTGAAACTTTCACATTTTGGACTTCACATCATGAAACTTCATCATTTGTGGACTTTGATAAATATCAATGTATCAAATATTCAAATTTTGGACGTTTCATCAAGGTAATACAATGTATCAAAGATGTCAATGTTGGACTTTGCTTCAAAGTAGCATCAATGTGTATCAGATATCTCAATATTGGATTGTGCTTCAATTTAGCATCAATGCAGCAGATATGTCAAATTTGGACTTTGCTTTGGCATCAGTGTATCAAATATGGCAATTGTGGTCTGTGCAATGTATCAAAAAATATCAATTTTGGTATTTGCTTCAATGTAATGCAGCAGATATATCACATATATGGACTATGAATCATTGTATCAAAATTTAATGACAATGTATTATATATAAATAGCTTCTGTATTCCATGATACTACAACATAAATGCATACAAAAGTACAGTAAACAACAAAGTAGGTATACAACCAAAACAAAACAAGCACTACCCTATGGCTTGACTACCCAGATGTTGTTGATATGTTGTTCATCATATAATTGCTACTGGCAACTTCTCTTCTGTTAATTTCATTGCCACTAGAAAAGGAGAAACTTGTATCCTCCTGTATATCTCCATAATTCCTTGCTTGTTCTCATAGCCTTAACTTTAAATTTGTTATTTCCTGTTGCAACTCTCTGTCATCTTCCTTTCCACGAAGACACGGTGTTAGCTCTTGGGTTCAAGAGTAACGTTGTTTTGATGATGATCAATACATTATGTTAGTGTGCTAATCAATCTTATGTTATAGTCTCAGTTTATCTTAATGTTTATATATTGATGACATAAAGTATAATGCTTGGAGGATGCTGCAATGGTTCTATTAAAGACCTCTAAGGGTGATGGAGTGCTTAAGCTTGGATGAAGTCATGAAGATCTTCTAATGAAGCCAAAGCTTGGATCATGATGATGGATGGACATCTAGAGGAGCATTGCCAATGCTTGGAGCTTGATGAAGGGAAGCTTATCAAGAGGTGCCAAAGCTTGGAGATGTTGGGGAGCATCAAGGTATCATGTGCTTGAAAACTTAGACTCTAGGAGATGCAATATGAAATCTATGTAATTTCTATTACTTGCATTTCTCTTTTTGAGTCTAGGATTATTGTAATGCCTTGATAGGTGGTCATACTCTCATGCATATGCATTTAACCATCTTAGTGAGCCTTAGGATTTTCATAGACAACATCCCATTAGGTTCACCTTGCCTTAAACTCTTACTGGAGTCTTTGGCTTTCCCACAGTCGACTGATGAAGGCACGACAGGCAACTAGATGACTTCCAGGCGCCTGCCCGATCTTCTACAGCCAACTGGTATGCACAGCTCAAGTCAACATTTTTATTGACTCTTCTTGAGCTTTTCGCCTCAGTCGACTGATGTTCAATTTACAGTCGTCTGTGTTTCTACAGTCGCCTGGGAATTGATCTACGGTCGTCTGTGCGTAACTTGTATTTTCTGGGCTTCATCCAAATTTGCAAGTCAGTCGACTGATGAAGTATTTACAGTCGCATGTATATTTACGGTCGCCTGTGAAATGGTCATCTGTCGTCTGAAAGACGTAAGTGCGAAAGTTGCATTTTCTCAACTCATTTCCATCCCAAGTGACAGTCGCCTGCTGAAGGATATTCAGTTGCATATCTATTTTACAGTCGCCTGTGAATTGCTCAACAGTCGTCTGTGCGCAACTTGCATTTTCTGGGCTTCATCCCAATATGCAAGTCAGTCGACTGATGAAGCATTTACAGTCGCCTGTTTATTTTCAGTCGCATGTGTAGTCTTATACAGTCGCCTGTCCTGGCTTAGATTATAGTCGTTGGGATTTTTATAGCCGTTGAACAGTCGACTGTCAGTCATTCTTCAGTCGACTGTCTGTGCCGTAAACTGCCAAACTCTAGCCGTTGTAGATTTCTTCTCTTTGGATTTTTGGTTAGTTTTATGTGCTCTTATTGGCTTCCTATATATAGGATATGGCTTAGTTCATTTAGAACTCTTGGTTAATATTGAATATCTTTGAGTATCAATAGCCACTCCTAATCTCTCCCATTTCCCTCTCATGAGCACATTCCTCTTCACGCATTGAAGCTAGCTCTTAGGGAAATTCTCCAAGGGGTCTTATTCTCATTCCTTTTTGGAGATCATCTTTCTTCTCTTTATTTCATACACTCAAGTGAGAATTGTTAGGATTCATTCCTAGAAGAGAGAAAGATCATCAAGTGCAATCAAAGCTACATCTCACGACTTGAGTTTCACTTGCATGCCTTCTTCATCGCATTGGTAAGATCGTATCAAGGCATAGGTAAGTGTTGTTTCGTTTTGTTTTACGTTCGAAACCCTAATTCTCTGTGTGAGAATTAGTTACTCTCTTTGTGGGAATTACTCTCTGTGTGAGAGTTTTGTTCTTTCTGTGTGAAAGAACAAATCCTCTGTGTGAGGTCTCTCTGTGTGGGAGCAAGGATTTCTCTGTGTGAGAATCTAAATCCTATGTGTGAGGTATCTATGTGTGAGATTGTATTCACTTCTCTTTGTGAGAATCATAGTGAATATTGGTGTGGCTGGACGTACCCAAGATTTGGGGAACCAGGGTAAAACCCTTGTGTTTGTGATTGTTGTTGGTAAGCACTCTGTTTAATTTCTGCTGCTTATTGTGCTTTAATTTCAGTAACTTTTAATTAAGCACTTTGCTTACCATTACACTATTCACACCCCTCTAGTGTGTGTAGCCCCGTAGGGTCCCTTATAATTGGTATCAGAGCCTTGATTTGGTGGCTTTTGCAAGCATGACTTCTAAGTATCAACAACCCCTCTCCCTTCCTCCCATCTTCAAAGGCAAACACTTCTCAAAATGGAGGAAGAACATGTTCCACTCGCTTGATGTGCATGAGGAGTCAGAGTTTATTACATCGGATGCTCAAGTCTGTGATGAACCCACCAAAATTTTTTGAATAAATATTGTGTAAGTAGAATCAGATTCAGTGATAAACCCAACGAAGAATTTGGCATAAATATTGTGATATTAGCATAAGAAGAGTAGATTTAGTTGTGAGTTGAGGAGGATCGTCGGCAGCCATTTATAGACGAACTTGACATAGATGGTGGGAGATGGTAAAGGTGCTTGTGAGTCTATAGAAGAGTTCCTGTGAGTCTACAGTAGAGTGCCCGTGAATCTATAGAAGAATAGAATTACTAACGCGCACAATGGGCATAAAGATTGTGTATTGTGTGTGGTGAGCAATTACATTATCGCTTAACAAAATTACTCAAGGCGCACAATAAGAAAACTTTATGCACGTTGTGTTCGTGGAGCAATTTCATATACACATAACAGAATACTCAACGCGCACAACAAGCAAATTTTATGCATGTTGTGCACGTTGAGTAATTCTGTTATGTATACATGAAATTGCTCGACGATCACAACGTGCGTAAAGTTTGATTGTTATGCACGTTGAGTAACTTTATTATGCGATAATTTAATTGCTCAACGCGCACAACAGGCAATCTTCATGCTCGTTGTGCACGTTAGTAATTTTGTTCTCTCACATACCAGAATTACTCAACACGTACAACATGCAAATTTTATGCATGTTGTGCGCGTTGAGTAATTCTGTTATGTATATATGAAATTTCTCAACGCGCACAACGAGCATAAAGTTTGACTATTGTGCGTGTTGAGTAACTTTGTTATGCGATAATGTAATTGCTCATCACGCATAACAGACAATCTTTATGCCAGTTGTGTGCGTTAGTAATTTTGTTCTTTTACATACCAGAATTAATCAACGCGCACAGTAGGCAAATTTTATGCATGTTATGCGTGTTGAGTAATTTTGAAATCTGTCTAAAAAATTGCTCAACACACACAACAAGCAAAACTGTTGCATATTGTGCGCATGCAAATATTTTGCATGTTGTGTGCGGAGAGTAATTGTACGAAGACTTAACAAAATTGGTCAAGGCACGACATGCAAAACTTTTGCATGTCGTTTGCATGTCGTGGGCGTCGAGGAATTTTGTTAACACATAGCAAAATTGCTCAACGCGCACAACAGTCAAAATTTTTGCATATTGTGCACGTTAAGCAATTTTGTTAACACGTAGCAAATTTACTCAACATGCACAACTGGCAAATCTTTTGCATGTTATGTGCGTTAAGCAACAAACATAATTTTGTTCTCATAGTTTTTTGCTTTGGACATCAACTGGTACAAATTTTTTACCCAATAACATGATACATTGATATGTTATCAGTATTAACTTGATACAATCAAATGTGCATGTATCGGTACAGTTTGCTTTAGTATTAGTTTGCATTAAACTGATACTGAAACATGCAATACTTCCTTTCCTTCAAGCTGAAACATGCAATATTTCCTTTCCTTCAAGCTAAACTATGCAATACTGAAACATGCAAATTACCTGCAAACTAATATATATGCATGTTTCATGCAAATTTGCATGTATCAGTTCTATCCAATATCACATTAAACTTGCAAACTGATACATGTATTTGTATATTCTAAAAGTAAATATCATTCATATTTGCACAGGCCAAACTGATACATGACACAACTGTATTTGATAGGTTGCATATAAGTATCATACAAATATAAAAATCACCACATTCAAACTGATACATTAAGTTTTGCCTTCATTATTACAAAAATATGTACATATATACATAACATGCAAAGTAAAAAAACGTTTCAATATATAATTACAGTATAAACTCAAACAATACAGTAGAACTAAGATTTACATTGAATCACCCAAATCTATAGTATCCATTGTGATTACATTGTCATTGACTATTTCCTTGAATTTATCCATCCTCTCAGCATACCGTTCCATCTATCCATTTGCCACATCATAATGGTATCGAACCCAATTTCTTGCAACTAGTGGGACATGGCATTCATGGACAAGTTGAATCTAAACAAAGTGATAATTATTAACAAAACCAATCGTGATGTGTACACGAGGCTTCAATGGGTCTGGAGCTGTTCTTAACAGAAAAAAGATAGACATTGTAACTTGGACAGACCATGTAGAACACGGTTATAATAACTTGATATGAGATGTCGAACTTCTGGGATGGTCATCCAATATTGTATCAGGGTGTTGTCCTCCATATATGCAATTGACTCTTTAGTTAATTTTGCATCGTCTTCCCCCATAACTCTTTTGTACAGATCATAGTGTGTATTTAACTCTCATAGCAAATCTAATCTGACCATCTTCAAATTGTCCTCTCACATGCCAAGTAGAGCAGCTACAACCCTGTAAGCATAGTTACCATCTGCCTTAACATTGATGATGTTCCTTATATATTGCTTGATGACTTCTGGAAATTCCTCAATAAATGGTATGCCTTCTACATCTGAAGATGAGGCTTAAGCTGTAGCTAAAGCTTCTGCAGCTGTAGCTGCGGATGTAACTGCATCTAAACTTGTAGTGGCCCTTTTGACAAGTTGTTTCTGTCTCGCAGATGGAGCTGGAGCTTAAGCTTAAGCTGTAACTGAAGCTGAAGTTGCAGGGGACCTTTTGACCCTTTGTGACTGTCTCTGAGGGCCACATAACATTCTTACTTTTTCTATGACCCATCAATTGGAGTGGGTATGGAGCAAATAACTTCAGATGCTAAGACATGCTCAGCATGAGATGGGTCCTGAGTGGTGGATATATCTTCAGATTTCAACTTCTTCACCTTTTTTCTTATACCTCTCACATTGACCTTAACCTCTGTCTTTATAATCAAATTTGCCTACGTGGTAGATAACTCCTTCAACTTTATTAATAGTTCCATCTTCCTAGTCACATCAAGCTGTTCATAATGCTTGTATATGCCATCTAACTCAGCCTTCATAAGCATTTCATCTTCAGATATCACTTTCTTATTAAGCTCAATGTCTAGCTTCTTCCAATGAGGATGTACGACATATAAGGGAATGTGACGATTTTTCCTTTTGTATTATCCAATCTCATGGGCACATGGTACTCTATAAATTATTCTTGCTAGACAATCACATAAACTTTGGTCTGTCCAAATAGATTCAGATTGTGCAGCTTGCAGAAAAATATCTTCATCGTCGTAGAGGACGTAAAACCTATCAGCTCTCTGAATAAGTGACCCATTATTTTATGCTGCACTATGATCTTATATTTCTCAAATGAGACCTTGATCTCGATGTGCTACAACTCTAATAAAGTATGAATGGTTGACCAAAAAGAGGAAAAACTACATGCCGAGGAACCCAAGTGTTGTTTAAGCTAAGCATGTACACTCTCAACTCTATTGGTAGTGATATTGCCAAAATGAAGATTGCTATCTATCCATAGACAAATGAACTTCTTCTTACTTTTTCAGCCAAAATGTCTTCACATAGCTTAAGGCCTTTAGGTAAGCGTTGAAATTTTTCTCCATTTCCTTGAGTTTTACAGCATATTCCTCCTCCTTATGTGCCAGGACCAATAATTTCCAGCTAGAGGTGAAACCTTGCCATTTTCATTATCTACAAATAATTTCTTGCACTTGGCCATAATATTTCTCGATATGTGACATCTACATAATTGGTGTTGGACAGAGGAAAATACAAGAGACTCTTTTCGAGTTATTTATATGAGTAGGGGACCTAATCATAAATGCTATGATTTAAAGGACTCTTTTAAAATTAGACATAAATAGGGGACCATATTCTTAAAACCCTAAAAAAAATTGTATCATCATGTTATCCTAGATTTTTTGCCGACTGATTCTATTATCCTGAATTTGGTATCATGGAAATTTGGAATTTATTATCCTAAAATTAGTGTTATGCAAGGTTAGGTATCTTGAATGTGATATATTGGTTGATGTGTGGTTTCCTCAAGTTTGGTATCCTTCAGTTGTTATCCTAAATTTGGTATCTTGAAATTTTTTTATCAATTGGTATCCTTTTTTTCATACTGACTTTGTTATTCTCAATTTGGTATCATAGAAATTTAAAATTTGGTATCTAGAAATTGGGAATATGCATGCTTAGGTATCCTGAACTTGGTATCTTGCTTGATGTGTTGGATTCTGAAAATTACTCCGTGCACATACCAAATTACTCAACGCACACAACCCACCAAAAAAATTACTCCGCACACATACCAAATTACTCACAGCGCACATCCCATCACTTTTAGCTCAACGTGAACATCTGTGAGTTCAGTTAGAAATTTTCTCAACTTGCGAAAAACAGACCACTTGGTTTTGAGTTTTTCCAAATAATTTCAAAGATTTATTGACATCCAACAGATATCCAAATATTTCTTGAGAGCTTTTCATGCCTTAAAATTGTTCGTGCCATAAAATTGTATCGAGAGATCTAAAGATTTATGGATTTTCGTGCCCTAAAATTGTTCGAAAGAAACTTAACATGAGCCAAATCATTCTGCAAATATATGTAAGAAATTTTTTAAGGAATTAAAATGAATTTATACAATGGTATGTACACCAAGCAACTTTTGTTGAAGAAGAAGAAAACCAGGAACTGATTTAGGATGCTTTCCTTATGGGCATTTTCGGTATTCCAGTATGTGCACTGAGCAAAAACTTGGATTTTTAATTTTACATGGCATGTGCGCGGAGTAAAAATTAAGCTGTATGTGCGCTGAGCAAAATGTTCGGTTCGCAAAGTAATCCCCAAGAAAAAAATTCAACTCAAATCAGGGTCCGTACCTAAATTTCTTATCAGCTTCAGGTTTAGATCTTACGTGAATCTAGTACGTGTGTGACATGTTTACACCGTTGCTAACAAAGAACCATGTCCTCGGATCGAACAGTTGGCATTGAGAGTTATTAGGGTGTTAAGGGATTTCTGGAGGAGTTATGAAGTAATGTTAGGCCCCATTTGGTCACGGAGTTGGAATTGGGGTGAGAATCGTGGGATGTCGGAAATATTTTTTTTGTTGATACAGCGGATGAAAAGAAAGACACAAATATTTCTGGAACGATAATTTTCATTGTATATTGAAGCTGTTTATATACATCATGCTACATAATTGAGTAGCTACAATCGCGATCTTACAATCAAGCACCTACAAATAATGATCATTAATATAAATAATGATCATTAATACAAATATTGCAAATAATGATCATTAATACAAATATAAAGAAAACGTATAATGATCATTAATACAAATAATGATCGTTAATACAAATATTCTTTGACTTTCCAACACTCCCCTCAAGTTGGAGAGTGGATATCTTGAACTCCCAACTTGCGGATCATTGGTATGAACATATCCTTTCCCAAAGATTTAGTTAGCACATCTGAAAGCTGATTTTCTGACTTTACAAATCTTGTTTCAACGGCTTCTTCTTGAATCTTATTATAATGACAATCCATTTCAATATGTATGTTGCGTTCATGAAAAACAGGGTTAGCGGCAATATGCAGCGCAGCCTTGTTGTCACAATATAATAAAGCATATTCTTGATGAGAAACTCCAAAATCTTGAAATAGACGGCGTAACCATGTCAATTCACAACAAGCTCCAGTCATTGCTCGATATTCGGCTTCTGCTGATGATAGAGAAACTGTTTTCTGCCACTTTGACCTCCATGATATTAAAGAATGACCCAAGAACACATAATAACATGTGGTTGATCTTCTAGTGAGGGGACATCATGCCCAATCTAAATCATAAAAGGCTTTTAGTTTAAAATCACTATTTGCAGAAAAGAAAAGACCTTGACTAAGGGACCCTTTTAAGTAGCGCACAACACACAACGCTGTATCCAAATGTTCTTTCCGAGGCTGATGCATAAATCTGCTTAGAACATGAACTACATATATGATATCTGGTCATGAAACAGTGAGATAGATTAACCTGCCAATAAGTCTCATGTATTTTCCTGGGTCACAAAGTGGTTCACTAGTCTCACATAATTTTGTTCCATGCTCCATAGGGGTCTCAATAGGAGTAGCACTTAATAAACCCACATCTTGGATAATCTCCAAAGCATATTTTCACTGGGATATATTAATGCCTTTTTTAGACGTAGAAACCTCAATGCCCAAGAAATATTTCAAATCACCTAGACCTTTAAGTCAAAAATTATTATGCAGGAATTTCTTGACATCAGATATGCTTTTAGAATCATTGCCAGTAAACAGAATATCATCCACATAAATCAAATGGATAGTAAAGGACTTGCCTTGTCTTTTTGTGAAGAGTGAATAGTCTGCCTTGGATTGCACAAAACCGGCTGAACGAATGGCTTCAAAAAACTTCACAAACAATTGTCTAGACGCCTGCTTCAGCCCATATAAAGACTTGTGGAGGCAACACACAAATTGATCCTCCCCCTGTCACCGGAGCCCTGGCGGCAGTGACATATATATTTCCTCATCAAGATTGCCAAGTTAAAAAGCATTGTTTACATCAAGGTGATGCAAGGACCAGCCACAAGCAGCAACAATTGCCATCAAACACTGAACTAAAGTAATCTTGGCTGAAGGAGAAAAAGTATCTTGAAAATCAACACCCTCCAGCTGCGTGTAACCCTTAGAAACCAACCGTGCTTTATACCGTTCAATTGAGCAATCTGACTTCCGTTTACCTTGTACACCCAACAGCAGCTAATCGAAATTTTACCAATGGGAAGTGGTGTGAGGGACCAGGTTCCATTATCCTCAAGTGCCTGCAACTCGGTTTGCATCGCTTTCTGCCAATTGGGATTAGTTGCTGCCTCTGAATAGGAACTTGGTTCAGTGTCAGATTGTATATTGGCCACACAGGATCTATAAGTGGTATGTAGCGATGGTAAGAAACATAATGATTAAGAGAATAATGGGTACCTTTTGTAGAACCATTCGGTAGAGGATTAGATTGGTTAGATGTAACAACAGAGCATACATAATCTCGAAGCTTTTGAGGTGTAACTGTGTAGCGGCTTGAGCAGCGGACAGTGGCTGGTTCGGGCTGAGATGCGACGGTGGAAGGAGTGCCGGAGGTGGTGGAGATATGGTGGAGGGATGGCGGAAGGATTGCCGGTTGGTTCGGGCTGAGATGTGGCTGATGGTGGAGCCATCGCAGGTGGAGTGTCGGAGGGATATGTGGCTTGGTCGATGGTTTGGGTTTTCTGAGGCATATCAAATGGATCATCAAAAGTGGGTGGAATGAGGGGAACTGTGCCTGGGATATGGGCTTGTGTTTGGGGTCTTGTATAAGTATCTGGAGAGGAGGAATAAGGAAAGATATTCTCATAAAATTTGACATCTCGACTAGTGAAGATTGTTTTGGTAGTAAGATCGTATAATTTATACGCTTTTTAACCAAGAATGAAAATAGCGGGGATGGCTCAAGAGTCAAATTTATGAGAAATCTTAACATTTGTAGCATAAGCAAGACAGCCAAACACGCGAAAGCGAGAAAAAATTGGGGGTTTTGAATGGAGAAGTTCAAAAGAAGTTTTGAAAGAAAGAAGTGGAGAAGGTAATTGATTAATAATATAAATAGATGTGAGGGCACACTCTCCCCATAAATTTGTAGGGAGATTGGCCTGAAATTTTAAGGCACGAGCAACCTGAAGAATATGACGATATTTTCGTTCCACTACCCCATTTTGTTGGAGGGGTGTAAACGCATGAATGTTGAAAAATGACACCATTATCTTGAAAAAAGTGCCAAGAGAAAGGAATTCTCCACCATTATCACTGCGAAAAGTTTTAATGCGTGTTCCAAATTGTGTAAGAACATAACTAAAAACGTTTCAAAATAGATTGAGTTTCATCCTTATGTTTCATCAAGGAAATCCTTGTGAAACATGTATAGTCAACAACAAATGTGAGAAAATAATGAGCACCAGAAAGTGAAACATGACAGTAGCGACCCCAAATATCGCAATGTATAATATCAAATGGTTGAATGGAAGAAATAGTACTTGTTCCGAAAGACAAACGACTTTGTTTAGCCAATGGACAAATATGGCAAACATTATTTAGCAATGAAGTTCAATCGTAAAGGAGAGACATGACCCAAACGATTATGCAACAGATCGGTGGATGAAGTGATAAGGTTGCAGGATGGAGGATTTTTTGTTGTGTTTGACTGATGCTCATATTTGTCCACCGCTAACGCCACCAAATAGTATAATCCAATTTGTTGTTTACCTAAACCAATCGTCCTCCCCGTAGCCAGATCCTGCAAAATACACCAATAAGGGAAAAATGTGACTGAACAATTTAAACCACTTGTCAAACGACTTACATACATTAAATCCACTTTAAATGTAGGCACAAATAATACATCATGTAAAATGTATTTGGAGTTAAGAGACAATGATCCTTTGGCTGCAATCTCGACTTTATCTCTACTTGGCAACAACACATGTGATAATGAGCAATTTTTACCCTTGTGGAATAATTATGATGAAACAATATGATCAGTTGCTCCGCTGTCAATGATCCAATTTTGAAAATTTATTTTGGACCACCCCGTTTTTGCTATCGTATTAGCTTTTGAACCACAGGTCGAACCGGATTTGATTTCTTGATTGTTGAGCATTAAAAGGAGCTGCTCCAGATGGGCTTTAGGCACAGTCACAGTTCCTTCTTCATCGCCGGGAGTCACAAAGATATTATTAGCAGATTTGGATTTGGCTGATCTTGCTTTTGGATGAGTTGGTGGATACCCATGTAATTCACAACATGTATCAACCCAGTGACCCAATTCGTTGCAATGTGAATATTGGGGACATCCTCTCCCAATGCCAGTAGAACGATCTCCTCCTCTGGCCTAACCACATCGTCCTCCACATCGACCACCATTACCGTCGCTCGAGTTTCAGCGACCGCCTCCTGACAACCATCGACCACCGTCACTAGAGGACCATCGACAGCCGTTACATGAGAATCTTCGTCCGCTGCTATCAGGTGAATAATTGGAGTTTCCACCCTGCGACAAGGGTTGAGTTTGTTGTTTGGAGTTGCTCTTGATCGCCATGGCTACTACTGATTCATTGGCTGCAGAACTGATTTGGATCTGCTTTTCTGCCTGGGTGACTGAGACGTATGATTGACGAACAGTGGGTAAAGTGATCTGCAACAAGATCTGACTCCGAATCCCAGTGTAAGTATCATTTAATCCCATTAGAAATTGCATCAGTTTCTATTGCTCACCTGGTGCTCCTTGGTTTGAGTCAAAATAGTTAGCCAATTCATCCCATAAACTTTTCAGTTTAGTATAATAAGCAAAGACAGAGAATTGTGATGCTTTGAAGGAATTCAAAAACATGAGGCGTGTTACCTTGTGAGAATCGCTCACGTAGATCTTCCCAAACTTCGTGAGCAGTAGTGTAGTAGATGACGATGTCGGCGGTTTCTGGATCAAGAGTGTTGATAATCCAGGAATGGACCATGTAATTGCATCTGGACCAGGATCCATAGGAATCAGGATGATTTTCTTTTGATGGTGGTTCAGAAGAGCCATCGACAAACCCTAGCTTGTTCTTGGAGTTCAAGGCCAATGTCATGGCCCTTTTCCAACCAGGATAGTTGTCACCATTAAGGGTGATGGAGACTAGAATCATCCCAGGATGATCTGAATGATGAGTGTGATAAGGATCAGATGAGTCTAACTTTGATTATTTAGGAGAAGGAAGGACATCTTCTCTGGCCATGATGAGAGAAGAAAATATAGAAGAACAATGGAAGGATAATGGAAGGATCCAAAAGAAACGAAGCGTCAGGATCTAGTCCTGCTCTGATACCATGAAAACAAAGACACAAATATTTCTGGAACGATAATTTTCATTGTATATTGAATATGTTTATACACATCATGCTACATAATTGAGTAACTACAATTGCGATCCTACAATCAAGCACATTCAAATAATGATCATTAATACAAATATTACAACTAATGATCATTAATACAAACATAAGGAAAACGTATAATGATCATTAATACAAATAATGATCATTAATACAAATATTCTTTGACTTTCCAACAATGGAAAGCATTTTAAAACGCACGTTGAGTCTTGATCCTCGCCTCCCACAAGGGAGGGAAAAGAGGATGCCAATCGAGCCAAGGCTCGTTAGCATTGGGTTTTTTTTGTGTGGAGTAAAATAGAATTGGGCTTGAAGGTTGTAACATTTTGGAGTAAGAGAGAATTGGATTTTTTTTCCCTTTGGATTGTCCCGCCAAACTGTTTTTTGAGGGTTCCCGTCAAAATAAATGAAGAAGTGATTAAAAATTTGCATTTTGTAACAATATGGTTAAGTTTAAAATTTCAAAAACCATAAGAAAGGAATCGAATGGTAGCTCCAAGCAATGAATGGTCATCATTTCATCTTAACCATTCATATGGATATGTGATGTAAATAAGAACGTCTTTTCATATTATAACTCTATTGACGATGCGAGATGAAAAGTTTCTTTTTGAAAAAGAGAAGTATTCTTGGATTTTGGGGAAAATGGTGATTAGCCTCCAAGGAGAGGCTATCACTTCTATTTATATTAACCCAACCCTTTCTTTACACACACACACCCAATATCACACTACACAATACTCCCCCTCAAGATGAGCAAAAGATATTTATCATGCCCATCTTGTTACAAGCATCCTCCACTCCTTTAGAGTTCAACCCCTTCGTAAGGCAATCTGCTAGTTGCTGTCCAGAGGTAATGTAGGAGATCTCCAACTGCTTCTTGTCCAGTCTCTCTTTAATGAAGAACCTGTCGATCTCTATGTGCTTCGTTCTATCATGTTGCACTGGGTTGTTGGCAATATTAATTGCAGACTTGTTATCACACAACAACCGCAATGGTTCTTCTCTCAGCAGGCGTAGCTCATGTAGAAGTGATCTCAACCAGATCATCTCACAAGTACTAAGCACCATAGCACGATACTCTGCCTCTGCGGTGGAACGAGCCACCAAATCCTGCTTCTTGCTGCGCCAAGAGACCAAGTTGCCCCCAACAAACACACAGTAGCCCGAGGTCGATCTCCTATCGTCCAAGCAACTGGCCCAATCTGCATCACAGTAGCCTGTCACATTCATGTGACCATGACTACCAAATAATATGCCTTTTCCTAGACTATTCTTCAGATACCTCAGTATCCTGAAGACTGCCTCCATATGTCCAGTCCTAGGATCATGCATGTACCTACTTACCACACTGATAGCATAGGCAATGTCAGGTCTGGTATGGCATAAGTAGATGAGGCGTCCAACAAGTCTCTGGTACCTCTCTTTGTCCACTGGCTCCCCTGATTGTGAATGCAACCTATGATTCTGATCAATAGGAGTAACTGCAGGACGACACCCCAACATACCAGTCTCAGCCAGGAGATCCAGTGCATACTTCCTCTGTGAGAGAACTATACCCTTCCTGGACCTAGCAATCTCCAGTCCAAGGAAGTATCCCAACTGTCCAAGGTCCTTGACCTCAAATTCTCTCGCCAACCTCACCTTCAAGTGAGAGATTCCCTCTTCATCATCTCCAGTGATAATGATATCATCAACATACACAGCCAGAAGAGTGATCCGCTGTCCAGAATGTCTATAGAATACAGTATGATCACCATTACTCTGCTTGTAGCCCATGGTGATAACTGCACGCCTGAACCTGTCGAACCATGCCCTTGGAGATTGCTTCAGCCCATACAAGGACTTGTCCAGTCTACACACCTTTCCCACCGTCTGTTGTGTGCCAAAGCCAGGTGGAACCTCCATGTATACCTCCTCCTGTAAGTCTCCGTGCAAGAAGGCATTCTTTACATCCAACTGATGCAATTTCCATCCAAAATTCGCTGCACAGTATATCAGTACTCTCACAGTACTCATCTTTGCCACTGGGGCAAATGTCTCATCATAATGAATCCCATAAGTCTGGCTGTAGCCCTTGGCAACCAGCCTCGCCTTGTACCTGTCCACCTTCCCTTCTGCAGTTTGCTTTACTGTGAATACCCACTTGCAGCCCACAGCCTTCTTCCCTGCTGGAAGTGAGACAAGTCTCCATGTCTTGTTCTTCTCCAGTGCCTCAAGTTCTTCGAGCATTGCTTTCTTCCACTGGGGATGTTGCTTTGCCACTCGCCAATCACTTGGTATAGGGATAGACTGTAAGGATGCAATGATAGCCCTATATGCAGGTGTAAGAGAGGCATAGGAGACATGATTAGCAATATCAGCCTCATATCCATACCGTACAGGAGGCCTGCCGGCATTGATACGAGGCTCCCTACGAGATGCAAGTGGAAGATCTAAACTAGAGGAAGGCAAAGAAGGGTTACCATCCGTGATAGGAGAGGAAGGCAGTAAGGAAGTCGGGACTCGAGCAGGCGTGATAGACTG
Organism: Scilla litardierei; assembly: GCA_030789695.1. Lineage (NCBI taxonomy): Eukaryota > Viridiplantae > Streptophyta > Magnoliopsida > Asparagales > Asparagaceae > Scilla > Scilla litardierei. The sequence continues at coordinate 23,438,541 of CM061135.1, forward strand.
ATCAATCTCGACATGTGGCGGTGGAGCTAGTGGTTCTTCAGTGGAGAAGATGTCTTCTTGTTGTTCTCCATCACCATGACTATCCTTCTGTCTCCTGCTATATTTCCTGCCGTACAACCTGTCTTCCTCCTCTTCTACCAAGGTCCTTTCTTCCTCCCTGCTATCAGGACCAGTACCAGTAGGCCTGACAGGGCACGGTATAAGTCCAACCACTACCCTCCTGTCATCAGTCTCCCCCTCTCGACCAGCTCCTCATGTGCTTGGAGAGGCCCCAGTATCAAATAGTGATGTAGAATCTGTCAGTCCTCCATAAAAAGGTTCAGTCTCCCTGAACGTCACATCCATGCTCACAAACAGCCTTCTTTCTGAGGGACTCCAACACCTATAGCCTTTCTGATTTGAAGGATACCCAACAAATATGCATTTAATTGCCCGAGCATCCAGCTTCCCCACAGAAGGTCTATGATCCCTCACAAAGCATGTGCATCCGAACACTTTTGGTGGAACTACAAAAGTGTTCTTTCCCATAAGAATCTCACATGGAGACTTCATTCCAAGGATCCGTGAAGGCATCCTGTTGATAAGATATGTGGCTGTCATCACTGCTTCACTCCACAATATCTTAGGTCATTCATGGTGAGCATGAGTGACCTAGTTACCTCCAACAAGTGTCTATTTTTCCTTTCAGCGACTCCGTTCTGTTGGGGGGTGTTGGGGCAAGTGGTCTGATGAGTTATCCCACTCTCAGATAGGTAAGATGCAAACTCCCTGTTTACATACTCTGTCCCATTATCCGTTCTCAAGACACGGATCTTGGCCTCATACATATTCCTGACACTTCTATGGAAATCCTGAAAACACTTCAACGCTTCGCCTTTGTTTTTCATCATATAAAGCCATGTCATCCGAGAATGACAATCTATGAAGGTGATAAACCACCTGAACCCACTCACTGAAGTCACTGGGCAGGGCCCCCAAACATCTGAGTGAATAAGATGAAATTTCTCTACACTCCTCATCCCTACACTAGGATATGATGTCCTAGTGTGTTTCCCAAATTCACATGCATCACATGTCAAATTCATTTCATTCACTCCATTTAAAATATCGGGATACATTTTACTCAAAATATCAAAGGGCAAGTGCCCCAACTGACAATGCAACAAAAATACACCCCTTTCCTTCTCTCCACCTACGACAGCCAGTGCAGCATCCCCACTAGCGCTATCAAGATACCACAGTCCATCACGCCTGACGCCAGTCCCAAGCCTCCTCCCAGTCTTCCTTTCCTGCAACACACAATGAGTAGAGTCAAAAGTAATGCTACAGTCGAGATCATCAACAATAGAGCCAACAGATAAGAGGTTGACTGGAAATGATGGGACGTGAAGGACTGAAGAGAGGCGTATGGAGGGAGTGCACTGAATAGTGCCAATCCCTCTAATGGGTTGGGATGTGCCATCAGCTGTCTGAACGGTTTCATGAATGGTATGTGGTTTATATGTGGAGAATTGTCTATATGCTCCTGACACATGACTAGATGCACCTGAGTCAATAATCCACTCTATATGATCTCTACATGAAAGGGCTAATCGGTTACCTGAGCCTGTGTGAGCGAAGTGGGCAAAGTTACCGAATGGCGAGGCAATATCCCCGGTCTGGTCTGCATGACTCTCCGAGCTCTCAGCAGTAGACCTGGACTGTCTCCGCTGCTCTAGATCTGACGCCTCAGCTGGCGTGGCCTCGATCATCACTGTCTCCTGTCGTCCGTCAGCTGTGGCAAAGTTGGCCCGTGGGCCACCGCGACCTCGTCCACGGCCTCCACGGCCCCAACGACCTCCTCCTCTGCCTCCTGTGCCACGTCCTCGTCCACTGCCCTTCTGTGGGCAGTTGAAGCTCAGGTGTCCCTTCACCCCACATGTGTAGCACTCTCGATCCTCGCTCACTACTGCCACTGTCGGTATAGCCAGTGCAGCCCGAGTGACCTGAGTACCCTCATCCTTCATAACCCTCAGTCTGGTCTCCTCCTGTGCCATTGCAGCTATGGCCTCCTCCAGGGATGGGATGGAGGACAGGTGGCACATACTCGCCCTCCTGACCTCAAAGTCTCCATTCAGGTTCCTCAGAAAGTGTGTCACACGCCTACGCTCCACCCACTTCCTGTGTATCGCAGCGCTCCTAGGATCAGGCAGATCAATAGGGTCATAGTGATCTAACTCTGACCAAAGCCTTTTCAACTCCGCAGAGTAGGCTAGAATGGTCATCTCCCCCTGCTTCAAGGTGTCCACCTTGCCCTGAACCTCCATCATGAGCATCACATTCCCTGCTCCAGAGTACATTCTCTCCACCATACTCCATATTCCAGCAGCACTCTCTATGGCCTCCACCATCCCAGCGATGGGTGGAACCATCGATGTCATCAACCAAGCAGCCACCAGTGAGTTGGTGGTGCTCCAGACTTTCCAATCATCCCCATCCTTGTCCAGTGGTTCCTTGCATGAACCCAGAACGACGCCTTCTAACCCCTTCGACCTCAGGATGAGAAGCACCCTCCTGGACCAACTGAGGTAATTCTTCGTCCCTTCCAACTTCACATCATTGGGCATCAATTCCAGCTTCTGCACGGGACGGGAAGGCGTCGATCCACTCGAGGAGCCCAACTCCTTCGAAGCAAGCAGCTTCGTTATCTCTCCGATGAAGGCCTTCATGTCAGTGGAGGTAAGATTGTCCCCCATCTCTCCTCTCTTCCTCCTCAGATCCGCAGATCTCTCCTCTCTTCCTCCTCAGATCCGCAGATCTACTTCTCCTCTTCTTCTTCTAGGGCATACCCTAACCGTACATCTATAGAGTCCTTCTCATGACTCTACCATAGATCTAGGGTTAGGGTTTTGTAGGTTTTCTTTGTAGCTAGTTAGGGTTTTGTAGGGCTAGAAGAAGACTTGGAAGAGAGGGGATCGCGAGGCAAGGAGAGGCAGCAGGATGCGGCGGCGGCGCACCAGCAGCCGGCGGCGCGCGGCGGCGCAGCAGCAGCCGGCGGCGCGTGCGGCGGCGGCTAGCGCAGGCGCAGGCGCAGGCGGCGGGGGGGTCCTGCTGCGGGAGAGGGCAGGCGGGGGGGGTCTTGCTGCGGGAGAGGGCAGTCGGGTGAGGCGCAGGTGGCGGGAGAGGGCAGGCGGGTGAGGCGCAGGTGGCGGGTGGGATTTTAGGGCTTGCGGGTGGTTTAGGGCTTAGGCTCTGATACCATCTTGGATTTTGGGGAAAATGGTGATTAGCCTCCAAGGAGAGGCTATCACTTCTATTTATATTAACCCAACCCTTTCTTTACACACACACACCCAATATCACACTACACAATAAGTATACTAACGAGCTATAGCTCAATGGTATATATCGCCCCGCTTCCCGACCGGGACCACCAGGGGCTCTCTCTCTCTCTTAGCCGCCTTTCCGATGGATCAAGAAAAAAGAAAAAAAAGAGAAGTGTTAAATTTTAAAATGTTGACATGAGTAGGGTCATTGTGAATGAACTTATCTCCGCAACACATTGCATAATCGATTGCATGTAGACTTATCACCTGGAAGCAAAAGGATGCCCATCTCATCGTTTCAGTCGTTGTTTTCTCTCTTTTTTAAGAAAGCTGGTTAATGCGCGTGCAGACGATCCCAGCCACCAGGGATCAAACACTGATGGCCTCGCTGAAAGCGAAGGGTTGATGCTCCGCTGGGTCTCTCTTTTTTTTCAACCTATGCAATTAGCATTAACTAGCAGTTGTCCCACTCCAAGCGTTGCATCAAGCGAGACTTTCTTTTGTACACAAACGAAGAAGATAAAGATACGAAACATCAGGTTTTCTCCCATCACCAAACAAAGGGTTGAAATTTTCATGGATGCATTTTCTGTTCTCATGAAAGTTTTGGTATCATATAGGAGGAATGAAAATAAATAAAGGAGTTGTAGCAATTCAAATCACAACCATCCACAAGGTGCTGGTGGCAAGCAGCGCAAAGGGAAGAAAACAAGGAGCAAACAGGGGTCCTCGTCGCTTTGCCTGCTTGCAACATAAGCAACTCATTGTGCAACTCTTGAACATTAAACATGCTGACTGAACAGTTAAAACGATTATCATCGTCTAATTTCTGAGAGCTCCCAGAAAACATCATCATGGCTTGCACAGTGATTATTCAAGGAAACCATGATCAAAAATTTCACACGCAGGTAAACACATCTAGACGAAGTGAAGTGAATAGCCGGTATATAGCGTACTCTTACTTGAAAATCCATATTTAAGCATATACTCGGACAATTTACAAAAGAATAGATCAAACTGCAACATTTTCCTCTGAAACGAAACCATACAGCAGCTGTGGCGGCACAAAGCCAGACCAAAAAAAGCTTGACCCCAAAAAAGAAAAGAAAAGGACTTGCGTGGGCTAACCCTGAAGATTATTACAATTTTACAATCACCATACTGGCAAGTGGTATTTCCTTACAAACAAATCATATGGACAATGGTGTAGCGGTATTGCCCTGAAAATACGTATATACTAAGTACAATGGAGAGAGTGAGCGAGACGTCAACATCATTTCATGTGTCAGAGAAGGAAAAATGCCGAATGCGGTCTTGAAAGCCCCTGCCTACATCACTGTGCAATTGCACTTGGATTCCAATTTCGGGGGCTTTATACTATCAGGAGCCTTGGTTGTGATATTCTCAGGATTTTCCGAGGGAATAGATCCTTGGACAATCACATTGTTTCCTGATTCTGTCAGCGGCATCTTGGTTGGAGTTTCCAACTTCTTTCTTCTAAACTTGAGGGATTTTGGCGCATGTTTACTGGGGATCTTCCTCGAGTCATTTTGGTCATTGACAGATTTTCCTACTATTGTAACCATTGGTCGAGAAGAATCTGGTGGTAGCGCCAAAGCCTTCTCCATCCCAATGGTTGCAGCCTTGTAGGCAATATCGTGAATTATCGAACTGCAGAAGAGTATGGTGTCAGTCGCTTCTGCAAGTGTCAAGCTTCTCGACATATGTCCTCCTGGACCTTCGACCATTAATGTTGATTCTTCTGTCAAAAGAGCATGTAGTATTAGAACAACCACAAGTCAAATATTTTATATCGAAAAGCCAATGTCTTATCTGTAATTCATTTCCTCTCATCAGTCATAAAACTAGGACTATAATGCAAGTTGTACTATAGTTCGCTTAAGTAGCAGATTGTCTGGGTTTCCACACAAGAACAATAACAACAAAGAATTAACCAACATACCATACCACAGCATAATCAACCTTTTATTTGAAGACCACTACATATTTGTGAAAAGGTAGTCACAAGCAGTAGTTACTCTGTGCTCTAACTCACAAAATAAAGAACTGAGAACAAAAGAGCAATTTATACAAGACATCGACAATGAAAATGGAATTCTATCCTTGTGCAGCTGTTCGTCAAACTCAATTTGCATAATCATATTGACGCATGATGGAAGAGGAAAATTGTAGTAGGAATCTGGAGAAGAAGAAAATTAAGGATTTGATAAATTTTCGAGTCTTGCACCGCGAAGATTTGATGATCACAAACTCAAACGTCTCTCGCACAGGGATTTTTTCGACCTCACGCCCAGGCATAAGCGTACTCTTGCATTTTTAATGAAAAAAATTTAATTTTAGGAAAACATAAAGCTTATACCAAGTTTTATCCGATTCTATTCAACTCTTCATCATTTAAAAGTTGTATACAAAGCTATATTTATACGCTAATACAAACATCAATTTGACTCGTATTTAAACTACTACATGGACTCTAATAAAGATTCCTAAATAAAATTAAAAATATATTTAGAACAAGAAACTCAAAAATGACTCAAACCTCTTTAAACAGAAAACTCTAAAAAGACACAAATTCTTTTTAAAAAATTCTAAACAGACTCAAATAATTACATCTAAACAAGCGCTCAAATATATTAAAATGATAAAATCTAAACAGACCCAAATACTAGAATTCTAAAAGAACTCAAAGACTAAAATACAAACTTGCCTCAAATACTAAAATATTAATTTGAATCCAATCGTTCTCTCCGGTTTTAAAAAATTCATCATTAGGTGAACGGTAGTAAGCGAGCGTGATCAGAATAAAATCAAAGGTCTTTTCTAGTTGGAAAATAATTGTTCTCAAATTTTGAAATGCAGCAAAATGTAGACTGACAGATGCATATTACGTAAAAAAGGCACTACAGTCACAAACGATAAGAAGGCGTACAAATTTTTCATGTCGGTCGGTTGTCAATGATTTAGGATGATAAACTCGATATGATAAACTTTTTCAATTGGCATCTCCAAGCTAAGTGCTACTACGAACTTTATCTCTAGCTTAGATTCATCTTCGATTCATCTTAGAATCAAGAGCAGAATCTGAGGTAAGCTCAATCGCAAATTCAAGTTTGGTATCAAATTTAATTTCATGCACAGTATCTAGCTCGGGCTCTTGTTCGGGATTTAGATGCTTCCTTATGCTCAGCTCATTGGAGCTCAGCCCAATCTTTTGGTTCACTCGAATCTTGAGTGGAGAAGAAATCAACATAATTTTTTTCCCATTAAACATGAATGCGTATATGTTCGGTCTTTCAAAACTCATCACAACTAAATCGTATAACCAAATCCTTTCTAACCAAATATATGTGATCCATAAGCATAATGTCACACCAAATATGATCATAATAGCTCGCAACATTGATAGTTGTTAAACATCGATGAGTAACTGAAAGAGCAATCTTATCAACCCAAATGATGTTATATGGCTATCTGTGAGATTCAGCTATAAGACTCATTTTTTCTACGACTATTTAGCAACAGTATTAACATAACTTTTTTCATCAATCGTCTATTTATAAGACTTATCATTTACCTTGAAATATGCATGAAAAATGCTAGTCTTACACCAATCTTCCTCAACTTAAGGTGTTATAGGCAAATACCTAACAAATTGAGATGAGCACTAAATTAACAAGTCTTTATCTATATCAGTAGCATTTTTAGTTGCACATATTTTTTTTTTTGACTATTCCTTCAAAATATGCAATGACTTGAACTGGCTTACAAGTGGTTCGAATGGGCCTGAAATATGGCTAAAAATGACTTCAGAATCTTCAAGAAAAATGGCCAATAAAGCCTTAGAAAAGTTTAGAAGTTACTATAGCACATGAAATATCCTGTAAAATCATATGCAACACAATAGCAAAAATATTTCTAAAATTTTTTTAATCGAATGTTTTTGATCAAACTAACTTTTTTGCCACGATTTTAAATTTGTTTCTTATTTTCTTTTCGTTGTTTTTAAATTTTTTCCTCCTTTGTTTTTAATTTTTTTCCTCTATTTTTTTCTCTGTTTTCTCCCTTTTTCATTTTTGTTCTTTTTTTCTCTCTTTTCGGTTTTATTGATTTTCTTTGTCTCCCTCTTTTTGAAATTTTTATCTTTTTAATTCTTTTTGTCTCTCTTTTTGACTCTTTTTTTATTCTTTTTTTTTTTATTTTTTATCAAAAACCCTAAAGAAGAGAAGAAGATGAAAAAGAAGGTTCGGATTTTTTTGATTTTTTAGTATAAATCATAATAATGAGAAATAAGAAGGGTGATGATGATGATGAAAAGAAGGGAAAACGAAGTTTTAGCTATGATTCCAAGTTTGACGTGGGATAGAAAAGAAATTTTAAGGTCGAGATTTGCAAGAAAAAAATAAGGATTTGATAAATTTTCGGGCCTCATGCCCCACTCTAGAGATCTGCTGATGACCGACTCACGCATCTTACATGCAAAAACTTTTCAGACCCATGCCACGTCAACTAAACACTCTCGCACTCTAATACAAAAGATTTAATTTTGGTAAAACATAAAATTTACATCAAATTCTATTCAACTTTTCATCATTAAAACGTAGGTGCGCGTCGACGAGGTCGAGGACTCCGACGACGATTTACTAGGGTTTTAAAGAGGGGAGGTTGGGGATGTCAGAGGAGGGGTGGGGCTGGGAATGTCGGAGGAGGGGGCGGTGGGGCTGGGGATGTCGGAGGAGTGCTCGGGGCTGGGGAGGTTTGAGGGGGTGTGGTGGGGATGTTGAAGGAGTGGCCCGGGAGATGGAGGGAGAGGTGGGTTGGGGAAGTCAGAGGGGGCGATAGGGCTGGGGAGGTCGAAGGAGGGGGAGGGGATGGCCTGGGGAGATCGAAGGAGAGAGGCGGACTGGGGAAGTCGAAGGGGGCAGCGGCACTGGAGAGGTCGAAGGAGGGGACGACGGAAGGGGCAGTGTCGAGGAGGTCGGAGGAGGGGGCGAGGGTAGGGAGATTGGAGGAGGAGACGGTGGGGCTGGGGACGAGGCTGGAGAAGTCAGAGGAGGGGGCAATGGAGGTGTCAAGGATGTGGAGGGGCCACCGTTCAACCATTTTTCTCATCGCGCACAGCTAATGACAGTTTCGGATTTTTGCCCTAGTTGTGCACGATGAATAATTTCAGTGGCAAACTTGTAGATTACCGTTCGTGTGCAGAGTAAAACGGTATGTGCGCGTAGCAATTCCCTATAAGAAAACTAGATCTGTTATCTCAAATATATATTAGAAATTTTGATCGGGTAAGATGGATGTCAACCATTTGGGTGATGTAAATTAGCTCGACTTTGGGGCAACTACGGTGTGGCTTGAAGGAAATCTTCTACGAGTTGTTTACTGGATTAGAAAAGACATTGGTAGTGGCTATGCAGGCACCTTAGTTCATCACATTGAATGGCTGCAGCTGAGTAACATTAAAATTTATAAGTGTTAGAGAAGAGGATGTTCCTACAAACTAAGAGGGCTGGAGGGGTATCATTTGATTGCCTTTTGGGCCTAAAATCTACTTAGAGTTGATAGTCTGGTGTTAGGATACATTCAGAAGAGCTACCTAGTAAGCTCAGGTTGTGCACAGTAATAATCAATCGTGGTAGTAGGATTACCAAGTGAGAGAGTGAGAATTCTATTTGGAGTCTACCTAACGATAGACCGATTGTGGTGTATCGGAGGCAGCACGCATCAAGGAGCAGCACAAAACCCTAGGCGGCGGCTTATCAGTGGCAATTCTGTAATTCTAGAAAAATCTGATTATTATATATAAAGGGGGCAAGGGTGATTAGTTTTCTTATGTTGACTATTGAGTGAATTATTAGTTAATTAGATTAGACCCTAGATATTGGGAGAGTTGACCTTCCTTTCGAATTGGAGGCCATATCTTTGATAGTTTCATGAAAATTCAATATAAACCCTAATGTGTTACCCCAAATCTATCCACAATCCTATCAAATTGGTATCAGAGCGGTCGATTCTAGAAACCAATGGCGACGAGAAAGGTCGACGCTTTGGAGGGAGATTAGAGAACGAAGTGAATGTTCTCATAAGAACGATTGAGGATCGACACCAAACGACGGAGAAACGACACAAGATGATGGAAGAACGCACAACAATTAAGAAAAGATTTTCGTCAATGAAATCCATGTTAACTGAAGATCAATAGCCGCCATCCACCTAAGATGGTGGTTACAGAGACGGATCTGAACAAGGATGAAGCCGGAGAAGGTGGTATGACCTCAAAAAGTGCAAACAATACGGGAAACCCCGTGCCTTTGAGGAGATCAAACCAAATGACGACAATGTGCACCCCATGTGTGTGTGGGGCGAGAACACCACGAAATCTTAGGAAGGTGCAGCGGGAAAGGCGGTGACCCTACAGGGCCCTAGAGGGCAGCTGAGACCAACAAGGGCTTGCCGCCCCCAGCGAGGGCGGGCGGCCCTTGGGAGGAGCACGGGGCCTGTCGGGGAACATCAACCATCAGGAGGGGTTGGCGGCCCCTATAGCAACTTGGGAGGCCCTGCAGGGGCCTAGGAAGAAACGTTGTGGCTTGACAGGGCCGTCGGACAGTGGCTTAGGCTAGGGCCCCGCAGCAACACAGAAGGCCCCACGGGGGTTCGGTGGGCCCTATCGGGGGCACCGAGCCCTTGGGGCGGCAGAGTCCAGGAATTTTACGACGAGGGGTGGTTTGACAACGGAAGGAGTCCTGATGGGGGACTTTGGGGTTCCACGTATACACATCAAAGTGCATACCGGCAGTTTCACTATAGGCAGCCCAGATGAAAAGCTAGATATGAGCACTTTGGCATCGATTTCAGAATCTGAAAACTGCAGATACCAATTTTTAGAAAGAGAACCCTTACGGATGGGTGTATCGCCCAAAGAGCTACTTTGCAGTGAACCGTCTTATAGAGGAGTAGCTGATGGTGGTGGCCTATGTTGGAAAGTGAAGACATTAGCATAGTTCCAGTGAAGAGAGCAGAGAAAACCAGTGCTTTCGTGGGAAGAGTGTAATGACTGCCTGTGGACTGATTTCATGATACTCAGAATGGGAATCTGCACTAGCAACTTTTTGCACGCAAGCAGGAGGGGACAGTCAGAGATTACCAGGCGAAATTCGAGTTGCTCTCAAGCCGAGTAAGGGAGATATTAGAGGCGATATTAGAAGGGAACTTCATAAAGAGCTCAAGGCAGACATTTGAGTCGAGCTACGCCTGCAAAGACTAAAGGGACTAGGTGAGACGATGGAACTGGCTCAGATGATTGAGGACGGAAATATGGCAAAATAGTGAGCCAAGTGCACATGGGGTGGCTCCACTTTTCGCAGCCAGACACTGACATGGAGCAGAAGACACGGGCAGGAAGGACCTAGACCAGCCGAGACAAATAGCGAGACATAACCAGGTGGACAGTTCAAAGGCCTCACAGAGACAGAGATACAGAACAAGTATGCGAAGACACTATGTTTTTACTGTGATGAGAAGTTCTTTCCAGGTGTCGAGACGGCACCCTTCAAATGTTGACAGTCTGTGCTGAGGATGATGATGGTGTGGAAATGGAGGAGGAAGAATTAAGATAGCAGGAGCATCCTCTCACTTGAACGTGGCTAAGGTATAGTTAAACTCTGTGGTGGGGTTCACCCCGAATACAATATGACGTTAATGGGAATGATTACAGATCAGGATGTCATCGTATTTATCGACGGTCAGGCCACCTATAATTTTATTTCCAATAAGGTGGTCGACCAACAAAAGCTGCAGCTGGATTACACAGAGAGTTTTGGCATGACCACGGGGACAGAGATGGATTTTTGACACTACATGACATTCAAATATTAGAGTTCATATCACTAGATCTAGGCAGCACGGACGCGATTCTGGGGATGAGATGGTTGTAGTCCTTGGAAGAGATGAAAGTCAATTGGCAGATGTTACAAATGGAATATTCCAAGTAGGGGATAGACCAGTGCCACTTCATGGGAATCCGAGCTTATGCAGAATTTTGGTTTCCTTGAAACCCAGGGTAAAGGCTTTCCAGACATGGAACGAATTTTTGGTGATGTTACAAGGCTTGGCAGGGGAGGCCGTTGAGGAGCATGACATTCCCACAGCAGTACATCAAGGGAGTGTTCTAGACACCTTGTTGTCTTCCTCTACCGCGAGATAACATGCACGTCATAGTCCTAAGAAATGGAGCCTCATCCATCAGTGTGAGGCCATATCGATATCCCAAGATGTAAAAAGATGAAATAGAGCAAATGGTAGTCAAGATGCTACAGACCGGAGTCATTCAGCACAGTGTGAGCCCGATACAATTATTCAAGAATAAAGATAGCTGTCGGAGATTTTGCATTGACTATCAGGACTTGAATAAGGAGACTGTATCAAACAAATTCCGCATTCATATGGTTGATGAGTTGCATGGATCGACAATATTGTTAAACATTGATTTGAAGTCGGGATATCATCAGATTTGGATGCATGCTGATGATGTCTAAAACTACATTCAGGAATCAAAGGGGCACTATGAGTTTCCAGTCATTCCCTTTGGCTTCACCAACGCCTCAACCTCATGAATAAGGTGTTTCGGCCATATTTGTGGAGGTTCGTACTGATTTTCTTTCACAATATATTGTTGTATAGCCGGTGTATTGAGGCACACGTGGAGTATCTAGAGGTAGTTCTACAATAGTTCTACAATAGTTACAGTATCATCAGATGTATGCTAATAAGAAAAAATGCCTACTTGCACAGACGCGAGTAGAATACCTCAGGCATGCTGTGTCGGCAAAGGGGGTTGCAGCTGATAGTTCCAAGATAGCATCTATGATAGATTGGCCACGACCTTACAACACTGAAGGAGCTACAAGGATTAATGGGGCTCACAGTATATTACAGAAAGTTTGTCAATGGATATAGCACCATTGATTGGCCACTAACAAAGCAGTTGAATGACAATTTTCATTAGAGGAAAGATGTGACCCATGCTTTTGAGGCATTAAAGCGAGCCATGACCAGTGTGCCAATGTTAGTTTAGCCATATTTCAGCCGGCCTTTCATTGTGGAGACATGATTCATAACATGGGCTAGGAGCGGTGATGATGCCGCATCAACGGCCAGTGGCCTATTTTAACCATGTAAATACTGTGAGAGCTCGGCTCAAGTCAGATATAAGCGCGAGCTAATGGCTATCGTTTTGGCGGTACAGAAATAGAGGACATACCTGCTGGGTTGACACTTCATTGTTCGGACTGATCAGAGTCTCAAATTGTTACTAGAGCAGCGGATGGTGATGGAGGAACATCAGCGTTGGCTCGGGATATGACTTTGAGATCCAGTACAAACCGGTATTGGGGAATAAGGTAGCTGATGTTCTACCTAGATGAGGAAGGATTCTCAGTTGGTATATGTCTGTTACCGTGGTGCTTGATTGGGAAACATTGTTACGTGAGATTGATGCAGACGATGGCTTAGCGAAGATTCAGGCTGCACTACGACACGGTTCAACGGAGCACACAGGCTATTCATTGGACGTGCAGCAATTGATATATCATGGGCGACTTGTATTACATGAGACATCTGCTCACATTCCAAGGATATTACGGGAGTTCAATAGGAGTGTTGTTAAGGGACACTTTGGGGTCCTCAAGACTTTACCGCTAACTGGAAACAGAGTTGTTTTAGGTTGGGATGAAGAAGGACGTGGCAGATATGGTGGCTAGTTGTGATGTCTGTCAAAGACGCAAATATGTGGCGATGATATCTGGAGGATTGTTACAGCCATTGTCTTTGCCAAATCGTGTCTGGGAGATGTCACAATGGATTTTATAAAAGAGTTGCCTCGATCGAAAGGATTTCTGTTATCTTTGATTTAGTAGACCGACTCAACAAATATGCATAGTTCGTGGCCCTTCGACACCCTTACACAATGAAGACCATAGTAGTTGTGTTTATACGGGAGGTAATGAAATTGCAAGGATTCTCAAGTCTATCATGTCAAACCATGATCATGTCCTTCCGAGCTAATTTTGGCAAGAGCTATTCAGGAAGCAGGGGACCGTTTTGAAGCAGGGCACAGCTTACCACCCTTACACAGACGATTAGACAGATGTGGTTAACAGAAGCATAAAGACATTTACGGTGTTGTTTTGTGTCAGAGACACCAAAGCAATGGGCAAGATGGTTGGCTTGGGTGGAGTATTGGGTTGTTGGAGGAGTTGAAGCTGCATGTGGCAGAAGCACATCAGAGCATGAAGAAACAGGAAAATGGGCATAGGAAGGATGTCCAGTTGGAATGGGGGACCGAATTTATCCGAAGCTTCGACCATATTGTCAGAGGTCTCGTTAGATCACAGGAGAAATGAGATGTCATGATATTTGGACCTTATGAGATCGAGATGAGGATTGAACAAGCGGCCTATCATCTGAAGTTACCGCCGGCTTCTGTTATACATCCAATCTTCCATGTTTCACAGCTTTGCAAGGCGATTGAAGATCACACCTTCGTCACTTTTACCAACGAATTTGATGGATGACATGGAAATGATGCTCGAGTCGACTGAATTGAAATGAGTACGCCAAGAAAAGGTGGGTATCAAAGAAGTGATGATCCAGTGAAAGGACCTTCCTGCATATTGAGCGACATAGAAGCCATTGTGCATCATTCAACAGCAGTTTTCAAACTTTCACCTTGATGACAATGTGTCCCTTTGGTAGGGGAGTAATAACAAACCGATTGTGGTGTAGACGGCACGCATCAAGGAGCAGCACAAAACCCTAGGCGGTGACTCAGCAATGGCAATTCTGTAATTTTAGACAGCAAGGACAGTTTCGTAATTCGGAAAAAATTTAATTACTATATATAAGAGGGGGCACAAATGATTAGTTTTCTTATGTTGCTTATTGAGAGAATTAGTAGTTATTTAGATTAAAACCCTAGATATCGGGGAAGTTAGCCTTTTGATATGAACCAAAGAAAGATTCGATTTTTATTAGATAAAAACTGAAATAAACGGATAACTTGACCACAATTGTAGAGGTGGCCGCTCTCCCAAGACGCCAATTGAAGAGGATGTCTGTTCTCTCCCGAAGAACGACTGATAATCTAACCTCTAATATCAATATTCTCTCAAAGTCAACATAATAAATCCCGCAGCCCCTCCTAGGGATGGTAATGGGCATGCCCGAAGCCCAATTGAGCTTCCAATTGGGCATGCCACATTGCCATACCTACTAATCCTTCAAAAGAACTAATGAAGGATTAGTAGGTATGGCAATGTGGCATGTCCAATTGGAAGCTCAATCGGGCTTCGGGCATGCCCATTACCATCTCTAGCCCCTACCCCCTATAAATAGAGTTCAAATCTAAGAAAAATTACAAAACCCCTCAAAAGACTGAAAATTTCCCAAAACGCCCCTAAAATCCGAAAATTCCAAAACGCCCCTAATGGGCCCAAAATGCAAAAAAGTGCAGATTTATCATTACTTCGCCCCTGAAAACCACCTTGTCCTCAAGGTGGTGCATGAAGTCTACAACGGTCTTACTCCAAATGTGGATGTCCATCTTCCCCGGTCTCTTCTTCCTCCACTATATCATCCTTGTATTCTCCTACTATTAGTAGCTGAAGCTTACGCACTCCATAATGGTACCCTGGGGTGAAGCTCTCGTCGCATCTGAAACACAGTCCCGTCTGCCTCCTCTCACGCATCTCTGCATCCGTCATTTCCCTGAACTGCCTTCCTTTCGGTGGCACCACATTCTTCTCCTGACTGGACGGGTCTGTCCATGTCATGGTCTTCTGCTGACCTCTACTCGTGAGCTGGCTGTGGAAAGAGGAGCCGCCTCCAGTCCTTCTAGATTTCTTCTGCCCCATCAGACGATCCTCCACCATTTGGGCCAACTCCATGGCATCCATCAGATCATGTGGCTTCTGTATGCGAAGCTCTGTGCGAATGGTGGCCTTCAGCCCCTTCATGAAGGTGCTCTCCAGTGTTTCATCAGAGATCCTCGTACACGTCCTGACAGTGTCTCGAAACGCTCCATGTAATCCTTCACTGTGTCGTCCTGTCTGAGAGAAAGCAACTGCTCCCGCAAGTTACCTACATGAGTCGCGAAATCTCTCCACCAAACCATCCTTAATCTCCTCCCACGAACGAAACGGGCACCACTGATGGCGGCGTTCGTTCTTATTAAGTTAAGAAGATGGAAGGGAACTATTAAATTAGCTAGCATTCAGGGAGAATAAGGTCATTTAGTCAGTTCATCACAATTTCTGTAAAGCGACGGGGGGCAAAGCTTCTACGACAGCTTCCCCCTCATTGCCATCGTCGGCCTTCCCCGGCCCTCCTTCGTCGCTTCTGGCTAAGCAGCGAGTTTATGAGCAAGTGAATGAACGAGCCAACAAGCTGTGAGTGAAGTGCAACAGTCGTAAGGCGAGCAATGTTCCTAAAAGAAAGTCTCCGTCGAACTCCGCCCTTTCTTCCCTTTGAATGACACTGAGCGAGCAGCAAGCGTAGGCAATAGTGCCCGTAGGGGTGGGGCATGCTGGATAGCTAGCAGAGCCTGAAAACGCTAGCTATCAGTGGTGCATGTTTCGTTCGTGGGAGGAGATTAAGGATGGTGTGGTGGAGAGATTTCGCGACTCATGTAGGTAACTTGCGGGAGCAGTTGCTTTCTCTCAGACAGGACAACACGGTGAAGGATTACATGGAGCGTTTCGAGACACTGTCAGGACGTGTACGAGGATCTCTAATGAAACACTGGAGAGCACCTTCATGAAGGGGCTGAAGGCCACCATTCGCACAGAGCCTCGCATACAGAAGCCACATGATCTGATGGATGACATGGAGTTGGCCCAAATGGTGGAGGATCGTCTGATGGGGCAGAAGAAATCTAGAGGGACTGGAGGCGGCTCCTCTTTCCACAGCCAGCTCACGAATAGAGGTCAGCAGAAGACCATGACATGGACAGACCCGTCCAGTCAGGAGAAGAATATGGTGCCACCGAAAGGAAGGCAGTTCAGGAAAATGACGGATGCAGAGATGCGTAAGAGGAGGCAGAAGGGGCTGTGTTTCAGATGCGACGAGAGGTTCACCCCAGAGCACCATTGTGGAGTGCGTAAGCTTCAGCTACTAATAGTAGGAGAATACAAGGATGATATAGTGGAGGAAGAAGAGCCTGGGGAAGATGGACATCCACATTTGGAGTAGGACCGTTGTAGGGAACTACCCGAGGCATTCCCTTATAAACATCACTGCTGCCTCTAGCTTCTGCTCCTCAGTCATGCGAGACACTATAAAAACCGCTCTACCTTGGATATCCAAGCAATAGGATCCTCCCTCTCAAATACGGACATCTTCAGCTTCCGAATCATGCCATCCACACCAAAGTTCTCCTGATCTGCTCGCCCTTCGTAGTGTCTAGGGTGTATGGCCGGTATGTATAATTCCAGCGGTCTTTGTGCCACTCCAAGCCTCTCTGGTGCCCTCCATCTCTGCCCGCATAACCACACCAGTCATCTCTGTCATCATAGAAGCCCTGAACATCCTGCTCCATGTCCCCCTCTCTAATGTCGTCTCCTGGATAATCCTCATAAGTTGTGGGTGGACGTCGTCGTCTCTGTGTAGCATATCGAGGGTCGTGGGGCTCTCGAAACTCGTCACCTTCGTCGTCGGGCTCCCACGTGTACTCCGGAGGGTCGTCGTCGTAACGCATCGCCTGGTTGCCTCGGGGCCCTCGTCTGCCTCCCGGATCCACGCTGAACCGGACTCAAGGCTGGACGTGCTCGAAAACCTGCAGTTTTTGGTCCGGGGGCTGTCGTCGCTGCTGAAGGGGCGACAACCACTGCCATGTGGCCCAGGGGGGCTGGCGCCCCTACTTGAGGGACGGCAACCCTCCTGTGGAACCTGGCCCCCTGTGACGCTCTAGAGGGGCTGGCGCACTTTTGGATGGGCGACAGCCCCCTGGGGGCTCAGCAGGGGCGGGTGCCCCTGCAGGACGGGCAACAACCCCTCTGGGGCGCCCTGGAGGGGCGGGCCTCCATGTTTTGCTGTCGGCAATCCTTTTTCTCATTGTTTTGATGCCCTATGGTTTCGGGTTTCGTGGCTTTGAATCGTGGGCTCCTCATCTTCCTCGTAGTACTCGTCGGCGTCGGAAAGCAACCCTTCTTCGTACTCTTCCATCCTGCCATATCCCTTTACCAAAGTTGTCGCATTTCGCCCGAAATTAGGGTTTCGTCGGCGTCGGCCCCCTTTTCCGCGAGGAGCGCGAGTTGTTGAATGCTTTGGGCTAGGGCTTCTCCTTATTTCTCTTGAGTATCCGCCATCTTCGCTAGGGCTTTGTTATGCCTCGCTAGGGTTTGCTTCACGCCCTCAAGCTCCCCGTTGAATCTCCTCCAAAGCGTCGATTTTGTCTTTAGATCTCGTCGCCGCCACCATGTATCTTGATGCTCTAATACCAAATTGATAGGAACCAAAGAAAGATTCGATTTTTATTAGATAAAAACTGAAATAAAAGGATAAGTTGACCACAATTGTAGAGGTGGCCGCTCTCCCAAGAAGCCAATTAAAGAGGACTCCCGTACTCGGATAAGCTCACCTTTAATTTCAATATTCTCTCAAAATCAACATAATAAATCGCTCAGACCCTCCCACCTATAAATAGAGTTCAGATCTAAGCAAAATTACAAGAAAACCCCAAAAAGACTGAAAATTTTCCAAAACGTGCCTAAAAATCCGAAAATTCCCAAAACACCCCTAATAGGCCCAAAACACAGAAAAGTGCAGATCTATCACCTTTCTCTCGAATTGGAGGGTGTATCTTTGATAGTTCCATGGAAATCCAATAAAAACACTAACTTTTTACCCCAAATCTATCCCCAATCCTATCACCTACTTGAACCGGGTTGTCAATCCATTAAGAAATTGTCTTTAGCAATCAACAATGCACATGAAGTCTGATCTTGCCATATGCAACTGAGAACCATGACAGATAAAAGAATCATTATCCAACAATTTCAAATTCAGACCACTAAAAGTGGAAAACCACATGAACTTGGAAATTGAACCATCTATGGTACAAAAATTTTCCATACCGACCCTGGAAACCTTTCATAATAATTCCAAATCAACACCTTAAAACTGGATAGAACAAATCTCCCATTAGTTTTCTCTGTTTAACATTTAGAATATTCTGGTAATAATGTTAATTTGGATTAAACCAACTAAATAGAGCATTCTATCTAACATACAGACAAAGATCCTGATAGAGATGCTTCTTCACCCAACATGAAATCATTTGGTGTGTCATTTGGTGTGTCGATTGGATACACAGTTTTCAAATTCTAAAATCTAGCTATGAAAGATTTTGGGGGCCAGTATGTCAAAAACCGAAAATATAACCAAAAAACACTTGAGAGTAATATACATAGACAGCATCTGTACCAGAAGTCCTCTAATGCATATGATTTATAAATAGAGCTCCATTAATCATTATTTATTAACAGAAAATCCTGATGATATCAAGCAAGCAAAATATAGAAACCAAAACAAGTGCAGTTACTATGTAACTGTCATTTAACTTGCTGATTCTCCCCCATGACAAACTAACACATGGCCAAAGCATCAAAGGGAGAGAATACCAGGTGTAGCAAAAATAGCGGAGAACAAATAGGATATTACATATACAACGTCAGTAAATGCCTTAGTCAATGGACCTTTGTGTCCTTAGTCACGCCCTGCTGGGGAGGGGGTGGGAGGTAGCGCTCGAGAGCAATTTCATTATATGAGAAGAAAAACCATATAAAAGAGAACGCAACACCTTGTTTGTAAAGGTCTAAACTCGTAATCATGCTTTTTACTGTAATAAAAATATTTTTAAAATATCAAATATAGTACAAATTTTTATTTTAAATTTTGGTAATTAAATATATATTTTCGGATTTTTCTGAGCTTGTTTTGGCCTTAAACCCATTAACCCGCTTACCCTTAAACCCGAAAACCTAAACCTAAACCTAAATCCGACCAGTAACCAAACTCCCCTTTATAATTATAACCCAAAACCTGGTTTATTTTCTTTCTCTCGCAGCCCAGGTAGTGTTGCCCCTTCCGTGATCTTTATCCCTCTCTCCCAATTTTCTCGCCCCCACACCGTGAAACCGACATGTCGTCTCTGTGTCTCCCCCCACTCAACACCTTCTAATTCTCCATGATATCTCTCCACCTCTCTCGATTCCTATAAAAACCCCAAAATCCCAAAAATCCATAGAGCCTAACTTGAGCCTCCATCTCTCTTCTCTCTCTCTCAATAATCCCCACCATCATTATTGTTATCGTGATTGTCATCCTCATCACCTTCATCGTCACCATTGACTTCTTCTTCTTCTTCTTTCCGTCACCTCCTTCATTTAGCGGCAGCAGCCGCAACCTCAACCTCAACTTCTGACGGCATGGCAGCAATAGCAACAACATTACCCCTTTGTCTACCGCTCATTCTCCAGTAACTATGTTCTCTTAATTATTAAAATTACCTTTTATTCTTTTCTTGGTTGGTGATTTCGGGATTGATTTTGTCGCAGGTTACCGTTGATACTTCAACATGATTACTCGTGATATTGTGTTCCCTTTAGGGTTGCATGTTCTTGTTGGGTTTGGTTAGGCTCTTTTGGGGTTGTTTGGATCCTTATTACTCCTGGTTTACTGTTTTTGTTTCTTGTTGTCCTCAGTTGTGCTCGGTTATGCTATTAGGGGCTGTTTGCTCAATGTTTGGGTTCATGTTTACCGGCAGTTGGGTTTGTTGTGCTTATTAGAACTGTTTGCTTCCTATTAATGGGTTCTGACCAAACTAGGTTTCTACCGAAGTACTACTTAGGGTTTTCTTTGAACATACAAGGATAGATGATTATAACATAATTGATTGATGTTTTGGACTCAAACCCCTTGCAGTAATAACTTGGGCTATGCTAATGTTGATTTATCAGCTATGTTGGTTAAATTAGGAATTTGATTGTCCTTGTTGCTTATTATTGTTGCTACATCTGTTGCACACAAGGTCTCAATTTATATACGCTATTAATGGCTCAATTTATCTACGCTATTAATTAGCAGTCCTTTATATGTATAGGCCCACTCGCATCCATGAGAACTAGTATATATCATTTATCCTTCTTTGTGGGTATGATGCTGAGACTACATCTCATCCTTATATGATATGTTATACATGTTCCTTAACCAAGGTTTCGAATCTTGACCATATTTCATATTTCAATCATGTCTCTTTGTTGATTAATGATTTAACCTGAAGGATAAAATGATAAAAACGAATGGTAATTGACATGAAAACTTAAAATAGGAATTGTATTAAGTTAGATAGCTTTATAATGTATGCATGTTGCCTTATTGTGTTGTCTTACTACTCAACATGTACACCGGAAATGGACACTAACCACTTGCTATATTTGATTTACTACACATGCCAACTGTAATTAACGCCATAACTATTACATATTTACTAAACCTGATATCACACTATTCACTGTCTATGTTATTATATCTAGCATATGATTAATGAGCCCGGCATCATATTGATAGATCTACATTTTTGGTCCATTAGGGGCCTTTTGGAAATTTTCGGATTTCTAGGGGCGTTTTTGGGCATTTTCGGTCTTTTTGGATTTTTCTGCAAATTTGTATTTTCTCTGATTAGTATTTATAGGTCATGGGTGAGGAGGAATTTTCTTATGCTATTTGTGAGTGATTTTTCAAAGGAGATGTGAGATTATCCATCTACACAGGGGAGTGCGGACGTCCCCTTTAATTGACGTCTTGGGAAAGCGACTACGTCTTCAATTGTGGTCATTTATCTTCATCATTTTCAGACTTATCAAATAAAAATTAAATCTTTCCTTGGTTCCTATCACATATCTATTACATATCTATTACTGTAGAACACTCATGTAACTGATTGCTCATGTTACTGATTACATGTTGACAATATTGTAAATGTTACTATTCCTAATTATCGTACTTGAATTAATAATATACATGTTCATTATATCAAATACTGCATCATTACATAACACCCAAATGACATGAAACGGAAATATGAAGCGATGTGGGAATTTGGGACAGAAATTAAAGATTTAACAAATTTTCGGGTCTCACACCCTAATGATCTAACAATCACCGACTCACGCTCCTCGCACCTGAAAATTTTTCGTACCTTCCGTCCAAACAACGAAGCTCACTCTTGCACACTAATGCAAAATAATTGATTTTATGAAGAAACTAAAAGTTTACACCAAAATTTCTATTATATTCTTCGATAAATATAAAAAGTTTGTGGCATATATAAAGGCTTACAACTTGATTTTGAAAAAATCACATCCAATATAAGATAAAAACATTAAAATACCTCAATTAAATAAGACTCAAAAATATTCAAATTCTATCATAAATAAAATAAATATAAGACTCAAAATAACTAGAAAATTCAAAAGATTTAAACTCTATCCATATCTCAAATATAAAATCTAAAATAAAAGGGACTCGGTCTCAAATTTGAACTGGACCTTTATCACTCTACTCGGCTTAAGAATTTCACCACTTGGTGAATGACGACAATAGTATGTTAGAGACGCATCACATACTAGGCCTATAACACTAGTCCATTTGTTATAAACACATCACATACTAAGTCTCTAACAATAGCCTTGTTAAGAACTCATCCCATACTAGGCCTCTAACACTGAGCTCACACCCCCAATTGTTAAGCATTAGCTAGCATCAAACCCAAAACCAATTGGTATTAGGTGGAGAGGCTCTCTAATACTTAAACATTTCTTTTGCTTATTCTTTCTGATGTGGGACTAATTGGAATCCTAACATGCTACCACGCCATTGGGATCCTAACATACCACCACGCTTCCGACAACCGCCGTCCACGGTGGCCACTTTGGGGTGCCCACTCTAAGTGGCTCACTCTGGCCTTCACCAAGTCACCCCCTCTTAGGTCGTTCCTTCCCCAGATTGCCCCTTCCGCTTCCGACAACCACCGTCCACAGCGGCCCAGTCTGGGGTGCTTACTCTAAGTGGCCCACTCTGGCCTTTACCAGGTCGTCCCCTCTTATGTCGCTCCTTTCCCATGTCGCCCCTTTCGCAACGTGGGTCGTAGCGTGTGACTTACTTTGATACCATTTGTTAAAGACACATCCTATACTAAGCCTCTAATACTAGCCCATTTGTTAGAAACTCATCACATACTAGGTCTCTAACGATAGCCTTGCTAAGAACTCATCCAATACTAGGTCTCTAACAATAGCCTTGCTAAGGACACATCACATACTAGGAACTAACACTGGACTCATACCCCAATTATTAAGCATTAGCTATCCTCCAACTCAAAATCAATTAGTATCAGGTGGAGAGGCTCTCTAACACTTAAACAATTCTTTTTTCTTATTCTTTCCAATGTGGGACTAATTGGGATCCTAGCAGAGTAGCACAACCAGGCAGGATTCAACAGTACCTTGTAATTAGAGAATATACAACAGAAAGCCTTCCACTAAACAGCAGGATCAAGCAGCTTACACAGACTGAGATCGAATACAGGCGCTCCAAAGATTTATGCTTCTGATCTGGCGAAAGGTTCGGACCCGGACATCGTTGCAAGGAGCGTGCTCTCCAGATTCTGCTCGTTGAGGAAGAAGGCACTGCAACTAAAGAGGATGGGCTAGGAGGAGAACAGCACCTCCATTTGGAGTAGCTTGCCCCAAAGATTTTATGACACCACCTTGAGGATAAGCTGGTTCTTAGGGGGCAGAGTATTGATGTGATCTGGACGTTCCAAATGAGAAGGCTCGAGGGAGTTGGAGCAAAGCAAGGGTGATGGGGAACCAATTGAGCCCAAATTCATTTTCATTTTATTGACTTTATTTTTTTTTTTTTTTGAGTTTTTGTATTTGACTTGGACTAGATTTTTGTGTTTGATTAGGATTTGAGTTTTGTATTTTTATTTTTTATTTTTTTATTTTTGAGTCCCAAGTTGAATTGGGTTAAGAAAAATTGTAAGCCTATATAAAGGTCATATGTTGGTTTGTTTTAATCAATTAAAAGTTCAATGGAAATTTATCCAAGCCTAAGAAATGTTTCCTTCCTTGGTGAGAAGCCTTTGAATCCTTGGTGAGAACCCAAGAAACCCTAATTTATCAATTCTTTCCCAAAATTTTCACAAAATTCCACAAATCCATCTCGTTCTACATCAAATAAATTGGTATCAGAGCCAAAACCTAGTTTGTCTTCTTCTTTTTCTTTTTTCCACATCCAAAAAAACTTCTTTTTTGCTTTTTATTTTTAGCAAGTTTTTAAATCAAAGTTCAAAAAATAGTATCTTTTCTTTTCTTTTCTTTTTTTCTTTTTCATCATCTTCTTATCTTTAGGATTTTACCCCCCCCCCCCCAAACACTTTTCCTTCATCTTTTTCCCTTATATAAAATGCCTTCTTTTTATTTTTTCTTTTCCTTTTTTCTTTTCCTTTTTTCGCTTAGATTTGGATTTTTAAAAAAATGAGATACGAAAAGAGATACATAAATTTCAAGGAAAAATAGAAAGAAGAAGAAACAAAAACAGACTTTTTACTATCCATGCTCCCCCAAACCCTAGCTCTGCCACAGCCCACGTCCATCGTCATCACATACTTGTTCATCTTCCATATGGTAAAATCTGAAATAATGATTGAATAAGTTTATGCAATGAAAGTCCCACATATGCTGATGAAGATTTATGTGAATCTATTGCTCTTGTCAATATCATTGGGCGTCTCCCTAAAACACTTGACAATGAAGATTGGCGAATGACTAGTATTTTTCATACATATCTCAAGGTACGCAATAAGTCATACAAATTAATAATTAATGGAGGTAGTTGTATTAA
The DNA here is from genome assembly GCA_030789695.1 of Scilla litardierei. NCBI lineage: Eukaryota > Viridiplantae > Streptophyta > Magnoliopsida > Asparagales > Asparagaceae > Scilla > Scilla litardierei. Next base: position 23,462,825 of record CM061135.1, read on the forward strand.
TGTTATCGCCAAATCAGCCTTTAAAAGAATGTGTCTAACAGCTGAGCCTCACCCACAGCCATATAGCATCACTTGGATTGATAAGACTGCTTATTCTGTTACCCAATAATGTTTAGTGCCTCTCCAATTTGCGAGCTATCATGATTACATTTTGTGCGATGTTCTATTCATGTATACAGCACAAGTTTTGCTAGGAAGACCTTGGTTGTACGACCTAGGTGTGACGAGTTCTGTAAGTTCAAATATACTCACATTCAAATTTAATGGGAAGAGAATTGTGTTGAAACCTTGCCAAACGAATATGAGCCCATCATGATGAGTCCTTTGATGGTTGAACAAGCATCTGAGCCAGATGCTGAGTCGAATTGGAGCATGAGTCAGTTTGGAGCCAGTATAGAAGTCCCCACAAGAGTCTAAGCACGAGCACGAGCCAGAGTTGGTGCCAAAGTCAGAATTTGAAACAACGCCGCAATCTGAACAAGAACATTATCTTAAGCCATTTGTTGAGCATGCACCAGAGCCAAAGACAGAAGCACCACTGAATCAGATTAAGCACATCGAGTTTGGTATCCCAGATCTTCCTCTTTTGACTAACAAACATGTTCTACATGTGTTTCTATCTTTGGTGAGTTGGGATAAGTATTCAGAATGCGTTCATCTACCTAGTTGCATCTTGTTACACTTCAAAATTCGTGGACGCATCTTCTCAAACTACAAGGGACTGTTGATTTCAACCTAGCTGTGTTACTCTTGTCGTCATTCACCGAGTGGTGAAGTACTCAAAGCCGAGGAGAATGATGGGGGACCAATTGAGTCCAAATTCCTTATTATTTTATTTTGCATTTGTTTTATTTTTGGGTTTTTGTATTTGACTTGTACATGATTTTTGTGTTTGATTAGGATTTGATTTTTGTATTTTCTTTTTCTTTTTCTTTTTCTTTTTGAGTCCCAAATTGAATTGGGTTAGGAAAAGTCGTAAGCTTATAAAAAGGCCCCAGTTTGGTTTGTTTTAATCAATGAAGAGATCAATGGAAATATATCCAAACCTAAGAAATGTTCTCTTCCTTGGTGAGAAGCCTCGGAATCCTTGGTGAGATGCTAAGAAACTCTAATTTATCAATTTCCCAAAATTTCCACAAAATTCCTCAAATCCATCTCGTTCTACATCTAAGGGGCTGATCGGGGCCGATCCAAGGGCGTTTTAGTAATTTCAGATTTTAGGGTCAATTTGGTAATTTCTGTAATTCTAAAAAAACAGGGATATATTGAATAACGGCTATGGCTATGGGATCCATGTTGAATATTGTGAAAGAAATCTTTTAGGAGTCCAGAACCCTAGATCTTGGATGTTTAGGCTTTTCCTTCAAAGTAAAAACTAGGAGAATGGCCTTCTCTCGAAAGAGGTCCACTATCTTCTGTATATTTATTTTGAGATATAAAAATCCCAATGTTTTTCCCAAATCTTCCACAAAACCCTATTTTTTATCTTATTTCCTCTCGCGGATCACATTAAAGTAATTCCAAATAGGATAATAAGTGAAGAAGACATCAATAGACTAATTTAGACTGTTAGTCTCATTGATGCACTCATGTAATTTAAATTGTTTATTGATGGTTAATGCAATCTTTCAATATTGAATCATCTCTTTCAACTTCTCCTTTTTTGTCCTTCAACTATAAGGGGGGCCTTAGCCCCCCAATCGGAATGAAGCTCTTTGCACCACTGCTTCATGCCATGGAAGATGGTAGCTCGCATATCTATGTAAAGGATGTTTGGAAACTTTTCGTATTTGCCACATGATCGACAATTTTCATCTGCATGCTGATTTTGAATTCAAACATGGCCACTCTGCAAGAAGGATTTGCATGTTCAAATTCCTGCACACAAGTGTAATTACCTCAAACAATAAAACTTCTCCAGCTGGAAACATTACAACGCACCAAGAAACATTTAGAACATGCCATGTGCTCCATGTGGAGCAACTGACTGAGAAAAATTTCTGAAGATGAGAAATAATAATTGGTTAACTGTAAAGTTGGCACATAATTTTGTGTATATCCATAAAGGTCATCTTGTAGAAGCAATCCATACGCATAGTTTCAACCAATAAAATGGTATGTTGTTCCAAGCACATTCCATTACAATAAATACAAGCATATGGGTTGAATAATTAGCCAAATAATTATTGGAATCATTTAAAGAACACATTAGTCAATGGAAGAAAAGAGAAATAGTGAAAAATAAAGTTTAAAGTACAAAGCTTCATACCATGGATACTAGGAGCATGATCATCAAGATCAGATTCCAAACTTGAAACATGCACATCCTTCTCCAATGTTGTGGAAACAGATTGTTCATGGGCTGCCTCCTTGTTACTTGGCTTCTCTGTGTGCCCACAATCATTATGAATATCCTGAAAACTGTCACAATCATTATGTGATTCTAAGATAACACCAGAGGAGCTATTTGTGGTGGTGTCAGATATGTCACTTCGACAAGCAGGCCCATGTAGCACACTTTGCTCTTCAATGATAAAAGAATCTGGAATATTGTTGGGTGCTTCTATATCTAGAGAACTCCTACCATTCTCTCCCCAAGGATCTTCTTTGGCATTTATGCATGAAGGACAGCCTATCATTAAATTATCTGCTGGCAAATTCTCATAATGATGTCTTTCCAGGTGACTCAACAACTGCGAGTTTGGTGGGTTCTTTGCAACTAGACAGTCAGCATTGATATGACCATCACTATCAACAAAATCTGCATTGCAAGTTGAGAAATTTGCAGCGCTCCTATCTGTCAGATCTAAAGAAATCTCAAGCCCTCCAGTGATTGATTCTTGTAAATCGTCAAGTTCCGCCCCCTTGGTAGAATGATTACAGCTCTCTTCAGTATCATTTTTGGAAGGAAATGATAGAGCATAGGCACTAAACGCGACATCAGAATGTGAACCAATACACTGAGATTTTACATCAGGATCACTTCTCACGCAGTCCATCTCAATTTTCCGGCTGCTAATCTGGCGCTGAATGCGACCATCTATTTGCAGAGATGATCCCATGTCTACTGAGGAAGCAGAAGCACTGTCTCGCCCGATGCTGCGTCTCATGGCACTTGAATTATCCCTTACGTAGGAAGGCTCAGCACAAAGTATGTTTGTTGCAGAAAAAGGCCTCGATTGCACAACAGACAACTTGCTTGACCGCTGCTGCAGAAGTATAGATATCCCTGTGCCCTCAGGAGTGTCAATCCTAATGCTAGGGTGACCCGTGGATTCTGTCTGTACAAACTTACTCCCACTATGAGACTCTGTAAAACTTACAACTTGGGGGTTGTCTAATTGTTGGTCAAAAAGGTGTGGTTCCGATTCATCTTTCGCGGACTGAACATGACAACTGTTGTCCAGGCAGTTAAGCCCTTTTTCAATGTTGTTTTCATATGGACCTAGGATGACTTCACCACCACTCCTTTCAGGCAATTCATGAACATTAATGCTAAGCTGCACGTCATCAACTGTTGTATCCGTTCCAATGGTGATTTCAGGTTTGATTCTTTGATTTTGAGGTGGGGTTGAAAGAGGAGAAGATTCTCTTGTAGCAATAAGCCCATCTATCTCCATACATTCTTGACAAACATCTGTTTTCCGGTTTACCACCAAAAGATGGAACCTTTTTCCGCATTTAGAACAAACTGCCATTACTTCACAACCCTCGACCATAGATAAATCACCATCGGCATGCATTTTTTCAACAGTAAATCCTAAGCATTCAACGCCACCTGGGTTGACTGTGGACTCTTCACACTCACGTGCATCAACTTTGTTCATGCTATCAGTATCAAAACTTCCGGTGCCAATATGACTTGTTCCAGCATGCAATTCTTGACCACTATCTTCAATTACATCATCCACCTTATCAAAAATAAACATTTCTTCATGGTTGTCAGGATTCGGTGTTCTTTCCCACTCGTCAGTAAGATCATTCCGGTCATGTTCACTACCCTCCTTATCAGGTACAACACTGGCACCTTGATCAGAACTTGCACTGGTGGTAGTTGTTAGTGAAGAATTTCTAGAGAACAAAGGCTGATGCGTACTATTTGCTTTTCCAACATAAAATGTGGTTGAAGGGACACTTGATAAAAGTGGCCTAAACATGTTTTGAGGAGTCTTGTGATGATCCTGCAGAAACATAAAGCACAAACATGACATGAAAGATATGAGACACTAAATGGCATGTCAACATTAATTAGATCAATAAATTTTATAAAAGACAAAAAATATAGATTTATGATTCTAGAGAAACACAAGACGTGAATGTTGTGAGCATCCCAGACAAGAATGTAATGGCATGTGACAATTAATGGATAATTCACTTAAATAAAACTGAATAGACTGCATTATTTTTTATCTCGGAAGTTATAAACTCAGATACTAACACCAATAAACGCGGATATGAAAGAATGAGGAAGAATGAACTATTATAACGATATTCAAAGCCAAAGGAATTCCAACATCTACATCAAACTAAATTTACCTTCCAAAGGCCAAAATGGACTCTTTAGTTAATTATTGTACTCATTAAATGTCAAAAACAGAGGCAGATCAACATGTAATTAAATTCGATTGGACACCCACACTGAATTTATTAAAGTTTTTAAGCATATACCAAACTTGGCAGGTTAATAGAACATTTGGTCAAAATTGTTTTCCTGATGCTAAAACTGCTTGTAAGCATAACTTGGTGGCTGTTGGTCTTCGATTATTAAAGTGTGTATGTTAAGAGGCCCGAGTGTCATTTTTTGTATTCTGATTATTTTTCCCTCTTTTGAACCCCCCCCCCCCCCCAAAAAAAAAAAAAGATGAAAACAAAACAACCCCCCCACATCCTTTACAAACAAGCGGAGTAATCTCTTAAACATAGTTTGAAAAATAAAATAATGCCAAGATGTATCTCTTACATTGTATCAGATGTTGCGATCCATCCGAAACCGGCCAATACCACTACAAGATTTGTGGTGACAACAGTTGAAAAATCTAACTTATTTTTCATAAAGTAGTTGAATCCATCCCGTTTAACAATCAAAATCAGGGTTCAAGAAATTAGCCATCACCATTGCATATCGACCTTTTTGGACTGAGTTTGCGTGTGATACCCCTCTCTATCAAGACCAAGCAAACTTCTTCAAAGTGTGGTTGTCGCATGTATGGTATTGTGTTATTATAGTTATAATGAGGCTAAAAATTCGACTGAAGCTGAGCTGATTGATTTCAAAAAATATCTCATGATAATAACCACTTGATAAAGATGTTTAGAGAAAGAAAAGGCAGTGTCTTAAAGGGTATAGATAATTAAGGGAATGACAAAGCACTTGCTGAAGACGAAGCTCTATTTACAACCAATAAACAGATTGATATAAGAGACATAAGACAACTGATACCTAGAGCTCGATACTTCCTATATATGTCACCTGATATTTTCAATACAGTTGATACCAAGACTACAAACCATTGCAGGATATGTAACCTATTACCAATACAAACATAAAAACATTAATTTTAAACCATACTCGCAAGCCAATGCAAATGCTCTGTACATGATAATGGGCATGCCCAAAGCCCGATTGAGCTCCCATTTGGGCATGCCCCATTCCCATCTCTACTTTGTTGAGATGGGAATGTGTATACCTTCATACACATTCCCATCTCTACAAAGTAGAAATGGGAATGGTGCATGCCCAAATGGGAGCCCAATCGGGTTTTGGGCATGCCCATTATCATCCCTATGTTCTCTCAGTGTCATCCTCCAACCAGTACCGAAAGGATATAATTAGGAAACAAATTTGTAATAACAAGTTTGGAATGTAAAAAGGAGTAAATTAAGGATTAAAACAGATAGATACAATAACATATCCATACTACGTTATACTCAAAAGGTAACCAACATACCAAAGTTAATTCAAATATATTTGCAATTTAAAGAATGTAGCATATTTATAAATTTATACCCAAGAATTATAAATCTTTAAGAGTTATAAATCCTCCCTTCTTTTCTAGTCAAACCTCAATAGATCTTATATTAACATATTTTATCAAATCAAATCCACACCATCTTTAGAAAACATGCTTTCAGGCTCCCAATTTAGAATTCAAATTCATTTTTTTTTCGTATCAATTTTGAATATGGCAAAAATCTACATCATTCAATGATGCCTACAGTTGAGAATTACTTGGTTACATAAATTAATCTGGAATTGGTTTTTTTTTAAACGGAGTTTAAGTGTACCTTTCCGAGCAAACTGTGTAGCTTCAAGCCGCCAACTTTTAATGGTGTTGGGCAAAGTAGCTCTTCTCTTCATGATGAAATTGAAGCCTTTGTGGGTAAATTATAACAATGTTGATAAAAAGGTCTAATTTCTGCAATGTAAGTGATAGGGATCAAATTTAAGTTTCAGATAGAGTCCTTTTAGATTTTACTTTTAGATTTTATATGTAAGATGGAAATAGAATTTGAGTCCTTTGAATCTTCTATTTATTTTGAGTTTTTAGTCATTTTCTTTACTGTAAAATTTGAGACATTTTGATTCTTTTATTTATTTTGAGTGTTTTAGTTATTTTAGAGTTTGAGTCTCACAGTGGATGTGGTTTTTGAAACCCAAGTTGTAAGCCTATATAAAGACCATAAACTAATTTGTTTTCTTAGAGAATAAAGAATTGAAATTTTGGTGTAAACTTCTAGTTTCTTTATAAAAATCAAATCTTTTACATTGGTGTGCAAGAGTTGGCTTGGTTGTCTAGGTAAGAGGTCAGAAAAATCTCCGCATGTGAGGCGTACGTGTCGGTAATCGTTAAATTTCCGGAATGTGATGCCTGAAAAGTTATCAATCCCTAATTTCTTTATTTATCAAATCCCCCCACAACCCTTTCCCGCTTCCGTCATGCATCAATAAGTAGCATAAGCAAGGATTTTTGCTAACTCACACCACTGATATTCAAGCTGGTTTTATTTCCCAAAAACCTGAAGTCCACTTGACTATGTCCACTTGACTACTGCATGTCTCCATCAAAAGATCCTCTTCAATTAACTTCTAAAATTTATCATAAAGCAAACTAGTGAGAGGTCATTATGATAGCAAGAGGTCATCAAGGAAGCTTCCCTTCCACTGTCACAACTTACCAATCCAAATATTCATCAAAATAACCGATACGGCGTACAGACTTATCTAAATCCCCAATTAATCAATCTAACGAAATGAATTCGCCTTTCATTACAATATGTATCACTAATTACCAACCCCCTTCTTAGCATTAGAACAAACTGTTGCTCACACAGTGAAGATGGGCTTCCTACACCAGCTTTGAACCATGGCATTCAATTAAACTTCCATGTTAAGGTATCAAGTCCCTCTGAGTCTGCAGTATTCCATATTTCTAAAAGGCATGAAACTTGAAATAAAAAAGATAGTGTACTATTGACAATCATACAAGATGTGGAAACAGACATTCGTGTATGTCACATGAGATGGTAAGGGCAGTCCATTTTTCTTGCCAAGAATAGCAAGTGTGAAGTAGTTTAATGGATAAACGCACATTGCATTGGAATAGACAGCTCATTAACACTGTTCCATCCACTTTCAACAGCAAACATGTGATGTAAAATACTTCGTTTAAGTGAACAGTTTCACAATACATATGTGCTAAGAGGGTGCCTTGGTATATAAAAATTCATATAGCTAGCATTCTTTAAGGTGAGAAACCATAGAGAAAATATTATTAAGTGTGCCCGGGTGAGAACAATTAAAGGATAAGGGACAAAGCGAGCTCATGGGAAGTCCTCATTTGGTGCATACAAATGGTATCAAACTAAAACGAGCTGGATGTGTTCAGAACCAAGTGCTACATGAATTGCCACACCCCACCTCTAGAATCACAAGTTACCAATGAAGTTTTAGCATGACAAGGAAGTCACACTATAATTCAAGGAAGCATGTCACCCAAATTTTAAGTGACTAGTCCCACTTGGGATATATGCTAAGAGGGTATTTATCATTTGATCTATAAGAAGTCGTATGAACTCAAGAATCAAGAATTTAAAGTAGGTGGCATTTTTTGTGGGAGGAACCATGTAAGAAAAGGGAAGAAAACTAGTGTTAGACATGTTCTGGTGAAAGCAATTTCAGAGTGGGTGACCTCTTGGTAAGTTCTCATTCAGGGATATACATGAGCATACAAGAAATATGGATAGAACATCAATTCCAAAATCAGATGGATCATAAATGTGTATTCATCTTGATACAATATGGCTAATGGCATGACAGCAACCTACCTCTTTAAGATCTATTCCCTAGCTTTTATATCGTTCCCTATTGAAAAATCCCACCAAACTTATTTGAAGAATTAGTCTGCACATTAAAAACTTTGGGGCGGGGCATGTCTAGTTCGGACTCTAATAATCTGGTTAACCCAACATGTATTGAATAAAAGTTTATTAGGACCCCGCTTCTGATAAAACTTCCAACATTGCTTACACTTGATCTCCCATAAAACTCAAAAAAGGGAGATGTATACAGCAGTTTTCTTAGTTAAACTTGCTAACATGAACTCCAAGTCCCTCAATAATTTCCTGAATCACACTTCCATCTTTATTATCTTCTGAATTACGAACAAAGACCCTTTTCTCTTTCCTCCCACCTCAACCATTCAATAGTAACTCAGAGAGATGATCAGGGTAACGAAATGCACTATCTAGAACAATCATAACCCAAAAAAAATGAAAATACTTTGCTTGAGACCAAGTGTAAAACTTGGCCTAGGCTAAACCTGAACCCAACAACCCAACACACTCATTAGGTAAGGTTGGGTTAATGGTTTTTAGAATTTTGGTTTGGATTTGAATTTAGATATGGCAACCCAACTCATGCTTGGATTGTGTTATGGCTGAGCCATATCCCAACCCAAATCCAATTGGAACATAACCCAACCTAAAGACAAGCCCAACCTGCCTAAGCTTGATAACATGTTTAATCTGTAAATGCATGTGTGTATAGAACTTGCAATGGTTTTATTAATTTACCATACCAACCCTTAGTTGATATGTTTTTTAGTTGATTTTGTCCCCGAAGTAGAATATTTCATTGTAATTTATTGTCAAGAAGAATTTTAGGTTGTGGATAAAAAGGATTATATAAATTTATTTGTTATATCCTAAGACTTATCTCTTTCTAATTTAGTTTTTCATCACTTGTGTCACCTTTTAAGTTCAATCCAAGGCAGTTTAACCCAAAGCAACCCAACAAATTCACAACCTGGCCTAACCCAAGTTAAATCTCTTCGAAGTTGGTTTGGGTTTGGATAGGTTGGTCAATGGGTTGGTTGGGTCTGGTCTGGTCTGGGAGTTCGAGTGCTTGAGTTGGGATAGTGAAGACCCTCACCTCGACCCAACCCATCCAAACTACATCCTAATCAAAACAAGGGCTCTTATGAATAAATGTATTTTAGCTGAAGCCCTTTCAATGGTATATGGGTGATTCCCTGCTTCGTTTTACCACCCCCTCCCCCCCCCCCCCTCTCTAAAAAAATAACAAAAAAAACAAAAAACAACAAAAACAACAAAAACAAAACAAAACAAAACTCAACCAGGATGCATAACACCAATAAGACATCCGCATCCAAAAAGTAGCCATGGAAATGACTTATCCACTACTACTTAGTTCCTTATGGTATGATCTGCTGAAGGGCAATCGCTTCAGCTAGTCCAAAAGACAAACCATAAAAATAATATAAATATTTTCTTAAACAACCAAGGGATGTAGCTTATATGTGTGCTAATCAAATACCAATTTTTCAGCTAGTTGCATAACAATTAACCTTCTATGTCAGTAAATTCAATCTGTATAGATAGGTCAGAGAAAATTTATTGCCTACAACATCTCACTGCCTTCTGAAAAGGAAATAAGAATACAAATACTAGGTATTTCATAATGTCGTATTTGTCCCGGTCTCTGACCAGAGGGCCTTCTCTCGGAAACGAAAAAAGGTCATGTGACATTACATCCCCAAAAAGGAACCCTTAGAAACCTGAATAAAAGCTGAGGTATGATCAGGGCCAACTAAATTAAGGTTAAAAGAAAGTTTTCAGACATGAAGAATGAAGGTAGCCTCAATAAATGAAATTTCATGCAACAGTTAGTTAAGGGAGATGCTGAACAAAACGGACATAGAACCATCCATGGAAAAAATGAGTTCGTATTTGCAGCTACTGTAGATCATGAGGCTAAATTGGAATACGCAGCAAACAGCTAACAACATATGAAGCTAATGTGGCCTTGGAAGATATATCATAACAGCTATAAACTATAAGTGAAGAGCTTACCATCTGACGAAGTGCCGAGTCAAACGATCTTTTGGGCACTGAACTTGAAGGTGAGGTTTTGGATGGTTTCTTCGAGAATGCCATGGGTTTGATGTTCATTGACATTACATTTCTTCGAACAGGAGGGCTGCTAGGAATTGCCACAGAGTGTAGGGAATCCACGTCGTCGTCACCTGAAGAGACTACTGAACCCTTGCTATAAGAACTGAACAGATCTCGGTCATTACTATGTGATGAGCTGACACTTCTAGAAACAGGTGACATAGAGTGCCTTCCCCTTCCACTTCTAGGAGTAGGAGACAAGCCTCTCGCATGCGGCGATGGACGATCCGGTATCGACGTTCGAAGGTTTGGAGGTGCCTCGGAGGAGAACCCAGGAAGGTTTGATTGCAATCCCTGTAGTTTTGGTGAAGCAGTATTACCACGACTTGCCCTCATGGGAGATGGTCCCCTTCTTCCAGATGATGATGCCTGCCCGCTTGAACCAGTGCTCATCCTCCTTGGTGTGGGAGTCGAAGACCTCAGAGTTGGTGTTGATGGTTTATTTGGAGGAGTTGATGGTCTTCGTGAAGGCGTCCCAGGCCTTATGACAGGAGGCGGACTAGAACGAGGAGCTGAAGATGGCCTTGATATTATTTGTCCAATGTTATTACTAGATCGAGGAGATGGGCTAAGACGGTGAGGAGATGGGCTAAGGCGGTGTGGACTGGCACTGCTTCGACTATTTCTACAAGTGCTATCGTTCTATAGACACAGATAAAACATAAGGAGCCTTTAAGGACGTATAAATATAGAAATAACTATTTATTCTGGAAGAGCAAAAAGGGGGGGAAATGAACCCCTTACATTGGACGATAATCTTGAGATATTGATGGGTAGACTCCGTGGCCTGCCCCTAGGGGGCATGTTCTGAGGTGGAGGCTCTTCGTCGTCCAATGAAGGAAAAAGGGGAGTATCCGGAGGAGTTAATAGCCTGTATCAAAAAACAATCAGCCCAATGTAGTGATATATACGATTAATAGCTACAGACACCATATGTATGCCAAATTGAAAGGAGCCATGTATAAGAGGTTCCTCCTCCAATGATCTAATATTGATGAAAATGGGATATGATGATTACACGGCAATAATATAAAATTTCAATATTGATTTGTTAGCACTTCCATTTTCTAATCACTCATTACAGCTATCGCAAAAGGCGACAAAAAATGATATCTCCGCACAGAAGGGAGAAACGCACAGTCGATTTTATAAAGGGAACTCACCAATCATAATCATTTTTCTCGCCATCTGCATTCAAAAGATCACTGCTCTCTCCTCGAGCTGGAATAGTGATGCCAAGCTTGAAGTCTGAGATGTATCTTAATTTTGCTGATACACACAAAGAAAAGAGGGAAATAAACAAACAGGTGCAGAAGTTTTAACGGCCACCAAAATCTACAAGCTTTAGAAGAATGGATCAAGGCATTACAAAGAGAATCATCGAAATCATCTGCTGGCTGGAGCAAGAAGCACTCTCTCTCTTTATTCTGCATATCATTGAACAAGGTGAGATCGTCATCTTTGGCTCTGTGTATCAATCCACTCTCGAAAGAAAGGCCCCTCTTATGAGTATTTTCCTTCCTCTGCTCCCTCCCAGGAGAGCATCTCAAAGACGGTGAAGGTGGCATCTTTTACGGAAGCCTGATCCCCTCTCTCAAAGATCCCACCACGCCCTCCTCCTCATTCGCCAACCTCCAGATTCTTATACGTCACTAAAACCTACAATGCGATTATTTAAGAATTACAACTACCAAGACATAGGGGAGCGAAAAAACTAAAATTTTGGATCACCTGGTTTAGAATTCAACTTTATTCGCCAAAAGAAAGAATAATTGTTCCCCAACTTGCAGTTACTGACTGAAAATTTCTCTCAAGTTCGATAGCAATTCATCAAACTCCAGTCGCATTTCAAAGTCAATGTGACAGCACAGCACAATTTATCAAAACCAGCCAAGAACGGCTTTTTATTCGAAATTTGGCCGAAATTCGAGCTCTGATTTCACTGGATCAAGCTTAAGGGCTACTCAATTGCGGTAAATCAGCTCGCCAAATTACTATCTCTTACCTTTTCCAGAGCAACTCGACTCGGATCTACTGCTTCCCGCCACCTCCAACACAAATCCGGACGCTGGGGCCAGCGGCATTCACGAATCTTTTGGGTGAGAATCGAGCTCCGGATCGGAACCCTAGCTTTTTGAGCAGGCTTCAAAGCGGGTGAAAAGACAGAAAAAAAAGAATAAATAAATAAGGCAAATGAGGGATCAGATGCTCGTTAGGGTTTCTCTTTCTCCACTGACGTTTCCTCGTCCTCAAGCTTTCCCCCCTCCCTCCCTCTCGAGACTCTGAAAAGCTTTCATCAGCTCTCTGCAACTGATTTTTTTTCTTTTCCTTCTTTTGGTGATGAAACTGAATTTACGAGCTCGCCACTGGATGCTGAGACAGCTAAGAAAGAAATAAATTGAAATACACTGAGGGGGTATTTTAGAAATATACCCTCCGCATCTTTCATATTTGCAAATCTAGGCTCCACATCATCGTATTTATGGATTAACACCCTCTGAATTTGGAAGGAAAGGATAAACTCCAATTGAAGCGAGAGCCCAGCTAACTGTCTTGATCAACCGACATGATAGCAAGCGTTTGTTTCCCTCGCAATCATTTTTTTAATGATCGCTGCCAGCATGATTAAGACTGGTATATAGACGCTAATTGCGTGGATTAGGAGGGATGATTAGGATTAAGCGACAATTATTAATGGGAGTAGAATATGCTGCGGGTTGGTTGAGCAAAAGGTCAAAGGACCAAGCATTCGGGTTTTGTTGACAAACATGACACGGATTGGGGGTTGAGTTTAGCAATAAACCCCATCGGCCTGGAGTTTCATGTAATCGTGCAAGTGGGAACAGTGAAAGAGAGCAATGAATGAATCAAAAAAATTAAATTTTAGTGAGATATGGAAACTTTGACTTACAATTGCTTTTGATGCCATGTGATTTTTGCCTGATGATGACAAAAATACACTCGTGGCCTATCATCTGCATAAACATGATAAAAATATTGTTAGGTGTTCGGATGGCTCCTGACTTAATACGCTCCGACCCTTAAGTCTGACCTTAATAATAATCAACCGTATGCATGAAAGAATTAATGTTTTAGTGTTGCGTAGGAAGCATGGAAACGGAAGCGTGCCTGAATGCATAGCTGTAGTCTGAAAGAGATCCTGACGATAACGCAGCGGATGATCTTCCAGATCCACACGAATCAACCGTTGGAGAATTTCTTTGCCCTTTCTCACGGTTTCTCTTCTAGCGACGGACGTAGAAAAGACGGCTAACTTGTTCATGTGTTCCGGGGAGTAGAAAAGATTGGTATTTAACCTTAAGTTTACGCTGGAGACTTAATTTTGTCTATCATATGAGCACCCAAAAGGACAACCTCCCACAAAACTGAATACTCTTAATGAAATGGCATCCATATGAGTAGCGAGCTCATAAAACCTTTTGAACGACATTCCCTTAGTATAACGGATCCGTAATTATATGGTTTGTTCTGATGTGCTAGTTAGACAATTGTACACTCCGAATTTATTAATCAACAGTCTAGGAACTTGATCTCTGAATAACTAAGCTTTGTAGAGTTCATGTTGTTGTTGGAATATAAAACAGCAGACTTGTTGTCACAAAACAAACTGTGTGATCTTTTAATACCATCCCTAATTTGCAGCATAGTGGCAAAACGTGCAGATATATTTCACGATTTGGATGTCACACAATATGATATGAAATCTAAAGCCATGTTAGAAGAGACTATATATATAAGGAATTATTTAGATCTCTTCTAGTAGATGGTGCCTGACATAGATTTTCATACATTCTTTGCATCCAATAAATGATCAGAGTCAGTATGCCAAAATGATCTCAAACTTTTCTGACTACTGATCCTTGAACATGTAATCCGTTTGTTCTCCATAAATATCTTACGACCCATTTAGCTAGTATCAAATGATCTACTCCTGAACGTAAGAATCTACCCAACATACCTGTAATATATGCAATAACTAAATGCATATAAGCATGAGCATACTTTAGACTCCCTATTAATAAGATATAGGGAATCTTCTGAAGATTATTCTTGGGGCAATTGTTGAGACTGAACTTGTCTACCACAAAACTTAACATGCATTACCACTTATAGAAATTACATGCTCCCACAGAACTTAGGATATATTACATCATCAAACATCATCTCAAAAGCGAATGAGGTGATTAATTAATGAAACTTAATATATCATTAACAATATTGAAATGCTCCACTAACGCTATTATAAACTTTACAGAGTCTTTCATGAAAACTGAATAGAAAGTCTCTTTATCATTAATGCATTCTTTTCCTTATAAAGTCCTTTGTGAATCTGTGATACGCTTTAAATCTTTTCTTAATACCCTTTTGAATTCTATTGATTATAAAAATCAATTTACAATCAATAGTTTCAAACCTTATGGCAATGAGATAAGATTTCAAGTGTCGTTCGAAAACTTTCTTAATTAATGCATTACTCCATTAAAGAGATTTAGAACTTTTATGACTTGATGTAAGTCGAACTTCCATCATTCTAATGTCAACCATATATTCTTAAGAATTACAATGCAATACCTTAACACTTTACTTCTCATCTCTTTAATGGATTTCCTGAATGGCAATTAGTGCTTTGAGTTGCTAGAGTTTGTCCTTAT
Organism: Scilla litardierei; assembly: GCA_030789695.1. Taxonomy (NCBI): domain Eukaryota; kingdom Viridiplantae; phylum Streptophyta; class Magnoliopsida; order Asparagales; family Asparagaceae; genus Scilla; species Scilla litardierei. The sequence goes on from CM061135.1 coordinate 23,477,971, forward strand.
GAACAATTTCCCGAACAGGAAGAATTAAAACATTATCTTGAATTTATTGCCTTGAACAGTGTTGGGAATATTATCCTAAACAATGCCAACAACACCTATGGGAATATAATCCTCTTCAAGAACAATATCACTGTATTTCCAACATCAAACTCAGCATCCTCAAATAGATGTGCATTTCCTAATTCGTAAACCAACTTAACAGTGGGATTATGTAAAATCATACAATATATAACCTTTTTAAACTATTCAATAAAACTGGAAAATCATTAGCATTATGTCCAATTTCTTTATTATGCTTATAAAGCCTTACCTTAGGTGGACATCTCTAAACATGCAAGTGATTTAAGTTCATTTGTTGAAACTTTATTAAGGATATAAGCTGCAATCAAAAAATAAATGAATTTTTTACTATTAATTCTTTCTTTATAACACATGTACTTGAACACGTGAATTCTGTAAATGAAGCAATATTTCCAAATAAATGAAGATTATGATGAAATTTTAAAGAAACAGAATAAACCAATTTTGAATCATGAGATAACCAAATTTTCCATTCATAATTGAAGAATAATAACCGAATTTGTTCAAAGTAGAAATACAAATCCAAGTTCCGTTAAAATGGTACATAATAGTCTCATAAAAATTCAAATACAATCTAGACTTTAAATATAATCTAAATTGTATTTGCTTCTACTTGCACCATCTTGCCATTGCCCATATCGATGTATCTTTCAACATCATTCGGCTCCTGGCATCTTCGGCAACCCTGCATAGACACAATGATGTGGGTGGTTATACCGGAATCTTTCCATCACGTGTCTATAAGTACCAGAATTTATAAAAAGGAAATTAACTTTAGACTTAAACCAAATTAAAGTAGCATACCCTTTTTAGCAAGCTAAGTGTGATAATTTGTGCAATGCTTCTTTATATGCCATTCAGCCCCAGAGAAGAAACAATCATTACCTTCTGAACTTTTCAGTTCTGTTTGTTGTTTCTTTTGAGAAGTTGTATCTGCAGCTTCGGTATCCTTCTTCCTTTTATTGAAGGTGGAGGTCATGTGAGTGCTTTCTGTCATTTCTTGCTTAAGCCTTACTCTTCCTTGACACAGAATGAGATGAGCTCATCTAGAGACCAAGTCTCTTCCTTAAGATTGTAGCTCACCTTAAACTGGCTAAACTGTGATGGAAGAGATATTAAAACAAAATGCACTAGCAGATCCTCAGAAAGGTATAGCTCAAGTGCTTTCAACCATGAAGCAAGATTAGATATCTTCAATATGTGCTCTCTGATGTTCCCTTTACCTTCATATTTCATTGAAGTTAGGTTTGTCAAGAGTGTACTAATCTCACTCTTTTCATTCTTGACAAACCTCTTTTTAAGTTCAATAAGGAACCATTTAGCTATGGCAATTTTCTCTAAAATAGAGCCCCTGAGATATTCTGGAATGGCATTCTTCACAAGCATTAGGCACATGCAATTTGATCTCTTCCACTCTTCCATCTCCCTCTTTTCATCACATGTACTCTCATCGGTGAGTGGTGGAGGATTATGAGTCCTTAATGCCAGATCAAGATCCATGACTCCGAGGATTATCAAAAGATTATCCTTCCATGCCTTGAAGTTAGAGCCATTAAGTATTGAAATAGATTTGAGGTTGTTAAGGTCAAAAATGACTGATACAGTTGTTGGGCCAACGAGGACGCTTCCGTTAGATCTATCCTTCGTCGGCTGAAAAATGGGACCCGTGAACAAGCGTCTCGGGGTCGAGGGTGCTAGGATCAGACTCCACGGATGGATGTTTCCATAGACGAGCGATATCTCCATAATTCTGCAACATGAGAAAATCATTAAGGGATCGGGGTTGGGACCCGACCGATCGCCCTCAGATGCTCAAGTTAGTATCCATAAGATGAAAAAACCATAGATCAAGATTAAGAGGAAGATGATGGAGAAGGAGATGAGAGAGTATATTCTTTGTGGTGCTTAGCCATTTTTAGGAGACTCCCGTAGGAAAATCTGGCCCTCCTCTCTCCTTTGATCATGGGGATAGTTATTGTCATGCCCCGCTCCCCAAGTATGGAAGGCGAGACGTGAGAAGCTCCGCTCAGACTTGGAGCTGTGAATCTACAGTCTGATAAGCGTTCGGTAACTTATTACATTAGTAGGTTCTTTGTATTGCGACGAAACAACAACAACAATAATGAACGATAGACAATAAAATTATCCAACATTCAACATCCACAGAATTTATTCCAAACATTACAGAGATAGCCATAAAATGAAGTACAACGTCTGTAAAGAAGGCCTAAGCATGGCAGAAACTACAACAAGTAATGGTGTTGTGCACCGAACAACCTAACAACAGCTACTAAAAAGTAACAACAACTAAAAAAAGTCACCAGATGAGCCTAAGGGTAGGACCGGAATCCTCGAACTGGACGTCAGTAACCTGCCGACCTCTGCAACCTACTCCGGCTCAAACCTGACATGTGACACCCAACGAGAAAAGGGCACATGTCAGCAAAAGTCTCCCAAGGGAAAACGAAGGACTTTTGTGCAAGGAAATATGAGTGCAAAAATGTACAACTAGCAGTTCTAAAATAAAGGGGATGACATGACATGAATGCAGCAGTTTGAACATGGCATGAATGTAGCAGTTTAAGATGGACATGAAAAGTAACATTTGCACGACATGTTGTAGCAAGAGCTACTAAACAATATTCACGATTTTCACGATTAACTTGTATTCACGATGTGCACATGTTTACGCCTTTTTGCTGAAGTGGCTGTACGGGCACACTTCTACGCTCAAGTGATTGCTTAACCCTACCCTTCTGTTGGATATGGACGACATAAATACACCCATGAGGGGATGTATGAGGGTATACGGACCTCAGATGTCGTGTGCACGAAGGCGTGCACGAAGGGAACCTTTTCTCGTGTGAAAAGGACCACTCGATAAGTGGAAAAAGCCACTCGATAAGTGGAAAAAGCCACTTTATAAGTGCAAAATGGCACTTGATAAGTGGATAAAGAAGAAGATAAATGAATGTGCTAATATAGGCTAATAAGCTTATAATTGGTTATTTCCTACAATAACCACCCCTAAAGCCTATAAATAGGACCCAAGGGTAAGGCATTCATTCACACTTTCCATGACATAAGTTTGCATAAGGCATCCTTATGTTCTTATTCTCCCTTCCATTAAAATCCTCTTCTAGTTAGAGATTTAGGCGGTGAAACTCTGCTTCGATCCTCCGTGACGAAGTATCAACCGTTGTGGCGAATCCGAGGGCGAAGTTCCGAGATTACTGTGTCGCGTACGCAAGCGTAAGTCTCGACTTCATTTATCGATCCTAACGTTGTTTTGACAGGATCCTACATTGGTATCAGAGCCATACGGGTTCGCCCCTGTCAAAACCACCGCCACGTCGAACCGATGAACGAGGCGTTGTCTTTTTCACGAATGGGTATCCTACCATTACAGATATGGTAGGAACGCTTCGTGATGGAGAGAATGCAGCGGTTGTTATTTTCACGTTAGGGCCTCCTACCATTACGGATATGGTAGGAACTCTCCGTGACGGGAAGAACCGACCGTTCATATCGTCAAGCTCGCTCTCTTCATGGATGCTGAGTCTCCATTCATAGGGGATGTGAACTATCTTCATGTGGAGCGCGTAGTTTACGAACTTTAAAGTGTGTTATTTTTCATTTTTAGCACACGACCATTAGAGAATAACTACTTTCTCGACGAACGGGTGCTTCATCGACGAACGGGTGCTTCATCGAGGAAGATGATGGTAGTTATCTACATCAGAGAAGATGACTTTTGGTGCATGATCACCATGGCCAAATGGGCTATGAAGGCAACGCACCCCCTTTCCCATGCGGAGGTGTGCGGCAACCCCATATAAGGGGGTGGCCGGCCATGGCCATATGGGCCATGGCCCGGCAATGGCCGGCCATGGCCAGGGGGCCCTGGCCGTGGCCAAGGCCAGGCCAGGCCGAGGCCAGGCGAGGGCCAAGGGGCCCTGGCCGGCCTCGGCCAAGGCCAAGGGCCGGCCTGGCCGGCCCTGGCAGTGGCCAGGGCCGGCGCCCTGGCCACTGCTGGGGCCTGGCCGGCCCTGGCAAAGGCCAGGGCCAATGCCCTGGCCGAGGGGCCAGGGCCCCTGGCCGGCCAGGGCAGAGACCCTGGCCGGCCCTTGGCCAGCCTCGGCCAGGGCTAAGGCCCTGGCCGGGGGTGGAGAGTGCCAGAACCCTTGGTCGGTATTGGTCGACCAATTCGGGTTTTTTGGTCAACCAATTCAGCCGGAGGCCTTGCCAGTAATTTCGGCCCCGGCCATCTGCAAGTCTAGCCCATACGGGGCCGACGGCAGTCATTTGCGGCAAAATTCTCCTATAAGGGGGGAAGCCCCTGGATCCATACGGGAGCCGACGACAATTGCTTGCAGAAAAATCTCCTCAAGGGGGGATCCGACCTTGGCACGGCAACGGCTTAAACCCGGCAATGGCCAGGGATTGCCGAATATTTCACTAGTATCATAAGGGTACTATGTTGAAATATATTTTTTGAAAAATACGTTTTCATACGTTTTGAAAAATACGTTTTCAAAAACGCTTTTCCGCTGCAAAGTACTATAAGAGTACTTTTATTTGATAAAGTGATGGGGAAATACTGAAAGTTACTCTAGATGGTGATTGGAAACGTAGTGACCTTTCCGATTCTAAGGTAACATCTTCAATATTTTTCGAAAGTAACTTATCAAATTTTAAATGTCATTCCAAGTGGGAGTTGAAATTAGAACTATCCAAATGGGATATTCTATTATCACTTCAAATGGGAATTATATTTTAAGAATTTTCAATGCAATGTTTTTGATCAAACCTTCGGTTTTGTGTCTTTTGCAGCATTTTAAAAGTAAAATGTCTTTCGCTTCAAAGAATATCGTCGCTGAGTTAAACAGAGGTGAAAAACTCAACGGCGATAATTACAAACTTTGGTCCATCAAGATACAATACGTTTTAGAGGAGCAAGAAGTGCTCGAAACTCTAAAGAACGTGATGATTGAACCCGAGTTGGGCACTACGGCCCAACACAGACGAGACAATGAAGCTTTTGATGCTTGGTCTCGGAAGAACAAGATAGCACGCATTACGTTATTAAGCAGTATGGCTGATGACATAATGTGCATCTTCCGAGAACATGACCTAGCCATGGACATATGGTTCAAGCTAGAAGAGAAGTTCGGTGGCACATCGGTGTCCAAACTTCGCACCTTAACTATAAGGTTCGATTCATATAAGAAACGTCCAGATCATTCCATGGGGAAACATCTGTGACATATGGCGAATCTTATCTCGGAGTTAAAGGACGCAGGTCATGTGCTCACTGATGAGCAACAAATCCAAGCAGTCATACGTTCACTACCAAATGGGTGGGACCAAATGAAGATGCATCTCACCCACAATGAGAGCATCAATACTTTCAGCGATGTTTCTAAGCACCTCGAATTAGAGGAAGAGCGGCTTGCGGCTGCCAAGCCAAGTGTAGAAGTGCACATGGTTGCTAGTTCCTCACACGGGGGAAAGAAACGGAAAGATCGTTCAAAGTTCACTAATGAACGTAATAAGCAACCTGAGTCTACCAAGAAACCCAAACACAAGGGTGTGCACAAGAAATGGCACAAGAAGAAAGACTTGAAGAGGATCAAGTGCTTCAAGTGCAACAAGCTCGGTCACTATGCTCGTTCGTGTACGAGTGGAAGCGACGAGGTAACTTGTAATTATACTAGTTACATATGTGTTTCTAGTTCAATATTTCTTGTGGAATCTAATCCATTTTGGATAATTGATTCAGGTGCCACTGACCACATAGCAAGGGACAGACGGTCCTTCGTGGAGTATCACCGGATACCCCAAGGAACGAAGTGGATCTATGTAGGAAACAACACACGTGTTGAAATGAAAGGCGTTGGGACTTGCAAGCTAGTCTTGGACAACGGCCGCCCTATCCTACTTCATGATGTCCTATTCGCTCCAGATATTCGAAGGAATATAATTTCTGTGGTCGTGTTAATGGGTCTTGGCTATAACTGGTTTTTCATGATTGTAATGTGGACTTAAGTTGTAATAATACTCTTATTGGTACTAGGTTTGTATTTAAAGGATTTATTGTAATGAGTACAATGTATGATTCCTCGTGTAATGAAAATTTCCTTATTGCAAATTCTAAGACTTATGAGTCTGATGTGATTTGTTGGCACGCAAGGCTTGGTCATATTGGACCAACGCGTATGGATAGACTTGCCAAACGTGGCCTTCTATCCAATGTTTCACAGGTTGAAATGTCGACCTGCGAACATTGCCTAGTGGGGAAATCTTGTCGCAAGCCGTTTGGAACCAGCACAAGGGCCGAGGTTCCATTACAGCTTATCCATTCGGACATATGTGGTCCGATGAATGTCAAGACAAGACGCGGGAAGTCCTATTTCATCACTTTTATTGATGATTTCACCAGATTCGGACATATCTATTTGATATCCCACAAAAGTGAAGCATTGGCTTGCTTTAAAAACTATATGAGTTTAGTGGAGAATCAATTAGATCGTAAGATTAAGGTCTTGCGAACCGATAGGGGCGGTGAATATCAATCAACAAGTTTTAAGGAACTTTGTGATGAAAAAGGCATAGTACATCAGGTAACTATGCCTTATACTCCTCAACAAAACGGTGTTGCAGAAAGGAGAAATAGGACTTTAATGGAAATGGTCCGTTCAATGATGGCGCAAGCTAACTTGCCAATCACCTTTTTGGGGTGATGCATTATTGACGGCCGCTTTCATTTTAAACCGCGTACCCTCGAAATCAGTTAGCTCCACTCCTTATGAGTTGTGGAACCAAAGGTCTCCTGACTTAAACATTTTGAAACCTTGGGGTTGTGCATCCTACGCACATATTTCCTCCCATAAGTATGGCAAACTTGGGCCAAGGGGAAGGAAATGTATCTTTATACGATACGCAGAAAACTCCAAAGGTTATGTTTTTGTTAGTCAGGAAGACAATGGTGGGCTAATTGAGTTTGAGTCGAGGGATGTCACTTTCTTGGAAAACAAGTTTCCAAGACAGGGCGAGATAAGTCAGGACTTATCTCTATTTGAGATTTATGATCAAGAAGGATTACCTCATTCGAGTGGGAGAATTCTTGGTGAAAACGAAAATACGTCTCAACCTTCACCAATGGATTATACGAATGACGATTATCCTATTTCCAAACGGGGATAATGATCCAAGTGGGAGCAATTCTAACGACATTCCAAGTGGGAGTGATATTAGAATTGATCTAAATTCGAGTCAATAAGGACTTGAAGAATCTCAAATACGACGTAGTATTCGTACAAGGTTGGCTCCTCTAAGATATGAGGATGAATTTCAGCAAACCTTTATGACCTTACTACAAGAAGATGACGAGCCTGCTACTTTCAAACATGCCGTATCTTGCCCTTCTAAAGACAAATGGATGGAAGCGATGCAAGAGGAGTTAGAATCCATGAAAGTTAACCAAGTCTGTGACTTAGTTGACTTACCCAGAGGACGTAGAGCTATTGGAAAAAAATGGGTTCTCAAGATCAAGCATAAGGCCGATGGCTCTATTGACAGATATAAAGCTCGCCTTGTCGCGAAAGGTTTTACGCAACAGGAAGGGATAGACTACGAAGAGACATTCTCACCTGTTGTGCGTTTTACCTCGATTCGCCTGATTCTGGCAATGGTAGCTTGCTTAGACCTCGAATTACATCAAATGGATGTAAAGACTGCCTTTCTCAATGGAGAATTGGACGAGGAGATCTATATGGAATAACCAACAGGGTTTGTAAAAGAAGGAAACGAACATAAGGTTTGTAAACTTCTTAAATCCATATATGGTCTTAAACAATCCTCGAGGCAATGGTATATACGATTTCAAGAAGTTGTCTTATCAAATGGTTTTACCATGCTTGATGAAGATAACTGCGTATATATCAAGAGGATTAAAAGCAAGTATGTTATCATGTCTCTATATGTAGATGACATTCTAATAGCCAGAAATGACAAGGGCTTTGTGATGGATATCAAGGCTTGGCTTTCATCAGTTTTTGAGATGAAAGACATGGGAGAAGCCGCATATATACTTGAAGTTAAGATTTCAAGGAATCGGTCGAAGAAACTTCTTTCTCTTTCACAGGAGACTTATATAAAGAAGGTTCTAGAAAGATTTAATATGCAGGACTGCAAGTCCATTGATACTCCTATAAGCAAAAGCGATAATTTATGTCTGAAATCATGTCCTAAGAACTAAAAGGAGAAAGAGATTATGGAAAAAGTTCCATATTCCAGTGCAGTTGGTAGTCTTATATACGCTAAGATGCGTAAAAGACCAGACATCTGTTTTGCCGTTGGAATGGTAAGTCGTTACCAATCCAACTCAGGGTAAGAACACTAGAAAGCGGTTAAGAGGATAATGCAGTATCTTAAAGGAACTGCAGACTTGCAAAAGACTATGACAAGACCAAGAAGGTAGACATAAGGTACATATCTACGCATGCGATGATAGCGGATCCGCTTAAGAAGGCGATCCCCAGAGATGTGTTTTACAAACAATTATCATCTCAAGGATTGCGTAAGAGCTTAGTTGTACCAAATATAAATTCCCATGTCTGTAAATGATCAAATTTAATAAAAGAATAAGTTCTTTTTCAAACATTGCATATGAATTTCTTAAGAAATGTTTGTGTACATTTTTAAAATCTCAGCTATACTTTCTAGTATGTCGGACAGATTGAGGTTGGCTCTCTCACATGAGCAACCGCCTTATTCTATCAGACGGATAGAATAGAGATGAGACCTGTTTAAAGTCAAAATCATTAGACGGATGATTTAGAGTCATGACTTGAACAAAATGATCGCAAGAAAGATCTGCATCATATGGATGCTTACATAAGATCTAAGAGGATTTTGAAATCCTATCTGTCTAAATGCGGGATGTGAGTCCAAAGGATTATTTGAGTAGAAAAATGGACTCAAAGTCAGACATTGTGGTGTCTGATCATCATACTTACAACATCATTGAGACATACACTCCCTCGGAAAGGAGCGATGTTGTAATACGTATTCATACTACGTATGCATTTTTTGACCATTGGGTTAGAATAGTAAATAAGTTTACTATTATGTGAGACCCAAAGACCACATGGGTCTTAATTCATTACCCTTATGGACTCTAATTGGTTCCTTTAGATTTGACCGGGTGATTGCTATCTTAGCATGTTACTTATGGACTATGGTTAATTCGGTCCGGCGGGGCATGTTCGAAAAGCAAGTCAAGTCAAGATCGAAAGGATCGCAAGAAGAGGAAGATTAATTTCGCATTCACATTTGGACTTTAAAGATTCAAAGCTAGCCAGCCAATTGCAATCCAGATGGGATTCAATTGTTGAATATAAAGTATAAGAAATGTGAAGAAATAATCTAGGATAAAGCTTGTGTTGATCTACTCAACTTTGCACCTCGAGGAGTGTTGTGTATCTCTAACAAGTGCACAACAGCGGACTCTATGCGCATGACGGTCACACGGCCTATTTCTCGGTATGATAAACAGAAGAGTTAGAGGAAAATAAATTTCCTTACAATCCCCTCAAGTGTGAGTGGGAGATGTTGGATATGGATGATATAAATACACCCATGAGGGGATGTAAGAGGGCATACGGACCTCAGATGTCGCGTGCACGAAGGGAACCTTTTCTCGTGTAAAAAGGACCACTCGATAAGTGGAAAAAGCCACTCGATAAGTGGAAAAAGCCACTTTATAAGTGCAAAATGGCATTTGATAAGTGGATAAAGAAGAAGATAAATGAATGTGCTAATATAGGCTAATAAGCTTATAATTGGTTATTTCCTACAATAACCACCCCTAAAGCCTATAAATAGGACCCAAGGGTAAGGCATTCATTCACACTTTCCATGCCATAAGTTTGCATAAGGCATCCTCATGTTCTTCTTCTCCCTTCCATTAAAATCCTCTTCTAGTTAGAGATTTAGGCGGTGAAACTCTGCTTCGATCCTCCATGACGAAGTATCGACCGTTGTGGCGAATCCGAGGGCGAAGTTCCGAGATTACCGTGCCGCGTACGTAAGCGTAAGTCTCGACTTCATTTATCGATCCTACCGTTGTTTTGATAGGATCCTACACCTTCAACGTGTATCGAGCCAGGGTTTCCCAAGTACATGAGCTCGCTTCTGGATCACGAGCCAGGAAGTATTTTTGGGTTTGGCATAGGGTTGTGCCCGCAAAACAGGTGCCTAGCCTTAATAGTTACAATAAGTGTAGCGTATGCTACACAATCACGATGAAACAATCTGAGGCATGAATGACATGGCAAGATGCAGATAAGAGTGCGTACAGTTAATTGGAAGTAAATGTGGCAGACAACATGAAATGATAGCATGGTAAATGTGTCGGATCTAGCTTCGTTGTCAAGCTAGATCTAGTAGGTTGTCGGATATAGTTTCATTGTCAAACTAGATCAAATATGGTCGTCTATGCAAGTATCATTTCACCGCCTAGTCTCTTTTACACAATTTTACAAAATGGTCTAAAACATGGCCTAAACAATTTACTGTGCAAGTTTCACTTGCCTGAGTGAATAAATATTGGTGTGTATATTAATGCCTTGAGTGTATCTATACATTTCTACCTATTTCTATGTACGGCATTGATACATGTATCCATATGCATAGGTGTACTAGCATGTGTGTACATATTAGTCTGTACATATATGTGACTGTTCTCTTGTCCATATAGATATATGTGTGAGTACAAGTATGTATATGGATGAACGTGGAATGTATAGTACTATGTATGTGTTATGATGATTTGTTTGTGAGTATACCTATATCCTTGGATAGGAATATGTATATATATGTGTTTTATCTATGATATAATGCATGTATACATGGCTGTGTAGTGTATACATGGCTGTGTAGTGTATACATATAATGTTGTTTGTATTTCGTGGGTAGGGGGACCCTTAAACTATTCAATCTCCGGTCAGACCCTTAGCATAGAAAGTCCGAGGGCGGACTATGTTTTCAAGGTGGGTAGAATGTAACACCTAGTATCCATATATACATGTATATGTACGTATTTTTTTGGGAGTATATCGTGCGTATAATTTTTGGACATCCTTACATGTTTTTCTTTAATTTTTGTGGTGAAGGAATTATTTATAAATGATTTTAACTCATCATTTGGAATTATTAAATGAAGTATACATGAATGAATACATGTATAATGGATGGTACCTAGTATTAAGACATGTATTCTTATTTACAAAAAAAATTAAAAATCCAAATTTGTCATGCAATGCCACCTCATTAAGCTATGTGTCATATGGAGATTTAATCTTACCTAACTCACCATGAGGTGTCATTACCATGTTACATTACACCTACCTTCAAGCTAGGTGTCTTTTGATGAGGATCTTAAGGAGTGAGTGTTGAAACTGGATCCTAGCCTAGAGAGGGGGGGGGGGTGAATAGGCTTTTAAAAATAATTCGTGCAACCCACGAATAAGCACACGCAGTTATAGCAGTAACAGGGTAAATAAAAAGCAGACACAGAGTACACAGCAGATTTACCCTGGTTCGGTCGTCCCAACGACCTACTCCAGCCCCCAAAGCAGAACTAGTATTGAATAGCGCAATAGGTACAAAACCACAAGTTAGAGCACGCTCAGAGCACCCTCTACGTCTCTACACTCGCCAGGCTCTCAGTACCCCACACACTGTGTTTTCTCTCACTATCAATCCTAGTAATGCTTTCTACCAGCTAGTCCCAAACTAGCTGGGTCCCACTTGTCTAGTCCCAACTAGACAAGTCCCAAAATAGTCGCAGAAAAATAGGTGAAGTTTCCCCACAGAGAACATTACACTAAGTCACAAATAAAAGAGTTTAAGAGTTTAGAAATGCTCAGTTTGTGTCTATGTAGGCGTCTCTGTCAATCAGCACGTCGTCAGCTCCAATCTGACGCAAACGGTGTCTCAATCTGACTCCTGGATTGCAAAATACACACTGGTCTCTGTGTAAAGAAATTCAGTTCAAATCCTTATAAAACAGTGGTCTGTGCGCTCAGCAACTCCTTTAAATCAGCCGTCGGTGCGCAAAGGAACTCAGCTCAAATCCTATTTGAAAGCAGTCGGTGCAAACAATAATTCACTTAAAAACCCCTGAGCCACGTCAGCAACCAAATGAAGCGGGGCTTCGTTGTTTTGATTTCGCTCGTAAAAATTCTCGCCGTCGATTTGTTTTGCTCTGCTATCTCAGCCGTTCGCCTGATTTATTGCATGCAGCAGCGAAGGCGTCGGTAAATTCTCCGTTGTCGTGCGATGCTCGCTTGGTGTTGGTTGCTCCAAGGGACGACGGGCGATCTCCGAGCAAACGATGGCAGCGACGACAGCTCACGGCGACTTCGAGATGGCGTGCAGGCAGTGCTTCTCCTCAACAGCGACTCACTACGGCGTGCAGATGAAGAGGGCAGCAGCAGCAGACGTTTGATGATGTCGACGGCAGCTTTGAGGATGTCGACTTCTCCGGCCATCGTTGGCTCTTCCTCGACAGGGGCGGTCTCTCAGCGACGGCGGTGAGTCCTGTTTTCTCCTCGATGGCGATGGCAAGGCGGCGAGGCGATGATCTCTGGCGGTGCTCCGTTCAACAAGTTTTGGCAGCGGTGATGGCTTCACGGAGTGCTTCGACTGCTCCGACGGCGTCGCTTCGACTGCAGCTTTGAGGAACGGCAGCGGGCTTCGACAGCGACGGCGATGGCGACTTCTGGCGGTGGTCGTTGCGTTGTTCTCCTTGTTTCGATGGACTCCGACGAGGCAGCGGCACTTCTCCAACTTGATCAGCGCTCCGGCGGTGAGCTCTCCTGCGATGCTCTTGTTTCGTGCAGCGGGCTTCGTCTTCGGCAACGTCGAATCGATGGGTGATGACAATCTGATATGGCGGCGAACTTCGAGTTGCGGCAGCTGCGTTGACGGCTTGACGATCGATCTTTGAAGATGGCGAGCTGCTCCTCCGGTGGTATCTCGTTTTCGAGGGGTTCTCCGACATAGGCAGCAAGAGGGCGAAGTAGTCGGGGTTGCGAACACACCGTCGTAGAGGCTTGGCCGTGCCCTTCCGCTATCTTGAAGTTTTGCTTCGGGACTTTGGGTAATGGATACGGCAAATACGTGTTAGGGTTTTTTGATAATGTGTTGTATGCCGTATGTTTGTAGCCACCTCTCTCAATTTTTGTTTCCTCACGCCACTTTTGAATTTTTTTTGTATTGCCGTGCCCTAGGATATGGATAGGATGTTAGTTTATATAGGATGGCCTAGGGTTTTGGAAAGAATCCCTAAGAGATAGGAATATGGAATTTCAAAAGTGATTTGATTCTATCTCTTTGTACCATAGATAGGAGATTTGATTTATTCAAATTGGTGTTTGAATATGAGAGGGATAGGAGACAATCTTTTCAAATATATTTGGCCACATCTCTCCTCCATTGACCAAGTCCAACTTTGCTCTACATTGACCGAGTCAAACATCTTTGTGCACACACACTCCCTCTCTCCCAATATGCTATACGAGTAGCAATTCCGCCAAAAGGTGAAGATATATTGTTTCGCCAATCCTGAAACACACTAAGCACACACGTCAGATATAACGACACGTTTGTCATCATCAAACCAAGAGGTCCTAGATCGTTGCGTCCAACAGTGATGTGTAAGATGTAGGAATTTTCAAAGAAAGAAAAGAAAAGAAAATGGAAAAACAAAACCAAAAAGAGAAACCAAAAACCAAAAAAACCCCTCATTCTCTCATCTCTCACACTCTCTCCCTTCCACCACCGTACTCCTCCCTTAGCACCACCCTTGCACCACCAAGAACACCACCCTCTTCCCTTATCCTTCTAACACCAATTTTCATCCCAAAAACTCTCACCAAAATCCAACAATTGGAAGGAAAGTTTGGAGCTTGAAGAAAGAAGATTAGGAGAGGGTCAAGTTCTTCAAGGACTAAGAAGGGCCAAAGAATTTTAGGAGGACTTTCAAGGTATGAGCTCTACCATTTAGTAGGATTCAATTTTTAGAACTAGGGATTTAATTTGATTTAGCATGTTATATAAAATGTTGTGTAGGAATTATGCTTTGTAAGTTAAACTATAACCTATGCCATGATTCCTATTAAATCCTAGTAGATTTCATCTTGCTCCCATGTTGATTTCTTTAATGTGGTAGCATGTTATACTTTAAGTAATAAGATTAGAAGGCTTTGTTTTCATTATGTTTTCATACTTGAATTAGTAATACAATGACATGTTTATGAATATGAAGTGGATGACACAGTGGCAGGATAATGTTTCTGAAATTATCTTGGAATACCATGTCGAAAACTAGTTTTAGTTGGAAAATTCATTGCTGGAAATTTTCCTAACCAAGGACAGAGACTTAGAAAAATCGTAGAAAATAGTAGAAAAATCCTAAAAATACAACTAGGACACTACGGAAATCAGAAGAAAAATATTTAGGGTTGTTATTTTAAGTTCTGTTTAATTTTAGTTATCAAGCTATTCATATGTTGTAAACTCATGTTCTTAAATTAAGACAAGTATGCTAAAATGCTAATGCCTTGCATTTCTAATGCCATGTTAAATAGTAATGTTAGTAACGCAGTGTTAGTATAGTAATGTTAGTGTAGAAATGTTAGTATAGTAGTGTTATGCCTTGTTATACTAAATGTCCATGCCATGCCATGCTAGTATAGTGATATTTATGCCATGATAGTAATGTTTTTTTTACTATAGCATGATAGTAATGTTACTATAGCATTGTTAGTATGTTCACCATGATTTAAATATAACATATTCTTGTCATGCCATGCCATGCCCCACCCATGTCAATTATATCATGAATCATGTTTTTGTGTAACGTGGGAAATCATGCTATGCATTTCTTGCTTTATGTCCATATATTAGTTGTTACTAAGTTCCATGTCCCTTGTGATAATGATGATGTTATCAAGCTTCCTTATGACATGCATGTGATTATATGTTCATTTCATTTAAAGCTTCAAGTTAATGAGTAAATAAGTTCAGTGTTGGATGTTGATATGTTTTATTCTGTACTAGCAGTTTAAGTTATGTTTTATGAAATTGTTATATCGAATGGAGCATGGCGATGCTCTCGGTATGAATGGAAATGCGATGGTTGTTGTTAAATCACGACATCGGTGAAATTATGAAAGTAAGAAAAGATATGAATGCGGTATTGAGACCGATGAAAAGAAAATAAGATGAATTATTCCATAAGCTGAGAGTGAGGCAGAGTGCTGACATCAAGGGTGCTCGATCCATTCTAAAAATGGGTGAGACTCTAGATGTGGGTTTGGGGGAAACACGGGTAAACTATAGGAGTTAAGGAGAGGACATATGATGTATATTTCTCGTCCGATGTGTCACTCCCGAAGGGGGGGGTTTGAGAAGGCTAGAGAGGCCGCTGGTGTACTCGTGATGCACCATGACGGTAAATAATGGTTTTCTCTGTTTGTCCGACAGAAAATACGAGATGAGTCTCGCTCCTGTATCTTGCCCCGTTCGGGTACGGAGTTACGAGAGGCCCCTCCAGTGCCCGTGTCGCTGGTGGTGGTACCATTTTTCACCCACCTTAGGTGAAGTCTGACTCCTTAGCGTCATGCGGTTTACACGGGTTTCCAAATATGTGAATCAACAACTTAAAGTAAATGTCTTTTAATTATAAATATTGTTATCCCATGCTTACTTGTTTCTCTGTTAAGTTAATGTTGTTAACTCATGCTGATCCATTCCATTGTTTATTATAAATGTCCAGTACTTACATGTTAATATGTTCTCCTATTTACCTCCAGCACTTACATATTATAACATGGTTACTTATGCATATTCACAAGTTCTTCCTTGATGCTTACACATTATGTTGTGATTACTTTTATGCCCTGATACCATTACTTGTTAGACCACCCTCCCTAGATTGGTAGACCAGTTCTAAAAATGGGTCCTACTAGAGTGTTAGGAGTTCCGATTGGGTCACGCGTTGACGTGTCCCCGTTGACTTTTCAGGTTGGGGATAGCGGCTGGAGCATTGGCATTGGTGATCGGTTGTAGGATTGGATGGCAAGAGGTATGATGAGAGACTTGTACTTTTGGTGTTTTTTCAGGTAGACCTTTGTACCTAGAGTTGTGAGGATGAAGATGTTGGTGTTGTAGAAGTTGGAACTGGACTTGGAGTTGTATAAGATTATCGTTGTCTCAGTGTAGCTTCCCTCTTTTGTACCCCCTTGTTCAGCTGGTGTATGTAAAAGAAGTATCATTGTATTAATAGAATGAAATATTGTACTTTTGTCTATTTTTCAGTGGTTTATCTGTGATGGAGCTTTACTTGTACTTTCCAGCACGTGTGTGGTGACCTGTAGTGTTCTTTTTTGCTCTCTTCCTTTCTCTCTTTCTACGTAACACTCGTTGATCTATAGTTGGGACTGATTCACACTTCCTGGGTATCCTGGAGAACGGGTCGTTTCAGATTCATTGCGTGAAACAATAGTAAAAATCCAAGCTTTGCTTCATACAAAATAGCGACGACACAAGTTCTCAAAAACCTAATTAAAACTAAACTAAAAGTTTCTCTAAAGTTCATCTCCTCTGAAAATAAAGGTAAAAACGTTCTTAAATACATAGGGGAAGATCCCAAAAAATCTCAGAAAATCTGGGCATTTGGGCCCACAAACTAGGTTGGTCGCGTCGGCTACTCGACCGAGTTGAGGAGCCTGCTCGGTCGAGTCAGCTACATGCTCCCCTTGATGCTGCTTTTGCGTCTGGCAGATACAAGCTACTCGGTCTAGTAGCCCCCCCACTCGGTCGAGCTACAGTAGATCCGAAATTCCTCCAAAACGTCGCTTTGTTTCTTTTCGGCTCAGGTCGAGCAGGTGAGCTACTCGATCGAGTTGCTTTGCTGCTCGGTCGAGCTGGGATGCCTTGGAAAGAGGCTCGAAATCTTCATCTGTTGGGATCGACTCGGGTCGAATCGGATGTCTTCTCGGTCGAGTAGGTCAGAGCCATTTCCTGTGCGATTTCAGCATGTCAGCTCGGCCGAGTAGCTGATGCTACTCGATCGAGTCACCTAGGAAACGGATCTCAACTTTGCCATTTTCTCGTTCTATTCTCCTCCCCTCCTCCAATCTTCTTCCATTCCATGACGAACTCCCATGGAGCCTTGCCAATGACGTGTCTGACGTGCCAGATGTATCCATGTCCCAAATTAGATCCGATTTGCTCCAAAACGCCTGAAAATCCAAAAACCTATACAAAACTCGAATATGGCGTTAGAAGCGCGATAATATATGAAAATATGGAGTTTGGAGGCGGAAATGACATGAAATGATGCAGTAAAAACATGTAAAATATGGACACATCATGTCCCAACGACGAGTAGTGAAGCTCGGAATCGGCGGGCGACGTCTGAGCGAGGTACCGGATCCCATCGAACGAGGTAAAGTGATTTTAGGGCAGATGTTCGATGCATAGTCGAACGATGAGTGCTTTTGCCAGACACTTGGTTGGTTCACGAGGGAGTGCCCCCCACCCCACACGCTTGTACAGCTGAGCAGTTGGCTATGTCTCTAAGCCGACTTGTAAGTCTGCATCATCTTCCCAGCTAATTGGGCCGACGAAGATGCTTTTGTCAGGTCTGAGTTGAGGGGTCTAACCAGCATCGTCAGATTTAAGTCGGACATTTGCTCGGGAGCTTTCCCTTGATCTTGACCAAAGTTTGGGGGATGCGATGCGATGCCATGGGACGAAAGATCGATCTCAGATCTCCAGAACTCGGAACGATCTGTCCCTTTTGGACTTGGACTTGGGATGGATGTGCAAGACTCTGGCCGAAAGGATCAGGTGATTCTATGCCGTTACTGGGGCTGAGTTGAGTTTTGGTTCGAGGGGCATTCAGATCTCGGGTGACCCAATCAGCTCAAAGGAACTCGAAGTAGCTCGGAGTTCAGATGACTTAGCGGATCGTCTGCCCATCCTTGTAACCAATCAGCCGAATTCCATTCCCCTACATATCAACCCATTGAATCAAATTGTCATTAGCAACATGTCAAAATGAAATGAAGTAGGCAATAATTAATTGAGTGCCATAGCAGTTTGAATAAAATAGTGGTGATACAAGAGTCATATTGGGATGTTGGACTTATCTCTCCTACAACGAAGTTCCTTCACTTGGCCTCAAGTCGGTGGGTCGATGCCTCCTTGATGGGTCGAAGGATCGATGTATCGGTGCCTCTGCATCATCGATGGGTCGAAGGGTCGATGCATTTGGAGCGACTGCATCTTTGATGTGTCGACGCTCAGATCTGAATCATCCTGGGCTGTTGAAGCACAGTCGATGGAGCAAGCTCGAATTCGGGTGACGAGCAGTGAGTAGCGAGCTTCGATGGGGCTGGGTCGATCTCAGGTCTCTGCGTTCATCCTTGGCGACGAGCTGGGTCGAATTCAGATCCTCTATATCCTCAAGCTTGGATGAACCATGGCGACACTTGGATCGGTTCGATAAGGTATTGCCAGGTTGTTCGGCCCACAACGAGCTCAATTCGGTCTCCTGACGAGGCGGGACGAGATCGGACAATCCATTGCTAGGTCAGACTGGTCTCTGTTGAAGTTGATCATTTGGAAAGATCGTCAGAGGATGACACAGCCTGCTCCGGAGCGATGAAGTCGAGCTTTCCTGTGGTTCCCTCGGCGATGTTGAAGTCCACCAAGGAGAAAATCAATTAGCTTTGGGAACTGCACCGTCAAGCTCCTCTGAGCCTCACTCGTCGGTTGCGAAGCTCGCGGTGGAGAGCTCAATTATCTTGGAGGCGGGTTTGCACTCAGGTGCAGAGATTGAACACGAACGGAGCCCCTGGAGCTTAGGTTCAATCGAAGCTTGGAGTAGAGGTTTGGGCTCTTGATCGAGATGTCTTTCTTGGCTGATGCAAAGGATGCGTGGGGCATTGCCATCATCCCCAATTGCGAAGGTGGTGGAGATCGGTTGGATGAACTCCGATGAAGTTTGCACGACCTCGGGGAGGTTGAATGGAAGTTGATGACATCTGTTCGAGCTTGATAGGGATTGAGTCGACGTCACTGGCACAAGCAGAGATCGGATCGAGCTTGGCGGAGCTTGGGTTGACGTTATCGATATAGGCGAAGCTCGGATTGAGCTTGTTTGGGTCGATCAGATGAGATGCGAACTGTGGTAGCTCACAGAGCTTGGGAGTCTTAGGTGATCAACACCTGGGAGCGTCGATCTCGGTCGATGGACGCTTGGCAACCTCGATCTCGATATCTGGGAGCTTCGTATCTGGTCGATCAATGCTCGACTGACTCTATCTTGTTCGATGGATGACTAGGAGCATCGACTTTGGTCGACTTGACGTTTTGTCGGAGCTTGTACGACCCTCAGGAGTTAAGGTCAAAGGATGGAGCGAGTCGGGCAGCAATCATCTTCTTCTGAGCCTGCTAGGAGCTTGATGTGTCCATGTTTTACACCTTTTTCATAGCATCATGACATCGCTTTCCATGCCATTTTCGCATTCAGATCCCGTATTTTCCTATGATATCACATTTCTAACGTTAGATTCGAGTTTCGTAGTGTTTTATGAATTTTCAGGGATTTTGGAGCGATTAGAGACCCGACCTGGGTATGGACACATCTGACATGCCCATGAGCTCATTGGCGAAGCTCTACAGGAGTTCGTCGAGTGTTGGGAGCCATGGGAGGAGTGGAGGAGAGAACTGAAGGAGAAGAGAAGCTTCAGTAGCTTCTGCAAAGGATTTCCCAGGCGACTCGACCGAGCAGAGCAGCTGCTCGGTCGAGCAGATACAAATTGAAGAAATGGGCAGATACACAGCCTGCTCGGACCGAGCACTCATGGTGCTTGGTCGAGCAGCCTTTAATTCCTACGTCCGACTAATCTCGTGCATGGCCCGAGCAACTTCTTCAGCGACCGAGTTAGCTATCTGCTTGACCGAGTAGAGCTGACTCGGCCCGTGCAGACAGAGTGGAGATTTTGGAGGAGTGCGATCCACTGTCGTGCTCAGTCAAGCAGTACAGCTGCTCGGCCCGAGCAACCGACCAAGCAACCTACTACTCGACCGAGTCACCCACTCGGTCGACGATGCGGATGGCCATTTTTGGAAAGAATTTTGAGCCGGCTGTTGCGCACTGAAGCGAGTGAAGGCTGGGGATCTACGACAGCGTTTGGGGGCGATTCATTCTTAGAGTTTTTTAGGAGAATTTTGGAGAGGAGATTAGGAAAAACTTGTCAGATCTAGATTAATTTGTTGAAAATTATTCGATCGAATTTATTGGAAGTTTATTTGCTATTTCTCGCGTTCTTCGAATCTTGTTTTTCTCTGAGATCTATTACTCACTGTAAGTTTCTTGATCTTCATTCAATCAATTTGCTACGATGTTTTCTTCTTTAAAAATTGTGTTTTTATTCGTTAATATTGTCATGAGTAAGTAGTCTTTTCTAGGGTTGATGGGTTAGCCCTAAGACCCTAGGGGGAAATATAGATCTAGATCCCTAGGTTGAATTGGGGATAAAATGGGAGTATTTCGGTCAATCCTACCGAATCCCTAGGATAAGCCGTACTGAGATCATGCCCACGGTCTGTGGAATTGATGTACTTAAGGGGTATCATTAGGATTCGAATAGGGAAGTCAGTGGATCCAACCAAGGCTCGTGACAATGCCCGACTCGTGCCTTGAGAGGATCCATCGACGAACTATATCGCTACGTTGACGGCTACAACTATTGCGTCAACGAGAGCCACCGAAATACCTCGCAATTCTAACCCACGAGAGTAGTACGAATCGGAAGATTAATCCCCTAACCCTAATGCAACGTAAGGATTCTATTCCAACATCGATCCCCGACGGTCTTATCGGTGATTCCTAACGCCCTAGTCCCTTTTTATTATTAAATCAACAACGATACCAAAACCAATTTCCTCAACCGGATAGCTATCTCACTTCGAGATATAAAAGTAAACTGAGAACTCAATTATACTGTCACCGTCCCTGTGGGATTCGATATCTTTTATACTATAATTTGACACCGTCCGCTTGCGGATAGAGCCCGAAATTTACACCTAGGGGGCATACCACGCCTGGCGATCGTGACGCCACCGGGTGGAATCTAGGTGTAGGTTTCGGGTGCGTCAAGTTTTTGGCGTCGTTGCCGGGGACGGTAATAGTGTTATCTCAGTTTATTTTTACTTTGAGAAGTTTGCTAGCAACTCTAATCATTCCTTATCTCTCCATCATTTTTACTCTTTATTTATTACCGTGCTACTAATGGTATTTATCTGAGTTGTTTTGGTGCATGAACACTCGCTTCGGGGCATCTAATCGAGAGTTATTCTTCGATCCCGAGATCGAAAAAAAGGCAAGGGCTTTGAGGGCATCAAGCAGAAATCCATCTCCCTCTGCCCAGATGGCAGACAATAATACTACCCATTCTCCTCGCACCGGGTCCATTAGTGACCATATGAAGCCGACATTTAGAAATAACTCCTCTATCCTTAGACCGCAACTGGCGGCGGCGAGCTTCGAGCTGAAAACGGGGCAAATAAATTTGATGCAGTAGGATCCCTTTCACGGGCATCCTCACGAGAACCCCAACCACCACATCGATACATTCCTTGCAAAGTGTGACACTTTCAAGGCTAAGGATGTGAGTGATAATGCTGTCAAGCTCGGCTTTTCCCATTCACCCGGAGGGATAAAGCCTCGTACCGGCTACGGGCCCATCCTCCCAACCATTTCACCACATGGGAGAAGATGGCACTCGCCTTCGTGGATAAATTCTATCCACCTTCGAAGACAGTACGGATCCATGGAGCAATCTCGAATTTCAAACAGCTCCCACAAGAGTCGCTTTATGAGGCATGGAAGAGGTTCAAGGACCTCCAACATCAATGCCCCACCATGGGATCCAGCCTTGGGATTTGGTGCAAAGTTTTTACAACAGGCTGTAGTCCAGCACCAAGATGATAATAGATGCTGCCGCACAAGGCGCCTTACTTGACAAGTCTCCTGAAGAATCTATAGACTTGCTAGAGCACATGGCAGCCAATAATCAGCAATGGAGTGAAGAAAGAACCATTGTGACCCGGACTCTCGAGGTCAAAGCTGCCAGCCATCTGGACTCTCACATCGAGACCTTATGCAAACAAGTGGCCAAGATTGAACAGTGCCTGGATTCCATCCCTGCATCCAGCAACACATCTACTTATCATCCTGCAGAGGATTATGCAAAGAGGGTTATATTCCTAGTGAGGCACATTATGATGGTGCTGAATCGTCAGAGTCTGTACAATACGTCCAAGGAGAGGGACGAAATCCATGGCAACACCCGGCTGCCCGGAATCATCTGGAATTCTCTTATGGAAATCCAAGTGGAGGGCTGCAACCTCCACATTTTCAGCGACTGCCACCCCATCCTCAGCAACAACATGGGTAGCCACAGAGCCAGCAACAGGGCAGATTTAGGCCAGCTGGGCCTTATCGACTGCCAGGTTATCAATTCAACCGACCGCCTCAGCAGGGCTATGCGCCAAATCAGCCTCCGTCCAATTTGGAGGCCACATTGGAGACCTTTATGAGTGGTCAAACCCGGTTCAACCTGGACACTTCCACCCAGTTCAAGACATAAATACTTCACTAGATGAACTGAGGGGCCAGATGTCCCAGCTTTTGAAGAACCAATGAAGGTTGCCCTCGCAACCAGAGACAAACCCAAGGGCCCAAGTGAATGCTATGGTTTCTGTCACCACACGTGGAGGAAGGGCGACCGTCCCGATCATGATCCCGATTTTGAACAAGGAGAGAGTCATTGTTGAAGAAGCCGTTGATGACGGTGATAAAGAAGAGGCAACTGAAGAGCCTACACGGAATGAGGAGAAGGCAGATCCACCATCTATCACACCTACTACAACGCCGCCTCCTGTTGATGCTGCAAAGAACAAAGCTAGCCAACCTCCCCTGCCATATCCACAGAGGCTGGCCCTGGCCAAGATGGAGAAGAAATACTCCAAATTCACGGAGCTGCTGAAGGGAATCCAGTTAAATATCCCGTTCATGGATGCTATCACGGAGATCCCTATCTATGCCAAGTTTTTAAAGGATCTGATCACAGGAAAAAGGAAGCCGGAAGAGATAAAGCTCATGGAGGACTCCACCTCAGTTATAAAGAATCATCTCCCCCGGAAGCTACCAGATCCGAGGAGCTTCACCATTTCGTGCTCCATCGGAGGGATGCCCATCAGCCGAGCTTTGATTGATCTAGGGGCTAGCATCAGTTTGATGCCCCTATCTATATTTGAGAGATTACAGACCGGAATCGAACTAGAGCCGACGACTATGTCCATCCAGCTTGCGGACCATTTGATCACTTACCCGGTGGGCATAGCCAGGGATATTATTTGCCAAATACCCCCTGGGTTATGTGTTCCCGTTGACTTCGTCAGAATGAACATGCCCGAGGGAGGGAGCTCCCAACTTATACTTGGCCGCCCCTTCATGTCAATGGCCGGTGTTTTGATTGATGTCCGAGAAGGGACTCTCTCGCTGAAAGTGAGGAACATCGAAGCTGAGTTCAGGCTGCAGATGCCAAAGAAGGAACACGTTCGTGAGGAAGGGGCTAACTATTTGGAGCTCCTGGAAAATGAAGCTGTAGAAGATTTCACTTCTGAGGGGGTCATGAAGGACCCAATGAGAGCAGGTGTTGACGATGACGGCGACTCAACCTACCACAAAGCGATCGCCGCCTACATCCAAGTGTTGGATGAAGAGCTTTTGAATTGTTCTCCACATCATGAAGAACCGGAGGCCATAGGCTACTCGAGGGAGAAGCTTGAAGTAGGCGTATACCAAATACCGCCGGATTGCATCATCGGAAAGAACGACGCGCGAATTCCACGCGCACCAAACGACTGTTGATAAGTCAAAGGGAGTCAAACTCACGACTAAAAACGAGCGCGTATTGGGAGACAACCCAATCTCTTGTATCCTAGACTATCTTTTTCAATTTCTTATTTTTACTTCATTTATTTGAGAAAACCAAACAAAAACATTGTTTATTTCCCGTAAAACTACAAAACCATAAAAATTTGATGAGTTCTTCCTCTTTACAGGTTGAACATGAGGGGCATGCAAATCGACATTTTAAATGAAAGGAAGCTGGAGGAGAGCACCAGATTTGAGGAGAAAACGAAAGAAAAAGGAGCTAAAAGAAGACACATGTGACTCGACCGAACAGCTATACTGCTCGGTCGAGCAGTGTAGGGACGAGGATAAAGATCAAAATCATCACTCTGTCTACACGGCCCGAGCAGCATTTGCTCGATCCGAGCAGACAGCGACTCGACCGAGCATCCGATTGCTTGGTCGAGCAGCGTAGGCTCTCGAAGATTTGGAGAAAATGATGTTCTGTCTGCATGGTCCGAGCAGAGCGTGCTCGGTTCGAGTGATGATCTGCTCGCCCGAGCAGCATACTGCTCGATCAAGCATACGAGGGAATCTCATATAACTCGATCTTAACTTATTTTTTCAGCGTGTCCGACTCGACCGAGCAGTTACACTTCTCAATCGAGTCAATCTACCCTATATTCGTGGGCCCCACTTCCAAACGAGTTGGGGTTTTAACCCAACTCGTTTTCATTTTTTACCCTAAGTTCTAAATTTTACCCTAAGCTATCCCTCTCCCCCTACTCGACCCCCCTAATCACCGACGTCCTTCGCACGTGTCGCCCGTCCGCCGCTCCACCTCCGGTCAGTCACCCACCCTCCCTCCCTCTCTCTCTCTCTCTCTCTCTCTCTCTCTCTCTCTCTCTCTCTCTCTCTCCCTCCCTCCCTCCCTCCCTCCCTCCCTCCCTCCTCTTCCCCCTTCCTCTTTTCTAATCGACATTGGCCACCGCCGGCGCCATCGTCGTCGATGGCGCTGCCCAACCGCCCACCCCAAAGCCCCCCCGACGCCCCATCCCCCTCCGCCTTCCTCCCTCCCTCCCTCTCTCATCGTATCACAAAAAAACCCCCAACAGCCTAACCGCCGGTGCCCTAGGCCGCTCCGACTGCTCAATCGAGCACCCACGGTGCTCGAGCGAGCAGCCATCCACTTCTCGACCCAATCCGCCCAGTTGACCGAGCACACTAGTGCTCGGTCAAGAGTTTCCATCCAATCAGCATTGCTCGGACCGAGCACTACAACTGCTCGGTCGAGCATCCCAAATTCAGCATGTCCCTTATTTTTAATCTATCGTTTTGACGTTTTTATTGTTTCTATTTCAGATACGACTTGCCTACGTCGGAGGCCACTACCGGGACTAGCTTGGGGGAGATCTTCGCATTCGCATCGCTCGTTGAGTCGATACACTCTTTCCTCTTTTAATTTCTATACCGACGCATCATATTGTCATCGCCACGATGGTCCGCACGCGAGGAGCCACCACCCCGCCCATTCGTGGGAAGAGGCCGACTCCTGGCGCCTCATCTTCCCGACCCACACGTCGCACTCGCCTCACCACTATCACCACTACCACTATCACACCTATCATTACTACTACCATCCCCACCATTACCACACTTATCACCACCTCCGCCATCCACACCACTACCACTACCATCCACACCACTATCCCCACCACTACTACACCCATCACCTCACACCCTGCTGCCACCACCGAGACCATGCTGCCACGTGTGCAGACTTACGGGATCACCTTCCGGGACGACGACCACCGCGAGTGCTTCGTCAGGCTCTCGCAGCGTCGCCTCGTCCCCACCCTCTTCATGGACGTCCCCACCCTCCGTTCACTTGGACTCCTTCAGGGGGTCCATCACATGTACCGCGCGATCGGGTTCGATTGTCTCCTCGGTGTCCATGCCCCCACATACACACACCTCACCCTGGAGGCCCTGAGCTCCATCGCCCGCATCCCAACAGGCGATGGCATCACTTTCCGAATTCTCGACCACGACTGCACGATCACTTACGAGATGATCCGTGCGCACTTCCATTTCCCCGCCATCCCAGACCCTCGCACCGCCTTCTCGCCAGACTACGACTTTAGCCCTTCCGATGCTCCAGTTTCTGGCAGCGTATTTTAGGTCGGGACCACTACCGCCCGAGCCGGGCGAAGGCATCATGCATCGTGCTTCCCTGCCTTCGCTACGCGCAGAGGCACCTCGCCACGACCATCTTCTGTAGGCCAGAGGTCGGGACCATATCCCTTCCTGAGCTATCCCACCTTATGGGGATGACCCAACCACTGCGCTTCCACCCAGACGGCACTCTCTGCCCCTTCGTACTTTCTGACGCAGCCCACTGGCCGTGTCATCGCCTCATTCAGACCGCCCGTGCATACCACTTGACTGATATCTGCTGCGGCAGATTTTTCACGATCTTTGAACACATGCTAGGTTTACATCTTCCTGACGATCTAGTGACCCCTCCAGGCCCCACACGCTTGACCCTTGGTGTGCTAGAGCATATGCACATCATCAGGCCCTACGGAGCTCGTCACTGGACATATCTTGTCGGCACCCACCACATGCCACACATGGTACTTCCCGCCCCTCACCTCACCCACATAGCTCCCGTCCAGCTGAGCTGGATGATCGACAAGGTCGACCCACTCCCTGCGCTCCACGTACTCGAGCCCCATGGTTCTCCAAGTCGAGGCTGATGCCGATGACCGGGTGCCCCGTTCCCCCGAGTACGAGTTGCATGACATAGCAGCCCTTGTCACCGGCCTTCCAGCACCGCCCGTACACTCACCACCCTCGGGAGCCGTTTCTTCTACCACCCCTGTATCTACCGATTCCACCACCATCGAGTCCTTGGGGACTACATCCACTACTTGCCCCGCAACTCATACCTCTGTCCCGACCATACATGTGTCGTAGGACATCGATATCCAATCTGCTCCCGATCTTACAGATCTTGACTTTCCTGAGCACGACCCAGCCCCCACTCTTCTGTCACTTCGGGACCTGATAGCTTCACTGCCTATTTTTTTAGGATCCCACATTTCACTCACCTGCACATCTTCGTCGCCCGCTACAGCTGTCCTTACCGAGAGCGTCTCGACGTTTGTCCGCACTTCTGTGTCGACGACTGCTCCCTCCTTCGCTAAGATCCCGTCGAACGCACCCTCTCCCACTTTCCAGCCCAGGCACCGTGTATCCTCTTCACGGGGCCGCTTTACGAGGGTGGTGTCTCATGGCCACGTTCCTCGCCCTCCCCTCGACTTCCGTACCACAGACGGTCGTCTGACGGCGTTGGAGGAGTCGACTTCTCGCCTCCAGTGGGATTTCGACGTCTTCATACGCTCGACGACGACACATCACGTGAGAGTCGAGGCGGACCTGGCCTCCATTATAGACCTTCTCCGGACACGTGGACTACCTCCCGTGATCCTAGCTCCTGCCCCACCACCTTGGCCAGCCACTGTGACTTCCACTGCACCACTCAGTGCTCCACTTTCTTAGGCTTCTGCAGAGCCTACTTCTTTGCCACTTGAGTCGGTCACAGCAGTCAAGTTCACTACTGATCTTGTTGTTTATGCCCCACCCACATCTCCTGGTCCACAGCAGAGAGACCCATCACCACCCCCAGAGGGTGGTGCCTCTGCTTGATGCTGTCCCTACCCGTTTTTTTACCTCCCTCATATTTTATTGTGCCCATCTGTCTGTTCGGGGTCCTGATCTTAGATAGCTTGGGGGAGGACCATTACATGCATCATTTTTCTTCATCTTTGCATCATGTCATGTTTTTACTTCTTTTTGCACAATTTTTATTTTATATTACCCCACCCACCCACCCTATTTAACATCATCTCCCGCCGACCAGCGTTTTCTCCACAGTGAGGACACTGCTGGGTTTAGCTTGGGGGATGAGCGCTACTGCTTTATTTTTTATTTTTCTTTTACATTTTCGTCCCTTTTTAGCTTTTTAGTTTATTTTCCACCCCCTTTTCACTTCTTTATCCTTTTTCTCATTCTGCATCATATTTTCTGCTTTTTGCCATGCATGCATCCCTCTTTTCATTTTGCTATTTTCTCCGCCCTTTTCTTTTTATGCTAAGGACGTTCTGTATGATGATACTTCTTGTAGCCCTAGTAGTTACTCACGATGCTTACTATCTGATGACATGCTATTAGGGTAGTTTCAGTTTTACTTTCCATATGCATGCATATTCTTTTGCCGATCTACCTGACTTAATGCATGAAATGCATTGAAAATCAAATGCATGAATTAGTATCTAGTATGCGCTATGTTGGGTAATGCACCTAGGTTCACACATCACTAGAACACTTGGAGCATCTGCTTTATATCTTATTCACTTCTGTTTGCATGCTTGATGTCATTGTGCCTACTACTGCATGCTTTTTCGGTGTTCATCTAGATGAATGAGAATATCCATGCTAGTTATGAGTTTATTTAGAGTATTATCTTATTAAACTGTTGTGCACCTCTTATGAGTGAACGGAGAGATCCATTATTTTCATTCTCCACATACCTCTATTGTTCTATACATATCAGTTGGTTTCACCCCTACAGCTATCCTTACTGCATCTTACTTCCCAAAATCCCAAAAAGAAAAAGTATAGCTTTTAAATGGCATGAAAAAAAGTGTATGTATATATATGTGAAAAAGAAAAGAAAAAGAAAAGAAAAATAAAGAAAAATAAAGGAATAAAATCGTTTCTATACTTTCATTAGAAGCTATCACATATACTGGGAAAAAGACAAAAACTTCCATATCCTATTCCTAGATGCGATGCCTCAAGCTAAGCTTGGGGGTGAACCAACTGATCACATGAGTGAGTGTGACATTAGAGTGGAGACGATACATAACGGGGAGATTTGATAATACTTAAACTTTACGAAACACTTTAGTTTTTGGAGATTAGATTTTTCACGACTCGAAATAAATAACTGAATAGCATGATTCTTTTTATTCCCTACTGCATGTTGTGTGATTTCTATATGCTCCATGTGTATCTGTGATTGAAAAGTGCATTGACAACTCCTTTTAAGCTAGACTCTATGGAGTGCATGAGATTGATTTGAGTTGATAGCATTATTTCAGTAGATCCATATTCTTTGTCTGTATTGCATGCTAGACATATGATCTGTAAAGTTTGAAAAGTACCATTAGTATGTATTTTTAATATTCGGAGCATTGTGATATACTGCTTAGGCCTTAGATCTGACCAAACATCCTTAGCACCCTCCATCCATTTCCATTCTCTTTTATTCTCATTTTTATTTGCTATTTCTATTTGTTTTTCTCCCGGCGTACCTAGTATTCGTCTTCCTTGAGGACGAGTAAGAGGTAAGCTTGGGGGATTTTGATGTGTTCATATTTTACACCTTTTTCATAGCATCATGACATCGCATTCCATGCTATTTTCGCATTCAAATCCCGTATTTTCCTACGATATCACATTTCTAACGTTAGATTCGAGTTTCGTAGTGTTTTATGAATTTTCAGGGATTTTGGAGCGATTTGAGACCCGACCTGGGTATGGACACATCTGACATGCCCATGAGCTCATTGGCGAAGCTCTACAGGAGTTCGCCGAGTGTTGGGAGCCAATGGAGGAGTCGAGGAGAGAATGGGAGGAGAAGAGAAGCTACAGCAGCTTCTGCAAAGGATTTCCCAGGCGACTCGACCGAGCAGAGCAGCTGCTCGGTCGAGCAGATACAAATTGAAGATACAGGCAGATACGTAGCCTGCTCGGACCGAGCACTCATGGTGCTCGGTCGAGCAACCTTTAATTCCTACGCCGACTAATCTCGTGCATGGCCCGAGCAACTTCTTCAGCGACCAAGCCAGCTATCTTCTCAACCGAGCAGAACTGACTCGGCCCGTGCAGACAGAGTGAAGATTTTGGAGGAGTGCGATCCACTGTCGTGCTCGGTCGAGCAGTACAGCTGCTCGGCCCGAGCAACCGACCAAGCAACCCACTACTCGACCGAGTCACCCACTCGGTCGATGATGTTGAAGGCCATTTTTGGAAAAAAATTCGAGCCGGCTGTTGCGCACTGAAGCGAGTGAAGGCTGGGGATCTGCGACAGCGTTTGGGGGCGATTCATTCTTAGAGTTTTTTTGAGGAGAATTTTGGAGAGGAGATTAGGAAAAACTTGTCATATCTAGATTAATTTGTTGAAATTTATTGGATCGAATTTATTGGAAGTTTATTTGCTATTTCTCGCGTTCTTGGAGTCTTGTTTTTCTCTGAGATCTATTACTCGATGTAAGTTTCTTGATCTTCATTCAATTGATTTGCTACGATGTTTTCTTCTCTAAAAATTGTGTTTTTATTCGTTAATATTGTCATGAGTGAGTATTCTTTTCTCGGGTTGATGGGTTAGACCTACGACCCTAGGGGGGAAATGCAGATCTGGATCCCTAGGTTGAATTGGGGATAACATGGGAGTATTTCGGTCAATCCTACCGAATCCCTAGGATAACCTGTACTAAGATCATGCTCACGGTCTGTGGAATTGATGTGCTTAAGGGGTATCCTTAGGATTCGAATAGGGAAGTCGGTGGATCCAACCAAGGCTCGTAACCATGCCCGGCTCGCGCCTTGAGAGTATCCATCGACAAACTATATCGCTACGTTGACGGCTACTGCTATTGCGTCAACGAGAGCCACCGAAATACCTCACAATTCTAACCCACGTGAGTAGTACGAATCGGAAGATTAATCCCCTAACCCTAATGCAACGTAAGGATTCTATTCCAACATCGATCCCCGACGGTCTTAGCGGTGATCCCCGACGGTCTTAGCGGTGATCCATAATGCCCTGGTCCCTTTTTATTATTAAATCAACAACGATACCAAAACCAATTCGCTCAACCCGATAGCTATCTCACTTCGAGCTATAAAAGTAAACTGAGAACTCAATTACACTGTCATCGTCCCTGTGGGATTCGATATCTTTTATACTATAATTTGACACCGTCCGCTTGTGAATAGAGCCCGGAATTGACACTTAGGGGACATATCACGCCTGGCGATCGTGACACCGCCGGATGGAATCTAGGTGTAGGATTCAGGTGCGTCAGAGCCCAGTGATCCCGACCTGGATCGTCTTTCCCAGGCTCAACGTCTTTCCCGTGATTCCCTCTCTGATGGTGATCATGACGCCATAAAGATGTCTTCCGTGCTGGATTCATAAAAAAAGGGAATCTGCGCGGGTGATAAAAAAGCCAACAAATTTGTGAAACAAAAATGGGGAAATTAGAAATTAAGGTAGAAAATGAATTGAATCATTTAATCTCTCAATTCGATAGTGCTTTCAGGATGAATTCGTTGTCCTTTCGACATTGATTTCGAATCCTACAAGCTCGCGCTTTGATCCATGTTTTAGATCCCTTGCAAGCTGTGTTCTTCTCCTTGAAGGAGCATGTTTTCTCGAACATAATCGTCTGAGTTCATTACCACTGAATGGCTACTGCGAATTTTTGATGTTCATTGTCTGCTACAAACAAGATAATCAAATAATAGAATAAACGGAGTATTTTGCTTAAAACAAGAGGAATGAAGAAAAGGGGGGTTCTTCAACGTCTCTTCGAGAGTTGGCCATTCAGTCCCTCTAATTGGGGGGTTGAATCGACATAGTCTTCTGTTTAGCGAAGACGTTGATGTTGATTCCTTTTCCACAGACGACGCCAAACTGTTAATGCCACAAATGACCAATACAGTTGTTGGGCCGACGAGGACGCTTCCGTTGGATCTATCCTTCGTCGGCTGAAAAATGGGACCCGTGAACGAGCGTCTCCGGATCGAGGGTTCTAGGATCGGACTCCACGGATGGATGTTTTCCTAGCCGTGCAATATCTCCATAATCATGCAACATGAGAAAATCGTTAAGGGGTCGGGGTTGGGCCCGACCGATCCCCCTCCAACACTCAAGTTAGTATTCATAAGATGAAAAAACCATAGAGCAATATTAAGAGGAAGATGATGGAGGAGGAGATGTGAGAGTATAGTCTTTGTGGTGCTTAGCCATTTTTAGCAGATCCCCCATAAAAAAGGAAAATCTGGCCCAACTATTTCCTTTGATCATAGTGATATTTATTCTCCCCATTTGCTTTGTAACTTCCATCCATATTAAGTCACAACTAATTGTCCCATTGGTGGACTTTGAATTAGTCCCCAAAAGGAGTAACTCTCCCTCCCCCCATTTATTCTGGCCATTCATTCCTCTAATTAAGGTTATGGAAATGGGCCATTGAATGAGAAGATTTGACTTTGTCAAACCCAAGAGTAATGTGCTATGAGGGAGGTTGGGTTGACTCATTCAACCCAAACGTTATGGACCACAGGTCGTCTACGCCGAGCCGGTAGAATTTATCTACTTGTTTAATGAGCTGGGCCCATGTATTCAACAGAGGTGGGCAGAAAATTTTTCAGGAATAATAGCTGAAAAAGAGAACAAGAAAACAATTATAACATGTTCATATGAGGATTAAACAAAACAGCACCAAATTCAAATTAATGCTATTTTTCCATCTCAAGACATCCTCTACTAGCTTAACATTTATCTATGGATAATCTATTGACTAGTCATTGACATATTGTTGTAGCAATCAGACAATGACAATAATAACATGCCAAAAATAATACTTCCTTTGGGCCGGATTAAATTTGCATGCATTGTCTCACTAATCATCACATTGTTTATTGCCACAGGTGCGCATAAAATGATATAGAATGGTAATCTTCCTTTGGGCCGATTTAACATTCATATGAAATTATGCACATAAAAAATTCCTTTTATATTTATGAAATAAATTAATGCAAAGCAACAAAGCCTGTAATGCCCTACAAGCTACTGTACAAGTACTAGAGGGGGGGGGTGAATAGTACTTTAAAAATAACAAGGAGTATAATTCCTAATTATCGTGCAAACAACTACCAAATCAATTTGCGGAAGCTTAAATTGATGACAACAACAAAATTAACAATGCTAACAATAGATATTACTGGGTTCGGATCCACCCAAGTCTCCCCGACTTGTTCCAGGTGATCCTACGTCCCAACCACCCGGATCCCCTCCGGATACTTAGGTTTGAAACCATAACCCAAGATTTCCACTATGAATATCTTGTGAAAAACCTTCACAAGATCAAATCATACATGCAATGGCAATAGTGAATCCCACAACCCGGGATCACAACCTTCTCTCACAACCGAGAGAATCAATAGCAATAAATGAGTTTATATGAAATAAACAACAACTTACCACAAACCCTATACCTTGAGTATTCTTACCAAATAGGTGCAAGGAGGGATTTGAGGAAGAGAAAGTCACCAAGACCTAGCACCACTGAAATGAGCAGCAATGGGTGCCTAGGAGTGATTTGGAGACTTGAATCAAGCTAGAGCTTGAATGGCTCACCAAGAACAAACTTCTCTCAAGATGGATTCTAGATCTAGAATGTGAGAGAATGGATTTCTTGTGAGGAAGAGAGCTTTGGAAATGAGTGAGAATCTCTAACTCTTTCAATCTCAATGAATCTCTTAATAGCAGCTCTAACCTAAAAGGAAATGACCAAGCTTCGTATTTATATGGTCCCATAAAAACGAGTTAGGTCAAATCCCAACGGATAGAAATCTGAAGCAGTTTAGTCGGTCAAAGAACAACCACTGACCGACTAGTTCATCAACTAGTCGGTCGGTCAAACAGCATGGACCGACTAAGTGATGAACAGTGAAGAGATTGAATTTCAGACCTAGAAATCTAGTCGGTCCAAGAAGACTATCTGACCGACTAGTTTCACAACTAGTCGGTCGGTCAGTGAACTAGACCGACTAAGAGTCAAAAACAATTAGTCTGATTACAAATTGATTTAGTCGGTCCAAGAACAAATGTTGACCGACTAGATCATCAACTAGTCGGTCGCCAAACGTTCTTAGACCGACTAACGATAAACAGTAGCTTAGGAGAAAAATTGGCATGTACAGTAAAGCTCAACTAGTCGGTCAAAGAAGGATCACTGACCGACTAGTTCACAAACTAGTCGGTCGGTGAGTCAACGTAGACCGACTAACTGTAAACAGTAATGAGCAAGTAAAGATTAACTGAAACTAGTCGGTCTAAGAAGCTTTGCCGACCGACTAGATCACCATCTAGTCGGTCAGTTCTTCTTCTTGAACCAATTAACATGCACAATAAAGTCTGAATCGAAGTGCGATGCTTCGAGGAAGTTAGAATGGACTTCTACTAAGATCCTAGAGCTAAGATATGAGCGTTATGAAGATGGAAATGTAAGATATACTCAAGGCTTAACATTCTATAGATCGAAATTAAAAGACTATAAATAAAACCTTAAAGAACGGTCTTCGAGAGCTTCGATCAAATCTTCATGACTTCCAAACTGGTCCAAAAGCTTCAATGAAGCTTTAGGCATTGAATACGAGCTTTGAGAAGTCTTGAGATGTCGCTTTGAGTGTTCTCGTGAATTTGGCGACGATCTCCATAACTGCGCTCACAAATTGTTAGTTCATGAATTATTTATGTTTGCTCATCATCCAAAACCAAATCCGGGGAGTCCAATACTCAACATTCTCCCCCTTTTTGGTGATGACAAACTAACATAAATAATAATCAAAAATAACGATTTCAAATGTAAAATACTTACTCCCCCTGCATTGATGACACGTTAATTCCAAATTGAATATATATAAATTGCATCAATCAGACGAGTAAGATATATAATGAGAATCGAATTTTGAAATATCGGATTTGAAAATCCTTATATATATCTTGTTACGAGGTGGAACTCGCGTACAATGAATTTGTATTATGGGGAACCAAGGGCATGATGGTTATGTGGAGAAGAAGGTTTAGGTAGGCTGTTTTACAGGTGATTAGTGGGGTGAAGAAGTTGGTCCCGCTGTTGGCGGTGCTCACGGGGTCGAATCTCCCCGGATGCAGCTGAGGAAGGTAGGACGGCAGGGGGCTGAAGCCGACTTTGGTCAAGGGACGAGCTCTCCTGCAGCACGAACAACTCGTCAGAAGGGCAGGGTTGGGGTTCAACCCTTAGCCCCTCCGATGCCTAAGTCAGTAATAGGACTTAAAACGGGGGCTAGACACGCCGGTCGGACTAACGGTGTGTCCGCCGCACGTGACGAGCTATAGGTGGGAGAACAAAGATATGGAAGACCTTTGCTCTCGTGTGTGAATAATGGAATGAGAGAGAATTTTCCAACCGCCTCTTCGTAAGAGGAGAGGGGGTATTTATACCTGACGGGTGGTGACTAGGCGGAGCTGACCTGGCATGCTGACTGGATGCGCTGAGCTGGCTCGGTCGTCAGCGGAAACTCCTGGTAAGGACGTCGGGAACCGGGTTGCCTGACCTGCTTTCGTCAGGTGGCGCGACGGCCAGGGGGTGCTTTTGTCAGGGTGTCAGAGCCGAAAGCATTAACTGTCAGATGGCTCAGCCGCCAGGGGATGCTTTGTCAGACGGTCGGGTGACGTATGTGTCAGTCTTGTCCTTATCCTAGGTCGTTTGGATCGGGGCGTATAAGAATCAGACGGGTCGTCCGGATCGGGGGTCGTCCGGCCCGGCCGCGCCTCCCGTTCGGTCGCGGACTATGGTTCCCCGGCACAGATTGATACCCGCGCCTACGTCAGCCGGCCTATCGGTGCCGTCCGGGCGCACCTCAGCACCCCTGGCCTAGGCGTACAACCGCAGTTGTTCGACCCGCTCGGGGCGGTGCGCTCGGGGAGCGCCCGTCCCCACGTGGATTCGGATTTCCGGGGTGGCGGCCCTTTTGTGAAAAGGTGGGTTAACGGGGTACGTTAGCGGATCCGGGCGGGAGTCGGGCTCCTACGATCTTTAGGTCGTAACAATTGCCCCCGGCATTCGAGTGCGAGGCGGAAGCCCGGTTCGGCTCGAATGGCGTAACGCTACCGCGACACTACCTTTTAGTCGCGACCCGGACTTGGATCCCAGCCCAGGGGGGTGATGCTTGTCCCACGGGGTGTGTCCCGTGATAGCCGGCTCGCCAGGTCTCTTCCTCAGTTTGAGCCAAGTGGGGCGTTGTCCAAAGAAAAAGGGGAGTATTATACACCAATCTTTATCGGAGATCTAGGTGATGTTTACAACACTAGGAGAAGATGTGGGTCAACCGACGGTTGGGACGGAGGGTTGTCCACATTTGTTGTTCGCTCCGTCAGGAGGAGCAGATCCCTGCGTCGGGGCGGTCTTCCCCTATGTCGATCGCCGAACTCCTTTCGCCTCATTGTCCGGGGGCGGGCCGACGTGCCGGGAACAAATTTTCTCTTTTTTAGGGGCGCCGCCGTGTGATGGTTCAGCCTTCGGGGGGGCCGACCCTCGGTCGTAGGAGGGGGCCCTCTTCCTTTCCCTTTCATCGCTTCCTCGCGTTCTGCCTCGCGGTCGTCGTGCTGGAGGGTTGCTCGGCCTCGCCGGGGACCCTGCGCACCAAGGGGGAACCCCCGGGAGGACGAGGTGGCGGTGGTGGGGCCGCTGGGAGAGCCGTTGGGAGGTTCCCCCCAACACCCTGTGGGGATCGCAGTCGGCCAGGTGTTAGTTGGGGCATTGCGGCCCGCGGCTGGCTTTCTGGACCTGCCTTTTGATACAGTAACAAGCAGGAGGAAAGCTGGCGGGCGGGGCCTCCCATGTGTAAGGGGAATATCCTGTTGGAGGTGGTGGGGCTATAGCGGCCATCGTCGGGGGAAGTGAGATCCGTCGGTGGCTATCGACTTTCTCCGCAGCTCGGTGGGGCGTTTGGGGCCGTTTTATGCCCGGAGTCCCCAGGGTCTCTCCCTCCTCTTTCCCTGACCTCTGGAGGGGGGTATTTATAGCGAGATTTTGCAGACGGGTTTTTCTTGGGTAATGTGGGGGATTAGTGCCATTAATGGGCTCCGCGGAATCATGCGCCTTGGGAATCGCTTTTCCCTGGCAGCATCCGGCACGGGTTGTCTGCTCTGGCCTCTCGGGGGGCGTGTTGCTGCTGATGGCGTGTTGCCCCAGCGTCCTTTCGTTATGTCAAGTCGCATCGTGTTGCAGCTTCGACGAGACAGGGCTGCTGCCTTACCTGAACTGGACGCCAGTTTCGCGGCCTCTGACTTGCGATCGGTCCGTTCCAGGTCACGTGTCTTGGCTTCTTACGGGAGTTACACAATTACTAATTATGCCCCCAACATTCCCGTGTCCGAGAACGCGAGGTCTGGGGGACGGGGATGTTGTCGGCTTGTGTTGCCTTTGGGCTGGGCGGGGAGTCGGCTAAGGGGTTCAGGGTGAGACACGCTGTCCCATCATGATTTGATCTCGGGCCGAACCTTTTACGCGGGGCGGGCCCCAGTGTACCTCTTTCCCCTTTGGGGGAAAGGTGTCGGTGACTTTCAGGGAGCCGGGGGGGGGCTGGTTTCGAATCGTAGTATCGCGGGGTTCGAGCTGCGGACGTAGACTTCCTAGAAGTCCTGCGCCAGTTAAGCGAGGTAGCGCGTTGCTCGCCCGGCACTCGGGGGGATAGCTACCCGCTATGGTATGCACCGAAAAAATCTGAGCGTTCAAGGAAGAACGTTTTCATTTAAATTTATAAGAGCTGATCTATAGCTTGTACACGAGTTCTTAGTTTATCGCCCGTTGTGGGGTCAGATCCGGCTCGGGGAGGGGCTGTGGAGCTGTCCTCGTCCGTGGTTTAATGACCTCCGGATCTAGGGGTCACTGCGGGCCGGGTGGGCCCTTTTTAACTTGAGTCGATCTTGGCGCGGAGGTGATTGGCCGCCTTCTGTGCTGAAGTGTTGCAAGGTCTCTTCGGCCTGAGATAGGTGGGGGGATCTTGTCGATCGGGCCGCCTTCCCTCCATTGCTTTGTCATCTCCTTCTACGGACGGGGTAAGGTTTCCTCGGTCCGGTAGAGGCGCTGAGGAGGGGAATCATCAGGGAAGCTGTCTTTCTGAGGCTTGCGCCTTGGGGAGGTTCTTGAGGATCGGGCCGCTCCCCCCCTGCCTTGCTGCTTCGGTTTGAGGGTGGGGTTCAGCGCCCGGTTGTGCATGGGCGGGCTGACACGCCATGACTTGCCTTTTGGGCTTGTCAGTGATGCAGCCTTTCCGAGGTCCTCGCCCGGAGGTCGACGGCGATGAGGTACTGGCCGGCGAGTGCTGGGGGCTCTCGCCTGCCCAGCCGGCGGAGATCGGATGCCACCCTTTCTCTGACTCGTCGTCGTTTAGGGCGGACGGAGGCGTGAAAGGTGGGTTTCCCTTGTGTAAGGGGAATACCCTTTTAGCGATCCGTTTGTAAGGGGAATATCCTGTTAGCGGAGCTCGAGATGTAGGAACCGCCGCCTTGGGCGGCGGGAACCATTGATGGCCGGTGACCTCTCTTTTGTTAGGGCGGTGTATCTCGGCCCGTTTTCCGGTGGGTGGGGGGATCAAGTGGCGGTTTTTCATGTCTGCCGGTTCTCTTCCTTTCAGAAGGGGGAGTGGCGTCTTTATAGGGAGATCTCACTGACGGTTTCTCCCTATTTATTGCGCTGAGTTGGCATTATTAATGGGCTCCTCGAATTCAAGCCCGTGGGAAACCACCTTTGCCAGGTGGCTTTCATGGGTCCTCTTTGGGCGCGCATCATTAATGGTTGCGTGTTTCTCGAGCGTCCTTTCGTTTCGTCGAGTCACATCGGGGCCGCCTACTCGGGAACTGACGCCATTTCGTCCTGGTTTGTGTGCTCGTCTTCTTTTGATTTTTCGAGGGCCATGGGTGCGTAGCCCCCTCCGGTTTGGGTGGCTAGGGTTGGCCCTGCCCCAGAGGTCTTGAGGGGGGAGCGGGCGCGTAGCCCGGCCCGTGCCCCTCTCTGGTTTGGGTGGCTAGGGTTGGCCCTGCCCCCGAGGTTTTGAGGGGGGAGCGGGCGCGTAGCCCCTCTCTGGTTTGGGTGGCCAGGGTTGGCCCTGCCCCAGAGGTCTTGAGGGGGGGAGCGGGCGCGTAGCCCGGCCCGTGCCCTTCTCTGGTTTGGGTGGCTAGGGTGGGCCCTGCCCCAGAGGTCTTGAGGGGGGAGCGGGCGCGTAGCCCGGCCCGTGCCATTCTCTGGTTTGGGTGGCTAGGGTTGGCCCTGCCCCAGAGGTCTTGAGGGGGGGAGCGGGCGCGTAGCCCGGCCCGTGCCCTTCTCTGGTTTGGGTGGCTAGGGTTGGCCCTGCCCCAGAGGTCTTGAGGGGGGGGAGCGGGCGCGTAGCCCGGCCCGTGCCCTTCTCTGGTTTGGGTGGCTAGGGTCGGCCCTGCCCCAGAGGTCTTGAGGGGGGGAGCGGGCGCGTAGCCCGGCCCGTGCCCTTCTCTGGTTTGGGTGGCTAGGGTTGGCCCTGCCCCAGAGGTCTTGAGGGGGGGAGCGGGCGCGTAGCCCGGCCCGTGCCCTTCTCTGGTTTGGGTGGCTAGGGTTGGCCCTGCCCCAGAGGTCTTGAGGGGGGGAGCGGGCGTGTAGCCCGGCCCGTGCCCTTCTCTGGTTTGGGTGGCTAGGGTTGGCCCTACCCCAGAGGTCTTGAGGGGGGGAGCGAGCGCGTAGCCCGGCCCGTGCCATTCTCTGGTTTGGGTGGCTAGGGTTGGCCCTGCCCCAGAGGTCTTGAGGGGGGGAGCGGGCGCGTAGCCCGGCCCGTGCCCTTCTCTGGTTTGGGTGGCTAGGGTTGGCCCTGCCCCAGAGGTTCGGAGTTTTAGCGAACTGCAAAACTTGTGTAGGAACAACAATGTTGGGAAGAACGGGTAGATATGTATATTGCGTGTAAGAAAAGAAAAACTCACAACTATTGGTAGAATTTTAGCAGATGTTTTGCGTTCCAAGGGTGGGCCAGTTCGCTCCCCTCGGGGGTAGCCAGGATGTACGTGGCCGGTCCGACAATATCGACGATCGTGTAGGGCCCTTCCCATTTAGCGGCCAGCTTTCCCCGCTGTGCAGTCTCGGGGCGGAAGGTTGCATCTCGGAGGACCAAATCGCCGATCCTGAAAGTCCGCGGTTTCACCCGGGAGTCGTAATATCGGGCCATCCTCTGGCTGTGTTTGACGAGGCTGGTCAGGGCCCGGTCTCTTACCTCGTCTATCAACTCAAGACTGAGGCCGAGTCCTTCTCCGTTGATTTCTTCGTCGAAGAGCTTTAGCCGGAGTGTCTCCTCGCCGATTTCCACAGGAACGACCGCCTCCGATCCGTATGCTAGCACGAAGGGGCTTTCTCCGGTCGAGGCCTTGTGGGTGGTACGATAAGACCATAGGATTCCCGGCAGCTCGTCGACCCAAGCCCCCAGAGCGGCGTCCACCTTCTTCTTCATTGGGTTCAAGATACATTTATTCGCGGCCTCCGCCATTCTGTTGCACTGTGGGTGGGCGACTGACGCGAACTGGAGTTTGATCCCCCAGCCCGAGCAGAAGTCGCGGAAGCCTTCGCAATCGAACTGCTTTCCATTATCCGTGACAATGGAGCGGGGAATCCCGAAGCGGCATATGATGGATTGCCAGATGAAGCCCTTCATGTCCGTCCACGCGATTCGCGCCAGCGGCTCTGCCTCGACCCATTTTGTGAAGTAGTCCACGGCGACAACTAGATATTTCCTTCCCCCGGAGGCCTTTGGGAACGGCCCCAGGATGTCGAGTCCCCACTTGGCGAAGGGGATCGGGCTCAAGATGGGCATCAGGTTGGCCGGGGGTGCAGTCGTCCGTCGGCAGAACTTCTGGCATGCCTCGCACTTCTTGACGTACTGTACCGCATCCCGGATCATTGTCGGCCAGTAGTATCCTTGGCGCATTACTTTGTGGGCGATGGTGCGCCCGCCATGGTGGTTTCCGCAGAAGCCTTCGTGTACCTCGCGGATGACTTGCTCAGCCTGCTCCGGGCCCAAGCATTTCAGGTAGGGCAGGACGTCAAAATTGGCGCGGCGGCGGCGGTACAGCACTCCGTCGAGAAGCACGAATGACAGGGCCCGCCTTTCCACCTGTTTTGCCAGCATCCGCTCCTCGGGTAGCTCACCCGTCTCTAAGTACTTCACAATGGGGGTCATCCATGACGTCATCGCGTCCGTGTACATCAGTTCTTCTTCGTCAATAGTTGGCGTCAATAGGCTTTCCACGTAGATTGCCTTCCCGATCTCGGCCGCCGAAGAGGAAGCCAGCTTAGACAGGGCATCCGCCCGGAGGTTGCTGGAGCGGGGTAGGTGTTGGACGTCCGCTTTCTTGAACTTACGGAGTTCGATCTGGATGCGATTCAGGTATCGCTTCATTGTTTCCTCTCGGGCCTCGAAGCCCCCCAGGATCTGTTGGATGACGAGACGGGAGTCACTTAGGAGCAACACGTTCGTCGCCCCCACTGCCCTAGCGAGTTTTAACCCGTTAACCGCGGCTTCATACTCCGCGACATTGTTAGTGGCCGGGAAGCTGAAGCGTAGGGCGTATTCCAACGAACATCCGTCAGGAGTCTGAATGACGATACCCGCTCCTGTCCCAGAGCCCGTTGCGGAGCCGTCGACGTGGATGGTCCATAATTCGCCCGCTGTCATCGGGGAGGGTGCTGAGGGTTCGCCCGCCTCGATCCTCCGCGGGGACGTGTTCGCCGATGGGAACTCTGCCCGGTCCCCCGGCGGGACTTCCGTGGTGCATTCCACCACGAAGTCGGCCAGCGCTTGGCCCTTGATCGCCGTCCGGGCTTTGTACGTTATGTCAAACTCGCTGAGCTCGACGCTCCAGTTGAGCATCCTCCCTGACCGCTCCAGTCTTTTCAGGTTCTTTTCGAGGGGCATGCCGGTGTGGACGGTTATGGGGTGGGCCTGAAAATAGGGTCGGAGCTTCCGGGCTGTGGTGATTAGGCAGTAGGCGGCTTTCTCGATAGGGCTGTAACGAGTCTCCGCCTCCCGGAGGATCCGGCTGGCATAGTAAACAGGGCGTTGCACCCCTCCTTCCTCCTTGATCAGGACGGAGCTAACGGCCTCCTCGTTGGTCGCCAGGTACAATCCTAGGGGTTCGCCTTCCTCCGGCCGCGCGAGGAGCGGTGGGCTCTGTAAGTATGCTCTCAGCTCCGCGAACGCCCGCGCGCAGTCGTCGTCCCACGGGATCACCTTCCTCTTGTCTTTAGCTTCGCCAAAGGCTGTGCGCAAGACCCTGAAGAAGGGGAGCGATTTCTCCGCCGATTTCGACAGGAATCGTCCCAGAGCAGCGATCCGGCCGTTCAGTCGCTGCAAGTCCCGGATCGTCCGGGGCTCCGCCATTCCGATGAGGGCCGTCACCTTGTCGGGGTTCGCCTCGATTCCCCGCTTCGTTATCATGAAGCCCAGGAATTTTCCCGACTGCACGCCAAAGATACACTTCGCGGGGTTCAGCCTCAGGTTGTATCGGCGGACCCTTTGGAAAGTTTCCTGCAAGTCGGTGAGGTGGTCGGGGGCCCTTCTACTCTTCACCAGCATGTCGTCGATGTAGACCTCCAAGTTTCGCCCCACCTGGGGGCCGAATATTCGGTCTACCATCCGTTGATAGGTCGCCCCGGCGTTCTTCAGTCCAAAGGGCATCTTGGTGTAACAGAAGGTGCCTTTATCGGTGACAAAAGACGTCTTCTCCTCATCCTCCTCCGCCATCGGTATCTGGTTGTATCCCGAGAAGGCGTCCATAAAGCTTAACAACTCATAGCCGGACGCCTGATCCACCAGGTGGTCGATCCTGGGTAGAGGGAAGCTGTCCTTCGGGCATACCTTGTTGAGGTCGGTGAAGTCGACGCACATGCGCCACTTTCCACTGGGCTTCTTCACCAGAACGACGTTGGCGAGCCAGTCGGGGTAGTCCACCGGCCGAACAAATTTGGCTTTGAGGAGCCGCTCTACTTCTTCCTCGGCTGCCCTCTTCTTTTCGCCCCCCGCACTTCTCTTCTTCTGTCGGACAGGTCGGGCCTCCGGGTCCGCATTCAACCGGTGGGAGATTACCGTCGGGTCAACCCCGGGCATGTCGGCCGGCGACCATGCGAATATGTCCGCATTTTCCCGGAGCAGGGCGACGAGGGCCGTCCTCAAGGCGGCCGGGAGTTTCGTCCCGATGGAGACGGTTCTCTCTTCATCCGAGGCCACTGGGACCTCTTCCACTTCCTCGGCCGGGGTCGGCCGCTGGTCGCAGAAGTCCTCCCTCTCGTCAGGGATGAGAGCCGTCGGGGCCCGCCTCGGGCTCCGACGCTGGGATGGCGTAGGGTCGTGGTCTCCGGGCACTTCCTGGCCTCCACGCACCTGTCCCACCCCCCGCGGGGTCCAGAACTTCATCATCCGGTGCTGCAGGCTGGGGAGCGCCTCGACGGCCGTCATATATGGACGCCCTATGATTCCGTTATACGCCGACGCGATGTCGACGATGACAAAATGCGTCTCCTTGGTGACGACCCTCGGCTCCTCCCCCAGAGTCATGGGCAGGGTGATCGTCCCCACGGTGGGGATCGCATGACCGGTGAAGCCAGCAACAGGGCCCGCGCAGGGCTCTAGGTCTGCACGCCCCCACCCCATCCTCTCGACCGTTGATAGGAACAGGATGTCGCAGGAGCTACCGGTGTCAATTAGGAGCCGGCCAACGACCACCGCCCCGATCCGAGCCTCGACGATGAGGGCGTCATTGTTCTGGCTTCCCTACCTCCTGCCGGTCTCCCTCGGCAAAGGTGATAGGGGGTCTGTGTGTCCTTCTTCGCTTCGGTCGACGGGTGGCGCCCGCCACCATCACCTGTCGGGCTCCGGCCGCCGGGATTGCGGGCGCCCGCCCTGCCGAGGAGGACCCTCCAGTTATCATCTCAATTCGCATGACCGCCCTCGGGGGGCGTGGCTCCTCCTTATCGCGGTTCGCCGGCGGTTCCCGTCCCCCCTCCTCGGGGGGGGTTCTCTCTCCTTCTGCCACCCGCCTGCCCGCGACGAAGTTTCCCAGGTGACCCGCCTGGATCAATCGCTCGATCTCTCTTTTAAGGGTGTAACAACGGTCGGTGTCGTGACCGTGGTCCCGGTGATAACGGCAGTATCTCCGGGAGTCCCGCCTCGCCGGATCCGTCCTCATCTCCCGGGGAGGCTCTGGCAGTAACCCGGCCCTTGTCGCCGCGGCCAGCACCTCCATCATGGGGGCATTGAGTCGCGTGTAATGCGCCCGTAGGGGGCCTCCTTCTCTTGGGATGGCTCGAGGGAGCCCTTGCACCGGAGCCAACTCGCGCGCCGGGCCAGGGCGATCTTGTGGGCGAGGCCCGGGCGGTTCCCGCCTTGGTCGGGACAGCTGGTCGCGACCACGGTGCCCCTCTTCTCGCCTCGGCCGAGGGTGCGACCGGGGTTCGCCTTGGGACGGTTTCGCCGGGGGGAATGAGGCCTTTGCACCTAGAGTCTCCTCGGCCAACGCATGCCTCTCCACCATTGCAACCAACGCCTCATAGTCGGTCGGCGGGTCCCGGAGCAGGGATTTGTGGAGACTCCGAGTCCGCAACCCCGTTTTGAAGGCCAGCATAAGCACCTCATCGCCGCATGTCACCACCGCCCGTCTCTCCTCCTGAAAGCGGCGGAGGTATCTGCCCGTTGTCTCTCCTTCCCCTTGGACTATCGTGCTGAGATAGTCTAAGGGCTTCTTCTTCGTCCGCCCGGCCCGGAACTCTTGGCAGAACTTGTGGGACAGCTCGCCAAAGCTCCCAACGGATCTCGCGGGCAAGCCAAAGTACCAGTCCAGCGCGGTGTCCCTCAGGCTTTGGGAGAAATGTCGGCATAGGAACGCCTCGTCCACATCCTGCGCCTCCATCGCCCCCCGGTATTGTTGCACGTGCGTGAGGGGGTCGCCT
This sequence comes from Scilla litardierei, assembly GCA_030789695.1. Lineage (NCBI taxonomy): Eukaryota > Viridiplantae > Streptophyta > Magnoliopsida > Asparagales > Asparagaceae > Scilla > Scilla litardierei. The sequence continues at coordinate 23,522,920 of CM061135.1, forward strand.
CTCCCATTGTACGTGGCCAAGTGAGGGGGTTTGAACCTTATGGGTCTTGGGGCGGACGTGATCCACCGTGCAAGCGGCGTGGCCTCCTCCGGATAGGTAGGGCGATCCGGCGCATCCCCTCTCCGCCATTCGGGGGTCTGGCTTCGGTCGCGCCTCGGCCGCCGACGGTCCTCCGTCCCCGGGGAGTAGCCCGACGGTCGTCTGGCGGGGCTCCTTCCCTGGGCCGAGGATTCGACGGGTTGCGGGCTACGGTTCTCCCAGCGCCAGCGCCTTCCGGCCAGCTCTCCTCGGGCCTCCATCCGTTCTTGATTCTCCCGAAGGAGCCTTTCGCGCTCGGCGGTGAGGAAGCGTAGTTGTCGACAAACGGCTTCCTCGTGCAGGGTATCGGAGGGGTGGTGCAGGCGATGCGGGCTGCCTCCTCCGGGTGGGGACCTGTTCAGCAACGGGTCCCGCCCGTCCCCGAGCCGCCGGCCCGTCGCCGTCTCGTCAAGGATTTCTCGGTTGCTCCTGTTCTCTCTCCTTAGCCTCTCGCGCTCCGCGACGATGAGGCGGAGTTGGCGGCGAGCGGCCTCTTCGTCCTGGTAGGCCCTTCGGGCGGTCTCGGCCGCTTCGTCCAAACGCCTTTGCGCGGCGGCCGCCTCCCCCAGGCGCCTCCACCGCCGCGCAACTTCCATCTCCTCTTCCAGGAGCCTTTGCTGGGCCGCAATCTCCTCAGCGAGCCCCCTGTTTTCTCCCTCCTCCTCGAACTGAAGGTGGAGGTTCCGCCTCACGTTCAGGGGCTCTGAGGGGCCGGGCGGAGGCTCCGTTCCAGCCGTCTGATAGCCTCCCCTGGCCTGAGTGACGGCCTCGAAGCTCTTCAGGACGGCGTGGGCTGAAGTATGTTCAGTTTCGGTGCCCATCCCCAGAAGGGGGTCGGACGCCGGGGTGATTTGTAGAGAGAGCGGTTCCTGACCCACGGGATCTTTGCCGTGGTCAGGGTTCCGCGAGATCGGCATGGAGTCTAACATGGGTGTGACCCTTCGTTCCCACAGACGGCGCCAATTGTTACGAGGTGGAACTCGCGTACAATGAATTTGTATTATGGGGAACCAAGGGCACGATGGTTATGTGGAGAAGAAGGTTTAGGTAGGCTGTTTTACAGGTGATTAGTGGGGTGAAGAAGTTGGACCCGCTGCCGGCGGTGCTCACGGGGTCGAATCTCGCCGGATGCAGCTGAGGAAGGTAGGACGGCAGGGGGCTGAAGCCAACTTTGGTCAAGGGGCGAGCTCTCCTGCAGCACGAACAACTCGTCAGAAGGGCAGGGTTGGGGTTCAACCCTTAGCCCCTCCGATGCCTAAGTCAGTAATAGGACTTAAAACGGGGGCTAGACACGCCGGTCGGACTAACGGTGTGTCCGCCGCACGTGACGAGCTATAGGTGGGAGAACAAAGATATGGAAGACCTTTGCTCTCGTGTGTGAATAATAGAATGAGAGAGAATTTTCCAACCCCCTCTTCGTAAGAGGAGAGGGGGTATTTATACCTGACGGGTGATGACTAGGCGGAGCTGACCTGGCATGCTGACTGGACGCGCTGAGCTGGCTCGGTCGTCAGCGGAAACTCCAGATAAGGACGTCGGGAACCGGGTTACCTGACCTGCTTTCGTCAGGCGGCGCGACGGCCAGGGGGTGCTTTTGTCGGGGTGTCAGAGCCGAAAGCATTAACTGTCAGATGGCTCAGCCGCCAGGGGGTGCTTTGTCAGACGGTCGGGTGACGTATGTGTCAGTCTTGTCCTTATCCTAGGTCGTTTGTCGTTGGTGATGAACTAAAGGTCGCTATGCTATTCCTGGCGTCGGGGCGCATAAGAATCAGACGGGTCGTCCGGATCGGGGGTCGTCCGGCCCGGCCGCGCCTCCCGTTCGGTCGCGGACTATGGTTCGCCGGCACAGATTGATACCCGCGCCTACGTCAGCCGGCCTATCGGTGCCGTCCGGGCGCACCTCAGCACCCCTGGCCTAGGCGTACAACCGCAGTTGTTCGACCCGCTCGGGGCGGTGCGCTCGGGGAGCGCCCGTCCCCACGTGGATTCGGATTTCCGGGGTGGCGGCCCTTTTGTGAAAAGGTGAGTTAACGGGGTATGTTAGCGGATCCGGGCGGGAGTCGGGCTCCTATGATCTTTAGGTCGTAACATATCTTAACTTCCCCTGAATCTAACATATCAAATTAGATTCTTGGAAATTGAGTTAAATTTTCATTTGCCCTAATCATTATCATTATCTCTCCCCCTTTGGCATTATCCCAAAAATGGGGGGCATACAACGACAACAACAAGGATAAAGAAAATCCAACGTCGGGAGTCGTAGAATATGACGATGGACCAAATTGACACCAAGGAAAATAGTCGAAAACGAATCAAAGTGTGCCAAATTGTCCATTTTCGTAAAACGAAAATTAAAATCATCAAAATACCAAATATAAATTCACTTATTGAATAAAGAAACGTACTCTTCAATACTCAATATTCGTGGTTAAATTTGTGCATGGAAAACAATTCTATGCAATCATAGAAATATAATCTATTTAACCAAGGTTATAAGCGACGAGCGACGAAATCACATATCATAGACATTGAATAAATATTAAATGTGCACGACGAAGTAAAAGAGAACATCGATGTATATATATTAGAATATCATGAGTACATGCACAAATACATCGACTACATCATATAAAGTGCAACATCTATATCAACATCAAAAAGATACAACATAATCATCGAAACACCTTCATCAAACATCCAACAAAATGAAAGTACAACAAGTACACCGACATCCAAAATCCAAAATACACCAAAACACCGCCAAAACTCCATCCTAACCCAAAACACTCTCAAAAAGATGTATCATCCAATGATCACAGGAGAGGCCTCCAAACTGATGATCACAAGGAAGTGGCAGGATCAGCAGTCTCCGTGGGTCTAGTCGAGGGAGTGGACTCAGGCTCTGATGCAAGGAGTGGTGTGTGAACTGAAGGGATCGTCGGGGCAGGAGTGGAGACATCGACGACTGGCTCAACGGCAGGAGTAACAGCAGGAACATCAGCAGGCACGACTGGGTCAGGGATATCAGCAGGAGCAGCAGCAGCATCAACAGGAGTCTGATCCACTGGTGTAGAAGACTCTGGAGCACCGGAAGAAGTGGCAGCACTAGCAGCAAATGAGGTAGCAGCAGCAGCAGTGGCCTCAGCGCCACGAGCTAAAGAGGTGACAAGCTCATCAATCTCCTCGTCATCTATCTCCTCATCCTCAGAAACAGGAGGAGGAAGCTGAATACCCATCATACTAGCCATACGGCACACAATCCTCGGTACGAGCCAAACGAGACTCGTGACGACGAAGTAAGCGAACGATATCATCTAGTGTGGTGGTAGGAGGAGGGGCTGCAGCAGCTGAAGGTGTGGCCTGGGATGCAGAAGGAGTCGATCGCTGCACGTGACGGAGTGCCGCAAGAGATTTCTTTACGGCCATCGCGTTCAGTGGAGGACCAAGGGGACGCTCATCGTCAGGAGGCAAAGGCACGCGAAAATGACGGAACACCAAAGTCAACAGACAAGGATAAGGGATATGCGCCGATTTACTAGACTTGCGAACACACTCGAAAGAATCCATCTTGTCGAGTATGATGCGAGCCCAGTTAATCGAGCTACCCATAAAAAGAGCGTAAATCAACTTTAGGAACGGCTGGGATGGCAGAGAAGATGAGCCGTACTTGGGAAGTAAGCACGACTTCAGAATGAGATTGAGGACCCATGCATTTGGTTTAAATGATTTGGATGGAACACCAATGAAAGCAGGAGGGATCACATGGAAGATATCAGCTAGAACAGACTGATCCAAAGAGGAGATATCATCAACTGAGATGTCAGACGGGAGGAGACCAGACGAAGAACAACCAAGCAACTCCCCCAAGATTTCTGCCGTGAGGACTATAGGAGTCCCCAAGACAGTAGTCTCGATGGAGTGGCTCTCATCGTAGTGGCCCCGGACACGATTTGCATAGAATAGTTTGACCAGGCGAGGATAGGGTCGAGGGTTCGCCTTTGGGTCATATCTAAGATAGTCCAAAAGACCGCTGTAGGATAAAAGATCCACAAGGCCAAGAAAGTCAGAGAACTGAACGTAATGCTCCAATAGCAGTGGGCAGTGCTCTATACGGTTGTAAGCCGCTAGACACAGAGGTTCGTCACGACACAACGATATATCCACACCGCCTACTGGCATTTGGGCTTTACCCTTAGCCTTACGGGTCTTAGGAGGAGGTGGAGGAGGGGGTTCCTGATGGGTAGGCTGCTCCTCAGGACGAAAATCAGCGTCAGAATCAGAGGTGGTGTCCTGAAAAGAGGATGGGGAAGCGACAGTCTTTCTAGGTTTAGGTTTCGGTTGGGCTGAAGAAGCTTGGGCTTGGGAAGCTTGGGTTTTGGCTTTGGGCTTGGAAGTCCTCTTCCTCTTCAACGGTGGTGAAGACGAAGAGGGGGCACAAGTGGTCTTGGCCCTACGCTTAGGTGGGGTCGATGTGGTCGCGGGCTCTACGTTCATGGGGGATGGCCCAGAGGAAGTAATAGGGATCCTCGTTCTTGCCATGATCGCGGCACAACGAGTTCAATCAATCGATTCAACCCTAAGCAACGAAACCCTAAAACCGAAATCAACAAGCCTAAGGCAAGATCAAGCCCTAGAAGAAATTCGAAACCCTAAGAGATGAAAGCAAGCCCTAGAACTGGAAAATAGACCTAGGATCAAACCCTAGATGAGAGGGAGTATACCTAGGAGGACGACGACGACGATCGGCGACGAAGATGATCGGAAAAGAGGCCGGAGCACGACGGGAAGACGAAGAGACACACGCTGGGGTTGGGGGGTTTTCGAGTTGGAGGAAAGTGGAGACCGACTAAAAGAGAAAGAAGTCGGTTAGATTGGGATTAAGTCGGTCGATATCGCGAAATGACGAGACTGCCACTGATCACTTAGTCGGTCTATGTTCAAAAGCTGACCGACTAGATGATAATCTAGTCGGTCGGTTAACGAGCTTGAACCGACTAAGTGGAAACAGAGACCAGTCCAAGATTTCCTGAACGAGAATTAGTCGGTCTATGCTCAAATACTGACCGACTAGAACTAAATCTAGTCGGTCGATAAGTAAACTAGAACCGACTAAAGGAGATAAGCTGGGGAGGAAATCCTAATAGCTTGAATTAGTCGGTCTAAGTTCTTTTACTAACTGACTAGATACGAATCTAGTCGGTTGGTGATTGAACTGATACCGACTAAATGAGTCCAAAAGTTTAGAGATAGAGCTAGTCGGTCTAAGTTCATTAGCTGACCGACTAGATGTGAATCTAGTCGGTTGGTTGATGAACTGAGATCGACTAGATGAGTCCAGAAATTGATAATTAAGTTCTCTCCTCAATACACTTGGACGATACATCGTAATCCTCTCAAAAATCATCTAAACTACCCCCATTAAACATCGAAATCTCAAATACGACATTCAAACATGAATTCGAGCAAAAATGCAAAATATCACATAAAATCCCGAAAAATCCAATAAGTCTAGCATGAACGAAATATTGCGAAATATAATAGCATGCAAGATTATTGAATGAAACATGAATCCTAAATCTCGGATTCACCCATAATCCCCAATTCTCGACGCAACCGCACAAAGGAGTCCTCCTTTAGGGGTTTCGTGAAAATATCGGCGATTTGCTTTTGGGTTTCAACGTACACTAAAATGATGTCCTTTTTAGCAACATGATCATCTAAAAAGTGGTGTCGGACATCTATGTGTTTCGAAGGGGAATGGTGTACCGGGTTCTTGGAAAGACATATTGCACTTTGGTTGTCAACCATGATAGGGCAAGTATCACAGTTTATACCAAAGTCTTTAAGTGTGTGTCTCATCCAAAGAACTTGAGCACACGCGGCACCGGCGGTAATATATTCTTCCTCGGTGGGTGAAAGTGATACTGAATTTTGCTTCTTGGAAAACCAAGAGACAATGGAATTTCCTATAAAATGGCAAGTGCCACTAGTACTCTTCCTGTCGGATTTGCATCCCGCATAATCAGCGTCACTATATGAGACTAACTCATATGTGCTAGATTTCGGATAAAGTAATCCAAAATCTACAGTGTAACTTAGATAGCGAAAAATACGTTTTACCGCTACTAAGTGAGAATCCTTAGGTTGAGACTGATAACGAGCACAAATACACACAGCAAACATGATATCGGGCCTACTAGCGGTAAGATAAAGTAAACTACCTATCATACCTCGATATAGACGAATGTCTACATCTTTTCCGCCCGTATCTTTATCAAGATGTGTTGTAGTGCTCATAGGAGTCTTTTTCCCGGAGGCACTCTCCATTCCAAATCGCTTTAGCAACTCCACCGTATACTTCGTTTGGTGGATGAAGATTGCATCGTCCATTTGGCGAATTTGGAGACCTAAGAAATACTTGAGCTCACCCATGTGGCTCATCTCAAATTGTTCCTTCATAACATTAGAAAACTCTTCGCAAAGAGCAAAGTTAGTAGCACCGAAAATGATATCATCAACATATATTTGAACTAAAATTATATCATTATTCGAATGCTTAACAAAAAGTGTAGAATCGGCTACTCCCATTTTAAAATTCAAATCCAAAAGAAAATTCTTTAGGCGATCATACCAAGCTCGAGGAGCTTGTCTCAAACCGTAAAGTGCTTTCTTAAGTTTAAAAACATGATTTGGAAAATTTTCATTTATGAAGCCCGGAGGTTGAGAAACGTAAACTTCCTCAACAACATCTCCGTTTAAAAATGCACTTTTAACATCCATTTGAAATAATTTGAAATTTTTATGGCATGCAAAAGACAATAACAATCTAATTGATTCTAATCTAGCTACCGGAGCGAAGGATTCTTCGAAATCAATACCTTCCTCTTGTCGATAGCCTTGAGCTACTAACCGAGCTTTGTTCTGGACGACGACTTGGTTTTCGTCAGTTTTGTTCTTGAAGATCCACTTTGTCCTTATGACGGTGTGGTTCTTCGATGGCAATGGAACAAGCTCCCAAACTTCATTCCTCTCGAATTGAATGAGTTCCTCCTCCATGGCTAAGATCCAAGCGCTATCTTCGCATGCTTCATTAACATTCTTTGGCTCTATTGAGGAGGCAAAGGCACAATGAGCGAAGTAGTTCACTTGCAATCTCGTCTTGACACTATCATGGATATTGCCAATGACTTGCTCATGAGGATGGTCACGAACGGTATGAAGCCGTTTGGGAATACCTTGGTCACTAGGAACATTCTCAACAACTTCATTAGACGGGTTAGTCTCAATAGAATCAATAGAATCATTAGAGTTAGAATTACCAATTGAATCACATAAGACATCCATAGAGTCATCATCATTAGTAATTCTAGTTGGAACAAATCCTTCATTAAATGACACATGAAGCGACTCCTCGATCGTTGAGGTTCGTTTGTTGAATATCCGGTAGGCTTTGCTACGCGAAGAATATCCAACAAAAATCCCCTCATCGGATCTTGGATCGAATTTGTCCAAACTACCATATGTGTTCTTAATAAAACATTTCGAACCAAAAACACGAAAATGTTTAACTTGAGGCAACCTACCAAACAAAAATTCATAATAAGTTTGTTTAGTGCCGGGCCTCAAAAGTATTCTATTAAACACATAGCAAGCGGTATGTACCGCTTCCGCCCAAAATTGATGGCCAAGTTGGCTATCATCAAGCATAGTGCGAGCACACTCCACTAGCGTCCTATTCTTTCTCTCAACTACACCATTTTGAGGAGGTGCACGAGGGAAAGAGAAGGTGTGTGTAATACCAACTTCATCACAAAATGTCTCAAAAGACTCATTCTCAAATTCCCCTCCATGATCACTACGAATAGTGACAATGGTGGTTCCAATGAGATTGTGTACTTTCTTAACAAAAATTGTGAAGTTTTCAAAAGCTTCATTTTTATTACACAATGAAAATACCCAAGTAAACCTAGAAAAGTCATCAACGATGACAAGTCCATATCTAGCATTACCTAATGAAGCAACTCTAGTTGGCCCAAATAAATCTAGATGTAATAGCTCTAGAGGCCGCTTAGAAGAAATGCTTTTCTTAGGTTTAAATGAAGATTTTGGAAGCTTGCCTCGTTGACACGAGTCACAAAAGCTTTTCTTTTGAAAGACAAGCTTAGGGAAGCCTCTAATAGAATTTAACTTGGAAAGCTTAAAAAGTGTTCCAAAGTTCACATGACCAAAACGTCGATGCCATAAGTGTTGTTCACTTGTGTGGGCAATAAGACATTGTTCATGTGATCTTGGAAGATCTAGGATATATATATCCTTATGGCGTGTACCGGAAAACAATAATTCATTATTATCTTTTCTTAAAATATGGCACATTCCTTTCGCAAAGTTAACTTTGTAACCTTTGTCACAAAGTTGACTTATCGAAATAAGATTGTGGTTTAATCCTTTAACAAGGTAAACATCACATATAATGGGTTTAGAAGGATTACCCACTTTACCAACACCTATGATGGTTCCGCTCTCGTTGCCTCCAAATACGACGCGGTTTCCATCTGCAATGGGAACCACTCCGGAGAGCAATTGAGCGTCACCCGTCATGTGTTTTGAACACCCGCTATCGAGTATCCAATTTCTCTTGGAGCTAAATTTAAATTTGTTGCTCCGTTCCTTTTTCTTGAGTACCTATAGATATGGAATGTCGTATCATGGTACCCAAGGTCGTTGGGTCCAAAAGATTAGACTTTGGAAGCCAAGTCCAATTGGACTTAGACTTCCCCACATAATCACTACTATGCACAACATTCGAAAAATAAGCATTCATATAAACTTGTTTTTCATCCATGCTTGTGTCCTTTGGGCTCCAAATAGTGAAAATCTTGGGAGCCCTCATCCTATTGGGTGCATGCATGTGTTGTTGGTTTCTACGTGATGCATGTCGTGGATAGGCATAAGGAACATGATGGAATGGTGCATGCGGATAATTATTCATATGATGTTGTGGGTGAACATATGCATGTGAGGGAACACGTGCGTGAGGGTGTCTCACATGGTGTGCACGTGCCTGTGAATGCGTTGCATAAAAATCATCATATGTGTGAGCCGGTGGAGTAGGACGTGTGTTCTTACGTGGCATGGTATTTGTGTACATGTAGGCATGATCCTTCTTCGGAGGTCCACCCAAAGTGGGTTTCTTTCCGAAAGAGGGTGTGTGCGAAGTGGAAGCACCATTGGTAGATGAACTACCAATAGAGTGTTTGCTCCCACTCGGTGAGGCATCGGAAGTAGGCCTAACAAAAGTAGTGGCCGATTTGGATGAACTCCCTATCTTATACCTCAAGCCAATGTGGTGATTGCCCGGAAGTAAATCATTTAGGATGTTATCCAAATGGTCTTTACCCTTATTGAATTTATTAATTCGGCCTATCGTGCACTCATATTTCTCGGTGAGAGAATGCATCGAAGCACCCAAAGTGGATATTTACGATGTGAGCACATAAACACGAGACTTGAGATTTTCATTCTCAATACTCAAAGTTGAGTTTTGAGAAGTCAAATCGGCTATCCTATGTTCTTCCGAATCCTCAACACTAACATGTTCAAGTTTAAATTTGAGATTAACAATCTCATTTCTTAACTCTTCAACAACGGTGTCGTTGTTGGTGATGATAGTCTTAGGCGAGGTTTGAATGCTAGCTAGGTCATCTTTTACCTTAGTATATCTATTTACTAATTTAGTGTATTTAGACCATAATTGAGAATTAGCATTCCTAAAGTCATCCATAGTTACCTCATCGCCTTCGTCGTCACTATCATCGGAAGAGGAGGATCCTTGATCATGCTCCTCTCTTACCATGAAGCACATGTGCGCTTGCTCCACTTTCTTATCATCCGACTCTCCGCTTGAGGAATCCTCGGAGTCGGTGAATGTTGCTCCGACAAGTCCCTTTTTGTACTTCTTGGACTTATCGAATTTCGGCGCCTTCCACTTCTCCTTTTGCTTATTTAGAGGACACTCCGCTTTCATGTGTCCTGGCTTATTGCACTTGAAACACAAAGGAGAGGAGGAGGCGTTAGAAGAACCAAATTTAGCTTTGTTCTTATAGTTACCTTTTCGGAAGAAACGGTTGAACTTCTTGGCCATGAGTGCCATGGACTCCAAGTCCAACTCGTTTTCCGAGTCTTCATCATCGGTTGATGTGGATGTGGATGGAGCGGCCTTGAAAGCAATAGCCTTCTTCTTTGGCTCGTCTTGCTTTAGGTAGGACTTCATCTTTTCCTGCAATTTTAACTTGCTATCCTTGCGTACCTCGTATGACATTAAAGTACCCATTAGTTGAACTACGGTGTACTTATTCATATCATTACCTTCCTCGATGGCGAAGGTACGCTTTTCCCAAGAAGACAGAAGTCCTTCGATAAGCTTCGAACACTTCTCCTTTTGGGTGTAGGTTTTGCCAAGAGCCTCCAACTCGTTTATGATGTCGACGAAGCGAGCATAATACTCCTTCATCTTCTCACACTGTTGCATATGAAACATTTCGTAAACTTTGTTAACAACAACGAGTTTAGAGTCTCTTACCCTACTCGTCCCTTCGTGTAGTATGAGGAGGGAGTTCCAAATTTGATATGCACTCTTACATGTGCATATCTTATTGAAGTCCTCGGGCTCCAATGCGCATTTCAAGGCGTTCATTGCCTTGGCATTGCTTACCTCCGCGGCGACCTCCGCGGTTGTCAATTTCTCAAATTCTTCTTCGGTGGGCTCGACGTATTCCTTCATCGTGGTCCTCCATAGAGATGCACTCTGGAGGAAGGTTTCCATCCGGCATTTCCAGTACCCGTAGTTGGTACCGTTGAAGAATGGAGGCCTCGTTGAGGAATGTCCTTCCATCACCGAAGATGCTCCTTCACGGTTCCTGAAGGTGCCATAGTCGGAAGGTGGACGCACGGTCTTGTTGTCGTTGGCAGACATAGCTAAGTATCTGGCTCTGATACCAAATGTAATGCCCTACAAGCTACTGCACAAGTACTAGAGGGGGGGTGAATAGTACTTTAAAAATAACAATGAGTATAATTCCTAATTATCGTGCAAACAACTACCAAATCAATTTGCGGAAGCTTAAATTGATGACAACAACAAAATTAACAATGCTAACAATAGATATTACTGGGTTCGGATCCACCCAAGTCTCCCCGACTTGTTCCCGGTGATCCTACGTCCCAACCACCCGGATCCCCTCCGGATACTTAGGTTAGAAACCCTAACTCAAGATTTCCACTATGAATATCTTGTGAAAAACCTTCACAAGATCAAATCATACATGCAATTGCAATAGTGAATCCCACAACCCGGGATCACAACCTTCTCTCACAACCGAGAGAATCAATAGCAATAAATGAGTTTATATGAAATAAACAACAACTTACCACAAACCCTATACCTTGAGTATTCTTACCAAATAGGTGCAAGGAGGGATTTGAGAAAGAGAAAGTCACCAAGACCTTGCACCACTGAAATGAGCAGCAATGGGTGCCTAGGAGTGATTTGGAGACTTGAATCAAGCTAGAGCTTGAATGGCTCACCAAGAACAAACTTCTCTCAAGATGGATTCTAGATCTAGAATGTGAGAGAATGGATTTCTTGTGAGGAAGAGAGCTTTGGAAATGAGTGAGAATCTCTAACTCTTTCAATCTCAATGAATCTCTTAATAGCAGCTCTAACCTAAAAGGAAATGACCAAGCTTCGTATTTATAGGGTCCCATAAAAACGAGTTAGGTCAAATCCCAACGGATAGAAATCTGAAGCAGTTTAGTCGGTCAAAGAACAACCACTGACCGACTAGTTCATCAACTAGTCGGTCGGTCAAACAGCATGGTCCGACTAAGTGATGAACAGTGAAGAGATTGAATTTCAGACCTAGAAATCTAGTCTGTCCAAGAAGACTATCTGACCGACTAGTTTCACAACTAGTCGGTCGGTCAGTGAACTTAGACCGACTAAGAGTCAAAAACAATTAGTCTGATTATAAATTGATTTAGTCGGTCCAAGAACAAATGTTGACCGACTAGATCATCAACTAGTCGGTCGCCAAACGTTCTTAGACCGACTAACGATAAACAGTAGCTTAGGAGAAAAATTGGCATGTACAGTAAAGCTCAACTAGTCGGTCAAAGAAGCATCACTGACCGACTAGTTCACAAACTAGTCGGTCGGTGAGTCAACGTAGACCGACTAACTGTAAACAGTACTGAGCAAGAAAATATTAACTGAAACTAGTCGGTCTAAGAAGCTTTGCCGACCGACTAGATCACCATCTAGTCGGTCAGTTCTTCTTCTTGAACCAACTAACAAGCACAATAAAGTCCGAATCGAAGCGTGATGCTTCGAGGAAGTTAGAATGGACTTCTACTAAGATCCTAGAGCTAAGATATGCGCGTTATGAAGATGGAAATGTAAGATATACTCAAGGCTTAACATTCTAAGATCGAAATTAAAAGACTATAAATAAAACCTTAAAGAACGGTCTTCGAGAGCTTCGATCAAATCTTCATGACTTCCAAACTGGTCCAAAAGCTTCAACGAAGCTTTAGGCATTGAATACGAGCTTTGAGAAGTCTTGAGATGTCGCTTTGAGTGTTCTCGTGAATTTGGCGACGATCTCCATAACTGCGTTCACAAATTGTTAGTTCATGAATTATTTATGTATGCTCATCATCCAAAACCAAATCCGGGGAGTCCAATACTCAACAAAGCCCACTTTGGCGAGATGATGATTTCACCAAGTCATTTCAAAAAATATATACTTTTGCAGAATTTGAATCTATGTCGCATTTTTAATACATGAATTTATACTTTAAGTGGAAATATTCAAGTTCACTTTTAGTCAAAATCAAATTTAAGGCAACCAAAATTTTTTGATACAGAAGTATGTATTCAGCTTGTTATATTTCGAGATTAAAACTAATCTTCACAAGAAAACCCAATTTGGTGAGTTGAAGATCCAACTAATCTTTATTCGAAATATATAATTAGTTATGCCAAAAAAAATTTGATTTTTAAACTAAACTGAATTTAACACAAAATGATTTCTTTAAGTGGAAATATATATAAGAACCCTTTTATTACACCTTTTAACCCATTTTTTTGAGTTAAATAAAATCCATAGTTTCAACACAAATTTTCTTCTTTAAAATGGGGTTTATAGGTGTACTAATGTGTATATAAACATACATATAAAGTTATATATATATATATATAGACACACACACACACACACACCCTATCGCCCACGAGAGGGTGTCTCAGTGGTAAGTCATTCCACTCCAAAGCCAAGGGGTGCGGGGTTTGAGGCCTATGGCCGCCGTGACTTGGTAATTATTGTGGAATTTGTTGTGTAATTATTTACCCTGGGGCTACATCTCCCCTCTCGGACTAACACGGGGGCCGTTGGGGGCACGGCGGTCACCCCCCAGTTTGCATAGTCTCGACCGGGCTCTCGCCTTACCCTCCTAAAAAAAGCCTAAGGCAGGGGGAGGGGGTTGGGGATTTTTCTGGGTTTTCACAAAAAAATATCTATTATATAAAAGAGGGATGTTATCAAGAGAAATTGGATATGAGAATTTGGATATAAGAGAATTTGGATATATATTATATAAAAGAGGGAAATTAGATACGCGAAAATATAAGAGATGAGATTTTGAGGGATAAGAGAGGAGGTGGGGAATTTTGCACATACAACACCGGTTTTTGCATTTTTGCTCATGTACCCTCCCCCACACACCCACCCACACTTTTTATTCTCCCCCTTCCGACCATTTTTTCAGTCCTTGGAAGATTTTGAATCTTATCCTACTAGGACAAAGCTTTGTTCTACGTGGCAAGTTTGTCCTATGTGGCAATGACAATTTTGGGGGGAAACTTAAATTTGGGGGAAAACTTGAAATTTTGTGGGAAAACTTGAAATTTCGGGGAACTTGAAATTTGTGGGGGGGGGGGGGGACTCAGCCATTAAATAAATTGTGCCCTATGGGCACATGTAATGACTAGGGATGTTATCAAGAGAAATTGGATAAGAGAAATTGGATAAGAGTATAAACATGCATATATATACATACGTATATACATATACATACATACAGATACATATATCTATCCTATAAAATAGGGATGTTATCAAGAGAAATTGGATAAGAGAAATTGGACAAGAGAATTTGGATAAGAGAATTTGGACAAGAGTATATCTATTATAAAAAAGAGGGATATTATCAAGAGAAATTGGATAAGAGAATTTGGATATCTATTCTATAAAAGAGGGATGTTATCAAGAGAAATTGGATAAGAGAATTTGGACATGAGAAATTGGATAAGAGAATTTGGATATCTATTATATAAAAGAGGGAAATTGGATAAGAGAAAATATAAGAGATGAGATTTTGAGGGATACGAGAGGAGGTGTGGAATTTTGCACATACAACCCCGGGTTTTGCATTTTTGCCCCTGGACCCTCCCCACACCCACACACCCACACTTTTTGGACATGAGAAATTGGATAAGAGAATTTGGACATGAGAAATTGAATAAGAGATTGGATATCTATTATATAAAAGATGGAAATTGGATAAGGGAAAATATAAGAGATGATATTTTGAGGGATAAGAGAGGAGGTGTGGAATTTTGCACATACAGCCCCGGTTTTTGCATTTTTGCCCCCAGACCCTCCCCACACACCCACCCACAATTTTTATTCTCCCCCCTTCCGATCATTTTTTTCCAGTCCTTTGAAGATTTTGACTACGTGGCAAGTTTGTCCTACGTGGCAATGACAATTTTGGGGGAAAACTTGAAATTTTGTGGGAAAACTTGAAATTTGGGGTACGAGATGAGGTGGGGAATTTTGCACATACAACCCCGGTTTTTGCATTTTTGCCCCTGGACCCTCCACACACACACACCCACACTTTTTGGACATGAGAAATTGGATAAAAGAATTTGGACATGAGAAATTGAATAAGAGAAATTGGATATCTATTATATAAAAGATGGAAATCGGATAAGGGAAAATATAAGAGATGACATTTTGAGGGATAAGAGAGGATGCGTGGAATTTTGCACATACCGCCCTGGTTTTTGCATGTTTGCCCCTGGACCCTCCCCACACACCCACCCACAATTTTTATTCTCCTACCTTCCGACCACTTTTTTCCAGTCCTTTGAAGATTTTGAATGCGTGGCAAGTTTGTCCTACGTGGCAATGACAATTTTGGGGGGAAACCTTGAAATTTTGTGGGAAACCTTGAAATTTGTCGGGGGAAACTCGGCCATTAAATAAACCGTGCCCTATGGGCACCGGTAATGACTAGTATACACACACACACACACACACACCATATCCCATTTTATATATAACTTTAAAATGTGTCAAATTTCCTTACTGCCATTTACTTGATGGTTAATACACAAAATTCCTTAAGGCCTTTTAAACGTATCCCTGAGGAGAAATATATGTTAAAACCTTTTATTTCCTCCTTCAATGCAATTTAAATACAATTTTTAGGCAACCAACCATACAAAGTATGTCTACAACTTGTTACATTCCGAAATAACAATAATCTCTACATTAGATCCCCATTTTGATTAGGTTTCATATTAATTAAAATTATTTCGAAACATATAATCAAATGTGCCCAAAATTGAATTTAAATGAAACTAAACTTTAACACACAAAATGAGCCTAAAAGAAATATATACACAAGACCATTTATCTCCTCTTTTAATGAGTTTAACTTCAAAATTTTAGGCAAAAAATTACATACAAAGTATGTCCATAGCTTTTTATATATCGAAATAATAATATTTTACACAATAGAGCTCACTTTAATGGGGTTTTGATTTAATTACAATTATTTCGACATATATATAATGAAGCATGCCTAAAAGTGAATTTAAATCAAGACCAACGTTTAACACAAATTAAAATAACTTATAATGGAATATATACCATAGACCATTTAAGCCCCTTTATTTTATGTTAAAATGCCCAAATTAGTGTCCAAATAACCCAAAAGGGTCAAAAAGTAGTCCATTAAATGGGCCCAAAACTGGTGTACAAATAGCCTAAAAGAAGGCCCAAATAAATCAGCCCATATACTGTTTCAGAATTGTTTTTGAAAAAAATACTGTTTGGGCCTGATTTTGGCCCAAGGCAAGGGTTTCTGAAACCCTAGCAGGTGGGCATCCAGGGGGACGGCGGCGACCGCCCCCCTCCTTTTGCGCAGGGCGTCGGCAGGGGGGCCGGGCCACGTCCTCCGACGGGGGCGGCAGGGTGCGGCCCCCTGATGAACTGCGGCAAGCGCCTTGTGGCGCCCGCTCTTCTCCGATGGGGCGGCAGGGCGCTGCCCTTTGATCCCGATGGGGATGGCAGGTTGTTGCCCCCTGTTCCCGACTGGGGGCGACGGATGCCGCCCCCTCTGACCCTGATCTCCCGACGGGGGAGGCGGCAGGGCGCCGCCCCCTCCCTTTTCCAACTGGGGGCAGCGGGACGCCACCCCCATCCTTTTCTCTGACTTGGGGCAGCAGAGCACCGCCCCCTCTAATCGACGGCAGGCGCCCAGGCGGCGCCTGCTCTGTTTTCCGACGGGGGCGGCGGGGGTGGCGGGGCAACGGCCCCTTTTTGATTGCAGCAGGCGCAAAAATGCATGCTTTCTCCTGACGGGGGCAGCGGAGCCGCCCCCTCTAGATCTATGTCGGGCGACGGCCGGCAGGCCGCCCCCGATCTAGGGTTTGATTTTTTTAAACATGAAAATTTGATTTAAAACCCCATTAAAAACATATCTAAATCATTCAAAAGCAAATAGACAATTGAATTCGAAAATATGATCAAATATAAATTAAAAATCATATTTTTATCAGATCTACGTATGAGCATGCAATAATCTTAAGATCCAGGCATGGCGGCTTTAATACTACTTGAAAGAACTAGAGATCTAGATATGTAACCAACCCTAAACATACATATCTAGATGTAGGCATGCTGGATCTTAAAACTTTACCTTCTCTGATTAGCAGACGCGTGCCTGAATTCATAGCTGTAGTCTGAAAGAGATCCTGACGATAATGCATTGGTTGATCTTCCAGATCCACACGAATCAACCGTTGGAGAATTCATTTGCCCTTCTCACGGTTTCTCTTCTAGCGACAGGACATAGAAAAGATGGCTAACTTGTTCGTGTGTTCTGGGGATCATGACAACATATAAATAGACTAGCCTCCTTAGCCCTATGGTTTTCAATTCGGCCCATCAACGAATTAAAGCGCAATTGTCTCTACACATAAAGTTCCACAATCTGATCGACTCATTCAAGCCTACTTAACCAAATAAATGAGATCGCTTATATAACGGGCTTCATATGACAGTGTAGCATATATATAATTATATTCGCATATTAGCCCAACGTTGGAGTATGAACCAACTAAATTGGATAAGTTCCAACATTTGTATCTAGCCAAAAAGATTATTTAAAAGAGCATCAATGTGGGTTTTTGAAATTGCAGTTATATTTAACCCAAACGGAGTTCAAATCATCCAAGTATATAACCCAAGTTGGAGCTTGCATGGATATATATGAACTATGGAGTCGACAAAGCCAATATGACGCAACCGCAACCAAGACAAGTGGATGTTCTTCAAAATTGCATCAAAGAACTTATGGAATATTTTGTTTTTGATGTAATTTTTATTTTAGTCTTGGTAGCGTTTTAAATTCTTTGTTGAAACTCGCACACACATAAGAACACATAAAAATGTTTTTAAAATGTTTTAAATCATTTAGATAGTAACTTTTCAAGTTTTCTGATCCGTATCAGTACATCAAAAAATTGGTCGACAAGCACATTCGATTAGTGGTGACCTTGTAGGGAGTCGACAAGTATTGTCCCAGCAGTCGACCATTGGATGGACTGTGGTCGGCCAGAGCCTAGTTGGCAGCAAATAATGGTTATATTTCTAGCTGTTTTTTCTGTCAGTTTGAGGGATGTTTTGGTCAATTTGTTTGGGCAAATTTGAGGGTTATATACAAGAATTGTTCATGAATTTATTACCCACTTGAATGATCAATTTGCTTGAGTAAAAATTGTTTTTTAGTGAAAAAGTTTTTAAGTAAAACCCTCTCTGTTGGCATATTTTTAAACCTTCTCACCAAATCTCTTTTGGCCAAACTTTTTGATCTCAGAAGCATTCATTTTCTACATCAATTGGAGATAAACCACCATAGCCATAACATATCGACACAATCGCTTCAACTTGATGTCTATATGGAAAATTATATTGTAAGTATTTCTCACTTTTGTGATGTGTTTTATCTCTTAATGGGAGGTGTCGTGTTTGTCTCACCTGAGACGTGTTTGTCTTCTTGGAGACGTGTTGTAATCATCGTCTCGTTTGAGATGTGGTTAGTGGATTTTGTCCATCAGAGAACGTGTGGCTAGATGTATGGGTAAGTGTCACCGAACTAGAATAAATATTGGTGCTCGCAATTGTCCCTTTATTTTTGTCCTATTGTTTATTTGCAATTACTTCAGCGTCGGCAATACTTTTTAGCTTACAAGTAATACTATTGATTAAGTTTTATGAGATAGATATATGTACCAACTTATGTATAATTTTGTAGATGGATTTTATAGTTGCATAAATACTATTCACCGGCATCTACTGTTTTATTTGCCATCTCAGGGTCCCAACAATACACAGCATATATGAAATAAGAAGATTCTCTCCCACTAGCTGAATTATTGATTTATGCGTAAAATCAAAGTATGCGAGTTGTATGAAGCTTTAAATAAAATGAAACCGATAAAAGCATGTGGACCAAATGAGATTTTTATTGAGGTATGGAAATGCATTTGAGTTTTGGCAGTTATATGACTGGTAAAGATGTTTAACAAAATTTGTGTATCGAATATAATACTAGAGAAGAAGATGAGTAGCATGTTGTGTTGGAAATAATAGGCTCTCAAAATCCTTGTTTCATTCCCACTAATTATTTTTGTCCCACATTGCTTAGGCAATTTGCCTTGAATGAGTTTATTAGGGGAGTTGTAGAGGCTTGGGGTGTGCCCCAAGGGGTAAGACAATTTTGTGAAGGGGAGAGGACATACTGTTGGATATGGAAGACGTTTGTACACCCTTGTGGGGGATGTACGAGGGAATACGGACCTCGAACGTCGCGCACACGAAGTCGTGTGCAAAGGGAATCTGTTCCCTTACGGAGAGGATCTCTGGATGAGTGGGAAAGTCGCATTATATATGCATAAGTGCATGCGACATATGGCTAATAAAGGGGGAATATCTTAAGCTTATGTTGTACCATGCATATGGTACAACTTAAGCTTATAATGTGCCATGTATCATGGTACACCTTAATTAAGTTGTTCCAAAGGAACAACTTACCCTAAAATAACTACCTTGGGGGCTATAAATAATACCCAAGGGTAGCCATTTTCCTTACACATTTTTTTGCATGAAATTCATGCATGCATCTTCATCCTAGCGAAGCTCTGCAGAAATATTTCCTCTCTTTCTTTATCCAAGTTCTTAATCTAAAGTAGAGATTTAGATTGTGGATTTAGTAGCCTTACTCCGTTCATGAGTAGACTCGATCCGTCGTGGCGAATCCGAAGGCGAAGTTCGTAGACTACCGTGCCGCGTACGCAAGCGTAAGTCTAAACTTCATATTATCGATCCTAACTCTGTTTTGGCAGGATCCTTCATTGGTATCAGAGCCATATGGGTTCGCCTCGGTCAATCCACCGCCCCGTCGAAACTACGAACGAGTCGTTGTCTTTTTCACGAATGGGTCTCCTACTATTACGGATATAGTAGGAACGCTTCGTGACGGAGAGAACGCAGCGGTTGTTCTTTTCACGTTAGGGTCTCCTATCATTACGGATATGGTAGGAACTCTCCGTGACGGGAAGAACCGACCGTTCACGTAGTACGTTATTCATTTTTGGCACACGACCATTAGGAAATAACTAATTTCTCGTCGAACGGGTGCTTCATCGACGAACGGGTGCTTCATCGAGGAAGATGATGGAAGTTATTTCCATCGGTTAAGAGGAAAATTTGGTGCATGTGCACCATGGCCAAATGGGCTATGAAGGCCATGCACACCCTCTCCCCATGCGGAGGGGGTTGGCTACGGCCAATAACCACCGGCGACCACCTCATCAAGGGGGAGGAATGAGTGCGGCAACCCCATTTAAAGGGGGTGGCCGGCCATGGCCAAAGGGGCCATGGCCGGCCAACGCCGAATGGCCTTGGCCATGACCGGCCATGGCCAGGCCGGCAGTGGCCGGCCTTGGCCAAGCCCTGCCGGCCAGGCCGGCCCTGGCAGTGGCCAGGGCCGGTGCCCTGGCCTCAGGCCAGGGCCTGGCCGAGGCCAGGGCAGGAGCCCTGGCCCCGGCCAGCGGCCTGCCGGCCCTGGCAGAGGCCAGGGCCGGCGCCCTGGCCCCGGCCAGCGGCCAGGCCGCCCTGGCAGAAGCCAGGGCCGGCGCCCTGGCCTCAGGCCAGGGCCGGCGCCCTGGCCTCAGGCCAGGGCCGGCGCCCTGGCCTCAGGCCAGGGCCGGCGCCCTGGCCTCAGGCCAGGGCCTGGCCGAGGCCAGGGCAGGAGCCCTGGCCCCGGCCAGTGGCCTGGCCGGCCGGCCCTGGCAGAGGCCAGGGCCTGGCCGGCCCTGGCCGAGGGGGCCAGGGCCCCTGGTCGGCCAGGGCAGAGGCCCTGGCCGGCCCTTGGCCAAGCCCCGGCCAGGGCAGAGGCCCTGGCCGGGAGAATTTGCATTTCGAAAATTGGTCGACCAATTTTGTGTTTTTGGTCGACCAATCTGGTAGAAGGTCTGGGTCGACTGCAAATTTGCCTACTGACTCATACGGGGTGACAAAAGGCATTGGCCAAACTCGGATGTGCCGATTAGCCCATACGGGGCTAACCACAGTGCCGACTAGTTCATACGGAACTAACATTTTAATGAAGTTTTTTAACTTGGGCTCTACTCCTTGAAGACTAGCCATAGTGCTCTACTTCATGCGAGATTAGCCAAGTCATTGTGCTCTACTCTACGGAGATTAGCCAATGTACTTATGTAATTGTGCTCTACTCCTTGAAGATTAGCCGTAATGCTCTACTTCATGCGAGATTAGCCATGTCATTGTGCTCTACTCCACGGAGATTAGCCAATGAACTTATGACGTTGTGCTCTACTCTACGGAGATTAGCCAATGTATTTTAAATTCGTTTTGAAAAATACGTTTTCAAAAACGCTTTTCCGCTGCAAAGTACTATAAGAGTACTAACATTTGATAAAGTGAGGGAGAAATATTGAAAGTTACTCTAGATGGTGATTGGAAACATAGTGACCTTTCCGATTCTAGAGTAACATCTTCAATATTTTTCGAAAGTAACTTATCAAATACTCGTTTTCCGCTGCTAGTACTATAAGAGTACTATTGTTTGATAAGTGATGGGGGAATATTGAAGGTTGTTCTAGATGGTGATTGGAATCATAGAGACCTTTTCGATTCTAGAACAACATCTTCAATATTTTTCGAAAGTAACTTATCAAATATAATATAATTCCAAGTGGGATTTGAATTTTTAGAACTATCCAAATGGGATACTCTATTATCATTTCAAGTGGGAGTTATATTTTAAGAATTTTTATGCAATGTTTTGATCGAACCTTCGGTTTTGTGTTTTTTGCAGCATTTTAAAAGTAAAATGTCTTCCGCTTCAAAGAACATCGTCGCTGAGTTAAACAAAGGTGAAAAACTCAACGGCGATAATTACAAACTTTGGTCCATTAAGATACAATACGTTTTAGAGGAGCAAGAAGTGCTCGAAACTCTAAAGAATATAATGATTGAACCCGAGTTGGGCACTACGGCCCAACACAGACGAGACAAGGAAGCTTTTGATGCTTGGTCTCAGAAGAATAAGATAGCGCGCATTACGTTATTAAGCAGTATGGCTGATGACATAATGCGCATCTTCCGAGAATATGACCTAGCCATGGACATATGGTCCAAGCTAGAGGAGAAGTTCGGTGACACATCGGTGTCCAAACTTCGCGCCTTAACTATAAGGTTCGATACATATAAGAAACGTCCAGATCATTCCATGGGGAAACATCTGCGACATATGGCGAACCTTATCTCAGAGTTAAAGGACGCAGGTCATGTGCTCACGGATGAGCAACAAATCCAAGCAGTCATACGTTCCCTACCAAATGGGTGGGATCAGATGAAGATGCATCTCACTCATAATGAGAGCATCAAGACCTTCAACGATGTTTCCAAGCACCTCGAATTAGAGGAAGAGCGGCTTGCGGCTGCCAAGCCAAGTGCAGAAGTGCACATGGTTGCTAGTTCCTCACACGGGGGAAAGAAACGTAAAGATCGTTCGAAGTCTTCTAATGAACGTAATAAGCAACCTGAGTCTACCAAGGAACCCAAACATAAGGGTGGGCACAAGAAATGGCACGAGAGGAAAGACTTGAAAAGGATCAAGTGCTTCAAGTGTAACAAGCTCGGTCACTATGCTCGTTCGTGTGCGAGTGGAAGTGACGAGGTAACTTGTAATACTAGTTACATATGTGTTTCTAGTTCACTATTTCTTGTGGAATCTAATCCATTTTGGGATAATTGATTCAGGTGCCACCGACCACATAGCAAAGGACATACGGTCCTTCGTGGAGTATCACCGGATACTCAAGGAATGAAGTGGATCAATGTAGGAAACAACACACGTGTTGTAGAGAAAGGCGTTGGGAATTGCAAGCTAGACTTGGACAACGGCCACACTCTCCTACTTTATGATGTTCTCTTCGTTCCATATATTCAAAGGAATATTAATACTGTGGTCAATTTAATGGGTCTTGGTTATAGTTGGTTCCTTCATGATTGTAATATGGACCTATTTTTGTAATAATTCCTTTATTGGTACTGGGTTTGTTTTTTCAAAGGATTTATTGTAATAAGTACAATGTATAAATTCCTCATGTAATGAAAATTTCCTTATGACAAATTCTTTGACTAATGAGTCTAACATAATTTGTTGGCACACAAGGCTTGGTCATATTGGACCAAAGCGTATGGATAGACTTGCCAAACGTGGCCTTCTATCAAATGTTTCAAAGGTTGAAATGTCGACCTGCGAACATTACCTTGTGAGGAAATCTTATCGCAAGCCGTTTGGAAACGGCAGAAGGGCCGAGGTTCCATTTCAGCTTATCCATTCGGACATATGTGGTCCGATGAATGTCAAGACAAGACGCGGGAGGTCCTATTTTTCATCATTTTTATTGATGATTTCACCCGATTCGGTCATCTCTATTTGATATCCCACAAAGTGAAAGCACTAAACCTGCTTTAAAAACTATATGAGTTTAGTGGAGAATCAATTAGATCGCAAGATTAAGGTCATGCGTACCGATAGGGGCGGTGAATATCAGTCAACAAGTTTAAAGGAACTTTGTGATGAAAAAGGCATAGTACATCAGGTAACTATGCCTTATACTCCTCAACAAATTGGTGTTGCAGAAAGGAGGTATATGACTTTAATGAAAAATGGTCCGTTCAATGATGGAGCAAGCTAACTTGCCAATCACCTTTTGGGGTGATGCATTATTGACGGCCGCTTTCATTTTGAACCGCGTACCCTCGAAATCATTTAGCTCCACTCCTTATGAGTTGTGGAACCAAAGGTCTCCTGACTTAAACATTTTGAAACCTTGGGGTTGTGCATTCTACGCACATATTTCCTCCCATAAGTATGGCAAACTTGGGCCAAGGGGAAGGAAACGTATCTTTATACGATACGCAGAAAACTCAAAAGGTTATATTTTTGTTAGTCAGGAAGACAATGGTGGGCTAATTGAGTTTGAGTCGAGGGATGTCACTTTCTTGGAAAATAAGTTTCCAAGACAGGGCGAGATAAGTCAGGACTTATCTTTATTTGAGATTTATGATCAAGAAGGATTACCTCATTCGAGTGGGAGAAATTCTTGGTGAAAACGAATATTCTTTTTAACCTTCACCAATGGATTATACGAATGACGATTATCCTATTCCATACGGGAATAATGATCCAAGTGGGAGCAATTCTAACAACATTTCAAGTGGGAGTGATATTAGAATTGATCTAAATTCGAGTCAACAAGGACTTGAAGAATCTCAAATATGCCGAATCATGCCCTGCAAAAGACAAATGGATAGAAGCGATGAAGGAGGAATTGAAATCCATGAAAGTTAACCAAGTCTGGGACTTAGTTAACTCACCCAGAGGACATAGAGCAATTGGAAACAAATGGGTTCTCGAGATCAAGCATAAGGCTGATGGCTCTATAGATAGATATAAAGCTCGCCTTGTCGCGAAAGGTTTTACGCAACAGGAAGGGATAGACTACGAAGAAAACTTCTCACCTGTTGTGCGTTTTACCTTGATTCGCATGATTCTGGCAATGGTAGCTTGCTTATACCTCATATTACATCAGATGGATGTAAAGACTGCCTTTCTCAATGGAGAATTGGACGAGGAGATCTATATGGAACAACCAACATGGTTTGTAAAAGAAGGAAACGAACATAAGGTTTGTAAGCTTCGTAAATCCATATATGGTCTTAAACAATCCTCGAGGCAATGATATATACGATTTCAAGAGGTTGTCTTATCAAATGGATTTTCCATACTTGATAAAGATAACTACGTATATATCAAGAGGATTAAAAGCAAGCATGTTCTTATGTCTCTATATGTAGATGACATTTTAATAGCCGGAAATGACAAGGGCTTTGTGATAAGTATCAAGGCTTGGCTTTCATCAGTATTTTAGATGAAAGGCATAGGAAAAGCCGCATATATCCTTGGAGTTAAGATTTCAAGGAATTGTTCGAAGAAACTTCTTTCTCTTTCACAGGAGACTTATATAAAGAAGGTTCTAGAACGATTTAATTTGTAGGACTGCAAGTCCATTGATATTCATATAAGCATATGCGATAATTTATATCTGGAATCGTGTCCAAAGAACCAAAAGGAAAAGGAAATTATGGAAAAAGTTCCATATTCCAGTGCAGTTGATAGTCTTATGTACACTATGGTGTGTACGAGACCGGACATCTGTTTTTTTTTGCCGTTGGAAATGGTAAGCTGTTACCAATCCAACCCAGGGCAAGAACACTGGAAAGCGGTTAAGAGGATAATGCAGTATCTTAAGGGAACTACAGATTTGCAAAAGACTATGATAAAACCAAGAAGGTAGACATAAGGTACATATCTACG
The DNA here is from genome assembly GCA_030789695.1 of Scilla litardierei. Classification (NCBI taxonomy): domain Eukaryota; kingdom Viridiplantae; phylum Streptophyta; class Magnoliopsida; order Asparagales; family Asparagaceae; genus Scilla; species Scilla litardierei. Next base: position 23,548,324 of record CM061135.1, read on the forward strand.
CATGAGATGATAGAGGATCAGCTTACGAAAGCGATCCCCAGAAATGTGTTTTATAAACACTTATCATCTCAAGGATTGCGTATGGGCTGAGTTGTACCAAATATATATTCCCATGTCTAAGAAATGATCAAAATTAATAAAAGAATAAGTTCTTTTTCCAACATTGCATATGAATTTCTTAAGAAATGTTTGTGTACATTTTTGAAATCTCAGCTGAATTGTGTGTATGTCGGACAGATTAAGGTTGGCTCTCTCACATGAGCAACCGCCTTATCTTATCAGATGGATAAGATAGAGATGAGACTAGTTTAAAGTCAAAAATCATTAGACGAATGATTTAGAGTCATGACTTTAACAAGATAGTCGAATTAAAGATCTGCATCATATGGATGCTTACAAAAGATCTGAGATCTGTATCACAAGGATATAAAGATCTCATTGGATTTTTTAATCCTATCTGTCTTATGCAGGATGAGAGTCCGGGAATATTTCCTGAGTAGTAAGGGGACTCAAAAGATAGGCACTGTGGTGTCTGATCTTTCATCCATACAACATCATTAAGACATACTCTCCCTAGGAAAGGAGTGATGTTGTAATACGTGTTCATACCACGTATGCATTTCGACCACTGAGTTAGTAGCAATAGTGTTTGCTATTATGTGAGACTCAAAGGCCATACGGGTCTTAACTCTTACCCTCAAGGACTCTAATTGGTTCCTTTAGATTTGACGAGATGATCGCTATCTTAGCGTGTTGCTAATGGGCTATGGTAATTCGGCTCGGCGGGGCACGTTAGAAAAGCGAATCAAGTCAAGATCAGAAGGTTCTCAAGAAGAGGAAGATTGATTTCATATTCGCATTTGGACTTTAATGATTCAAAGCTGGCCAGCCAATTGTAATCCAGATGGGATTCAATTGTTGAATATAAAGTACAAGAAATGTGAAGAAATAATCTAGGGTAAAGCATGCGTTGAACTACTCAACTTTGCACCTTCGAGGTCGTTGTGTATCTCTAACAAGTGCACAACAACAGACTCTACGCGCATGACGGTCGCACGGTCTATTTCTCGGTATGATAGATGAATAAACTAAGGGAAAGACGTTCTCTTACAATCCCCTCAAGTGTGAGTGGGAGATGTTGGATATGGAAGACGTTTGTACACCCTTGTGGGGGATGTACGAGGGAATACGGACCTCGAACGTCGCGCACACGAAGTCGTGTGCAAAGGGAATCTGTTCCCTTACGGAGAGGATCTCTGGATGAGTGGGAAAGTCGCATTATATATGCATAAGTGCATGCGACATATGGCTAATAAAGGGGGAATATCTTAAGCTTATGTTGTACCATGCATATGGTACAACTTAAGCTTATAATGTGCCATGTATCATGGTACACCTTAATTAAGTTGTTCCAAAGGAACAACTTACCCTAAAATAACTACCTTGGGGGCTATAAATAAGACCAAAGGGTAGCCATTTTCCTTACACATTTTTTTGCATGAAATTCATGCATGCATCTTCATCCTAGCGAAGCTCTGCAGAAATATTTCCTCTCTTTCTTTATCCAAGTTCTTAATCTAAAGTAGAGATTTAGATTGTGGATTTAGTAGCCTTACTCCGTTCGTGAGTAGACTCGATCCGTCGTGGCGAATCCGAAGGCGAAGTTCGTAGACTACCGTGCCGCGTACGCAAGCGTAAGTCTAAACTTCATATTATCGATCCTAACTCTGTTTTGGCAGGATCCTTCACATACATGGTCATAGGTCCACCACGCACACACGCGTGCGTGTCGCCGCCGCCGTCGCCGGCCGGCCGGCCGGCCGTGACGTGACGTGCACCGCCGCCCGCCCGCCTGACTGTCGTATCGTGTCGTGTGCACCTTCCTTTTTTGGACGACACAACTTTCCTTTTTTGGATCTGGCCCCCTTTATGTCTTGGATTTAAACCCTCTAATGGCTACTTAATGGCAATATTCATTCGAGGATATTAACATTCAAACGGCCATTCATTGCAGCCGTTACTACAACATTCAAACGGCCATTCATTGCAGCCGTTACTACAACATTCAAACGTGGCATTTACTTTGTTTTGCCCGTTTGAATTCTTCAACAGTCTCTTATATTCCTATAAAAGGCCGTGTCTTCTTCTCTTGCGAGAGACGAAAATACTCTCCTATCTTCTTCTACCTTTCTTCTTACAGAATTCCTCTCACGAGTCCCTGGGTATCTGTGTTGTGCAAACTCCAAAGTCTCTGGCCACGAGTAGACGCGTCCAGAGGCTGATGTGTTAACATTGGGAAGCAACCGGCGATAGCGATTACCACCGAGGTCGCGCAGTAATTGCTTTCAAGGCAGTGGTCATCCCACGCCACATCGCTTGCACTTACATATGATAAGTATTCTGTTTCTCTGTTCATCCTCATATAGCCAAGGTATTCTACTTATTTTTTTTTCCAACAATTTGAAAGCAATTAGTCTTGTAGTATACTATGGCTATCATATAAGCAGATGAAGGGACTGCACTCTTGCGATATGCACCTCTACCTAGTTCAAAACTTTCCAATTACAAGCGTTGGTCTTTTAATCAGGTTTTTGTTCTTGAAATTGTGAATTTCTGTACATTAGTTTAGATTGATCATTGGAAGGCTTAGATGTCAAATTCATATAGATAACATTTTTGACAAATAATGGACATACACAAAACAATCATGGAATGTTATACTGATTGTCTCATCTGGTACATCCACAGTGACATCAGCTTATAAAATTGATCACAAATGGATAACTGACTATGCAAATTTCCTTCATCCTTATGCATCATTCACGAATTAGTGGCATAAAGTGACAATAATGTTTATGTTGATTGTTATGGGGGTTATAACTGGTGATATGTAGTTCAAATATTTTTGTGGGGAAAAAGGTATTACATGTGTTTACTACCAGAGTATTATTAATTATTCGAATGGCATGTGATGTTTTTTAAAGTTGTGATAATAGAGCATAACCTATTTGGAAAATCATTTTAAGGTCCTTTGAGTTTGTTTCTAGAATTGCTAAAAACGGAACATGTATAGCAACAACAATAGGATTATATACAGGTTATTAAAAGAGAGCACATTATCTACTCATTTGCTTAGAAGCAAACAGACTTATTTTATGGCCGTTATTGTGTTGCTAATTTGTTGAGTATTGTCTTCAAATGGGAAATTGGGGCAAAAAGTGGTGGGAAATCGGCGCTGACCCAGGGTGCAAGTATCATTGCTCTGTAAGGATAAACAAGCTATGGCATCTTGAGATGTTATGGGTACTATCCTATGCAATTAATTATGATGTTTTTTGTCATTACGTTAGTAGACTGATAAGTTAAAATGGTTCTTGATATTGGAGTTCATAAATTGATCCTTGTTGAGCATTGATAAGGTTAGCCTTTTATTTCTCTCCATGATCGGATCCAAGTACCCATATCATATGATTGATTCTTTCTATTGTAATTTGTGGGTTTCTTTGATCCGTGTCTTGAACTGCATGCTTGGTGCCATTTTCTGTCAACTAGTTGAGGCAATTCTCTGCATGGTAATTGGGTTTGCTTTTGTGTAGTCCTGACAAAAATTGAAATCAGATTGGTTGAAAAAAATCCAACCTGAGCACTGAATTCAGCAAGGGTATTGTTGATTTTTGGAGTCCATTTTCTGCTAAATAATTTATAATAAAAAAAGTCTAGAGCTATCATGCATGCTACTTATTTCTCCTTGTTATGTAATTTTGACATTTTAATTTCAATTTATGGGTTTGTCTTAAGCCTTTTTAATTATCGGTTAATTCAAGCTAGAGTATAACTCTGAACCCTTTTGAAAATCTAAGCAAAGTCTGTGGGTTATGGGTTGGTTGCATTGTGATCTTCTAAAAAGGACCGATCACCTATGTTTCTTTGTTCATTACATTCTGCTTGATAATTGGGTTATTTTTTTCGTAGTTTAAACTGGTTACTTTGAAACTGTTATTGTTTCTATGTTATAATGAACTGATTGGCGATGACCCTCAAGAGAGCTGAATGAAAGCAGATTCATAAAGCTGGCCCCAAAGTTTTAGAATAAAGGGGTTTTCAGATAATGTGTCTATTATTTTTTCAATTTAAGGCGTTGTTCATTCTGGAACTTTTACAAAATAAAGATAATCTTAAATACTATATACCGGTCTATGAAATGATTTCTTGAAAGGTTAAATTCTTCCTAAAGTATTGGAACGTTGTAATGCTTTTTGTAATGAAAATCTAGGCAAAAATTGGTCTTGAAATGGGGAAAACCTGTATACGGTTAGTGAATTTGGCTAAAAGCAAGTTTTAATTCTAGTTATGGTCTCATGGCTGATTACCACAATGGCTTTATACTCTGCATTTAGAAAGTGAATATCCAAATGCAGGCTCTATCATGGAAACTTAAGTTGTAGCTTGCTAGAGCCTTTATTGGAGCAGAATCTGAGCGGAGTTTGAGAACAAAATGAACAGAGTTTGAGAATAATCACAAACTGGGCCATGTGCTAATTCATGTATCTTCAACGATGATACTTCTGTTGTTTGCATTTTAGCAGATATCCTGCTGTTTTAGAAGAATTTTGTGATGCAAACTGGGTTTCAGGTAATGATGAAACTAGTGGTTTTGTTTTTACTTTGGGTGGAGGCGCCATATCATAGAAGTCTTTCAAACAGACATGTATAGCACTATCCACCATGGAATCTGAATTCATTGCTCTTGAGGTGGGAGGGCAAGAAGCTGAATGGCTACGGAACTTGTTAGCAGACATGCCATTGTGGGGGGAAAAATCTGCGACAGTTTTCCTTCATTGTGATTCTCAAAGCAGCCATTGGAGTTGCTAAAAACAGTGTCTATAATGGGAAGACAAGACACATACACATCAAACACGGAGTGGTTAAACAACTCCTGAAAAATACAGTAATTTCTTTGGAATATGTGAGGTCCAAAAGAAATCTTGTAGATCCATTAACCAAGGGGTTGCCAAGGAAAGTGGCTCTTGACTCGTCGAGGGGGATGGGGCTAAAGCCCATGAGTTAAGATAATATGGTTGATACCCAGTGTGGTCTAACGAAGCCATATGATTCTTAACACACAATACACTTCCATCCCTATGACATGTGGTAGTGTTTTTAAATCCATAGCCAAGTTTTGGTGGTTCTATAGAGAAGCACTTGATGGATTCACTTTGACAAAAGTCCATAACCAGTTTTGGTGGTGCTATATAGAAGCACTTGATGGACTCATTATTTGTTGAGAGGTTGAGAAATATGCTCTTAATGGTTCCATATCCTTTGTGATGGTGCTATAGAGAAGCACTTAATGGCCCACCTACGTGTAGTGCCCTGTGGTAGCTACTGCACACGTACTAGAGGGGGGGGTGAATAGTACTTAAAATAATCAAGATAGTTATTCCTAATTATTGTGCAAGAAACAAACGACAATGCGGAATTAAACAACTATCAACAAGAATTAAAACATACGCAAACAAACAATATTACTGGGTTCGGATCCACCCAAGTCTCCCCGACTTGTTCCCGGTGATCCTACGTCCCAACCACCCGGATCCCCTCCGGATACTTGAGTTAGCAACCCTAACTCAAGATTTCCACTAAACCCACTTGCGGAAACTCCACAAGTGCAATCGACCTACAATCGATTCCCGTGAATCCCACAACCCGGGATCACTCAAACTCTCACAACCGAGAGTGTACAACAATTCAATGAAATGAAATGAAATAAACTCTTACCGTACAAAATCCTATGCCTTGAGTAAACTTACCAAATTAGGGCAATGATGGATTTTGAGGAGAGAATGTCACCAAACCGAATCTCCACCAATAAGATCAGCGATCGAAGGCTAGGATGGAGGATGGTGACTTTGGATCAAGCTCTAGGCTTGGAAGGCTCACAATGGAGAGAATCTCTCTTGAGGAAATGGCTCAAAAAGTTGAGGGAGAGATTCTTGTGAGGAAGAGAAAGCTTTAGAATGGAGTTGAATAGCTTCTCTTAGGTTTCTCCAAATCTTTAAAATGGCAGCCTTGAAACTTATGAAAGACCCCCTCCAACTATATATAGGATAGAGGAGAGAGGGAGAGAAAAACGTTTCAAGAAAAGCTCCAACGGCTCTATTCTGAACCAGACTAGTCGGTCAAAGAAGGATCACTGACCGACTAGTTCATCAACTAGTCGGTCGGGGATACAACGTAGACCGACTAACGGTTGAACAGCCAAAAGGTCGAAGTACAGGCAAAGACAACTAGTCGGTCTAAGAAGACTTGCCGACCGACTGGTTTCACAACTAGTCGGTCGGTGAATGTTCTTTGACCGACTAACGTCGAAATAGAATAGGCTGACTTCAAGTTGACTTAGTCGGTTTAAGAACAAATGCTGACCGACTAGTTTCTCAACTAGTCGGTCGGTAAACATTCTTTGACCGACTAACTCGAAACAGTAGCTAAGGCTGAAAATGACTGTACACAACTAGTCGGTCTGAGTAGGACTCCTGACCGACTAAATCGTCATCTAGTCGGTCGGTGACTCTTATTTGACCGACTAACTGTAGTCAAGGAAAGAGCTGAATAAAGGGAGGCAAACTAGTCGGTTCATGTAGAGTTGCCGACCGACTAGATTGTCATCTAGTCGGTTGGTGACTCTTCTTGAACCAACTAACATGCACTCGAAGCCGAGGGAAGAAGCGATAGGCTTCGGGAAAGTTTCTAATGGCTTCTATGAATATCCTAGCTCTAAGATATGAGTGAAATGAAGATTATAAAGTAAGTCCTACTCAAGGCTTAACATTCTAATATATGAAGCTAGAAGACTATAAAATAAACCTTACGAGCCGTCTTCAAAGCTTCAATCTTCATTCCTCTTGACTTCTATATTGCTCCTTGAGCTTCAACGAAGCTCCAGGCACACGATCATGCGTATTGAGAAGTCTTGAGGCGTCGCTTTTGATGTTCGTATTCTTTTGGCGACGATCTCCATAACTGCGCTTACAAATAAGTTAGTATACATTATTTATGTTTGCTCATCATCCAAAACCAAATCCGGGGAATCAGATCACAACATTCTCCCCCTTTTGGTGATGACAAACCAATCATAAATAATAATCAATAATAATGATTCAATTGAAATTTACTTACTCCCCCTGCATTGATGACACGTTAGTTCCATATTCAATAATATTCATATGCATCAAGCAGCGAGGGAAATATAAAATATGAATCCTACTATTGCACATATAGGATCTAAATCCATTTTATATCTTTACTCCCCCTGAATCTAACACATCAAATTAGATTCATGGTAAATTCCTTTGAATTATTAATTAGCACATTGTCATTATTATATCTCTCCCCCTTTGGCATTAGCAAACAGAGCGGGAGGAGACAAAACCAATGGCTAAAAATAACGCATGGGAGTCGAAGAATACGACCAAGGTCCAAAATAACACCAAAGCAAAATATTAAATACAAAATACCGAATAAAAGCAAAGCGTGTCAAGGAGACCAAAGTCGAAAATCGGAAACCGAAATCATCAAACCATAGGCGAAATTCGAAATACCAAATCATCTAGCCATAGGCGAAACTCGAAAACCGAAATCATAAAATCATCGGCGAAAATCGGAAAACGAAATCACCAAGCCATAGGCGAAAATCGAAATACGAAATCATCAAGCCATAGGCGAAAAACGAAATTCGAAATCATCAAAACTCAAATCGATTTTACTTATTGAGTTTTGGAACATACTCTCCAAAATCAATAGAATGCATGGAAAACAATTCTATGTTTCCATAGAAAGAATTCTATTAAATCCATAAAATCGTCGAACGACGAAATCAACATCAGAGACAAAAATAATCCGCTGTGCATACCAAATGTAGCATGCAAGAATGTTATGCCAAAAATAGATAGAACATCATATAACAATGGCATACACTAATCTAGCATACCAAAAGAAGCAAAGTGATACCAATCGTAATATATTCTACCAATGGATACCAATATGAATCAAAAGTATGAACATACTTACAACATTAAGCTCCCCCTACTTTGGTGCATCATTCAAGCACCATCAACTCCAATCGAATGAAAGTCCTTGCAAATCACGGAGTTGGTAGGGTTTGTATCCCATGGTGAATTTAACCTAGAGAATATCATTTTGGTATCCAAAAATCTTTTTGGATCCTATGGGTTAGGCAATAAATTTAGCTAACTAAAATCAAATTAAATGTAACCCATACAAATCACAATTGCTTTGGTACCCATAAAATGAAATTAAACTTATGGTACCAAGCAATGAAGGGTCAAAGGGAACTAACCCTTCGGAAACCAAGTCCAAGAGGAACTTGATTTCCCAACATAATCATCATTCAAAATAACATCATTAATAAACGATTGCACATACAAATTCTTATTATGCATGCTTGTGTTCTTCGGACCCCAAATGGTGTAAGTCTTGGGAGTCTTAATCCTATTGGGAACATGCATATGTTGTTGGTTTCTATGTGATGCATGTCGTGGGTAAGCATATGGAATTCGATGCAATGGTGCATGATGATAATTATTCATATGAGAATGAGGATGAACATATGAATGTGGAGGAACACGTGCATGAGTGTGTCTCACAAGGTGTGCACGTGCTCGTGGGTGCGGAGCATAAAAATCATCATTTGTGCAAACATGTGGGGTAGGTTGTGTGTTCCTACGTGGCATGGTATACATGTAAGCATGACCCTTCTTTGGAGGTCCACCCAAAGTGGGTTTCTTTCCAAAAGGGGGCGTGTTCCTAGCGGAAGCACCATTGGTAGAAGATCTACCCATGACGTGTTTACTTCCACTAGTAGAAGCATCGGAAGATGGCCTAACAAAGGTGGCGGACGATTTGGATGACTCTCCCATCTTATACCCCAAACCAATGTGATGATTGGCTGGAAGTAAGTCATTTAGGATATCATCCAACTTGACCTTACCTTTGTTGAATTCATGAATTCGGCCTAATGTGCTCTCATGCTTCTCGGTGAGAGAATGCAAAGAAGCATCCAAAGTGGACACTTGCGATGCGAGAGCACAAACACGTGACTTGAGATTTTTATTCTCAATACTCAAAGTTGAGATTTGAGACGTCAATTCCGCTATCAATTGTTCATCCGAATCCTCGATATGAACATGCTCAAGTTGAGACTTGAGATTTTCAATCTCATTTCTCAACCCATCAACAACGGTGTCGTTGTTGACGATGAAAGGCTTAGGCGAGTTTTTAAGACTATCTAATTCATTTTTAGTCTTCATAAACTTAGTAGCCATATTAGAAAATTTATTCCAAAGTTGTTCATTGGCTATTCTAAGTTCATCATTGGTTACCTCTTTGCCTTCATCCTCACTTCCATCTTCGCTTCCATCCTCGCTTTCATCGGAGGAAGTCTCTCCATAACAATCCTCTTTTCCCATAAAGCACGTGTGTGCAATCTCCACTCTTTCATCGTCCGATTCTCCACTTGAGGAGTCGGAGTCGGTGAAAGTGCCGACAAGCCCTTTCTTGTGCTTTCTTGACTTGTCGTGCTTGGATCCCTTCCATTTTCCCTTGTGTTTGTAGAGAGGGCAATCCGGCTTGATATGTCCTGGCTTGTTGCATTTGTAACACACGGGAGTAGAAACATTAGTCGAAATAAATTTAGATTTACGATTCAACTTACCTTGTCGGAAGAATCGGATGAATTTCTTGGCCATATTGGCCAATGTTTCCATGTCCAATTCTTCGTCCTCTTCTTCTTCCGAATCTTCATCATCGGTAGATGGAGCGGCCTTGAATGCAATTGTCTTTTTCTTTGGCTCGTCTTGCTTCAAGTACGCCTTCATCTTTTCCCTCATCCGGATCTTACTATCCTTGCGTACATCATAAGACAACAAGGTACCCATTAGTTGTACGACGGTATATTTATTCATGTCATTACCTTCCTCGATGGCGTAGGTACGCTTTTCCCAACATGATGGAAGACCGTCGATAATCTTTGAGCATTTCTCCTTTTGGGTGTAGGTTTTCCCAAGAGCTTCCAAGTCGTTTGATATATCCACGAAGTGAGCGTAATAATCCTTCATGGTTTCGCCCTGCTCCATATGAAACAACTCAAATTCTTTATTAGCAACGACGAGTTTAGAATCTTTTACCGTACTCGATCCTTTGTGCAGAATGAGGAGTTGGTTACATATTTGATATGCACTCTTACATGTGCATATCTTGTTGAAGTCCTCGGGCTCCAACGCACAATTCAAGGCATTCATTGCCTTGGCATTGGCAACTTCTGCGGCGACCTCCGCGGTGGTCCACTTCGCGAAATCTTCTTCGGAAGGCTCGACATACTCCGTCATGGTGGCTCTCCATAGTGAAGCGCTCCGGAGGAAAATTTGCATCCGGCATTTCCAGTACCCGTAGTTGGTACCGTTGAAGTGTGGAGGCCTGATGGAGGATAGTCCTTCCATAACTGAAGAAGCTCCATCGCGGTTCTTGAAGACGTTGTAGTCGTTGTTCGTCATAGCTTTGAACTCGTAGCTTTAACCTTGGCTCTGATACCAATTGTAGTGCCCTGTGGTAGCTACTGCACACGTACTAGAGGAGGGGTGAATAGTACTTAAAATAATCAAGATAGTTATTCCTAATTATTGTGCAAGAAACAAACGACAATGCGGAATTAAACAACTATCAACAAGAATTAAAACATACGCAAACAAACAATATTACTGGGTTCGGATCCACCCAAGTCTCCCCGACTTGTTCCCGGTGATCCTACGTCCCAACCACCCGGATTCCCTCCGGATACTTGAGTTAGCAACCCTAACTCAAGATTTCCACTAAACCCACTTGCGGAAACTCCACAAGTGCAATCGACCTACAATCGATTCCCGTGAATCCCACAACCCGGGATCACTCAAACTCTCACAACCGAGAGTGTACAACAATTCAATGAAATGAAATGAAATAAACTCTTACCGTACAAAATCCTATGCCTTGAGTAAACTTACCAAATTAGGGCAATGATGGATTTTGAGGAGAGAATGTCACCAAACCGAATCTCCACCAATAAGATCAGCGATCGAAGGCTAGGATGGAGGATGGTGACTTTGGATCAAGCTCTAGGCTTGGGAGGCTCACAATGGAGAGAATATCTCTTGAGGAAATGGCTCAAAGAGTTGAGGGAGAGATTCTTGTGAGGAAGAGAAAGCTTTAGAATGGAGTTGAATAGCTTCTCTTAGGTTTCTCCAAATCTTTAAAATGGCAGCCTTGAAACTTATGAAAGACCCCCTCCAACTATATATATGATAGAGGAGAGAGGGAGAGAAAAACGTTTCAAGAAAAGCTCCAACGGCTCTATTCTGAACCAGACTAGTCGGTCAAAGAAGGATCACTGACCGACTAGTTCATCAACTAGTCGGTCGGGGATACAACGTAGACCGACTAACGGTTGAACAGCCAAAAGGTCGAAGTACAGGCAAAGACAACTAGTCGGTCTAAGAAGACTTGCCGACCGACTGGTTTCACAACTAATCGGTCGGTGAATGTTCTTTGACCGACTAACGTCGAAATAGAATAGGCTGACTTCAAGTTGACTTAGTCGGTTTAAGAACAAATGCTGACCGACTAGTTTCTCAACTAGTCGGTCGGTAAACATTCTTTGACCGACTAACTCGAAACAGTAGCTAAGGCTGAAAATGACTGTACACAACTAGTCGGTCTGAGAAGGACTCCTGACCGACTAAATCGTCATCTAGTCGGTTGGTGACTCTTATTTGACCGACTAACTGTAGTCAAGGAAAGAGCTGAATAAAGGGAGGCAAACTAGTCGGTTCATGTAAAGTTGCCGACCGACTAAATTGTCATCTAGTCGGTTGGTGACTCTTCTTGAACCAACTAACATGCACTCGAAGCCGAGGGAAGAAGAGATAGGCTTCGGGAAAGTTTCTAATGGCTTCTATGAATATCCTAGCTCTAAGATATGAGTGAAATGAAGATTATAAAGTAAGTCCTACTCAAGGCTTAACATTCTAATATATGAAGCTAGAAGACTATAAAATAAACCTTACGAGCCGTCTTCAAAGCTTCAATCTTCATTCCTCTTGACTTCTATATTGCTCCTTGAGCTTCAACGAAGCTCCAGGCACACGATCATGCGTATTGAGAAGTCTTGAGGCGTCGCTTTTGATGTTCGTATTCTTTTGGCGACGATCTCCATAACTGCGCTTACAAATAAGTTAGTATACATTATTTATGTTTGCTCATCATCCAAAACCAAATCCGGGGAATCAGATCACAACACTACGTGGGTGTGAAGGTTTGGTCGCCTTCTATGAAAGACAAGGACAGTCTTTCTAGAGCACTCATGAGACCCAAGGTGTGCTCATGGCCTTAAAGCGCTTGATTTGTATCGCGGAGTTTGCACATATTGAAGGTTCAATACGTGTTGTGGGGGTCTCAACTGAACTCTAATGAGTTCAAGAGAAATTCACTCATTAGTAAGTAAGTTGTTGCCTCACTTCACTACGTATCAATTCAATCGAAAGACATTGATACTTAAGTATATATCCTTTCATTACCCAAGATTCCTTGTTTCTTTTATCGATCCATTAGTGGGGGATTGTTGGAAATAATAGGCTCTCAAAAACCTTGTTTCATTCCCACTAATTCTTTTTGTCCCATATTGCTTGGGCAATTTGACTTGGATGAGTTTATTAGGGGAGTTGTAGAGGCTTGGGGTGTGCCCCAAGGGGTACGACAATTTTGTGAAGGGGAGAGGACCTACATGGTCATAGGTCCACCACACACACACGTGAGTGCCGCCGTCGCCGGCCACCGGCCGGCCAGCCTTGACGTGACGTGACGTGCGCCGCCGCCCGCCTGCCGTGTCGTGTCGCGTGCGCCTTCCTTTTTTGGATGATGTGACTTTCCTATTTTGCATATGGCCACCTTTATGTCTCGGATTTAAACCCTCTAATGGCTTCTTAATGGCAGCATTCATTTGAGGATATTAACATTCAAACGGCCATTCATTGCAGCCGTTACTACAACATTCAAACGCGACATTTACTTTGTTTTGGCAGTTTAAATTCTTCAACAGTCTCTTATATTTATATAAAAGGCCGTGTCTTCTTCTCTTTCGAGAGACGAAAATACTCTCCTATCTTCTTCTACCTTCCTTCTTATAGAACTCCTCTAAGGAGTCCATGGGTATCTGTGTTGTGCAAACTCCAAAGTCTCTGGCCACGAGTGGACGCGTCGAGAGGCTGCTGTGTTAACCTTAGGCAGCAATCGGCGATAGCGATTACCACCGAGGTCGCACTGTAATTGCTTTCAAGGCAATGGTCATCCCACGCCACAACGCTTTCACTTACATCTGATAAGTATTCTGTTTCTCTGTTCATCCTCATATAGCCACGGTATTCTACTTATTTTTTTCCAACATGTTGGTACCGTGTTTGAAAATAAAGGTGATATATATAGTTGCTTTAGATATCGTGGAATCAAGATACTATGTCATATAATGAAATTGTTGGAGAGGATGATCGAGTTTAGGCTGAGAAAAAATGTCATAATATCACAAAGTCAAGCTGATTTTATGACATGTTTGATAACCGAATCAATTCATCTCATCATATAGATTATGAAGTAATATAGAGTAGTGAGGAGAGATTTGCATATGCTCTTTATTGATCCGAAAAAAACTTACATTTGAGTCAATAGAGATGTTCAATGACATACTTTACTAAAACAAGTGGTCCCTCTAAGGCATGTTACTCTAACTAAACACATGTATTAATAAGTAATTATTACTATGAAACCTTGTGGATTAATAGATAACTTTTCGATCATCGTGAATTACATTAATGCTTGGGTCAGAGTTTACTCCTTTTTAATATAGCGATAACTTAGTAGACATATTCACCATGAATAGACTTGGTATATGTTATTTGCGGATGATATTATTTTGCTCGATTTGGACAGAAGTGGTGCAAATGCAAAGTTAGGGTTGTGAATGCAGCTACAAGGGACTTGACGTTTCATATTTAGCATGAATTAGACCAATTATATGGGATGTAAGTTTAGTACAGGGAGATATGAAGATTATAACGTGGTGAATTTGGATTGAGGAAGGATATTGATACGTACTTTAAGTACATCGGTTCAATTACACAAGAGTATGCATGTATTAAGGAAGATGTTGATCATAGACTTAAAGGCCGATGGTTGAAGTGGAGAGCCGCAACAAGAGTGTTTGCGCGATCGAAATGTACCGCGGTGGTTAAATGGCAAATTTTATAGATCGAAAAATTAGACCAGCTTTGTTATATTGTACAGAGTGTTGGTCTATCAATTAAAAGCATGGAGACAGTTCGAGTGTGACAGGGACGCAAATGTTATGGTGGATGCATCGAGACACGCGAAAAGATAATGTAAGAAATCAGAATATCTGAACGCAGATATGCATGGTCAATATAGAGGATACGACGAGGGACAATTGTTTGAGATGGTTCGGTCATATACGTCAACGATATACATGTGTGCAATCACATATGAATGTTGAGATTAAATCAAAGATTACATGATAAAAATGGACATGAAAGTTCATGATGTTGGAAGGAACAAGATATTTTTTGATGTCCGACGAAGTTAAAAAAGGGTAATTTTTAGATTTAGGGTAATTTTTAGAAATAATATCAATTTTCGACCCAAAAAAAAATTCTCAAAAATCGACCAAGTTTCGCCACGTCAGCGGCGCGGCGCGTGGCCTCGCCGTTGGATGGGCTAGTGTGGATAATGCCGCACTTGCCAAGTGCGGCATTTTTGGCCGCGCTTGGCAAGTGCGGCGCTTCCGGATTTAGTGATAAAATCAACCATGTTCGTTGCAGTTTTTGGGTTGGTTGAGCTGCTATTACGTTGCAGTTTTGGGGCTGATTCCAGGGCCATTTCGCTGTTGGCTCGGAAGGCTGGAAGATATGTTGCTCGCTGATGTACCACTGCTGTTATAGCCTGAAATGAAGGATGTGCTGCTGTTTTGTTGTTTCGTTGGTGGCACGGCCGCACGGCTAGGAGGTTGGCTGGCTGCTGTAAAGGCCAGGTTCTGGACTGGAAGTGGCTGGAGTTCAGCACGAGAGCAGCCCGAAACCCACTGCAATGGAGGAGATCTGGCAAAGGATAAAGGCCGGGAAGCTTGGTTCTGTATGGGATGCGATTAGATTGCTGAGATGCTTGGAGTATATGGACGTATCTGGTTGCCGCCTGCCGGTGCATGTGAAGAGGAAAAGGTCGACCCGATCTTGTGGTGAAGGGATAAACAAAGATATGTCAAAAAGAGCTTTTTTTGGTCGCACTTGTCAAGTGCGGCCAAAAATGCCGCACTTGGCAAGTGCGGTATTGTCTTTCCTACGGCCCTCGCCGCTGCCATGGCGAAACTTGGTCGATTTTTGAGAATATTTTTTTGGTCGAAAATTGATATTATTTCTAAAAATTATCCTAAATCTAAAAATTACAACAAACTGACTATGCATAAAATAACCTATTGTTATAAAATCACCAGCATCATCGTCTTGGCCTTCATCCCATAAAATTGAAGTTAATTTCATAATATCGATATGATAAATATCTTGTTCCCTTTTTAAAGGGTAATTTACAACAAACGAGTAATTTTTAGTTTTAGGAAGAATTTTAAAAATAATCTCAATTTTCGACCAAGAAAAAAAATAATATCAAAAATCGACCAGCTTTGCCACGTCAGCGGGTTTTGGCGCTGGTCGTTAGATTTTGACCTGGCCGCACTTGGGAAGTGCGTTTTTTTTGGCCGCACTTCCCAAGTGCGGCCAATATGAGGCACGACAGTAAGAGGCCCGTGACTTAAACTCAAGTCACGGGCCTCTAAAACTGGCCGCACTTGCCAAGTGCGGCCAGTTTGTCCTATTCCCCATCCAGGCCGCACTTGGCAAGTGCGGAATAACAACCGTTTCGTCGCGGATGTGGCGAAACTTGGTCTATTTTTTATATTATTATTATTTTTGGTCGAAAATTGATATTATTTCTAAAAATTACCCTAAATCTAAAAATTACCCTTTGTTATGAATGAGGGAGGCCTTTGGCCTCCCCTCCTTCATTACCCATTCATTATGTCCCCCATTACTTAGAGTAATGGGGACCCTTGGTCTACTAGAGGCTTTTGGCCTCCCCCACTATGAGATAAATAAATAGAGCATCATGGCTCTTAGCTATGGTTACTCATTCTTAGCAATGAAATGATCTCTCTCTCTCTCTCTCTCTCTCTTGAGTTTATTTTCATCCAACACGTTATCAGCACGTGTTCTCCAATCTTGAGCAAAATTCTTCATCTAAATTCATCCCTACGTGCAAGGAATCTAAAGTTGCTGCAGCGGTTCGTTGGAGCGTTGTGGCATCCTCAAAGCGTTCGGGAGCTTGGATTATTATTTCTACAGATCATCGTCGCGTTCTTCCCTAGATCATTGATCTAGAGGTAAAACCCTATAATCCTGTAGATAAAATTAGACTAAATAATTTTTACATTGTTTTAATATACAAGTTAAAAAAAATTTAGTCTAATAAAAGAAAAAAAAATTATCCCTATTACAAAGTTTTTTCTATGAAAATTTTTTCCTTTTGCCATTAAAATTCTTCGGTGGGAAGAAGAACCGGAATGAAATCCTCCCCTCCCCCCTGACGGAGGAGGGGGGCCTTCCCACAACGCCGACCATGCCCCCCCTGCAGCAGGGGGGCCTTCCGCACCGCCGCCCCCCCCGCTGCAGGGGGGCGGCCTGAGGCCGATCCCCCCTTGCAGCGGGGGGGGGGCCTTCCGCGCCACCGCCCCCCAACTGCAGGGGGCGGCCCGAGGCCGAGGCCGAGCCCGAGGCCCGAGGCCCGATGCCGAGGCCCGAGGCCCGAGGCCGAGCCCGAGGCCGAGGCCGAGGCCGAGCCCGAGGCCCGAGCCCGAGGCCCGAGGCCGAGCCCGAGGCCCGAGGCCGAGGCTAATAGCTTATTTTTGGCCCGAAGCCATAATAATTGCGGCAAACAACTTTGCAGAACTGCGGAACGGGCCACAAGCACTTATACTAAAAATAATTTTTGGCCAGAAGCCACAAAATTCTACACAAATTCGGCTTCTTCATAATTTTAAAGAAGAATTAAATTTGCAAATTGAAATTTATGAGAAAAACTTTGTAAAATCAATAATTACATTTATATGTTCCTCTATTTTAACATCTCTCTTGCAAATTAGTATGTATGGTTTATTAGAATTTTTAAAAAATATAATCATCTCAGAGATCCTGCGACCGCTCTGCCGTTAGTTAACTAACCTAACGGTGTATGACGTTTCCACGTGGTCTACGAGATAATTATATTTTCTAGTTTACTTTTTCCATATTTTTTGTGCTTGAGATATATGCGTGGTTGTTTACTTTATGCCTGTAGCATATAAACTGCGTGGATGTTTAAAATAAGTAAAAATGTGTCTTTCGGGATCGGCCATTGCATACCTATTTACATTTCCAGCACTTTTTCTTTTTTTTGAGAGAATTTGTAAGTGAGGAAATTGTATAAATAGCCAAGGCTCGGTGCAACATCATAAGAAGACGGATGCAGAAATAGGGACCCACCCGAGGTTTCCAAAGTTGTATTTTTCATTCTCTTTTCTTTGAACTGTAATAGGACTTTGGACTGTATATTATTTTGGGTATCTGGCCGATCCCCGTATTTTTACTTATTAATTACTTTATGCATGGATTGTTGAATTTATTTTAATTCATGCTTATCTTTAAATTGCGTAGATAAAATGGCTAAATTGGCAAGCGTCGATTTCGAGGTGCTTGATGCAGCTGGAAAGAATTACTTGAGCTGGCGAGTGGACTTGAAGTTCCACTTGTGCTCCATGGCGCTCCTGCACTCCATCCTGGCCCCCGCAGTGGCCCAATCATCGGCTCCCGCAGCATCCGATGCATCTGCTAGCAAAGCCCCAGAAGCGGACCCTTCAGCTGGCAGTACCTCTACCATTGTCTCTGACATGGATAAGGCGAAAGCCATTATCTATATCAGACGACACATAGATCGGACCCTGAAGGCCGAATACTTGATGGTAGAGGACCCTCTGGAGTTATGGACAACGTTAGAGGCACGCTATAGACATCAAATTGATGTCATACTCCCGCGTGCCAGCTATGAGTGGGAGAACCTCCGACTTCAGGACTACAAGTCCGTTGCTGAGTACAACTCAGCACTTCACAACATCACCTCACGCCTGAAGTTATGTGGTGAAGAAGTCTCGGAGCACCGCATGTTGGAAAAGACATTTACCTTGTTTCACGAGAAAGATGCTATCCTCATGCAGCAGTATCGTGAACGCAATTTCACGAAGTTCTCTGACCTGCTCTCTTGCCTCCTGAGGGCAGAGCAGAATAGAGACCTTTTACTGGCCACTCATAACCAGCGCCCGGCAGGCTCAGCTCCTATTCCCGAAGCCCACAGTGTTCACCCCCCGAAGTGGATGAACAAGAAGAGGGGCAGAAAGAACAAAGGAAATGCCCCTATGAAACCAGCCAATGCTCCTCCCCAAAGCAAGAATAACAAAGGGAAGAAAAACTTCACTTGGAAGCGTAAGAACACTGATACAGTGTCAAATCCAAAGAAGACATGGGAGGACAAATGTCATCGTTGTGGCATGACTGGACATTGGTCCAGAAACTGTCGCACACCTCGCCATTTCCAGGAACTGTATCAGGCGAGCCAGAAGCCTCCGCCTGAAACAAACATGGCAAATGTGGAAAATCTGATGAAGTTCACTTCTAAGGATTTCGAAAATAACGACCTGCTCGATTGAGCCTCATCTTTATCTATGCTTTTCAAAGAATAAATTGTAGCTTCATCTCTAGTATGCTTAATAAAGACGATCTTTTATTTTGAATGTATGCATTTTACATTTCCATCAATAAATTATCGTTTTTTGCTTATATAGATGATGTATGAGTGCCTAATGGACAGTGCCTCGACGCACACTATCCTTCGCGATGAATGCTATTTCAATAGCATAAGTAAATATGACGGTCCTGTCATTACAATTTCAGGACTGTCCAAAAATAATCGAAGGATCTGGTGATGCAATATTATTGCTCCCAAATAACACAAGACTAAAAATCAATAATGCACTATTTTCTCCAAGATCAAATAGAAATCTCATAAGCTTCAAGGACATCCGTTTAAACGGATATCACTTAGAAACTAGAGATGAAAATAAGGTTGAATACCTGTATGTCACTCTTCGTAAAGATGGCCAGAAGACCATCTGCGAAATATTTAAGGGACTCCCGTCGGGTCTCTACCAAACATACATTCAACCAGTCGAAGCCAATATGACTGAGCACCAGACGTGCCAGCCAATGCCACCATTTCAACTATGGCATAACAGACTTGGTCACACTGGATCCATTCTGATGCGACGCATCTTATCTGAATCCCGCGGACATGATTTGAAGAACCAGAAGATTCTTCAGAAAGGTGAATTTCCTTGTCCCCCTTGTTTCAAGGGGAAACTAATAACGAGACCATCGCCCCTAAAAGTGGGTTTAGAGTCTCCTGGCTTCCTTGAGAGGATACATGGTGACATTTGCGGGCCTATTCACCCCGCAAGTGGCCCATTTCGGTACTTCATGGTACTAATAGATGCATCCACAAAATGGTCTTATGTGTGCCTCTTGTCCACCCGTAACCTAGCTTTTCCAAAGCTATTGGCACAGATAATTAGGTTACGTGCTCATTTCCCCGATAACCATATCAAGAAACTACGTCTTGATAATGCGGACGAATTCACATCTCAAGTCTTCGAAGACTATTGCCAGGCAACGGGTATAGAAGTTGAACATCCAGTAGCTCATGTTCACACCCAGAATGGATTAGCAGAGTCTCTTATAAAGAGACTCCAATGTATTGCACGTCCATTGCTTATGCAATCCCAATTGCCGGTGGATGC
The DNA here is from genome assembly GCA_030789695.1 of Scilla litardierei. Taxonomy (NCBI): domain Eukaryota; kingdom Viridiplantae; phylum Streptophyta; class Magnoliopsida; order Asparagales; family Asparagaceae; genus Scilla; species Scilla litardierei. The sequence goes on from CM061135.1 coordinate 23,568,368, forward strand.
TTGGGGGCATGCTATTCTGCATACCGCATCTCTTATCAGGATACGCCCCTCTGGAGGCAATACATTATCCCCGATGCAACTAGCATACGGCTCAACTCCAGATATATCTCATTTGAGAATATTTGGTTGTGCGGTTATGTTCCAATAGCACCACCTCAGAGGACCAAAATGGGTCCTCAACGTCGTCTAGGAATCTATATTGGATTTGATTCACCCTCGATTATTAGATACCTAGAACCCCTAACGGGGGACGCATTTAAGGCACGTCTTGCTGATTGTGAATTCGATGAGAAAACTTTTCCAAAGTTGGGCAAACATTCCAAGAAGCCTGAAGCTTTGGAGACCATTAATTGGGAAAATAAGTCTTTGTCCTTTTATGATCCGCGTACAAATCTGTGTGAAGATGAGATCCTGAAGATCCTTCACATCCAGAATACAGTACACCAATTACCGGATAAATTCACGGACAGCCAGAACATTGTCCGTTCACATGTCCCTGCTGCTAACACTCCAGCTAGGATTGACATCCCTATAAATGGATGCAATCCACCCGCAGCAGAAATGGCTGTACCTCAATTGAAAAGAGGACGGCCACCAGGTTCAAAAGATAAAGTTCCTCGAAAGAGGAAGATTCCTGGTGAAAATAAGATTATCCCTCCACAGGATACTGAGCTCAGGACAGCTACCTCTCCCCTCCTAATTTCCCCCGCAGAGGAAACATTAGGAGAAACATCATTAAACTTTGTACGTACTGGGGAGGTACTGGACCGGCATAGCACAGTCGTCGACGACGATTTTGCGTTCACTATTGCCGTTCACGTCGCTGAATACGACGATGACGTCGAACCACTTTCTCTAGCGGATTGTAAACGCAGAGATGATTGGCCAAAGTGGGACGAGGCGATAAGAGTAGAGCTGGACTCACTCTCGAAACGTAAAGTCTTTGGACCTGTAGTCCAAACACCAGTAGGTGTTAGACCTGTGGGATATAAGTGGGTTTTCATTAGAAAAAGAAATGAAGAAAATCTGATCGTCCGATACAAGGCGCGTCTTGTAGCAAAGGGTTTTTCCCAAAGACCGGGTATCGATTATGAAGATACATACTCCCCGGTAATGGACGCTATTACATTCAGATTCTTAATAAGACTATCATCTCTGGCAAGCCTAGAAATGCAGCTCATGGACGTTGTGACTGCATATCTTTATGGCGATTTAGATAAAAAGATCTATATGAAACTACCAGATGGGTTTAACTTACCCACAGAGATGAAAGAGATACATCGGGACGTATTCTCTGTTAGACTACACAGATCCTTGTATGGACTAAAACAGTCGGGCAAAATGTGGTATAACAGACTAAGTGATTTCCTTGCACAGCAAGGATTCACTAATAACGAAGTCTGCCCGTGCATCTTTATCAAAAGAACGGGAAAAGGATTCGTCATCATAGCAGTTTACGTTGATGACTTAAATCTCATAGGCTCTCCAGCAGAGATTAATGAGATATCTGCAAGGCTAAAGCACACTTTTGAAATGAAAGACCTAGGCAAAACGAAGTATTGCCTTAGTTTGCAGATTGAACACCTACAAGGTGGAATCCTTCTACATCAATCCAATTATACCAGGAAGCTTTTAAATAAGTTCCAAATGGATAAACGTCATCCTTTATGTACCCCTATGGTCGTGAGATCATTAGACGTACAAAAGGACCCCTTCAGGCCTCTGGAAGAGGGGGGGGGGGGAGATACTGGGTCCAGAAGTACCCTACATAAGTGCCATTGGTGCACTTCTCTATCTGGCTAACTGCACGCGTCCCGATATAGCGTTTGCAGTCAATCTCCTAGCCAGACACAATGCAGCGCCTACAAAGCGCCACTGGAATGGAGTAAAGCATCTTCTGCGATACCTCCAGGGTTCCGTAGACATTGGACTTTACTACCAGAGAGGTGTCTCCTCCCAGTTACTTGGTTATGCCGATGCATGCTATCTTTCAGATCCGCATACGGCAAAATCACAGACTGGTTTTGTCTTTACCTACGGAGGAACTGCTATCTCCTGGAGATCGGTAAAACAACCCACTACTGCTACATCTTCCAACCATGCAGAGCTAATCGCGATCCATGAAGCGAGCAGAGAATGTTTTTGGCTACGCTCCGTCGTCCAACACATCCTCCAATCCACTGGCCTGAAGACCGGTGATCTGGAGCCTACTTCCCTATTCGAAGACAACGCCGCGTGCATTGCTCAGCTTCAGAAGGGCTACATCAAAGGCGACAGGACAAAACACATTTCTCCCAAGTTTTTCTGGACGCACGAGCAGAAGAACGACAAGCAGATTGAAGTTCGACAGATCCAGTCATGCAACAACTTAGCTGATCTTTTTACTAAGGCATTGCCTAAATGTACTTTTGTAAAGCTTGTAAAGAACATTGGTATGCGACAGTTGAAAGACCTGCAAGCCTAAAGCTTGTACGGATCAGGGGGAGCAACCCGTGGGTTGCACTCTTTTTCCTTAAGCTGTTGGGTTTTCCCACTGGGTTTTCCACAGCTAAGGTTTTAACGAGGCAAACACACTTACTCTGGATCCAGAAGTATCCACCCCTTGCCTCAGTAGCTGAGACCGAAGTGATAATGTGTAAGGGGGAGTGTTATGAACGAGGGAGGCCTTTGGCCTCCCCTCCTTCATTACCCATTCATTAGGTCCCCCATTACTTAGAGTAATGTGGACCCTCGGTCTACTAGAGGCTTTTGGCCTCCCCCACTATGAGATAAATAAATAGAGCACCATGACTCTTAACTATGGTTACTCATTCTTAACAATGAAATGAGCTCTCTCTCTCTCTCTCGAGTTTATTTTCATCCAACACACTTAAAATATTCGCATATCTCCATTTCTCAATCTTCCCGTCATTCCAACAACCACAATGTTGGCGGCTCTTCGGTCTCGAGCTCACTCGTCCACTGCCCTCGCTCGACGCTCGACGCTCCAGCAAACCATAGGACTGCCCCTTCGCGCATTCTTCTCATCATCATTATCGACCTCCCTGTCGTCGTCAAATCTAGGGTTTCTGAACGTCGATGAGGTCCAGAAGATTTTGATCGACGTGAAAGCCGACGACGTGAAGGTCATCCCGGTGAAGGATCAGTGCGACTGGACCGATTTCATGGTGATCGCCACCGGCCGGTCCCCGTGGCACGTCAAGAACATCGCACAAGCCCTAATTTACAAGGCAGGTCCATTCCCGACATCTGATTTATTCTTCAATTAACTGAGATTGCTCAGAAGAAGAAGAAGAAGAGGAAGAAGCAGTTATTACTATTGTTGTTGTGTATTATGCGAAATGAGAGAAAGTTAGGGTGAATTTGGTTTCTTATTACATTTACATAGTTTTCTACTCGACGTTCGGAAAAAAATCTCAGTTGATGAATGTATTTGGAAACAAACTTATGTAACGAGATGATACAACATTGCTGTTTGCATTGTCAATTATCGCCATCGTGGTAACATATATCCCCATAACGTTTCCAGAAAACATGTGAAACTTCTCCTATATCACCATAACGTTTCCAGAAAACATGGGAAACATCTCCGAGCATCTGACAGTTATAGGACACCATGTTTATACTGTTAGGTTATTTTAACACACTTTCTTACTGATTGCTCAACTTGCATGGAAAACCCTTCTGATTCTGCGTGAGAAACACGAACAAACACTTTAAAACTAGTCACCAATGATAGAAGCAAAATATTTGCATGTCATTTATACATAAGAAAATTCCCATAGAAAGTTACTTGCATTGATTTTAAGTATATAAAGTATATATAGATAAATGTTTAACGACTAACATGTATCGTCACATATATACTGGTTCATTACGATTTATTAAATTAAGAATTGCATTCGAAATAGTTGCTATATTTTTGCAACATGAATTTTTTGTTGCAGTACATATTTCTTGCATCTTCGGAAGAAATTTGTAGATTGTCTAGAAGAGTTATTTTTATTTTTAATTTGATGCATATCAGATTGGGGACATTGTACACACTCAAATTTACAATGTTTTTAATACATACACCATATATGTGACACATTTTTTGCATCTTGCTCTTTTCTCAAGATTTCGTTGATCAAATTTTAGTTTCATTTGTGCTACTTTCTTGGTTTTTCAAAATGCTTGTAGTTAGATGTGGGCTTTATCTTTATATGTCATCAATTCATCAATATCAAACTATAAGTGTCACAGAACAAGTGAATGGCTTCAACTGTAAGAACCATGTAAGATACCTTCAAACTTGGTAATTTTTGTGACTGGCAACATTCTGGTACCATGGAGTTAATTATATTGTATTGTTGTCACTTGCGACTCATACATACGGTGTCTACTGCATGCTTGTACAATCACGCTTAAATGAGTTGACCTGGGAATTGCTTTGGCTTATCAATTATCAAACTTCAATTAGATCAAGTTAAACATGATCGCCAAAATGTGATATTGCCATTATTTCCCATGTATTGAGTTGCATAGTACTCATATTGGCCATTGATGGATGTTAAATTAGCCAAGTTTTGGTGGCTTGAGCTCGGCTTGTTTAAAATGGAGCTCAACATTGAGCTTGAGCTTAACATGGCGAGTTTGACACCATGCTTAAACAAGCTATCTTCATGCAGTGTAGAGTTGCCATCATGAATGTTTTCCCACATATACAGCATTACTTCAAACCATGCTAAAGTCCAACATTCTGTATGCTCATGCACATATACCAAATTATGTCCTAGTTCTCCAAGAATTTCTTATCTTCTTGTTGGTGTGCTATTATTTAACATTTCCCATCCTAATTTGATAGAAAAGCTTGTGGGACAGGATCTTGTAACCGGCATATAGATTGTTTAAAATTTGCTTTGCTCTTCCCATATACTCTACCTTGTAAGGGAATCTACCAGGTCATTTGCAGTGTGCAATTGCTTGTCAAATCACCCAAATTGTTGCAAATATTTATTCAAATTCTCTACGTTCTTTTTACATTTTTTAAAATGTTGACGGGGAAGACATGCAAACATTTGCAAGTGTACACTGTAACCTATGATGAGAATTTTAGTATTATACTGAAAATTCTACATCATATATAGATTCTTCTGTACCAATGATCTCATCTCATTATATGCATTGTAACTTCTCTTCCAATTTGTTTCATATCATTTTCATAATCGTGTACTTTCGGATGAACAGGTAAAGCAGAAACAAGTTGGTTCTGAACGCATATTGCTTCCAAGCGTAGAGGGTGATGCAGAAGGAAACTGGATTGTAGTAGATTCTGGTATGCATGTCATTTGCAGATCCATCTATGCACTGACTTTATCTACTGTTTGTCATTTTCTGTATTTGAGTTAAATCCTTAGAGTAATATGTTACCACAAAAAAAAGAAAAAGCTGCATTCAGAGTAGACAGCTACAAGATGTTACTTTTCCAATTTTCACTCAATTGGTTTTATCTCAATAATACTTTCCATTCTTTCAAAAGTATTTAAGCGCAGTCTGGACCTAGCTTATTCTTTGTTGCATAGTTCTAAGTTAATGTACTTAATACTTGTTATCTTTTCATTCTTATTCTGGAGGTGCTGTGATAGTCCATGCTCTTGATGAGAAGGCAAGAGCATATTACAATTTGGAAGGCCTTTGGACAAAAGAGAAATCTCCCAAGGACAATGGCCCCCATCAGGTTAGCTTGTTTTCGTGCTTAGATTTCTGCATGCATAAGTCCTTTCTATGACATTGGGAAATTTTGCTTGAAATAGTATGTTGATCTCCTGCCAATAGCTTATGTTTTTAGGGAGAATTGGATACCACATGGTATTGATGCACCAAGAGTAAAACAGTTTAGGTTCAATTACCATTGTGAACATCATTTATTTCCATGTACATGTGTGGTCTTTCATGTGCAAAGCAACATATGCAAACTTCCACACAGATATGGGGATATAGTGGGGTTGTTGGCTTTAAAAAATATGGTCCACTGCACGACAGCTTAATCTTTTGGCTACAAAAAATGATCCAACTTTCTACATTAGATATCCACCTCATCTTGGTTACTTTTAAGCAGTTACATAATAGCACTACCGGTGTCTATTCCACATGACATCATGGTACCCATACCTAGCCCAACACACTAGTTTGCGGATCAACTCTGATGATGGAGAGCGTCAGCCAAAACTTTGGTGAGATCACATGTAATAACCACAGATTTGTGTTTATCTTGTACTGTATATGTTACCTACAGTCTAGGTTCAGCAATCCCCTAAATTAGCAGTGAGGGGTGAAAATTGTGCAAGCTGGAACCAAGGTTGGAAAACTACATATCGTTATTGATTCACCTTTCTTATTTAGAGTTCTAGTTTGATAATTCCTAGTTTCAGTGGCTTCAGAAGTTGTAGATCAGATTCTTTATTTTGCTTTTGCAGTTATAAAACAAGTTTTTAGTTTTTGTTCAATCTACATGATTATATTAAACTCTGCAGAAACTTCTTGACATGTTTCTTTATACACAAATATCTTAATGTTTAATTTACTAGTGACAAATACCTTACAGTTTCTCTTTTACAGCATGCTGCCCTCATAAGAAGCAAGAACTTAAATTCCCAGATCATCCTCGTTTTATTTTATATAAAAGTTTGAATGGAGAAGGAGTTGGTAGTTGAGTGGGGTGATAGAATTATTGGGATAGAAGGAAGAGTGATGTATGAAAATGTGGTGAAGGGGGTGATGTCGGTATTAATAGAGCGAGAGGAAGATAGTCCAACATTTGTAAGATCAAGATCTAGCAATATAGGTATGAAGAAATTAGAGGAAAAAGAAGAGATGGAAAGGGGATGGAGGAGACGGAGATGATGGTGCTGGAGGTAGTGGATAAGAGAGAAAAGTGGATTAAATTAGGTTTTGAATTAATAAAGTGAGAATGGAGATGTTGAAGGAAAAGCAAAAAGAAGGCGATGATGCAGATGCTGTGGAATATATAACATTACCGATGGGTATATGAAACAACCCCTTATTTTTAAGATGGTAATTATACAACCCTAAAGCTCTGCATAGAATTGGTGAAACCACTTGATGCCAAAAAATTGAAGAGGATTCTATATTGAAACCAAGATCTAGAATATGTCCTTCAATGAGTTGAAAGGTCATTCCGGGCTTAGAGTTTTACAAGCACAATTTTTAGTTCTTTTTATATGAGAATTCAATCTCTATTTGCAAACTTGAAATATGGTAAAATTATGTCAAATTTTAACTAGGTTTTTTTCTCCATATATCTCTTAAATCTTCCCTATTTAGAAAATTGTATCCCAAATCATTCTATTTGCCAATGGCTAAATTTCAAGAAACATCTTGAACGTTGAGGTTTTTTTGAAGAAACATACTCTAACCCCTCTTGAACTTTGCCGTGTTTTTATTAGAAAACCACCTCCTGTAAACACTGATAGGGGGTTATTTGAAAAATATTTGAACATATATTTGAATGGTAATTTTCATTCAATAAAAGTTTTAGAACATAATATGTAATTAAAAATTATATTATTACTTACTATTAACAATTTATAGTAAAAAAATCTATTATATTATCTATTATATCAATTATGGACTCATCTAAGTAAAAAAATAAAAAAATAACAAAAAAGGTTAGAAAATAAATAAATTTTTTAGAAATTAATACATCATCAGAAATTATATAATTATTTATTGTTATAATCTGATAGTAAAAAATTATCATCGTATCAAGTACGAACTCATTTAAGTAAAAAAATAAAAATAATTTTTTTGAAAAATAAAAAAATTATAATTGTTATCTTGAGACTAAAACAAAATTTTATAAGTTACAACACTTAAAAAATGTTTACATATTATACCACCTTTAGAGGTACTTCATAAAAGAATAATTAGAAAAATACTATTTTAAAAAAATAATCGAACCCTGCTAGGGGCTATTAAGGGGTTATCTGGAAAAATAAAAGTTCATTGGGGTTTGAAACACAAAAATATCCATGGTTTTCTTCAAAACACCTCAAAGATGAGTAAAGTTTCCTTTCACTTCAGCCTTTTGCAAATTAACTCTTTCCAAATCATTTGGGTCTTAAAATTTTACCTCTTGCTGTCAGGATCTGTTAAATTTTGGATGGAAAAAATGAAGTAACTTTTATACCCTTGCTCTTTCATCTCCAAAGAATTCACATCAACACATAATTTATCTTTTAAAAAAGAAGCACTATACAAACTATGGCCAGTGGGGTTACACAACAAAGGTGCTAGTAGTTCTCAAGCTTTATGAATTCCTTTTCATTCCCGCATCCTCTTCGAATCCTCCAATGCCATTAGGGTGGCTATTTCTGCACCAACCTCCACAACATTCTTCTCAATAGAGGTCTTCGCCGCATTTTCCAAGGCCTGTGATGCGGGTCGGCATTTAGGGGGGACGGGCCGCACGAGCTTGGAAGAGGGTCCGGTTCGGATCTACCATCGGAGGCGGCGACTTGGGTCCACCACGGACCCGGTCCCAAACTTGTGATTCCTCATAAGTGGGGAGTGTAAGAGTGTAATTAGACAATTATTAACCCCTCCCCCAATAAAGGGGCCGGCCGGCCCTAGGATGGGATTTATCGAAGAATTGTGCAATGCATTTTATTTCTTAGAATCCCTAGTTTAATCCCTATTTGCTAATTAGTTGTTTTAGTCCTTAGATCTATTATTCTAGCAATTAAATAGTAATTTCAGATCAGTTCTTCGGCATTAAACACTAGATTAGGAAGTCCAAAAGCCATAAAAATCCCACCTTTGATCCCCACAAAAAGCCCTAATCGTATCAAATTGGTATCAGAGCGGTCGATCTATGACAAGCACGCGATCCATGGAGCGAGTCGAGGTTTTGGAAGAAAGAGTTGAACGGATTGAAGCCCAAATTAGCAAGGGTTTCATCGATTTGAGGAAAGAAGATGCGGAGATGGCCGCGGAGATCCGGAAGGAGATGAAGGAGAATCAAGGGAAAACGGAGACAAAACTATCGGAATTGACGGAGGCTATAGCGGCGTTGACCGCTCATCTTGTACCAAAGGCGGATCCAAGCAAAAAGGAGCCACCTTTGGCGAAGGACAAGGGCAAAAAGACGATTTTCTTGGAAGATGATCCGGATCTAGAAGAAGACGGAGGCTTTGAGCAAGAGGACACGGCACGGGGGACTCGCAAGGACCAAGCGCCGCCGCGCTACAGCGAACCAGGTGCCGGAGGGGGGTTTTCGCCCCTCCGGCAGCCCGTCGGATGGCCGCCGGGCCCCCATGAGGCTTTGGGGGGCCCGGCGAACCTACACAGAGGCGGGGCGGGGCCGCTGGGCCTGCCGCCCCTCCCTGCGCCTGCGGCAGGCCCCGGCGGCACCGCCTGGGGCCGCCGGCCCATTTTCAGGGCCGGCCGACCCCGACGGTGCCTTGGGGGGCCTCGGTCGACCCCAGAGGGGGGACCCGAGGCCCGACGGACCCCTGGGGGCCCACCGACCCCCAGGACGCCCGACAGACTTTTTCGAGCGTTTCCAGGCCCCCGGGGCCCCGCCCGAGGCCCGAGGAGCACATTTTGGGGGTTTTCAGCCTTTTGGGGGACCCGGCGGAGGATTTTAGCAGGGTGGGGGTCACCACCAGATCACCGGAGGCCCGTCGACTCAGCCTCCACCCTTTGGGGGAGTGACAGGAGATTGGAGAGCGTACCAGGACCCTCCAAGAGGCCACCAGGCGGATTTTGGACACCCATAGGGTGACTGGCAGGGGCATGGAGCAGATGGAGGCTACCATGATCGAGCTGAGGCTTATTTTCCCGATAGGCGACATGGGTACCAGCACAGGGGTGGATTCCAGCAGCAGGAGAGAGGTGGTTACGGTGGCGAGAGGCGACTGAGGAAGCTGGAGGTGCCCATTTTTGAGGGAGGAGATCCCGATGACTGGTTGTACCGGGTGGAGAGGTACTTGGAGGTGTCCGCGGTCCCAGGAGAGGAGTGGCTTCGGGCGATAGGGGTTTGCTTGGAGGGAGAGGCCCTAGGCTGGTTTCGTTGGACAGATCAGCAGCAGCCTTTTCAGACCTGAGCGGAGTTTACGACGCTCTTGACGGAGCGCTTTGGAGGAGGACATGCTGGAGGCGTGTTCGAGAGACTATACTCGCGGAAGCAGGAGGAGAGCGTGGGGGATTATATCAAGAAGTTTGAGTCGCTCTGCCACCGAGTTCGGGGAGTATCTGAGGAATCCTTGGAGGGCTGTTTCATGAAGGGGCTGAAGCCCACGGTGAGGTCGGGGCTGAGGCAGTTCGAGCCCGTTGGTTTGTGCGGGATGATGACGTTGGCACGGAAGGTGGAGGACCATCAGGAGACGGAGCGGAGGGCCCGTGGGACGTGGGGAGGCACCACGTTCAGGAGCCAGGCGGCTGCTGCAGGGCAGGGGACGGCACCTACTTCAGGGACCACGCCGGGCCAGGGGGCTACAGCCGCAGCTGGGAGCGGCACTGACAGGAGGCAGGAGGCCCGAGGTGGGGGGCAAGTGCGGCGGATGACAGATGCAGAAATACGGGAGAAGCGGGTGAAGGGACTGTGCTTTAGATGTGATGAAAAGTTCACCCCAAGACACAGATGCGCTGCTCGGACTCTCCAGATACTGATAGCTGGCGATGAGGAGGGAGAGGACGAGGTTGTCATCCTAGAGGCAGGAGAGGATGAGGAGATGGAGCACCAGCACTTGGACCTTGCAGAGGTGTCCCTCAATTCCGTGGTGGGGTTCACGCCGAACCACACCATGAAATTGGTGGGACAGGTGGGTAGCCAGGAGGTGATAGTATTGATCGACAGTGGGGCCACCCACAACTTCATTTCCAACAGGCTGGCGGAGGCACATGGCTTGCAGATGAGTGGCATGGGGCGGTATGGAGTGATGCTAGGCACTTGACAGGTGACACATAGCACTGGTGTCTGCCGCGGGGTGGTTGTGGCGATTCAGGGAGAGCAGATTGTCGCCGATTTCCTTCCCTTGGAGCTAGGGAGTACAGATGTCATCCTGCGGATGAAGTGGCTGCAGACCCTCGGGGAGACCAGAACGAATTGGAAGATGCTGAGGATGGAGTACCAGCATGGAGGGAGGACAGTGGTATTGCAGGGGGACCCCAGCCTCTGTCGTTCCTTGGTATCTTATAAGGCCATGTCCAGGGCGACCCACACAGCAAGGGGGAGGTTTCTTGGTGGAGCTACATGCTGTGACAGCGTCAGTACAGAGCGAGGGCCCCACACAGGCGGTAGCACCGGAGGTAGAGCAGCTGTTGGCTCAGTATGAGGAGGTTTTCCAGACACCGCAGGGGCTGCCACTACACAGAGATCATGAGCACGCCATCGTTTTGAGGGAGGGCGTGTCTCCCATTAGTGTGCGACCCTACAGGTACCCACATGTACAGAAGGACGAGATGGCTGGTAGAGGAGATGCTGCAGGCGGGGGTGATTCAGCCGAGCACTAGCCCTTTCTCTAGCCCGGTTTTGTTGGTGAAAAAGAAGGATGGCAGCTGGAGATTTTGCGTGGATTACAGGGCCCTGAATAAGGAGATGGTGGCAGATAAATTTCCCATTCCTGTGATTGATGAGCTGCTGGATGAACTCCACGGGGCAGCATGTTTTTCCAAGATTGATCTGAAGTCTGGGTACCATCAGATACGGATGAGGGCGGCCGACGTGCCAAAGACTGCTTTCAGGACTCACGAGAGGGCATTATGAGTTCCTAGTCATGCCATTCGGCTTCACGAATGCACCGGCGACATTCCAAGCCTTGATGAACAACGTCTTCCGACCTTTTCTGAGGAGATTTGTGCTGGTCTTCTTTGACGACATCCCGGTGTACAACCGCAGCATGGAGGAGCATATGGGGCATCTGCGAGCGGTGTTGCATGAGTTACAGGAGCAGCAGCTGTGTGTGAACAAGAAGAAGTGTCTGTTTGGACAGCCACAGGTGGAGTACTTAGGACACGTGGTGTCAGCAGAGGGAGTTGCAGCAGATAGGACCAAGATTGCGGCCATGTTAGACTGGCCAATACCTTCCACCTTACGGGGCTGCGAGGCTTCTTGGGCTTGACATGGTATTACAGGAAATTTGTCCAGGGATACAGCACGATTGCTTGGCCTCTTACCGAGCAGCTAAAGAAGGACAACTTTCACTGGGGCGAGGAGGCTACTAAGGCATTCGAGGCCTTGAAGCAGGTGATGACGTCGGTGTCAGTTTTAGCACTCCCAGATTTCAGCAGACACTTTGTGATAGACACCGACGCATCAGGGTATGGCTTGGGGGCAGTATTGTGATGCGACTAGGGCTTTTTGTGGGGATCAAAGGTAGGGTTTTTATGGCTTGTGGACTACTAATCTAGGGTTTAATAACGAAGAACAGATCTGAAATTAATATTTAATTGCTGGAAAAATAGATCTAGGGCTAAAACAATTATCTAGCAACTAGGGAATAATCTAGAGCAACTAGGAATAAAATTACCTTGATCAATTCTTCGATAAAAGCCATCATAGGGCCGGCCGGCCCCTTTAATGGGGGAGGGGTTAATAATTGTCTAATTACCCTATTGCCCTCCCCACTTGTGAGTAATCACAAGTTTGGGACCGGGTCCGTGTTGGACCCAAGTCGTCGCCTCCGATGGTAGACCTGCATCCCATGAGTCGGGCCCCCTTCTTGCCTAGCCGCCGCACCCCTATGAGCCGCATCATTACTCCCCCCCAAAAGTGCCACCTTGTCCTCAAGGTGGAAATCTGGAAACTGGTCGCGGATCACTGAAGCAGCCTCCCAAGTAGCATCGTAGTCGGGAAGGCCCCGCCAACGAATCCTCACCTCCTGAACCCCGCCTGCGGTCTGCCGGATCCCTGTCAACTCCTGAGGCTCCAGGAGCACCTCCATGTCATCTGTCAGAGTGGGTGGGAGAGTGGGTGACAGAGTGTGATTCCCGATGGCTCGTCGCAACTGTGAAATGTGGAACACCGGGTGAATGGTCGAAGTGGTGGGCAACTGCAGTCTATAGGCCACCTTTCCGATCTGAGCGGTCACCTCGAAAGGTCCATAGTAGCGGGCCGCTAGCTTCTCATTGCTCTGACGAGCCAAGGTCCTCTGCCTGTAAGGCCGAAGCTTCAGGTACACGCGGTCCCCAACCTCAAAGTGCTCATCTCGCCGGTGTGCATCTGCCTTGGTCTTCATGATTTGCTGGGCCCTCAACATGTGTTTCTTCAACTCCTCCAGGTATTTATCCCTCTCAGTCAAGTGCTCCTCTACCTGGGACACCGGCGTGGCTCCTCTGCTGTAATGTATCAACTGTGGAGGGTCACGGCCATATATGATCCGAAATGGGGTGCTCTGTGCTGCCGAATGGTACGAGGTGTTGTACCAATATTCGGCCCATGCCAACCACCTGGCCCACTGCCTCGGTGCCTCGGACGCGAAGCACCTCAGGTATGTCTCCACACTCCTATTCATCACCTCAGTCTGTCCATCTGTCTGCGGGTGATAGGCCGTGCTCCTCCGTAACTTGGTCCCCTGCATCTTAAATAACTCTTTCCAAAAGCTACTGATGAATACTTTATCCCGATCTGATACTATGGAGCCCGGAAACCCGTGCAGGCGAACCACCTCCCTCATAAAAGCTGCTGCCACCGTAACTGCAGTGTATGGGTGTCTGAGGGGTATAAAGTGGGCGTACTTGCTGAGCCGATCGACCACCACTAATATGGAACTGTACCCCTCTGATCGCGGCAACCCCTCAATGAAATCCATACTGATATCCTCCCATACGCGCTCTGGCAAAGCTAATGGCTGTAAGAGTCCCGCTGGTGCCATTGCCATATATTTGTGACGCTGGCACACGTCACATTCTGCTATCCGCTGAGCAATGTCTTTCTTCATCCCAGGCCAGTATAACTCCCTCGCCATCCGCCTGTAAGTCTGCTGTACCCCGGAGTGCCCCCCGATGGCGCTGCCGTGGAACTCCTGAAAGATCATGGGAATGTGGACGGACCCCCTGGGAATCACCAACCGGCCGTGGTATAGCAACCTCTGTCCCTCCATGCTGTATCCCTGAAAGTCCGAGGACCCCTGCTGCAGTGCCTCACGGATCCTCGTCAAATCTGCATCAGCCTCTATCTCTCTACTCAAGGGCTCCCAATCCAAGAGGACGGGTGCTGAGATGGCCGCGACCTCTGCAATCTCCTCGCGGCGCGACAAGGCGTCAGCTGCCTTGTTCTCCAGGCCTGGGCGGTACTGTATCTCGAATGTAAAATGCACCAGCTTGGAGAGCCACCTCTGATGTTCCTCGGTGACCATGCGCTGCTCCAATAAGTACTTCAAACTCCGCTGGTCGGTCCGCACTATGAACTTCCTACCCAACAGGTAGGGCCGCCACTTCTGAATAGCTAGTACAATCGCCATCAGCTCCCTCTCATAAACAGACTTCAGCCTCGCCCGTGCTGACAGGGTCTGGCTAAAGAAGGCAATCGGCCTCTGGTCCTGCATCAACACTGCCCCCAGGCCATACCCTGATGCGTCGGTGTCTATCACAAAAGGTCTGCTGAAATCTGGGAGCCCCAAAACTGGCACCGACGTCATCGCCTGCTTCAGGGCCTCAAATGCCCTGGTAGCCTCCTCGCTCCAGTGGAAGTTGTCCTTCAGTTGCTCGGTGAGAGGCCAAGCAATCGTGCTATATCCCTGGACAAACTTCCTGTAATACCCCGTCAAATCCAAGAAGCCGCGCAGACCCCGTAAGGTGGAGGGTACCGGCCAATCTAGCATGGCTGCAATCTTGGTCCTGTCGGCTGCAACTCCCTCTGCTGACACCACGTGTCCTAAGTACTCCACCTGTGGCTGGCCGAACAGACACTTCTTATTCGCACAGAGCTGCTGCTCCTGTAGCTCATGCAACACTGCTCGCAGATGCCCCACGTGCTCCTCCATACTGCGGCTGTACACCAGTATGTCATCAAAGAAGACCAACACAAACCTCCTCAGAAAAGGTCGGAAGACCTTGTTCATCAAAGCCTGGAATGTCGCCGGTGCATTTGTCAAGCCGAACGGCATGACTAGGAACTCATAATGCCCCTCGTGAGTCCTAAACGCAGTCTTTGGCACGTCGGCCGCCCTCATCCGTATCTGGTGGTAACCCGACTTCAGATCAATTTTGGAAAAATATGCTGCCCCGTGGAGTTCATCCAACAGCTCATCAATCACAGGGATATGTAATTTATCTGCCACTGTTTCCTTATTTAGGGCCCTGTAATCCACGCAGAATCTCCAGCTGCCATCCTTCTTCTTTACCAACAGTACTGGGTTAGAAAAAGGGCTAGTGCTCGGTTGAATCACCCCTGCCTGCAGCATCTCCTCCACCAACCGCTCTATCTCATCCTTCTGTACCTGGGGGTACCTGTAAGGCCGCACACTGATGGGAGACACGCCCTCCCTCAAAACGATGGCGTGCTCATGATCTCTGTGTGGTGGCAGCCCCTGCGGTGTCTGGAAGACCTCCTCAAACTGTGCCAACAACTGCTCGACCTCCGGTGCTACTGCCTGTGGGGGGTCCTCACTCTGTACCGACGCTGTCACCGCCTGTAGCTCCACCAAGTATCCCCCCTGCTGTGTGAATAGCCCTGGACATGGCCTTGTATGACACCAGGGAGCGACAAAGACTGGGGTCCCCCTGTAACACAACTGTCCTCCCCCCGTGCTGATACTCCATCCTCAACAGCTTCTAATTCGTCCTGGTCTCCCCGAGGGTCTGCAACCACTTCATCCCCAGGATGACATCTGTACTCCCTAGCTCCAAGGGCAGAAAATCGGCGACGATCTGCTCCCCCTGAACCGCCACAACCACTCCGCGGCAGACACCAGTGCTATGTGTCACCTGTCCTGTGCCGAGCATCACTCCATACCGCCCAGTGCCACTCATATGCAAACCTTGTGCCTCCGCCAATCTGCTGGAAATAAAGTTGTGGGTGGCCCCACTGTCGATCAAAACTATCACCTCCTGGCTACCCAACTGTCCCACCAATTTCATGGTGTGGTTCGGCGTGAACCCCACCACGGAATTGAGGGACACCTCTGCAAGGTCTAAGTGCTGGTGCTCCATCTCCTCCTCATCCTCTCCTGCCTCTAGGGTGATAACCTCGTCCTCTCCCTCATCGCCAGCTATCAGTATCTGGAGAGTCCGAGCGGCACATCGGTGTCCGGGGGTGAACTTCTCATCACATCGGAAGCACAGCCCCTTCAACCGCTTCTCCCGTATTTCAGCATCTGTCATCCTCCGCACTTGCCCCCCCACCGCGGGGCTCCTGTCTCCTGTCAGTACCGCTCCCAGCTGCGGCGGTCACCCCTTGGCCCGGGGTGGTCCCTGTAGTAGGTGCCGTCCTCTGCCCTGCAGTAGTCGCCTGACTCCTGAATGTGGCACACCCATGCCCCGCGGGCCCTCCGCTCTGTCTCCTGGTGATCCTCTACCTTCCTGGCCAGTGTCATCATCCCACGCAAACCAACGGGCTCGAACTGCCTCAGCCCCGATCGCACCATGGGCTTCAGCCCCTTCATGAAACAGCCCTCCAGAGACTCCTCAGAGACTCCCCGAACTCGGTGGCAGAGCGACTCGAACTTCTTGATGTAATCACCCACGCTCCCCTCCTGCTTCAGCGAGTACAGTCTCTCGAACACGCCGCCAGCCTGTCCTCCAAACCGCTCTGTCAAGAGCGTTGTAAACTCAGCCCAGGTCTGAAAAGGCTGCTGCTGATCTGTCCAACGGAACCAGCCCAAAGCCTCTCCCTCCAAGCAGACCCCTATCGCCCGAAGCCACTCCTCTCCTGGGACAGCGGACACCTCCAAGTACCTCTCCACCCGGTAGAGCCAGTCATCTGGGTCTCTTCCCTCAAAAACAGGCATCTCCAGCTTCCTCAGACGCCTCTCGCCAGCGAATCCACCTCTCTCCTGCGGCTGGAAACCTCCCCTGTGCTGGTATCCCTGTCGCCTGTCTGGAACATAAGCCTCAGCCCGCTCACGGTAGCCTCCCCCTGCACCATGCCCCTGCCAGTCTCCCGGAGGGTGCCCAAACTCCGCATGGTGGCCTCCTGGGGGGTCCTGGTACGCTCTCCAGTCTCCCGTAACCCCCCCAAAGGGTGGGGGCTGAGTCGATGGCCCCCCTGTGATCTGGTGGTGGCCTCCGTTCTGCTGAAAACCTCCGCTCGGTCCTCCAAAAGGCTGAAAACCCCCAAACTGAGCTCCACGGACCTTGGGCGGGCCCCCCCGGAGGTCGAAAAGTCGTCGAAACAGGTTGTTGGACCTCCTGGGGGGTTGGCTGCCCCCAGGGGTCCGGCGGGCCTCGGAACCCACCCTGGGGTTCGGCCGAGGCCCCCCAGGCTGCCGCCGGGGGCAGCCGGCCCTGAAAATGGGCCGGCGGGCCCCAGGCGGCAGCGCCTGGGCCCGCCGAGGCCGCAGGAGGGGCCGGCGGGTGCGGCCGCCCCTCCCAGGGCCCTGGCGGCCCCCCGTCGCCCCTCTGGGGGTTCGCCGGGCCCCCCAGAGGCCCCTGGGGGGTCGGCGGCCACCCCACAGGCTGCCGGCCTGCTGGGGTGCTTCCTCCGGCCCCCTTGTCGTCGTGGCGCGGCGGTGCGTGATCTTGGGGAGTCCTCCACGCGTGATCTCCTTGTTCGAAGCCCCCGTCTTCGTCTAGATCCGGTTCATCTTCAAAAAAAAATTGTCTTTTCCCTTTGTCCTTTGCCAAAGGTGGCTCCTTTTTGCTTGGATCCGCCTTTGGCACAAGATGAGCGGTCAACGCCGCTATAGCCTCCGTCAATTCCGATAGTTTCGCCTCCACGGATACAAATTTCTTCCCTTGACTCTCCTTCACCTCTTGTATCTCTCCCCGGATTTGCGCGGCTATTTCGGCGTCTTCTTGCCTTACGTCGATGAAACCATTGCTAATTTGGGCCTCCATCCGTTCAACTTTTCCTTCCAAAACTTCAATCCGCTCCGTGGATCGTGTGCTTGCCATGGATCAACCGCTCTGATACCAATTTGATGCGACTAGGGCTTTTTGTGGGGATCAAAGGTAGGGGTTTTATGGCTTGTGGACTACTAATCTATGGTTTAATAACGAAGAACAGATCTGAAATTAATATTTAATTGCTGGAAAAATAGATCTAGGGCTAAAACAATTATCTAGCAACTAGGGAATAATCTAGAGCAACTAGGAATAAAATTACCTTGATCAATTCTTCGATAAAAGCCATCATAGGGCCGGCCGGCCCCTTTAATGGGGGAGGGGTTAATAATTGTCTAATTACACTCTTGCCCTCCCCACTTGTGAGTAATCACAAGTTTGGGACCGGGTCCGTGTTGGACCCAAGTCGTCGCCTCCGATGGTAGACCCGCATCCCATGAGTCGGGCCCCCTTCTTGCCTAGCCGCCGCACCCCTATGAGCCGCATCATATTGATGCAGGACCAGAGGCCGATTGCTTTCTTCAGTCAGACTCTGTCAGCACGGGCGAGGCTGAAGTCAGTTTATGAGAGGGAGCTGATGGCGATTGTACTATCCATTCAGAAGTGGCGGCCCTACTTGTTGGGTAGGAAGTTCATAGTGCAGACCGACCAACGGAGTTTTAGATATTTATTGGAGCAGCGCATGGTCACCGAGGAGCATCAGAGATGGCTCTCCAAGCTGGTCCATTTCACGTTCGAGATACAGTACCGCCCAGGCCTGGAGAACAAGGCGGCTGACGCCTTGTCACGTCGCGAGGAGCTTGCAGAGGTAGCCGCCATCTCAGCACCGGTCCTCTTGGATTGTGAGCCCTTGAGTAGAGAGATTGAGGCTGATGAAGATCTGGCGAGGATCCGTGAGGCACTGCAGCAGGGGTCCGTAGACTTCCAGGGATATAGCATGGATGGACAGAGGCTGCTATACCACGGCAGACTGGTGATTCCTAGGGGTTCCACCCACATCCCCATGATTTTTCAGGAGTTCCACGGCAGCGCCATCGGTGGACACTCCCGGATACAGCAGACTTACAGGAGGATGGCAAGGGAGCTATACTGGCCCGGGATGAAGAAGGACATTGCCCAGCGGATAGCAGAGTGTGACGTGTGCCAGCGTCACAAAAATATGGCAATGGCACCAGCGGGACTTTTACAGCCATTAGCCTTGCCAGAGAGAGTCTGGGAGGGCTATCAGTATGGATTTTATTGAGGGGTTGCCGCGATCAGAGGGTTACAGTTCTATACTAGTGGTGGTCGATCGGCTCAGCATGTACGCCCATTTCATACCCCTCAAACACCCTTACACTGCAGTTACGGTGGCAGCAGCTTTCATGAGGGAGGTGGTTCGCCTGCACGGGTTTCCCGGTTCCATAGTGTCAGATCGAGATAAAGTGTTCATTAGCAGCTTCTGGTAGGAGTTATTCAAGGTGCATGGGACCAAGTTGCGGAGGAGCACTGCCTATCACCCACAGACAGATGGACAGACAGAGGTGGTGAATAGGAGTGTGGAAACATATCTGAGGTGCTTCGCTTCAGAGGCACCGAAGCAGTGAGCCAGATGGTTGGCGTGGGCAGAATATTGGTACAACACCTCGTACCATTCGGCAGCACAGAGCACCCCATTTCGGATCCTATATGGCCGAGACCCGCCACAATTGATACATTACAGCAGAGGGGCCACGCCGGTGTCCCAGGTAGAGGAGCATTTGACTGAGAGGGACAAATACTTGGAGGAGTTGAAGAAACACCTGTTGAGAGCCCAGCAGATCATGAAGACCAAGGCAGATGCACACCGACGAGATGAGCACTTTGAGGTAGGGGACAGTGTGTACCTGAAGCTTCGACCTTACAGGCAGAGGACCCTGGCCCGTCGGAGCAATGAAAAGCTAGCCGCCCGTTACTATGGACCTTTCGAGGTGACCGCTCAGATCGGGAAGGTGGCCTATAGACTGCAGTTGCCCTCCACTTCGACCATCCACCCGGTGTTCCACATATCGCAGTTGCGGCGGGCCATCGGGAATCACACACTGTCACCCACCCTTCCACCCACTTTGACAGATGACATGGAGGTGCTTCTGGAGCCTCAGGAGTTGACAGGGATCCGGCAGACTGCGAATAGGATTCAGGAGGTGCAGATTCAATGGCAGGGCCTTCCCGACCACGATGCTACATGGGAGGCTGCTTCAGTGATCCGCAACCAGTTTCCAGACTTTCACCTTGAGGACAAGGTGGCACGTATGGGGGGAGTAATGATGCGGGTCGGCACTTAGGGGGGACGGGCCGCACGAGCTTGGAAGAGGGTCCGGTTCGGGTCTACCATCGGAGGCGGCGACTTGGGTCCACCATGGACCCGGTCCCAAACTTGTGATTCCTCATAAGTGGGGAGGGTAAGAGGGTAATTAGACAATTATTAACCCCTCCCCCAATAAAGGGGCCGGTCGGCCCTAGGATGGGATTTATCGAAGAATTGTGCAAGGTATTTTATTTCTTAGAATCCCTAGTTTAATTCCTATTTGCTAATTAGTTGTTTTAGTCTTTAGATATATTATTCTAGCAATTAAATAGTAATTTCAGATCAGTTCTTCGGCATTTAAACCTAGATTAGGAAGTCCAAAAGCCATAAAAATCCCACCGTTGATCCCCACAAAAAGCCCTAATCGTATCAGCCTGTTGCCTCCTTTGCAGCCCCCTCCATCTACCTTTGAAAGAGATGATCAAGGCAATATAAAAGAGCGTCCACATTGCAAATCTTTTCCTCAATGTCACCCTTGCATTTGCCTCTGTGAGATCATGCAGGTTAATCCAATCAAATGCAAATACTATAGACATACTCCGTGTTATGCCTATAGACCTAATTTTGATTGTGTGGACCATACTTCCAGTCTGTGAACTGCGGGGAGTGTGCAAATTTAGCTTCTTTTTTGCTATAATTTTGGGAAAAAGATACAATTTATGGGTTTGTCTTTGCATAATCTCCAAAGCCAAGCCCATAAATCCGCTAAAATCCAACAACATTATCGTTTATTAGCTCAATATTACCCCTGCAATTTAGACCCACTCCATGTTATGAGAGGATTTACCAATGTGTTAGCCCATGAGCATGGCAACGTGCCAGTTTCCTTATGGACCATGCATAATAGGTGCCCTCAATTTTTTGTTTTTGTTTCAGGGTTGGATTATTCATGAAAAAATCGTATTAATTTCTACCCAGTTGGATAAAAAATGGCTCGACGATATCCTTTTCGACTAACCCTTGATTAAAAAACTTTATCGACTTAACTCTTGTTGCAACTGTAATCTCTTTATAGCCATCATCTGGACAAAGGGGAAGAAGATAAAGTTTTAGGCTGATTGTGAGCGACATGAAGAATCGTGCCTTTTACCGCTCTGTGTGTTTCTGTGCATGCGTGCACTTGCATGCTGTGGGTGCATCCGTCTCTATGTACCTGTGTGTATGCTTGTTTGTGAGATGATGTTACATCACACTCACTATCAGTTTAAAGTGCTCTATAGCATTAGACTATTTGGGCACCTATTTTCTACTCTTTTAACTAGCATGACCACCCCACGCTGTGTGCGGAGGAATGCATGATTGTAGGCAAGTGCTGAAGGAATCAATGAAATGCAGAGCGTAAGACATCAAGAGCGTAAGACATCAATCATCACCACAACTTGGATGACTACAACTTCGATAAGGAAAGCAAGAAAGTACCCAATAGTATTCATAGCCACAGATTTACTTATCCTACAAAAAATCAAACATAAGCAAGATCAAGAATACACATGCAAGAGTAGATTGTAACACTTTTGCTATAACCTATGGGCAAAGTCAACAATTTTGAATCAAATAAAATTCTCAACTCACGCATCTGCTTTTGTACATAATCAAACATTGTCAGAAGCATACGTATTAATGCAAGGGCATGTCGATATAACAATGATATAATCTACACACCATTCCAACAATTTTGGCCGTATGAGAAAGAGCAAAGCACCCAAATAATTAATAATTGAGAATTTATACGTTCACCAAGAATTAAACACAGTTGAAAGCAAGAACATCCATGTGAAGGCAGCTCAACTCCTGCAATTTTGCAAACTATTTTTGTCACCTTGACCCTAATTCTATAATCACTTAAGTGAGCAAACATGAATTAAAAAATTTAAGCGGTAAAAAGAAAAACTGAGGCAAAATCGAAGAGACATGCCTACAAACCGCAATGGAGAATAATGGTTCCAAATCGGTGATGACCTGTGAAAGCTCTGACATAACCATCCTTGCGGTGGGTTCCTTGCTCATCTTGCATTTGCATTCATAACATTAGGAGTGGGCGGATGTCGAAAGCAAACCAAATCAGTGATGTGTCGGTGCTCAGGCCTTTCCATCTGATTGATTGAGCAGTTGCAGAAGCTTTGAAGAAGCAGTCCTTCTCATTAGTTCCTTGCTTGTTTTTTTATCCAAACCCTATGATCAAAATGGATTTTGAAAGCAACAATCTCACAACCCCAAAAAAATCAAAGATTTTAGATTTTATCCCCTCTTCTCACTCGTACACTTACGGTTTTTTTGCACATCAAATAAACTCCTGTTCCATATGGGTGTTCGTAGAGGCCCATGAATAGCTTGAATCCGAAAATGCTTGAATAGTCCCTCCGACCAGGGGTGCAAACTCTTACACAGAACTTTCGGAAATAACCACACATCCTTCTGCACCTCAACCCCACCCAGGTTGAGCCCGCACCGAATCAAAACAGATTCGAAGAGCTGCGCTAGCACACCCAAGTGAGGGGCATGCTCAGAATACCGTTTTTGCTTCCCATGCATGTAATATTCTCTGTATAAGGGTCGAAATGATGAATTGGGGTTTGCACCAGACATTTTACCACCAGTATATAGATGTTTGAGCACCCTATTAATGAAATATAAGGCAGATTATAGAATTTCATCATACTCTATTAATATTGGGGTAGTCTGTTAATGAAACGTAAGGTAGATCATTAACTTTCACCAAGTTACACTTACAGTTAAGTTTTATTCTTTTCATGTCACCATAATTGTTTATGGCTTCATTCATTTAATCATGTTACTGATCATTCAAATGATTCTCAGAAAGAAAAGTCATGCATGGTTTTAAAACAGAACTCGCCTTCTCAGCCAAATCATTATGTTTTTGGAATCATGTAACTATGAATTTTGTTATAAACCACACCCGTCATCTATCTATGTTTCTGAAATCGTATAACTATGTTTTTGATATAGCCTTGTCCTTTATCCAACCGTATTTTTTCTTATTTGACCCTAAGTAATATTTGTTGAAATTTTGGGTTAATTTGCTAGTAGTTCTTGACAAACCTCTCATTTTGATATTAGTCCCTCACAAACTTATCCTTCTGAAATTAGTCAGTAACAATACAGTGCCCATCAATTATGAGTCCGTATTTGATCACATCTTTAGATAGACAATTATTTCTTTAACTCTTAAATGAACCATGCGAGGTGTCAATATGTCCCTGATCTTCTTCCTCCCTTCTAACCCAACAGTATACAAGATTTCTGATAGCTAAATCCATCATCGTGGCTATGAAATCCATGTTAGCCCATCTCCTGCAACTTTAGCCCCTCTCTCCCCTCTCCCTTTGTTCTTCTCCTTTCTGTACATCTTTGAATTCTACCATATTCATCGCGCTGTTACCAAAAATGTTATATTCATTAAATTTTCAGTATATTAGAACATAAATCATTTGGAAAAAGTGGTCGCTTAAGCTACCTCCAATGCTTTCTTGATTGACATGCTGTTAAAAGAACTCAAAGAAAAAATTGGTTGCTAAATAATTTTGTGTGATACACAAATTTTGTATATTATAATTGTTTAGACATATTCTGACAAATTAATCATATCAAAATATAAGCATGTTAAAACTCAATTTTAGCAGGAATGATCACATGCATCATTTGATGAACTGATATCCAGAAAATTCATTGGGTATTATCTACATGTTAATCGGCCAAAATTTGAGCATGCTAACACTTCACATATAGCAACTAATGAATTGATGTTCTAACTGGATATCATGCCAATAATTCACTTATAGAAACCAATGGATGATGTGCAGACATGATCCGAAAGAGGAACGGGCATGTATATATATGGATGGCAATTTTACCTGTGGGTACGGATACCCGTGGATACCTGCTGGTCGGGTACGTGTACAGGTAGACTTTATACACGCGGGTACGGGTATGTGTAGCCATTTTTTACCTGCAGGTAAACCTGTACGTGTGTATGTATATTATATCCATACCCGTGAGTACCGTATCCTGTCATTTTAATATTAATATATTACGTTATAGGGTAAATTACATATAAACCCCTATTACATATTTTATAAAAATAATGCCTAAACATATATTTGTAAGTATAATCAATGAAAATATATTGTTAAATGAAACAAAATTAAAACACAACTTATTTGATTTCAATTAGGAATTTCTAGGGTTTTCTCTTCGACCGTTTGAGTTCAACCTTTCCCATCTCCCCTTTCCCTCCTCCCTCCCCCCATCTATGGTGGCAATCCTTAAATCACGGGGAGATTTCTCTATCTTGCTCAGTCACATCGTCCTTTGTTGCAAGTTCGTCTGCTCCGCCGTCAACAAGGTATACAATTTTTTTCTACACCAAATTAATTTAAACACAAGTTGATGGTTGGCAATCTTCGCTTTCTCTATGATAAAAGCATGAAAACTTTGGATTTTCTTATTTTTCTTCTATGTCTTCTGGCTGAGTTGAAGGCTCGTAGTTGAGTTTGTTCTTGAATGTTATAATCTATTTGTTGCTACTTTTTAAATATAGTTTTCTAACATATATTGAGATCAATCCCATGCTTGAAAATTGGTTGTGGCGGAGAAAGAAAAATAACAGATTTACGAGGAAATTCAATAAAAAGAGCAAATCTCTTCAAGCAAAACAACAAAATTATTTCTAAAGAGAAAAAAGGACCAATAAAAAGAGCAAATCTCTTCAAGCGAAACAACAAAATAATTTTTTAAAGATAACAAAGGAAGAAGTCTTTGGGCATATTCTTATGCTAGTCATTTTACTCTTTATGCAAAATATCCACCAAACATCAGGCATAGTTTCTGCTTCTGGATGAGTAACGGGTATGGATACCCATACCTAGCGGGTATATGGATATCCATACCCATACCCTGTGGGTACACATGTATCCGTATACCTGACGGGTATGGGTACATGTATAAAAATTTACCAGTCAACGAGTACTGTTGACTATGGGTACGAGTATATGTATGAGTAAAATGAGCAGGTACGGGTATGGATAGTGCATATCCGTATTCGTCCGTCCGTCTTACTATCCCTAAGTATATATAATGCAAGTTTAGTATGACGAGGCGTAAAAATCATAGCATGGTAAAGCTGTATATGAAAGTATATAGGTAAGTAAATATTTTATGTATTCTGGGTCAATTATCTCGGAGGATGAAGATATCAAGAAAGATGTTGATAATAGAATCAAAATAGTTTGGTTGAAGTGAAGAGCCTAACATGAGTATTGTGTGATTGAAATATATAGTTACTGTTAAATGATAGATTTTATTGGATAACCATTAAACAACTTTATTATATGGTGCTGAGTGTTGGGATATCACCAATAAGTATGGATAACAAATGTATATGATAGAGATATGGATGTTACGGTGGATGTGTTGAAATATCAGAAAAGATAAAGAAAGAAACGAGGATATCCGAATGAATATATGCATGGTTTATATAGAAGATAGGATGCAAGAATTTTGCTTGGGATGGGTTGGACATGTATGTCGAAGCACAATTGAAGTGTACTTTAAAGAGAGAAAACATATGAATGTGAGAACAAGAGAAAGAGATATAAATCGAAGGCGACATGGACGTAAGTGATAAGAGGGGATATGGCATATTTTGGTTTTATGAAAAAGAAAGCTTTACTTCGTAATATGTGAAAAACGAGTATCCAACATCATGATCCGCTGTGATTTTAACTTGTTTAAGTTCATATATTATTTTTATTTTATATTTTATATTTTATATTTTTGGTATTATTTATTAATTTTACTATTATTATTATTTCTTTTTATTTTTATTAATATTATTTTATTATTTCTCTCTTTCTATTGAGTCTATGAAGACGACACTAAATTTTTAGGATGATGGTTAGGATGATGATGATGATTTCATATTTAATTAGCCCTTTTCGATCTAAACCACCTTAATATTTACCAATGTCATTTATTGCAACACTTTCCATGCTACACCATGAAACCGATGCTACACTTTCCATGCTACACCATGAAACCGATAGACTTTTGACTCTTGTCATCTTCCTTGCCAAATCAATCTTCTCCATGCGATCATTATAAAAAATTATTTACTAATTCTACACCATCTCCCTATATGTTGGACATTCCCTTTTATCTTTGTACTAGTCATAACCCGTGACTAAAGATCACATGGCATTCAAAAATATTTCATCAAAAAATTTCAACATATTCAAAATCTTAACCCCCAAATAAAATTTGTAGTTTCTTCAAAATCCTCCCAAAATTTTTTTGCAGCCATCCTCAAAATATTCTACCCAACAAATTTTTTAATCATATTCAAACTAAAATTTAGTTCACCTAGAGAATTTAGTTCTCCAAAAATTTTTAGTTTCCCAAAGTTTAGTTCCCTTCAGATTTAGTTTTTCCAAAATTTTAAATTAAAATTTAGTTCTCGAGAGAATTTAGTTTCCCATAAAAATTTTAGCCCCCCTCAAAATTTAGTTACGTACAAATTTAGTTCTCCCAAACTTTAAAATTTTAATCCTTCAAAATTTAGTTCCATTTTAGATTTAGTTTCCTCCCTACTGAAAACTCTCATATTAATCATTGATTCCTCAAGATTCAATTTCAGCTGTTATTCTATACACCCTTTTGGCCTAGTTAGCAAAAAGAGGCAAACGGGGGTGTGGGTGGCAATTTTGTAGAATTTTGGTTCCAGTGATATTTTGGTTATATTGGAAAAATCAGTACTATATGTATAGAGGCAAGGGTAATAAGAATGTCAACTGACATTTAGTGAAGAATTGATTGAGAATAAGAGTAGAACCCTTAGGGTAGTAGGAGAGTTCGGCTTTCTTTTGAATTGAAGCTTGTGAGAGCAGTCTTTCTTTCGAACGAGGCCAAATTATCCTTGTAATTTTCTCTTTATTAATAAAAATCATATCTTCACCTCAAATCCCTAAAGTTCTTTTCCAAATCCCTAGAAAATCCTAACAAATTTGTATCAGAGCGGTTCGATCTTGATGGCGGTGAGGAAAGTTGACGCCTTGAAAGAAAAATTGTGGAGCGAAGAGGAGATCCTCAAGAATCAACAACAAAAGATTGCAGAGAAGGTGGACAAGCTTGATGAAAGATTTTCGTTGATGGAGCTTTTGATGAAGCAGATGTGGGAGAAGATAAACACCCCTCCGCACGAGAAAGATGCGCCAAAGCTGAAACTGAGCAACAAAGGTAACAACTTAGATTTAGAGCAAAATGCATGATCTTTGGTGAATGAAAAGGAGAAAGTCGACGACTTTATACAAGATTCACCACCGAGCGGTGTAGATCTGAGGCGAAAGGCTAAATTTTTGGTTGATAGCAAAGGAGAAGTTGTCGTCTTGTGAAGATGAATAACCATTGGAGTAAGATCTAGGGCTTCACGGTCCATAAGAAGAAGTATCATGGGGCAGCGACCTCATATCTCATCGCCATGGACACCATAGTCTTTGGGCAGGCTGCCTGGGGGATGGCCAGTCCAGGGCAGACCATCTTGGACCTAGCAGCCCCTGGGCAGGCTGTCTTAGGGCATGCATGCCCAGGGCGGGCAGCCTTGAGGCCCATGAGCCTCAGACGGGCCGCAGAGGGGCTTACGGTCCTGGGCGGCGTTCCAGGGGCCCGCAGGCCTTGGGTTGTAGATAGAGACCTTACTGGGTCTCATCGACGGTGCTTTGGGTGCGGTCGGCCTTCAGACGACCTTGGTGATCCCCGTAGCTTCTACTCGGACTTCGAGAAGGGTGTTGGAGACCTTGGGTGGCCCGACGACATGAGCCCTCGATTGGTCCATAGGAGGCCCGTTCGGGACAACAACGACGACCGAGAAGGTTTTTGAGGGTTCAACGAGTATAGAGGAGATAAGGTGGACAACAACGATTGCAGAGAAGGTGGACAAGCTTGATGAAAGATTTTCGTTGATGGAGCTTTTGATGAAGCAGATGTGGGAGAAGATAAACACCCCTCCGCACGAGAAAGATGCGCCAAAGCTGAAACTGAGCAACAAAGGTAACAACTTAGATTTAGAGCAAAATGCATGATCTTTGGTGAATGAAAAGGAGAAAGTCGACGACTTTATACAAGATTCACCACCGAGCGGTGTAGATCTGAGGCGAAAGGCTAAATTTTTGGTTGATAGCAAAGGAGAAGTTGTCGTCTTGTGAAGATGAATAACCATTGGAGTAAGATCTAGGGCTTCACGGTCCATAAGAAGAAGTATCATGGGGCAGCGACCTCATATCTCTTCGCCATGGACACCATAGTCTTTGGGCAGGCTGCCTGGGGGATGGCCAGTCCAGGGCAGACCATCTTGGACCTAGCAGCCCCTGGGCAGGCTGTCTTAGGGCATGCATGCCCAGGGCGGGCAGCCTTGAGGCCCATGAGCCTCAGACGGGCCGCAGAGGGGCTTACGGTCCTGGGCGGCGTTCCAGGGGCCCGCAGGCCTTGGGTTGTAGATAGAGACCTTACTGGGTCTCATCGACGGTGCTTTGGGTGCGGTCGGCCTTCAGACGACCTTGGTGATCCCCGTAGCTTCTACTCGGACTTCGAGAAGGGTGTTGGAGACCTTGGGTGGCCCGACGACATGAGCCCTCGATTGGTCCATAGGAGGCCCGTTCGGGACAACAACGACGACCGAGAAGGTTTTTGAGGGTTCAACGAGTATAGAGGAGATTCAGATTAGGGCGACGGTGACTGGGAGTACGACTGTGGAGTAGAGGGAGGCAAGTGTATAGATCTTGTTGCACAGTAGGATGCCTACTGGCAATTTCATGTTGGTTAGCTTAGAGGGAGAGCAGGACATGAAAATTTTGGCATATTGATAGAAGAGTTAGGAAGCTAAAGATGTCGATATTCGAGGGGAATGATCCTTACGGATGGATTTACCATGCATAGAGACATTTCTCGGTGACCTGCTTGATGGAGGAAGAAAATCTGATGGTGGCCAACATCTGTTTGGAGGGAAGGCACTGGCCTGGGTTCCAATGGTGGGAGCAGAAATAGACTTTCAGATCGTGTGAGGAACTCAATGACTGTTTACTAGATCGGTTTCGAGATACACAAGGGAGAAATTTACACGAGTATCTCATTGCCCTTACACATGATGGTACCATCAGAAAATATCAGGGAGGTACGAGATGCTCTCGGGCCGAGTTAGGGGGATCCTTTAGGAAATGATGGAGAAAATTTTTTATGAAGAACCTGGAGGAGAGCATCAGAGTTGAGCTGCGTATACTGAGGCTAAGGGGGCTTGGAGAGGCTATGGAGCTAGCCCAAATGACGAAAGACAGAATCAATGTGATGTGGACTGCCAATGGAACGATAAGCGGGGCCATATCCTGCACTTATGTCATGACAGAGGTTCAGAAGTCTCAGCCAGTGGTGGGTCAGACAATTCAGGAGAAGAGTAGTGAATCTCCAACAGATATCAGGTTTAAGCATCTCACGTAAAAGAAAATCCTGCACAGGTGTGTCAAGAGATTATGCTTCAGATGTGACGAGAGTTTTGGGTGTGGACATCATTACAGGGATTGTGCTCTACATGTATTGATCGTCGAAGAAGATGTATGCACATCAGCTGAATAGGAAGATCCAAGAGGGGACGAGCATCCCATTTGGAGTATCGTAACCATACATTTCATGACACCACCTTGTAGATAATGTGGTTCTTTGGGGACGAAGTAATGATGCGAATGGGGGGTGCGGGTGGAAATTTTGTAATACTTTGGGTCCATGGGACATTTTTGTAATGTTTGAAAAATTAGTACTATATGTATGGGGGCTAGGGTAATTAGAATGTCATGTGGAATTTGGTGAAGAATTGATTGAAAATAGCAGTAGAATCCTTAGGCTAGTGGGATAGTTCGGCTTCCTTTTGAATTGAAACTTGGGAGAGCGGTCCTCCTCTCAAACGACCAAATATCCTTGTACTTCCCTCTTTTATCAATAAAAATCCCATCGTTCCTCCAAATCCCTAAATTTCTTTTCCAAATCCCTAGAAAATATCAACACAAACCCATTCAAAACATCCATCAATTGTATAGTAGATGTTAGTGTTTTATCTACTAATATATAGATCTCACATTTTCTCCTCATCTTGTGGTCCCACCTTACTTTTTGGTCTTGAATGTTGGGCTAGTGAAGTATTTTCTTCTACTATTTGAGAAGCAAGTTCTTGGGTATTGTGGAATTCGTATTTCTTTACCTGGTATTAGATCGAAAATGGTGGCAGCTGTCTTGATTCCCTTAATGAACAAGAGTTGTATATCAAAGATAGATTTGGGCGGTTGCAGTGGTCTTCGCATCGAACTTCTAAAACAATTCCAATTACAAGATAAAATGGATATGCTTGGAGTCTTATCTTGCAGGTGGAGATCTGTGGGAGGTAAGAGATACCAACCGGGTGGCTCCAATGGATACCGAGGAGAATGCGAATGCCCTGAAGAAGTAGAAGATGGTGATGCGAAGGCAGATATCATCTTGAAGAGTACCATCTCGCATGATATGTTCAAGCATGCTATGTGATGTAAATCTGCCTTCGAAATTTGGAGGACCTTTGATGGGTTGTTCAATATAAAGAGCATTGCTTGGATGCAATCTTTGAGAATCAACAGGATAATACAAAGAGGCCGATCTATCCATTTTGCAATATTTCTTAAAGCCTGAGAACCTTCATTGGGATATCTTCATGCTTGATCCGAAGGAGCCGATTTGATAGTCTGGAATGAATAGCATGTAGGGACTAGATGAGAATTATATTTCATATGTTTATGTATTCAAGGATAGGATCATCATCCGATTTTGACATAGTTTGAGAATCTTCTTTCTTGTCTTTGGTTTATCAAATGGCTGGGTGTTCTCATTTTGGGAGAGAGGCGAATGCTCTCTTTTCTAACAAGAACAGTTCTCACGACAATGGGAAAAGACACATGATGCAAAGAGACTAAGAGAATGATTTTTTATCTAAACGTGATAAAAAATTGGGAAGGTTCAAGCTGTTTTTGATGAAAAAATAAATAAGCACATTATTCTGAATAATGCATTATCATAAAAGGTTAGAACCTGGTACTGTTGTTGAGAAACATGGTGGCTCCAAGGAGGAGAAAGAGTGGAGAAAATACTTAGTGACGGGGGCAGCTACATTAGGTGCCAGGGCTTCCTTTAATTTTGAGCATGATTGGATCATCAATTTGGGAGGTGGTCATCTCACTAGTGATGCTTCCAAGTTCTCTCCAAAATTATAGTGGCAATGATGTTAACATCACATTAAACAATACTTATCCATCCGATAGTGAAGGAAAATAGTGTTACTATCAGTAACAAAGGCGATCCCATCAATTTGAAGAGCGTTTATTAGGTGCTTGAGATGAAGAAAATCTCTTTTCTATGTCTAGTGCCGTGGATGCCTCTTATTGTGGTTTCCAAAGATGTACAGCTTCTTCGGACTCTTTTTAGTTTGCAGGCGGATGTCACCTACATCGTTAAGAGGGTGAAGATTTGTATGTTCTCTTATTTTCAGCTGCATGTTTGGCAAGAGTAGCTCAAAATGATGGAGCTTCTATTTGGCATGCATGATTTGGGCACTTAGCATGGACAAGTTGTAGATTATGGTTTCTAATGGACTCCTAAACGTCAATTGTTTTGTTCTGATGATGTATGCGAAGGATTGATACTTTGGAAAGGCATATCACCTTTTCGTTTGTTGGGTTCTTCTCTAGATGTGAAGCTTCATGCATTCATAGCCATTTGGTGGGTTCGTGTTACACTCTTTTCTCTGCCGGGTCTCGCTACATCTGCTCGTTGTAGATGAATTTTCAAGATACACTTGGGTACCTTTTGTTACGAGAAATTGGACGCGTTCTCTAAATGTTCTGGAGTTTAAGGAGACAGTTGAAGAGGTGTTTAATTTGAAAATTAAGGAGGATGCTTAATTTTAAGATTTTTGAATTTGCAGACCGACAATGATGAGAAGCTTACATCTTGTGAGTTCTTTTGTCGGAAAAATGGCATTAAGAGAGCTCTCTTAAGAGCGATAAGTTATTTCATCTGGGAGATAGTTGTGTGGAAACACCACAACAAAATGACAATGCTGAACGAAAGATTCATCATTTCGTGGAGACATGCAAGGTTGGTTGTATGCTAACAATTTACCCAAAGCCTTATGGGTGGATGGTTGTATGGTATGTATGGTTTATGTGATCATTAAGGTTCCTCTAAGTCCGATTAAATTGAATCCCTTCTAAGTTGATGTTTGTAGTGGAAGCCTACCATGAAACATTTAAAGCGTTTGGTTTGCCATGCCTTGTTCATGTTTTTGGTTCTCAAAGAAGCAAGATGGGTGCTAAGGCGAGGTGTGTTTTCATTGGTTATGATAGAAGAAAGAAATGTTGGAAGTATATGGGTATGAAGAGGCAAGCTTGTTGTTTCTAGAGATGTTGTCTTTAATGATGCATCCTGTGTTCTAAAACAAGTTATATGCGGCCGTATATAAGAAGGCGGCCTTCGACCGCATGGAAAATTAGATATGCGGCCTAATTATGTGATCGGCCACATAATCGGCCATTTAAATGTTATGCGACCGCATATGCGAATATGCGGATGCATAATCAGTAACTAAAAAATCCCAACCCGTTAAGAAACCATACCCGTTAAGCATAACAATCAGTTTTTTAATTTCAAAGTACTTGTGTTTGAATGCTTTTAATTTGGACATAAAACTTAATATTATGTTTTGTGTGTATATTGCTTTAGACGTTAGTCTTTAGTTATTTTATGTATTGATCGTCTTGATGGTGCTGATATTTTAGTATGAATTAATTTATATTTTTGATAGTTGATATGTTTTTTCTTTGTTCCTTTATTTTAAGATTTTTTTAATTTAATACACACACATATAAATTTATAGCTTATTTATTTACTAAAATATTCATTTTCGCATAAACCGCATAATCCGCATAATCGGCCGCATAATTCGCTTATGCGCTATGCACTTCTAGACCGCATGCATAATGAAACCGCCTTTTATAACACTGGATGCATCCGCTTATTTTGTTTCGCAAAGTCCATCAAATGACATGAGTGGGGGTGACAAAGTGAACCTTATTTTGTAGGTGACTGCTAGTTTGTCGATATCTTCTGGTGCTTCACCATCTGGAGCTCCTCTTTGGTGGAGGAGCAACATGAAATGGGATCAGAAATTGCTCTGGTTGCGATTCATAAGAATACTGGAGCTTCCTTCTCCAAGGCTTGAGCCTTATCAGCAACCTATATACAAGTCGTGAATAAGTGGTTGACTATATATGCTCATAATGTCATTCCTTGATCCCTTGTGGAAGGTCGTTACTTTCCAACTCATATGCAATGAATGTGGTGCAATTCGAAACAACTCATTTGAATTTGGCAGCATATTAAGATACAAACACATTATCCTTCATAGTTGACATGAACTGTAACTTTATCGATGGGCAAGTACAGACAACTACTCACCATAAAACAAGCTTACATATTCATTCCAACTTAAGCTCATGCACCTTTGACCTAGCATTCATGACTTAAGCTCATGCACCTTTGACCTAGCATTCATGTCATCATCTTTTACCAATGAGCTGTCTCCCCTTCAAGCATGATGGATGAAATCATGAAATTGCAGTCTTTTGCCTATGTGATAGATCTAGCACCTCAAACCACCTCTCTGTATGGTCGGTCCACCCAAGTGCCAACTACCATACGATGAGATCTCCCTTGACGGATGGGACATCCTCTTAATCACCTCATAGTTTCAATTGGCATTTGAGTCGACCACAACAGTTTAACATTCTAGTCTAGGGTTATGAGGATCAGATTTCAAAGTAAGAATCCATGGATTTTAAGGGAGGTTCTGATTGTCGTTAGGAAGTTCTTACCTTTACTTTACAAAGTCAAGGTGAACCCACCTTGAGTTTGAGGGGGGATTTTAAGCAATCGTGTGTTGTAAGAATAGTCCATAATAAGTTGGGCCTCTATCTAATCTATGAGCTTAAGCTTTTGAGTTAAAGTGTCTCAACCTAGACATTAGTTTTACTCATCCTGGGACCTTCAAACTAGTTTAAGACCACCGATAGCTTCCATATGCCATTGACTTCCAATTTCTTTTTTGGTCCTTGCTATGAAATCCTTACCACCCAGTCTCAGGCGTGCCCTAAAATTGTCCAATCAAGCTCCTTGTGGATCACAAACTAGGGTTGCTGTGCACCCTCCTTTTTGCTATTGTTCTCTCTATCTCCTCTTGCTTTGCCTCTTTCTATTTTTCGTTTTCTCCCTCCATTCGCAGAAGCAGTCTGCCTGCTAAATTCCACATCCAAACAAATTTCCATCTCCAGCGATTACCTTTAATTCTAATTAATGCAGAATATGGAATTAAGCCTTCAAATATTCAATAATAATGATTTGGTCAAGGATTTGATCAAGCTTCACTCTTTTAACCATTCCGTTTTAGGGAATTGCAGTTCAATCCTGTTTATTACTTCTATACACATCGTTAATAATATTGTAGGTAGTATATATTATATTTAATTTAATAATTATAAATAAGAGGGAGACAATCTAAGGCTGGTACATTATATGTCAGGGGTTTTACCACTTTTAGAGAAAATGCTAGAGAAGGAATGGATCTTATTCTTTGCCATTTATTTCTTCACCATTTGTGTTATAATCGAATGCAGCCTCTACAGGTCTCTCACTTACTCCTGCAATGCCTTGTTAGATCTCCATTTCAAAACAGTAAGACACCAGTTGAAGAAGATATAATATTTGATGATTGTAGTTACCTCCACACTAGGAGTTTTGGATACTTTCCAATCTCCCAGTGTGCAGCAGGAATTATCACTCCAGTTTCTAGCTGGAATCAGGCATCTCTTCAAATTTATGGCTCCTGTGTGATCTCTGTCCTATTCAAAAAGCAAATCACTTTGTTTCCTTGTTCTTTACTATAAAAATAAGAACTTAATGCCAACTCCCTTACTCCCAATTAGAGCTCGGATTTTAATGTCATGGAGTTGGTGTCCTATTTTAAAAATCCTTTTCCATATAAATTGAAAAAAAACCCAAATCTTAATTCAGTTAAATGCAAATGGTATATGCTCAATTCCCAGTGTCATGACTTTCTTAGATAATGATTAAATGGCAAGCTCATCATCTTACTAACAATAATTTTGTAAAATCAAAATGCACCGAGGTCTAAAATTTTGTGTAATCTTCAATTTTACTTCACGTGCATTTGCAAGTGCCTAGAAATCTAATCCAAACAATGTTTTGGGGGACATGTTCATGAATAGTTCATTGAATGCTTTCTCTTTTGCGCAGTCTTATTGATCAGAAACTCTCTCATAACAACTTTACCTATACTTGGATGCCACAGTTTTAGGTCTCCCTGAGTTAGAGTGGCAACCTGTAATTATTTGTGTTGAGCACGGCATGTATGTATTTTTAAATGCACAGATGTCATGTTCCTGCCAATTGCACGCTGCATGCATCTATGACAACTGACATCGTATCTTTCTTTCTAAGCAGGACATTGGGAAAGCCATTGTAAAGACTCGGCGCATAAACAATTCAAAGAAACCCACGAAGACCACCTCTCAATCCTAGATGTTTCGCTTGCATGGAAATTTGAGGAAGAATATGACATTCACACCCAAGGGAGGTCATGCGTGTAAGCTCCTCTTTCACAATGTTTAATACCCTTGTTTTAAATGTTTGCGATAATTCTCCAGGTTTTGTACCTACGGATTACTTCCTTTCAAATCAGTTGAGGAATTTTCCGGTTTGTAAAGTTAAGCTCAGTTCATGGTATCTGATTTTTGACCCACTCAGGTGCCAGAAATACTTTCATAGGCTCTTCAGTGGAATTCATGCTCAGGCTTGGGATATTTTTAAATTAAAAAAAATTGAGATATGTTTGTCAATTTTCTCTTCATTAAAGTTTCCTGATAAATTCAAAACACCATTTGCAAAGTAGGGTTTGATGGAGTTTGAGTCCTAAGATTTTTATATACTGACCTTTTGGAAACTGGGATTTGTCTGGAAAACTGAAGTTTGGAGGCCAAGGGTTTGAAAAAATTTCATCTTACACCAGAAACCGAGGTTTGTACGAATGCATGTCTTGGTTTCATTTTAATTTACACCAAACCCTTCGATTACGAAATTGTGTTGTCAAACTAGGACCTACGGTTTGGCTATTGCACTTTGCAAGTTGAGAACTGAAAGGTTTTTGAGCTTGTTATACACCTAT
Source organism: Scilla litardierei (assembly GCA_030789695.1). Lineage (NCBI taxonomy): Eukaryota > Viridiplantae > Streptophyta > Magnoliopsida > Asparagales > Asparagaceae > Scilla > Scilla litardierei. The sequence continues at coordinate 23,605,018 of CM061135.1, forward strand.
GCATGGCTTGGGGTTATTTATATTTTAGGCCTAAATTCGGCCCAAAAGCCCGTCAAAATCAACGCATCCAATTAAACCCATAATGCGGCCCATGCAGCTACGAGCAGATCAAATGTAGAGGTCCCTTCGTAGGATGTCACATCAAGACCGACGAGTCTCATCAAAACCAACGGTCATAGTTATGGGAGTTGCCACGCGAACTTACCGTTCTACTCTCCAGCACAATCAGAATTACACTTGATTACAGTTTTGTCATTTAAATTTTCTTCGCAGTGTATAACAAATTTTAATTTCCAAATTGTTTCGTTGTACGCGGTGAGTAAAATGACGATCGCTGGTGGACTCCCTAGCCTCGCTGCTGCCGTTGGAGCTCTCCTCGATCTGCTGACGGTCGGCGTCATCTCGGTCCTCTTCCTCTGCCTCAGTCCTCTCGGTCGGCGACCGGCACCGCCGGTCCTTCCTCCTCCTCCTCAGTCCCACACAAACGACAACCACCCTCAATTTTGAATGTCGTTCCTGGAACTTCCCACCGGCACCGGGGTTGACGGGGCGCTGGTGGTGAACTCGGCAAGGGATGGTGTTTGCTTCTTCTTCTTCTTGGTGATTTTGGCGGTGGCGAAAGCAGAGACGGGAAGTCGGTGGATTGGTGGGAGTCGGAGGGGAAGCCATTATCTAGTGTTGGGGGAACTGCTGCTGCATCGTGTTCCTCGGATTCGAGGGCCCAAGCAGCTGGTTTCGACCATGCCGAAACCGTTGCCATAGCTTGGGGAGGGGGCAGTAAATTTTGAATGGCAAGTTTGTAAATAAGTGGAGTAAAAAGGTAAGTGCGCGTAGCAACTCCCTGGAGTTATTTCTTTGATCCGTGTCCTTTTCCGGCATGAACTTTGAGAACCAAACCGAGGTAGTTGCAAGCAAAAATCGATTCATTAATGACGGGGAGCTCCAGCCAACTTAAACCGAGAATTTGCCTAAAAGTTCGATTGTCCAATAATCATGTCCGAGTACTACGAAGAAAGCGTAGTGGAATTAGAATAGATTATACCAATATTTAGGTGGAGATCGCCTTCATCAACCTCTCTTTCACTCTACTCCGACAGCTGTGAGCATCACCACCGCCGACGTGTCCACCGCCCGATTGGTCGGGCCCGAGTCTTCGTCATGGCCGGCCTAACATAGCCGAAAGCTTTCATGCCAGGAGATCTGGTTCGACTGAGACCTGAGATTCGTCCATCAGTATCAGAGTCCAAACATGTTTGATGACTTGCCTATATGTAGGATCGCTGGCGAGGCAGCAATCGATGTTCTTTGCTTGCAGCTGCCCATGATTGCGATGGTCGGATGGCGATCCAACGAAACATGGTCGTAAGACTCGTTCATTATTGTTCTCGCGGTATCAGTTGGATCATTTCCATTGGTTTGTCCTCGAGAAGGATTGATTTTGATTTATACCTGAAAACGTATAAAAAAAGAAAATTTTACGCAGCTAGTATTTTATCGATAAATTTGAAGAAAAAAGGGGAAAAAAAAAACGAAAACTACTTGCAGTTATGGCAACAAATAGCTGGAGGCATTCTTGTCGAGAGCGTGGGTGGATGGAGATTTTGTAATTGACAGGAGATTTCTTTTAAGTGATACTTTTGGGCTGCGGCCCACCGCAGCTGGGGCCAGCCAAACCCGATAGTGGGGGCCCACATCGTACGAATCTTAAAGCTACACGTGCCCTCTGGGACAGTCCGAGAGCAACTTGAGAGGTTCGCCGGACCAAGCTACGAGCACCGGCAAGCATGGAACCACATGACGACCCTAGTAATACACGGCTGAGGTTGGCTCATTTAGCAGCCGCGCTCAACAAGGACGACCCTAGCGGTACACGGCTGAGGTCGGCTCATTCACCATTTGCCACTAGAGGACTGCCCTTTTGACGAGGTTGGCCACCATAGCTATCCTACAAATCCAGGCGACGTGCTCCCCAACAGTCGCCCGACTTACTCTCCAGGCCATTGCGTGTAGAGCGAATGTCAATGTCATTTAATTGCCTGCGTAATAGAATGCCTAATCTAGGGAATCAGTTACACACGTAATATCTAGGATTGTCATAACTATCCCTGACGTGGCGTAATTGGCCCAATCTCTACATAAACAGCAAACAACATCATCAGCATATACACGAACACTCATGCTCGAACCCACACACCTATTTCCTCCTGCTTGAACTAACTTAAGCATCAGAGCGGAAGCCTACCCTCCGATCCTCTGACACTCTTCCCTATCTTTTAGTCACAGGAGAAGGAGGCCGACCTGGCGATACCCTGTCCAGTCTCTCTATTGCTAATTTCACGCATCAACAGTTGGCGCTAGAAGGAGCGACCTTGTGCATAACTCTTGTTGCATAGGCCCTTAACCCAGCTTCCACTTCAGTATCTTCTATAGCAGCACCTTTCTCCATGGCAGAAGGTTAGAAAGAACGCGGGTGGCGATCACAACGGCGTGGTTGAAACATATACCGAAGAGGATAGCCGGCCCGCTAATGTTGCACCACCAAAAGCTCCTGCCACTCATATAGCGACCGATTTCCAGGCTCTCGTGGTAGAGATCCACGAGATGCAAGAGATCCAGGCCCCTCGGTCCAAGAACAATGAAGTTTTGCAGGAGATGGTCCAAGATCTGGTCCGAACAAGGTCCAATGTCTCCCAAGAGAGCTTTAGCCATGCTGCGCTCCCCTCCAAGGGAGCACATAGAAGAGAAAACACTTAGGAGACGCAGAGCTCCAGCACCGATGAAAGGTTGGAGATCGGTGACCAAGAACACTGCACGTGCATGGCGAAGGCTGCAACCATCTGACACACCAAAGGTCCTGTGCCCAACACCAAGGATGACATGCGCAAGTTCAACCAAGGGAAGAAGGGTGAGAATCTGATCTTATGCAAAACGATCAACGAGAAGTGCACACAGTTCAGCCTTCAGCGGTTGAAGAACAAGTCACCAACATATAGAGACAGATCGACAAGCTTATGGCGAGGGGACCTCGGTCCCCATGAGGACTTGATCACCTTCTCTACCTCGTCGCTCACAGTGGCCATTGCCAGCACACCATCCCCGTGAAAATACACCCCACCCTCTGCAGATGATGTGGCATGATATGCTCGGGTAGGCGACCTTGTGGAGCACCTGGAGAACTACATCAATCACATGGAGTTAAAGGGCCACTCCCCCCAGACCTAATGTATCAAGCACTACCGAGCTGCCGTACAGGAGTTGCCAAGCAATGGTTTAGGAACCTCCTTAAGGGGTTGGTCAGCTCCTTTACTGACCTCCGAAGGAAGTTTCTCTCCAACTTTGCAGCTTAGAAGGTCACGAAAAGATATCCCGAGTCCTTAGCCTATATCAAATAGGTGCCTTAAGAGTCCAACATGGCCTTCCTAGCCCGCTTCAACTAGGCCACATGGCCGTAGATGTTTGTCTTGACGACACCATCAAGATGACCCTCTTATGGGGTTTAGGGATGGGTCAGACCTAAAGTTTGAGATATGTAAGTAGCGGTCACCGACATTTGATCACTTGGTGAACTGCATCAATAAGTTCATCACGACAAAGGAAGGTACTCTCAGAAAAGATCTGACCTCGACCGGGATACTTCACACAAGCGCCTCAAGCAAGAGTAGTGCTCCGAGCTCCCTCAGGGAAGCAGAGGCAGATCCAAGTCTCCTGAGGTGATGCGAGTTTACACTACCCTGTCAGTCATGCTGTTGAAGATCTTAGCCAAAGCGACAAAGGAGTTCGATCCTTCACGCCCTTTGCTGGACCATCCTAGGATGGATATGACCAACATATTATTGATGACAGTCTCTATAAACAGGTTGAGCGCCTCATCTAGAAGGGGCGTCTCCGAGAGTACAAAGTTTGTGTCAGGCATGATGCCAGAGGGTCACAGAACAAGGACAAGGTGAATGCCAGCCCATCTGATTTCATTGACCTCATCTTCTCCCTATCACCACAGTCGGCTGCAACCTGACCCAGCAATCCAATCACGCAGAAAAGAACCTTGTTCGCTGATGCACATCCCCCTGACTGACCTCTACTCAATTGTCACGGAGCAGGCCTCGAAGCAACTCAAGAATTTCGAGGACCCTCTACTTTTCACAGAGGGTGAGGCACAAAGAATTTAGTAGTCATACAATGATGCCATTGTGGTCAACTTGTGGGTTGCTAACCATAGAGTCCGGCACGTCCTGATCGATAACGAGAGCACTGTTGACATCCTATACATGGACATATTCCAAAAGTTCGGGATACTTGGTAACATCATGCAGCCCATGCATATAAACCTTTTTTGGTTTCATGGGAGCCCAGATGGTCTCAGAGGGGATGGTCTCCCTTCAAGTGGAGTTCGGCACACCACCCTACCACCAGGTGCGTAATGTCCACTTCTCGGTGGTCAACTGCCTTGGGGCCTTCAACGCCATTATATGGCGACCAAACTTCAATGCCATGCAGGTGGTGACCTACACCTACCATCTCCTGGTCAAGTTTCCCACTATGCTCGGAGTTGGGATGCTAAGGGAAATCCAGCTGGAAGCTAGGGAGTCCATGCTCCTGGTTAACAAGGTGGTCGCCTCCCTTCTAGTTCAGACTGTTAGCTATGCTAGGGATCATTAACCTCGGGCCATCCATGCTCAATCATATGATCGAGCTTAAATATACCATAATAGACGAGCTCGACCCTTGAGGGAAGCCTGAGCACGAAAGAGCCGCTTTGGTGGAAGAGGTAGAAGCCATACCCCTCTTATAATCTAACCCAACTCAGATGGTACATATCAGGTTTGCCTTACGTCCTGACCTCCAAGCGGTTATCATCAACGTCCTCCAATGAAACAAGGGTATTTTTGCCTAGTTTCTTACAAACATGCCGTCCATAATGTCAGGAGTCGTGGTCCACATGCTCAACATTGACCATGACGTGCCTTTAGTCTGCCAAAAGAGATAAACCTTCAACACTGAGAGAAGCCAAGCCATTAAAGAGGAGGTGGACAAGCTCCTTACTGCAGGCTTCATCAAGGAGGCAATATATCTAGAATGGCTAGCCAACATCGTTATGGTAAAAAAGGTGAATGGGAACAGGTGAATCTGTATTAATTTCATAGACCTAAACAAGGCCTACCCGAAAGACAGTTTCGCACAACCACGGATCAATCAACTCGTTGACACCACAGTCGGTCATGAGCTACTAAGCTTTATGGATGCCTACTCCAGCTACAACCAGATCCACATGCACAAGCCTGACCAAGAGCATACATTAGTCTTGCAAACCGAGGGCTGTACTACTACAAGGCGATTTCCTTCGGTCTAAAGAATACTGAGGCCACATACCAATGCATTGTCAACAAAATGTTTACAGACCAGATCGGCTGGACCATGGAGGTTTGTATCGATGACATGCTGGTCAAATCTCTAGAAGCAAACAACCATATGGCTGACCTGGAGGAGACATGCACCATACTATCGAAGTATCACATAAAGCTCAACCTGAGCAAGTGTGTCTTCACCGTAGCATCCAGAAAGTTCCTGGGCTTCATGGTCCACCACTAAGGGGTTCAGGCGAACCTAGAGAGGATCAACACAATGATCAACATACAGTCTCCTACCAGAGTGAAAGACATCGAACGCCTCACGAGACGGGTGGCTGCTTTCAACTGGTTCATCTCCAGAGCAATAAACACATATCTGACCTTCTTCAAGGTGTTGAAGAAGGGGAAGGATTTCCAATGGATAGAGGAGTGCAATATGGCATTTGCTTAGCTCAAGGAGTTCATGAGTCGACCTCTGCTCCTCTCCAAGCCGAAGGCAGAGGAAACACTACTCATCTACCTTGTCGTCTCCAGCAGGATGGTCAGCTCGTTCCTCATTTGAGAAGAAGACATTATGCAGTGGTCAATCTACTATGTCAGCAGGTCTCTCTTAATTGTGGAGACCCGATATCCGGAGATAGAGAAGCTGGCTCTTGAACTAATAGTGACAGCTCGGATGCTCAGACCTTACTTCTAGGTGCACACCGTACCAACCCTGATGGCCTACTCACTACGCCAGATGCTCCAAAGGCGAAACACATTGGGATTGGGGTATATCGTCAAGTGGAAGATTGAGCTCGAAGATTCGACATCCACTTTAGGTCAAGCATAGATATCAAGGGCCAGGCCCCGGCCAACTTCGTGGTTGCGCATATGATCCCAGGTTCGATCCATAGGACCCAGTCGAAGGCTATATAGTGTGGATCATCTATGTGGACGGCACATCCATCGAACAAGCTTCAGGAGTAGATGCGCTTCTGGTTAGCCCAAAAGGCATCCACTTTCCTTATGCCCTCAGATTCAACTTCAGGGCATCTAACAAAAAGGCTGAATATGAGGCCTTTATCGTAGGACTCAAGTTGGCCAAGGAGGTGGCTACGCAACTCATCATAGTCCATTGCGACTCTCAACTTGTCGTCAACCAAATTAACGACGAGCACCATGCCAAAAAGTAGGAGCTCACAGCCTACGTAAAGATTGTTTGAGCTCTACTGGGAGGCTTCCAGAGCTCACTGGTGGAGCAAGTTCACATGGTGGAAAATGTCATAGCTGATGCGTTTGCCTATTTTGCCACATGGATATATGACAATATCAAGTCAGTACCAATTAAGGTCCTCCAATATCCAATACAACTTGGTTGAGAGCTCGTCAATGCCATCAAGGAGTTAACCTCATCCTGGATGAACCCCATCATCTAGTTTCCTAACCAACTAGTCCTTCTGGAGGACAAGAATGAAGCTATGAAGCCGAGGAACAGATCAGCTAGGTACATCTTCCTCAATAATGCCCTCTACGAAATAGGTCACTTATCTCCCTTGTTGAGATGCATTAGTAAGCAGGAGATCCATCATGTGATAGACGAGATACAAAAAGGAGTGTGTAAGAATCACTATGATAGCAGGTCCTTTGCACACAAAATACTACTGGCTGGGTATTACTGACCCACACTGCAACAAGATGTCAAGTCCTACGTCCAATGGTGCGATGCCTGTCGGTACTTCTCCAATATTATAAGGCTACCCATGGAGGACTGACATCCATCAGCCCAGTTTGGCCCTTCGTGGAGTGCATAATCAACCTCAACGAGCCTCTGCCCAAAGGAAGAGCTGGAGCTAATCACATAAAGTAGCCATATGCTACTACACTAAATGGGTGGATGTAGGTCCATTGTCATTCTTGATAGAATCCAAGACCACTGCCTTTATATGAAAGGAGGTGATAAGCCGATTCTGGGTCCCACACTCCATAGTCACTGACAATAGGATGCAATTCGACAATGCCAATATTAGATCAAAGTGTGAAGAATACGACATCCAACACCACTTCTCTAGCCCTGCTCACCCGCAAACAAATGGCCAGGTCAAATTTGTAAACAAAGACATCAAGAAAATGCTTAAGAAGAAGCTTGGTGTAAGGAAAGGTCTGTAAGTGGAGCACCTCCTATACGTGCTCTGGCCCTATCGCACGACCATCCAAACTGGCACGTGCGAGACTTCCTTCGCCTTGGCATTTGGAGTCGATGCCACGACACCATTTGAGGTGGCTCTACCTACCTTCTGGTAAGAAACTTCAACGATGCTTCTAACAATGAAGCTCTTGCTCTGTTGCTAGACTTGGTCGAGGAAAGAAGAGATGTTACTCAGATCCATGCCAACGCCTACAAACAGGCTTAATTTGGTAATACAACAAGAAGGTCAAGGTCAGGCACTTTCAAAAAAGAGACTTAGTCTTCAGGAAAATCATCTGCACGGGTGAAAAATCCAAGAAGAGTAAGCAACATGTGGAGCCAAATTGGGAAGGACCTTACCATGTCAGATAGGCCCTCCGCCTAAGAGCTTATCAACTGGAGACTTTGGAAAGTGTTCAGGTCAAGAACCCATGGAATTTCGAACACCTCCAAAAGTACTATCCATTATTGGGTGCGAGAGCTGGCCTCAATCAGGTGCTCTTTCCCATATGAATGTACACATTCCAAGTTCAATAAAGAAGTTCTCTTTTCAAGGCGTCAACAATTGTGCATTTCTCTTTGGTCAAAGTCCCCAGTTTAGGCTGGGTCCCCAGTTGGAACCGACCCTACAGGTCCCTGATCCAACACTCTACATCTGGCTCAGGTCGTGCTAAGTCTAAGCAAAGCCCCTAGCCCAGGATGGGGCCCTTGCTGGAAAGACCCTAAGGGTCTTAACATCGAACCCAGCTGGTGAGACCATATTGTCCTAGCACAGAACTCCGCTGGTGAGACCCCATGATCCCAACACCAAACTCCGTTGGTGAGACCCCATGTCCTAGCACCAACCTCCGTTGGTGAGACATCACAACACCCTAAACACTTAGCACTTGACTTAGGTCATACTAAGCCCAAACACAGCCCCCAACATGGCAAAACCCCTAAGGTCCCATCACTGACCTTCACTGGCGAGACCACAGGGTCCCATCACTGTAAACGACTAGCACTCGGCTTAGGTTATGCTAAACCTGATAGTGGGGTCCAGCCAAACCTGATAGTGGGGCCCACCGTAAATGAATCTTAAAGCTACAAGCATCCTTAGGGGCATCCCAAGAGCAGCTTGGGAGGTTCGTCCGACCAAGCTGCAAGCCCATCTTTGCAAGGGAGACACACAGTCCTTGGCTCATGTCATCAAAGCAAGGTGCCATAGGACAACCTTAGCGGTACACACCCGAGGTCAACTCCTTCAGCAGCTGCATTTTACAAGGACGGCCCTAGCGGTACACGTCTAAGGTCGGTTCCTTCAGCAGTGGGCACCAGAGACTACCCATCTCACGAGGTTGGCTGCCATAACTATCTCGCAAATCCAGGCGGCGTGCTCCTCAGCAGTCGATTGACTTTCTCTATAGGTCGTTGCTCGTAAATAGAAGATCAACAACATTTACTCGCTTGCGTAACAACAAGCTTGATTTGTGGAATTAGTTACGAGCATAATACCTGGGATTGCCATAACTCCCCCTGACATGGCGTAACTGACCCCCATTTCTACATAAACAACAAACAGCCTCATCAACCGGTATGTGAACATTCACGCTCAAACCTAGACACATCTTTCCTCTTGCTTGAGCTGACTTAAGCATTATAGTCGAATCGGAGGTCCACCCTCCGATCCTATGATGCTCTTCTCTTTCTTTCATGCACCAGAGAAGGAGGTCGGCTTGCCGAAACCCTGTCCAAACTCTTATCAGCCATGTTTTTCATGAATTCTTCAAGAATATATTAGAACATCCAACCTTTTGGCAACTTCTTAATCCACTAATGAATAAATATATCTTTGCATTCGATCGTTTAAATTAAAACAAATATAATATCTAGTTACTCAACTTACGAATGAATATATTTCTAACATTCTCTGTGTCTGCTCCAAACGACTGTGATAAATAGAATATCATATTTTTCCTTTATCCTACGTACTTATATGAACATTTGGAGTCTCTAACAAATTAATTAACTTCTTCCAAGTACTATTAAACTCAAAGGGTTTGCTACGAACAAATATTCAAGCATGCTAACTTTTTGAGAGAACCCAAATATACTAACTTATCCTGCCAACTACCAAGTTCTTGAAAGCCCCTTTCTGCCGTCCATACAACAACAGTCAAAGTAAACCAGATTAGTGATTACAGATTAAAGAAAGTTGTAATTTTGTTTTCTTAATCAGTCTACATGTAGAATATATAATCTAAGTTGTGCATCTGATGTGAAGGAGTGAAGTATAATACGCATTAGGATTAAGGAATAAAGTTTAGTGACATCCTAAAGGATCGCCTTGTCTTTTCAAACTTCATTACGTGGTCTAGTCTTCTAGCTAGGGTTTCACTTTCAAGTTTAATAAACATATATATCTATATGATTTACCTACTTTGTATAGATAGTTGCTTTAAGGAAAAGAGAACTAAAGATTTCATCATGTCCTAATCTTTATCTATAAAGAATCCCTATATCAAATCATTGGTAGCAGTTTCCAGTTTTTTTGAGATTTTTTTTCATGTGCTTGTTGTTGACATCATGGATTATCAACATATCAAAAATCAAGTGAGTGCAATACTTTTTAAGCCCTTCTCTACACCTTGCGACTTCAACGGTCTGCAAACTTGCTGAAAAATCGTTGAAGTTGCAAGGGATAGATGATGGCTTAAAAATTATTGGAATCTCTTGAATTTTGTTATGTTGATCATCCCATGAAGTGAAGAATAAGCCCAAGAAAAAAAATATTGCAAAAAAAATATATGAAAAAAAGATGGAAGCGGTGCATGTGCGCATGTAACTTACTTGCGCACATGCACATGCACATTTTGCACATTTTCTGCTTTTTTAAATATGCAGCAAACATGACATCTTCCTATTGGGAAAGTAAAATGAATGAATAGTATAGTATTGGATGTGAATTTTTATATTCATCATGCAACTCTGTGATACATGAAGAAAAATAGTTGATTAAAACATAAAAAAAGAAAGAAAGAAAAACGAGGACTTACTTTTGAAGACTCTTCGTTGGATTTCTATGGTGCTCAAGGATTGAAGCTTTTGGATTCTATTGTGTTCTTCAATATAGGAACTACTAGAACTTGCCCGTGCACTTGGTGCACGGAGCAAAAATAACCGCCAACGAACATGGCCACAAATATACACGCGGGGACCGGAAAGGAGCGAAAAGCGTGGGTGCGCATGTCGGCAGCGTCGGATGGTAAAAGGGGAGCGAATGCACGGACACCCCAAAAACCAATCCACACAGTAAGGACGCGGGACCCACACGGGTGTTTCGATGAGTGCAAAAACGGGTGAAAATGAGAATAGTGGTTTTGAGTGTGTGTAGTGTCTTAGGGTTTTTGGTTTTTTTTGCTTGGGGTGTGATTTTGGATGTTTGGGTTTAGGAAGGTTGTCTTATGTGGCGATGTGACATTGCCACATGGGACAAAGATTCAAAAACCTCCCTCAATTGTAATATAGATTGCTTCTTAAATTTATGATCTTTGTTATGAATCGGCCCATTAGGCCTATTGGGTATCCAACCCACTTTTGAAAGCTATAAATATGAGGGTAGGGGGCTCTTAACCCTTTACACCTATTTCCCTACTTTTCCCTTCACAACACGTTATCAGCACGATCACGCTCGTTGGAGGAGACGTCGGCTCGCGGGGAAGGAGATCCATCAATCGCTCAGATTCAAGAAGATCGTAATCTTCTCAATGGGGAGCGAAAAGGGCATCCTTCACCAACCGTCGACTAGATTCCCTTGTCGAATCTAGAGGTAAAAATCAAAACTTTTTAGATCTAAACTTGCTTTTCACGTTAGATCTGCATGTTTTAGAATCAAAAAGTTTAACAACACGGTAAAATCACTTTTTTTAGATCAGCATGTCTAAAAACAATAAAAAAAAAATCTGTTTTTAGCGATCTAAATGCTTGAATAATCCGTTTTTACCCCCCATTTGATCCAATATTCCGCACGCCGTAGGGCGAAACGGCGGCGCTTCACAAGCGCCGCCGGCGGCAAATAAACGCCGCGGCCATAGGCCGCGATGGCCGCCGCCTGAAGCCGTGGCCTCAGGCCGCGGACTGCAGCCACAGCCAACAGGCCGCGGCGAGGCCGCGGCCAACAGCCGCGGCGAGGCCGCGGCCAACAGCCGCGGCCCTGTGCCGCGGCCCCAGGCCGCGGCAGCCACGGCCTGAAGCCGCGGCCCCGTGCCGCGGCCTGCAGGCCGCGGCTCGCCGCTACGGCGGCCGCGGCCCGCGACTGCCGCCCGTCGCCGCCACGGCGGCCGCGCTTTGCGCGGCCAGCCGTCACGGCGACACGCCGCGGGCCCCCTAGGGTTTTCGAAAACCTTAACCCTAAACGGGCCAATTTTTCGGGGAGGCCCAATTAACCCTAATGGGTTATTTTCATGGCCCAAAAGCCTGAAAATTAGCCCATTTACACAAATAATTTTTTCTTTTATTTTTGGCCCGTAAAAGCCCAAAATAATTAAAGAAATTTTTAAAGGGTTTAAAGCGGTAAACAAAACATTAAAAATATGGATCAAAAGGTAAAAAGTTTTTCAAAAATAAATTTTTTAGCACGTCACACACAATTTAGAATATTTAATTAATCTTTACATGCCTGTGATATGATTATCTGCGTGGTTGTATGTTTTCGATATATTATCTGCGTGGATGTGCATTAGGCTATGTTTTTAGGGATTAGCCAGGTTTCCGACATTTTTAATTTCCTGCAATTTTTCTTTTTTTGAGAGAAATTTGTAAGTGAGGATATAAATGTAAAAAGAAGACCGAAGGACACCAAAAAGGAGCTGAAGGCGTATGCACAAAGAAGATAGGGGCTTCCCTCTGAAGTTCCCGAGTTGTATTTTATTCTTTCATGCAATTTTTTGATGTAACTTCGGACTGTACTTTTTATTTCGGTGTCGGCTGGCTGATCCCCATAGTCCTAAGTCATTTTCTTTTTCATTGCTTATACATTAATTGCGTGGATGTTAATTATTTTAATACCATGTTTAATGTTACAATGAAACTGTCTAATAGCATGCGTGAATGTTAACCTTTGTTAATTATTCACATCAAGAAACCGTAAAAAGCATGTATGTTAAATTTCCTTTAATAAGATCCATGCTATGTCAAATGCTTGAAATACATGTGTGGATGTCTATTTTACTCAGTTTTACTGATACATGCTGTTTTTATATATTGCTAGATCATTCAATGGCCAGACTTGCGAATGTCGACTTTTCGGTCCTGAAGGCCGATGGGTCAAACTACCTGAGTTGGCAGTTAGACCTGAAGTTCCATCTGCGCTATCATGGTTTCAGTCTCACAATGACTGAGAAGGCAACAACACGTACTGCCTCAGCAGACAAGGATGCTTCAAAAGAAGCACATCATACAGAGGAAGTTTCCGATATATTAAAGGCGAAAGCCATTATATATATCATGAAACATTTAGACTCGACCCTGAAGGACGAGTACCTTACTGTAGAGGATCCTTACGAGTTGTGGGACGCACTCGAGGAGAGGTACAGGCATCAGAGAGATGTCATACTCCCCCGTGCGCAGTACGAGTGGACTCACCTCCGCATACAGGATTATAAATCCGTAGCGGAGTACAACTCAGCACTCTTCCGTATCACCTCACGCCTGAAGTTGTGCGGTGAAACGATGATGGAGAAAATGTTGCTGGAAAAGACGTTCACGTCTTTTCACGAGAAGGACATGATCCTTATGCAACAATACCGTGAGAGGAAATTCACGAAGTACTCTGATCTGCTTTCATGCCTGCTTATGGCTGAACAGAACAGAGACCTGTTGGTTGCCACTCACAACCTGCGCCCTCCTGGCTCCGCTCCACTGCCACCTCCTGCAGAGGCACACTTCCAGTCTTCCCAGAAGAAGAAGATGGACAAAAAGGCAAAATTCCAGAAATGGAAAGAACAAAAGTAGCAGAAGAAGGCCACTCCCCCAGCTCCTCCTCAGAACCAGAAGTTCGTGGATAAGAAGCAAAAGAGAATGTCCAACAAAGGTGGCACTCCCAAGAAAGACTGGGAGGATAAGTGCTCCAAATGCGGAATGACGGGCCACTAGTCCAGAATCTGCCGCACCCCGAAACACCTCCAGGACCTCTACCAGGCAAGCCTTAAGCCTCGAGCTGAGACAAACCTGATTGAGAGCGCAGCGTTGCCAGAGACCTCATGGACTCCTGAAGACTTCATGAGAGATGACACTCTCTAGTTTTGGACCACTTCTATGTACTAGCAATGTATCTTCTTTTTTATGCATTGTATCTAGTTTTTATTCTATGTCAAACAATATTTTAAGAATTTTTATGAAAGTAGATCTTTTCTTTTCATATCATTTACTGCTTGAATGTCTTTCTTTTTAGATATGGAATTAATCTGCCTAGTGGACATTGCATTGACGCACTCGATCCTTCAAAACATAGACTACTTCACGAGCATAAGTAGCTATTCTGGTCCACTGAAAACAATCTCAGGACCAGCTAACATAATCGAAGGATCAGGGGAAGCAATTATATTGCTCCCCGGTAACACACAAATCACACTTAAAAATGTGTTATACTCCCCTAAATCTATCCGAAACCTCCTAAGCTTTAAAGATATCCGTTTAAACATATATCACTTAGAGACGGTCGAGGAAGATAAAAGGGAATACTTGCTTGTAACGTCTCTCACAAATGGTTCAAAAACCATTGTGGAACGTTTCAAGGGACTCACCTCGGTACTCTACCAAACAAGTATACAAACTCCAGAACAATTTCGGAATCACTGTTAGCGAGAAAAGAACTCCCGATTGTGAAGCTTAGATTCTAATCATTTTTCCTGCAGAGTGTGACCAACGGTCAGAATCAACTCTCTTCTTTGGAGCTGGTGATGTTTCTGATGCAAGCGAAGATAGTCAAAATGAAGAATCCTCTGACGTTATCCTGCATCAGCCAATCTGCTACTGTTAGGCTTCACCGGAAATCTCCTAGCATGGTGGGAAAGATTACTAGATGCGGTCAAGTCCTCAATACACGTCAAATCTTTCTATGGATTGCTTCTTTCGCCTCTTTCACCGTCAAAGTGCCTATGGTACCAGTTCATATTTGTTTACCCGAAGCCGATGTAGAGGCACCTACGGCGCATTTCAAGATACGAAAGCAGATCATGGGATGGCAGCCTGCCCACCAACCAGATATGAAAAATTTTGTTAATAGTCAAATTCCTCCATCTGTTGCTCTACATCGCGATAGACCAATTGCGTGGGCGGGAGGGGTTCCGTAGCGCGTCATGAGCACCGGGCAAAGGGGCGGTTGCGCAACTCAAGCGAACCGCCCTACCTTTGGATAGGGATAGAAGGGAGAAGGTTGTGAAGGTGGCCTCGTTATCCACACATCCGGTCGGAGCAGGACTAGCTAAGGTGCTCTTAAGCCCTGGGTTTTCACGAGCGTTGGCGGGTCCTGGAGTGCCCGTCAAGGGCGCTAGCGCATACAAGAAGCAAAGAATCATCCACCGTCTTGAGCGCGCAAGGTTCTGAAAGAAAGAGCAAGAAACGGCTTTCTTAGTTGCTATGAGCGTAGTCGTTTTGAAGCTGGGAAGGGTAGTGTCAGCTAGCACTTTGTTCTATGCTTTTTCTCGAACTCTAGGCTAGGTAAACGGGATTGGTCTGCTTTCATTCCTTTGACTATACACTAGCGCCTGATTTATTTGAATGATCAGAACTATCCGCTTCAAAAAGGATAGTTGATCGAACCGAAAACAACGTTAAGTCAACGAGCTGTCTAAATAGCGGAGTAAATGAGCTTCTAGATGCGGTATTTCCTTAGTGATTCTTTCAGGGTGTTTTGGCTCGCAATGAGAGCAAGCTAACAGCTAGGGATAGGGATAAACGGAATCAGAGGCACGACGTCAAGAAGAAAGGGAGTATAGGCAACAACGGGGAAATCAGAGAAGAGGAAGTCTAAAAAATGCCCGGAAACATTGGTTTTGTCCGTGTGGGTGGGAACATCTAAGGCTAAGGAAGAAGTCTAGGCGACCGGAGGGAGCTGAGAAGTGGTGATCTCATCTCGTCTTGCTTGCTGGGAGAGAGGAAGCTTCCGGACCACCTTTTCCAGCCAGATAGCGAGCGATCACTCAGCAATGATATCACCGGCCAGGAATAAGTACATATCCCCTTGCTCCTTGACATGGCTCTACTTTTTGTTTGATGCTTGGACCATCAAAGCGGATAAAATCGAGGCGGGGTCTGGATGAATTTGTGCCTTATCAGTCACAAGGCGCTGGCGGAGCACCTACAGTGCCCCCAAACACCAGAATTCCAACTCTGGCACAGTAGACTGGGACACCCTGGCTCTGTTATGATGTACCGCATCATAAAAAGCTCCAGGGGTATAGACCTGAAGAACCTGCAGATTCTTCAAAAAGGCAAATTCCCATGTCCACCCTATTACACGGGTAAACTGATTACAAGACCCTCTCTACTGAAAGTGGACGTGGAGTCCCCAAGCTTTCTGGAAAGAATCAACGGAGACATTTGTGGGCCGATACACCCATCAAGTGGTCCGTTCAGGTACTTTATGGTCCTGATAGACGCATCTACTAAGTGGTCACATGTGTGTCTACTGTCCACCCGTAACCTAGCACTATCTAAGCTTTTAGCTCAGATAATCAAGTTACGGGCCCACTTCCCCGACTACTAGATAAAGAAACTTCATCTGGACAATGCGGGGGAGTTCACGTCACAAGTCTTTCTAGACTATTGCCAAGCTCAAAGAATTGAAGTCGAACATCCTGTAGCACATGTTCACACCCAAAATGGGTTAGCAGAACTCTAATTAAGAGACTGCAATGGATTGCTCGTCCATTATGCCAGTGAATGCGTGGGGTCATGCAATTTTGCATGCTGCATCTTTAATAAAATTAAGACCTTCTGGAGGTCAGTCACCTTCTCCAATACAACTAACACTTGGAGCCCCACCAATTGTCTCACACTTGAGAATATTTGGTTGTGCAGTATACTTCCCTATAACACCACCACAAAGGACAAAGATGGGTCCACAACGTCGCCTAGGCATTTATGTTGGGTTTGACACCCCCTCCATAATTAGATTCCTAGAACCCCTTACGGGAGACGTTTTCAAGGCACGTCTAGAAGACTGTGAATTCGATGAAACATCGTTTCCAAGACTAGGCTCACAGACAAAGAAGCCCGAAGATTCAGAATGTATCACTTGGGATACAAAGACATTATGTCACTTTGATCCGCCCACAAGCCAGTGTGAGGAGGAGGTCCTGAAGATTCTCACATCCAAAACACTGTCCATCTCTTGCCGGACAAATTTATTGACAACCAGAAGATTGTCAAATCACACGTCCCTGCTGCTAACACTCCAGCTAGGATTGACATACCGCAAAATGGATGCAATCCGCCTGCAGCAGAAATGGTTGGACCTCTCAAAAAGAGAGGGCGACCACCGGGATCCAAGGACCAAGTCCCTCGAAAGAGTAGGACCCTTGGCAATGGTAAACAAATACCACCATAGGATGCTACTATAAGCCCTGCTACCCCATCTCTCCCAAACTCTCATGAAGAGAAAAAACCGGGAGAAAATGAAGTTTCGATACACTATGTACGAACTGGGGAGTATTGGGACAGAAAGAGCACAACCATAGATGACACATTTGCATGTAATATTGCCATCAACGTCGCGTACTGCGACGATGATATTGAACCACACTCTCTGACAGAATGTCAAAGCAGAGATGATTGGCCAAAGTGGAAAGCGACAATAGGAGTGGAGTTGGATTCACCCACCAAACGCAAGGTCTTCGGACCCATAGTCCAGACGCCAAAAGGTGTAAAACCTGTGGGTTATAAATGGGTATTTGTTAGAAAACGAAATGAACAGAATGAGATCGTTCGCTACAAAGCAAGGCTTGTAGCGCAGGGTTTTACCCAACGTCCAGGGGTGGATTTTGAAGCCACATACTCCCCGGTCATGGACGCGATCACCTTCCGATTCCTCATTGGCTTAACAGCCCAAGAGGGTTTAGATATGCAACTCATGGACATGGTTACTGCATACCTATATGGCAACATAGACCGGAACATCTATATGAGATTGCCTGACGGTTATTCTTTGCCTGCAGCACTAAAAGAGAGAGAACGTGACATCTACTCAGTGAAACCGCAAAGATCATTATATGGTTTAAAACAATCTGGAAGGATGTGGTATAACAGACTGAGCGATTTCCTTGCAAAACAAGGATTCACAAACGACCCAGTCTGTCATTGCATCTTTATAAGAGCAAAGGCAACAGGATTTGTAATCATAACCGTCTATGTGGACGACTTGAACCTCATCGGATCTCCTGAAGAGATCGCATAGATTTGTAGAAGCCTGACAGAAACTTTCGAGATGAAAGACCTCGGAAAATCAAAATTCTGTTTAGGTCTTCAAATAGAGCACATTAACGATGGGATCCTGTTACATCAGTCAACTTACACATCGAACTTACTGAAAAAGATTCAGATGGATAAGTGCCACCCCCTCAGCAGTCCAATGGTTGTCAGATCATTGGATGTACATAAAGACCCCTTCCGGTCGCTGGAAGAGGGGGAGGAAGCACTAGGCCCCGAAGTGCCTTATCTAAGTGCTATCGGTGCACTCCTTTACCTGGCTAACTGCACTCGCCCTGACATAGCATTTGCAGTCAACTTACTAGCCAGATATAGTGCTGCACCTACACAGCGGCACTGGGCCGGAGTTAAGCATCTTCTGCGCTACCTCCAAGGGTCCATAGACTTAGGTCTATTCTACAGGAAAGGGGCATCAACTGGTTTAGTTGGTTATGCTGATGCATGATACAGGTCCGATCCTCATACAGAGAAGTCTCAGACATGATACATGTTTACTTATGTCGGCACAGCCATATCCTGGAGATCTGTAAAGCAAACCATGACGACCGTCTCATTCACACACTCAGAGCTCCTAGCGATCTTCGAAGCAAGCAAGGAAAGTTTCTGGCTACGCTCTGTGATCCAGCACATCCTCACCTCCACCAGCCTGATGACTGGCGTTCTTGCGCCTACTCCACTTCATGAAGACAATGCAGCATGTATAGCCCAGCTACAGGACGGCTACATCAAAGGCGACAAGACGAAGCATATCTCCCCCAAATTCTTCTGGACGCACGACCTTCAGAAGCAGAAGCAGATTGAGGTATAGAAGATCCAATCATGTAATAACTTGGCGGATTTGCTTACCAAATCCCTGCCTACTAGTATCTTTGAGAAACTTGTATATGGGATTGGGATGAGGAGAGTGAGTAAATGTAAACTGGGTCAGGATGAGAGGACTATGAACTCATAGATACATAGGAGACTAATGTATAAATTCATAGGAAATCTGCAAGCCTGAAGCTTGGTCAGATGAGGGAGAGTCAACCGCAGAGTTGTACTCTTTTCCCTTGGCTACTGGTTTTTTCCCACAGGGTTTTCCGTAGTCAAGGTTTTGACGAGGCAACCTCGTTGACTCTGGATCCTGAAGTATCCACCCCTAGACACATCCCCAAAACAGGGGAAGTTATGGATTAACTGTTCTTTATTTAACAAGGCAGTTATCCTAACTCGGATCCTGAAGAATCCACCTCTTATTCAATATTGGTTGGATAAGGGGAAGTGTTATGAATAGGCCCATTAGGCCTATTGGGTATCCAACCCACTTTTGAAAGCTATAAATATGAGGGTAGGGGGCTCTTAACCCTCTACACCCATTTCCCTACTTTTCCCTTCACAACAATCTTTACATTGAATTGTTTAATCGTTATTGCTATGTCTAATAAGTAATTGCCTAGGGTTGAGTTGAACCATATTGTGGATTAATTGTATGGATTGGTCGAGCCCAGATTGATTTATTGAATTAACTGTCTAGGGTTTAGTATTAGATGCACTTAATATTAGTTTATCCATTGATTTGCTATACAACCCTAATCAGATTCACCGACGAGAAACCGGGGTTTTGGTTTGATGCACTTTAATGATATATTAATTTTCTATTGATCTAGGGTTACGACTAGAAATTGAACCCGGATTAACTAGAGCAACTTAATTAGGGTTACCAACGAGAAATTGGAGTCCTAGTTTAGAGATCCAAGACGTTGTTCGAAGTTCTGCCATGAGAAATGGCAAGAACGAGGGTTGGGAATTAGTTCGAAAATCTCACCAAGGCATTAATTTGGTAAATTAAGATTTGAGATCAATCCTATAAATAATTCATGATAGTGTGCATACTTAGCACTAGCATCTTCTTATCCTGATAAATTCTTAGCATAAATTCTCACTTTGATAAAGATTCGTGCAAATTGTTTGGTATTTAGTCCATTATCTCCCTGAGATTGACCCGTTCGTGCTACAACTACCCGTGTGATTGCGGTATTATAAAACACTCAACAATGGGGATATTGACGGGTGTGGGCTAGAGGGGAGGGGCATAGGCTTGGAGCCAGTGCCCTTAGTACATATGCCAACTTTAGGTTCATTTGATATTTCCCATGTTATACTTAGAAGCAAGTTTCTCATTTGTTGGTAAGAATTTGATTAAAGAGTTTGTTCTCTATTCAGTATAGGGGTGGTAATTTTCGGCCCAACACGATAGCACGGCACGTGCACGACACAATAAGACTGTGCATGGGCCGACAATTTTGGCCCGAAATCCTTATTGGGCTGGGTCGGCACGGCACGGTTCATTTTCGCGCCGGGCCCGGGCCAAACTATTCGGCCCATTAGGTGGCACGACACAACACCTCACGTGATCCTTTTTAGTTTTCTTGATTCAAACTTAAAGTAGCTCGATTTACAAAACAAAGTAGCTCAATCATAAACTAATCTTTGAACCATGCAATTATCACAAAACAAATTCCTTTTTAGTTTTCTTGATTCAAACAAAGTAGCTGGATTTACAAAACAAAGTAGCTCAATCATAATTCATAAACTAATCTTTGAACCATGCAATTATCTCAAAACAAAGTAGCTCGATTCAAACTTGCAGATAAAAAATAAGCTAGATGGACATCTTGTGGATAGATTGGGTTCATATTTTGAAAATTCATTACACGAGAATTTACTCCGAGAAAAAAGCTCTTATGCTGAACTATCAATTTGCTCTAGAATTTACATGTAGTTTGCATTCTAAATTAAATTCTAGTAGCATTTAAAGATACATCATTAACAGAGGGTGTGTGAAAATCTAATAAACAACAGAGCCCAATAATTCCTTCAACCATATTGGACCAGACCGGACGGCCCAAATTTTTATTGGACCGTGCCCGGACTGTATCGGAATGGCATGAAGTCTTATTGGACCGGGCCGGCCCGGTCCTTTAAGAAAATCGGCACGGCACAGCCCGGCCCGATAAGACCGGCCCGGCGCGAATTGCCACCCATAATTCAGCATTGAAGAGAGTGGAATTGTTGGTACTCAAATCATTGCCCACACTGTTGTGAATGGGTATTTACTGGGTTGATGAGTTATTGGGCCAACCCAAGTGGTTGGGCCCATACCCACTTGTATTCTCCCCTTTGGCTATAAATATAGACTTGAGGGCTCTCCCCTCAATAGTTGATTCATAACACGTTATCAGCACGAGCCTCTAAATTTTTTTTGTTTTCCACAAATTTTTTTTTCCGTTCGTTGCAAAGGCGAAGGCGAAGGCGAGACGGGAGATTGACGAGCGCGGTGCAAGGCTTCCTCCATCAAGGGTCGTCATCCGCGTAGGGCCTCGAGCAACCGTCGCTATATCCGGAGGACGGATATAGAGGTAAAAACACTAAAAACGACATTTTTAATCATACGTATGATTACCCCTCCCCTAGATCTCACAAGATCGTCATGGGGATTCATCGTCGCCTTGAAAACGATGGATTTTTCATCCCAAAAACCCAATTTTTAGGGCAAAAACCCAATTTTTAGGGTAAAAACCCTAATTTTGAACCCTAATTTTTAGGGGAACCCCCCCCTCGCCGGAATCCGCCCCCCACACCACCCTGGCCGCCTCCCCCTGCAGGGGGGGCGGCCCCCGCCGCCGCCCCTGCAGGGGGGGGCGGCCCCCGCCGCCGCCCCTGCAGGGGGGGGGGGGGGGCGGCCCCCGTGGCCGCCTCCCCCTGCAGGGGGGGCGGCCCCCGCCGCCGCCCCTGCAGGGGGGCGGCCCCCGAGGCCGCCTACCCCTGCAGGGGGCAGCGGTCCCCGAGGCTGCGCCCCCCTGCAGGGGGGCGGCCCCGGCCGCTCCCCCCTGCAGGGGGGCGGCCTCCGCGGCCGCGCCCCCCTGCGGGGGGGGGGGGGGGGGGGGGGGGGCGGCCCCCGCCGCACCCCCTGCAGGGGGCGCCGGCCGCGCCGGCCGCGCCCCCCTGCAGGGGGCGGCGGCGGCGCCGGCCCCCCCAAAACCCTAACCCGTGCAAGCAAAAAAAAGTGATAAAGCCTGTGGGCCTGAAGCCCACAGGCCGGCTGTGGGCTTCAGGCCAACAGGCCAATTACTTCTTCAAAAAAAAAAATACAGATCTGTGGGCCTGAAGCCCACAGCAGATCTGTGGGCTTCAGGCCCACAGATTTCTATATATATATTTAAAAAAAAAAAAAAATCCTATGGGCCTGAAGCCCATAGGCCGACTGCGGGCTTCAGACCCGCAGTCTGTTTTATCTGAAAGAAAAAAAAAATTTGGGGGAGGCAAAGGCTATTAACAAGCCTTATAAGGCAACTTGCTAGCCTAAAAATTTATTTTAAAGGGGTTTTAAGGGCAAAATATTCGTGAAAAATCACGGTAAATTACGGGACAAATATCGGGCAGGCGAGGACTTTTTGGGGATTCTTGGGGGGGCTTTTGGGATGATGAGGAAAACTTTTTCCTCTGACAAAGAAAATGTTTATTTTGGGCTCTTAATCAATTTAATTGATTAAACCCATTCAATTTACAACCTTTGCATTGTGATGATTTTTTTTTGCAAAAATCAGATTTACATGCTTTGCATCTCTGGTATATTCTGTTGGATATTATATGCGTGGTTGTGCATTATATTTAAAACTTAATAATTAGGAAGATCCTGCGACCGCTCTGCCGTTAGTAACCTAACGGTGTATGACGTTGCCCAGTGGTCCAATAATTATTAAGTGTTTAAATTATCTATCCATCTCTACGAATATTAAATGCCTGTGATGCCTGTGATGAAAATGTCTGATGAAAATGTTGATGAGCACAATATTTCTGCATGAATTGCTAAATGTGGTTTTTGGATCGGCCGTTTAGTCCCACAGTTTATTTCCCGCACTTTTCTTTTATTTTTGAGAGAAATTGTAGTGAGGAATTTATGTAAATGTCAAAGAAAGAAGACCAACTTCCATGGAGACGGAGGCAACGCTTGAAGATGGAGATATCATATGGGACCCACGGGGTTTCCAAAGTTGTATTTTCATTTTCTTTAAGCTGCAAATTTGTATAATTTGGACTGTGGACTTTTTTGGACTCTTTCTTGTGGGACTGGCCGATCCACACATTTAGTTTTTCGTTAAATATTGCCTCCGCATGAAAATGTTTTCTCTGAATTAATTATTAATTCATGCATGTTTGTGCTCTGCTAGATAAATGGCTAATATTGCAAGCGTTAATTTCGAAGTACTGGAAGCATCAGGTAGAAACTATCTAAGCTGGCAGCTAGATGTAAAGTTTCACCTGCGGGCAAAGTCCCTCATCGCTGCTGTGACTGAAAAAGAAAATGTTAGCGATATAGAGAAGGCGCAAGCCATCACCTATATTCGCCGCCATGTGGACAAGACCTTAAAGGCTGAATACCTTACGGTCGAAGATCCACTTGAGCTATGGACTGCCTTTGAGGACAGGTATAAACATCAGAAAGATGTTATACTCCCAAGGGCACGAGATGAGTGGGAGAACATGAGACTACAGGACTTTAAGTCCATTGCTGAGTACAACTCAGCACTCTTTAGCATCACCTCACGCCTGAAGTTGTGTGGTGAGAAAGTCTCAGAAAATCGCATGCTGGAAAAGACGTATACGTCCTTCCATGAAAAAGATGCGATACTCATGCAGCAATACCGTGAACGCAAGTTCACCAAGTATTCCGAGCTGCTGTCATGTTTTCACATGGCCGAGCAAGACAGAGAGCTTCTTCTCTCCACTCACAATATACGCTCCCCGGCACTGCCCCCCACCAGAAGCTCACCTTTCCTCTTCCTTCAAAAAGAAGAGAGATAATAAAAGAAAAGAAAGACCACAGAAGGGGGGGTCAACAGAAAAATGCCAAGGGCCATGTACAGCAGCAGTGAAATAATGAAAGTACGCGGAAGTTCACGAGGCACAGAAATAACAAAAATAGAAATGATATACCCCCACCCAAGAGGGAATGGGAAGACCAGTGCCAAAATTGTGGCATGAAAGGCCACTGGTCCAGAGTGTGCCGAACTCCGCATCATCTCCAGGATTTGTATAAAGAGAACAAGAAAAATAAAGTTGAAACAAACCTGATGACATCTGATGCTCCAGTCAAGTTTTCAGCTGACAACTTCGAAAATGATGACTTGCTTGATTAGCCCTTATTTTTATCTTAGCAATATGTTTTGAGAATAATTTATGAGAGCATTTTTAATTATGAAATTTGTTCTAAATGAAAATGTTTAGTAGACAATAAATGAAAACGTTTATCTAAATATGCATGTGCCGATACGTTTCATCTTTTGAAACTGCTCTCATAAATACTTAGTAGACAATAAACACGTACGATTTCTATCAATACAAAGCCCAATATCAGGGCTATATTGAAGATCCAGGGAATGCAACACAGTTGCCCCTAAACGACACAAAAATAATGGATGCACTAATCCCTCCGAATTCCAAAAAGAAACTTTCTAAGTTTCAAGGACATCCGTTTCAACGGATCCCACTTGGAAACAGCAAATGTAAATGAAAAATTACCGTATGCAACGTCTCAAGAAAAAGGAGTAAAATCCACACTTGAACGTTTTGAGAGCCTTATAGGCCTCTACCATACGAAGATTCGGAGAAAGGAAGCAGAATTAAACGGAGCACCTGAAGTGCCCTACATCAGCCGAGTTTTTACTCTGGCATGATGGACTTGGCCACCCTGGATTTGTGATGATGCATTGCATCTTATCCTATGGGTATGACTTGAAGAACCAGAAGATTCTTCAGAAGAGAAAACATCCCTCGCATCCCTTACTATAAGGGAAAACTAATTGCAAGGCCATCTCCACAATAAGTTGAAAAAGAATCTCCACGCTTCCTCAAAAAGAATACAAGGAGATAGATGTGGATAAAATCCACCACCCCTAGTGGGCTATTACAGTACTTCACTGTACTGATAAATGCATCCTCAGAATATTCGTACGTGTGTCTACTACAAACCCGCAACTTAGCTTTTCCAAAGCTATTGGCACAAAAATAAAAATGTTGCGGGTACATTTCCCAGACAATAAAATATTGTAAATAAGTCTGGTTAATGTTGGGAAATATACCTCCCAGTCTTTTCAAGAGTACTGCCAATCAACGGGAATTGAAAATGAACATATAAGTGCCGCATGTTCATACCCAAAATGGGTCGGCAGAGTCACTGAAAAGTAGACTCCAATGGACTGAACGTCCATTAAATCCCGATTACCTATGGATGCATGGGGACATGCAAACTCTGCATGCTGCATCGTAAATGAAAATAAGACCCTCTGGAGGTCAGAGTCTCCAATGCAATTCGCATATGGAATGCCACCGAACATTTCTCATCTGAGAACCTTCGGTCGCGCAGTCTTAAATCCCCATTGCACCACCAAAGAGGACCAAAAACGGTACTCAACGTCGCCTAGGTATCCATGCAGGGTTTGACTCACCCTCACTTATACGATACCTAGAACCCCAAACGGGGGACGTAATTAAGGCACACCTTGAAGACTGTGATCTCGATGAGACGAGTTTCCCAAAAATAGGCCCCAGATACTGGAAAATCTGGCGCGAAGAAAATTATAACGTGGGATACAAACAGCTTGACCCACTGTGATCCGGTAACAATACAATGTGTATATGAGATCCAGAAGATCTCCCACATACAGAACACTGTTCACTAATTACCGAAATCATTTATTGACAACCAGAAGATTGTCAGATCACACATCCCTGCTGCAAAAACTCCAGCTAGGATTGACATCCCCGAGAATGGATGCAATCCACCAGCAGCAGAAGTGGCTGATCCTCAACAGAAAAGAGGCAGACCACCAGGCTCTAAGGACAGAAACTCCTGTAGACCTTAAGACTATACTACCACAGGACAATGAGCTCCTGTCCACACCATCACCCTTCCCGGAATCCACTGCAGAAGAATTGCCAGGAAAAAGTGAAATTAAGTAAATGTTGTACGTACTGGGGAGGTGTTGGACAGATAGAACATAAATTGTCGACAATATATTCACGTATCATATTGCCATATACATCGCAATGGCGATGATGTTTATAAATTATCGTTCCACACTCCGTTGCTAGAAGGCAAACGTAGATATTGGCCAAAAATGTGGAACGTGGCAATAAAAGATGAGCTGGACTCACTTATGAAACGTGAAATGTTCGGACCTGAAGTCCTGACACCTAAAAGGTGTCGAACCTGTGGATAAAACAAAGTATTGCAAACATAAGAAAAATAAATACAAAATCGTATGCTATACGGTACAACCTATAGCCCAAGGAAAATTTCGCTGAAACTAGGGATCGAACAAATTCAAATGAGCATGTCTCATAAATGATGCATCAATCTCCCTAAGTTATCAAAAGCGAATACCTTACGATTTGGCGAAGGAAAATTTTGGATATGCTGTTATTGGATGTTGTGACGGCATACCTTCGAGGATATCTTGTAAAGATAATTTCCACATTTCCTTAAAAGGCCTGAATAGATTTCGGGACGTCTATTCAAGAAAAACAATAAGTATAAATAAATGTACAACCAAGAGAATCACTTGACAAGTCAATGATTCCTATTGAAGGTTGTCTTTGCACCTGTGCAAAGAACAGGATTAGAGATCTTAGTTGTAGACAACTAACATCTCATTGGATCTCCTGAAGAGAAAACCGAAAATAAATGTACAAGCCTGACTTTTAAACATGAAATAAAAAGACCTAGGCAAATATAAAGTCATGGCTCATAGAATCCTGTTACAAACGCCCAGAAGTGCGTTGGAGATATTAAACAGGACCATTGTCATCCAAAGTACACCTACGGTGGTACACTTACGGGATGAACAAAAAGAACCCTTCCGATCGCTGGAAGAGGGGGAGGATATAACTGGTCCCAAAGTCCATTATCTTAGTGCAATCATGCACTCCTGGCTAACTGCATGTGTCCCGGTATAGCAATTGCAGTAAACTCATTAGCCAGAGATAGTTGGCACCTAAAAAGGGCCATTAGACCTGAGTTAAGCCTTCTGCGCTTCCTCCAAGGGTCGAAATATTTGGACTTACAAAATGTAGTAGCATCCTCCAATGTTTATGCAAATGCAGGTTTCAGGTCCAGTCCCTATGCTGAGAAATCACAGAACGGGTACCCACAGTGGGATGGCCATCCCCTGCAGATCTGCAAAGCAACTGACGAAGGCAACATCATCCTATCATTCCGAGATCCTCACCATTCCAGAATCACATCAATGGTGTACTTGAGGGCGCCTGGTGGTACATCACACCCCAGTGACGACTGGGATAGAGGCTGGTTCTGTGGAGCTGACCATATAGTCTGAAGACCACATCAGAGGCGACGAAACTTAGCACACCTCTCCAGAGTTTCTGGATTCAGCAGCTGCTTGATGGTGACAAAATTTGTAATCTGTGTACATTTTCGGAATATTGTAAATAGGAGTGATGAGATAAGCCTAAGAGATCTGAAAGCCTAAGAGCTTTTACAGATCAGGGGGAGTTGACAGAATTTGTACTCTTTTCCCTTAGCTATGGTTTTTCCCACTGGGTTTTCCATAGCCAAAGGTTTTAACGAGGCAAATCACATCAACTCTGGATCCTGAAGTATCCACCCCTCAGTGACGCTCAGAATCCAGAAGTATTCATGAGTAGAGTCACTTGTACAAATCAGGGGGAGTTAAAGAGCGTTTGCACTCTTTTTCCTTAACTATGGTTTTTCCCACTGGGTTTTCCATAGCCAAAGGTTTTAACGAGGCAAATCTCACCAACTCAGGATTCTGAAGTATCCACCCCATGTGAGACCCATACAGGCTCAGAATCCTGAAGTATTCATGAGCGGGGTCCACAACCATGGCTGGATAAGGGGGAGTGTTGTGAATGGGTATTTACTGGGTTGATGAGTTATTGGGCCAACCCAAGTGGTTGGGCCCATACCCACTTGTATTCTCCCCTTTGGCTATAAATATAGACTTGAGGGCTCTCCCCTCAATAGTTGATTCATAACACACACCTAATTAAAAAGGACACAATGATATGATATTAGCTGACCATATGTTTTCATTGACGAAACCTTTATGATCATCACTACAATGCATCATCACGTTTGGGCGTAGGAATTCGATTTGCTAGCCTTCGTTGCTGTAACTACAACATCTAATATCACCATAGAGAGAGAGAGAGAGAGAGAGAGAGAGAGAGAGAGAGAGAGAGAGAGAGAGAGAGAGAGAGAGAGAGAGAGAGAGATTTAAATCGGTATTCAATTTTCTCTGCTTCATCTGTCATGCCAACATATTTCACTTTATGTTAAGAAAAACTATGTCAAAAACTAGTATTCTGGCATGAGGCACATGAATAAAAAATGAATACAATGAGAATCCAAGAAATAAACTAATTCGTGTAAAAGTGGCGATCTCAACAATTTTTATTAATGGATGGAAGAAATTAAGTGATCGATGAAACCCCATGCATCCAACTCTGAGTGCACGAAACAACCTGCTAGAAATCTTCAGAATTGCACAACAATTGTATACTGGAGTACTAAGAAAAACCCAGCATTAGTTGAATTGATTCTCCTTTGATTTTCCTGTGAGGATCTTCAGAATCCTTCAATTTTCCATTTTCCTTTGATTTCTCCCTTTCTCACTTTTCTCTATTTCCAGAGAATAATTCTAGTTGAATTGATTCTCTTGATGATTGCTGTTTGTTATTCTCTTCAAATATTTTCACAAATGCTCTCCAATCGAGGAATCATGCTAAAGATCCTCAACAAGTGGTATAAGAGTCAAATACGAGCCATGGGGAAAGTGAAGTCGGCATTGGCAAGGCAACCCTCTTGGAAGATACTTTGGAAGCACGTATGAGATGAATGGAGTCTTTCATCGGCTCCCAAATCAACCCCAACCGACCGGTTCAACTAAACTTAGAAAGGACATTATCCGATCAAGCAAGAAAGTTCACAAAAAAAATTGTGGCACAAGTTGAAACAAGAAGTCAACTTTTCATACTCTCAACATACATCTGCAAGCAATGATGAGCCAATTTGATTGGAGTCATGCTTCTAGGAGCATTACATGAAAGCAAAACAAGGAGCAAGAGGACAATATCGAAAGGGATTTTCTCATCCAAGGTAACCCTCTTAATTCATTCCATAGAGAGCATACTTGGGTTCTTGAGTCAAGGGTTGACTCTTGTACCCTGGTGGCTACCTCTCTCCCCCATACTCCCCCGCCGTCAAACATCCCTCTGTGGCCTTTCCCTCATTACCGGCAGATCCTCCTGTTAAACTGAAGTGAATTATTGGGTGGGAGATATGGGAAGTGATGTGTCCATATTTTCTATACTTTTACTGCACATTTTCATAGCATTTTCATCGTCCAAGGTTCACTTTTCTATACATTATCGCACTTTTCCCGATATATTTGATTCTTGTGGAGATTTGTGGATTTTTCAGGAACATTGGAGCGATTCGGAGCAAATTTGAGACATGGACACATCCAAACTAGCCGGAGCATCAATGGCAATGTCCACTAGGTGCTTGACGAGATGTAGAAAAAGGTTGAAGGAGAAGAAGAGAGAAGAAGGAGAAAGAGAGCTTAAAGGAGCCTCCACATAAGCTTCATATTTCCCAGCCAGCTCGACCGAATGGAGTTGTCCACTCGGGCCAAGCAGCTGCACCCAACAGAAGGACTCCAACGTTCGAAGTTATTGTATCACTCAGACCGAGCAGAGCAACTACTCGGTCAGAACAACTCGATCGAGGCTGCTCATTGCTTGCAGCTGAGCAACTCGGTCAAAACAACTCGATCAGAACAACTCGGACCGAACAAAGCAACACAACTTCCAACACTTAGCCACTGAGCAAGGGCAAAGAGGCTGCTCGATCGAGCATGCCTGCTGCTCGATCGAGCTGAACACGCAGAAGAACAATAATTTTGAAGCCTTTCCAGCCGTCTGCTGCTCGAACGAGTAGTCGAGCTACTCCACCGAGCTGAATGGAAAACAGAATAGCTGATTTAAGCCTAGCATTGGATCCGTGCTGCTCGACCGAGTGGGACATCCACTCGGTCTGAGCACCCAAGCACCCAGGCCAAAGTTCAAGACGAAGTCGATGGCAGTGGAGCCCTACTCGGACCGAGTGGCATCGCCACTCGACCGAGTACGGCGATGCAACCAAGTTTTTATTGGGCCGACTTGGGATTTTCAAAAAATTTTGTGGGGTCCATTCCCTTTGTATATAAACCTATTTTCTACCCCAGGTTTATAGAGCTGACTTTATTATTTTAGTTTTAGTTTTAGAGAGTTTTTGAGCCGTAGTTATTGTTTGGAGACAAAGACTTGGTTTTTATTATTGCGTTTTGCTTTGGAATCTTTGGATCTTAATTTTCTGGAGTTTAGTTCTTCGTCTCTATTGGTTTGTTAACGATTTCTCGTCTCTCTTATTTAGTTTTGATGTCTATTCTTGCGATGTTGACTACTATTGTTATTACTATTACTTTTGTTGATTTTTCTATTAATTGCGAGTAGTCGTTCTAGGGCTAATGGATGAGCCGTAAGATCTTAGGATTTAGATGTAAAGTTACGGTTTCTATGTTGTTTTGATATAAAAGGGATGTGATTTGGCTGATCCAGCCAAGTTTGTAGGAGATCCTATTTAGGATTTGTGATCCACGATAGTGGTACATATCCAAGCCATACTATCATATGAACTTAATTAGGCTCGTTAGTGAATTTAATTAGAGTTCGTGATCCATGGTAGTGGCACATACTTTGATGGTTTCCACTGACGTCCTATATTACTAGTTGATGATCTACGATAGTAGCATCAATGAGAGCCATCAAATCACAGATCGAAGCTTTAACCCACGATGGTGGCGTGAGTAGAGATTGAGAATAATTGTCGTTTATAATGCACAGATCGCATGTAAGGCCATCCATGATGGTGGGGCTAAGCACGGGATACTTTAGATGATTGGTACAGCGATAATTGGCTATGAATTTCAAATTCTAGATGCGACAATCTCTCCCTACACAAACCCATTTAACGTAGACATTATAACCTAGCATCGACATCTGACGATCCTGGTGGTGACTCCTATTGCCCTAGTCTTTATTATATTGTTAATTTGAGATAAGAAATACATGTGAAAACCTTTAGAAACGTCCACAACTAATATTGTTTCAAGACTTTGAATAAACGCAAGACCTTAAATCAACTGCCTCCCTGTGGTATCGATATCTTTCTATATTACAAAGCTTTGACACCGTGCACTTGCCGTACATTTTCAGAGTTAAATCTGGAGCACATCAGGAAGCTGAGAGGAAGCTGAGAGAAAAAATGGCTCCCCCTCATAGGAGGAGCTCTAGACGCTATCGCTGGCGGGGGCTTGCTCTGCTCGTTTGCCGTTCGAAATTGTGCATGGTTTGTTTAGGGTATAGTCTTTTGGGGTCTTGTTGAAACGTTTGTTTTTGTAATTGGAGATTGTTCTGGTGGTCTCCTGTGGCCTCCTCTTGGTGTCTGTGTGTTTCTCATGACGATCCTTGTGATACCATGTTTGTGAAATACTATAATTGTGTATGCTTCTATACTTGTATACTTGTATGTATGTCTACTATGTATATATTTTATCTTTGTGTGTAAGGAAGTATATATGGATATACAGTGTGTTATATGTGAATGTATGTGTATATATGTGTCCATCCTTAGATGTATTATAATACACGTATGTAGTATGTTTACATATTTATGTAGTGTTATATAAATTGGACTATGTTTGGGTATATGTTAAAAATATTGGTGTATGTAAGTATGTGTATTGGTAAGTATGTATATTGGTAGTGTATACCTAGACTAGTGTATGTAAGTATATATGTATGCCTTGTCTAGTGTATATATAGATATATGGGTGTATAGTAGGTGTACATGAAGATAGATATATGTGTATGTATAAATGTGTGTATTTTTGTATATACATGTAGTTGTAAATAGTGGCATGATTGTAATTACATATCTAAGTTGAGGGGTTGTTTCATAGAATGGTATTCTCGTTAATAGCTAGAAGGAGTGAGGCTAGGATAGTCATTAGGCTTCTTGAGTTTGTAAGGAGTATAAGGGTCTTCTCTTATATGTCATGATAATTAGTTATTTTCCTAAAATCTTAAATTTCTAAAGAAGACCCTTAGCATTACACCAAGCTTCATCTTAGATGAGTCTTGAGACACATTGCTTTTCATGGATTTTTGGAGAAAAGGAAATTAAGAAAATGAAGGAAAAATACAAAAGAGAGAATATGACATGATTTCATTCATTCATTCATTTTTCTTTCACCTCACTTCTTCTCTTTTTCTCTCCTTTTATTTGGAGCTAGAGAAGTGATGGTTTCTTGGTGCAAGTTGGGACCTTTTGGAGCTAGATGGTGTTCCTTGGAGTCTTGGATCTAGGAGGAGAATTTCTTGGAGAAAGTTCACATTTTATGGTAGGATTCTCTCTCCTTATGGCATATTATGCATATACTCCTTACTTGTAAAAGGTGCGGTCTTTTTATTATTCAGTTTTTGATGCAATTTTAAATGTGCATAACTTTTGGAATAATGCTTCAAAAACTATGTTTTAATATATTCTGGAAAATTTATCAAGTTAGCTACAACTTTCATGTAGAGACTGATTTCATATTTTGACTCCAACTAGATTGAAACATCTAATATGTATCATATCATCATTTCTAGCAGATTCTGCACTTCTGTAAAGCATATAGCATAACCTTCAGTGCTGATATCCAAATTGTGCAACCTTAGATGTCCTGAAATATTCATTACATAAGTTACAACTTTTATGTTGTGCTCTAAGTTAGACTTGGACTGTAATGATTGATATTCACTGATCTTTTCTGCATGATATTTCTGATTATGGACAGATTCTATACCCTATGTTCTATTAGCCATAACTATTAGCACAATTATCCAAATATGATTTTTGTTGCAATGGAAAGATATATGAATTCTCTACCAGTTACATTTAGAAACATATGTCAAATTCTGAATATAACTTGGTGATATCAGATGTTCTGTTATGACATGGCTTGGTTATGGAAAGTGTGAAAATTGGCCCTTGAATTATATAAGCATGGAGTAGGATGTTAATGTCATGCATACTTGGGCAATGGTGACATTGATGGCATGGATTCATGTGTTATGGTGTGATATAAAGAGGGGTGCACAAGGAGATGCATGACCCTATGTGAATGAGAAATGGAATAAAAGAAATAAACAAATTATGAATAGTGAACTCATTCCCCCTATGTATGACATTAATGTCCCTCATCTATGCCTTAATACAAATTGTAACAATATAATGAAAATGCATGAACTTGTTGTAGCCTCTTTTCTTTTATTTACATGTGTGCCTTTATGCTTTTAATTCAATATATCACTCTTGTAACTTGTCCTTGCATATAATTGTCTTATGTTCATCTTCATGCTTCATTTGCAATATGCCATGTCATGTCATCCATTATAAGCCTCTATGTTCATCTTTCTATTGCATTTACATAATGCCATAATGTTTCATACATGGTAGCTTTCATCATGCATTGAATACCGTAACATAAGTATTGGGATATCCTATTGGACACGATTTGACGTGCTCCGCCCCATTTTCTCCATAGGTTCAGACATGTGGCTTTCTCAGAGGATTATGGCTTTCTCAGAGGAGTATGGCCTTGAGTTGGGAACTTAGGTGATGGTTGTGGAGTTGGAAATGTATGGGTAGATGTAGAAGAGATGTTGTACCTTGGGTTATTATGTATAGTTGTTTTACATGTTGTTTACTGGTGTTTTCTCACCGCTGAATTGTTGACCAGAGGATGGGAGGTCAACATGGTCAAGGAGAACACGTGGGTCCCCCGGGATCGGTTGAAGGCACGTTCGCTCGGTGAGGGACGCAGGGATCCTCACGTCGGCTTGCTGAAGGGTAGCCTTGGTGTAGCGACGACCTCCTGGTTATGGAGATGAGTGGGCTCGTTGCTGGGAACGCTTGGCCTCGGACAAGGGGCGCTGATGAGTAGCCTCGACGCCACTGGATGTGCTAAGCCTGTACAGACGAGGAAGCTCGTCAGGGGGCCGGACCTTGGTTCCGGTCAAGTCCCCTCCGATGCGTAAGTCAGAACGGATCTGATATATACACGGCGGAACCGATATGGCTCACAGGGTGGCCGATGCACGAGTCCTCGGACCGAGTTATGAAAGGGAATATAAAGTGGAAAGCAAGGTCGTGTGTAGAATACCTCCGTCTATCGGTATCCATGATCAGATCCTTTTGTATGTCGCCTACCGAGTCCTTTTTCACACGTTTGCTCTCCCTCAATGTTCCTTTTCTCCGCCCCCATGACCCTCCTCTTTGAAGGCGCCTTCATGTGTCATGAAGGTGGGTTAATGGGGTCCCTTAATACTGATTAAGGGGGAGGCACGCTTTGGGGAGCGGTTAGCTCCTGTGGATCGTAGGCTGACAGGGCACATGATCTGGTCATGGCCGACCCAATTCTGAGCCATCGTGAGGGCCCTGAAGCTCGGCCCGATCTCCTTTGGGGCCTCCTGCTTCGAATGTGGGCTTGGGCTGCTCGGTCCTGGGCCGTCTCAAGATGGTCGTATCAATTGCCCCCATTACTTGGGCCGTTCGGGTTCTGTTGGTTCGGTTTGAGCGATGTGACTTGTGTGGTTTTTGATAGGCACATCAGTCGAGGCAATGTCATTAAATGGGAGCCATCATGACGCTGCCTGGTTGAGCTTCTCCCACCTCTGGGTGCAGAATTCAAAGTGCCGTCGGTCTCCAGATGTTGCCATGCGACTTCCCTTGGACGGCCCCGATTCTGAGATTGTTCCTCGAATAAAGACGCCGCCCATCCGAATTTGACCTTCGCACTTTTAAATCAAACCCTGTTCTTGCAAGTGCCGATGAATTCTCCTTCGTCTTCCTTCCTTCGGACTCGTTTCAAGGTCATCTCCTTCTCCTTCTGCCCCACTCGATCTGTCCCATGGTCGCTCTTAGAATAGGTGATTCTGCGCCGGGGTCTGGGGTTCCTCCGGTTCTAGAGTCTGGCGATCCTTCGTCCTCGAGGCCCACTAACCCCTCGGCTACGCGTCCGGCTCCGGACAAAGGGAAAGGCTTACTATTTGAGGACCTGGTCCGTAAGGATGAAGTTTAGGCGACGGAGAGGTTCGATGTTCCCCCGGTGATCCTCAGGTCATCATCTACCATCCCCTTCTCAACGGTCGCGGAGATCCGAGAGAAGTATTTGTGTCACCCGTATGACGTACGGATCCCCTTTGGCAACGAAAGGATCTGTTTTCCAAGGAGCTGCGAGGTCGGTGTGTACATCGAGATGTTCCTCATGGGACTCCGCTTCCCTCTCCACCCTTTCATCATCTAGTTCATGGAATTCTTGATGGTGGCCCTGTGCCAGCTGACCCCGTATTCGATTGCGGTGCTGGTCGGGTTCGTTATGATCTGCAGCGTACACCGTTTGGAGCCGACCATGCCCCTCTTCTTCTATTACTTCCGGGTTTAGATGGTCGGCCAAGGATCGTGGCAGCACATCCGCGCCCGGGGGGGGGGGGGGGAGTGCTTGCTCGACCTGCCCCATTGGGTGGGCGACTGGAGCTCAAACTACATTTTTTGTCGTTTTCCCTGGGATGCTGTAATCCTTACATGTTGGGGAGGTCTATGTCAGTATGACTTGACGATGTCCCTCTCCGAGGCCGATCAGGCTGTGGTACGGTTGTTGTCATCTTTGCCCTTAGTGGAGAGGTCGGTCTGGCCCTTGCCGGACGACCTTCTCCTTAAGAACGTCATGTGGTCCCATGGTAGGTGCTTTGTTTTCTTTCGGCTTCCCCTCTCTGCTTACCCTGATCTTCTTCCTCCCTGCAGAAATGACGGGTCGGGAATTCAGCTGCGACGTCGGTGCGCTCATTCGCCAAGGAGCTAACAGCGGGCGAGGAAATCCTTTCGGCCACGCGCCTCGCCATACGGTGGAGGATGAGATCTGCCAGGCCGACCCTTCTGTTGGAAGGCTGGAGCCGGCAGTTGCTGCTGCACCGCTGGCCTAGGTTGCTGTCGAATCCCCTTTCGAAGAGAACGTGGTCATCGGTCCTCTTGGCTCTGCCTGTGTCGAGGGAGACAACAGGGGCGCCATGTTGGGGCACCTCCCGTCTGTGGGGGGCCGTGGCGGGGATAAGAAACGCCCCCACCGGAGTCCGGGGGCCTGAATAGAAGAAGAAGAAGA
This sequence comes from Scilla litardierei, assembly GCA_030789695.1. Taxonomy (NCBI): domain Eukaryota; kingdom Viridiplantae; phylum Streptophyta; class Magnoliopsida; order Asparagales; family Asparagaceae; genus Scilla; species Scilla litardierei. The sequence goes on from CM061135.1 coordinate 23,641,323, forward strand.
AGACCGCGGAGGTTCGACCCTCTACGGTGCCCAAGGCATCGATCATCTCGGGTGCAACCCTCCAGCTGACGGAGGTGGTAGCCCCTGTTAGCCCGACCGAGCCGTCTCTGGTTGGTGTAGGCGCCATGTTGATGCTTGAGGCTAGCCTGGAGCCCCGTCCTTCCGAGGGACCGCTCCCTCCTGGAGAGGGTTCGATCCGATCGGCTAGCGGACGCCCTTATCTGGCAACTCCAGCAGGTTGGTCTTTCTGCCACATCTGACCCCGCCTCGCGACTTCCCTGGCTCACAACATCTGTCTCGTAGGTCTCCATAATGGTCGTGGAGGCATAGCACCGCGTTGCACAGGCGACCGGTCTCGAGGAATCCTTGGTGCGGGAGTGCCTGAGGGCTGGAGCGGCCGAGGTGGCAGCCGAAGAGTCCCGTATGGAAGCTTGTTGCCTGCGGTGTCAGGTGGACGAACTCACCTCCGAGGTGGAGGACTTGAAGGGGGCCCTGGCAAATGCTCGGAGGTCTGCTCAAGAGGCGGAGGAGGCATCCCACCGGGAGAGAAACGAGCTTTGGGTCGAGCTGGGAGTCCTGCAACAAGCGCACCCCGTCCGGCTCATCGAGGAGGTGGAGAGGGGCTATGAGGGGGTCCTGAGGCCGCGGATCGCGGAAGCCCTCAAGGAGGCCTTCGAGTCCTACGAAGACCTCTTGGCTTCGAGGATCGTGAGAGCCTTTCGGGACTCCTTCCAGAGGGTCGAGGAGCAGGTCCGGCAGGCGCTTCCTCGCCCCCCACCAGGTCCGGAGGGGCCTGCTCAGTCAGAGCAAGGCGAGGCTCCGGGTGACACCTCTTCTCGGGCTCCAGTGCCATAGGCGACTTTTTCCCATCCCGTTCCCTCTTCTGTAACAAGGAACAGTTTTTTGAAAGCAATGAATAGTTTGTTTTACGGGCCCCTTTACCTTTCCGTACGTTGTCATGTCCCCATGTTGTACTTTCTCCTGTTTTCGTCAAGTGTTTCCTGGTTTGTCCCCCTTTATTGCTCCTCCCCATCTGGGGCTGACCACCGCTTAGGGCTGCTGTGGATCTTTCGATACGCTGATTGAGTTGCTGTCTTGCGATGGGAGTGGCCCTTGGCCCCGCAGACGACAGTAGTGGTTATGTTGATTAAGGGGGGTCGATCTTTTGAGGTTAGCGTTCTCCAGGCCCCCCTCCCCGAAGGCAATCTATCGCTGATCCCTTACCACCCGTTGTGGGGGGCAGAGGGGCTCGTGAATGTCACGTCGATTCGGCTGATGATTCAGTTCCCAGGAAGCGTTCTCGGCCAACCAGCCTTCGGCTCGCCAAAGGCTTGCCCGTGATCCTTAAGTCGTGTGGGCGATCGCCTTGTTGGAGGACTCGCCTTCAGTCTTACGGGTGGTCGGGTGATCGGCCCGCTGGGGGAGCTGCCCCAGCCTTACGACCGATCATTTCGGTTGGCCTGCTGGGGGGGGGGGGGGGGGGGGGGGGCTATCCCCAGCCTTATGGTCAACCGACATTCCGTCCTACTGGGGAAGTTACCCCCAGCCTTACGGACGGTCGGGTCGGTCTACATGCTGGGGGGAGCTACCTCCAGGCTTACGATAGATCGATGGATCGGTCTGCTGGGGGAGTTGCCCCTAGCCTTACAGTCGACCCTTGTGACCGGCCAGCTGGGGGAGCTGTCCCCAGCCTTGCAAGCGGTCGGGTCGGTCTACATACTGGGAGAGCTACCCACAGGCTTATGGTAGATCAATGGATCAGCCTGCTGGAGAAGTTTTCCCCAGCCTTACAGTCGACCCTTATGACTGGCCAGCTGGGGGAGCTGCCCCCAGCCTTATGGACGGTCGGGTCGGTCTACATGCTGGGGGAGCTAACCCCATGCTTACAGTAGATCGATGGATCGGCCTGCTGGGGGTATGGCCCCCAGCCTTACGGTCGACCCTTGTGACCGGCCAGCTGGGGGAGCTGCCCCCAGCCTTACGGACGGTCGAGTCGGTCTACATACTGGGAAAGCTATTCCCAGGCTTACGGTAGACCGATGGATCGGCCCGCTGGGAGAGTTGCCACCAGCCTTATGGACGATCCTGGGGGTCGGCCTGCTGGGGGAGTTGCTCTCAGCCTTATGGACGACCCTAGGGATCGGCCTGCTTGGAGAGTTGCCCCTAGCCTTACGGATGATCGTCATGATTGGTCTGCTGGGGAGCTTCCCCCCAGCTTTGTGGCTGATTGCTGAGCCTTATACGGTGAGAAGGAGCAAGGGTTGTTTTAGTTGTTTTAATACAGACTAGCATTTCATTTTTTGAATCCGGGAATACATTTGAAGGGAATAAGCGGAGAAGATAAAGGCAAGCTAATCTCGCATGGGGGTGAAGCCACGGCTGATTGTTCCACCCTCTCATTCGATGACGCGTGCAACTGTCTGGATGATATTCACCTTCTTTCCTTTGTCCATCTGTCTAAACGTCCCTTCTCCGGGGTTGCTATCGGATCGTCGAGAAAATTCTTCAGGTGGCTGACCAATTTCTCTATATCCTTCTGAAGGGTTTTATGGGACCCTTAGGGCACAAAAACTCTATTCCCGTCCTAAGACGGACGGAACATATATAGAAAAAGAATTTGCAGCGGAAAATAAAAATATGTTAATCTAATTAACATGCAGTTAAACGATTTAACTTATCCCTAAGGTACAAGATCCTTAGCCAAGATCTATGCCGACTTGGGATGGATCTGACCATCCCAAGAAGAATCTAACCAACTGCGATTAAATTAAACTAATGCTAATAAACTACATACCCGGAATCTCAACCCTGGGGCAGGCGAGATGTTCCGCACCGTCTTCCGAGCCGCTCCCTGTCCCACGCCGAGCCGCTCCCCGAACCGCTCCCCGAACCGCTCCTCGAACCGCTCCGCATCCCGAGGCGATCAATCCCGTGTCGCCGAGCCAACCACACGCTGAAGAAAGTTTCATGCGAGTGAAACCTGCGCCTAGATTTCGGATCTGAATCCGAACTCCTTTGCGGCTTTGCTAGAGCCCTCAGGAGTAAGGCAGCAATATAGGGAGATAGAAGAAATATTAATTTAAGCCTAGATCGAGCGTGCTCCAACATTTACGAGAGCCGCTCAAATCTAGAACTTGGGACGAGTTTGGAGAAAGGGGGAGGCCCCTATTTATAGAGGCGTCGGACTCTCCCATTTTCCGCACAACCGATGTGGGACTATTAATTTTAGAGTTAATTAAATCAAGTTAGTTTGCCCTTTACAAAGTGCAAACTTCCATGAATTTTAACTCACTCACCGTTGAGCTTCATGATTGATACAACTGCTCAGCCCAAAAATGTGCTTCTATCAAGCGAAAGAGTCCGTACAAGTAATATAATCTGGGAGTCCAGATGTCGAATCCTCGGGAGAAAATCTGTTGCAACCACAAAGCTTAAATCAAATAGAAATCCAACGTAAAGAAACTAACCACTTATGATGACGATGGTTTCAATGGGTTTGATCGTGGTTTTTAGTACGTGGACAATACGTGCAAATAAAGTTTTGTGTATGAAAATATCTATGAGAAGTATGCACATGGTATGGGTTCGTTAGGATCCATGATTTATATTAACTTGGTTGATGAAATATAACTCAATGAATTCTCTTTTTGAGAGCAATTCACCGGAAAATACCCTTGTGGGGATTAAAGCACAAAATTCAATACAATGGTTGCCAAAGTTTTAGTCTTTTAAATATAAGCGATGAAAGTCCCTTTTGGGGAAATCAAAACTCACCCTTGTGAGGTGATCATCTACTAAATCACGTTCTTTTGGAAGATGAAGAGTAGATTTAAAAATAAAGACTACAACTTTATCAACGTGACAATTTTAGCACGACAATTCAACCAAATGAATACAAATCATATCCCCTAACTACACCATACCATGCACAATGAGAGTTTAGCTACTCATACTGAAAATAATCAACAATTTCATCACAATAACCATAGTTCTAAGCAATAGAAATAATTAGAATTCAAAATACACAATAGAGTTCAAGGAATATCACCAAATACGCTATCTATTTGCCTAAGAAAACCCTTCTTCTTCCTCCTAAAAGCCTCTGAAAATTCCATCAGGTTGCTCTCTGGATTCTCAGAAAATTGCTGCAAAATTTGGCGTCCGATTTAGACGCCGTTCGAACCTGGACGTAGATCGAGACATTCCCGTCTTACCCGTGAACTTTTTCTTGCGTTTATATTATTAAATATCTTAAACAATTTAAGACATATTTAATCTCTTTTGCATCATATGCAAATTAGTCCATATCTAGACTTAAATTATCATATTGCATCAAATGCAATTATTCCATCTCTTGCATCAAAAATGCAAAATATTCTCCCTAACTAATTTCTACCTATTACTAGACGAAGGTCGCACTCTTTGTGTGACCCTACGGCATGACCCTACTACAGGTTGGGCTCGAAGCCCTATACGATAAAGACCACGAGCAGTGGCTGACGTCCCTGTTTCAGAATCATCATAATGTGGTTAGCTCATCAACATGAGAGTTGTCGGGACCACCCTGACCGTGTCTGTGATGAGTTCTGCAGTTGTCGGGACCACCCCCAGCCTTATTGGGTTCAAAACCGCACCCAAACCCGCTTCCACCGCCGGATCAAACGTCGACCATTCATCCGTGCGGGATCGTCCCTGAAGGCGCCACGTGCGCTTTAAGATTGGCGCAAAGCCCGCTCCGCTCTTAGCTTCGAGAATGAAGTGAACCGTTGGATCAAAATCCAACGGCTAATATATAGCCACGTCGCCTCTTGAGGAGCTGCTCTTCGCGTTCGACTGGGGCTGATTCTCCGCCGTTAGATTACAATCGGACGGATCATTGATCGCCACATCGCCCTGTATTTGACTCCCGCTCTTCGCTCCGCTTTCAATTTCGAATCAACTCCGTGTTCGATCGTGGCCGTCCGTTCAAAAGGCGGGATTTGATGTCGTGCTGCCGCGTGTCTCTCAGTATCGCCGATCTGCTTCGTTCTCAGCCGTAGATCTCTGATCAGGCGGTTGGGAAAAGATCGCGTCGCCCGTAGATTTGCTTAGATACTGGCCGTTCGATCGAAATCGAACGGTCTAAAAGTAGCCGCCCGCTGCTTCGATGCATCCGCTCGTAACCGTTGGATTTCGGTCCGACGGCGATGAGATCGCCGCGTCGCCGCTGTGTTGAGCCGTTGGATGCTGGCCGGGAGCGACTGAGGTTACGCCATGTTGAAGCCAAGATGCGTGCGGGGCGTATACAAAAATGTATTTCCGCGCGTATAATTGTATTTTCGACCGTATTTCTTGCGTATATCTTCATTTCAATGGTATTCTGCATCACAGTAATTAGCACAGATCTCAGAAAAATACAAATAAATAGTCGTTGGAATCGTGAGATCGAGACCAAGCCAAGAAAAATATAAAAATACAGAAATACTCACTAAAATTCATACTTTGTGCACAAATCAATGGTTTGCTCTAATAAATAATGATATACAAAATACGAACGTATTAGAGACCAATTAAGCATCATATAAGTACAAAATAGGGCTAAATGGGGGGGGGGGTTAAATATGTAATATTCAATCCGAATCAACAACCTATCAATTCGAAGGGTGTTCAACGCTGAACGCATAGGAAAAAATCATTCGTCAATCGGAGTTCGTTTGACCCTCTAATTGATCGTCCAAAGATCAGCCCAAGGCTAGTTTTTCGCAAAAACTGAGCCATCAAAAACTGCCCAACCTAGGTTTCAGAAAACCTATTCTGCGGGGCCCACCAGGCCAGCTGGGCGTGCCCAGACTGGCGCGCCCAAACTGGGCGCCTGGCCTACGCCAGGCTAGGCGCCCAGGGCGCCTGGGCCCGCCTGGGTGACCTGGGCTGTGCCTGGGTCAGGCCAGGCACCCAGGACAGACCCAGTCTGGCTTGGGTCAGCCTGGTCTGACATGGTCTGATCCGTTGAACTCTTTTGGGCATAATTTGGGCATTTGGCGTCCGATTTAGACGCCGTTCGAACCTGGACGTAGATCGAGACATTCCCGTCTTACCCGTGAACTTTTTCTTGCGTTTATATTATTAAATATCTTAAACAATTTAAGACATATTTAATCTCTTTTGCATCATATGCAAATTAGTCCATATCTAGACTTAAATTATCATATTGCATCAAATGCAATTATTCCATATCTTGCATCAAAAATGCAAAATATTCTCCCTAACTAATTTCTACCTATTACTAGACGAAGGTCGCACTCTTTGTGTGACCCTACGGCATGACCCTACTACAGGTTGGGCTCGAAGCCCTATACGATAAAGACCACGAGCAGTGGCTGACGTCCCTGTTTCAGAATCATCATAATGTGGTTAGCTCATCAACATGAGAGTTGTCAGGACCACCCTGACCGTGTCTGTGATGAGTTCTGCAGTTATAGTCTATTCGTCTAAACTATGTCGTGTAGATCAATTCTAGAGTACGGTCAAACTGTCAACCCCAATAACTTGACTCTGGTTAGTTTCTATCGATCTTTAGTCAACTTATGTTGGACTTCTTCCAACATACTCTGCGCAGAGATTTTACTAAAGACCGAACTAACTCTACGACACTAACTCCTATTGACCGGGAGAGACGAATCCTCTCTTGGTCATTACTCGCCTCGTACGATTCAAGTGACACCCAATAAAAGACCTTTCGACAGGCCTAGCCTCGAAGTTAGGTCAGTGATCTAAGTGGCACCGTTCACGCACAGGTTCGTAAAATGACCTCAAGTCAAAAGACCAACTAGCCTATCATCACTAAGAGTTATCATTGACAGATTGGTCAATGTAACCATATAATAACTCTCGTGGATCGTTCAATGAACTCATTCTCTAATGAGCACATGTGTCTCGTCTCTGACTTCGCCAAGTCAAACGATCATGAGATCATCGCCACCGCTAAACGGTGAAGACTAAGACACAATGGTCTATCCTATGTTTTGATATCCTTGTCTTGAAGCATCTACGACCACGATGTTGGATCTGGATCCTAGCCTAGAGGGGGTGTGAATAGGCTGATAAAATAATTCGTGCAACCCACGAACAAACTCATGCAGTTATAGCAGCAGCAGAGTAAATAAAATGCAGACACAGAATACACAGCAGATTTACACTGGGTCGGTCGTCCCAACGACCTACTCCAGCCCCCAAAGCAGATACTAGTAATGAATAGTGCAATAGGTACAAAACCACAAGTTAGAGCACACTCAGAGCACCCTCTACTGTTGAGTATTGATTCCCCGGTTTTGGGTTTTGATGATGAACAAATATAAATATCGTGAACTAACTCTTTGTGAGCGTAGTTATGGAGATCGTCGCCAAATTTCTATGAACATCAAAATCGACGTCTCAAGACTTCTCAAAGCGCGTGATCATATGCTTAAAGCTTCGTTGAAGCTTAAGGACCATTATTGAAGTCATGAAGATTCGATTGAAGCTTTTGAAGACGGTTCATCAAGTTTTATCTATAGTCTTCTAGCTTCGTTTCGTAGAATGTTAAGCCTTGAGTAGGTCTTACGTTTTAATCTTCATAACGCTCATATCTTAGAGCTAGGATCTTATTAGAAGCCCATACGAACTTTCCCGAAGCTTCGCACTTCGATTCACGGCTTCTTGTGCATGTTAGTTGGTTCAAGAAGAAGAACCAACCGACTAGATGGCAATCTAGTCAGTCGGCAAAGCTTCTTGAACAGACTAGAATGCCTTCTTCAATTTCAGCTCACTTACTGTTTACAGTTAGTCGGTCCAAGAAGGTTCACCGACCGACTAGTTGTGAAACTAGTCGGTTAGGAATCCTTCTTAGACCAACTAGTTGAGCTTCCACTGTTCAACCTAACTTACTGTTTACAGTTAGTCGGTCAAAGCACAACGACCGACCGACTAGTTGAGAAACTAGTCGGTTAGAAGTTGTTCTTAAACCGACTAGCTGTATTTGAATTCAGACTATTTGATTTCATCTCTTAGTCGGTCAAAGTACACTCACCGACCGACTAGTTGTGAAACTAGTCGGTTGGCAAGTCTTCTTGGACCGACTAGTTCTATATTCCCTGAACTTCTTCTTTTGGCTGTTCTTCAGTTAGTTGGTTCATGTTGTTTCACCGACCGACTAGTTGATGAACTAGTCGGTCAGTGATCCTTCTTAGACCGACTAGTCTGCTTCAGAATAGAGCCGTTGGAGCATTAAATGCCACGAATTTTGCTCTCTCCTTCCTCTATCCTATATATACTTGGAGTGCTGCTTTCATAGCATTCAAGGCTGATATTTATTGAAGTTTAGAGATCAAAGAGAAGCAATTAATTCTCATTCAAAGCTCTTTCATTTCTCACTTGAATCTCTCCCTCACTCTTATTTCAAAAGAGAGATTCATTGATTGTGAGCCTTCCAAGCCAAGAGCTTGATCCAATGCCACCAACATCTTCCTAGGCTCCCATCGCTGATCTACATCTTGGAGCTAGGGTTTGGTGCCTTCATCTTCCCCAAAATCCTCTTTGCCCTAAATCGTAAGTTTTACTCAAGGCATAGGTTTTTGTGGTAAGCATTTCGTATTTCATTTACTTTGAATATTGCAAGTGTTTTACTCTCGGTTGTGAGAGTTTGTTTGTGATCCCGGGTTGTGGGAGTCACAATTTCCTTTGTGTATGATTTGATCTTGTAGAGGTTTCTACAATCATAGTGCAAATTTGAGTTAGAAGTTTCTAACTCAAGTATCCGGAGGGGATCCGGGTGGTTGGGACGTAAGATCATCGGGAACAAGTCGGGGAGACTTGGGTGGATCCGAACCCGTTATATCATCTGTTTGCGATTACATTTCTTTGTTGTCAATATTTATATTTCCGCATTGTTGGTTGAGTTTGCAAGATAATTAGAAATTATCTTCTTAATTATTTTAAAGTACTATTCACCCCATAGTACTTGTGCAGTAGCTACGTAGGGCATTACATCTACGTCTCTACACTTGCCAGGCTCTCAGTACCCCACACACAGTGTTTCCTCTCACTATCAATACTAGTAATGCTTTCTACCAGCTAGTCCCAAACTAGCTGGGTCCCACTTGTCTAGCCCCAACCAGACAAGTCCCAAAATAATCCCCAAAAATGGTAAAGTTTCCCCTACAGAGAACGTTACACTAAGACACGAATAAAAGAGTTAAGGGTTTAGAAATGACCAGTTCGTGTCTGTGTAGGCGTCTCTGTCAATCAGCACGTCGTCAGCTCCAATCTGACGCAAACTGTGTCTCAATCTGACTCCTGGATGTCAAGTTGTAGCCCTTTGAATTCTAGTACGCAAATAGGTCTGTGCGTAAAGCAGCTGCAGTTGAAACTTAATTGTGGGAGGTCGGTGCGCACAGCAACTCCCTTAATAAAAATTTTGCCACGTCAGCTTCTCTTAGATTTTCGCCTTCGTTCGAAATTAACGGCATGTAATCAATCCCCACCGTTGATTCTTTTTCTTCCGTGATCGTGCGGCTCTCGTTCAGCTAGGGCATGCAGGCGTAATAAGCTTTTGATGACGATGGGATCAGGTCACGGCGCCGACGAGATCTCGAGGGTGACAACGGCTTAGACGACGGTGATCTTCAGGTAGTGAATGGATGTCAGCGACTCCCCCGCAATGGTGGTGGCAGCGCTGTCTTTGATCGGCGACTTCAACTTCTCCGTTTCGTTCTAGGGCGTGCAGGCAACGGCCGTCTACTCCGGGCGGCGGACTTGATCGCTTCGACTCTCCTCAACGACGGTGGCAGCTCCATCTTCGAGTGCTTCAACGTGCAGTAGTGATCTCTTCGAGCGAAGGCAGGAGCGACGTCCTCGTCTTCAATAGCGACGATCTGGCTTCTCGTCCTCGGCGGCCTTTCGTTGGTGCAGATGACGGTGACAGAAGCTCACGGCGGCGAACGACTTCTCGATGACAGCAGTGACGCTTCTCTGACGTGCGGGCTTCAACGACTCGATCAGTTGGATGTGGCATCGCTTGACGAGTAATATACACCAACACTAATGATTGCCCATTTAGCATAAGTTGGATACTCGTGGGTTGTGTATTAGCCATGAAGTGTATCTATTTTTCATACGGAGCAAATATTAATTTATTTATTTTTCAATTCTTTTGTGCTCAATTTTAATTCATGGCTAAACACTTCATATCCCTTAGAAAATTCAGAAATTAATCATTCCTACATTCACTTTCCATTATTCTTTAAAAGAATCTCCAAAAGCACTAAAAGGTCAATTATCGTGAAAGTGCAAATGTAGGTGTAGAAATCAAATTTGAAATTTTTGAGACATGTCATAGCTACAAAAAGGATAACATCATGTTCATGTAGCTACAACAATAATGAATTAATTTCTACAAGGGATAGATTTGAACATTCAAACAATACCACTTAAGATAAATCATAAAGGGTATTCTTTTAAGCTCAAAATTTTTTTAAAATTTTTTTCAGAAATAAAAACATATTAAAAAATCATGCAAACAAGCACACAAGAAAAATTAAATCAAGCACACACACAAAAAATCTATGAAGGCAAAGAGGGAAGAGATATATACCTTTGCGTCGCTATTTGGCTAAGGAGCTAGAAATAGAATGAGACTTTAAAAATTTGCTCCTTGCTAAACCTCCATCACACCTACATGAAAGGTGTTAAGTGTGACCTTGGAATCCAACAAGGTCCACGAGTGGTAGCCAATATTGTTTTAGGAACCCACACTTGTTTAAACTTGATATTTGTGTTCCTAAATTTCTAATAATATGATGTGTGGCCTACACTATCACACGTAAAGCACTTTGCATGTAAGTTCTTTACAATAGAGGGTACATTGTGGAATTTCTTGAATTTTGGCTTTTCAACGTTTTTCAAACCAAAACCAAGTCCTCTTCTATTATTGCCATATAATTGATTCTCTAAAATGATATCCAACGATTGTTTTCCCATAGAGAATTTTTTAATGGCCACTTCAAGATTAGAAACTTTGTTTTTTAAATGTTTATTTTCTTCCACAAGCAACGTGCATTTACTTATAAAAGCTAACTTGTTTTCCTTTTCCTTCTTTTCAAACTCAATTGTTTTTCTCTTAAGATCATTATCTAGTATGCAAAATTTATCCTTAAGCTCTCTTATTTCATAATCTTTTTCACCTTCTAGTTTCAAAAGATCTTGTTTTAGCATGCTAATATTGTTCCTTAATGAAGGACAAGAAAGACAAGGTGCTTCATCATTAAAACTGGACTTTTCCTTTTTCAATATGTCAATAGTAGAGTCACGAGCAACAATTTCAATTTTCAGTTTTTCAATCTCCATAGACATATCATATTCAGATTGTTACATTTCAAAGTTCTCATTTTGATAATCATCTATAGTGGATTCAAGCTCTACTATTTTATCTTGCATTTCTTTACAAAGGATAAGGAGTTCGGCTTTACTACCAAATTTTACCTCGTCATGTTTTGCCATCAAGCAGAGGGATGTGTGTGCTTCATTTTCCTTGAGCTCATCTCCACTATCAATGTCCCACGTTCGCACTACATCTTTTTCTTTCTTCTCTACGACACCAGCTGTTTCTTGTGGGCAATGTTTAGCGAAGTGTCCCTGCTTTATGCATTTTAAAAAAATAAATTTACGCTTAGTATTGTCACAAAGAGGAGCATCAAAATTATTTAAAGGAGCTTTTCTTCCCTTTAGATTCTTTTCATTTCGGCTGAGGGATTTATCACTTCCATATGCAGTTTCTAAGGTCCTCCATATATCCTGCGCAGAAGAGCAATGTGAGATACGATCAAATATTTTTCTACTCAACCCACACAATAAGATATTCATTGCTCTAGCATTTATAGCACACACATCTTTATCATTTAAATTCAGATTACTTTCAGGCATAGAATATCCGTTATCAATAATGTACCAAGTATCAACATCAACGGATAGTAAATAAGTTTTCATCCTAGCCTTCCAGTATATATAATCATGGCCACTAAAAAGAGGAGGACGATCAATAGTCATGCCATGAGGAAGGACAAACTTTGGGGTTTTCATGATAGCTAGACTAGACTAGATCCTCTAACCTGCTCTGATACCACTTGTTGGATCTGGATCCTAGCCTAGGGGGGGTGAATAGGCTTATAAAATAATTCGTGCAACCCACGAGCAAACTCATGCAGTTATAGCAGCAGCAGGGTAAATAAAATGCAGACACAGAGTACACAGCAGATTTACACTGGTTCAGTCGTCCCAACGACCTACTCCAGCCCCCAAAGCAGATACTAGTATTGAATAGTGCAATATGTACAAAACCACAAGTTAGAGCACGCTCAGAGCACCCTCTACGTCTCTACACTCGCCAGGCTCTCAGTACCACACACACAGTGTTTTCTCTCACTATCAATCCTAGTAATGCTTTCTACCAGCTAGTCCCAAACTAGCTGGGTCCCACTTGTCTAGCCCCAACCAGACAAGTCCCAAAATAATCCCCAAAAATGGTAAAGTTTTCCCTACAGAGAACGTTACACTAAGACACGAATAAAAGAGTTAAGGGTTTAGAAATGCTCAGTTCGTGTCCGTGTAGGCGTCTCTGTCAATCAGCACGTCGTCAGCTCCAATCTGACGCAAACAGTGTCTCAATCCGACTCCTGGATGTCAAGTTGTAGCCCTTTGAATTCTAGTACGAAAATAGGTCTGTGCGTAAAGTAGCTGCAGTTGAAACTTAATTGTGGGAGTTCGGTGTGCACAGCAACTCCCTTAATAAAAATTTTGCCACGTCAGCTGCTCTTAGATTTTCGCCTTCGTTCGAAATTAACGGCATGTTTTCGCTCAGACGGCGGCGATCTTCAGCGGTAGCGAACGGATGTCAGTGACTCCCCTTCCCAACGGCGATGGCAGCGCTGTCTTCGATCGACGACTTCAACTTCTCCGTTTCATTCTAGGGCGTGCAGGCAACGGCGGTCTACTCCGGGCGGCGGACGGATCGCTTCGACTCTCCTCAACGACGGTGGCAGCTCCGTCTTTGAGTGCTTCAATGTGCAGCGGTGATCTCTTCGAGCGAAGGCGGGAGCGACGTCCTCGTCTTCAACAGCAGCGATCTGGCTTCTCGTCCTCGGTGGCCTTTCGTTGGTGCAGATAACGGCGACAGAAGCTCACGGCGATGAACGACTTCTCGATGACAGCAGCGATGCTTCTCCGACGTGCGGGCTTCAACGACTCGATCAGCAGCTCCTATGATGGTGAGCGGCTCGGATTCTTGACTCTTGATTGCTGCAAGTTGATTTTGATCAAGATTCTTGATGCCGATCTTCTGCTCCTCCTTCGACAAGCTTGTTGATGATTCTCCAAGGATTGAAGATGATGTAGGGATGGTTGTACAGCCTTGGAGACAATTGGAAGGGTTTGTAAAGCTTGCGGCCTGGGATTTAACCTCTCTTGATGCTTGCTACTACGGAGGAAGGAGAGGTAAATACTTGCGGCTATAGGCTATATGCTAGGTTGTTTTTGAGACGTGCGAAATTTTTTTTGCCTAAGGCTTGCTGACTTGGGAAATATAATTTTGGGCTGCCCTCTCTTTTTTTTTCTATGATTGCCGCAACCTTTATTTTCCCTTGGAACGTGAACTTATATAGGGTATAGGGTTTGTTGACTAGGTCTAGGGCTAGGCTTGGTTGGCATGGCAAGGGATAGGGTAGGATCAATTTGCATCCCTAGGAATATGGGGGTTGAGAATAAGAAGGATTTTGTTGGGATTTGATTTGAATTTGAAAAGGAAATTGGTAGAATCAAATATTAGCAAATCTAGCTAAATATTTTGACCAGGTCCATCTCATCTCATATAGGACCAAGTCCAACTCATCTCATATTGGACCTAGTCCTCATTGCTTTGCGCACAATACTTCATCCTCTCTCCCGTTGCTATATGATTAGCAATTTCCCCAAATGTTGAAAGAATCATCGTTTCGCCAATCCTGAAACACACTAAGCACACACGTCAAATATAACGCACGTGTTTGTCATCATCAAACCAAGATCCTAGATCGTTATTTCCAACACACGAACCCTTTAGACTTATGCTACAGACGGTGAAACATTTCTCCATGATCGAGATACTCATCTCGATACATGTTTGACCTTGCATAAAGTCTCAGGACTTTACCTAAGTTAATATCTAATGTTAACTACATTAAAATATAACTTAGATAAATTATTACCAAACAACTTACTGTTATTTCAAACAAGATGTTTGTTCTATTCACACAGAGATAAATAGCCTCGAGGGCATCATTCCTCTACACCTTCTTCAAGTGCCAGCAATCGTTGGTGTCGTGGCCCTTGTCTTTGTGGTACTTGCAGTATTTCTCCTCGTCCCTTCCACCTTTCGTCATTTTCAGGGGGGCCTTAAAAGCGACCCTCTCTCTGAGCTTGCGCAAGGACGACGTCTGGAGTGGCTTTCAGCCTGGGGGTCGTGCCTCCTCCTTGCGATCCTTTTCCTTGGCCTTCTTCTCCCGCTGGGGTTCGTCCGGCTCGCGGCGTTCGCTTTCATCTCGCTTGGATCCCCGCCTGACCCCCGTAGGGAGACCCCCTTCCTCCGCGGCCATTGCCTCCTCCGTCAGCATGTAACATTTCGCCCAGGCTATTACCTCAGCAAGGTCCCTCGGAGGTTCGCTGTGCAGCGACTTCTTCAGGCCCCGGTGACGGAGCCCTTTCTTTAGGTGAGTTTTCATGACTATCTCGGGACATCTCTCTACATTCAGCCTCTCGGTAATAAAGCGGCGCATGTAGCTTCTCAGGGATTCCCCGGGGCCTTGCACCACAATGAACAGAAGCTCCGAGTCCGGGTTTATCCGTCGACCGGCCATAAACTGCTTGCAGAATTTTTGGGTGAGGTCCTTGAAGTTGTCGATGGAGCGGTTGGGGAGGCTGTGGTACCAGCTCCGGGTGGATTTTCAGAGAGTGGAGTAGAAACCTCGGCAGAGCAGGGCGTCTTCGGCACCTTGGAATGCCATAACTCCCTCATAGTCCATCACGTGGTCTTTCGGGTCCCCAGTGCTGTAGTACTTTTCTAAAGTCGGTACCTTGAATCTGGAGGGTACCTGTGCATCGGTAATGCTCCTAGATAATGGGCAATGGTCATCCATGGTGCCCCCAGGACCTCCCATTGTGTCGACACGAAGACCGAGCTGCCGAGGCAGGCTGACAGGGCCCCGCGAGGAGTCTGCTCATAGCCCACCCGAACCGGGGATAAGCGTAGGTCGTCGGGTGCTTCTCCTCTTGTGTCGGTACTCCTGGCTCATATGCCTTCTCCGACGGGGGCTCTCGCTCCGATTGGGCCAGTCCTCGGCGGTTTGACGGACGGGTGACCACCGGTGCGTCGAGCGTGGTCGTCGAGATGAGGCCGTGGTTGAGTCATCTTTAGTCCGCTTGGGTCCTCCGTCAACCTCATCCCGGAGTGAGGTGGGAGTAAGGGATCGTCCCAGGATGAAGTTTGGCAGGGTGAACCGTCGTTCCGGGTTAGCACCCTCGCCGCCATGGTCGGTGACTACTGTCGAGCGTAAAGGTCGGCGGATCCCCCTTGATCTGGGACGACATCTGATCCTCCCTCCAGGAGGACGTCTGCGAGCTGCAGAATCACCGCAGGCAATGTCTGGAGGTGGGTATTGGTCTCTTGGGCGAAGAGGCGGAGCTGATCTTGGATCACCGAACGCGAGTCTCCGGTTCCCCCAGTTGTGTGGCTGTGTTGGTTCTCGAGCGGGACGTAGTCGCATTCCTCGTGGATAGAGGCATGTGTCCCGTGCTATTGCAAACTGGTTCCATTTCGGCGATGTGGTTATTCGACGTGGGTGTTTGTTCGTTCCCACAGACGGTGCCAGATGTTTACGTGTGTTTTCTCACTGCTGAATTGTTGACCAGAGGACGGGAGGTCAACATGGTCAAGGGGAATACGTGGGTCCCCCAAGATCGGTTGAAGGCACGTACGCTCGGTGAGGGACGTGCGGATCCTCGCGTTGGCTTGCCGAAGGGTAGCCTCGGCAAAGCGACAACCTCCTGGTTGTGGAGACGAGTGGGCTTGTTGCTGGGAACGCTTGGCCTCGGCCAGGGGGCGCTGAGGAGTAGCCTCGGCGCCACTGGATTTGCTAAGCCTGGACAGACGAGGAAGCTCGTCAGGGGGCCGGACCTTGGTTCCGGCCAAGTCCCCTCCGATGCCTAAGTCAGAACGGATCTGATAGATACACGACGGGACCGGTATGGCTCACAGGGTGGCCGATACGCAAGTCCTCGGACCGAGTTATGGAAGGGAATATAAAGTGGAAAGCAATGTCGTGTGTAGAATACCTCCGTCTATCGGTATCCAGGATCAGATCCTTTTGTATGTCGCCTTCCGAGTCCTTTTATAGGAATCATCCCACGTTCGCTCCCCCTCAACGTCCCCTTTCTCCGCCCCCATGACACTCCTCTTTGAAGGTGCCTTCATGCGTCATTAAGGTGGGATAATGGGGTCCCTTAATGGTGATTAAGGGGAGGAGCACTTCGGGGAGCGGTTAGCTCCCGCGGATCGTAGGATGACGTCCCGATTCTGAGCCATCGTGGGGGCCCCGAAGCTTGGCCCGATCTCCTTTGGGGCCTCCTGCTTCGAATGTGGGCTTGGGCCGCTTGGTCCTGGGCCGTCTCAAGATGGTCATATCAGAGTCATCTATGTATGAATGTACACTCTGTTGTATTAATAATATGGATGAGTTGTTCCTTGTACCTTATTCTTATGTTGTTTCTTTATGATTTTTGTTCTTTGTTGTATCTTCTTATGGAGCATTACATGTACTTTCCAGCACCTGTGCAGTGGTATGCCTGTTCTTCCTTGAACTCTCTCTTTCCTTCTCTTTCTCTTTACCCTCGCCTCTTTAGAAATACCTGGGATGAATTCGTACTTCTCGGGTATCCTGGGGAGCGAGGCGTGACAATCCTTATGCTTGGTGACTGCTTCCTAGGCTCTCCCAAGGCATTTCGTTCATATGATTTGCCCCGCTGTGGTTATTGTACAGTTTGTCTCTTACATATATGAAAATACCCACTTACCTTTCACACAAAAACATATTAATTTGTTATTGATATTCTGGTGTAGTAATCAAACACTGATAATAAGTAACATGTCAAATAATAAACCTTCTTTTGGGCCAATTTATAATTTATATGTAAAACCGAATAATTATCATATGTTTATTACCACAGAAGCATATGTAATTATGTCAAACATTTAATCTTCCTTTGGGCCTATAAATATTCACATAAAAATATGCACAAAATAGTTTATTTTTTGAAATAAAATTAATTTCCACTAGAGATCCCATTTTGGTGGGGTCGTTGTTTCAATTAACTTAATTCAAAATATATATTTAACCACACAAAATTTGAATTTAAATTGTAGCTCCATTAATACGAAAATTGTCCTTACGGGAAAATATACGACAAGCCTTTTATTTCCTCTTTCATTTAAATCCAAATTTTAGGCAAAATTTTCATACAAAGTATATCCATAACCTTTTATATTTCGAAATAAAAATAATTTCCACAAGAGAGCCCACTTCGGTGGGTTGTTTTAATTAAATTATTTCGAAATATATATAATAAACCATACCCAAAAGTATGAATTTAAATTAAAACTAAATTTTAACACAAAAAATACTTTCAATGGAAAATATATTTCATAGACCATTTATTCCAAAAAACCAAGCAACCAAAAGGCCCAAAACTAAGGCCCAACTCCCCTTTTCATTGGAAACCCCCTTTTTTAAAAAAATGGTTTCGCGGGCCAAAGCACATTGCTGTTGTGAGCTTCAGCAGCTAGGCATTAATAATAAGATTTTTTAAAAAAAACTATATGGTGGTGGGCTGGCTCACGGGGCTGAAAAAAGGTACGGTTTTTCTTTTGGGGGGTGACGGTGGCTGTGGCCACCGCCGTCCCCTCGCCAGTTACCATGGGGGTCCGGCGACCGACGTCCGTCGCCCCTCTACAGAATAATTTTTTATAAAAATGGTGAAAACCCTATGAGGGGTTGGCGGCGACTGTGGCCGTTGCCCCTTCTCTTTCCCTCGAGCCGTCGACACGGTGGGGGTCAGCGGCCGATGACCACCGCCCCCTCAAAAAACTTATTTTATTTTGGGAAAGAAATTAAGTCCTAAAGGAGGGGTTTCGTGTGGCTGTGTCTGCCATCGCCCCCGGCCTGTCTTCATGTGGGGCCGGCGGCTGACGACCGGTGCCCCTCTCAGGGTCTGGTAGGTGATGACCGCCACACTTGTAGGGGACCAAAATTCTTTTTTGGAAAACAGTTAACCTAAAAAACCAAACAACAATTTTTCATGCGAAAAATTACACAAAAAATTAGAAAAATTAACGATATCATGATCTAACATGATGTGGCTCTGATACCACTTGTTGGGGGTCTAATCTAAATTATTCTATGCAAAACCATCACTGAATAATCAATTATTATCATGTCAGATCTACGAGAAATAAACTGAAACTGAAAGAGGAAGCGTACCTGAATCCATAATGCCTAGATCTATAGATCTACGTAGTTGGCCTTCAAGATATACATGAATCCCGAGAAAAATCCTTTAACTTTTCTCCAGATCTAATCAGTCCATGGGATACAGAAAAGACGACCATTCGTTCATGCGATCTGGGGACCATGACCACCTATTTATAGGCAAAAGTCCTAATGCTTATTGGGTTTCCGATTTAGCCCATCATTAATAAAACAGAAAGGCCACAAGTCTCCACACATTAAAGGCCCCGACCCTAACAGATACAATAAAGTCTGTTTAACCAAATTAGATCATTTTATTGTGCTTAACGTAATATGACAGCCCACATTACATAATTATTTTACATATAAGCCCAACTTTGGTTCCACGCTCCAACAATTGAATCTACATGTTTTCTACTAAGTGGCAATGCCATGTTGTTATCTATGGTTGTGTAATGGCAACCCCACTGATACCCCTGCTTCTGCATATGAGCTCTATCATATACGAACTTCTCATGATCCTTATATTTGGCCTTTGCATCTTTTTCTATGATGATTGAAAACCGTGCATCTTTTTTTATACAGAGGTATTTAAAATGTCAAACCAAGCATGCACTTTTCTGTTTACTACAAAAATTTGATTAACTTATTTATCTTCTATACAAAAACTAATTCTTGTGTTTACAACAAAAATAACATGAGTTGTTTTTGTTTTAAGGAAAGAACATAAATGTTAAAGCCTTTAATCCGAAATATGCTTTGTTTTTTATCCACTCTCCAAAAATTAAAGATCTTAGCAAAATTTTCAATTAAAAGTCTTTATAGAATTAATAAACATAATAACATCTTGAAACATTGGTGGAGATCTAAGAACGTCTAATGCCAACATTAATACATATTCTTACTTTTTAAATGTGTGGTTTTAAACTTGAATTAAGTGCCCTCATCTATACCTGCCTCTATAAATGTCAGCTACTCTTTGCTCCTTTTCACACAACTGACAACTCTCCCCCCTTCTCTTTCAACCAAAAAGCTAAATACTATGACACTACTTATACCAATTCTTATCGTTCAGCTCAGTCTTGCATCCTTCTTCTCTTCCTCTCTCTCTTTGGTCCCTCGTCAGCCAATCCATCCATACGGGCCTCCAAAAGCCCTTGGTAACTATGATGTTCAATACTTCACGCAGAACCTGGACCATTTTGACTACAGTCCAGAGAGCTACCTGACTTTCCAGCAGAGATATCTCATCAACTCCAAAGAATGGGGTGGAGCCAAGAAAGGATCCCCGATCTTTGTTTACATCGGACACCAAACTAATATTACATTCTTCCCCGAAATAGTAGGGTTCATGTTCGACCTTAGCAAGGTCTTTCGAGCATTGCTTGTCTTCATCGAGGTTATGTATTTATTTACTTAAGTGGTTTCATCCAAAACATATCCTTTTTAGAAAAATATTAACATTTTGTGGTTATTTCAAAAATGTCCAGCATAGGTACTATGGGGAATCCATTCCGTTTGGTGATGAGAAGGTTGCATATTCAAATTCAACCACGCTCGGATACTTGAGCACAAGGCAAGCTCTTGCTGATATCGCTACGCTGGTTACTAGTTTGAAGAAGAATCTAACTGCTGAAGATTCTCCTGTGGTGGTGTTTGGAGGTGGCTATGGAGGAAGTATGGAATTATTTTTTATTTTTCAAATGATTCATTTTTATTCTATTTTCAATAAGACATTACGAAAATTCTTCTAACATTTTTAATCTATGCAGTGTTAGCGACATGGTTTAGATTGAAGTATCCTCACGTAGCACTTGGAGCATTGGCTTCATCTGCACCGATC
The DNA here is from genome assembly GCA_030789695.1 of Scilla litardierei. NCBI lineage: Eukaryota > Viridiplantae > Streptophyta > Magnoliopsida > Asparagales > Asparagaceae > Scilla > Scilla litardierei. Next base: position 23,661,726 of record CM061135.1, read on the forward strand.
CTTGATTTTGATAATTTAGCATCTCCATACGAACTTACAGACATTGTCTCCAACAACATCAAGGTCCCTAACTCTTATTTCTTTCTTGTAATACATAAGTACATTCAAGCATACCAATTATTTCTAATTACACTTTCCTTTCTTTTTGTTAGTCCGAGAGCCAAAACTGCTACAATGTCATCAAGAAATCATGGACAGAAATGGAGAAGATCATTACAAGCAATGGCGGGACTAAAAAGATTGCTAAATCTTTTAAGCTTTGCGAGTATGTAATCTTTTTACTAATATTATAACAAAGAAAAATAATTCTATAACTTTTTCCCCTTAAATATTGCAGCCCACTGCCTAACAAGAATGTTTTCAAAGATAAGTTGTTTGGCCTTCTTGAACTCGCTTTCATATATGCTTCTATATCAGACTATCCAGTAGAATCAAATATCCATATCCCACTTCCCGCGTATCCCGTGAAAAAGGTAAATTTAAAATTTTCTTTCTTTTGTGTATTTGTACTCTATGAAACTAATCAACATTAAATATATCTAATTATCTCTTAGATGTGTGAGGCAATCGACAACCTTTATGCAAACCATGACACAGTCTCCAAATTGTATGGTGCATTGAATGTATATTATAATTACACTGGAAAATCAAACTGCTTCAATCTTAACTTTGGTGAGAATGGAGACCATAAAATTAATGGATGGCAATGGCAGGTAAATTTCTTTTGTTATTATTCAAGAACTAAAAACAATTTTTTTTATTTTTGTATAAATAAAAAATCTAAATATAACTTTTCTTATCAATTTGTAATGCAGGGATGTACTGAATTGATTGAACCAGCGATAAAAAATAATCCACACAGCATATTCCCATCTACTTACAAGCATAAACATAATACTTTAAACGTGAATTGCGATAAAAATGCAAAATCTCGGCCTTTTTGGCTTACTACTGAGTATGGTGGTCATGTAAGTCTATTAACAGTTCTAACAAAGACTTTCCTTTTATTTTTATTTTTATTTTTATTTTATTTTTATTACTAATAATCATGTTTTTGATTTGTGTAGGATATTAAGAGAGTACTAAAGAGATTCGGAAGCAACATTATATTCTACAATGGACTAAGAGACCCAATGAGTGCCGGAGGGTAATTTTCGCTAATCTGTTATTATTATATTTTTAACGTCTATGTTTATAATTTACTGACATTGTTAATGTGTTTGTTTGTAATAGAGTTTTAGAGACTCTTTCTAAGAGCATTGTAGCTATCACCGCAAAACAAGGTTGGCCACTCCATCTCACATTAATCAAATTTTTATATTCATGTATGGCATTTTTTTCTTAACCAAATAATTCTATGAAACTAATGTATACATTTTTTAATTATGTGTAGGTGCTCATGGAGTAGACCTCTTGTATCCCAATAAGGATGATCCAAAATGGCTTAGAAAAGTGAGAAAGTTAGAGATCAATATCATAGAAGATTGGATTGAAGAGTACAACGAAGATATCGATGGCAGTGATGATGCTTAAGCCTAGCTATATTATCATGGAAATTGTGCTCTGTTGTTTTGTAATCCTTAATTTATCTATTTTATTTCAAAAATCCGACTTCATTGTTATTATGTAGTTTACATTTCTCTTGAAAATAATAGTTTCCATCATTATGAAATGTGTTGTGAGTTGAGGGAGGCCTTTGGCATCACTCCCCTCATTATCTTCCATTACACCCCACTACTAAGTAGTGGGGGTCCCGTGGGCTTCCTACCCCACATTAAGGAAGAATATATAGAGAGCCATGGCTTATGCCATGACTACTTGACACTTTGAGATTGGTATCACCTTATGAGTTTATAACACGTTATCGGCATGTGAGCTCTCGTTCTTGAGCTTCTTTTTTTATCCCTTCAAATCATCCTCACCGTGCTTAGTAATCTTGGTTGCTGTGATCCATTGCGGCGATTCTGCGCGTTGAAGCTCGATCTCTTGGAATATTTGGTTGCAGCGATCCGTTGCGACGATTTCCACAGGGCATCGGAATCGGTGATTCATTCTACGGATCTTTATTTTTTATCAATCTTCCCTAGATCTTTGATCTAGAGGTAAAAAATTTTAATCCCTTAGATCAATAAGATGGAGCATAGAATTTAAATTACATCTGCTTAAAATCAACATATCAATACAATAGAATTTAACAAAAAACCCCACCCCCTGCGAAGGGGGGCTCCTCTTGTCCGCCGCCCCCCAGCGGGGGGGGGGGGGGGGGGGGGGCTCTTTTCTGGCGTCGACCCCTTAGGGGGCACTGTCGCCCCACCGCCCCCCTGTTGGGGGTCCTCATACGCGCGCCGCCCCCTTGGGGGCGCTATCTAACCACCGCCCTGCCCCAGTCGAGGGGGCTCCGCCATCGCCCACTGTCGGGGGTCGCCGTCCTAGTGTCGTCGCACCCCCAGTCGGGGGCGTCCGTGCGCCGCCCTTGGGGGGGTCTCCGAAGGCCGCAAGTCGGATAAGAAGGGGGGCGCGCTGCTCCGGCAGCCCCCCTGCATGATTCATTGAAGGAGAAGAAGGGGGCGCGCTGCTCCGGCAGCCACCCTACGCCGGGTTCTGAAAATGGGGGAGGGGGGCCGTTCACCTTCTTAACCATAAACCTAACCCTTAAATTAGGGTTAGGGTATGCTTAATGGTGTTTTTACCACCCCAATGTGTATTTTTTGAAAAAATTTTTTACAGCCAATGGGCATGCAGCCCAAAACTAAATATATTTTAGTATTTTGGCTGTTTTGGCTTGAAGCCCACACATAAGCTCAATAGGCTTTAAAATTAATTAAAAACTGATTTTTAATCAGTTCTTCATTATTAATTCCTTAAATTTAACAGAAAAATCCTGAAAAATCCTGAAAAATTCTGTAAAAATCAGGAAAAATCAAATTATTAATTTTGACAACCTTTTGGTTGTTTTACTTAATAATTTTAATTATTTCATATTATGTTAAATTGAAAAAAATGCATATTAATTGGATTAATTTTTTCCTTCACGTATTAATAATTACAAGGACCCTGAGACCGTTCTGTCGTTACCTAACCTAATGAGTAATGACGTTTCCCTGTAGTCCAAGTAAATTAGTAAACGTAATTTTTCTATAATATGCTTGCTATGCTGAATATACATCTTATGCATGTACGTTTGCGTGGTTGATTTTAATATTGCATGTAGCATATATAAACTGCATGAATGTTGTAAATAATTCAGTCTTATGGTTTGGGATCGGCCATTTTGAGATACACCTTTTTATATTTCTCGCTTTCTTTTTTATGTTTTGAGAGATATTGTAGTGAGGTTATAATGTAAAATGCCAAAGACCGGTGCTCAGCCAAATTGAAGACAGAGATGAAATCTGCATTAAGCTGAGACCCAAAATGGGTTTCCAAGTTGTATTTTTCATTCCTTTTTGTATTTCATTTTTTGGACTGTATTCAGACATTTTTGGACATTTTGTTTCCAAGGGTATCTGGCCGATCCCCACATGACTGTTTATTTACTTTCCGTGAATTTATTTTTCACAAATATTAATTCATGTGTATTTGATTGTATAGATAAATGGCAAAATTGGCTAACGTCGATTTTGAGGTCCTTAACGCAGCAGGAAAGAACTACCTGAGCTGGAGAGTGGACCTGAAGTTCCACTTGTGTTCAATGGCACTCCTTCACTCAATTCTGGCCCCCGCAGCGACCGGGACAACTATTAGCAAGGCCCTTGCAGCGGCCCAGCCAGCTGGCAGTTCTACTACCGTTGTCTCCGACATGGACAAGGCGAAAGCCATTATCTGTATAGGAGACACATAGATCGGACCTTAAAGGCCGAATACTTAACTGTAGAAGACCATATTGAGTTGTGGACAGCACTGGAGGCACGTTATAGGCATCAAATTGATGTCATATACCACGTGCCAGTTATGAGTGGTAAAATCTCCGTCTTCAGGACTATAAGTTCGTTGCTGAGTACAACTCATCACTTCATAATATCATCTCACGCCTGAAGCTGTGTGGTGAAGAAGTCTCGGAGCATCGCATGTTGGAAAAGATATTTAACTCGTTCCACGAGAAAGATGCAATCCTCATGCAACAGTACCGTGAACGTAACTTCACGAAGTTCTCTGATTTGCTCTTTTGCCTTCTTTGGGCAGAGCAGAATAGAGACTTACTACTTGCCACTCATAATCTGCGCCCTGCTAGTGTTGCCCCTCTCCCTGAAGCCCATCATGTTTCTCCCCAGAAGTGGAAAAATAAGAATAAGGCTAGAAAGAATAAAGGGAAAGCTGCAATGAAGCCAGCTAGAGCACCACCCCAGAACAACAACAATGGAAAGAAAAACTTCACATGGAAACGTAAGAACACTGGACAAATAAGAACTAGGAGGACAAATGCCATAGATGTGGCATGACTGGACATTGGTCCAGAAACTATCGCACTCCTCGCCACATCCAGGACCTGTATCAGGCGAGCCTAATGCCTCCCCTTGAAACTGTAGAGGAATATGCCCTCAGATAAATTGTATTTGATGCAAATGAAAATTTAAGCCTATATAGGGACTAATTTGCATATGATGCAAAAGAGATTAAATGTGTCTTAAATTGTTTAAGACTATATTTAATTAAATAAATGCGTTGAAAAGGTTACCTAGATGACGGGATCGTCCCGCTCTAAATGCAGGTTCAAACCGCGTCAAAAACGGAGTCCAAATGCACAAGTTATAGCCAAAACAAGTCAGCCCAAACTGTTGGGCTGAAACCAGCGAAAATGGAGGCCCACCAAGCCCGAATTTTCTGGTTAGGGTTTTGAAACCTGGGATTTTCTTGACGGCTACGTTTCTAAGAGAAGCATGACTTTTGGCTAACTTTGGACAATTGTTTGAAGGGTCAAACGGACTCGGATTGACGAGCTGTTTTTTCCTACACGTTCATCGTTGAACCCTCTTCGATTTGGTAGTTTGTACCAACATTGAAGCTCAACGGTGAGGGAGTTAAAATTCGAGGAAGTTTACCCTTTGTGAAAGGCAAACTAACTTGATTTAATTAATCCCAAATTAATAGTCCCACCTCGGTTGTGGAGAAAAGGGGAGAGTCAGCCGCCTCTATAAATAGAGGCCATCCCCCTTCCTCATAACTCGTCCCAAGCTCTAGATCTGAGCGGCTCTCGTAAATGTTGGAGCACGCTCGGATCTAAGCTAAATTAATATTTCTCATCTCCCTATAAATTTCTGCCTTGCTCCTGAGGGCTTTAGCAAAGCCGCAAAGGAGTTCGAATTCAGATCCGAAATCTAGGCGGAGGTTTCACTCGCGTGAAACTTTCTTCAGCGCGTGGTTGGCTCGGCGACACGGGATTGATCGCCTCGGGATGCGGAGCGATTCGAGGAGCGGTTCGGGGAGCGGTTCGATGAACGGCTCGGCGTGGGACGGGAGCGGCTCGGAAGACGGTGCGGAACATCTCAACTGCCCCAGGGTTGAGATTCCGGGTATGTGTTTATTAGCATTAGTTTAATTTAATTGCAGTAGGCTAGATCCTTCTTGGGATGGTCAGACTCATCCCAAGTCGGCATGATCTTGGATTAGGGTCTTGGACCTTAGGGTTAATTGTTAATTAGATTAACATGATTTATTTTTCGCTGCTTTTCTGTCTATGTTCCATCCGACTTAGGACGGGCATAGAGTTTTTGTGCCCTAAGGGTCCCAGAATTCCCTTCAGAAACAAACCTGGCGGATATTCAAGCTCCGACCAAGTTCACTGCACAAGACTTCGAGAATGATGATCTGCTCGATTGATCCTTATCTTCTGTTTTTTATGCATTTAAAATAAATGTAGCTTCATCTGTAGTTTGCTTTGAACGAACTTTAATTTAAATGTCAATTTTCATTACTCTAATAAATTTCCACTTTGCATTACTATAGATGCAGTTTGATATATTGTGGACAGTGCACCGATGCACTGGTGAAGCATTAAAATTGCTCCAACATACAACGAGACTAAAAGATGCATATTTCTCTCCTAAATCATAGAGTAATCTCCCAAGTTTTCATGATATTTCTTTTGAACAAACATAACTTGGAAACTATGGATAATAAATAATGAATATCTTTATGTAACTCGTCAAGAGGATGGCCAGAAGACCATCTACGCACGATTCGTTGGACCCCCATCGGGTCCCTATCATTACATATATTCATCCTATATAAAGCCAACTTGACTGAGCACCAGAACTGCCTTTCATTGCCAGAGTTTTCAACTCTGGCACAATAGACTTGGTCATCCTGGATCAGCGATGAGGGATGCATCATCAAATGAATCCCTTGGAGAACCTGAAGATTCTTCAAAAGGTTGAGTTTCCTTGCCCCCCTTGTCATAAGGAAAAACTTATAGAGAGACCTTCCCTCCTGAAAGTGGGATTAGAGTCTCCTAGCTTCATTGAGAGAATACATGGTGACCTTTGCGGGCCTATTCACCCCGCAAGTGGCCCATTTTGGTATTTCATTGTACTGATAGAAGCATCTACTAGATGGTCTTATATGTGCCTTTTTTTCAACCCGCAACCTAGCTTTCTCAAAAGCTGATAATGTGGGTGAATTCACTACAAATGTCTTTCAAGACTACTTCCAAGCAACTGGCATTGAAATTGAACATCCTGTAGCATGTTCATACTCAGAATGGGTTATCAGAGTCTCTGATAAAGAGACTCCAATGGATTTCACATCCATTGTTAAATCCTAGTTGCATGTGGATGTTTAGGGATACTCCATACTACATTCCGCATCGCTTATCACGATACGGCCCTCTTGTGGCTGTATCTTTTTGCTGATGCCGCTTGCTTATGGTTCACCACCAAACATATCTCATTTGAGATTGTTTGAATGTGCTAATATATGTGCCAATAGCACCACCTCAGAGGACCAAAATGGGTACTCTTCAAAACTTGTTATCTTTATATGGTTTGATTCGCTATGTATTATTAGATACATAGAACCCCTGACAAGCGATGCATGAAAGGCACGTCTTGATAACTGTGAATTTAATGAGCAAAGTCTCATTAAAATAGGCACGCAGTCTAAAGAAGCCTGAAGCTTCTGAGACCATATCATGGGACACAAAAGTCCTAGTCTCGTTATGATCCACAAACTTTTTCTGTGTGAAGATGAGATCCTGAAGATCCTTCACATTCAGACTAAAGTACATCAATTGCCGGATAAATTCACGGACAATCCATAAGATTGTTCGTTCACACGTCCCTGCTGCCAACACGCTAGCTAGGATTGATATCCCCAAAGATGGATATAATCCACCAGCAGTAGAATTGGCTGTACCTCAATTGAAAAGAGGATGCCCGACTAGTTCAAAAGACAAAGTTCCTTGAAAGAGGAAGATTCCTGGAGATATTAAAATGATCCCTCCGCAGGATGCTGAGCTCAGACCAGCGACCTCTCCCCTCCTGATTTCCCTTGCAGAGGAAACAATAGGAGAAACATCAATATATTACGTACATACTGGAGAGGTACTGGACAGATATAGCACAGTTGTTGATGACGATTTTGCTTTCACTATTGCCGTTCACGTCGCTGAATACGACGATGATGTTAACCTACTTTTCTATAGCGTAAACGCATAGATTGGCAAAGTGGGACGAGGCAATAAGAGTACTTTTCTATAGCGTAAACGCATAGATTGGCCAAAGTAGGACAAGGCAATAAGAGTAGAGCTAGACTCACTCTTGAAACGCAAAGTCTTTGGACTAGTAGTCCAAACACTTGAATGTGTAAAACTTGTGGAATATAAGTTGGTTTTCATAAGGAAAAGAAATGAAGGAAATGTGATCATTTTCCCCTTTTACATACTAAGCGTAACCGTCTCTGGAAAAGCCAAGAAATGCAGCTTATGTACGTTGTGACTACTTATCTATACGGCAATATAGATATAGCGATCTATATGAAACTTCCAGAAGGGTATACTCTACCCCAAGAGATGAAAAGAGAGACGTAGGAACGTCTTCTCTATAAAGGCTTCAAAGATTATTATATGATTTTAAGCAATCAAGAAAAATGTGGTATAACAGATTTATCGAATTCCTTGAGGAACAAGGATTCACTAATAATGAAGTCTGCCCATGTATCTCTATCAAAAGAACGGGGACATGATTTGTAATAGTCGATGTATATGTGGACGACTTAAATCTAACAGGATCTCCTGCAGAGACCATTGTGATATCTGATAGCCTCAAGCATACCTTCGTAAAGAAATACCAAAGCAAAAAAGGTATTGTCTCGGCTTATAGATTAAACACCTTCGTGGTGGAATCCTTTTATACCTATCATATTCTTCATACACCAGGAGTTTATGAAGAAAGATGTCCATTTGCAATCTATTAAAAATGGTTGTTTATTTATGACGCCTTCCAGTCGCTGGAAGAGGGGGAGGACATCATAGGTCCTGAAGAGCCTAGCTCTAGTGTACTAGTTACACTCTTTTATCTGGCCAACTGCACGTGTCTCTAATAGAACGTCTGCGGTAAAGCTGTTAGCCAGAAACAGTGCTGCCCTGGAGAGCACCACTGGACCAAGCATAAGCTGCTTCTGCGCAACTTTCAAGGGTCAAGGATCATCATCCAAGGAATATATATTGCATATGCAGGTTTACAGATCATCGCGATGACTAAGCACAAATGTCCGGCTACCTCCTAAAGATCTACAGATCATCCTCCAAAATCTACATCTTCTGAGAAGCTCATCATCCAAGAAGCAAGTGTAGAATACGCTCAGCCAGGTCCAGCAGTACCTTGCAGACACAGTGAAGACTGAGTAAAAGAATACATACGTGGAGTCATCTACCAATTTCGAAGAGCGCACCACTCCAGAGCGCCACTGTTTTCCAATAGCCGTTAGATATGAGTGAAACTTGTATATATGAGTGATGATTGTATTTGCTTTCAGAACATGATGGATGTATAGACGAATATGATATGATTGTATATATACATAGGAGATCTACAAGCCTGCAGCTTGTACAGATCAGGGGGAGTTGATAGTAGAGTTGTACTCTTTTCCCTTAGCTATGGGGTTTTCCACTTGGTTTTCCATAGCCAAAGGTTTTAATGAGGCAACCTCATTTAACTCTGGACCCTGAAGTGTCCACTCCTAATGAAAGCTGAAAGACCTACAAGCATAAGGCTTGTATGGATCGGGAGAGTCACCAGTTGGTTGTATTCTTTTCCCTTAAAGCTGCTGGTTTTTCCCACTGGGTTTTCCACAACTAAGGTTTTAACAAGGTAACCACAGTGGCTCTGGATCCAGAAGTATCTACCTCATTAGCATATTGAATCCTGAAGTATACATATGATTAACCTAAGGTAATGGAGAGACAAGGGAGAGTTTTGTGAGTTGAGGGAGGGCTTTGGCCTCCCTCCCCTCATTATCTTCTATTACACCCCACTACTAAGTAATGGGGGTCCCTTGGGCTTCTTACCCCCCATTGAGGAAGAGTATATAGAGAGCTATGGCTTATGCCATGACTACTTAACACTTTGAGATTGGTATCACCTTAAGAGTTTATAACAAAATGTAATTTCTTTTGAGTCTTCCTATATTTACTCCCCCAAAAAGTTTGTATTCAAAAGTTTGCACATCAAATCTATCACATTTTTAAAATACTTTAAATATCATTCAATCTTATTAGCATATGAAAAAAGAACTGTGACTTCGTTTGATTTAAATCTATGTAGGCTACTTTGTATTCAGTTAACACATTTAAAGCTTATTTCAAAGATTCATACTTTTCTAAGGACTATAAGGATAGTAGACTAAATCGCCCAAACTCAGGATCATATCAAAGGCATTCAATACTGATTGTGACCCGATACAACGTACCACATGTTGTAAAGATTACGAGAAAAGTAGACTAAATCTTCTAAAGATCGAGATCACATCAATGGCATTCAATGTTGATTGTGACCCGATACAACATACCACATGTTGTAAATAATATGAGGAAAGTAGACCAAATCCCCCAAAGACCGGAATCACATCAATGGCATTCAATGCTGATTGTGTACCAATACAACGAACCACATCTTGTAAAGAACCACGATTATTAGTTACCAAACAATCAGGATTCATATCGTCCTGTAGATTACTATTATACCATTAATGATTTGTATATTTAAACACATCATGAGAAATGCAAAGATTACTAGTTTCTTTTCAATCTTTTTCTCCAGTCATTTAATTTCTTCATGGTATTAAAGCCATTGCTTAACAACAATCTGATCCTACATCTTTCGCTTCTCTAAACCTTCAATCGGACTCTAATGGAGCCGATATCTCCAAATCTCAAATCCCTCATCTCAAAATTTCCCTTCCTAATCACCACCCGTCTCAACTCCACAAATTGCATCCTATAGCGATATCAAGTTGTGGGTGCTCTCAACGCCCATGGATTCCTCGGCCACATAGATGGCTGATCACCTTCTCCTCTGCCCACCTTTCCAGATCCCACCTCTACCGAATCAAAACCTCTACCACCCATCCAAAACCCCACTTTTTCGTGGTGGCTGATCACAAATCAGCACCTTTGCATGTGCATTCACGTGACTCTTTCCTCCTCTGATCTTGGAGTTATACTGGGCGTCACCTCCTCTGTGCTGCTATGGTCCAAGATGGAGACTCGATATGCCTTCCTCTCTAAAGGACACATCCAGCTACTCCAAGAGAAATTAAATTCTCTTAAGATGGGCGAAGAATCCATGGCGACTTATCTAGATCGGGCCAAATCGATCTATGATCAACTTCTCATAGCCGGCCCTGATACTGTCACGACCAAACAAATGGTCCGATAGATTCTACATGGTCTACCTCACTCCTACAACTTGTTCCGAGTCATGTCACGAAATCGAGGTATTCCCTATACCGTTGAAGAGATATGGAATAGTTTACTTGCAGAGGAGTCCAACATGCAACTCACTCGGCATGCCGACCTTCCTACCGAACCATCCACCACTACCTCAACACTGCACACAAACTTCGGTCTTCACGAAGGCCGAGTCGATCATAGACGATCTAACAATAACTGTGGCTCTCGGCTTGTCGATCAACCTGCGACTCACGGTAGCCAAAGATCACTCGCCCGTGCTCTTGGACAAGTCACTAATCAACAACAAGTTTCCATGGATTCCTCTGGACAACGTATTCACTGTCAAGTGTGTGGCAAAGACAACCATCACACACTTGACTGATATAGGCACGCTGCGCACCAATAGGTTGGAAGCGTATGTCGCTCAACCCACCACTTCTGTAGGCGCAAATTGGTACCTTGACAGTGGTGCTACTAATCATATTACCAATGATCAATTTTAACTGAAAACAATGACGCCATACGACGGTAACCGACAAATCCTTATTGTCACTAGTGCAAGTGCAAATATTTCCAAAATTAGATCATCCTCTCTACATTCTTTAACTTCTACCCTACATCTCAACAATGTTCTGCCTTAATATGCTCATATTTTACACTTTATTTCTGCATTTTCCATTCCATAACGGTTGCTCATATCTCGAATTTAACGCTTAAACGATGATTTTACGATGAATTTCACTATTTCTATGTTTCGCTGGATTTTCAGGAAATATGGAGCAATCGGGAGAAATTTGGAGCTATAAGCACATACACACGTGTCAGAGCATCAACGACGACGATATCGAGGAGCTCACTGTGCTTGAAGATGAGAAAAAGTGGAAGGAAGACGAGAGAAAGAGGAAAGAACCGAGAAGAAGGAGAAAACGATGAAATATCAGGCTACTCGACTTAGTGACACAGCTCACTCGATCGAGTGAGGCTGATACAGCTCCAATCCAGCCAATGAAGCGCGATAATGTACTCGACCGAGTGGAATTTTCACTCGACCGAGTGAGAAGTCCACTCGACAAGTGGAGAGAGGAAAAATAACTGGCAAGTTACTGTTTTTGGAGGACTCTACAGAAGACCTCACTCGACCGATTGAGAAGCTCACTCGACTGAGTGAGCCGACCACTCGACAGAGTGGCCCAAAGATTATAGAAGGCTGATTTCGACGATTTATCTGCAAAATTGCCACTCGACCGAGTGACTTAACTCACTCGGTCGAGTGCGCCGAAGGCCCAGATTCAGAAATCAGGGTTTGCTTCCTCCTAGGGGTACTTTTGTCAGCTTTTTCTGGACTTTTTGAGAGATTATAAATATATAGTTTTGAGAGCCATCAAGGAAAGACGTGACGGCTAGAGTTCTTAGGAGAAGTTTTGTTTCATCTTATTTTTGCTTATGGATTGGAGTGCAAGGATCTTAATTCTCTTGTTATTTGAAGCTTGAACATCATTGGTTTGTCTAAACTCTTATTATTTCTAATCTTTATGATAAATTTCTATTTAGATCTATATTTTGTGATGAATTCTATTGCATATCTCAATTCTATTGTTTCTATTGTGATGAATTGTGAGTAGTCTCTTTGCTCCATGGTAAAGGGATGAAACCTATGAATTAAACGTTTGATATGTGAAGTTTATTGAAAATCCATATTGTTATACTTGTTAAAGGGTTAGATTATGAGTGATTTACTATGGATAGATAGGAATTTCTATTGGATCTTGAGAGCTCGAGAGATGATCTTGATCTATGGGATGCCCTATATATTCGATTTAGATCTATAATCGAAATACCCTAGAATTGGTGCACGAGAGCAATCAAATCTAGCATTTTTATTATATTTTTAATTATATTCATTCGTACGACGGTAAAATGAATACGAACCATCATAATCTACATTCGAACTCACGTTGCACGAGAGCGAACTTGAGTTGGAGTTGAATTATACTGTCGATCTTAATGCTAGTAGTTTGAACTAGGCTTGCGAGAGAGCGAGGCTCTAGTTTAGATTACAATAGACTTGCGTAGCATGAGAGCGTGCGTTGGTTCACAACCCTAAACCAAGAGTAGTGATATGGAAGAATATAATTTCACATTGATGCCTGAGATCTGTAGTGGAGATTCCTAGCCCTAGGCACTTTTATCACTTGAATTTACAACCGATATTTTATATGCTTGTGACACCAAACATTCCTCAATTATTATTCCATCTCTGCTGAGTAAAAAATATAATACCAACAGTTCTTTCTCGTGATTCGATGCCCGCTCACCACTTAACCGTGTGCTTGCGGTAAAACTACATTGTTTGGAAGTACATCCCGACGTGATCTTGCATGCACCAAAATTTTCCAAGAATATGCTCTACATGTACAAGTTTACATGCGCCAATAATTGAATCATTCAATTCTCATCCTCTGATTTTATTGTACAGGATGCAAAAACTAGTCGAACCATTCTTCAAGGTCCGAGTAGGCATGGTGTCTACCCGCTTCTCTCTAACCCTATCTCTCTCACTGCTTCAAGTTGTTTGAGTTCTCTCTGGCATGCCGCCTTGGTCATACAGCTCCTCTTACCTTATCTAGAGTCACTTCCGATCTGTTGCTAAAGCTATCATCACATAAAACTTGCTCTCAATGTGACATAAGTGAAAGTCACAAAGTACCATTTCCTTTGTCTAAATCTAGAAAAAATTCTCCTCTTTCTTTAGTTCATTCTGATGTATGGGGCCCGGCTCCCGTTCTATCTAATAAAGGTTTCCGTTATTATGTCAGTTTCATTTACGATTACGATCTTCATGTTTGGCTATATCCTCTATATCAAAAATTTGATATGTTTGCTACCTTCCAGACCTTTCAAACCATGGCTGAACGGTAGTTTAATGCAAAAAAATTCTGATCCGATGGCGGGAGAGAATTTTGCAAGCATCAATTTTCCTCCCTCTTTCGCCAACTTGGGATCATACATCAAACTTCAGCCCCATACACACCAGAACAGAATGGTGTCGTTGGAAAAAAAACATCGACACATCATCGATACAATAGTTGCTTTTCTCTTAGTAGCTTCCATGCCAAAGAAATATTGGCCTGATGCGGCAAAGACGGCAGTGTACCTCATCAACAAGCTTCCATCAGCCAATCTCAACAACAAGTTGCCATTTGAGATTCTCCATCGTAAACTACCTGATTACAAATGGCTCTGAACCTTCGGCTACCTTTGCTATCTATGGCTGTGGCCATATGAGCACAACAAGCTTGAAGCTCACTCGCAACCCTGTGTATTCCTTGGATATGTTGACCATGTGAAGGCTTACAATTGCATGCATCTTTCCACATAAAAGGTATACATCAGTCGACATGTATAGTTCGAGGAGATGATGTTTCCCTTTTTGAAAAACCCATCAAGACATACTAATACTCCTATTACCACAAACTCTTAGAGTCATTCCATAAGTTCAACGACTCATTCATCACCTCCCCCGACCTATTCTATCCCACCAAGCTCTCCGAGCCATAATCCGAGCCAATACCACCAAAATCCACAACATCCACTTACTGCCCATCCTCTCCCCGCCCTACTTCCTACACCGAGCAATCCTTCAATGCCTCCAAGCCAAAACCCATCCTACCCAACCATACCTCTATCCTATCCGACATATTCTCTACCTATGCCAACCAATCTTCCCTCACCTGCTCAACCTATAAATCATTCCTTGGCAACTCATCATCCGACCTCTTACAATGGCAATTATCTCCCAACTACTCACGGCCGACCCTACTGTGCCAACCTCAGCAGCTCATCCATCACCGACTCATCCTATGATAACCGGCTCCAAGTTCGATATCACCAAACCCCACCAACCACTAAATCTTCACACTCATATCTCTACCAAATAGCCTCTCTCTTACAAATCGGCCGCAAAAACACCAGAATGGGTCGCTGCAATGCAAGAGGAATATAATACCCTTCACCAATAAGAACCGTGGGATCTTGTTCCTCCTCCTCCCTTAGTCAATGTCATTGGAAACAAATGGGTGTACCAAATCAAGCGAAATGTTGATGGCTTCATTACTCGATACAAAGCTCGGCTTGTAGCCAAGGACTTCCATCAGAAGGAAGGGGTTGATTATGCCGAGACATTCAGTCTGGTGGCGAAACATGGCTCACTCCGCCTACTCATCACTCTTACTCTCCACTTTGGTTGGCCTATCAAGCAACTAGATGTCTCCAATGCCTTTCTATATGGCAGCATTGATGAAGACCTCTACATGTCACAACCTCAGGGCTTCGAAGATCGCTCTCTTCCACACCATGTCTGCAAGCTTCAGAAAGCCTTATACGGCCTCAAGTAAGCACTTCGGCAGTGGTACGCTCGCTTATCACAATTCCTCCGAGCTCATGAATTTCTTTCAAGTACTGTCGATTCCTCTTTATTCGTCTCAACCAACGACGACCAGAAGACAGTCATTCTTCTTTATGTCGACGACATACTCATCACGGGCTCTTTCCCCAGTTTTGTTTGACAACTTATTGGGGAGTTGGCAGGCGAATTCACGTTGAAAGATCTCCACGACCTATCTTACTTCTTAGGGCTAGAGATCCAATGCGGCTCACATGGCTGCTTCATCCACCAATCCAAATACACAAAGGAACTTCTTCAGAAGGCTGGACTCTCCAACTGTAAGCCGAGCCAAACTCCCGTCGCTTCAAAGAGATCTCTCAACAACTCGGATCCTCTTCTCGATGATGGCTCCTACTATCGCAGTTTGGTAGGTGCCCTATAATATCTTACATTGACCCGACCTGACTTATCGGTCACTGTTAATCAGGTGTGTCAATTCCTCTATGCACTGCGTGCTTCTCATCTCACTGCTACAACGCAAATCCTTCGCTATCTTCAAGGCACACCAACTCATGGCATTCTTCTTCGTCCGAGGCCTCTTTCACTCGTCGCCTTCTCCGACACTTATTAGGTTGGAGACCTGACTGATCGATGATCTATCAATGGGTGGTACAAGAACCCAATCACATGGAGCGCTAAGAAGCAACCATCCATTGCCCACAGCTCAACAGAGTCTTAATACCGATCTCTTTCTCTTACTTCTAAAGAGACTATCTGGCTGCAACTTCTACTGTCCGATTTACATGTTCCTCTCCAAGATAAGCCACTTATCTGGTGTGATAACAAATCGGCTATCTCCCTATCCTCTAATCCAGTGTTTCACTTCAGAACCAAACACTTCACAGTGGACTACCACATCATCAGAGAGCAAACTACATCGAGAAATATTCAAGTGCGACGCATCTCCACCGAAGACAACCCTGCAGACATCTTTACCAAGAGTTTCCTAGCGGATCGTTTTGAACTTCTATGGGCCAAACTATTCATCATCCCTGCCGATTAGTTTGCGAGGGCATATAAGGAAAGTAGACTAAATCCCCCCAAACTCGAAATCACATCAAAGGCATTCAATGCTGATTGTGACCAGATACAATGTACCACATGTTGTAAAGATTATAAGAAAAGTAGACTAAATCCCTGAAAGATCGGGATCACATTAATGGCATTAAATATTGATTGTGACCCGATACAACTTACCACATGTTGTAAGTATAATAAGGAAAGTAGACCAAATCCCCCAAAGACCGGGATCACATCAATAACATTCAATGCTGATTGTGTCCTGATACAACGAGCCACAACTGGTAAAGATTGTCGATTATTAGTTATTAAACAACCAAGATTCATATCGTTTTGTAGATTACAATTATACCCTTGATGATTTGTATATTTAAACACATCAAGAGAAATGAAAAGATTACTGGTTTCTTTTTTATCTTTTTCTCCAGTCTTTTGTATCTCCCCGAACTATTTCAAATATTTCAAATGGGTGTACAGAATTTTCGGGAACGTTTTTCCAGGCCCAAAACCCAAAAATTCGAAAACCATAAATTCACCCGCAAAATAATTATAACCTTTTTATTTAACCTTACCTAATCTACTTTCCTTAACCCTAACCCTACCCATCAACAACACCAAAAAGTTGGATCAGATCCCACATTTTCCCCCAAACATCTTTTATTACAAACCCCACATTACCCATCTCTCTCTCTCTCTCCATCGGACATCTATCACTCCCTCCCAATACCGGCGCAATATAGTCCGCACCATATTAATCAAGTAGTTTGATCCAACACCAACTGATTCTTCTTTATTACAAGAGAACCCAACAAAATAAATCCTTATCCTTATTAGAACCTATCCCCTTCTTCCACGGTTGGGATGTGTTATGACAAGGGAGAAGGGTTGGTGATATCTAGATTCTGTGGTTCTGATTATGCAGGTGACAGAGACAGAAGGAGATCTACGACTAGGATGTGTTCACATTGGGCACTACCATGATATCATGAAGATCGGTCCTTCAGTCCATTGTAGTACTGTCAACCACGGAGGCGGAACTGATAGCTACAGTTGAGGCGATCAAGGAAGGCAAGTACCTGAGAAGTCTACTGAGAGAGTTGGGTATACAGCAAGAAGTGACGATGGTCTATTGCAACAGTCAGAGCACAATTCACTTGGCAGAACATATGGTCTACAGTTCAAGGACCAAGCATATAGAAGTGCAGGACTTCTTTCTTCAAGAAGAGAAGATGATGATAGCACTGGAGAAGGTCTCGATGAATCATAATCCTGTAGATATGCTCACGAAGATAGTTCTCGCAGTCAAGCTCAGGCATTGCTTGAGATTGATCTATACGTGGTGAGTGGTTGATGATTTTCCATTGTCATAAGAGTAAAGTAAATTAGGTCTGGGTAGAAATGTTTGGTATTTGGGTAGAGTTGCAGAGAGAGCCGTATGTGCCATGGTTGTTGAAGAAGTTTGAAGCAATGTAAAGTTTATTGATTAAGGCTTCAAATTTGAAATTTGGGAGGTGCCACGGCCATGCTAGTTTTGGCACGGCTGTATGTGTCAGTACATGAGTATCAGCTTTCTGTCACAGATTTGACACGGTCGTGATTTACCCAAAAAGGCTGTGTGGCCCAATAGCACTGGCAGGAAACTTTCTGTTTTATTTGGACACGACGGTACCGATTGTCTGCACGGCCGTACCGATTGTTCTGGAGCTAAATGTAAATTAAGCAGTTCTACGCACGACAGTGTCGATACCCAACAACCATAATACTACAAATTTTGGCTTCTAATCTGGACCGTTGATTTATATTGGGGTTTTAATCGGATGAACATGATCTAAAACGTTTCCTACTATCCTAGGAAGGATTCATATGATATAAATACCTAGAGATACATCTTTAACGGCTACGCGATGGATAATTGAGAGGAATTCCTTGTGTTTTGTTGGCGATAGGCGACGAAAGTGCTTCGAGGTGACTACAAGCTTTGGGAGAGAAGGTATTCCCTATTCTAGCGTCTATGATAAGATCTATCCATTGATTGTGTGCATGAGACATTGTAATTGCAAGAGTGCTATGGTTATTTTTTCGAGAAGGTATACATTGGTTTGGAGGTGATTTGTAGTCGGTGTATTCTCTGTATTATCATCTCTGATCTAGTAGAACCCGTGACAAGGGAAGACTGGACGTAGGCTGATCACTCCTTATTTTACACTTTTTTACCGCATGTTTGCATGCCATTTAGATCGCCCAAATCATGTTTTTCACGATATATCGACGATATTGCGATGCTTTTCACGATTTGTTGTTTTTGTCGCATTTCAGGTGATTTGGCGCGATTTGGAGTGATCTCGAGATGCGCTTACTCTAGACGGTCACCGACGACCTCCCCGAGGGGTATTTTGCTGTTGGAGAGGAGCGGAAGAAGAACGGACGTCGCAGGAGCGACGAGGAGGCCAAAACAAGCTGTTTGGGCATGTTTTGTGTCCCACTCGGCCGAGTGGAGGAGCCACTCGGCCGACCAGCGAGACACCGCTCGGCCGACCAGATCAGACACGATTCATGTGTGCACTCGGCCGAGCGACGGATACCACATCGGTCGAGTGACGAGACCCCGTCCGCCCGAGTGGCGCCCAGACGAAGCCATTCAAAAATCGCCAAGTTACTGTTTTTCGGCTGCCTGAGCTTCAGAAGACCCACTCGGCCGAGTGGATAATCCCGTCCGCCCGAGTACCATGAAGCCATCGGCCGAGTGACGACAACTCACTCGGCCGAGCCGCCCCCGAAGTGAAGACCCCTGAAGATCAAGACTTACTGGAAAATTACAGGGTTTCTCACTCGGCCGAGCGACTTTTGTCACTCGGCCGAGTGCGACGCGCTGCCTGTAGCGAAAATTGCGGAAAACGGGCTGCGCAGGGGTATTTTGGTCACAGTTTTTGGACGATTTTGGGGGGTATTTAACCCCTGTTTTTACCCTAGTTTTAAGGAGCTTTTCTCTTAGATTTTTTATAGCCTTTTAGATTAACTTTTTAGCTTTATTCTTGAGATTGGAGAGGAGACAAAAGTTGATTTTTGTAGAATTATTTGAAGAACTCCATTGGTTTGTGTTTTCTCTTCTCTAAAAATTCTATTTTTATTGCATATCTCAATATTGTGATGAATTCTATTGCTTATTTCATTGATTATTTTTGTGATCTTGCTATGAATTGTGAGTAGTCGCCACGTCTTGGGGCGTGGGGATGAACCCTACAAGCCCTATTTCATAATTGTGAAGAATTGGTAGGAATTTTGCTAGAATTGCTACTAGAGATTACATTGGGATCAATTTACTACAGATGGCTAGGAGTTCATACCGATTGGGATTTGCAAGAGATTGGATCCCAATTCGATAGGAAACCCTAGAAATCCGAATTGGGTTGGAATCAAATTTCCGTAGTATCGGTTTGCAAGAGATTGGACCGATACTAAGGTTTCCGGTTGCAATTCCGTGCCAATACCCGTTTGCAAGAGATTGGACGGGTAGGAACTATCCCAACCTAGATCGCGAGCCGAGTTTGCAAGAGATTGGGCTCGGTGCGCGATTGAACGATGATGTTGATCCTAATGCTAGCTTCCCTAGGCTAGGGTTTGCAAGAGATTGGACCCGAACCTAGGATAGCTATAGGCCGGCAACAGTGCGAGAGCGTGAGCTTGGTTCTACATTCAGTTGCAACTAGTTCATCCGAAATCTTATTCTGGCGATTTTGATACCGATGAACCGCTTTTACGAAATACGGTGAGTAGCGGGAATTCCCCATTCCCTAGACGTTCTTTATTTGATTTGATATTTCCGTACTTTGTCTGACGATTGTGACAGGATCGCCAAAGGCAAATTTCTCTCTTCTTAAATAGCCAGGTTGATTGGAACAAGCACGGTCATTCGTCCTCCCTGTGTTCGATAACCCGCTCGCTGCTACATCGTGCACTTGCGGTAAAACTACAACCGTTCTTTATGGTTACATCCCGGAGCGATCATAGGCCAAAGGTTGGGCCGAACCAGTATAATTCATCGCCTCTCTGTGTGATTGCTTGGTCTTGATTTTGTGGTGGTTTTCTTATGCTTCTTATGATTCTTCCAATATCCTAACTCTGCATTCATTTAGTTGGCGACACTTTATTTTCATTTATTTCGCTATGCACACTTAGGTGTTGTTTGATATTATGTCAGATTTCCAACACTTTTGATTCTCTGATCATATTTCCGTTGCTTGTATCTTTGAGTTTTGAGAATTAATTTGATGAGAAGCTTACACAAATCGTAACTGTTTCTTGTTTAAGTCTCACATCCACATGCACCGTTCCTAACAAGTTGTCGATAGTCAACAAAACAATTCATTAGTCGATTAATCAGGGTGTCAGTGCAGAAGCAGTTCTGTGATAGTTGACTAACGACTGACGTTAGTCTACTAATTCACCGCCTCAAAACTGTATAGTTGAGAAGATCAAGCGCGTCGGTTGAGTTCATGGGTTATTTGATAAGATTCTCGTCCAATCACAAGGGAACCTAACTGTTAAAGCCTAAAATGACCGAAACAATTGTGTTGCTGATGTGGACCCTTCATGCTGAGTCGGAGCCTTGTTAGCAGGTTGAGTGAGACCCTAGGTTGGAAGAACCATGGTCATTTGATGGATGATGGTTGGCTTGCGATGCTCGATCAACCCTCGAGCGATCTGTATGTCGATAGATCGAGCCTGTGAAGCTCTATAGAGACCCTCACAGGAGATCGAGACTCGACGATCTGCACAATTAGGAAACATCAGGGGGGTCAGATCTGGGTCCTGACCCAAATCCCATCTGATGCTTAAGTTAGAATGAGAAATTAAGGAAGAGAGAGCTTGGAGTAGCTGAGATCGACCCACAGAGATTCGTCTTAGATCTGGCATCGCAAGCTCTTTTGTGAAAGAAATGTAAGAAGTATGTAAAGCCTATATATTAGATTTCTTACCTTTGAAATTGGAACCCTCTTACCATTGTCTTTTTAGGTATTTATAGGCGTTCTCTGATGATTGCGAGTAACCGTCCCTCATAGATCTGGGCGGGATCTTCTCCAGGATTTGTGAGATCGGCTGCACATTTACTCGGTCCCATTAACTCTCCCCTAAGTATTAGCGGGAGTTTAACGGTCGAGTGAGTCGTTTGTTTGACTGGGTATTACTCCGCCTTAATGACGGGTTTCTGGTCGTAGGCACTAAATGGGTCGGATATCTTGATACCACATCGTAATCCGTACCCGTTCACCAACAATGGCCCCCCATCATTCGTGGCTCACGAAATAGCGCTGATGGAGACCGCATGATGTGTATCCTCCTTAAATGTGCACGGTTTTCAAAATGTTTAATTTGATTTGTACCGCCAAAAACCTTTCGTTCTGACTCGATCCTCACAGCTTCTTGAGGCCTGTTTCAGACACATTTCGCCCATCGACCATCAGTTTATTGGGATCCTCCATATAAAAGAAAAGGATGGGAAGAGGAAAGATTTTCTTGTTTCACCTTCATTTTCATTTCGAAAACTTGATTCCTTCATTGCCTCCTTTGGAGCTTGCTTGTTATTTCTAAGGTACTTTTCCTAACTGATCTCGACTCCTCTTTAGATCCATTTAGGCATGTTTGCACCAGTTAGGATACAGGAGCCATCCTACAAAGAGCTCGTGGCGTGCCTTCGACTTCCTTAATGCGAGGAAGTTCCTGGTAAAGGGAAAGGGGTTTGTATTGAACCAGATCTTCCCATTCGTCGGAGGGATCCAAGCTCAAAGGTTCCCAAAGTGATTTTGGAGATTGTACCTGAGTTTTCCCTTGATTTGGTCGCTGAGATTTGGTTAGGTTGCCTCTGTCCTCCTTTTAAGGTTAGGATGCCCAACTTGGACGAGAGAGTTTGTTTTCCTCGGAAGAGCGAGGTTGGAGTGTATTTTAGCTTTTCGTATTGGGCTTCGCTTTCCTCTTCACCACTTCATTATAGAAGTCCTATGCTCTTCGGGGCTTTCCATTTGTCAACTTGCACCCCAAGCCCTTCTTCCCCTAGTTGGTTTCATCATGCGTTGTGAGCTCTATGGGGTCCGACCATCCCTTTGGATGTTTAAGTATTTCTTCTGGATAATAGTCAATCCTCGCAAAGTGTGGTACCATATCATTGCTCGCCTGATAATGAGGCTCATAAATGATCTCCCACTTTTTGATCCTGGTTGGAAATACACTTTCGTGTGTGTCGTTCTCCCTAACATAGGACCGATGCTCAACGGTTGGAGCTCTCCGAGCCCTGAGCTCGCTGAAGAGTCCAGGTAAACATCGGAAGAGGCCAAGGTGTAACGGCCCATTTTCAGTCGTGCGTATTTTGGTGCATATGTTGTTTCGTATGAGTTTTTTCCTATTTGGTTTTATTATTATTGTTCTGTAGCTCAGACGCGTAGCCGGACCCCGTATCCACGACCCTCACGAAGGGAAATCGTTTCGGTATTTTCTTTGTAATTTTTGGATGTTGGGGGGGGGGGGCGAAATTGCATATCTGATTGTTATTATTACTTTTATATATTAATATACCTTATTTCCAATTCAATTTTTGAATCTGTGGGATCAAACGTTTTAAGTCTAAGCCGAATCCTAATCTGAACTAACTGATCTATTAAGAACAAACTTTTAACTAATTATTATTTGATTATATTCTAACCCATTTTACCCAAACAAATTGCATGCGAACCTTTCCCCCTCTCACCACGTTCACCCCATGCAGTCGGTAACCGCACCCCTGTATCACTCCCCTCAACCAACCCATGCCAGGATCTCGCATCCCCAACCACCCCGCACGTCGCCTCCACATTCGCCCTTCTCATTCTTCTTCCCTTCTCCTTAGAACCCAATAGACGACCACCTCGTCTCACCTCCGCACGGCCAAAACCCCCTTCTCTCCCTAAAACCTCCGAGAGCCTGCACCGCCCAACTCTTCGATATCAACCTCGGCCAACCCCGTCTCCGTGCACAGCCCTTTCAACTGCCATCCTCCACCCCTCCAATGTCCCGCGACCCAGCGCCACCCAGCACACCCTTTTCCCTCTGAACCGCAATTCCCCATCTCCCTTCGATCTCGTCGAAACATCAAGACCCAAGCATGCCATCTCATCACCGTCATCCGGCCAGCCCTAAACCACCCCAAACTCTGTTCACCACCACTCTCACCCAGTAACACCACGAGCCCAAGCCTCCACCGCCGTTAACCACCCGTACCCTCACCGTCCCTTCCAGCATGCCGCTGCCACCATTCCGCCGCACGCCACGCCTCCTGTAAGCCCTGCCCCCCATTTGCCGTTGACTCGCATGAACCCGCCTGAGCCCTCATTTGCCCCTCGAGCTCCCCATCGTCAAAGCCGCTCTAAGTCACCCAAACCTCCGACGACCACCCTCTCACCGTCTAACAACCACAACACCCGAATCACCCCGACCTCCTCTCGCAGACCTCCTGCACCCTTCGGCAGCGCCTTCAACTCTGACCACCCTCTCTTACTACCGTTCTTCCTTCATCCCTCGACTACGCCCCAAGAGAACTCAACCCCACCAAGCTTCTCCCGCCGGCCAGCCCCATCTCCAACTGCAACTCCCTAATGCCCAACTCCACGCCCACCTTCTCCAATGCCCTTCACGGCCAAAGTTGCCGTAAGTCCGTCCTGCCAACCCTCCTCCGGCGCCACCACAACCCCACGGCCCCCCTCAGCATCCACCTCTGCCTCAGCTAGTAGAAACCGAGCCGCAACCACGCTACACCCTCCGATCAGCCACCGCGGAGCCCAGCCCAGCACCTCCTTCTTCGCCGTCACTGCATCGACCACCATGGCACTGCCCCACCACCAGTAGTTACCAGCCGTCGTCGTGCCACTGTCGGATCACCGACCACTCGCTGCTACCCTACCATCGTCTCCCACCTGCAAACAACAAAGGAGGAAGGAGAATGTAAATTGAGAGGTTAGTTTATATGTGGATGCACGTGGCATATTAGTGAGCATATTACAGTACTGTATATTACTAAATTTATAGTTTTCAATATAATAGTAAGTTATTATGATAAGTTATTATGAGTTATTTATTAGCAGTAATTATTTTAAGTTACTACATTGTAAGTTATTATTTTAAGTTATTACTTTTATATATCAATATGTTATAACAGTTATTATATCAATAGTAAGTGAACCTATATCTATATACATTGTATCTGTATTATATAAGTTAAATCCATTGATATTTTAATTAGTTTAAGACTTTTAATTTAATCTAATGTCGCAGATGAACCGTGTTCCTCATTACAACCACCTGGACTCGAAATCGTCAAAACAGGCAAGTGTGCAAACATACATAAATTATTGGAGCATTAATGTTTAAGTACAATTTCTGTGCGTGCGTGTGTGTGGACTCTTAATAAGTGAATTGATAATGCAAGTGTGCGTGTGTGTGGACACTCATTAGTGGAAAATTGACGAAGACATGAAATGCTTGAACTACTTTGAACACATTTGATTGCATTGCACAACCTGCAGGTAATAGGACACTCTCCAAGATAGAGAGAGTGATCCCTTGTACGGATACACAGCCTGCGGGCAATAGGGTATTCACCTAGCAGAGTGGGTGATCCCTTGTACGGATAGCCTGTGGGCAATAGGGCACTCACCTGGCAGATTGAGTGATCCCTTGTACGGACTTGTCTTGTGCACTTGGGTGGGGTAGGGTTGAGCGGTCACACTGTTTAGAGGGTTTGATCCCCCTCAAACCGTATGGTGTGAACTCTCTTGACACACACCGTCTCGTCTTGTCTTGTCTTGTGGCCGGTAGCACACGCTACGGCCGTTGCCATGCCACGTTACTTTCTTGCACCGCCTTTTTACATTCTTACCATGTCTATAAAAAATTTCCATGGTCATTACTTCACTTTTAAAATGTTTAAAACTGCCATGCAAGTAATACCTCACTTTCCCTTGTTTTAATATGCCATGTTTAAACTATGCTATCATCATGCTTATAACAATTAAATTAATGCTTCATAATTTATTATTATTCGTGTACCTTATCCTGGGTCTTCTTACTTTTACTCGCAGGCCCTTGCTGACATACATTCAAGTTTTTGGAATGTATGTCAGATTACGAGACAAGTTACTGGGAGGACTAGTTGAGACACCTGACCTAGGGAACCAGGAGTTGCTGTAGACGCTGAGTCACTTTCTGTAAAAGGCTAGAGATTCTTTTCGGTCGCTACTTTAGATTCTGCTTTAGTACTTTGTAGTAGGGATAGTACCATTGTTGTAGTTTCCTTTGGCCATGCTGAGGCCCCATTGTTATTTCTTGTAACGAACTCTGGATGTGGTTTTAATTTAATGAAATGTTATTTTTATTGTCCTGAAATGCATGCAAGAACCTGTACATTGAATGGTGTATCATCACAGACGCTTATTGGGCTCGAGTTTCACAGCTCCAGCCTATGCGGACCTTCATCTCGACCATGCACCCGTATAATGGAAAGCAGGGCGTGACCGGTTTTAGTGGTGGCCCATGTAGGTCGTGCATTTGCAAACTTCAGAACAATAGAAATATTATCATTAGCCAAAACGTCTAGAATTATCTCGTACACGAAATTTAACAGCTTGATAAGGAAAATCATTAGACCAGGATTGTAGGAAGACTTAGTTAGACATCCATGTTTGTTAGTTAGACTCCTTCGTTAAGTTTAGTCAATATCATCTTAGGAGTCACTTCAGGCGTATTACTACCTTTGGACTTATCCAGCTTTGACCATATTAGATTTTGGGAGTTTCTTTTAGTCGTTCGCTTGGACCTATCGAATTTCGGGCCCAGCAGAACATAGTGAACGTCGCACCCATCCTCGAGAGACCTTTCCTTGAATTCTCTATCACAGTCTACTTCATTAGAAAATCATTAGTACTAAGTTTCCTAACCTTAGTCGACCCAATAATTATACCCCCGATTTTATCATTCCTAATCATTACCAGTCCATGTTAATGACCGTAGAATTCCATCGTACAAGATTCACAAGGTTATTTCCTGATCATTCAATTCTATTCCTTGCCCTTGATTCATGTTTTGATCATTCAATTCTATTCCTTGCCCTTGATTCACGTAATCCCTTCATGACAGCCATCATTGTTGAGTATTGATTCCCCGGATTTGGTTTTGGATGATGAGTAAATATATATATCGTATACTAACTATTTGTGAGCGCAGTTATGGAGATCGTCGCCAAAAGAATACGTACATCAAAAGCGACGTCTCAAGACTTCTCAATACGCGTGATCGTGTGCCTGAAGCTTCGTTGAAGCTCAAGGAGCAATATTGAAGTCAAGAAGAATGAAGATTGAAGCTTTGAAGACAGTTCGTCTTGTATTATTTATTGTCTTCTAGCTTCATAGTTTAGAATGTTAAGCCTTGAGTAGGACTTACATTATAATCTTCATTTCGCTCATATCTTAGAGCTAGGATTATCTTAGAAGCCATTAGAAACTTTCCCGAAGCCTATCGCTTCTTCCCTCGGCTTCTAGTGCATGTTAGTTGGTTCAAGTAGAAGAACCAACCGACTAGATGACGATCTAGTCGGTCGGCAATTCTTCTTGACGACTAGAATGCCTTGCTCATTTCAGCTCTTTCCATGTTGATCAATTAGTCGGTCAAAGAAGGTTCACCGACCGGCTAGATGACGATCTAGTCGGTTAGGAATCCTTCTTAGACCGTCTAGTTGAGCTCTCTCTGTACAGCCATAGTTACTGCTAATCGTTAGTCGGTCAAAGAACGTTTGTCGACCGACTAGTTGAGAAACTAGTCGGTCAGCATTTGTTCTTAAACCGACTAAATCAACTTGTATCCAGCCTATTCGATTTCATCTGTTAGTCGGTCAAAGAACACTCACCGACCGACTAGTTGTGAAACTAGTCGGTTGGCAAGTCTTCGTAGACCGACTAGTTCTTGTTGCCTGGAACTTTCTTGTTTGGCTGTAAGCCTGTTAGTCGGTTCATGAAGAATCACCGACCGACTAGTTGGCAATCTAGTCGGTCAGTGATCCTTCTTTAGACCGACTAACTGCTTCAGAAATAGAGCCGTTGGAGCTTTAATTGAAACGATTTTTCCTCTCTCTTTCCTCTATCCTATATATACTTGGAGGGGTTCTTTCCTTGTATTCAAGGCTGCCATTTTAGAGGTTTAGAGAAATCAAAGAGAAGCTATTCAACTCCATTCTAAAGCTTTCTCTTCCTCACAAGAATCTCTCCCTCAACTCTTTGAGCCATATTCCTCAAGAGAGATTCTCTCCATTGTGAGCCTTCCAAGTCAAGAGCTTGAACCATAGTCACCATCCTCCATCCTTGCCTTCGATCGCTGATCTTATTGGTGGAGCTTATGTTTGGTGATATTCTCTCCTCAAAATCCATCTTTGCCCTAATTTGGTAAGTTACAATCAAGGCATAGGATTTTGTGGTAAGTATTTCATATTTCATTTCAATTGATATTGCAAGTGATTCACTCTCGGTTGTGAGAGTTTGTGTGTGATCCCGGGTTGTGGGAGTCACATTTATATTGTGTATGATTTGATCTTGTAGAGGTTTTTTACAATAATTTCATAGTGCAAATCTTGAGTTAGGGTTTCTAACTCAAGTATCCAGAGGGGATCCGGGTGGTTGGGACGTAGGATCACCGGGAACAAGTCGGGGAGACTTGGGTGGATCCGAACTCGTTACATGCTTTGTTTGCGTTTGTTAATTCTTGTTGATTGTTGTTTATTCCGCATTGTCGTTTGTTTATTGCACAATAGTTAGGAATAACTCTCTTAATTATTTTAAGTACTATTCACCCCCCCTCTAGTACGTGTGCAGTAGCTTCACAGGGCACTACAATTGGTATCAGAGCCAAGGTTAAAGCTACAAGTTCAAAGCTATGACAAACAACGACTACAATGTCTTCAAGGTTCGTCAAGGAGCTTCTTCAGTTTTGGAAGGGCTATCCTCAGTCAGGCCTCCTCACTTCAACGGTACCAACTATGGATACTGGAAATGCCGGATGGAAACCTTCCTTCGGAGCGCTTCACTTTGGAGAGCCACGATGACGGAGTATGTCGAGCCCGTCAAAGAAGATTTCGCGAAGTGGACTACCGCGGAGGTCTCCGCGGAGGTAAGCAATGCCAAGGCCATGAATGCCTTGCAATGTGCGTTGGAGCCCGAAGACTTCAACAAGATATGCACATGTAAGAGTGCATATCAAGTATGGAACCAACTTCTCATCTTACACGAAGGAACGAGTACAGTAAAAGATTCTAAACTCGTTGTCGCTAACAAAGAATTTGAGTTGTTTCACATGGAACAGGGTGAAACTATGAAGGACTACTATGCTCGCTTCATGGACATATCCAACGAGTTGGAAGCGCTTGGGAAGATCTACACCCAAAAGGAGAAAGTCGCAAAGATTATTGACGGACTTCCTTCTTGTTGGGAGAAGCGTACCTTCGCCATCGAGGAAGGTAATGATATGAACAAATATACCGTTGTTCAACTAATTGGTACCTTGTTGTCTTACGAGGTACGCAAGAAAAGCAAGATCAAGATGAAGGAAAATATGAAGACGTACTTGAAGCAAGACAAGCCAAAGAAAAAGGCGATTGCGTACAAGGCCGCTCCATCTACCGATGATGAAGAATCGGAAGAAGAGTTGGACATGGAAGCTTTGGCCGATATGGCAAAGAAGTTCAACCGATTCTTCCGATAAGGTAAGTTGAAGAGTAAATCAAAATTTATTTCGACTAATGCTTCTACTCCCGTGTGTTATAAATGCAATAAGCCAGGACACATCAAGCCGGATTGTCCTCTCTACAAACACAAGGGGAAGTCGAAGGCATCCAAGTACGACAGGTCGAGAAAGCACAAGAAAGGACTTGTCGGCACATTCACCGACTCTGAAGAGGACTCCTCAAGTGGAGAGTCGGATGATGAACGCGTGGAGAAAGCACACACGTGCTTCATGGGAAAAGAGGAACGTGTTCAAGAGACCTCCTCCGATGAAAGCGAAGATGAAAGCGAGGATGGAAGCGAGGATGAGGCAAAGAGGTAACTATGGATGAACTTAGATTAGCCAACGAACAACTTTGGAATAAGTTTTCTAATTTGGCTACTAGATTTATGAAGACTAAAAATGAGCTAGATAGTCTTAAAAACTCGCCTAAGCCTATCATCGTCAACAACGACACCGTTGTTGAAGGGTTAAGAAATGAGATTGTAAATCTCAAATCTCAACTTGAGCATGTTCATATCGAGAATTCGGATGAACATGTGATAGCGGATTTGACGTCTCAAAACTCAACTTTGAGTATTGAGAATAAAAATCTCAAATCATGTGTTTGCGCACTCACATCGCGAGTATCCACCTTGGATGCTTCGATGCTTTCTCTCACCGAGAAGTATGAGTGCACATTAGGCCGAATCGATGAATTCAATAAAGGTAAGGGCCATTTGGATAATATCCTAAATGACTTACTTCCGTCCAATCATCACATTGGCTTGGGGTATAAGATGGGAGATTCATCCAAATCGTCCGCCACCTTTGTTAGGCCTTCTTCCGATGCTTCTACTAGTGGGAGTAAACACGTCATGAGTAGTTCTTCTACCAATGGTGCTTCCGCTAGGAACACACCCCCATTTGGAAAGAAACCCACTTTGGGTGGACCTCCAAAGAAGGGTCATGCTTTCATGTATACCATGCCACGTAGGAACACACATCATACCCCACATGTTAGCACGTATGATGATTTCTATGCTTCGCATCCACGAGCACGTGCACACCATGTGAGACACACTCATGCACGTGTTCCACCACATGCAAATGTTCATTCACATTCTCATATGAATAAGTATCATCATGCATCATTGCGTCATATGCCATATGCTTACCCACAACATGCATCACATAGAAATCAACAACGTATGCATGTTCCCAATAGGAATGGGGCTCCCAAAATCTTCACTATTTGGAGCCCAAAGGACACAAACATGAATGAAAAACAAGTGCACATGAATTCTTATTTTATGAATGTCGTTCATAATGATAATTATGTGGGGAAGTCTAAGTCCAATTGGACTTAGCTTCCAAAAGTCTAATCTCTTAGGACCCAATGTCCTTGGGTACCATGGAATGATATTTTATCTTTAGGTACTCAAGGATAAGAGAAGGAGCATCAAATCAAATTTTTTAGCTCCATATTAAGTTTTTCTAGGTTCAATCCACCGTGGGATACCAACCCTACCAACTCATTGATTTGCAAAAGATTTTTCATTCAAATAGAGTTGATGGTGCTTAAAGAGATGCACCAAAGTAGAGGAGCTTAATGTTGTAAGTATATTCATACTTTTGATTTACATTGGTATCCATGTGTGTTGAATGCATGCATTGGTAGATTATATTACAATTGGTATCATGTTGTTTCAATTTGAATCCTAGTGTGCTAGATTAGTGTATGCCATAAGTTCTATGATGTTCTATCTATTTTTGGCATAACACTTTTGCATATTACGTTTGGTATCAATTGCTACATTTGGTTTTCACATCGGATTAGTTTTGTCTCTGATGTTGACTTTCGTCGTTCGACGATTTTGTTTTAGTTAAATTGAAATTCTTTCTATGGAAACATAGAATTGTTTTTCATGCACTCTATTTAACTAAGAATGTTGATTTTGGAGAGTATGTTCCGAAACTCAATAAGTGAAATTGATTTGAGGTTTGATGATTTCGTTTTTCGATTTTCGCCTATTGCTTGTGATTTTG
This sequence comes from Scilla litardierei, assembly GCA_030789695.1. Taxonomy (NCBI): domain Eukaryota; kingdom Viridiplantae; phylum Streptophyta; class Magnoliopsida; order Asparagales; family Asparagaceae; genus Scilla; species Scilla litardierei. Next base: position 23,692,892 of record CM061135.1, read on the forward strand.
TTTTTCGATTTTCGCCTATGGCTTGATGATTTCGTTTTTCGATTTTCGCCTATGGTTTGATGATTTCGTTTTTCGATTTTCACCTATGGCTTGATGATTTCGTTTTTCGTTTTTCGACTATGGTCTCATTGGCACGCTTTGCTTTTATTCGGTATTTTACATTTGATATTTTACATTGGTGTCATTTGGACCGAGGTCGTATTCTTAGACTCTCATGCTTTAATTTCTTAGCCATTGTAATCTTGTCGTTGATCTCCTCCCGCTCTTTTTGCTAATGCCAAAGGGGGAGAGAATTAATAATGACAATGTGCTATGTGCTAATTGATAATTCAAAGCAATTTACCATGAATCTAATTTGATATGTTAGATTCAGTGGGAGTTAAGATATAAAATGGATCTAGATCCTAAATTGCGATAATAGGATTCATATTTTATATTTTCTCGTCTGCTTGATGCGTATGAATATTATTGAATACGGAACTAACGTGTCATACGTACATCAAAAGCGACGTCTCAAGACTTCTCAATACGCGTGATCGTGTGCCTGAAGCTTCGTTGAAGCTCAAGGAGCAATATTGAAGTCAAGAAGAATGAAGATTGAAGCTTTGAAGACGGTTCGTCTTGTATTATTTATTGTCTTCTAGCTTCATAGTTTAGAATGTTAAGCCTTGAGTAGGACTTACATTATAATCTTCATTTCGCTCATATCTTAGAGCTAGGATTATCTTAGAAGCCATTAGAAACTTTCCCGAAGCCTATCGCTTCTTCCCTCAGCTTCTAGTGCATGTTAGTTGGTTCAAGTAGAAGAACCAACCGACTAGATGACGATCTAGTCGGTCGGCAATTCTTCTTGAACTGACTAGAATGTCTTGCTCATTTCAGCTCTTTCCCTGTTGATCAATTAGTCGGTCAAAGAAGGTTCACCGACCGACTAGATGACAATCTAGTCGGTTAGGAATCCTTCTTAGACCGACTAGTTGAGCTCTCTCTGTACAGCCATAGTTACTATTTATCGTTAGTCGGTCAAAGAACGTTTGTCGACCGACTAGTTGAGAAACTAGTCGGTCTGCATTTGTTCTTAAACCGACTAAATTAACTTGTATCCAGCCTATTCGATTTCATCTGTTAGTCGGTCAAAGAACACTCACCGACCGACTAGTTGTGAAACTAGTCGGTTGGCAAGTCTTCGTAGACCGACTAGTTCTTGTTGCCTGGAACTTTCTTGTTTGGCTGTAAGCCTGTTAGTCGGTTCATGAAGAATCACCGACCGACTAGTTGGCAATCTAGTCGGTCAGTGATCCTTCTTTAGACCGACTAACTGCTTCAGAAATAGAGCCGTTGGAGCTTTAATTGAAACGATTTTTCCTCTCTCTTTCCTCTATCCTATATATACTTGGAGGGGTTCTTTCCTTGTATTCAAGGCTGCCATTTTAGAGGTTTAGAGAAATCAAAGAGAAGCTATTCAACTCCATTCTAAAGCTTTCTCTTCCTCACAAGAATCTCTCCCTCAACTCTTTGAGCCATATTCCTCAAGAGAGATTCTCTCCATTGTGAGCCTTCCAAGCCAAGAGCTTGAACCATAGTCACCATCCTCCATCCTTGCCTTCGATCGCTGATCTTATTGGTGGAGCTTCGGTTTGGTGACATTCTCTCCTCAAAATCCATCTTTGCCCTAATTTGGTAAGTTACAATCAAGGCATAGGATTTTGTGGTAAGTATTTCATATTTCATTTCATTTGATATTGCAAGTGATTCACTCTCGGTTGTGAGAGTTTGTGTGTGATCCCGGGTTGTGGGAGTCACATTTATATTGTGTATGATTTGATCTTGTAGAGGTTTTCTACAAGAATTTCATAGTGCAAATCTTGAGTTAGGGTTTCTAACTCAAGTATCCGGAGGGGATCCGGGTGGTTGGGATGTAGGATCACCGGGGACAAGTCGGGGAGACTTGGGTGGATCCAAACCCGTTACATGCTTTGTTTGCGTTTGTTAATTCTTGTTGATTGTTGTTTAGTCCGCATTGTCATTTGTTTATTGCACAATAGTTAGGAATAACTCTCTTAATTATTTTAAGTACTATTCACCCCCCCTCTAGTACGTGTGCAGTAGCTTCACAGGGCACTATGATCGGAGCCCCGAGGATGTGCGAACACGCAACCGGGGCACGCGACTCGCTAGTCTTACCGCAAGCGCACGGTGTAGCGGCGAGCAGGTATCGAACACGAGGAGGCCAAATGACAGTGTCTTCTTCAACTCACCTGGCTATAAGAACAGTCGAGAAATGTTCGCTATAAAGCGGTCACAGTCGTTCAATGGTATAAAATGAATATCAAATTAATAAAGACGCCTAGGGGGTAGGGAATCCCCGCTACAAACCGTATTTCGTCATTGTGATTCGTAGGTGTCACAATTGCTAGACTTGAAATTCAGGTGAACTAGTTTCAACTAAATGTAGAACCAAGCTCACGCTCTCGCGCTATTGCCGGACTATAGCAAACCTAGGGTAGGGTCCAATCTCTTGCAAACCCTAACCTAGGCAAGCTAGCGTGAAGAACAACATCATCGTTCAATCGTATCTCGAGCCCACTCTCGTGCAAACTCGAGCTACGACCAAGATTGGGATAGTTCCTACCCGTCCAATCTCTTGCAAACGGGTATTGGTATAGAATTACTATCGAAACCCCTAGTTTCGGTCCAATCTCTTGCAAACCGATTCCGGAGAAATCCAATTGTAACCCAATTCGAATATCTAGGGCTTCCTATCGAGTTGGGATCCAATATCTTACAAATCCCAATCGGTATGAATCCCTAGCTATTCATATTAAATCAATCCCAAACTAACCCTAATCAATTCTAACAATAATTTCACCAATTCATCACAAATTAGAAATAGGGTTCGTAGGGTTCATCCCTACGCTCTAAGACGATGAAACTACTCACAATTCATAATGAAATTCAATAGGAATTCACAAATAAAATCAATAGAATTCATTGCAATATTCAATATATCAATAAAAATGGAGTTTTTGATAGAGAGAGAGACAAACCAATGAAGAACCAATAGCATCCAACAAAATAACACTTTTCTCTCTCCCCTAAAGAACTAAATCTAATCTCCTAAAAGTAATCTAAAAAGGCTGCAAAAAGTTCTGAAAAAGCTCTCTCAACTAGGTTAAAAACTGGGGTTAAATACCCCCCAAAAACGCCCAAAAAACTGTGACGAAAATGCCCCTGCGCAGCCTCAAAATTGCAGTTTACGCTACAGGCAGCGTGGCTCACTCGGCCGAGTGACAAATGTCATTTGGCTGAGTGACAAACCCTGACAAATTCCAGTAACTTCGAACTTTTGGGGGTCGGCTCCTCGGGAGTCACTCGGCCGAGTGACTTTCTTTGCTTCGGCCGAGGGGACTTCTTCACTCGGCCGAGTCGGAACTTGGGAATCAACTGACAATTTACAGTAAGTCTGGACTTTTCGTTGTCGTCGTCTTGATGCCACTCGGGCGAGTGGTGTCTCTGTGGTTCGGCTGAGTGGGATGGCGACGTTTGGCCGAGTGCACGCTGATACTCTATCGTCTGCGTGTCAGATCTGGTCGGCCGAGCGGGCTTTCGATGGTCGGTCGAGTGACTCTTTCACTCGGCCGAGTGACATGCTGAAAATGCCCAATCTTCGTATTTTTGCTCCCTCGTCGCTCCTACGACGTTCTTTCTTCTTCCACTCCTCTCCAATAGCAAAATTCCCCTCAGGAGAGTCACGGGTGACACTCCGGAGTGGGTGCATCTCAGAATCACTCCAAATCGCTCGAAATCTCCTGAAATTCGACAAAAACAAGAAATCGTGAAAAGCATCGCAATATTGCCGAAAAATCGTAAAAAGCGCGATTCGAGCGATCAAAATGGCATGTAAACATGCAGAAAAAAGGTGTAAAATATGGAGTGATCAAAATCCCCCAAGCTTACCTCTTACTCGTCCTCGAGGAAGATGAGTAAAAAGCGAACCCGGTGGATAAAGAAAAATAGAAACGATGGAAAGGCGGAAAATGAAAAACGAAAAACAAAGTAGAAAGCGAAGAAGGAGGCTGCTAGATCATTTTTCTCAGGAACGTGGGTTTTGCTTACTCATATAGCACGCATCGAATACCAAACACATGTCAAAGACTTTTATCTCGATATCATAGTATAAATGTGCATTTGAAATAGAAAACCCAAGAATATCAAAATAGCATGAAAAATGGAATAAGTCTAGAATTAGCATCGTCTGAAGCATCTAAAGCGGTATACAATATCGTAGATCACACACTTTTCAATTGAATGCTTTCTATAAGGAGTATAAGAGATATCACACAATAGAGTAGTAAGAATAGAAAAGTGTGGTTTTCATGAAATGAATGCTAAGCATAGATTTCTGGATTTCGTGAACTTTAGCAATCTCACCGAGTATAAAATATTACTTAACTTAGGTTGTCATGCACCGTCAAGTATCCACTCTCGCACACACCATTGGATCCTCTCCCCCAAGCTTATCCATAAGCGTGGTGGCATTTACAAAACAATATTTACATTCCCGTTTCTTATGAAGCTCCAAAAGTCAAAGAAATAAAAACAAAAGCAAAAGAGGGAAGAAAGAGAGAAAGGATATGAGATGGGATCGTTCTCGAACTTCTTTTCTCTTTTCTTTTCTTATTCTCAAATCTTTTTTCTTTTTCTCTTTTTTACTTTTTTTTTCTTTTTCTCTTTTTTTAAATAGAATATACACACAAATGATCCCAAATCAAAGAGAAGGATATACGAGTGTTTTTTTCCTTTCGGTTTTGGGGAATTTGGAGCATGTGATATAATAACGGGGGAATGCCAATAATAGAATTGCTAAGGGGAGATTCACCAATAAATTTAAAATAGAGAAATAATGTTCAAGATATGTGGAGAAAAAAATAAATGTATCTCTCGGTTCACTCTATAGGACGTGCATGACAACTTCAGCAGGGTAATCTAATCTACTCAGTTTCATCTCAAAAAGCAAACTAGTCCAGATATATCAATGCTAGCAAACATTCAATCAACCTGAAGTGAAGCGTACTAATCATGCAATAAGACGTAATATGAGAAAAGAAAGCAGTACTCCAGATATAAGCAATCAATGCGTGAATCTTGGTGTGTTTTCTACGATAGCATACATATGAATCATCAGACATCAGCTAATAATAGAATTTCATCCATTTTCATACGGAAAAAGAAGTGGGTTACTATTTCTAAATGCAAAACAGGACATAGCATATGATATCATAAATAAAAGATATGACATGACAAAATTAGCATGCATATAGAGAAAAGCTAACACCACGTCATCATCATCACAGAAAAATCATCTCTAGCAAAAGATGAAAGAAACAAAAGATAAAGAAAAACAAGACTATTTACAATGCAGCACACAAGGAAAATAAGAAAAACGTGATGCATGGTAAAAAAGAAAAAGTGATGAAAAAATGGTTGCAAAAGTGGAAAAACGTGAAAAAACTAAAAATAAAGGTGATAAAAGCAAAAAGTGAGAGAACTCACTCCCCCAAGCTAAAGTGCACAGTGTCCTCAATGTGCAAAGTGTGACACCGAGAGACGCGAAATGGGTGGGGAGGGTGAGGATGCATGCATGATAAAAAAAGGTAAAAAAATAAAAATAAAATATGATGATGTGAAAGTGCATGCAAAGATCGGAGTGATGCAGATAATGTGTCACCAAAAATAACTCTCCACCTCTCCCAAAAAGATATAGAATGATGTGAGCAAGATAGGGACAAAATAGTGAGGGGAGGAGGGGTGGGCAAAAATCTATCGACAGGACCAGCAGAGAATGGGCAGCGTAACGACAAAAAAGGATCAATGGCATCAAGGGTGTGCCTAAGCTGGTGGTGCTGCACCATCTCCGTCCTGTGGCGGAGGTCGTGGGGGTGGTGGTCGAGGTGTCGGCTGGGTGGGTGGGTGAAGTGGAGGGAGTCGCGCCACTATCTGATTCAGGCAAGCCTGAATATCGGGAAGCATGGCGACGCGGGACTCCATGGAACTGACCGCGGCAGAGAGAGCCCTAAAATCTCCCCTGAGTCCACTCACCGCCCCCTCAAGAGCACTAATGCTCTGAACTAGGGCGTCAGGGGGTGGTGGAGTGGAGGGACGAACAGGTTTAGGCTGTGAAGGCCAGGACTGTCTGATACGGGCAGTGTAAGTAATCGGGCCAGCAGGCATGTGTGGAAAAGGTGATGTGCTCACTAGTGGGTGCCCAGCCTCAGTGCGAGGCTGGGACACAGGCTGGGACGAGGAGGCAGCATCAGTGGTGGTGGACAAAATCGGCGACGAGGCAGCAAGAGAGGTTGGTGACACAGGTGTGAGGACAGACGTCACGACACTCTCGGATAGGACAGCTGCGGTGGAGACAGAAAGGTCGACCGCTGGGGAGGAAGTGAATGGACCAAAAGGTGACAACCCAGTGGAGATCATACTGGACATGGTCTCCACGACGGTAGCGAAGGAAGGCTCGTCGCTCTCTAGGATAGTGGGTGGACGCTCAGGAAGAAGTGAGGAATAGGCTCAACCGAGATAGACACAGCAGTGGTGGGGGTGGTGGTGTGTGTGGTGGTGGACGTGGTGGACGGCTCAGCAAGGGTACTCCCGACACTGACAGAAGTGGGGACAGAAGTGTCGGGAGGTGCAGAAAGTGCAGGCTCGGGCTGAGCGATCACGGGGTCAGCAGGAGGTGCAGGGGGTGCAGGGGGTGCCTACTCAGCGCCCTCAGCCTCAAGTACGTAGGCAGCTGGGATGAGGAGATCCATCGCTGGGATCCAATCCTCGTGGGCCGGTCCTATATGTGTCCGAGCTAGGCTCGGGAGGATCATGTAATCGACACTAAAAGGACCGTGCAACCACACCCAGTGCCACTGGCCGTGGGGACGAAGCATCTTCATCCGGGTCATGACGTCTATCGAGAGTGCAGTGGGGCCCGGGGCTCGTCTAAGGTCAGCAGGTAGGTCCACGTCGGCCATCAGGGCTAGCAGAGTAATCAGACCGCCGCAGCAAATAGGTGAACGAGCGCCCATCGAAATGATGATGCGGTCTAAGAACCAGCTAGCAATATCAATCTCAACGGCGGGGACCAGGTCATCACTGTCCCTATCGAGAACTCTGGGGCGAGTCATCGCGTAGAGCATGTAGAGCTCAGGCGTAGACATCGTCCCAGGCTCGTACCTCGCCAAGAATGTGGTCGCCATGAGGTGCTGGGCTATGCGGAGGCAGGGGTGTAGGATGGCTGAGGCCTTGGCCCTACTAGGGTCAAAGCCATGGTGGGAGCCCGTGATACATGTCCAGAATGTGGAAGTATCAAACGACGGCGGTGGGATGTGAGTGGGTGCGTAGGCTCGGTCGGGGACGGGGACATCGGGCCACTGGAAGAATGCACGAAGCATGTCGAGAGTGACCTCACACTCTCGATCCATAAGGTGAAATGTGCATCCTCCAGGCGTCCGGGCGATCGAGCTAAGTACCTCAAGTGTCGGACGGACGTAGGTATCCGCCGACACTGACAAAAAGTCGCGCCATCCCACGTTGTGGTACAACGTGAGCATCCCCTCTAGCACCCCTAGGCGATCCAGGTCTGCTAAGTGTGCGAACCTAGAGGGCACTATAGATCGCTGGGCGATACGCTCAAATCGGATGCGATGTGCGTCGTCTCTGAACGTGATCCCCAGCGGCCCGACAACGGGAGCCGGTGGTGGGATAGGATCGGCGGTGATGGGCTGTGCGTGGATGGGATCGACAGGAAGCGGCTGTGTGGGTGGTGGTGGCTGTGGCGGGCTAGGTGGAGGGGAGTCCTCCCTAGCGTGAGAGGGACCGGCGTCATCGGTCCTCTTCCGCTTGGAAGAGGCTCCCCGCGTGCGTGGCCTAGTGCGGGGCAGCATGTGTGCCGCGAGTGCTCACCCAACAAAAATGTAATGCGGCGTGCTCAATAAAAGGAACGAGTGTACCTGTACACGTCGCAAGAGCAAGTCAGCAAGTGCGTGCGAAGAGCGCCGCCACTGCGAAGCTAAAGATGCCTCCTGAAGCTCCCCTAAGCTCCACCAAGATAGCCTGCAAGTCAAACAACGATATCAGTGTATAATATTCGAAATGCATAGGGGAGATGGGATATAATATATAGAAATACAATTTAATTTGGGTTAGGAGTTCAACGGGCGTACGGATCGTCAAAAATGGGGAGAAAAAAGGATTTTGCGCTAAATAGGGTATCGCCGGAGGTCGGCCGGCGGTGGGGGGAGTCGCCGGAGGTCGGCGATGTCCAGCCGAGTCGTCGTCGGTGTTGGTGCGGCGATCGGGGCCGGTGACAAGGTGACTCGGGCGAGGGGGCAATGGTCACGGGCGAGGGGGAGTCGAAGCAGCGGGGCTCGGGCAAGAATTGGGGATTAATCGCGTTGAAATTCGCGCCGAGCCCGCAGCTTCTTATATAGGTGCAGATACGACTCGGCCGAGTGACTATGTTGCTCGGCCGAGTGACGTATCGATAAAAAATTTAAATTTCTCCCCGCCACTTACGACTCGGCCGAGTGGCTTCTGTCCACTCGGTCGAAAGGAGAAAACTCCTTCGGCCGAGTGGCAAAAGCTACTCGGCAATATTCAGGCTAGGAGGGTATCCGTTTCCCTCGGCCGAGTGACTAAACGTACTCGACCGAGTGACAGTTAATTCGAAATTCACAAAAAAGACAGAGAGTTGGGTTCATCAGACTTCCTTTGTTGGTGCCCCACTCGGCCGAATGGGGTCCTTTGCTCGGCCGAGTCGCATATGATACTCGGCCGAGTGATGTGCTGTTTTCTGCTTCGGGGCTCTGTTTTTGCTCTACTCTCTGTTTTTCTTCCTCCAGTTGGTTTCTTCCTCCTCCCAAGGCCTGAGCGCATTCCTGGAGCGCTCTTCCTTGCCTCTATCTTCCTCCACATGAGAGATCTCATTTTCTCCTCTCCTGTCATAGAATTTAAGACCCGTTGTCACGATTTTATGGGCAAAAAGACTCAAAACAATAATAAAGTCTAAAACCAAAATAAAAACCAAAATAAAAAGAATGCAAAAACCATCGGGTTGCCTCCCGATAAGTGCTCGTTTAAGGTCTTGAGCTCGACCCCTTTGGATTTTCAATTAACGCTTGATGTTGGGTGCATATGAGATGCACCCGTCGAACTTGCCGGGAAGACCGCTCGAATTTGGATCGTGGTGGTGCGTGGCCTTCCTCAGCGCCCCTTCATCATGAGCAATGTTGGGAGATGGCTCCCCCAAGCTTGACCTTGTTCCGGTCTTCGACTTCACCGGTGACACCGATCTTCGAATCGGTGGAGCTTTCCTTGGGTTCTTCAATGTCGAGAGCTTACAAAGCTCCCGTATTCTCGTGACATCAGCATCTCCATCATCATTCAACGTGGAGCTATTGGGAGAGTCCTCCATCTTCTTTTCTTCGCTCAAATCTTGGCTTTCTTCGAAGCCGTCGTCATGGAGTGCACCGATGGAGTAGGGGATAGCCTCTTCAATGACTTCGTCGAGGAGGTCCAAATAATCTAGCTCCTCATGATACGGCATGTGCTTGATAGCCTTTGGTATATGGAGCTCGACTTCAATGTTGCCTACATTCAAGGTAAGAGTCCCTTCCCGCACATCGACGATTACACCGACGGTGGCGAGGAATGGGCGTCCAAGTATGAGCGATGTGTCACCCTCTTCCTTGATGTCCATGATCACAAAATCACAAGGCAACCATATGCCTCCCGGAACTTGGAGTGGGATATTCTCCGCAATCCCAACTGGCCTTGTAATCCGACCGTCCGCGAGTTGAATCCTCATGTCGGTTGGCTTTAAATCTGTGCCGGTATTCAACTTCCGGAACATGGTGAGAGGCATGAGGCTCACACTAGCGCCCAAATCAACCAATGCTTTTTGTAAGGGGACGCCTCCGAGTGTGCAAGGAATCCGGAAACTCCCAGGATCTTTAAATTTGGCAGGCTCCTTCTCCCTCCTAGTAAATCAAGTTCCTTGTTCCGCGAGCATGATCTTCTCCTTCCTTTTCCTTCCCGTAATCAAGTCCTTTAAGAACTTCGCATAGGACGGGATTTCCACTTAGGCATCAATAAAGGGGATATTGAGGCTCACCCCTCTCAAGTATTCGAGGAACTTGGCTAGCCTCTTCTCGATCTTGGCTCTAGCTAGCCGTTGAGGGAAAGGCACCGGTGGCATGGATCGGCGCTCATCAATAGGTTCCTCCACTCTAGATTTTGCTCCTTCTTGCGGCTCCTTCTCCTTTTCCACCTCAATTACCGGCTCGCTCTCTTCTAGATTCTCCACCACGGGTTCCTTGATTTGGGTCATAGGTGGAGTGGTATCCTTCCCCCCTCTTGTTGTAACCGCAACAACCGCATTGATATGGCCGGTGTTGCCCCATGGATTTGGCTCGGGTTGAGCCGGTAATTGTTGGTTGTTTCTATTGAGCAACGCAAGTTGCTCCCCAATTTGAGCGACAACGGTGGCGAGAGAATCTTGTCCCGCCTTCAACGTGGCGTTAATCTTTCTTTGCTCTGCCATAGACTCCTCCACCTTATCTTCAAAATCCAGACGTGGTTGAGCTTGCGGAGGGTTGGGATTTCTCCACCCTTGATTATACCCGGGTGGCCTATAAGGTCCCACTTGGTTCCTAGGTGGGAAGTTTTGTTGCTGTGGCCCCCTTGGTTGATAATTTGGTTGTAGTGGTGGAGCCTGAGCTTGAGGAGGTTGTTGAGACGGGGGGTTCAAGGCACCATCATTATTAGCATAAGAAAAACCCGGATGGTTTCTAGCGGCCGGATTGGCCCAATATCCGGAATTCCCCGCAACATATTGAATTTGCTCCAAAGCTCCTCCTTACTCTCCTCCTACATACATGGTTTGGGATTGGTCTTGCCAATCACTCATATAGTTTGTCGGTGCGGATGTAGTAGGGGCTCCTTGCGGCTCGGTAATGTATTTTTCCAACCTCTCCACAACCTTGTGGAGAGATTCAAATTTGCTAGCAAGCTCCGCCACGGCCTTGGCCTCATAAATACTCGTGGGCTTCAAGGAGGATGAAGAATGTCCTCGCTCGTCCCCCCATTGTTGGTTGTTGGAGGCCATCTCCTCAAGCAAGGTCGTAGCTTCATTAGGGGTCTTTGACAAGATGGCTCTGTTGGCGGTAGCATCAATAATCTGTTTTGTGCCCGGTTGGAGTCCATTGTAGAAACTGTGGACAAGCTCCCAATCCTCAATGCTGTGATGGGGGCATTGATGTTGCAAGTCTTTGAAGCGCTCCCACTCCTCATAAAGAGTCTCCTGTGGTCCTTGCTTGAAGGACATGAGAGCACTTCTTATTTTCACCGTCTTGGAGGGCGGGTAGAATTTGTCGACGAAGGCACTCGCCAATTCATCCCAAGTGGTGAAGATTCCTTTAGCTTGCGTCCTCAACCAATATAAGGCCTTGTCCTTGAGTGTGAAGGGGAAGAGGCGTAGTCTGATAGCATCTATGGAGACGCCCGGCATTTGGAAGGTGACACATTTGGATAGGAATAGCTGGATGTGGTAATGAGGGTTCTCATGGGAATTCCCATGAAAAGGGTCTTGTTGCATCAGAACTACCAATCCGGTCTTCAATTCGAAATTTTTGTCGGCCGCCAACTCCGGCATAGCTATGGATGAGGTCGTGGAAGAAGTCTTAGGCCGAAGCCTATCTCTAATGGAAATGATCCTCGCCATTCGCTCCGCCAATTCTTCGGGTGTCTCAGGATGGGTCATAAAACTCCCTTCCGTAATGGGTCTCCTCTCCGCTTGGATCCTCCTCAATGTACGCTCGATCTCCGGATCGTATAGTATTTCTTCGGGGTTCGCCGAGGATCACGTGTACATGCAAGGGAGAACAGAGTTTCAAAGAAATAGTTAGCACAAAGGAAGGGTAAAATAAAAATAAAACTAATAGAACAAAAAAGAAAAATAGCTAGGTAGGTAGAATCAAACACTATTGCATCCTCGGCAACGGTGCCAAAAACTTGATCGGAGCCCCGAGGATGTGCGAACACGCAACCGGGGCACGCGACTCGCTAGTCTTACCGCAAGCGCACGGTGTAGCGGCGAGCGGGTATCGAACACGAGGAGGCCAAATGACAGTGTCTTCTTCAACTCACCTGGCTATAAGAACAGTCGAGAAATGTTCGCTATAAAGCGGTCACAGTCGTTCAATGGTATAAAATGAATATCAAATTAATAAAGACGCCTAGGGGGTAGGGAATCACCGCTACAAACCGTATCTCGTCATTGTGATTCGTAGGTGTCACAATTGCTAGACTTGAAATTCAGGTGAACTAGTTTCAACTAAATGTAGAACCAAGCTCACGCTCTCGTGCTATTGCCGGTCTATAGCAAACCTAGGGTAGGGTCCAATCTCTTGCAAACCCTAACCTAGGCAAGCTAGCATGAAGAACAACATCATCGTTCAATCGTATCTCGAGCCCACTCTCTGCAAACTCGAGCTACGACCAAGGTTGGGATAGTTCCTACCCGTCCAATCTCTTACAAACGGGTATTGGTATAGAATTACAATCGAAAACCCTAGTTTCGGTCCAATCTCTTGCAAACCGATTCCGGAGAAATCCAATTGTAACCCAATTCGAATATCTAGGGCTTCCTATCGAGTTGGGATCCAATCTCTTGCAAATCCCAATCGGTATGAATCCCTAGCTATTCGTATTAAATCAATCCCAAACTAACCCTAATCAATTCTAACAATAATTTCACCAATTCATCACAAATTAGAAATAGGGTTCGTAGGGTTCATCCCTACGCCCAAAGACGATGAAACTACTCACAATTCATAATGAAATTCTATAGGAATTCACAAATAAAATCAGTAGAACTCATTGCAATATTCAATATATCAATAAAAATGGAGTTTTTGATAGAGAGAGAGAGAGAGACAAACCAATGAAGAACCAATAGCATCCAACAAAATAATACTTTTCTCTCTCCCCAAAGGAACTAAATCTAATCTCCTAAAAGTAATCTAAAAAGGCTGCAAAAAGTTCTGAAAAAGCTCTCTCAACTAGGTTAAAAACTGGGGTTAAATACCCCCCCCAACGCCCAAAAAACTGTGACGAAAATGCCCATGCGCAGCCTCAAAATCGCAGTTTACGCTACAGACAGCGCGGCTCACTCAGCCGAGTGACAAATGTCATTCGGCCGAGTGACAAACCCTGACAAATTCCAGTAACTTCGGACTTTTGGGGGTCAGCTCCTCGGGAGTCACTCGGCCGAGTGACTTTCTTTGCTTCGGCCGAGGGGACTTCTTCACTCTGCCGAGTCGGAACTTGGGAATCGACTGACAATTTACAGTAAGTCTGGACTTTTCTTTGCCGTCATCTTGATGCCACTCGGGCGAGTGGTGTCTCCGTGGTTCGGCCGAGTGGGATGGCGACGTTCGGCCGAGTGCACACTGATACTCTGTCTTCTGCGTGTCAGATCTGGTCGGCCGAGCGGGCTTTCGATGGTCGGCCGAGTGACTCTTTCACTCGGCCGAGTGACATGCTGAAAATGCCCAATCTTCGTATTGTTGCTCTCTCGTCGCTCCTACGACGTTCTTTCTTCTTCCACTCCTCTCCAATAGCAAAATTCCCCTCGGGAGAGTTACGGGTGACACTCCGGAGTGGGTGCATCTCAGAATCACTCCAAATCGCTCGAAATCTCCTGAAATTCGACAAAAACAAGAAATCGTGAAAAGTATCGCAATATTGTCGAAAAATCGTAAAAAGCGCGATTCGAGCGATCAAAATGGCATGCAAACATGCAGAAAAAAGGTGTAAAATATGGAGTGATCACACTACAATCATTAACCTTCTAAACCTTCCTCATTGCATATCCTGATTCTTTTAAAAGTACTTTTCGATATTCCTTTATTGAATTCCTCGACCAATTTAATTTCTTTAAAAAAACCTTTAGTATATACTTAGATTTTCTACCTTTCAGTTGATTTAAACTCGAGGCTCTCTTGACAAGACCCTTATTTACTTTCTCATAACGATTTTCTAACCTATATCTCATGTACTTCGATTTTACATAACCTCGTGTATTTATCATGCTTTCTTTATATAATGAACTCCATTTTTAAACTTTATTTCTATTACACTAATTCAATATATATCATTCTTTTTCTTACTATACTACTAAACTTATTTGAAACAACTTATCGTACACACTTCTAATATTTTCTATGCTAAATAGAACTCTAATTTTTTTTAGTATGCTAGTTTTATTTTCATCGCATTCATACATCAAAATTTTTGTACAAGCCCATTCCCATTTGCAAAACAATCATTGCATTACTGTACTATTTTTTTCTTTTTTCTCTTCGTCTAATACTTATTCCGCATGTTAACTTAAACCATCTACTCGCTATCCTTATATATTTCATAAGGATATTATTATATTCTACACATATCTTTCATTCTCCCACTTAATTATGCGTCACCATTTTTATGCCACCTAATCAAGCTAACCCCTTATCCATGCATCATCTGGGACCGTTCATCGCAATCATGTTTCGTTATGCCATTTGACTTGGAATTCTTCACTATTGCTTAGTCATCACCTTAGTACTTGCCATTGCTTATGCCAACTTTAGTATAATTATAGTGAGTCCATTAGAATTAATTGTGATGTTGTTGTGGTGCATGTATATAGATAGTGTGTGTGGACCCGGTGTAAGAATCTTTGTGTGTCACCTATATATGAGTGTGCTTACCCTTAGTATATTAGTATGTTATGGCTGTCTCATGTGTTGTATATGTGTATTCAGTGTTATGCATGATATATATTTTTTTTTTTTGGAGAATATGCTTTGCGTCTTTATTGAGTATCAGAAAAAATACAGGACCGTTGGGAGGAGGAAGGATGTTAGCCATGTAGGACAAGAGCACATGCGCCATTGCCCCAACCAAGCATAACACCTTCCGCTATCCCAAGGGCCAGATAGACCACAAGAGATTACAAACCAAACAAGCCTAGTCTACCAACCCCCAATTTG
Source organism: Scilla litardierei (assembly GCA_030789695.1). Classification (NCBI taxonomy): domain Eukaryota; kingdom Viridiplantae; phylum Streptophyta; class Magnoliopsida; order Asparagales; family Asparagaceae; genus Scilla; species Scilla litardierei. The sequence goes on from CM061135.1 coordinate 23,707,981, forward strand.
AGGGGATACTAGTATCCTCATCGTGATCCCATTCAACATGCCTTAGGGCAACTCTGACGTCCTCGGCAATGCCATCAAATAGCAAAGTCCGAATTTGACCACCACCCTCAAAGATTCTTCTGTTTCTCTCTCTCCATATATGCCAGATCATCACAGCAAGAACCGTCTTAGCCAACCTTCCTATGTTTCCTTTCCTATGAAAGTGTGTAAGAATCAAGCCACCAATCCCTGCAAGAGAAGGCACCAAAGTAGAACTGACCCCCAATTTGAGAAAGCTCCTGCAAAGGATGTAGTTAGTATAACTACACTCAAAGAAAATATGATCCAAATTTTCATGAATATTATCAGTGCACAAGACACAATAAGGTGAAGTAGGCACTCCCCATTGGACGAGCTTATCACGGGTCAAAAGTTTCCCGTGGAAAGCTCGCAGAAGTGTGATCGCCATCTTGGGGATATGCCCCTGAAACCAGACCACCTTGTAATAAGGGAATAGGGGTTTAATGACCCTAGAACCTTCCCATGCATCCCGAAGAGAGGAAGATTTGGATACCCAGGCCCATGAGTCACTGCCGGCGGTCAAGGATATTGAATCAATAAGATGACGAACAAGGAGGAGATTGCTGCTAGCCACCCATCTCCCATCAGCCCAGTAATCACTAACCATCTTCCCCTCCTCTCCCATAGGGACAACATAGGAGTCACCAAGGGGCCCACAAGGGAGCCAATTGTCAAGCCAAAATAGAGTAGATGACCCATCTCTGACAATACGTTTTGTGAGATTTTTAGTGAACTCACGACAATGCAGAATAAATTTCCAAGTCCCAGAATGCATAGGCTGGGCCTTAGCTTGGAAAAGCCTCGTGCTACTCATATAGTGGTTCCTCATGTAGGAAGCCCAGACTCCTTTGTGTGTAAGCATGCGCCATGTCATCTTGACACCATAGGCATTATTTAATTCAGAAAAACTTCTAAGCCCAACACCCCCCTCATACTTTGGCGCACAAACATCATCCCAAGCCCAAAGGTGATTCTTCCCCCAAATGAAATTTCTGCATATGGAAGAGAGAGTGTTCAAGATTGATTTAGGAACCCGGAAGGCTTGCATCCAAAAACCCACCATGCCATATAGAACAGATTTAACAAGCTCAATACGCCCCGCAATGGATAATAAAGCAGAGGCCCACCCCTGTAATCTATTCTTGCATCTATCAATCAGACGGCCATAAGTAGCAGCATTCGGATACTTAGCAGATAACGGGAGGCCCAAGTACGTGGAGAGAGATTGCACCCTTTTAACACCCAAGATATCAGCCAGGCTACCAGGGCACCTGACGCCCTTGCTAAAAATACAAGCACTTTTGCTCCAGTTGACCTCCAGACCAGTATAGTCTTTAAAAGTAGAGAGCAGATCCCTTAAACCATTGAAGGACATAGTATTGGCCCGACAAAAAACCAATAAATCATCCGCAAATAGAAGATGAGTGACAGCCCCTACTCTTTTCATAGACATAATGCTTTTCATAGCATTGGCCCTAGCCATAAGCAAAGAGAAAGCCTCCATGACAATCACGAAGAGATAAGGGGATAGGGGATCACCTTGCCTCAGGCCTTTGTTAGATTGAAACATACCATAAGGGGAACCATTAATCATAACCGAGAAAGATGGAGTAGATATACATTCACAGATCCAGCTAATAAATCTATGCTTAAAGCCCATCTGATGAAGCATGAAGTAGACAAATTCTCTGTTAACACTATCAAAGGCCTTTTTGAGATCAAGTTTAAGACACGCCCGGGCCCCCATGGGATTGTTAAAATCCCTAATATGTTCATGGGCAAGCAAAGCACAGTCAGCAAGCAGCCGGTCCTGTAGAAAGGCCGCCTGATTAGGTGAGATGAGTTCGATGACTGCTCTTTTCAACCGATTGCAGATAATCTTGCTGATAATTTTGTACAAAACATTACAACAGGAGATGGGTCTGTAATCCCCCAACCCCGAAGCATTACCGTTCTTAGGAATGAGGGTTAAGAATGTATGATTGATTTGACGATATATCTTCCCAGACTTGAAAAAGTTAAGAACAACAGAAGTGATGTCACTGCCAACGATATCCCATGCATTTTGGTAAAAGAAACTATTGAACCCATCAGGCCCAGGGGCTTTGTCGGGGCCAATTTGAAAAACAGCATTTTTAACCTCCTCAGCCAAAACAGGCCTTTCAACCCAATCAGCAGCCTCTTTGGTAAGGATTCTTTTGGTGGTAAGACGAGGAAAGACCCTCCAATAATCATCCTGATTGTAGAGTCTAGAATAAAACTCAGGGGCATCAGTTTTGAGCTTATCAATGGAATTATTGCAAAGTCCATCAGCCGAGATCATGTGACTAAGATTGTTATGACTTTGTCTAGCTTTCATAGCAGTATAGAAGAATCTAGAATTACGATCCCCCAGGCTCAACCAATCTTGTCTACTCTTTTGCCTGAGATTGGATTCTTCAATATCAATAGCCTCAGCCAGCTGATTAATCAAGATACGCTCTCTCTTCTGAAGCTCATCACAGGAGCTTAAGGAGGGATTATTCTGAATAATAGCCAGATCCTCCCGAATTTTAGACACATCGTTACCAATTTTAAAAGCAGCCCCAAACACCTTAAGGCCATACTTCACATTCTTGAGTTTGGCAACAAGGCGAATCATCGGGCAACCATTGACCGTAATTTGCCAATGCTCCTTTAACACTTTGATATAATCAGGGCTGCGTTGCCAGGCATTAAAAAACTTAAATGGCTTGGGATCAGACCCCCTACTACGATGGGTGTGGATAATGAGAATAGAATGGTCACTAGACCCTCCAGAAATGTATTCACAGTAGGAATGTGTAAGAGTGTCCATCCAGGCACTATTGCAAAAAGACCGGTCAAGCGTGGCAGATATACGGCGTTGCCCAATGTTGCGGTTATTCCAGCTCAAAATGTTACCCACAGTCTTAAGTTCCATAAGCGAACTAGCATTGATACAATCATTGAACTCCCCAACCATGCGCCCATCAATAATCCGACCCCCCACCTTGTCGACAGAGTATCTCACACAGTTGAAATCCCCCCCGATGATCCATGGACAGTTTATATAACTACCGGCAATGGTGGAGATAGTATCCCAAAGCGTTCTACGCTCTTTATAGGAATTGGACGCATACACTACAGTAACAATCATAGAGAACCCCATAACATTTCTACAATCCAAAGTGATGTGTTGGGCAGACATATTGCTGACAGCGCAATTCCAGATCTCCGGATTGAACACAATAACAATGCGGCCATTTAGATGAGCACTACGGTTATCGAAAGTCAACCAATTCCTCGGAAAACACTTTGCAATTCTCTGGGCATTACACTCAATAACTTTAGTTTCGAGTAACCCAACCAACGAAGGGCCTAATTTGCGAATATTGTCTCTCAACTCTCTGCGCCTGACAACATTATTCAGCCCCCGAGTGTTCCAAATGAAGATGGTCATTGGGAGAGTGAGGGAGGATGCTCAGCATCCTTATTAATCCTGGAGCTCTTACGGGTCCTTTCTATAACAGTGCTACGTTTCTTCCCACCCTTATCGTTATTCTTTTTAATATCCTCTTGTTCAGCAAGCCAATCGTTATTTTCTATGGACATCACTGTTGGCTCATCATCCCCATCTCCGAGGGCCCCTGAATCATCATTCTCAGAGTCCCCCATACGAACCACATTCTCGTCCCTAAGAACGTTGAACAGATTTGACCCCTTATATCGTTCTAAAGCGACGGGAGTAGGCTTCCTAGCGTTAGTGGGCGAGTGATGAGGGGGAATTGAGAGTGCCCCCCTCCCCATGCTGACCCCCGACCCCGCCCCCCCTGTATTATGTAGTATGTGTACAGGCGCATCATCGCTACAAGGGCCTCTGCTCACCCTACTTGGACTAGACATAGCTAGTCCTTTATTACAAGACCGTATCATATCAACAATCCCTCTACCATTTAAATCTCCACTGTGTGCCTCAGAAGCCTCCGGAGCATAGACTTTGACCCCACCGCTGCTGTTATCCATCATCCGTCCATCATCCAGACGCCACATCAGAACGCTCTCCTTTGCAGCCCTGTTACATTCAGCACCAATGCTGATCAACTTTACAGCAACATCCGCCCCCTCCGCAACGACATCCCCCGTTGCTTTAACATAAGACCGATCATCAGCCACTTGGCTCACCCCAAAATTACAAGAGCTCAGCTGGACACTTCTTTCACCCCCATTAACCCACACAAGACCGCCGTCCGCCACCGCTTTATCACACCCGATATCCCCCCTGGAGCTAATAACCACCCTATTTACAGATCTGCTACCATTGTTCTCATCCTCAGCCACCGGACAAACAGTAGTCCCGGCCACATCCGAGCGATGGACATTTATACAAGAGTTCCGATTATGCATGATATATATATATATATATATATATATATATATATATATATATATATGAGAATAATGGGTATCATACGCCATATGAGAGGGTCTCTCATATTCCCTCTCACATAAAGGGGGAAAGTACAACAAGTACAAGCCCATGTGGGCTTGTACTTTCCCTCTTTATGTGAGAGGGAATATGAGAGACCCTCTCATATGGCGTATGATGCCCATTATTCTATATATATATATATATATATATATATATATATATATATATATATATATATATATATATATATATATATATATATATATGAGAATAATGGGTATCATACGCCATATGAGGGCTTGCCTCATATCCCATCTCACATAAAGGAATCAAGTACAACCAAGTACAAGCCCATGTGGGCTTGTACTTGGTTGCTTTCTGTGAGAGGGAATATGAGACAAGGTCTCATATGGCGTATGATACCCATTATTCCCTATATATATATATATATATCTATTATACATTTGACAACGTTTTTTGAATTCTAGGTCTGACTAGGACAAGATAAAGAGTGGCTGGGATTTGATCTTGGAAAATCAATGGTTGAGATTGGATTTTGTGAAAATTTTAGTGTCAAAACTTAAATTTTGGTGTAAAAAGTGTCTTGGAAACCAAAACTTTAAAATTAGAAGTGTCTTGGGAAAGATTGTGGAGATTAAATTTGGGGAGAAAGTGCCTTGGGAACCTAAACTTTGAAATTAGAAGTGCCTTGGGAAAGATTGCGGAGAAAGCAGTATCCATTAAATTAAACAAAGTAAAAAAAATTTAGAGTAAAACAATTTAGCGGAACAACAAATTAGCGTAAAGTACCCTGAGTTTTGTTGTTCCGCGCCCACGCCGAAGGCGCCCGCTATTATACATTTGACAACGTTTTTTGAATTCTAGGGCTGACTAGGACAAGATAAAGAGTGGCTGGGATTTGATATTGGAAAATCAATGGTTGAGATTGGATTTTGTGAAAATTTTAGTGGGAAAACTTAAATTTTGGTGGAAAAATGGCTTGAAAACCAAAACTTTGAAATTAGAATTGTCTTGGGAAAGATTGCGGAGATTAAATTTGGGGAAAAAGTGCCTTGGGATTTAAACTTTGAAATTAGAAGTGCATTGGGAAAGATTGTGGAGATTAAATGGGAGGAAAAGTGCATTGGGAACCTAAACTTTGAAATTAAAAGTGTCTTGGGAAAGATTGTGGATAAGCATGATCCATTAAATTTAAAAAAATAAAAAATTTAGCGCAAAACAATTTAGCAGAACAACAAATTAGCGTAAAAATACCCTGAGGTTTGTTGTACCGCGCCCGCGCCGAAGGCGCCCGCTAATTTGTTGTTCTGCACCAAAGGCATGAGCTCCAAATTTGTTGTTTGACGCCGAATTTGTTGTTCCGCGCCAAAGGCGCGGGCGCCAAATTTGTTGTTCGACGCCGAATTTGTTGTTCCGCGCCGAAGGTGGCCGTGCCGCTAAATATTTTAACGCTATTTTATTGTTCTGTTAAATTTTGGCCGTGGAAATAATTTTTCGGAGAATAAAGATTTCGCCGGGGAAATCTTAAAAGAGCCGTGCCCACGGGCACGGGTTATGACTAGTATATATATATATGGAAATGTGCCTAAGAATGACCTCGGGTAGAGATACCTGAGCACACCCCCGCTGTTCAGGGTTTGTGAGTATTTTTTTTGAAAATTTTTTTTGCAGTAGGTAGATATACTTGTTATGTAGCTCCCCACAAAATTTCAGGTCGATCCGACACCGTTTGAGCCTCCGTTCATCGATTTCAAAAACGTTGCGCAAAACTGTCCAGAATCTGGACAGTTTTGCGCAACGTTTTTGAAATCGATGAATGGAGGCTCAAACGGTGTCGGATCGAGCTGAAATTTTGTGGGGAGCTACATAACAAGTATATATACCTACTGCAAAAAAAATTTCAAAAAAAATACTCACAAAACCCGAACAGCGGGGGTGTGCTCAGGTATCTCTACCCGAGGTCATTCTTAGGTACATTTTTTGCATATATATATATATATATATATATATATATATATATATATATATATATATATATATATATATATATATATATATATATATATATATATATATAAAGTTACATACTAGCCAGGAGTCTTCTCAAACTGGGGATGTTGGACCCCGTAATGCCGCTATTAGCCAGAGTTGGAGACTATTTCATTTCTAAATATGGGAAGGGTGAGACGGTTGGCATATTGGCTAGGACTGTTCTATCAGTGGTGGTTTGGCATATCTGGAAGGAAAGAAATAAGAGGGTCTTTGAAGGCATAAGGAGACCAAGAACGGTGCTGTTTGAAGACATAGCTGCATCTACTAGAGATATTCTCCATCAACTAGACGCCAATAACCAGGAGGCAAAGCAAGCCATGGAAAATTGGGATTTTAGAGATGCTGGTTAGGCGGCCTTGCTATTGCATGGTTCTTGTTCTTGTAGTTTTTCTGGGCAGGTAAAGGGTGGGAGTGTTGCTGGTAGTGGGTGACGGCGCTTGTGCCCGCTCCCTACTCCTTCATTCACTCTCCCTGTGCACTGCCGTTTGTAATTATGTACATTTTTGCTATTAATAAAGACACACACTATTCTTCCAATATATATATATATAGTTGTATGTAGGATATTATAATGTAGTATTCATACATATAAGTGGGGATAGCTATATCACTATAGATATGTCTGTGTGTATTAGAATTTGTGTTTGATTATCTACTAGAGGAATGTACTTTAGTCGTACTTGTTAACAATGGTAATTGTATGCTAGTACAGTGATGTGCATGTTAAGTGTAACGATAATAAGTGTACTTATAGTTGAATGTACAGATCTATTGTATTGTCTATATGTTAGTGCGAATAGGCGTGTGCTCATGCGTGGATAAGTAGGTGCTTAGTTATTAATATCTATACTTACTGTATGAATATGTGTGATTTACGTATAGAGGTAGAATTATAATATTATATTGTATTGCTTGCTCCTACAGGATGATGTGCGTGCATGTGTATGTCAGGGGGTATATATGATTGTATGCTTATAAATATGAATTGGTGTGTATATATAGTAGTATACTAGCTCTATGGTCGGGTATCCTTGGGTGAACATATAGTATGTGTGTCTAAGTTTTACGCAGATATAATATAGGTGTGTAAATGTAAGAATGGATATGTATGTAATGTGTATGCGTGTATTTATATGTATGAGACTATATAATGTATGTGTAAGTGTATGAATATGAGTGTACATTGTTTTTATAGTGTATGTATGTCCGGGGTAGAGTAACCTTAGTCCGCTCATAAGTTGGCCCTATTCAAGGAAGTCAGAGGCGGACCTGATTAAAGGTGGGTAGATTGTAGTAGTCCGAGTTCCATGTGAGTAGGATATGTCTATGTTTGAGTATGGTGTAATATATAGTCTGCATATAAGTGTGTAATGATATGTATCGTATGGTGTGTATAGGGTGTTACGTAATTATACTATTGTGATATTACTTGAGTGGATAGGGTTATGTTATTGGGTTTGATTGTATTATGTGATTGTATTATATGAATTGTGTTAGGCTTTACTTGCGGTATATTAGTATTTATATATAATTAGTGATGTATGAGCGAGTATTAATATTATTATAAGTATGATTGTTAACTAGTATTAGTGGTAGTTTTACTATTGCTATTGTTATCAGTGTTAATAATAAATGAGCGTTTATGTGTAATGACTTGATTGTTATTTATAGGTAGTGTATGAGCGTAGTAAAGAATGTGGTGCGTGCGTTTGGTAAGAGGAAGTGCAAGCACCATCCTCACTTTTTCCCGCGTCTTGGTTGATAAGAATTTCGAGGACGGAATTTTTTCTTAAGGTGGGTAGGATGTAACGTCGCCTTTTCGGTCGTGCGTATTTTGGTGCATATGTTGTTTCGTATGAGTGTTTTCCTATTTGGTTTTATTGTTAGTGTTCCGTAGCTCAGACGCGTAGCTGGACCCCGTATCCACGACCCTCTCGAAGGCGAAATCGTTTCGGTATTTTCTTTGTTATTTTTGGATGTTCGGGGGGGCAAAATTGCATATCTGATTGTTATTATTACTTTTTATATATTAATATACCTTATTTTCAATTCAATTTTTGAATCTGTGGGATCAAACGTTTTAAATCTAAGCCGAATCCTAATCGTAACTAACTGATCTATTAAGAACAAACTTTTAAATTTGATTATATTCTAACCCATTTTACCCTAACAAATTGCATGCGAACCTTTCCCCCTCTCACCACGTTCACCCCATGCAGACGGTAAGCACACCCCCGTATCACTCCCCTCAACCAACCCATTCCAGGATCTCGCATCCCCAACCACCCTGCACGTCTTCTCCACATTCGCCCTTCTCGTTCGTCTTCCCTTCTCCTTAGAACCCAACGCACGACCACCTCCTCTCACCTCCACACGGCCAAACCCCCCTTCTCTCCCTTAAACCTCCGAGAGCCCGCACCGCCCAACTCTTCGACATCAACCCCGGCCAACCCCGCCTCTGCACACAGCCCTTTCAACCGCCATCCTCCACCCCTCCGATGTCCCGCGACACAGCGCCGCCCAGCACACCCATTTCCCTCCGAACTGCAGTTCCCCATTTCCCTTCGATCTCATCAAAACATCAAGACCCAAGCCCGCCATCTCATCACTGTCCTTCGACCAGCCCCGAACCACCCAAACTTCGTTCACCGCCACTCTCACCCAGAAACACCGCGAGCTCAAGCCTCCACCGCCGTTAACCACCTGTACCCTCACCGTCCCTTCTAGCACACTGCTGCCGCCATTCCTACGCACGACACGCCTCCTGTAAGCCTTGCCCCCCTAGTTTACCGTCGACTCGCCTGAACCCTCATTTGACCCTCGAGCTCCCCGTCGTCGAAGCCGCTCTAAGTCACCCACAAATTCGGCGACCACCCTCTCGTCGTCCAACAACCACAAGTAGTACCTCACTTTTAAAATGTCTATATAAAATTTCCATGCTCATTACTTCTCTTTTAAAATGTTTAAAACTGCCATGCAAGTAGTACCTCACTTTCCCTTGTTTTAATATGCCATGTTTAAACTATGCTGTCATCATGCTTATAACAATTAAATTAATGCTTCATACTTTATTATTATTCGTGCACCTTACCCTGGGTCTTCTTACTTTTACTCGCAGGCCCTTGCTGACATACATTCATGTTTTTGGAATGTATGTTAGATTACAAGACAGTTTACCAGGAGGACTAGTTGAGACACCTGACCTAGGGAGCCAGGAGTTGCTGTAGACACTGAGTCGCTTTCTATGGAAGGCTAGAGATTCTTTTCGGTCACTACTTTAGATTCTGCTTTAGTACTTTGTAGTAGGGATAGTACCATTGTTGTAGTTTCATTTGGCCATGCTGAGGCCCCGTTGTTATTTCTTGTACGAACTCTGGATGTGGTTTTAATTTAATGAAATGTTATTTTTATTGTTCTGAAATGCATGCAAGAACCTGTATGGTGAATGGTGTATCATCACAGACGCTTATTGGGCTCGAGTTTCACAGCTCCAGCCCATGCGGACCTTCGTCTCGACCTCGCACCCGTATAATGGGAAGCGGGGTGTAACACAAGAACATGTTGACGTCAGGCAAGGTCGAAGCGGCCAAGATCCTTCTGGGTCGACCGAGGCAAGAGAGGTCGACTTTGTATCTGTTGGAAAACCATCGACTGAAGACCGTTTTGTGAAGTCCGGGTAATGTATACCACTTCTGCGTCTTTATCACAACCACTCACGATAATTATATCCGTTGTTTGCAGATATGACTAACGGAGTTTGCATGAGTGGGAACTCTAGACTGGGTCAGGTTTGGGGAGAGCAACGCAAGAAGAAAAGGAGCACTGAGGGGTCGAGCACTTGGTCTCCCCTTCCCATGAGCCAGAGCTCTTCCTCCAAGGGGGTGAGGTCAGGCAGACCTCGAGGTCATCTCCTCGTGCCACTTCAAGTGAGGCATCGAATCAAGCTATCGTTTGCTCTGTTCCACCCCTTGCTTACATTGTTGTTTCGGAACCGTTGGTGGTGGAAGATGCTGACACTGTTGAGGTTCTTGGGCCCCTCAAAACTGTCAGCAAGAAACATGGGCCATCCTCTCATGAAAAGGAGGAGTCAGAAAAAATAAGGCGAGTCGAGGAGGCAAACCTACTGCCATCACCCATGGAAAAAGGTCGGGAGGTGGCCCCTCTCAATTCTCAGGGGACGACTGAGACCCCCATGGCCCCTCTTCTGGAAAAATGGCCATGGGGCAGTATCGAATCGTCTGTTCCCCTGGTCGGCCTGATTCCCTCGGAGGTTGATCGAGTTCTGCTGCTAAACCATCTCTCGTCTCGCTCCTCAGGACCTGTTCGAGGCAAACCTTACCAGCCTCCCTTCATCGTTGGAAGGGAAGAGTCAGCCATGTTGGATTTCGGGACGACTGCTCGGTTGGTGGAGAACTCTATTCTCCCTCGAGATCTAGAGCTCCTTCAAGGGTTGGACCTCGAACGGGTGGCCAACTTCTTTGTGGGGAGCAGATATCAAGTACGTCGCTTGCCTTTTGTCTGTTGACTTGCAATTTGGCCGTTCCTGACCAATGCTTTCTACAGATGTCCCTCATTGGCACTGTATTGCGCCGCCAGGCCGTTGACTTAATTGAAGGAAGACGGAGGGTGGAAGCTGCTGAGCGCAAGGCGGTTAAGCTCGAAGCCTGGATGAGGAAGACAGAAGAAGATCTGGAGTGAGCCCTTGCGGCCAATGCTGAGGTCGATGGGCAGTCGTGGAGGCCAAAGATAGCCACTTGTTCATGTCTGACCTCCAAAAATCTGCAGAGATTCAATGGAGAATGGAGAGATCTCAGCTCCAGGCGGACCTCGAAGCTTCAAAGAGGGAAGCAATCGAGCTTTGAGCCAAAGCTTCTGATTCAGAGAGGTGAGCAGAGGCTTGCAAAGCAGATGTAGCCGAGCTCCAGGCCAAAGTCGTCGTGTCCGAGAGAGCCGCCACGAGAAATAAGGAGGAGTTCACGGAGAGGTTTACAAAGGCGATGGGAGCTTTTCAAAACATCTTCGTGCCGAAGGGCACTCCTCCCTCCTAGGCCGGTAGAATTCTGGCCTAGGTTTCATGTAACCTTTTTGTTTTGAGATAAAGACTTCTGAGTTTTTTCATTTGAGTACTTTTGAGCATATTACATTTAATCTTTGAGCATATTACATTTGAGCACATGCGCGTGTATGGCCCCTCAACGATTCAATTTCCAAAATTGGATGGTGAGTTGGGTCGTTGATACGTCAGACATATCCATAGAAAAATATGATATTCTAGATCATAAACCATGGGGGCACGTTTTGTTCGATAGCGAGGGGCAAAGCCCCTTCGACTTAATGTCGACGACGGTCGAGGATCGTTCTGTGGCGAGGGATGATCCTTCGGCTTAAGACTGATGACTTCGGTGGCAAGGAGTGAGGTCCCTTTGACTTACGATCGACGACGGTCGAGGGTCGTTCGGTGGCGAGGGTGAGCCCTCGGCTTACGGCCGACAATGGTCGAGGGTTGTTCAGTGGCAAGGGGTGACCCATCGGCTTACGGCTGACGACTAGGGTCGTTAGGTGGCGAGGGACGAATCTCTTTCGACTTATGGCCAATGACGATCGAGTGTCATTTGGTGGCAAGGGCGATCCCTCGACTTACGGTCGACGACGGTCGAGGATCGTTCAGTAGCGAGGGGTGATCTCTCCGCTTATGGCTGACGACTAGGGTTAGCAATCATTAGATAGATATAAAAACGATCAACTTGGGGAATACCCGTTAACCCCTCCCCTTAAACGTCTAACCCTAATCACTCCCGAGCAATCCCTCCTACTAGGCCTTGTCGACAACCCGAAGCTGCCTCCTCCGCCCTGCCGGTATGATCGATCAGCAACTTCCCCCCTCCATCTATTTCTCTCTCTCTCCCCCCTTCTTTCCCACACCCCCTTCTTCCCCCCCCCCCCCAACCCGCATCCCCTCTCCGCCACTACCTACTTTCCCTCTCATCGCACAAAACATAACCCTCCCCCCTCTCTCTCCTCGTTGCCAAGCGGTATAGCTCGGACCGAACAACATCTGCTCGGCGGAGCAGCCCCTCCCCAAACTCCCTGATATTTTTATGTTTCAATATACTGACGTTCTTCATATCCCTATTTCAAGTACGATTTGCCAACGTCAGAAGACACTTCTATAAACAGCTTGGGGGATACTCCAGATCAGCGACAATCACGACACCAAATGCAGCGCCATCTCATTCTAGTCGGTAAATTCGTTTCCCTATTTGCTTTACATACTACCGCACTATTCTCTTCCACTTGCACAATGCCTCCACGCCATGCTAGACCCACCAACACCAGCACATCAAACCCTAGGCCTACTCGACATACGCATCGTACACGCTCACCCACTCAAACCAACACTGTTGGCGAATCATCCACCAATCCCCCTGTGCCACCCACCGCCCCACTCTCCCCTGAACCTCTTTATATCGACGACGCAGAATACGAGGTTACATTCCGTGACGCTGACCAAGGTGACCAGTTCACCGCCATGCTCCTACTATTAGGTCATGGTGGCACCATGATCGCGCCCCGGCATACACGTCCCGAGGCGACGGTTGTAGTTTTACCGCAAGCGCACGGTATAGCGGCGAGCGGGTATCGAACACAGGGAGGACGAATGACCGTGCTTGCTCCTAATCAACCTGGCTATTTAGAGGGATAATTGCCTTGGGCGATCCTGTCACAATCGTCAGACAAAAGTGCGAAATATCAAATCAAATAGAGAACGCCTAGGGAATGGGGAATCCCCACTACTCACCATATTTCACAATTGTGGTTCGCCAGTATCGAAATCGCTAGGATGAGAATTTGGATGAACTAGTTGCAACTAAATGTGGAACCAAGCTCACGCTCTCGCGCTGTTGCCGGTCTATAGCTATCCTAGGCTTGGGTCCAATCTCTTGCAAACCCTAGCCTAGGGAAGCTAGCATTGGGATCAACATCATCGTCCAATTGCGCACCGAGTCCAATCTCTTGCAAACTCGGTCCACAACCTAGATTAGGATAGTTCCTACCCGTCCAATCTCTTGCAAACGGGTATCGGCGCGGAATTGCAACCGGAGATCCTAGCATCGGTCCAATTTCTTGCAAACCGATACTTCGAAAATCCGACTCCAACCCAATTCGGATTTCTAGGGCTTCCTATCGAATTGGGATCCAATCTCTTGCAAATCCCAATTGATGTGAATACCTAGCTATCCGTAGTAATTCGATCCCAATCTAATCCCTAATAACAATCCTAGCTCAATTTCTACCGATTCAACACAAATACGAAATTGGGCTTGTAGGGTTCATCCCCACGCCCCAAGACGTGGAGACTACTCACTAATCATAGCAATAGCACAATAATTAGCAAAGAAATAGACAATGGAATTCATCACAACAATGATATAAACAATAAAAATAGAGTTTTTGTGGAAGAGAAGTGCAAACCAATGTAGATCTTCACTCAACCCAACAAAAATCCAAGTTTTTCTCTTCACCAATCACAATTAATAAAGCTAAAAAGTAGACTCAAAAAGCTGCAAAAAATCTGAGAGGAGGCTCCCAAAACTAGGGTAAAAACAGAGCTTAAATAGCCCCAAAAATCGTCCAAAAATCCTGACCAAAACGCCCCTGCACAGCCTGTTTTCCGCAAATTTCGCTACAGGCAGCGCATCGCACTCGGCCGAGTGACAAAAGTCGCTCGGCCGAGTGAAAACCCTGTAAATTCTCCAGTAAGTCGGGGACTTCAGGGGTCTTCAGTTCGGGGGTGGCTCGGCCGAGTGAGTTGTCGTCACTCGGCCGATGGCTTCACTTCACTCGGGCGGACGGGATTCGCCACTCGGCCGAGTGGGTCTTCTGAAGCTCAGATGGCCGAAAAACAGTAACTTCGGTCTTTTTGAGGGCCTTCGTCTGGGCGCCACTCGGGCGGACGTGGTAGCGTCACTCGACCGATGTGGTCTCCGTCGCTCGGCCGAGTACACATGGAAGTCGTGTCTGAACGGGTCGGCCGAGCAGTGTCTCGCTGGTCGGCCGAGTGGCTCCTCCACTCGGCCGAGTGGGACACAAAAAATGCCCAAGCTGGTCGTTTTGGCCTCCTCGTCGCTCCGGCGACGTCCATTCTTCTTCCGCTCCTCTCTAATAGCAAAATACCCCTCGGGGAGGTCGTCGGTGGCCGTCTAGATTACACGCATCTCGAGATCACTCCTAATCGCGCCAAATCACCTGAAATGCGACAAAAACAACAAATCGTGAAAAGCATCGCAATATCGTCGATATATCGTGAAAAACATAATTTGGGCGATCAAAATGGCATGCAAACATGCGGGAAAAGGGGGTAAAATAAGGAGTGATCAAAATCCCCCAAGCTTGCCTCTTACTCGTCCTCGAGGAAGATAAGTAAAAAGCGAACCCGGTGGATTCGGAAAACGAAAACGGCGAAAAACGAAAAAAAATGAAAAACGAAGAAGAATGAAAACCAAACGAAAATAAAGGAAGAAAGAAAGAAGAGGTAGGATGCTAGATCATTTTCTCAGGACGTGGGTTTCACTTACTCTTATGGCATGCACCGAGTGAGAAATACATGTCAAAGAATCTCATTTTGATATCATAGTAGAATAGTGCAAGTAGAAAATAGAAAACCCACGAACAACGGTATAATCATGAGAAACGGAATGATTTTAAAATTAACATCGCCTGAATCATCTAAAGCGGTATACAAGTCTCAGATCACACACTTTTCAATTGAACGCTTTCTATCTGGAGTATAAGAGTATCACATCATAGAATAGAGAGAATAGAAAAGTATGGGTTTCATGAAATGAATGCTAGGCTTATATTTCTGGATTTCGTAAAGCTAGAAACAATCTCACCGAGTATAGAATATTACTTAGCCTAGGTTGTCGTGCTATGTCAAGTAGTCGCTCTCTCACACATCAATGGATCTCCTCCCCCAAGCTTATCTATAAGCGTGGTGGCACAAAAATATTTACATCCCCATTTTTATAAAGCTCCAAAGGCAAAGAAGAGAAAGAAGAAAGAAAGAAAATAAGCGAGATGGGATCTTTTATTGAGGATTTTTTTTTTCTCTTTTCTCTTTTTTTTTTCTTTTTTTTTTCTATCATATATACAATGATCCCAATTCAAAGAGAGATAATGATATACGAGAATGTTCTTCTCTCTTTTATTATGTATATTTTTTTTCTTTTTTTTTTGGAATAAGAGATTTGGAGCTAGGAATTAATAGCGGGGGAAATGCCATAGAATAGAATCACTAAGGGGAGATTCACCAATGATTTTAAAAGTAGAGAAATGTTGTTCAAGATTTGTGGAGAAAGAAATAAATATAACTCTCGGCTCACTCTATAAGACATGCACGACAACTTCAGCAGGGTAATCTAATCTACTCAGTTTCGATCGCAAAAAAAACTAACTAATCCAGATATATCATAGCTAACAATCATTCAATCATCCGGAAGTGAAGTGTACAATTCATGCATATAGAAGTGATAAAGGAAAAGAAGTCAGTACTCCAGATATAGGCATTCAATGCGTGAATCTTGGTGTGTTTTCTGTGATAGCATACATATGAATATTCAGGCTCAGCTAATAATAAAATTTCATCCATTTTCATGAGGAAAAAGTGTGGGCTCCTATTTCTAAATGCAAGCGAGTCATAGCATATGATATCAGAAATGAAATCTAAGACACGACAAATATAGCATGCATATAGAATAAGCTAACTCCACGTAGACATCATCACAGAAAATTCATCTCTAGCATGAGATGAAAAATAAGGAAGAAGTAAAGATAAAAGGAAAATAGAACTATGCAATGCGGCACACAGGAAAGTAAGGAAAACGTGATGCATGGCGAAACAAAAGGAAAATAACGAAAAATGAGTGCAAAAGTGAAAAGCGGTGTGAAAAACTGAAAATAAAGGTGGCAAATCGAAAAAAGAACGTGAAAGCTCACTCCCCCAAGCTAAACGGCACAGTGTCCTCAATGTGCAAAGTGTGGCACATAGAGAGACAAGCAATGTGAGGGGCAAGTGAGGATGGATGCATGATGGGAAGAAAAAATATAAAGAAGGAAAAGTAAGAAATGAAAATATGATGCGGAAATGATGCATGCACAGCTAGGAGTGATACGAAAATAAATATGGCACCCAGAACTCTCCCTCTCTCCCAAAAAAGATATATATAGATGTGATCAAAAATGAGAATCCCAAGTAGATATGATATGATATGCACAAATAGATATGATCAGAAATATAATCCCAAAATAAGTGAGGGGAGGGGGGTGGACAAAAGTGCATCAGGACCCAGCAGATACGGGCAGCACAACGACAGGAATGGACCAAGGCATCAAGAGTGCCTAAGAAGGCGGTGCCGCGCCGTCTCCGTCCTGAGGCGGAGGTGGTGGTGGTGGTGGTGTAGGCTGCTGAGCTGGGGTGGGCGTGGGAGTGGAAGCAGGTCGAGCGTGTGTGGGTGTGTGTGTGGGAACCTGCGGGGTGGGTGGGGGTACGCGCGGGAGACGCTCTAAGATCTGTGTCAGGCAGTAGTGGATCTGAGGGATCAGGTCAAAGCGTCCAGACAGCGTAGAGACGGTGGAGGACAGGGTCCGAAGGTCTCCTCTAAGACCACTCACCGCCACCTCAAGAGCACGTATGCTCTGCAGTACAGTGTCGGGCGGGGGTGGTGCAGAGGGACGCACCGGTCTAGGCTGTGCAGGGCGAGGCTGGCGTACGCGTGTGGAGTATGTAACGGGCTCAGCAGGGAATGGGACAAAAGGGGCCGCGCCTGGAAAAGTGGGCCTGGCCTCGGTGTGAGGCCGGGACGCCGGCTGGCGAGAAGTGGAGGCAGCGGCAGCAAAGGAGGCTTGCAAAAGAGGTAACGAGGTGGCCAGAGAGGTCCGTGGCACAGACGTGTGGACAGACGCCACGACGCTCTCGGAGAATAAGGCGGCGGTGGAGACAGAGGAATCTCCCGCTGGGGCAGAAGTGTGCGGTCCAAAAGGTGTAACCCCAGCGGAGATCATGCTAACCATGGTCTCCACGACCGAAGTGAACGAGGGCTCTCCGCACTCGACTATGGTCGGCGGGCGCTCGGGGAGTGCGGAGCAAAGGGGCTCCACGGACAGAGGGCCTGAGGTGGCAGAGGGAGTGGTGGGGACAGCCTCGGAAGTGGTGACAGTGGTGGAAGTGGGCTCAGCAAAAGTACTCGCGACACTGGTAGTGGTGAGGACAGAAGTGTCAGGAGCAGCAGAAACGACATGTGTGGGCTGAGGGGTCACAGAGGCGGCAACGGGCTCGGCAGGGCGTGCAGCAGGGTCTGCGGGAGCAGCCTGGGCAGCGTGTGCGGCGTGGCCCTGCTCGGCCTCCTCGGCCTCGAGCACGTAGGCGGCGGGGTTGAGGACATCCATATCTGGGAGCCAGTCTACGTGGGTCGGTGCAATCTGGGTCCGAGCAGGGCTCGGGGGAATCATGTAATCGGCCCCAAAGGGGCCGTGCAACCAGACCCAGTGACGCTCACCATGCGGACGCAACATCTTCATCCGGGCCATAACGTCTATCGACAAGGAAGTGGGGCCCGGAACGCGTCGCAGGTCGTCGGGGAAATCCTCGCCGGTCATAAGAGCCAGCAGGGTAATCAGGCCGCCGCAGCATATCGGTGAGCGAGCGCCCACCGATACAATGATGCGGTCTAAGTACCATGCCGCGATATCGATCACGACGGCGGGGACAAGCTCATCTCCATCCCTAGACAGAGCTCTGGGACGTGTCATCGCATAGAGCATGTAAAGCTCTGGCGTAGACATCGTGCCCGGCTCATATCTGGCCAAAAAGGTAGTCGCCATGAGGCGCTGGGCAATGCGTAGGCAGGGATGTACGATGGCCGAGGCCTTGGCCCTACTAGGGTCAAAGGCGGCGTGTAGACCCGTGATACGTGCCCAGAAGGCACCGGCGTCGAAAGAGGGTGGAGGGATATGTGTGGGGCCATAACCGCGATCGGCTCCGGGGACTGCGGGCCAAGAGAAAAATGCTCTCATCATATCGAGAGTGACCTGGCACTCTCGATCCATGAACCGGAATGAGCATCCCTCATCGGTCCGGGCGATAGAACTCAAAACCTCAAGTGTCGGACGAGTAAAAGTATCCGCCGACACCTGGAAAAAATCACGCCAGCCCACGTTGTCGTACAACGTGAGCATCCCCTCAAGTACCCCCAGGCGTCCTAGGTCAGCGAGGTGTGCGAACCTGGAGGGTACGATCGAGCGCTGGGAGATATGCTCGAAGACGGCGCAGTGTGCGTCGTCTCGGAACGTAATCCCGAGCGGCCCGACCAGTGGAGCCGGTGGTGGTGGCTGTGGATCGGCGGGGAGAGGCTGTGCGGGCTGTGGGTGCGCTGCAGGCTGTGCGGGGTGTGCGGGGCCTGCAGGCAACGGCGCCAAAAACTTGATCGCTCCGGAATGTAACCCGAAGAACGGTTGTAGTTTTACCGCAAGCGCACGGCAAAGTGGCGAGCGGGTATCGAACACGAGGAGGTGGTGTTGCGCTCCAATCTATCCTAGGTTGGTTTGACTACGAATGTTTTATTGGTGGAGATGGCTATGGTATAATATAATAGAAATGGTGGTGGATGTCGGTGTCGATGATAGAGAAATCGGTCAAAATATCGATTCAAATACAATACAATAAAAGAGGGAATTTGCCTTGCGGCGATCCTGTCACAATCGTCGGGCAAAGTATGGGGATCTAAAATCAAAGAAAGACGTCTAGGGCTAAGGAATTCCCACTACGGATCGTCATACATCATCGTAAATAGTGAATCTCAATATTACTAGACTTGCGTTGAGGTGAACTAGTCGTAACTGAATATAGAACCAAGCTCACGCTCTCGCGCTATTGCCGGTCTATAGCGAACCTAGGATAGGGCCCAATCTCTTGCAAACCCTAGCCTAAGCCACTAGCATTAGGATCGACATCATCGTTCAATCGCCCCTCGAGCCCACTCTCGTGCAAACTCGAGTTACGATCTAGGTTGTGATAGTTCGTATTCGTCCAATCTCTTGCAAACGAATATGTGTATAGATTTACAATTAAAAATCCTAGCTTTGGTCCAATCTCTTGCAAACCAAATCTAGAGAAATCCAATTGTAAATCTAAATCGAATATCTAGGCCTTCCCATCGATTAGAATCCAATCTCTTGCAAATCCCAAATCGATGAAAATCCCTAGCTATCCGTAGTAAATCAATCACAACCTAACCTCCTAACAATTCTAGCAATTTAGAAATTCATTCATCACAAATATGAAATTAGATCCATAGGGTTCATCCCCATGCCCTAGAACAACAAATCTACTCTAGCATAGCAATAAGGATATGAGAATCAATAGAAATCATTGCTTGCATACAAAAAGATAGAAAAACAAAGATTCAAATAAAAAGAAGAAAATACTTAGCTTGATGAAGATCTTCAATCCAAAATACAAGCTTTTAGATCCAAGAGGGGACCTAGGGCATGGCCTAACCTCTAAATTAATCCTAAGAGAAACATATGGGGGCTAAGAAAACATAATGGGGATCCCCCTCTAATGGTGGCTACAAACCCCTTAAATACTCTCCCAAAACCCTAGCAAATAACCCTAGAAAACCCCTCAAATTCGTGCCCAAAAACAGCCCAAACCGCAACTTTAAATCTGGGCCCAGGCCGCACTCGGCCGAGTGGAATATGTGACCCGGCCGAGTGACACTGACATGCAAATTCCAGCACTGCAGCATCAACTTGCAGAAATTCCCCAGATTTCATCCGACCTCCGATTTGCGCGTTCTTGGAGGCGTTGGAACCGTCATGAAGTCTACTATCCATAAAAAATATGAGAAAAATAATTTGATTGCTGGAATGATAGCAGATTTCAAAAGAATGAGAGGCTGTCTGAAAATCTGGGCGCTGCATGTCCTCGGCATCACTCGGTCGAGTGGCAAATGTCACTCGGCCGAGGGGCATTTGGTACTCGGGCGGACGGCTTTCGTTACTCGGCCGAGTCGGGCTTCTGGGGCAGACTGACGGATTACAGTAAGTTGGACATTTTGGCTTGCCGTCGTCTGGGTGCCACTCGGGCGGACGGAGTCTCCGCACTCGGCCGAGTCGGCGTGCGATGCTCGGCCGAGTGCACGCTGATACATCTCTGTTGCATGTCCGATCTGACCGGCCGAGCGGGGTCTCAATGCTCGGCCGAGTGACTCCTTCACTCGGCCGAGTGGCATGCTGAAAATGCCCAATCTTCATCTTTTCGCTCCCCCGTCGCTCCTACGACATTCTTTCTTCTTCCACTCCTCTTCCATTGCAGAATAACCCTCAAAAGGGCCATGGTTGACACTCCGGAGTGGGTGCAAATCCTCTTGATCTCACAATCGATCCAAATCGCTCCATATTTCCTGAAATACGACAAAAACAAGAAATAGTGAAAAGTATCGCAATATTGTCGAATAATCGTGATAAGCGTGATATGGGCGATCAAAACGGTATGCAAATATGCAGAAAAAAGGTGTAAAATATGGAGTGATCACACCATGACTCAACAGTTGGTCGAGCATAACCTACCTTTTCTTCATAGCCTCGTTCGTCACTGGCGCACCGACCCACCTCACGAGTTCCAGCCAGACCCACCCACCGCTCCTGGTCCTCAGCAGAGGGACCCATCACCACCCCAGAGGGTGGTGCCTCTGCTTGATGTAGTCTATACCATTTCTTGCCTCCCTCACTTATTTTTGAGCCCATCTGTCTGTTCGGGGCCCTGCACTTGCATAGCTTGGGGGAGGAGCCACCCATGCATCATATTTCATTCAGCATTACATCATTTCATTTTTCTTATTTTTTTCTTTGTGCACAGTTTTTATTTTATTTCCCCACCCACCCCACGCCTTTAGCATCATCTCCCGCTTACCAGCGTTTTCTTAGCAGTGAGGACACTACTAGGTTTAGCTTAGGGGATGAGCGCTACCGTTTTACTTTTCGTTTTTCTTTTTACATTTTCCTCCCTTATTTTCCTTTTTATTTTACTTTTTCACCACTTTTCCACGTCCTTTTATTTTTCTCATTTTGCGTCATATTTTCTATTTTCACCATGCATGCATCTCTTTTCCTTTATTTTCCTATTTTTCTCCGCCTTTTTCTCTTTATTTGCTAAGGATGTTCCGCATGATGATACCTCTCATAGCCTTATTAGTCTTTTACGATGCTCACTTTCGATGACATGCTATTAGGGTAAATTTTAGTTTTACTATCTATATGCGTGCATTTCTATCGCTTATCTATCTGATTTAATGCTTAAAATGAATTGAAAATCGAATGCATGAATTAGTATCTAGTATGCACTATGTTGAGTAATGCACGTGGGTTCACGCATCACAAGAACACTTGGAGCATCTATTTTTGTCTCATTCACTTCTGTTTGCATGCCTGCTGTTATTGTGCTTATTACTGCATGCCTTTTCAGTATTCGTTTAGAGGAATGAAAATATACATGCTATCTATGAGTTTAGTTAGGGTATTATTCTATCAAACCGTTATGCATCTCTTATTAGTGAACCGAGAGATATATTATTTTCCTTCTCCACATATCTATATATTTCTCTACATATCGGTTGGTTACACCCACACAGCTATCTTTACCGCATCTCACTTCCCAAACCCAAAAAAGAGAAAGTATAGCTTCTATTAAAGAAAAAAGAAGAAGAAAATGTGTATATATTTATATGTGAAAAAGAAAAGAAAAAGAAAGAAAATGAATAAATATTGTTTTGTATCTTTTCATTAGAAGATATTACCTATACTTGGAAGAAAAAGAAAAATTTTATATCATATCCCTTGATGCGACGCCTCAAGCTAAGCTTAGGGGTAAACCAACTGATCACATGAGTGAGCATGACAGTAGAGTGGAGACTGTGCATAACGGGGAGATTTAATAATGCTTAAACTTTACGAAGTGCTTTAGTTTTTGGAGATTTTTCATGAATCGAAATGAATAACTGAATGGCATGACTTTTTCTATTCTCTATTGCATGTTGTGTGATTTCTATATGCTCCTTGTGCATCTGTGATTGAAAAGGGCATTGCAAACTTCTTTATACTAGATTCTAAGGATTGCATGCAATTGATATGAGTTTATGGCATTATTTCAGTAGATCCCTATCCTTTGCATGCATTGCATGCTAGACATATGATCTGTAAAACTAGAAATTGCCAGTAGCATGTATGTTTATTATTCAGGGCATCGTGATTTACTATTTAGGCCAGAGATCTGACTGAACATCCTTAGCATCCTCCACCCACTTCTATCCTCTTCTCTTTTTTATTTTATCTCTTATTTCCTTTTTGTTTTCCTCCTGGCGTACCGATTATTCGTCTTCCTCAAGGACGAGTAAGAGGTAAGCTTGGGGGATTTTGATATGTCCATATTTTCCACTATTTTCATATCATCATTTCATTGCATCCCATGCCACTTTCGCATCCAAATTCCATATTTTACTACGATATCGCGTTTCTGACGTTATATTCGAGTTTCGTTGTGTTTTATGAGTTTTCAGGGATTTTGGAGCGATTTGGGACCCCACTTGGGTATGGACACATCCGACATGCCCGTGAGCTCATTGGTGAAGCCATGTAGGAGTTTGCCATACTTTTGGAGCCATTGGAGGAGAAGAGAGAGAACAGGAGGAGAGGAGAGAGCAGCTCAGCAGCTCTTGGATATGACTTCCCAGACTGCTCAGTCGAGCAGCACATATGCTCGGACCGAGCAGATTCAAATGAGAAAAAGGAGCTGATACAGGGATCACTCGGACCGAGCAGTTCATCTGCTCGGTCGAGTAGCGTCAAATTTCAAGGCTGAAGCAATTCCAGCGCACGGTCCGAGCAGGTCTTTAGTGACCGAGTCAGCCTCTGCTCGGACCGAGCTGAGCTGACTCGGCCCGTGCAGGCAAAGTGATGATTTTGAAGATTTTCGATTCCCTATCGTGCTCGGTCGAGCAGTGCAGCTGCTCAGACCGAGCAACCGAACGAGCACCGCTTTGCTCGACCGAGTAGCCTACTCGGTCGGCAATGCCAGGGCTATTTTTGGAAACATTTTGATGCGGCTGTTGCGCGGTCTGAGCAGTGAAGTCTGGCAGCTGGGCATCGATATTGGGGGGATTCATTTTCTGAGTTTTGGAGAGAGGTTTTCGGAGAGCGAAATTTGTAGAGAATAATTGTTAGGTTTTAGATTAAATTCTAAATACTATTTGGATCGAATTCTATTGAAGCTTGTTGGCTATTTTCTTGCGTTCTTGGAATCTGAGTTTCCCTTGAGATCTGTTATTCGCTCTGTAAGTTTCTGATCTTTATTTTACCAATTGCTATGATGTTCTCTTCTATAAAAATGATATTTTTATCCGCTAATATTGCCATGTGTGAGTAGATATTTCTAGGGTTGATGGGTTAGCCCTAAGATCCTAGGGGAAAGACGTAGATCTGGATATCTACGTTGAATTAGGGATTTAGGGAAGTATTTCGATCGATCATATCGAACCCATAGATAACCCGTACTGAGATCATGCCCACGGTCTGTGGAATTGATGTGCTTAAGGGGATCTTTAGGATTCGAATAGGGAAATTGGTGGATCCAACCAAGCCTCATGACCATGCCCGGCTCGTGCCTTGAGGGGATCCATCGACGAACTATACCACTACGGTGACGGCTACCGTCATTGCGTCAACGAGAGCTACCGAAATGCCTTACAATTCTAACCCACGAGAGTGGTAGAATTGGGAGATTAATCCCCTAACCCTAATGCAACGTAAGGATTCTATTCCAACGTCGATCACCGACGATTTTAGTGGTGATCCCTAATGCCCTAGTCCTTTTTTTATTAGTAAAGCAACAGTAACACCCCAATCAACTCCTTCAACCCGATAGCTATCTCACTTCGAGATTTAAAAGTAAACTGAGAATCAATATACACTATCACCGTCCCTGTGGGATTCGATATCATTTATACTACAATTCAACACCGTTCGCTTGCGGATTAAGGCCGGAATTGAAATCTAGAGGCCATACCACGCCCGGTGATCGTGACACCGCCAGTTGAAATCTAGGTGCAGGTTTCGGGTGCGTCAACGATCCCCATTTAGCAAAGGGTAATGGACTGGCGATGGGGATCAGATCAGTTCGGGGAACTAAGCTGATCCTTGAGAACTTCTGTCAAGTCGGACACTTCCGCACATACTCGACCGCTTCCTTGAACATGGTTGACCAAAAGTAACATTGTCTTACGTCCTTCAAGGCTATTGCTTTCCCTCCGCAATGGTTCCTGCAATCATCCTGGTGGATCTCCTGGATCACATAGAGCGCTTCATACGCGGCTAAGCATTTGAGGTAAGGGAAGACGTCATACCTGGTCCATCTTCTTTTGTACAATGAACCGTCTAGCAGAATGAACTGGTAGGCCTTCTGTTCTAGCTTTCGTGCTTCTATAGGGTCGATCGGCTTTTCTCCCATGTTTAGGTAACGGATTATGGGATCCATCCAAGTGACCTCTTGGTCGATGCTTATCAGTTCCTGTTCCAGCATGCTAGGGTGTGGTAGACGTTACACGTA
The DNA here is from genome assembly GCA_030789695.1 of Scilla litardierei. Lineage (NCBI taxonomy): Eukaryota > Viridiplantae > Streptophyta > Magnoliopsida > Asparagales > Asparagaceae > Scilla > Scilla litardierei. The sequence goes on from CM061135.1 coordinate 23,733,201, forward strand.
CACCGTCTGACCGAATCCCACGGGGGATGATGACGTGAGCTTTAAAAGGGCGTCGGCTCGGTGATTTTTCGACATTGGTACGTGGTGAATCTCTACTCTTCTGAACTTGGCAAGCTCCACTTTAGCGACTTGCATGTAGCTCTGCATTGTGTCTTCGCAGGTCTCGAAACCTCCATTCAATTGGTAGATGACGAGATTGGAATCACTGAGTAGTTGGACCACCTTCGCTCATAGAGCTCGAGCCAATCGAAGCCCGTTGATGGCCGCTTCATACTTTGCTCAATTACTCGTGGTTTGGAAATCAAAGCGGAGGGTGTATTCGAATATGTTGCCCACTGATGTTTGGACAACTATTCCGGTCCTACTTCCAGTTTGAGTGGCCGAACCGTCCGTTTATACGATCCATGTTCCCTAGTCTTCAATTGTATCGGTCAACGAATTGAGATCTGTCGAGGGTGAAGAGGTAGCATCTGTTTGTATGTTAGTAACATGTACCTCTTCCATCGGGTTGTCGTCGTTAGTGAGTTCGACGATGAAGTCGATGAGAACTTTCCCTTTGATGACAGTCATTGGCTTAAACTGGATGTCGAATTCGCTCAGTTCGACTCCCCACTTCGTCATTCTCCCCGAACGACCTAGCCTCTTTAGGGTCTGCTCCAAGGGAGTATCGGTGAGGACCAAGATGGTGTGTGCTTGGAAGTATGGTCATAGCCTCCTCACAGATTGGATCAGCACAAACCCCATCTTCTCTATTCTTGAGTAATTTAGTTCTGCGCCTCGGAGGACTTGGCTGACATAGTAGATAGGTCGGTGCACTCACGAGGCCTCTTTGACGAGTGCCGAGCTTACGGCCTCCATGTTAGCGGCCAGGTAAATGATGAGTTGGTCATCCTTGTCTGGCTTAGTTAGGAGCGGTGAGCTGTAAAGGTACTCTTTCAGTTCGGAGAAAGCTTTCTTGCAATCTGTGTCCCATTCGATGACCCACTTACCATTTGCAGCGGATGTTATCGCCTTGCTCAATACTTTGAAGAAAGGCAATAATATCTCGGCCGACTTAGACAAGAACCGGCCTAAAGTGAATATTCTCCCGTTAAGTCTATGTAGTTCTCCGATGGTTGAAGGCTCCTTCATTGTCACGATCATCGCGATCTTGTCGGGGTTATCCTTAATCCATCGGCTCATCAGCATGAAACTAATGAACTTTCCTGATCGAACCCCAAATGTACATTTTGCAGGGTTGAGCCGAAGATTGTATCCTCTGATCTGTGTAAATGTCTCTCGAAGATCTGCAATGTAATCTGTTGGCTTCTTCGATTTGACCAGCATGTCATCAACGTAGACTTCCAAGTTCCTCCCGATTTGAGTCTCGAAGACTCTGTTCATCATACGTTGGTACGTGGCCCCTGCATTCTTTAATCCAAATGGCATTTTTGTATAACAGAAAATACCTCGATCGATGATGAAAGAAGTCTTTTCCTCGTCTTTCGGGGCCATTTGGATCTGGTTGTAGCCTGAGAAAGTGTCCATGAAGCTGAGGAGGTCATAGCCCGAGGCATTGTCGACCAGATGGTCGAACCGGGGTTGGGGAAGCTATCCTTCGGACAAGTGTTGTTGAGATGGGTGAAGTCAACACACATTCGCTATTTGTCGTTCGCCTTTTTCACCATCACGACATTCGAGAGCCAATCGAGGTATTTGACCTTTCGAATGAAGCCTGCCTCTAGAAGTCGGTCTACTTCCTCGATGGCGGCCTTCATCTTTTCGCCTCACATGTTCCTCTTCTTCTGCTTCATGGGTTTGGAAGTCCGGTCGATTTCCAGCTTGTGGGATATTATTTGGGGGTCGATGTCGAGCATATCCCTCGGGGACCAGGGGAAAACGTCTGCATGATCTCTCATGAGAGCGATCAACTGTTCCCTTAGGTCGAAAGGGAGCATCGACACAATGGAGACAGTCTTCCCTTCTTCTTCAGAGATCCGGATGTTCTCTGTCTATTTGACTACCGCGGGTCATTGATCCTCGCTTTGGGATCGACTGTGTCCGTCTGCCTGACCCTTCTCAAAGTGGTGGACAAAGAGTAGCACGATCGGGCTTGCTTCTGATTCACTCTCACCTTCCCGAGTCCTTCATGAGTCTGGAATTTGATCATTTGATGGAAAGTTGAGACCACCGCTTCTATAGCGTTGAGTAGTGGTCTGCTGATGATTCTATTGTATGCTGAATTGATCTACACCAGAATGAAATTGGTCAGGCGAGTGATCTATCGTGGATGCGTGCCTAGGGTCACCGGTAGGGTGATGATGCCTGATGTTGGGACAGAATGTCCGGTGAATCCTATAAGAGGTCCTGAACAAGGCCTCAACTCCGTCGAGGACAGCCACATCCTCTCCAATGTGGTGAGAAAAAGCACATCGCACGAACTTCCCGTGTCGATGAGCAATCTCTTTACGACGATCTCGTTTATGGAAGTTGTGATGACGACGGCATTATCATGTGGCAGTTCTACACCCTCTAGATCTTCGTCAAAGAATGATATATGAGCTGTCGAATCTCTGGGCCGTTTTCTCCACATGGCGATTGTCATTAATCTTCCGGCATAGAAACTTTGGAGTGAGGTTGACAGCTCCTGGTGCAGAGGTCCTCCCATTATCATGTTGAAGGAGTTGATACTTGGAGGTGCCAAAGCATCTCCGGAGGGTGTTGATGGGTGAGTTGACATAGTTGTTTTGTTGACAGGGATGTCGACTCGGTTTTCCACAGACTGCGCCAAACTGTTAAAACCAAAAATGACCGAAACAATTGTATTGCTGACGTAGACCCTTCATGCTGAGTTGGAGCCTCGTCAGCAGCTTGAGTGTGACCCTAGGTTGGAAGAAACATGGTCGTTTGATGGATGATGGATGGCTTCGATCGACCCTTGAGCGGTCTGTATGTCGATAGATCGAGCCTGGGAAGCTCTATAGCGACCCTCATAGGAGATCGAGACTCGGCGATCTGTACCACAAGGAAGCGTCAGGGGGGTCGGATCTGGGTCCCAACCCAAATCTCATTGATGCTTAAGTTAGAATGGGAACTTAAGGAAGAGAGTGAGCTTGGAGCAGCTGAGATCGACCCACGGATGTTCGTCTCAGATCTGGCATCGCAAACTCTTTTGTGGAAGAAATGTAAAAAGTATGTAGAGTCTATGTATTAGATCCCGTATCTTAGGAATTGGAACCATCTTGCAGTTGTCTTTTCAGGTATTTATAGGTGTTCTCTGATGATTGCAAGTAACCGTCCCTCATTGATTCGAGCGGGATCTTCTCCGGGATCTGTGATAACGGCTGTCCATTTACTCGGTCTCATTAACTCCCCTGTAAGTATCAGCGGGAGTTTAACGGTCGAGTAAGCCGTTTGTTTGACTGAGCATTACTCCGCCTTAATGACGGATTTCGGGTCGTAGGCACTAAATAGGTCGGATATCTTGATACCACTTCGTGATTCGTACCCGTTCTCCAACACTAACCAACCAAGGAGAATGAAGCAACCCTCTTCAGCAAACTTCGACATAATCTCAACTATTTTCTTCTAGAATAATGGTTGGTTACAGTGGTTGAGGCGGTTAAAGCTGTTGATGTGGTCAAGACAGTTGAAGATAACGAATGTTGCCCGGCACTGTGGCAGCACTCACAATACACGACTCTTGCAAGCTACGATGACTCAATATCATGCATGCCCGGCCACTGCTTTGGTCGGTGGGAACCCATCCACTTTCTTTTTAAAGCATGTGTAATGTTACTATTGATACCATAATAAACCCGGACAAAGAAGAAATAGATTACCTCTCTGAGCGTAGCTTGATCTCTTTCTTGTCTGGATGCACCGCGTTTCTCTTTTTTAGTACGTGACATTAATCTTGCTTTCCTTTGAAGTCACATTAGTGTTACCTCTTTGCCCATTGTGTTCTTGGCTAGGTGGCCGATGATACGTGGATTAAAAAGAAGATAATTGATCAAACATCTGATCATGAGTGGGTTGATTATGACATTTTGATAATCTGAATCTTATCCCGAATAATTATTTAGATAATTAACCTTCTGTTTCTTGCACATATAGACTTCACTTCAGAAAATATATAGCGTACGGTTTTTTTGCATCATTGTTGTAACATGGATTTTTAGGACTAGCCTACATATCTGACGATGCGGCACAGTCTTTTCTGAATGGTTCATCTAGAAATGCATTCTGTCATGCTTTTTCTTAGAGTGATGTGGATCATATGGCAAAAAAAAAAATTGTAGGAAAAAAGTTCTCATCTAACTTCTTAAAAGAAATTACTTGATCAAATTTTCAAATCATCAAAGCTTGTCTATATTCATATTTGATAGTCCTTTTCTAAGTTTTGTTCTTAAGGGGACTGAAATTGACTTAGGGCCTGTTCTTTTGTGTTTATGTGGGTGAGAATGTGGGCAAAAAACACTATTTGGACACTATTCGTTGGTTTCAACATAGTTTTTTTCCTATTCTTTTGGTTTCGATGTGGATGTTGCCGACGTGGAGCAATCGAGGGAGCAGCTGAGAATCCCCGCAAAAAGCGGGGATTACGTGATTCTTTCTGAATCGCTGGGCCCACGCGCCTTCTCTCTCCGCAAAAAACGATGGCAGAAGCGGTTTTCGTTTTTTTTTTATTTTTATAAGAGGACGCGAACACGGTGCATGAGGAATGCACAGTGTTCGCGTCAAAAATGTGCTATTCGCACACATTATTTTAGGCAGTTGTACTCTTTTGGGTTTTTTTAATATTTAATTATTATATTTAATTATTATAGTTTAATATTTAGTTTAATAATTATTAAAATTCGTGGACCTCACTTCCGACTTTCACAACAACATTCACAACCAAAAAACACAATAAAGTTGTGTGGGACCCACAAAAAATTCCAACATCCACATTACAACCTCACTTTCACCCAAAAAAATACAATACTCTATTTGCACCAACATTATTCACAACTGTAACAAACAACTACGTAAACACAAAAGAACAGACCCTTAGATTCCAGCCTCAAAGTCTGTCATGTTGAACAACGGGAAACCGACGTATCCTTGAGAGGTTGATTTGACTTAACCCGACACATGAGGTGGGAATCACTTTTTAAGGAAAGAGCTCTAGCTCGCCTCGACATTCTGGTTTGAATTTTTAATATTCATTCTCAAAATTCAAATTTCATCAAGTATATGTAAGTAGATAATTATTAATAGCTTACTATTTTACAACTATTACTCTTAACTTATCTTAATTATTTTTAGGCTTTCAAGATAATTTTACAATATATTATTATTAGAGAATAATGGCTAATACGCCATATGAGAGCGTCTCTCATACGCCCTCTCACATAAAGCACCCAAGTACAACCAAGTATAAGCCCATGCATACGCCATATGAGAGCGTCTCTCATACGCCCTCTCACATAAAGCACCCAAGTACAACCAAGTACAAACCCACATGGGCTTGTACTTGGTTGTACTTGGGTGCTTTATGTGAGAGGGCGTATGAGAGAGGCTTTCATATGACGTATGATAGCCATTATTCTCTTATTATTATACTTAGAATAATCGGCAATCACAAATTGATTAATAATATATTAAGAGTAAGATTATGCCCCCATTCAGATGGACTAAACGTGTGAATCTATACAAGTCAATTTTAAAATTGGACAATCTAGATGAAAATCATTTCGTTAGATGTGACCTACCATGTCTATACTACTTACAAACAAAATTCCAAAAGTTTTGGACATGTTTTACACATGCATCCAGTGGTCCCAAAATCAATGCTTTTTTTAATACATCAAAAAATTAGTAAAGGACATGCTGCCTAGGGACCGGGACTCCATCTCGTGCCTCCAGGAGGGAGGGGGAGAAAATGCCAACTAAGCAATTACTAATTGACAAAATCAAAATTTTAGAATAGTCATAAAAATCGACTAATATTGAAACAACTTGATGTAGGGATAAAAATGTCTAATTCATTTTGTAAATTAATAACATTTGATTTAAATCAAATTCATCGAAACAATCTGACAGTCCAAGAAAGAGGTAGACAGTAAGGGCTTGTTCGTTTGAGTGTATTTGGGTGTGATTGTGAAAAATATTCACTATTTGTGCACTATTCACAGCCTTTCACCCGTCAAAACTTTTTTGTGTTCGTTTCTTTCGATGTGCATTTCGCTGAGCTGGAGAAATCAACTCGGTAACCCACAATCCCCGCATTTTGCGGGGATTACAAACGTTGAAGCAAAAGTGCGGGGCCTGCCACTGTCTCTCGGTTGCGCAACGAATTTCGCTGTTTTGATTTTTTTTTTCCGGGGCACACCGCTGTTTCCCAGAGAGGTTAGATGTTTTAATTTTTTTATAAAATATTTAATCGTGGACCCCACATACAACTTTCACAACAATATTCACAACCAAAAAACACAATAAAATTGTGTGGGACCCACAAAAAATTCCAACATCGACATTCACAACTCACTTTCACCCAAAAAAAAACACAATACTCACTTTTAACAACACTATTCACAACTTCAACAAACAACCCACTTCAACACAAAAGAACAGGCCCTAAGAAAACAATAGCAAATAATAGATATTTGGCATTCAATCATAGAAGGGAGAGAGAGAAGGAACATACAGTTTCACAATGTTGGGAGCTGCTGCCACGTTTTACAATAATCATCTCTCTCATTCGCTGACCCCTTAATTCATGGGCGTAACTACACTTGTGTTGCCCTGGGCAGCTGCTCAGGGCAAGATTAAAGAAAGTTTAATTTATACGTAAGGGCATTATCTTGGCATGTAGCAGTTGGTTATCACGTTTATTTACAAGGTCTCAATTTCGAGTCCTCTTTCTTACAAATTAAATACTGATTTTTATTTAAACCTACTTCCTTTTTACATATTTAACCCTTTTGGCTTTTTACATAATCCTTTTGGCTTTTTACATATTTGACCCAATTTGATTTCCCCCTTTTCTTTTTAAACCTTTCGTCTTTTTACATATTTGACCTTGTCAATACTCTAATTGCAGTGTTACACCAATGTTCCTACAATTTAAGTTCTCACTTTTCTTTCTAAACCATTCGGCTTTATACATATTTGATCCTGTCAAATATTCTATTACAGATACGACCCCAATGTTTCCTACAATTTGAATATCCCCTTTTCCTTTTAAATCTTTCGGCTTATTACATATTTGACACTGTCAATTTTCTAAGTACAGTATGACACCAATGTTTCCTACAATTTAATTTACCCCTTTCGGCTTTATACATATTTGACCATGTCAATGTTTTAATTGCAGTGTGCTGCTAACATATTTATACCATTTGGAAGATACCGATCAACAAAATTGTGAAAACTAGTAAATTTATATTGATCAATATGTGTATCAGTTGACCGGCTCATGCAAACATTCCCTTCCCCTTTTTTGACGATGGTATCCATTCAATTTATTTTTCATGTTCTAAAATATAAAAGTGCCAATTTAGTTTGGATGGGATGCATTACCATTCAGTGTAAATTCAGTATTTTAGTTTTTTTTGGAAACAAAATCGGGTTTTGTATTGAATTTGGTATTTATTTTAATATAGAACTAGTCATAACATGTACCCGCGGGCACCGTTCACTTAAGATTGTCTCCCGTGAAATCATTGTTCCCCAAAAATTTATTTCCACAGCAAAAATTTAAAAGAACAACAAATTTGCGTAAAAATATTTAGCGGCACGGGCGCCTTCAGCGCAGAACATCAAATTCGGTGCGGGTTCCTTCGACGCGGAATAATAAATTAGCGTAGAACAACAAATTTGGTGCGGGCGCCTTCATAAGGATGATTTGAATTGGCAACATATAATTCATTGATAATATTACTTTTCCTTTATTTTGTTATTAATATTGTAAATTAAATCACATAAATGCATGGCTGTTCAACTTCCAAGATATCTTAAATTCAAAGATCTCAATTTCACAAAATTAAATGAAGATTTATTTCTCCAAAAATGTCCCCCCAAAATACAAAAGTTTTTCCTCCCAAAATTTTCACAAACTCTCGTCCCAACCGTTGATTTTCCAAGATTAAATCTCAACCATCCTTCTATCAACCTGTTTGTCCTAGTCAGCTTGTCATAGTCAGCAAGTCAATTCAAAAAAGTCCTCAAATGTAATATAGATGTTTTTCCATATCTTTCTTTTGATTTTTAATTGAGATTTCATGTCGTCGTTTATATTTTAATCTGAGTAAAACTTTTAAGTGGGAATGAATTTTTCATTTTCATTTCTCAATATTATCATGGACAATTTTTGCAAATAGGCCAAATTTAAAAATTAATTTGAAAAACCGACCTCTTTTTTTATTTAGCAAAACCGACCTCTTTTGGATTTGGGACCAACAAGAGGTCGGATTGGGGCTGTGGCACGTGTGTGGCCTCGGTCGCATCTTCAGAGTGCGGCCGAGAGCCGCACTTTCAGAGTGTGGCCACATAAACACAGAAACCCGCGACCTTGCGGGCTTCTGTGCATCTTCTCCCATTCATCCGCTGCGGCCGCTCCTTCGAAGTCCAGCGTTGCCAAATTTTTTTGGTGATTAATTGGCTTTATTTCAGGTTACTTCTAATCTCTATGTTATATTATTGAATGTTTTTTGTGATTTTTGTACAATCTAGATTGAAATTTAGGGTTTTTGAGATGAATCTAGTTGGTGAAATTTTATAGGTTTTTATAATATGGAAGAGGCTGGACCCATTACTAATGTGGTCTTGTATGACCAAGCACGTCATCGTTCTGCCGATGTAGTGCAAAGGCAGGTAAATAGAAACAATTAATAGTCAAAGTAAGTAATTATGATTGAAAGGAAAATAATTAAGGTGTGAATTATATGTTTGTAGGCATCTATAGCAATTGTCGATCATGGACAAAAAGATACAAAGTGGAGATTAGATCAGCGCGCGCGACCTTATATTGAAGCCTCCAGATTACACCTATGTGCGCGCTTGCGTTGGGTCCGGTTGGACCACGCATTGCTGACGGCTTTGGTTGAAAGATGGAGGCCAGAGACAAATATATTTCACATGCGCCGGGGAGAGATGACAATCACGTTGCAGGACGTGGCAGTCATTACAGGCCTACCGATTGATGGAGAACCAATATTTCAATGTGAAATGCGAGATAGCAGCTAGGGTGCGTTGATGGAGAAGACTACTTGGACAGGATACCCCACAACGGAAAGCAGCCAAGGTAAAACTTAGTTGGTTGCATGATACATTTACTGATTTGCCTGAGGATACAGGTGATGAGGACATTCAGCAGTATGCACGGGCATATCTGCTTCATATGATTGGAACCTTACTGGTTCCGGATCCAAGCAAAGGATCTATAAATCTCCGTTGGTTGACAAAGTTAGATAATTTTGAAGAGGCCAGTTAATATTCATGGGGAAGTGCGGTGCTTGTGCACTTGTACGCTGAGCTCAGCAAGGTGGCATTAAAGCAGACAAAGGCTTTATATGCATGCGGGTTATTATTGCAGGTATAATTTTTTTCGTTAGCTACAATAGTGATATATTTATATATATCTATATATTTCACATTCTGAGGAAAAATTCATATTTATAGGTTTTGAGCTGGGAGAGAATGTAGGAAGACCAAGGCTCCTGCAGGATATATTTGCTGACACCGTTCCCTATGGGTTCAGGTGGAATACGGGAAAATCATTCATGGAAACTGCTCATGGGAACCTTGATACATACAGAGACCAGTTTGACACATTAGAGAGTACGCAGGTGTGTATATGTAAATTTTATAACGTCGGTGATCAATTGATATATAATATAGTACATTGATATATTTGTGTACTTCATGCCTAATAGGTTACATGGGAGCCTTATGGAGAGCGATTCGAGCAGCTGCCGGCGTTATGTCGCGAACATCCCGAGATATGGCGAGCGAGGGTACCCATATTCTGCTGGGAAGCACGGGTGATGCATGCACCCGACCGCGTCATGCGGCAATTTGGTTTACGGTAACACATCCCATCTGCACTCCCAGTCTTGGCGGGGAAGCCAAGACCAACGCAGCCAGCAGATGTGACTGTAATCAGGGATCCTCTTGCGCATTGGATGAATAGAGCAGATCACATTGTGCATGAGGGGGATGTTGTATCAGTTGCTGCATATATGGAGTGGTATTGGGGGATTTACCAGGAGGTGGATTTTTCTGAGGCAGCAACCCCCGTTCGCACAAATGCCCCGAGGACCCATCAAGCGCCAACATGTAAGAAGATGTTCAAGTTTAATTTTTTATAGTATTTTTTATAACCAATATGCTTAGTACTTAATTTGTTTTACAAGTTGCAGGATATGTTTCATTGTACGATATGGCAGGCCAAGTATTGCAAACACAGGATTAGGGGTTGCTGCATACGATGAGGACACATATCGATGATGTGCTACATCGTACACGCCATCTTCCAGAAGGTGTAGATACGAGCGAGCTGAGTCGTTTATATAGGATGGGTGAGGCCGACACTTCTCAGCTGGAGCATACCAGAGAAGATGACGCCGACACTTCTCAGCAGGAGCATCCTAGAGCAGATGACGCCGGCACCTCTCAGCAGGAGCTTACAGGAGTACATGAGGCCTGCACTTGGCAGCTGGACCCTCACGAGGTTATGACCCCGACACTTGGACGCAGCACCCTCACGGAGGTTATGACCCCGGCACTTGGCAGCAGCCCCCTCCCATATCATTTGACGCCGGAGCTTGACACCCGAGCATATGGGATGTTCCAGCCGATTGGCAGCAGCAGCCTACCCAGGGTACATGGGATGACGGCAGCACTTGGCCGCAGCATTTGACGCAGGCAGATTGGCAGCCTACCCAGGGTGACACGTCACAACCGCAGCAGACAGTATGAGATGACACATGCATTTCACAGCAGCATGTGGAAGTGGATGTTGGCCCGTCTCAGCCACCTCAGACACAAGGTGATGGTGAAGGCGTGTCACAGGTTGGCGTGTCACAGGTTGGCGAGGTGTCACAGGTTGGCGTGTCACAGGTTGGCAAGGTGTCTCAGCGTGTCACAGGTTGGCGAGATGTCTCAGCAGACAAAAAAGGGAACGCATTCGGATAGGCCCTGGTATTCTCATGTATTTAGTCGACGCAAAGGGAGTCGTCGATGATATGTATCTCTGCAATGTGTTATGTATATTTGCTGGATTTGAGACATTTGTTATGTTATGTACGGTTTCTCAAATGAATTTGACATATAATATATGTGTTATGTATGGTTTCAAAACAAATCTTTCATACACCCCATATTTATTCAACGAATTCATTCATGCACCCAATATTCATACATTACATATACATACGAGAAAGGTTGTGTTCGGGCTTGATGGAGGTATTCAATCAGCGGATTGGGCTGCGCTCCAGAGGAGAATTTTCTCCTCCCGAACTCACCTACGTGCCCTTTTGCTGCTTCGGTGGCAGTTTGAGCGGCGGGATTTCTCCACAGCTTACAGGAGGAAGACAGCGGCTCAAGCGACCAACCGAAGCGGCAAAAAGACATGTAGATGAGATCAGAAAGAGAAAATTCTCCACTGGAGCGGAGCCCAACCCAGTGACATAATACCTCCATCATTCCGTCAACAATCGTTCTCCATATAGCTTGACCACGTTATTCCGGCCAGCCACGTTTTGAAGTCGGCGGGAGTGTGATACGTATCGTATCACACTCCATATCACATTCTGATTCACATGTTGCTGGAAATTTATAGCCCTTGGCATCGCATGTGACAGGTGCGGCTTTCGGCCGCACTTTCAAGATGCGGCTGAAAGCCACATCTTCAAAGTGCGGTCGTAGGCCGCACCTGAAGAGTGCGGCCCGTAAATGGCAGAGCACCCCCGTTGGCTTGTGGCTTGTTTAGTTGCTGTGTTTGGTTTTTTGCGACGGCGGGATTTGTTCCGATTCAACTTTTCTGCCATCCAAAACCCTTTGCCTGATCCGTGACTATTCAACGCGCCTAATAGGTATTAAGAGTTTTTTGTTCATCTTTATGTTATGATTTAGGGAGTTAGGGTTTTATAATGGTCTGTGTGCAGGTTGTTGGAAATGGCGAGTGATTCAATTTTTGTCATATGCTATTTTGCCGGTGAATTATATATCAATGAAAATCACGAACCACTGTATGTTGGAGGGAAAGTTAAATTGATGAAGCTGATTTCTGGTTCGACGTATAACGACCTAGTAGATCGGATATACAATATGATGAAGATCCGTCGGGAAGATTATATGTTGAATCTGGTGTGCAAGTGGCCAGTAATGGGAGGAAAGACTACCGCCGTGAAAATATCAGATGATGATGATATGGAGAATCTTTTTGATTTATCGCAAGATCACCGTGGAGTTGAAATATATGTGGGTATGGATGCAATAAACACCGCCCAAGAAAATACGACAGGAGTAGGGTGTTTGCAATATCCGCAAGATAATGATAACATGAACACGTAAGTCTAGATTTCACTCAAGTTTTGCGAATTGTAATTTGAAATATTTTTTATATATTCGTCGTAGTAACTAAATTTTGAAACCGTTCATATGTCAGTAACAGGTTGAATGATGAAGCGGTGGGAATTGAAAATCAATACTCAACTTACGTGGAAGGCCCTTTTGTACCGGAGTCGATGCCTGAAGATCCGTACATACCTGAAGGTGTTGATGAAGAAATAGATGAGAGCGATGACGAGGAGCATGTCGGGGCCGGAGAGGATAGCATGCTTTATGTGGAAGATCCAAACGAAAATGATATATAATGGATTCAACAATCGGTCGCTGTTAACACAATTGTGGAAGATGAGGAGGCTTTGCCCGATGAAGTTGAAGAGGAGGAATGGCTAAATGCAACAGTTATGATAAATACACTTGAAAGGACAATGGAAGAGCCTAGACCTCAAAACGGTAGGGGGGGTGTTCAATGTCGGCGATATTTATGATACAAAGGCCGCCTTGATTAAAGCAATAACGGAGTGGAGCATTAAGCGTAATGTTTCATTTAGGCCAATCAAGACAAACAAGACAAGTTATAACGTGATATGTGGCCTAAATGCTGCGGTCAATCCGGCAACGCAAGATGAGGCTAGTAGGAATTGTCCGTGGCGTATCCATGCTACAGTGCGGAAGAGTAGCATTGGAAAGTTCAAGCTCTCAAGGGTTGTTGAGGAACATACTTGCAATAATCCAACCCTAAATACAGATCATCAAAAAGCCACAACATCTTTCATTTGTAACATGATTATGCCAATAGTGAAGACAAAGTTAGATTTGACACCGACAGAAATCCAAGAGGCCATAACCACCATGTTACGGATCCGAATTTCATATTACAAAGCATGGATGGCAAGATTGAAGGCATTAGAAAGGATTTTTGGAGATTGGGAGGAGTCATATAATCGGCTACCTCGGTATTTAGAGGCCATTTCAGAGACTAATCCAGGCACCGTATACAAGATCACTTATGACACTATCAGTGGAGGAGTGGCACAATTTTCAGGGGTCTTCTGGGCATTTGGCCCTTCAATCAAGGGTTTCAAGCATTGTCGGCCGATCCTAAGTATTGATGGTACCCATTTGTATGGGAAATATGGTGGGTGTTTACTTGTGGCCACCGTTGTGGATGGTAATGGTGGGCTGTTTCCCTTGGCATTTGCGGTTGTGTCAGCTGAGAAACAAGAAAATTGGAAGTGGTTTTTCGCATGTATATATGAATACATACCAAGTGCGCATGGACGAACGATTATCTTCATTTCAGATAGAATGAAAGGAATTCCATGAGCACTAGAAGATGGATGACCAGCACATTATCACCATAGGTATTGTCTGCGGCATATTATTGCAAATTACAAGGCGAAAGGATTCCGAACACGTTCCTTGGAGGGACTTCTGGATGGCTGGCATTGCATCAGACTTGCTGACATACAATGCATATCGTGCCAAAATTAAAGACGAGTCCATTGAAGCAGGTGCGTGGATATCTGCAGATTTACATGGAGAAGAAAGCATGTGGGCGATGCATGCCGATCGTGGGAAACGTTATTGTATCATGACAACAAATTGTTCTGAGAGCTTTAATGGGGTGCTCAAAGGTGCTAGGGCTCTACCTATACAAGCGTTGATTGCAAGAATATTTTACAGGTTAAATAGATATTTCTTCAGTCGAAGACTAAGTGGGCAAGGGTGGACGACAGATTTTGTGCCCACAACAATGGACATTATTGGGGCACGGAGGGAAGAAGCCCGAACATTTATGCTCACAAGGTTTAGTGATTGTGAGTGGCAGGTGACTGACAATGATGGTCTCTGTTATACTGTTAAGATGCATGACGAGAAATGCAGATGTAGTTGCAATATTCCTTCGCTTCAACACATCCCATGTGCCCATGTTATCGCCGCAACTTCCAGACAAGAATATGGTGCCAATATAGCATATTTGCCATTCTGTTCGCCATGGTATAATGTGAGCAGATATCGCTTTGCATATGAACCTTTATTTCACCCCATACCCGATGCACGGTATTGGAAGGCTTGGGATGGTTCCAAATTACTTCCACCCGACAAAAGAAGACCTACAGGTCGGCCTACATCTACACGTATTCGGGGGGCAATGGATATTCCGCGCGAAGGAAGCCGACAGAATAGATGTGGCAATTGTCATCAACTCGGGCACTACAAATCACGCTGCCGAAATCCTCCAACACACGCGTATGTTGATTCTTCAATTCATATATTTCTTGTGGATATAAATATGATGTTCTAATTTATGCTTATTTTGTAGGTATTCATCTCAAGGCCGCGGCGGGTCTTCATCACAAGGCCGCGGCGGTCTTCATCACAAGGCCGCGGCGCGTCTTCATCTCAAGGCCGTGGCGCATCTTCATCTCAAGGCCGTGGAAAATCCCGCACATGATGCAATGATGGATGTTACTCTACTGATACTGTTGTGTTAGGGCCATGTTTTTTTAAGTTTGTTGAATTCGACATGATATGTATTTTGAAATTGAAACTACTATGGTTGATGAATTCAATGTTGTTTGATTTATGTGTTACTTGAGCTTGAATTCGATGTAATGTGTGTTTTGATTTATATGAACTCTCGGATATCCAAGTGATGTGTTGTGATATACTATTTGTGATATTTGTGATACGCTATGGCTGTGAGAAATATTAGTGTGAGAATAATTTGTGACACGTTTTGATTTTTATATGCATATGCTGTGATGAATCAGGGTTGAATTATCGGGAGAGTAGGAGAAACAACTGCTGAAATTGAGAAGAGCAGCAGCAGCAGCTATTTGCATTTGCAAACAGAGAGGAGAAAGCAGCAGCAGCAATTCGGCTCTGTTGTTGTGTGACCTTGGCCGCACTTTTCAGGTGCGGCCGAGAGCCGCACTCTGAAAGTGCGGCTCTCGGCCGTACTCTGAAGATGCGGCCGAGGCCACACACGCTCCCCAGCCCCCAATCCGACCTCTTTTGGCCCCAAAACCAAAAGAGGTCGATTTTGTTAAATAAAAATAAAAGAGGTCGGGTTTTCAAATTAATTTATTAATTTGGACTATTTGCAAAAATTGTCCTATTATCATTGGTTAATATTATCATTTTTAGTATGGACTCATGAGTATGCTAATTATTTCCGTACAAAAAATTTCCAAACTAACATAAAAAATAAGTAGGATTATTTTTTAGATTAGTTACTTAATTACCTAAAGGCACATTTTTAGATGTGATAAACTTCCATTATTATTGAAATTGCTATATGATGACCTTTGTTTGACAGAAAATTCGGGGTAGAAAGTCAATAGTATTTTAAAATAGTATTCTTTGTATAATCTTTTTCTTCGCCCAATGCAAAAAGAAATCCTAGTTACGCCACTGCCTTAATTTACCAAAAAATCACACCCCGGAAAACCCAGAGATCCACGTGTCTTCTCCCCACCGGCAGCCAAGCCAACGCCTCCCTGTACATTTTGAAGACCATGCAACACACATCTCATCTGTACGACAAACGACAACATATTTACAAATTAGCCCTTTCATATGGTTTTATTTTCGTCTCTGCCTTTAGATTTTCTAGATCCCTAAGCCGAGGCTGAGCGCCGCTTTGACGTCGAGCCTCCAAGCGAGCGTCCCGTCGGCCAGCCTCCACACGTCGCAGGGCGCCGCCATCGACACCTTCCCCCTCCTCCTGCACGCGTACCGCACGCGCACCCTGCACGTGAAGCACGCCACCCCGCTGTCGGCGGGCACCAGCCCCCTCGTCGCCAGCGCCACCCTCACCACCTCCTCCTCTTCGTCGAACATGCCTGCGCCCACTTCCTCCCCATCCTCGTCGCCCGGGCCCACCACCATCCTCTTGTACGCGGCGTTGGTCCACGTCACTCGGTCGTACGCGTCGGAGACGAACAGGGGGCACGCGTCCCTCTCCGGGCCCGCTGGGCCGCAGCCGCAGCCGAGGGGGCCCGCCTCCCCCTCCCGCCACGTATCGGTCACGCACTCCACGGTCACCAACGACCCCACTGGCTTGTTGTTGGTGACGGCCCCCACGTGCTGCTGCCAGGTAATGGGTTTCGCGAAGTAGCTGGCCGGCACGTGTCCGTCAGAGGCGGTGGGCGAGGGGGCCGCCGGTGACTCCTCCTTCGGCTCCGGTGTCCCCGGCAGGAGAGGCAGCGTGACAATCGGAGAGGACGATGAGGATCCAGAGAAAGTATCACTGCAAGTATTGTTGATGTTTTCATTCATTTCCAGAAAAGGACACGCTGCTGCATCTGCGGCGGCGGCGGAAGCCGGCGGTGAAGCGGAAGCCGGAGATCTCTTGGTGGATTTTCTTCCCCTTCTGCCGCCGTCTTTGAGGCTGCTGTTGATACCGCCAGCACCCTTCCGCTTTCCCCTCCCACTGCCGGACTTGATGTCGATGGGCCCCGCAGGGACCGCGCCGCCGGTGAGGGGCTTGGGAGCGATGGGCCGGTATTTCAGCATGATCCGGCCCACCTTCCAAGCCACGTCAGCGGCCTCCCCGTACCTCGCCGTGACCTCCATAACAGAGAAGAAAAATGAAACAATGGGTTGGAGAGGAAGGGAAACCCTAGCAAGTTTTTATAAGGGGGTAGCGACTGGCACGTGTCGGGCCGGGATTGGGAGGCATCGTGGGACGCGTGGCGTCGGGAGGGGGAGGAGGCACGTGATATGTGGAAGAGGGCGCCGGTGTCGGGGGGGGGGGGGGGGGGGGGGGGGTGGGGGGGGGGATGGGCCAATGAGAGGGGAGAAGGTGGGGGGGGGGGGGGGGGGATGGGCCAATGAGAGGGGAGAAGGTGTCCCACTTGCTTTTCTTGCTTTTTACGGCAAAAAAAGGGAGGGAGTTTCTCGAAGGGGAGGGAGGGGGACACGTGGGCGAATAGGATTCCGATAAGGGACGACGATAGGGTGATGCTGGTCGCTGCTGTTAGTACCGCTGGCGGGGGACACGTGTAACGCTCGAAGGCGACGTGTAATCCAAGCCCCGCTCCTTTTGCGTCACACTACGTAGGAAAAGAAATTTAAAGCGTAGCGTAAAAAGCATGATGCGAATAACGTCATCCAACGAATAAGCCCCGCTCCTTACAGCTTGTTGATTTTATTTTTCTTTTTTCTTTTTTTCTTTTTTTTTTTTTTTTTTGGGGGGGGGGGCCCTCAATTAACACTCGCCAAACACACTAATTTGAACTGGAATTAAGCTTCTCTTGAAACCTGAGAAACCGCTTGAGGCCCTACTCCAAGGCCACTTAGTGTGAATTTTCATTTTATGTTGAAATATGTGCTTCATCTGGGCTAGGTATGGTCATGCCAACCTTCCAGCATGGTTGGCATGATCGTGCCATGTTGACAGAAGGGTGCCCAGCGAGTGCACCGTCATGCCAACTCCCCAGTTCAATTGGCACGATCATGCAGACTTGACAGAGACTTGTACAGTCTCCCGCGCAGGAAGTGGCACGGTCGTGCCAGAATCGGCAAGACCGTGTCGAAACACAAAAAAGTAAAATCGCACATAATTCCGCTTTTGATCTGATTCATTGATCTGTTATTGGGGTCAAATCTAATGGCCATGACTCCAGAGGCTATTTAAACCCTTCATATGGTTTGTTTTGATAACGGAAAGAGGGAGAAGAAGCGCATGTGCTAGCCGTCATCAATGTTCTTCTTCTTCGCGTGTTCTTGGAGATTGGATGCATGTTTTAGCGAGTGTATTTCTTTGTAATCTTCTTTTGGGATCTCTCTTTCAAATTGAGAGATCATTTGAGAGAGCGTTGTTTTCTTCTCGTGGGAAGAATTTGAACTCCAAGTTGGGCGTTGTCGAATCAGGGTAAACTCTGTGTCATTCTGTGCTTGATTTATTGCTTTCTTGATTAGTTTCCTTTTAACTTTGTTTTGGATGGTTGGATGTTTGCTACTATTGACTCTCTCTGTAAGATCTTGACGAAGTGATTTGTTAGGTCGATACCTGGCAATTTCCACTACGCTGATACTCTTCGTCGAAGCCCAACAAGTGGTATAAAAGCATTCAGGTTGTTGGAGAGTACATAATGGTATATACTTATTTAACAACCTGATACAAGATTGAAAAGTTCACATGAAAGAATGGCTTCAAACTCTGGTGCATAAGCGTGACGGCTATGCTCAAGCATGAGGGGCTATACATGATAGTCTTTGACAATAAAGCTATTCCAGATACTGTCACAGACTATGCGAGATCAGAGCTAAAGATGAAAGCCCACAGCGCTATTCAGATGACATTATCAGACAAAGTCTTTTGCAAGGTTGCAAAAGAGGAAACTGTAGAGTCATTGTAGCAGAGACTCAAATCAATTTATCTGACGAAATCACCCATACGAAGCTTTGTATCTACTACAAAAAAATTTCATGATCATGATGAAAGGGGGACATTGCTACAGGATCGTCTTGATGAGCTAAATCAGTTGATGTTAGATCTGCAAGCTATGGAAGAGAACGTAAGTGATGACTACCAGGAAATTGCATTGCTATGTTCCTTAGCTGAAAAGTATTCACACTTCGTCGAGACCATGACACAATGCAAAGACAAAATCTCCTTAGAAGAGGTCAAGGCAGCTCTATGCATGCATGAGCTCAGGAAGAAGGTGTCAAGAAGTGACACAAGTGTTGGTGATCAAGATGTAGCTCTTTTTAGGGTTGCCGGTGTGGGGCAATCCAAGCCAAGATCCAAGACAGGAAAGCCCAAGTGGAAGGGTCAAGGTGGTAACAATCAAGTATGATGTTACTGCAAGAAACCAGGACAGTGGAAGAACAAGTGTCCACAATTGAAGGCTAAAGGTAAAAAGGTTGCTCGGCCTGTAGCAGCATTTGGTGATGCATAAACAGATATTAATGATGGTAAGAAGTTAATTGTGTCTTCCTTAGAAGACAAACATGCTTCATGGAGGGCGCGATTTTCATATGACTCTGTTGTAATCACTTTGTGAAATATACTACTAAAGATGGTCTAGATGCATACATGGGGAACGGAACTATGTCTAGAGTGGCAGTGGTTGGTACAGTGTGATTCTAGATGCATGATGGAGCCATTAGGACACTCATATGTGTTAAGCATGTACCAGATTTACGGTGAAATCTTATATTTCTTGGAGCCTTGACTTGTGTGGGGCGTTGCGTGGTGCTCAATGGAGAGAAATTTTGGGTTTCTAGGAGAGGTTGTTTTGTGAGGGTGGCAATGAAGGTAGGCAACCTTGATAAGCTTCAAGGTCAGACGGTGAAGAGTCAGAGATCTAGCACTCCAGATAGCTCTAGTGAAAGAGCAGTTGAGACTTATAGTAATGTTGTGACAGGAAAGTAGGGTCGATTACAGAATGAAATAGTTGCGGTGTGCAGCAAGAGATCATCAGGTGACAGAGTTCAGGGGACATCCCACTGTGACACAACTCCAAGTGCGGCTCAGATTGTCTACAAGGAAGCAGGTGGCTTCAGGCTAGAGTTGTAGTCTTCAGTAGGACCCGTTGCTGAGCACAAGGAGGAGTTGGAAATTAGGGTAGAGCGACCACAGTACATTAATGAGAACCCACTGAGATGGCACGGGTGGCATGCATGGCTCACAGCTGGTGAGAGGTAGTATGTTCAAGGCAACATTTGGAGTACGTAGGACATGCGGTTCAGAGATAAACAGTAGTAAAGGATCTCATAAAGATTGTGAGAGTGTTTTGATGATGGCATGTTGGTGTGTTAAATCCAAAGGTAGTGAATTGAGGATGTCAAAGCCGCATGAAGAATGTGCTCTCAATTCATGTTTAGAAAAGAAGGTGCACTGTGCTTACCCAGATGGTAAAGACAGATCAACTCAGGCGGCTATTGTGGAAGATGGCCTTGAATCAACTTCAAGCATTTTAGGAGACACCGGTGCAGTGTCAGTTCAGTTAATGGTGGAACCTAAAGTCGCAAAGTCAACCTCAAAGAAAGAGATCGCCACAAGTAGTGTGGTGAAGATGATGTAGTTCTTCGAGCTCAAGAGTTGCTTGAGCTTGCAGAATCTCATGGAGCGTTGATGCGCCAAATGGCATAGTTCCTGATGACAGGTTGGTAGTTTCATGATCAGGATAGAGCTATTTGATGCTTAGAGAAAGTTTAAGGCAGTGTAGGGTGTTGAAATATGTGTTTCAAACTTGAATCTGTACTTGGCATGGTCACACCAACCTTCTGGCACGGTTGGCACGGTCGTGCCATGTTGACAGAAAGGTGCCCAGCCAGTGCACGGCCGTGTCAACTCCCCAGTTCAATTGGCACGGTCATGCAGACTCGCCAGAGACTTGTATAGTCTCCAGTGCAGGAAGTGGCACGATCGTGCCAGAATCGGCATGACCGTGCTGATACGTAGAAAAGTCAAATCGCCAAGAATTTGACTTTTGATCTGATCCATTGATCTGTTTTTGGATCAAATTAAATGGCCACGACTCCACACAACTCCAGAGGCTATTTAAATCCTTCCTAGGGTTTGATTCGATAGGATGAAGTAGGAGAAGAAGCTCGTATGCTACCTTTCATCAAAGTTCTTCTTCTTTGCGCGTTCATGGAGATTGGGTGTATGTTTTGGGGAGTGAATTTCTTTGTAATTATCTTTTTGGGATCTTTCTTTTCGGGTCAAGAGATCGTTTGAGAGAGCTTTGTGTTTTCTTCTCGTGAGACGATTTTGAACTCCATGTTGGGAGTTGTTTGATGGTCTCGCATGTTGATGAAAAATGAATGATTCAGGTGTACTTGCTCTGATCATATTGGTGGAAACCGTCATCGGACACCGTCATCAGAAAGCTGGACATACGCGTCGTTAGCGGGCCGATTCAAGGTAAACTCTGTGTCGTTCTGTGCTTGATTTGTTGCTTTCTTGTGTAGTTGCATTTTATCTTTGTTTTGGTTGGTTGGATATCTGCTACTATTACCTCTCCCTGTAAGATCGTGATTGATCGATTTGTTAGGTCGCTGACCGTTTTTGTTTCCTTAAAACATCACAACCTCATTTTTCTATGTCATCAAGGCTGAACTCATGAGAGGGTCATGAAATTAACTTATGAGAGCTAGTCTTACAAAATACATCAAATATATGGGAGGTGGGGCAGGTATCACGTGACATGCACCTGAAAAAAACAATGCGGCCATCATACGGTCCTTCGAAGATACCAACATATGTACATATGATCTTTACCTAACAACAAAATCTAGGGTTTTATGGGGTGGTTGAGGGGCTGGCATCCAAACAAAGGAATCCTAAAGAGCAAAGGAAAAGGTTGTTGCAGGTACAAAGCCTGCCATGCTCATACCCATGTGAACATCTAATGTGTCCGATTCTTAGTTGCCAGGAGTTGATGCAATCAATGTCACCTTTGAATGGTGGCCAACATGCAAACTTGTCACAAGAACAGTAATTTCGATTAAATCACTCCAACATTCATTCCTCTTTTTTCACAGGACAAATGTGTGTGGGTTGATGCAGACAAAAATTTAGGTTAGTGTCATATACAATTCAATGATTGAGTTGTATGTAAGTTTTTTTTGTCAAAAGTGGCACACAAAAAAAGACGAGTGAGCGAGATGTAACTTGTGATGTGATAATTTTGTCACTTTAAGCAAAAAAAGTTACATATATCTCAATCTGTTATGAATGAGGGAGGCCTTTGGCCTCCCCTCCTTCATTACCCATTCATTAGGCCCCCATTACTTAGAGTAATGGGGACCCTTGGTCTCCTAGAGGCTTTTGGCCTCCCCACTTTGAGATATATAAATAGAGCATCATGGCTCTTAGCCATGGTGACTTATTCTTAGCAATGAAATTCTCTCTCTCTCTCTCTTGAGTCCAATTACATTCTAACACGTTATCAGCACGTGTCTTCTACAAATTTTGAGCCACTAAAATTATTCCAAATCCCCTCTAAATTAAACTCCTACGCGAAGGAATCTAATTGGTGTTGCATCAATCCGTTGTGGTTTTCGTTGCGGCGTTTCAAGGCGTTCGGGAGTGGGGAATTCTATCTACGGATTTTATATTGCGATCTTCCCTAGATCTTTGATCTAGAGGTAAAAATCTCTTTCCCGTAGATATACAATTCTATATATGGATCATACAAAATTTTACAATGATAATAAATTCTTGTAAAAATTAAAACAGAAATAATTTACTTACAATATCTCCTTTTTTTTTCCAATCGATTTTCTCGCCGGAAGCGAGAATCAACGGACATCGTGTAATTCTAGGCCTGAAGCCCATGGTGCTCAGGCAAATAAACAGTTACATGAAACATGTGATTTTATCCCTTGTGTCTATCATGTTTTCTTAAGCATAACAGTTATATGCAGCTGCATACCGCATGCTTCAGACACACAATTTGGTCTCCTTAGATGTTGGAGCCAGTAATTCTTCTACTGGTGACCATTCTTTTGATCAAAGTCTGACTAGTTCCTTTGAACTTTCAGTTAGTAGTTCTTATTCTTACAGTGTGCATCAAATCATGTGTGCAAGCATGCCAGGAATGTAACTCATGCTATAATAAGATTTTGAACAAAATTTTCATGTAATATTTGTCTGTGCCTACGAAATTCTTCACCATTAATAATTACACTATGGTTTCTTGTTTGGACTTTCTAAGTACAAGCTACTGCATAATGCTTTCCCTGGGATACTAGTGGTTTCTGCTTTGAAGTAGAAACAGATCCTTTGCATGTCGTTAATTACTCTACATGTTTGTGATATAACTCGGTTTCTCATCCCAGTTGCTTTTATTGTCTTTAAAATTAGCGATTAGGGGTTTTCAACAAACCCTATTATTGGATTTTGGGTATATTATTAACCCCATGGGCCTGAAGCCCAGATTGTTAAAATTAAATTTTTAAGCTATTCTGGGCCTGAAGACCCTAGCTAGGCTCACATGCAAATAAAAATTTCAGCGGGTCTATGTTAAAAATCTGTTTTTAAACCGGATTTATATATGCAAAATTCCTTAGAATTACCAGAAAGCCCTAGAAAAATCCTGGACAATTCTGAAAAATTCAAGGAAAAATCGGAAATAATTTTTGGCAAATTACTTATAAAATTGGAGAAAATTTTGTATATAAATTACTATTTTTTTTATCCATGTTAAAATTGCTAATATTATGTAAAACATCTCTCTTGAATTGTTAATTATTTATGGATTATTAGGATTTTTCAAAATATAAATATCTTAAAGATCCTGAGACCGCTCTGCCGTTAGTCACCTAACCTAACGGTGTATGACGTTTCCACGTGGTCTACGAGATAATTATATTTTCTAGTTTCCTTTACCATATGTTTTACTTGAGATATATGCGTGGTTGTTTATTTTTATGCCTGTAGCATATTTAGAACTGCGCGGATGTTTAAATCAGTAAAAATGTGTTTTTCGGGATCGGCCATTGTATACCTATTTACTTTCCTTGCACTTTTATTTTCTTTTGAGAGAATTTGTAAGTGGGGAAATTTGTATTTTAAAGCCAAAGCTCGATGCAACAGCACATATAATTGATGAAAACTCCTTCAATGGATCATGATGTCGGTCAATGTGCTTGGCTAAGTTTGCTGGACCAACCTAGCTTGGCTGGGTAACAAGTGGTCCTGGCTTAGTCAATTCCCTGGCCGCGTCCGCTGGACCGCAAGGAGTCGATTCATGACTGTGTAAGCCAAAGCTCGATGCAACAGCATATGAAGACGGAGATATAGGGACCCAGTTCTGTTTGGGTTTCCAAAGTTGTATTATTTTTCTTTCCTTTTTATGGACTGTAAACGAACGTTGGACTGTTTATTATTTTGGGTATCTGGCCGATCCCCGCATTTTTACTTGTTTATTTCTTTATGCATGAATTTTGAATTTTAATTAATTCATGCTCATTTTAAATTGCGTAGATAAATGGCAAAATTGGCAAGCGTCGATTTCGAAGTCCTTGATTCTGCAGGGACAAATTACCTGAGTTGGCGAGTGGACCTGAAGTTCCACTTGCGTTCGATGGCCCTCCTTGGGTCCATTTTGGCTCCTTCCTCGGCCCCAGTAGCGACCGAAGCTTCTGCTACAGCTAGCAGCAGCCCTACAACCACTGTATCCGATGTAGATAAGGCGAAAGCCATAATCTACATTAGGAAACATATAGATCGGACCTTGAAGGCCGAATACTTAACGGTTGAGGACCCAAAGGACCTATGGACAGCGCTGGAAGCACGGTATAAACATCAAATTGATGTTATATTACCCCGTGCCAGTTATGAGTGGGAAAACCTCAGACTTCAGGACTATAAGTCCGTCGCTGAGTACAATTCTGCACTTCATAACATCACCTCACGCCTGAAGTTGTGCGGTGAAGAAGTGACAGAACAGCGCATGTTGGAAAAGAACACCGAGCAAGTGTCACTTCCAAAGAAGAACTGGGAGGATAAATGCCATAGATGCGGCATGACTGGCCATTGGTCCAGAAACTGCCGCACTCCTCGCCACCTCCAGGATCTATACCAGGCGAGCCAGAAGTCTCTACCTGAAACAAACTTGGCGGCTGTTCAGCCACCAACAATGTTTACTGCAAAAGACTTCGAGAACGACGACCTTCTCGATTAAGCACCATCATTTATCTATGCTTTTTAGAAATTCAATGTATCTTCATCTTTATTTGCTTAATTACGAACTTTTATTTTCGAATGAATGTTTACATTTTCGCTCAAATAAAATTTCGTTTTTGCTTATATAGATGATGTCTGAGTGCCTAGTGGACAGTGCCTCAACGCACACAATCCTTCGCGATCATTGCTATTTTAATAGTGTAAATAAATATGACGGTCCTGTTATCACAATTTCAGGACTGTCCCAAATAATCGAAGGATCTGGTGAAGCAATTATATTGCTCCCAAATAACACAAGACTTCAAATAAAAAATGCATTATTCTCTCCTAAATCAAATAGGAATCTCGTAAGTTTCAAGGATTTCCGTTTAAACGGATATCACTTAGAAACCAGAGATGAAAATAGGGTTGAATATCTGTATGTAACTCGTCAGAAAGATGACCGGAAGATCATCTGCGAACGATTCAAGGGACTCCCGTCGGGTCTCTACCAAACATACATTCAACCAATAGAAGCCAATATGACTGAGCACCAGACGTGCCAATCACTGCCAGAGTTCGAACTCTGGCAGAATAGACTTGGTCACCCTGGAACAGCAATGATGCGCCGCATCATCACTGAATCCCGTGGACACAAATTGAAGAACCTGAAGATTCTTCAAAAGGGTGAATTTCCATGTCTCCCTTGTTTTAAGGGAAAACTAATAACGAGACCATCCCTCCTGAAAGTGGGATTAGAGTCTCCTGGCTTCCTTGAGAGAATTCATGGTGACATTTGCGGGCCTATTCACCCCGCAAGTGGCCCATTTCGGTACTTCATGGTACTGATTGATGCATCAACCAAATGGTCTTATGTGTGCCTCTTGTCCACCCGCAACCTAGCTTTTCCAAAGCTATTGGCACAAATAATAAGGTTGCGTGCTCATTTCCCCGATAACCAAATCAAGAAACTACGTCTTGATAATGCGGGAGAATTTACTTCACAAGTCTTCGAAGACTATTGCCGGGCAACGGGTATTGAAGTTGAACATCTTGTAGCACATGTTCACACCCAAAATGGATTAGCTGAGTCCCTTATAAAGAGACTCCAATGGATTGCACGTCCATTGCTTATGCAATCCCAGTTGCATGTGGATGCTTGGGGGCATGCTATTTTACATGCCGCATCACTTATTAGGATAAGACCCTCTGGAGGTCACACTTTATCCCCGATGCAACTAGCATACGGCGCACCTCCGGATATCTCTCATTTGAGAGTGTTTGGTTGTGCGGTATATGTCCCAATAGCACCACCACAGAGGACCAAAATGGGTCCTCAGCGTCGTCTAGGTATATATATTGGGTTTGATTCGCCCTCTATTATCAGATACCTTGAACCCCTGACGGGTGACGCATTCAAGGCACGTTTTGCAGACTGTGAATTTAATGAGAAATTTTTTCCAAAACTGGGCACACAGTCTAAGAAGCCAGAAGCTTCTGAGACCATTAGTTGGGACCAGAAGTCTTTGTCCCTATATGATCCGCGTACTAATCTGTGTGAAGATGAGATCCTGAAGATCCTTCACATCCAGAATACAGTACATCTTTTACCGGATAAATTCACGGACAACCAGAAGATTGTCCGTTCACACGTCCCTGCTGCCAACACGCCAGCTAGGATTGACATCCCCATAGATGGATGCAGCCCACCGGCAGCAAAATTGGTTGTACCTCAAATGAAAAGAGGACGCCCACCAGGTTCAAAAGATAAAGTTCCTCGAAAGAGGAAGACTCCTGGCGATACTAAGATTATCCCTCCACAGGATGCTGAGCTCAGACCAGCTACTTCTCCCCTCCTGATTTCCCCAGCAGAGGAAACAATAGGAGAAACATCATTAAATTTTGTACGTACTGGAGAAGTACTGGACAGAAATAGCATAGTCGTCGACGACGATTTTGCGTTCGATATTGTCGTTCACGTCACTGAATATGACGATGACGTCGAACCACGATCTCTAGCGGAATGTAAACGCAGAGATGATTGGCCAAAGTGGGACGAGGCAATAAGAGTAGAGCTGGACTCACTCTTGAAACGCAAAGTCTTTGGACCAGTAGTCCAAACACCAGTAGGTGTAAAACCTGTGGGATATAAGTGGGTTTTCATAAGAAAAAGAGATGAAAATAATGTGATCGTTCGCTATAAGGCACGCCTTGTAGCCCAGGGATTTTCCCAAAGACCGGGGATTGATTACGAAGATACGTATTCCCCGGTCATGGATTCGATCACCTTCCGATTTTTAATCAGCCTAACTTCTCTGGAAAGCCTAGAAATGCAGCTCATGGACGTTGTGACTGCATATCTATATGGCGATATAGATAAAAATATCTATATGAGACTTCCTGATGGGTTTAATCTACCCCCAGAGATGAAAGAGATACATCGGGACGTATTCTCTGTAAGGCTACATAGATCATTATATGGTCTAAAACAATCGGGCAAGATGTGGTATAACAGACTAAGTGATTTTCTTGCACAGCAAGGATTCATGAATAACGAAGTCTGCCCGTGTATCTTTATCAAAAGAACGGGAACATGATTTGTCATCATAGCTGTATATGTAGATGACTTAAATCTCATAGGATCTCCTGCAGAGATCAAAGAGATATCTGAAAGCCTTAAACATACTTTTGAAATGAAAGACCTAGGCAAAACAAAGTATTGTCTTGGCTTACAGATAGAACACCTAAGAGGTGGAATCCTATTACACCAATCTAATTATACAAAGAAACTTCTACGCAAGTTTCATATGGATAAATGTCATCCTTTAGGTACTCCTATGGTCGTAAGATCACTAGATGTACATAAGGACCTCTTTCGGCCACTGGAAGAGGGGGAGGAGATACTGGGTCCTGAAGTACCCTACCTCAGTGCCATTGGAGCACTTCTATATCTGGCTAACTGTACGCGTCCCGATATAGCGTTTACAGTTAATCTACTAGCCAGACACAGTGCTGCGCCCACAAAGCGCCACTGGAACGGAGTAAAGCATCTTCTGTGATACCTTCAGGGTTCCATTGATCTTGGACTTTACTACCAGAGAGGTGCCTCCCCCAAATTGTTTGGTTATGCTGATGCAGGTTATCTCTCTGATCCGCACACGGCAAAATCTCAAACAGGTTTTGTATTTACCTACGGAGGTACTGCTATCTCTTGGAGATCGGTAAAACAAACCACTACTGCTACATCTTCCAACCATGCAGAGCTCATCGCGATCCATGAGGCGAGCAGAGAATGTTTTTGGCTACGCTCCGTCGTCCAACACATCCTCCAATCCACTGGCATGAAGACCAGTGATCTGGAGCCTACTGCCATATTCGAAGACAACGCCGCATGCATTGCTCAGCTTCAGAAGGGCTACATCAAAGGCGACAGGACAAAACACATTTCTCCCAAGTTTTTCTGGACGCACGAGCAGAAGAACGACAAGCAGATTGAAGTTCCACAGATCCAGTCATGCAACAACTTAGCTGATCTTTTTACTAAGGCATTGCCTAAATGTACTTTTGTAAAGCTTGTAAAGAACATTGGTATGCGACAGTTGAAAGACCTGCAAGCCTGAAGCTTGTACGGATCAGGGGGAGTAACATGTGGGTTGCACTCTTTTTCCTTAAGCTGTTGGGTTTTCCCACTGGGTTTTCCACAGCTAAGGTTTTAACGAGGCAAACACACTTACTCTGGATCCAGAAGTATCCACCCCTTGCCTCAGTAGCTGAGACCGAAGTGATGAATGTGTAAGGGGGAGTGTTATGAATGAGGGAGGCCTTTGGCCTCCCCTCCTTCATTACCCATTCATTAGGCCCCCATTACTTAGAGTAATGGGGACCCTTGGTCTCCTAGAGGCTTTTGGCCTCCCCACTTTGAGATATATAAATAGAGCACCATGGCTCTTAGCTATGGTGACTTATTCTTAGCAATGAAATTCTCTCTCTCTCTCTCTCTTGAGTCCAATTACATTCTAACACAATCATGATTAAGGTGTTTTTTAGCACTTGTCTAAAAAAAGTTACATACCCCACTTAATTACATGTTTGCCATCCCCACAAAAAACCCAACCTCACTTAATTACATGTTTACCATTCACCAAAAAAAACCAAAACCCCTTTTATTTACGTGTTTGCCACCCCCGCGATTTTTTACGTTTTGACCTCGGACTTTGCACTTTTTGTCTCCCGACGATACAGGTACGCATACTCACATTTCTCGTTTCTTTTCGGTTGCATGCGTGCGCCGCATCCTCTCCGCGTGGGTGTTCTTTTTTGCTCAGTGCACTGTATGCACCGATAATTTCTATATAAATATAAATGGAGACCAAATCGAGTCCAAAAGGTTAAGATAATAATTAAGTAGCGTATTTGATATATATCTTTCTATTTACTTAAATTTATGATATGTGACTTCTAAGCTCACAAACTTTAATAAATGCACATGCTCTTCATACATGCATCGTTTTAGTAATCTTTGTTGTATGTATCAGATAGATTTGATGATGCAAATGATAGTCTGTATGATTATACCCCTAACAATTTGAACAATATGTATAAAATTGGTCTGAAGTACATATAAAAAGGAAAAATAAATGTAAGCTGATAACATAAATGAGCTATAAAACATGAATAAAAGGGTAGCCTATTTGTTTTTGACTTGCTATGTCTGAAGTAGTAAGCATGTTACTGTTCCCTTTCATAGCTCATGTAGAGTAAAATGAGTTGCCCGACGCATCATATAAAAATTTCAATTACGGTACGTGTCTATCCTACACGTGTGAAGAAGTCCTCGCTGTAAGAAGCCTTAGAAAATCATAAAAGAAGAAGCTTAAAAAAAATTCCTAGTGGTGCATGCATTTTTATCATTTTTATTGTGAGAGTACTTCTTCACATGCATGTAGGTGTAACAGTAAGAGATAATAGGACGGTGTATTAAAAATCACAGAAAGGAATGGACTTATCAGTAAGCCTCTGCGTGCTAGGCACTGTTCTTAAGAGTAGATTTCCGCCCCTCAGAGTGAATACTCGGTGCAAGGCATGTCCAGCGGCTACCCTCCAGGATCCAACGGCAACGGCCTTGTAAGTGTGCACTCACAGTACAAGGCTCCAGCGAGCAGCAACTATTCTTCGATCGCACAGGAAGGTGAAGAGGCAATGCTGATCGCCATGACAGAAACGATCAGCACAACAGAACAGTCGGTCGCACAGGAAGTTGGAGAAGTACAGCTGATCGCCAAGACAGAAACGATCAGCAACAGGACGAATGGCAGCAAGTATGTAGAGGAAGAGAATGATTTTTCGCAGTACAAAAACTCTTGACAAGCTGAGTTTATATAGAGGAAATATGGCTGTGAGCCCAAATTCCAAGCAAGATGGCTAAAAATATGATGCAAAATACGGGCACTCCGAGCGCGCACCCTCCTGCGCCGGTGCAAGGTAGGTCCAGCGGCTACCCTCCAGGATTCAACAGCAACGGCCTTGTAAGTGTACACTCACAGTACAAGGCTCCAGCGAGCAGCAATGTAACGACCTGCTCTCAGGGAGGCATTACTTATTTGATTTAATTGCAGGTCTACAGTTTACCAGTGAAATCAATAGTTACAATCCAGAGATATACCAATACTCAAACCAGCGTAAATTATTACAGTTCAAATTTAAAATACAACAGCAAACAGCACTCTCTCACCAAATACATGAATACAAAAAGGAAATGCGGAAAGAAAATACATAATATAATACGCACACCAACTCAAGCAATTAGAAATCTGCAGTCTCTTGGTCAAACTCTGGCTCCTTAAACTTAGGGGCCGCTTCTTCGATCTGGTCGTCGTCTGCCGGTGACATAAATGGAACCGTATGTAAGTCACAACAATTCTAAATATAGAAAAGAAGCAGTGCACAAGTATGACAAAAAGTAACTACGTACAAGCAAACCAGAGTGAAAAGTAAAGTACTGAGCAACAACCGTACACAACTGAGTAGTAAAGGCAAACCGAACTGAAAGAAGAGAACGAACTGTACTGTGGTAGTGCAAGTGTAAAGCAGGCTAAGCAAGTAAAGCATGCTATCGCTGTAGCTATAAGTATGACAATTAAAGTACGGTTGACTGCACAGGTGTGGTAGGTAAAGTGCATGTAATGCATAAGGTAGAGGTAATCGTGCAAGTAGTAGCTACACTAGAACTACGTGACTCAAGTCTGAGAGTATAATATGTGACCATCGAGTTCATCTCTTGCCTGGGTGCGCTTACCCAGACGAATGCCGGAACAGCGGCAATGGTACATGTATTTACCGAGACACATGCAGCGGGACGGGATGCTGAGACACAGGCAGCGGGACGGGAAGATGAACTCCAGTCACTCACACACTCTCTCGAACTATGAGTTACCCCAAAACCCCAGTGAAGTATCAAGTGTGATATGGAATGTTACACAAGATGTTCCATACGATGTATCACATGATGCTAGTCAAATCAAGACCACTGGTTGACTTTCTTATTGAAAACCAGAAAGTTAGGAACTTATTTCAAAGCAGACTGTGCCAAAGCACAGTGGATGCTAAGAAATTAGAAGATAAAGACAAGCCGAACATCTGGGATATTGATTCCATGCTTTGAGCATGTGGTGGTTTCGTTAGCACACAATTTACCCAAGTTGATGGTTGTGTGTTACAACCACCAAAATTGAAAGTTGGCAACGTAATTAGATAATTATTAGTTTCCTATTAGATTGGGTTTCTAGTTTTGGTACAAGTCAATAACCGTTCTGAGGCTATATGTGATATCTAAGTTCGTACGAGTACACTTATCTAATTTTCTAAATCTAGAATTCATCGTGACTTACAATTTCGAGGTTGTCGTAGTGAGCCGGGACTAGATCTAGAGCTTCCACGGGAGTTGGTGCACGAGAATTGGTACCTACAAACACAAGAATAACCGGTTAAAGAACACACTATTTTCTATCTATTTAACTTGATCGTTTTGATTTTATAATTGTTTGAAACAAGGTCGAAAAGTGTTCAAAATTTTTACATATGCTAGATATGAGGAATATAATTTTACTTAAGGAGAGAATATTTTTCTGAAGATTTTGGTAATTTTTATAATTTTTAAACGCTCAAAAGTGGGTTTAAAAAACTAATTGTAATTAGTTATCGTATTTGTTCAAATATTTCTTCTGGGTGCAATGCGCATCAGAAAGTTTCAAGTTAGATGTCAAAACGACCGTCGCGAAGAGTACTACCACATATATTTTTTTCATATATGAGTTTACGTGAAAATATTTATGAATTTTTAAAAGAAAACAACGTATTTAAGTTTTAGGCTTGAAAATTTATTATGGGAAATTTACTCGTCTGATTGAGATGAACTAGCGCCATTGGGGCCAGAACATCATTTCTGATTTTCTGAGCCTAGTCTTGTAATTGTCTGAGGCCTATAGGATTTATTGTGAATTTTTCATAAGAACCACATATACTTTAATTATCAAAATATGTTCATACGCGTGCAAATACGTTTGAAAATGTGTTTATTAAATACTCACCCTTCTCTTCTCTCATATACATGCATGCAGTGGGTGGGGGGCTTCGTGTGCTCGGACGTCGGACGTCGGCGACCGGGGAAGAGGAGGTGGCGGGGGACTCAGACGACGGCGGCGAGTCGACGACGATGGCCGACGGCGGCGACGAAGGCCACTGGAGGGGGTGAACGCGGGAAGAGGAAGAGCGGAGCGTTCGGGGGTGTTCGCCTCGTCGGGGCGACGTCGTTGGCGGGGGCTGTTGGGAGCGGGTGCAGCGGAATTGTGGTCAGAGGCTGTGTGGGGGTGAGGACGGCAATGCACGGGCGGCGGAGGGCGTTGGGAGCTTGTCGACGTCGGAGAGGAGGGAGCGGGTTCGGGGCTTGGGCCGCCATTCGGTGTCGGAGGTGGCTTCGAAGCGGCGGCGGAAGCGGTGGCCTCGGGGCGCTATACACGGCGACCTACGGCGTCGACTGCGACAGAGCAGAGTCGGAGAAGAGGGGACGGGTTCGGGGCTGCTGCTAGGGCCTCCTGGCGAGGCGTCGTGGGTGTGTCGATGGCGGCGTGCTAAAAGCCCCGACGGTGGGCGAGGGGAAGGAGAGGGGATGGGGAGAGAGCGCGAGGGAGTTGAGAGAGGGAGAGAGTTCGAGGAGAGCGTGGGCTGAGGCTTGGGGTTTTTTGAACGAGAGAGAACGGGGTGAGGGGTTAGCTTGGGTTCGGGCCTGGGGTGTGAACGAGAGGGTGAGAGTGAGAGAGACTGTGTGAGTGGGTTGAGCTGTTAAGGGGTTAGTTCTATATGTATGGTTAAAAAATGGCATGTTTGTAAATATCAAGGTAGACAATAGAATGGGTGAGATCCTAAATTTTTGGATCTCACCAGCTAAGGGAGGCTGGGTTAGGAAGGTGGTTGGAGGATTAGGGTGAAAGTAATTAGTAAATGGATAGTTAATAAGAGTGAAAGGTCAATAGGAGATGTAATTAGTAAAATCGGAGGAATACAACCCCGTTTTCGCATACCACTCCGAAAAATTACGAAAACATAGCCACGGGATCGTATCGTCGCGAGGATCGTGAATACGAGATCCATTTTGGGGTTTGAGCTACGGAGATACTAGTTTTAGGCCAAAATGTTTAGTTTGAGGGTTTGCGGGTTATAAGTCGATTTGGTTTCAGAAAATTACAAAATTAATATGGGGAGCTCTAAATGATCATATAATGATACTGTAGAAGTTTGAAAATGTTTTGATGATGTTTATATAAAAAATTAATTCATTTAGCTAAATCAGTAACAATTGAAAATGAATTATTATAAAAATTATTTAGAGGTATTTGATGAAACTCGAACCTACTGAAATACACCATAACTAGTTTGATACTTCAAAATATTTTTTTATAACGAATTTTGAAATTATTTTTTGATTTAAAACTCCTAATTAATCATTATAAAATAATTTTAAAATGTGAAAATACATGAATTACGTAGATAGATGTATTGACGAATACGGGTCGCTACAAGCAACTATTCTTCAGTCACATTTTTCATTCGGATCAACCCGGTTTGGGCTCGGCCCCCCTGCTTGGGCTCATGCGCACGTGAGCTTCCCTTCATTCCTAGCCTACATACAAGTCCAATATCATATTAACAAGAAGTATATAATAAACTCCAACAAGAGAGTTCTCACATCCAATGTGGACAAAAAATACACTTTGAATTGAAGAAATAAACCAAAATACCCAACAATAGGCCCATGTTCTTCACTTTCTCTGGTAGAAACTACGGCTGGATCTTGACATGTAGAATTTTCCAAGCTTCTAATGTTTCAGACTCCAAAGAGATGCATCAGAAAACTAACGAGGGTTATACAGATCATCACAAATGATTAAGGTAATTGCTATCTGCACCGGAAATCCGGTGCAGAGATAGGACAACATACCGGAATTGGGAAAAAAAAAATTCAAATTATATATCAAATCAACCCCTTCTCTCTTAAATTCATTCTTTTTAGAGAAAAGTGTCTCTTCTATGCACCGAAGGCAGGTTGTAAATAGTCATTCTCATGATTAAAGCCCTATGCACGTGCATAAAATGCACGTATAGCTACAATCACTGTCTTTAGTCCCTGTTGTTATTATTATTACGTGGCTCAGAGTCAGAGATGTGACCAGCCGAGCCTGTGAAGAGAGCACGTCTGTGAACTGATCAGACTATCATCCAATGAGCCACACTCAGCAGACACAATTGGGGGAGTCACTCTCATTAGCTCCAAGTGTAAGAGCCTCTTTCGTTTATTCAAAGGTTTCAAAAGATTTCTCAATAATTATAATAATAATAGCAGCAGCAGCAGTTTTATAGCATGGCTCCCACAATTGCAACAAAAGTCGTCTTCTGCACGCTGAGCGGGGCTGGAAGCCATCAGGAAGCCATGCCCACCACTATCCTTGTAACAAATGAGGGACATTACCCACGGGCCACGGGTTTGTCCAATGTGGCAATTTCTCATCACCCACTACCCGAACAATCACCTCTCATTCCCTACTCTCACATATTTACATGTTTGCCATCCTCATCGTCCCACTTTGCAAAAACCCAAAAAAACATCCCAAACTCACTTAATTGCATCTTTGCCCTCCGGGATTTAGGTTTTTGGGGTTTACCATTTTAACCCCCGACGATCCGGCACACACACCCACACTTCTCGTTCCTTTTCATTTGCGCGCGTGCACCACATTCTGTTCGTGGCAGGTTTTTTTTTGCTATGTGCACTGTGTGCACGGGTTATTTCTAGTCTATTATACATTTGAGGAGGTTTGTCTCATGTGGCACGTTCACATCGCCACATGGGATGCCATATGAGACAACTTCCTCAAAAAAACCCCAAAACCAAGAATATCCAAAAACACACCCACACCCCGAAAACACACCCCCAATCAAAATATATACCCCAAAGACCCCAAGACAATTCGCACACTTACACCCACTCTTCTCATTTTCACTCGGTTTTGCACCCACCAAAACACATGTGTGGAAACACATATGTGGATCCCACGTCCTGAGTGTGTGGATTGGTTTTTGTGGTGTCCGTGCAATTTGTGCACGGGGTTATGTGATTTTATCACATGTGGCAATGTCACATCGCCAGATGGGATCCACATCCACACCCCCCCCCCCCCAATTTCCACCCAAAAACCCCAAAATTAAATCTAACTCCTCAAAATCTCACCCCTCAAAACCCCACAATTTCAAATAATACCCCAAACTCCAACTTTTTCCCATTTACCCACCGACGATACCGACACACACACAGACACTTCTCAATCCTTTTCGTTTGCCAGGGTGCACCGCATCCTGTTCGTGGCCGGGTTTTTTTTTTTTGCGATGTGCACTATTTGCCCAGGTTATTTTTAGTAGTTTAATATTTGAGAATAATGATATTTCATGACATATAAGGCGAAGCTCCATATACTCCTTCAAAACTTCATCTCCCATTAGTTTTTAAGTGAATCGGAACCGTTTATTTTAATCGATATATTTTAAAAACCCTAAAATACCGAATAACGGATGAACCTAAGTGGTTTTTGCACGTTCATCCATCTGTTGCAAATTTTAACGGTTTTGCATCAATAGAACTTTTGTGACGGATGAATGAACGGGCAAAACCCATTGGGTTCACCCGTTATTCGATGTTTTGGGGTTTTAGAATATGAACATCAAAATGAACTGTTCCATATCCTCCGAAAAAATAACGGATGATTGATTTTTGGACATCGCATACGATGATTACCCTCATATGTCATATGAAATCCATTATTCTCATCCTCTTGATATTTATGGATAAATTATTTGCTAAGAGGAATATGTAGGTAACTCAAAGCAGGAAATCATTTCTTCACTATCATTAAAAAGTTCAATATTCATTATTTTTTTGACCGATAAAAATCGTTTATTTTGATCTTCATATTCTAAAACCTCAAAACACTGGACATACATCGAACTCTTAGAGTTTTGCTTGTTTATCATTCATCGCACCCTCAGCGGTTTCGCAATAATAGGCTATATTTTTTCGCAACAGCTAAATGATGGAGCAAAACGCCAAATGATGGAGCAAAACGCCGGATTTTCTCCGGATATTTGGTGTTATTGATTTTAAAATCTAAAGATCCAAGTGAACTGTTCCGATCACATAAACAGTGACAAAAGTGGATTTTAGTTGGTTGGACATTTGCTACCCTCGTTTCTTTCTGTAAGATCATGACGTAACGATTGGTTGGGTCGCTGACCGTCAGTTTCCGCTACGCAGGAACCCCAACACGATTGGCTATTTCTAAACTAGCACACAAGCAAGCGTATGGTAAGTAGGATGCAAGCACAACAGATATACGGTTATTAACGTACATGGGTAGGGATGTGAACGTGATATCGTTGGGTATTGAGCTTATCGTCCGTACTCGAGAATTCCAGCCAGGATCAAATATACAATATTGATTATGCTTGAAGTCCAGAACAAAACAGAAAAAAGAACAGTCTTTTAAATTTAATATGGTATTGGATCCAAATTTGATAAAAACCCTTTCAAGTTATAAATAATGTATGTCCAGGGAGTTCTGTAACATGGATTCAAATATTATCTAATATCCTAAAGAAAAAGATTCGTCTGGGATGCTCCATAAGACTCAATAGAAAGAATGTTAGATCATGAACACGTCTATCATGATACTGGATAAACCGAAACAAAAATCTCCAGGTAAAAGAGCCCTTTGCTGGCTGACTGGAACCAATGTTATGGTTCGGCATGGAGAAGTATTTGCAAGGTGAGAAACCTAGTTGGAAGACCACAGATTGTTGAGGGGCTTCCCCTCCTCGCACTTGCCTATACATTCTGACGCGAGCTCCCTCGACTTCTCTTGCACTGTCTCCACGGGGAGGCACCCATCAATAACCTGCACCAGCTCGACGCATGGCATCACATCATCAGTCCCAAATGCAGCAACAGAGAACGAAGAGATGCATAATAACTCGCGTGGAAAAGATAAATTATTGGCCCTCTCAAAGAAGATTCATAGAATTCATACTTGCACAAGAGATCAGCATTAACATCTTTATCAATAAGGATGTTTGAGATAGAACAAGGGAAATGCAACATGATTTTACTTCCAATTATTGGTCAGGAATCTCAACTCTACCTTTTGCGTGTCTGATGATATAGCTCGCTGAATCAGAATGAACGAGAACAACAGGTGTACAATCTCAAGGCGAATCTAAGATGCAGCGAGTGACCCATCATGCTGCGCACTGGAAACCTCAACAAATCATGGCCAAGGTCGGTGTGATTTTTCCATTGTCAATTTAAACTCTTTGCAGTTGGCATGACTATGGGTCAACCTAGATTCGATGTGTTCATTGAACAACCCTACCCTTTCACAACCTTATGTCTGAATGCCATCAACATCACTACCCTAACCTTAACATCACTCCGAGATCCGATCCTGATACCCAAACCTGTCATGTCAGAGGGTAGTGCCAATTAACCTGACATTTCTAGAACCCTGATTCTGAAATAAAGTATTGACAAGCCATGGAGGATGGTCAGCTGAAGGGAAGTCCAAATGCAGTTGGATGCCAACTCTGAGACAATGGCATAGGTGTGGAGTAACGATACCATCTTCCAAGCTCGGTGCCCCTCACAAGCAGAAGACTCACAGGTTGCTCGATTGGGATAATGGGATATGATAATACCATTTTCCTATATTGTTCCCACTCCCAGGTAGATGCATGAAAAATTCTCAAAGATTGTACCACCGTTGAACAATGACATGAAGTAGAAAGAAGCAAAGACAGACACATCTCATCAAAGTCATACATTAGAACAGAACCGGTCTGTGTACCACTAGTGCCACAAAGGCTTTTGGTAGTCTTATTGCACCCCCCCCCCCCCCCCCCCCCCCCCCAAAAAAAAAAAAGGCAAGTTTGCTTACTCAAAATGGCATGTTGAGAAATGAGGTGGAGTCCCTCAAATCTCAACTTGATCGTGTTTCCATTGTGGATAGTAACGATCTTGAGATTGAAAATCTTCAATCTACAAAAAACAATGCCAGAGAGGTTAATGTTTTCCTAAACGAAGGCCATGGCCCAGTCTTGAAGCTGAGACCTTCCAAGACCCAAACCCAACCCTGACCAAAGTTATCAAATTGCCGGTAATACACATCTTATATAGTTTTCCTTAGATGCCATGCCATACATCATCTCAAACCGTCACATGATAAGAGAACCTACCAGTAGTAACTAAACTATAGGGTTCCTGACCATTGAGCCAGGCCTCAATAGCAAAGAACAGTCTTCATGTAAGGGAAACTTGATAGCTAAGTGTAATGTCTTGTAAATTTTAAATAATATTATTGGGAATTTACTGAAATTTCACAATATTTTTTTTCAAACTTATTTTCAACTTTTGCCATCTCCTTTTCTTTTCTTTTCTTTTCTATTTTCTGATGTGTGACGGGTAAGGGAATGTATGGGGTTTAGAATGGAAGAATAGAATTAAGGATATAGATCTGAGAAAAAGCCTATGCCACCACTCCAGATCAGGAAATGGGGTTCACCACAACTGAGATTAAAGGCCAAGCCACCCTCCTAATTGATAAAGAATTCACGTGTCTCACCACTAACCTTCCCATAGTTAGATAAAGAAAACAAGATTAACAAGTTTTGAAAGATCATGCAACTTCAGAATTTCCATTCAACAAAACTTATTTTTTTAGCTACAATGTCCCTCTTTTAAAGAAGAGCTACAACACATTGAAAAAGACATACATCAGCTTTTTAATAGCCCACAACTTCCAAAGTTGATTACACAACTTTCTATGCTAAAACTTCCAAGGCTACAACTTACTAGACATTGAATGGGCTACAACTTACTAGACATTGAATGCTGAAAAAGTGAAAGCTATTGTTGAATTCCAAGGCCAAAAGCCTTCAAAATTCGTCCAAAATATTCAGCTTCCTCTTAATTTGAAATCTGAGTCTTCATTTGAGTTAAGATGCTAAAATAGT
This sequence comes from Scilla litardierei, assembly GCA_030789695.1. Lineage (NCBI taxonomy): Eukaryota > Viridiplantae > Streptophyta > Magnoliopsida > Asparagales > Asparagaceae > Scilla > Scilla litardierei. The sequence continues at coordinate 23,772,976 of CM061135.1, forward strand.
CACTTTCCAACATACTTGACTCATTAAGACAGTCAACTAAGCAAAACTAAGCCCAATACAGCTTGAGAACCAACCTAAAATTGAGAGCCAAAGTTAGAGCTCGAAATTTCTTTGATCTCACTTACCAACATCAGATTAGTCATGCTTGCTCCTACATCATTCTCCTCTCCTTGAATGGGATTTGCCCTCAAATCCTCAGCATCTTGATTTTCAGACAAAAATGGAGTTAAATCACCAATATTGAAAGTATCAGTGATATTAGTTTCTCTTGGTAATTCAAGCTTGAATGCATTACTTCCAACCTCCTCAACTACTTTGAAAGGGCCATCTCCACGAGCCATGAGCTTGTTCTTCCTTCTAGAGGGAACCCACTCCTTCCTTAAATGAAGCCAAACCAAATCTCCAGGCTTAAATTCGAGGGAGTTGTGATGCTTGTTAGCCTTTTGCTTGTACAATTCATTCACCCTTACAATTCTGATATTTACTAGTTCATGGAGCTTTTTCATTTCTTTGGCACGTTATTCAGCTTCAAAACTCACTCGGAACTCAATAGGAAGTGGGATCAGATCAGTAGAAGTGAGAGGGTTCACTCCATAATTCACTTCAAATGGATACTTTTCTATTGCATAAGATGGAGCTCTATTGTATGCAAACTCAACATGAGAAAGTTTGTTATCCCAATCTTTGATATTTTTACCCACCAAACTTCAGAGAAGAGTAGAGAGTGTTCTATTTGTCACCTCTGTTTACCCATCAGTTTGAGGATGGTAGGCAGTACTAAACAAGAACTTTGTCCCCAATAATTTCCACAAGCATCTCCAAAAATGATTTAAAAACTTAAAATCTCTATCACTTACAATAGTTTTTGGAACTCCATAAAGCTTGAGAATTTCTTTGAAATATAGATCAGCAACATGAGAAGGATCATCTGATTTATTGCATGCAATGAAATTAGCCATTTTTGAAAACCGATCAACAACCACCATGATAGCATCTTTCCCTCTTTGAGTTCTTGGCAGTGCCACGATAAAATTCATACTCACATCATCCCAAGGCTGATTTTGAACAAGCAGAGAAGTACATTCCTTGATGAAATTGATTCTTAGCTTTATGACAGATAGAGCACCTTAAAACAACATTACGAACATCACCAGCCATCATAGGCCAATAAAAGTGTTCTTGCAAGATGTCGAGTGTCTTGTTGATGCCAAAATGACCAGCAACAACTTTGCCATGGGCTTCTTTCACTAAGAGATCATGCTTTGAACTTCTAGTTGGAATGCACAATTTGTTGTTCTTGAAAAGAAAACCTTCTTCAATCACATAAGAGCCTGAATGAGCGGTTCGTTCTTGCTCAAAGAATTGGAAAAAGTCTGGAACATCCTTGTAAAGAGCTTCAATAAAATGAAAACCAAGAATTTAGCTCTAACAATAGATAGAAGAGAATAACTTATTGAAAGTGCATCAGCTACAATATTGGTCTTTCCAGATTTATGTTTTGAAACAAATGAGAAGGATTAAAGAAATTCAACCCATTTAGCATGCTTTTGATTCAACTTGTGTTGTCCATTGATAAACTTGAGAGCTTGATGATCAGAATGTAGAACGAATTGCTTAAGGCGAAGATAAGGACTCCAATGATTAAGAGCTCTTACAATGGCATAGAACTCCTTGTCATAAGTGATGTAGTTCTTCCTTAAGCCATTCAACTTCTCACTGAAATAAGCTATGTAACGTTGAGATTGCACCATAACTGCCCCAATACCTACTCCACTTGTATCACACTCCACTTCAAAGAGATCATCAAAATTGTGCACGGCCAAATTGGAGCTTCATAAAGTTTCTTCTTAATGGATTCAAAGGCTTTATGAGCAGCCTTAGTCCATTCAAAAGAACCTTTCTTCATGCATTCATTTATAGGAGTTAATAGAGTGCTGAAATCTTTAATAAATCTTCTATAAAATGATGCAAGGCCATAGAAACTTTTTACTTCAGATATGTTGCTTGGAGCTGGCCAAGATCTCACAGCTTCAACTTTGTATTGATCAACAGAAATACTATCCTTTGAAACAACATATCCAAGGAACAACAATATGAGTGAAGAATTCTAAAGGCAGGCCAGGTGGTTAATCATCTAGGAACACATCTTGAAATTGCTCAATTAATGGTTGCACCAAAGGATGTAATGGTTCTTCATTCCTGCCTGAACTTTCAAGCTTCAAAAATGCTTCCCTAGCTTTTGGAATGGACATGTCTACAACATAAGTAAAGTCAGAAGGAATGAATGAAATTGAAAGAATTATACATTCCCCCGTATGTTGAGGATTGCTCTCCAAGTTGGTACTTTTGCCATCTGAATTGTGATTATTGTTCTCCATCCAAGAGGCTTCGTGATCTATCTCAAATTGAAAAGTCTTCTTGAGGTCAAGAGCTTCTGCCTCAACTTCATATTCAACAAATTCATCTTTATCAAAAATAGTTTCTATTGCAGTTACTTCTTCTTTTTCGCATTGCACATCCAAATATTGACCAACAAGAAATTCTTCAACTGAACACTCTTCATTATCTTTTGTTGTGATTTCCTTACTAATAATCATAAACAGGCTCTCCTAGATCTTCAAAAACTTCTTTGTCAAAATACTCATTCAAAGATGCCATTCATAATGCTTATATCATCAGATTTTGAAGAAGAAGAGTCGCCTTTAGAGAAATCACTCTCAAAGAAATTTGGGGGCTTGTGCTGGAAGAAATCTTTTATCCATTAGCCTTTTCAGTTTGATCCAAGATTTGAGCTTCCTCTTGCCTTCTAGTTTTCTCTTCATATGCAAGTTGTCAAACCAGAAGGATGCCATACCTTTTGAGCTTGAGGCTTGCAACTTTGAGACATCTGTCATCATTATACCCTTTGGCTTCAAATATTCGCTCAATAGAATGAACCCACTCCAAATATGCATCAGGATTCAAACTTCTATCAAAATCTGGTGGATCTATCTTCACATCTTTGAAATCATCTTTGGCAGGCCTTCTAAGATGAACATGAGGAACTGATTCTTCGGATGAAAAACCGGCATCATTAGAATCCAGATTAGATAAGGCAGAGGATCCATGGGTGCTCCTCGAGTTCCTCCTTCCAAGGTTCCTTCTAAGGCCTAGTTAGGCAATGGCCAGGTGTATTTCTACAAGCTGGCCTCTTAATTCAGTAAGCTCTATATCGTGCCTCAGATTTTGAGCTTGCTTAAGGGTCATATTTCTGGAAATTTTATCCATACTTTAGGCTTAAAAAGGGTTGTGCTTAGGCTTATGAAAGTGTTTAGGCTAGAATGGAATAGAGGTTGGGTGGAATAGAGATTAGGTTGAATGGAATGGAAAAGATAGGATAATAACAAGAGAGATGAACACCTGATTTTAAACTCTGATACCAAGTTGATGTGTGACGGGTAAGGGAATGTATGGAGTTTAGAATGGAAGAATAGAATGAAGGGTATAGATCTAAGATAAAGGCTATGCCACCACTCAAGATCAGGAAATGAAGTTCACCACAACTGAGATTAAAGGCCAGACCGCCCTCCCAATTGATAAAGAACTCACGTGTCTCACCACTAACCTTTCTTAGATAAAGAAAACAAGATTAAGAAGTTTTGAAAGAACTTGCAACTTCAGAATTTCCATTCAACAAAACTTATTTTCTCAGCTACAATGTCTCTCTTTTAAAGAAGAGCTACAACACATTGAAAAAGATATACATCAGCTTTTTAATTTTTCACAACTTCTAAGGATGATTACACAACTTTCTAGGCTACAACTTCCTAAGCTACAACTTACTAAACATTGAATGCTGAAAAAGTGAAAGCTAATGTTGAATTCCAAGGCCAAAAGCCTTCAAAATTCGTCCAAAATATTCATCTTCCTCTTAATTTGAAATCTGAGTCTTCATTTGAGTTAAGATGCTAAAATAGTCACTTTCCAACATACTTGACTCATTAAGAAAGTCAACAAAGCAAAACTTAGCCCAGTACAGCTTGAGGACTAACCTGAAATTGAGAGATAAAGTTAAAGCTTGAAATTTCTTTGATTTCACTTGCCAACATCAAATTAGTCATGCTTGCTCCTGCATCATTTTCTTTGCCTTTCTTTTGGCCCAGCCCATGGCCCGTTTAATTATTCTCTTTCTTTCTTAAATTCCTTCTTTCATTCACTTAAGCAAGGCCCAAGATTTCACCATCTTTCACTATTCAGTCCACCCCTTTTATTTCTCTCTTTCTCTCTCTCAACCCAACCCCGTCTCTCAGCCGCCCCCTCTCTCGATGAGAAAACCCTAACCCTCTCCAAGCCGCCACCTCCTATGTTCGGCAAAAAATCCGTGACGAATCAAAAATTTCTCTGTGTTTACGACTCATGCGTTTTTCCTCCATTACCCATCAACGCTTCTATATATATCCACCGTTTTTCTAGGGTTTTTGATATACGAAAAATATCTTTCTTCCTCTAAATTTTTCCGATTTAAACTTGGATTTGGGTGTTTTGATCCCTTTCTGGGCTTGATTTCTTCGCGTCTCCTCATGGATTAAGCAACTCCATAAGTGGATGGCTTGAGCAGGAATCCGTCGCATTTTTTGGCTATCTTCGATGCACTGTAGATTATTTCTTGAATCCATGTTTTATTTCGGTTTTTATTGAATCTTTGATGATTTGTCTTAGAGACAATTATTCAATGTTTGGAAATAATTTTCATGCAATGATTAGAAATTATTTGGCAAATTGAATTTTGAATTTTTAGCAAATTCTTTTAGCATGAATTTCTTATGGGATGTGATGATACATGTGGATCTTGAAAGGATTTCCCCTTATGAGAATTGATGCCTTGCCCTTCCATGTTTGTTGATTGCATGGCTTTGCCCCTTGGTTGCCACCTGGCAGGTGGTTTCATGTTCAATGATGGTGGCTTATTCCCTTGTGTTTTTGCACTCTGTTGTTTTGTTTCTTGGGGTTTTGTCTTGCTGTTGTTATTTGGACATTTTGCCCTGATGCCGGTTTCCTATGGATATTGGCACTCACGTTTTGTTCCATTGGGCTTTTTGCCCTTGTCGTTTGCCCTTTTGGGCTTTGGCCCTTGCGGGTTTGTTTGGTGCTGCATGGGCCTTTTTTTGCAGCCTGCTTGGGATTTTGCTGCTCTGCTGGTCGGGGACTTTGTATACTGTTTGACCGCTTGGGCCTTTGCATAGTCCCTTCTTTGTCAGTTTGCATGTGGACTTTTTTTCGCCCTGTCTGTCGCCAGTGGGCCTCAGCTACCTACTGTGTTCGGTAGTACGTTGTTGGGACCATATGACAGGAATGTTTTGGGGCTGTCATAAGTGAATCTAATCCCATGTTTGCATAAACTTTATTCCCTGCATAAATGGTTTTTAGATTTCAATCAATTTCAACTTTGATTTAATTCATGTGTTGAACCAAAATTGTTTCACTTCATGGTTGGAAATATGGATCGGATCTATGATCAAAGTTGAGTTACACTCTTAGATCAATTACCTGATAATGTGTCGTGTATAGTTACGTAATTACTTGACAAGCATGCTATGATTAGAATCTTAAAATAATATCGCTAAATTGCATAGTAAGGTTATGCGTTATGCATATTGGATTAAACTAGTAAAGGACTCAATATTGGAATTTATTAGGAACTTGTTGCATGACTTATACATCTGTGGAAAATATGAACTGAAATGATGAATTGATGCATAGAACCTTTAACTACATAATTTAAGATGATATGAATCTTGAACACTTTCTGATAACTATATTACATCCTGGTAATTTATGATACGTGATGAGTAATTGCCACAGTAAATAACACAATTTGAGTAAATACCTTACACATCAAATTTATGACTAGTAAACTCTAAGAACATCAAAAAAATTGGAGCACAGATACAATACTTGGACATTACACTTGACACTAAACAGACATTTAAACAACATTACACTTGACTCACTGGGGTTTGGAAAAACTCATAACAGAAAAAGTTTGGGAGCGACTGGTGTCGTGCTTTTGGACCATAGCTGGTTGGATCCTATCATGAATCTGTTACCAGACGAGTTCCATTCATGTATCTGTTTAGACTCGTCAGAGGGATTCAAAGTCCCTTCCTATTTCTGTTTTAGACTCGGCCTCGGTGAGCTCGCCTGTGATACAAGGCAAACTTCGGATTGCATATCATACTATCCATTATAAGTCACAGTTTAGAATGGTATAACTAAACTTTAAATGAACTTGTACACTGATAATACAAAATCATTGGTAAAACTGGTATACTCTTGTCACTAGTAATTTCATATGTTTACATTTCTTATTATATATACCTGTCTTTTTCCGTTACTTGGTTTAAATATAATCTGCTCTGAACTAGTGATGCATTGTTTTATTTTTGTTTCCATTAGGTGTTGAGCAGGAGTACGAGGAGAATCCAGTATTCGAGGATTAGCTGCAGACTTTATGCAGCACGCTACTCGCGATTCTAGGACTATTCATACGGGTACGTTTTATTGGTATATTTCTGGTTTTTTCCCTACATTGTTTTCATTGATAACTTGCAGGCCATGTTTTCCAGGTAAAACTGTCACGTTTTCGGGTAGCGATGCGTGATACTAAGTTTACGAGGTTCTGCAATTTCTGTAGAATATTTGACCATGACACTTGCAATCTCCTTGATGAGATAGAGTTTCGCCCTGAAGATAAGGCGTCGGCAAATTGGTAGAGAGCAATGACTCCACTTTCAGTCCAGAACTGAAATTATGATGAAGCCCCAGTCTGCCTACATCGAGTGGGGTATCGTATCCCTAACGAGTTCATGCCTCATCAATTCTCACCTCCACTTCACCCATCTTCCAGTGAAACTCTCCCAGAATATAGTTTCCCACCCTCCACTATAGAAAGTTTCTTCAAATCCTAGTCACACTCTATGTGATGTTGTACTTCCCTGCAAACCTTTGATGCCGCCTGATAATATGTTTTCACCAGAACTTCACGGTACTCTAAGACAGCCTGAGCCAGCCACAATCTACAAAGGCATTCCATATGATGTGGGTCCAAAGACCTACGTAGATGCGACCTGCAAAGATATCCTTAGCAATGTCAACCATACAGAGTGCATCCTAACTCAAATACAAATCAAGGGAATTTATTAAGATCAAGGTACTCAAATCATAATTTTAGATGCAAAACAAGCAATATTATTCCTTCTTTTTTTTTCATTGTTTATGGATGGACATTGCCCCAGAATAGTGTGTGTACATGTACAGTCAGGAACAGAAACACCGTGGTACTAATATTGGGAATATTATGCTCAGGAAGCAGGCATCTTTATAGGATGTTCCAATGGGAGTACTCCGTGTGCTATGGAGACATGTAGATCTGTGCACCAGAGACTAAGCTGGTCACGTATAAGAGACAAACATCGTGTCCATGCATATTCAGCGGTGATTTGGTTCCGCACAAACACCTTCGACCGCACAATACCACATCGACCAGAGATGTAGGCATTGGCATAATGTTGGTACGGCCAAAATGTTGAAGCCGCCCTTTTAGAGGTTTGGGTTTAGTCCCTAGCCGTTCATGCAACAGTAAGAAGGCTCCTTGCTATGGCCCTCTTGCCTCAGGACCAGTATTACCCAGACACTCCAAACTTCAAGTTTAACATGTCTGACAGTTGACACCAGAAGAGATTTCTTGGACACTACAACGACTCTTCAAGGAATATAACCATCATATTACAATCTTGGTGCGTTCATATCCAAAGACCCTAACACTAGATTGTACCACATAGATGGGTAACTGTCTAAGGTTATTTTGTGGACTAAGCCAATTTGTTTAGGTGATTCGCAAACATATACATGGTATTTACATATTTGCATAGACAACTACCATATATAGCCACGCCCTCGCATCAGATTTTTCATGAGTTCTCATGTCGACATTTCAAGGCACCCAGACAACCAAGACTCATTCCCCCCTGTCCATATAACACTGTTCAGGACAACTCAAGCCTTGCATTGCTAGCAGACACAAGCTCGTCAATTGGAATTGTTTGAAAAAGCAGTGACTCAACTTATTGAAATCTGCGGGTGCTCATCCAAGCAACATTTTCCACCTTCATGTTCATCTCAAAGAGCCAAATAGTCATGATCCCAATGTATCACCATGGTCGCCTCGTCACTAGAACTATTTACTTGAATCACAAAAGGTTATCCCGGAGGGATTTTGATGCGATCATCATATATCAACGAAGGCGTCGCAAGAAGGATTGCGGGATGAAGAACTAGGCGGGGGGGCATTTTTGTGATATTTTGGGTATTTTGCAATGTTTGGGTTGTTGGGGGGTTTTGTGCAATTTTGGCTTTGGGCTGCCCTTATATGTTGGGGAGGGTCCTTTCATTGTCCCGTATGCAAACCTTGAGTGTTTATCCATAGTTTAGAAGATTAGAACCCTATATCTAGAGAGAGTAAGCTTGCCCTCTTAGATTCAAGCTTGGAGAGTTGGCTTCCTCCCAAAAGAAGTCTCTATCTTGTATTTCTCTTGAAGATCTATAAAAATATCATCTTTTATCTTCCCCAAACCATACCTTTCTCATCAAATTTCTGCAAAACCAGGTTCTCCACTTTCATTACCTCTTCCTCTCCACTACAATTGAATGTTGAATAAAATTATCTCACTCATGTGGTTCGTGTTGGCAAAAAATCGAAGACAGAAGAAAATCCCCAAACAACTTCTCCCGTCTATCCCACCATTAACAACTCTTGTCTTTTGATTTGGTCAGTGAATGCTGTATATAGAGACAACTGATGGTTCATGTTTCATTGACAATAGTCCTGCTTTGATTATCTTATTATTTCTCCAACTTGATTGATTTTCCCATTATGATGCAGCTTATACTCAGCCTAGGACCCAACTACATGCACACAGTAGAGCAAAATTGGTCAACGTGCATGCAGCAACACTATGTTTGCTCTTCCCGAAAGCAACTGTAATGTAGAACGAACCACATATATGTGCAAACATTTGCAACAATATTGTGGAAAAAGAAGCAAAACTTGCCACATTGAGGAATTACAATTACATAATGAGAAGTTTAATACAGATTATTGAAGAGGGAATTAAAATTACCCTGATTTGCAAGAAACCTAATGATTGAATCTCTTTGCATGCAAGATACGAGAGTAGGTGAGCAATTCATTAGATACGAGACCTGAATTTCCATCCCTTTTACTGAAATCCCCATTTAAATTTCTCAAATTATTAATTTATTCCACCACAAAACTATAACACTTCCATGTCCCCATCAATTGGTATCATATCTAAATTTCATGTTTTTCCCCGATCATCCTCCTTTTCTTTAGATCAAAATTAGCTAGGTTTTAGAGTTCTTAAAAACTTTTAATTTTGGTTTAGGTGTTTAGTTTAAAAGTTTCTTTCTTGATTTTAGTTTTTTGGCCAAAAAGAGAAATTTTGACTATAAATATGAGGAGGAAAGAAAAATCATCAAAAAAATCAACAAAAATAATCAAATATGGAGTTCTTCAATCCACATGCCATCCGTCATCAATAACAATCAAAATCATCTCATTCATCTTCATCAACTGCCCCCACAGCCCCAGCCGACATCATCTTCAACAACCCACATCACATATCATTAAGATTACCGTCACGTCATCTTCAACCTGCATTACCACAAGCCAACACCTTTGACAACCTAATTTCAATCATCGTCATCCATCTGAGTTACTGCTCTTGACTTTGCTGATAACAAAGGCCTTCCTAATATTCTTGGTCATTAACGCCCAATGTTGTTGTCATGCCATATTCCAAAGCCATCAACATCCATTTCTACCTCCGCAACCACCATTCCATCCATCACCTCTGCATTCGATCCCAACCCATTCTTCTTTTGACGGCTTCTCGCATCATCTTCCTTGTCTTATGACTCCGATGTCAATGACCACCACCATCACTTTAGTCCTCCTTTTTTTCATCATACTCATCACCATCGCTACCAATGCCTTCCTCCACCTCTGATGCCATTGCCTTCATCCTTCTGAGCTCACCATTGTCGTGTCCGCGTGCCTCTTCTTCAGTCTATTTTATTTCTGCTGATGTCTGGGGTCAAACCAACCTAACTTTAGATTCAGTCCAACTCGAATACGACCTATTTATGTGAATACAACCTGACTGGGGTCGGCAAAGCTGAACCAAACTGAGCCAATTAGGGTTGTCCAAGCCATTTCAACACGAGCCAACTCAAGTCAATCAAGCCGCTTACAGGCCAATTCAAGTCGGTTTGAGCCAAGTTTCCTATTGAGAGCTGAACCTAAGCAAGTATCGTGCCGATCAGAAGTTAGCGTCCAATTTTGGTGATTTTTTGGGCCATTTTGAGTCTAATTTACAAGCCATTTATAGCCATATTCGATCTTAAATTAAAGAGTAATCCATTTGAGTTGAGCATTTTTTAGTATTTTGGGCTACTTTTAGGCATGTATCTATGACTTTTATGATGACAATCTATCTAAAAGTCAGCTTTATAAATTACAAGTTGGCCTAACTTTCAAAGTGTATAAAATTAAAAACTATTTATGAAAGATTTCTGTACTCCCTCAAACTAACCAATGAAAAGTCATGGTGTGCTAACTGCAAGTCAAGTGGAGACGCCTTATCGTCGTAGGTGGAGAAGCCTTATGTCTCATCCGATCCAATATCTACAGCTAAGATCCAATATCTACAGCTAAGGATCATGATTATCTGCATCCAATATCTACAGCTAAGGATCATGATCATCTGCATCATCATAATATACAAATACTCATGCTTTCTCTGACTTGCATCTCCATGTAGCACATCGTAAGGTAAATGATCTACCAGTATGCATCCTACTTCTCTTTTTGTTTACTAAAATTGTATTAACATTACTTTTTACCAGTTTGCATTGTCTTTGTCCCCGTGTGCATGTACCCAAATCATATCAGGAAGCCTCGATAAATCCAGCTTAGAATTGGCCTATGGATGAGAAGATAGATGCACTCATTTTACAAAGAACATAGATTTTGGTTACCACTTCTCCAGAGTGGATGTTATAGGTTATGGCTAGGTGTTTACAATGAAGTACCCTCTGGATGGGGACAACGGACAGATAGAAAATTAGTTTGGTTGTTAAAAATTTTACTCAACCGTATGAAGTTGGTTACCTTAAAACCTTCCGGTTGCTCGACTCAACTCTAGTCATGTCCTTTTATCTATTGTTGGTAACCAACAATGGCGAATGTTCTAACTAAATGTGAAGAATACTTTATTATATATAGATCTTAACGAGAAGGTCTATACAAAAGCAACCTTCTAATATATGTTGCTCAAGTGAGAATATGATGTTCAAGCTAAACAAGAAAACATGTAATCTTAAGCAAAGTCCATGAGCCTGGTTGGACAATTTAACAACATAGTCATTATAGCTAGATTCAATGTTTTAAATATGAGATATCATGATCGGTACCATATATCGGGACATAAATCGGGGATGCGTGTTAATATAAGGTTGCTCATATCGGATAATAAAAATATACAAATCTTAATACTAAAGAATAGTTATAATATTTTAAATGGTCATAGTTGATTAGATCACCAATACATCATCAATAAGATCAAACATCACAAATGTTAGGACCGTCACAAATGTTAGGATCCTGTGGATGGCAAGTAGACACTAGCGGGGGTGCTTAGTATATAAAAATTTCTCTGAGAAATCTACCTATTTTTACAAATGGAGTTACCCAAACTAAACTTAATCAACAACAATTATACTTGCTAAAGAGTTTGCAGCTGAAATGAAACACAAGCAATATATAATTGAGCAATAATCACAGAAAATGGATAGCAAACACAAACACGAGATTTACCCTGATTCAGATAACCAAGTCCCACTTGACTTGTCCTACATCCAGCCACCCGAGTCCCACTCGGCTAAATCCATTATTTTCACAAAATAATTACAACACATCTTTCCAAGAGGAATTTACAACATACAATTTCTTCTCAAAAAATAAACAACTCACCACCTAAACACTATCAGGATTTTCCTTACAAAGTAAAGATTACATCTTTTACCTATAGCCTTACTATGAAGTGTTGTGTTCTGAATGGTTATAGTGTAGATCTCCAAAGAATGATTAAGTTGAAATCTTTTGGGAGATCTAAAGATTAGGCCAAAAAATATTGAAAACTATTTAAGACTTTTGGCCAAAGAGGGATGAAAGACTTTTTAGCTTAAGAATGAATTTCTCTTCAAAATTTTATAAAAAATTCTTACTAAAACCCAACCCATCTATTTATATATATATAGAATTCTGCACAATACAGATTCCCAAAAATAGCCCTCAACGGACAAGTCCGACACAATCTCGAAAATTGCGCTGCAGGTCAAATATTTCCATTGTGCAAATGGTAGTCGACTACTATTGTTAGAATAGTCGCCTATTGACAGCGGTAATCGACTACTCCAACAGCGGTAGTCGACTACTGGATGTACTCAGTAAGTCGGTCTACACTTTGTCTCGATGGTTGTTGACTCCTTTGTTTAGGATAGTCGACTGCAGACGCTGATACATAGGATACGAGTTATAAAACATTTTAAATTATTTTTTAAAACAATTTAGGGTGTTCCTATGTGTGTGTGAGCTCTAGTAAAGACTAACAAGCTAAAATAGAAGAAAGAAAAGTACATCAAATACATTATACAATGAAGACCGTTTGATGCATTCTTGACTCCTCAAGCTTTTTGTCTTACTCCAATATGTCAATGGCCTCGTTTAGCTCATCATTAATCTCTTGAGTACATCATTTAATTTGTCGTAAGCTTCTACACTCAAAAATATTAGATACAACATTTCTTCTTCATCAAAACCATACAGGTTGAGACTCAATATCTCAACATTCTCCCCTTTTTTTATGATGACAAACATGCATGCATAATAATGAAAAAACTTACTCTTCATGCAACACAACTTGTTATATCAATACCAAGTGTTGCAACAATATAATTATACATGGACATCTAATATATCTTTCCCTTTTGTTATCAACAAAAATATATGACATAAATGATCTCTTCCCCTTTTGAAATACATATAATTTTTTAAAATCATTCTCCTCCACATGCAAATGATTCTCTCCATAAGCATATGCACGATGAGTGACTCAATATAAAGTGTTCATATCGAGTGTTAAAAGTGTTGGAACTTGGTATTTTCCATCTTCTCTTCCATAAGGTTTTAATGTGACAAATCAATATATTTTGTGTTACTAACTCTATCTATGCAGATGTGCAGACATAACGCTTATTTCATTCACATATGCATATGATCAGATTACAAGGACTCTCTGCAAAAACGGCCTTTGATACTCATATTACGTTTGAATAACGTATCTACGGAATGATGTAATTTTACTTTTTAGATAGTTTCAGAGCCTTGGCTATAACATATCATATATCCCTAAGCTCTAAATTACATCATCTTCCAACCCATTTGATCCTAAGTCAAAATTCTCATTTTCATATCTAGTCGGCTAGGATTTTCGTAGCCTACTAAAAATATTTTCGTTGACTTTTGACCTGAAACTTTCTGACAAGGATCTATCCGTTGACTGATCCACGTCACCACTTTCTTATGTCGGTTTATGATCGTTTTAAAATTAGCCGGCTACGAATTTTCCTAGTCTGCTACATCTTTTTTTTTTGACCGAATTTTTCCAGAACGGTTTCTGACCGTTCTCTAATGTCTCTGACGGTTTCTAAACGTTTTTCAACGTCTCTTTAAAGCCGTTTCTACAACCTATAAATAGAGGGGTACATCCTCTCTTTCTTCACACACTTTCCCTTCAAAATTTCTCTCTTTGGTTGAATTGTTTAAATTCAGTATTCTAGCCATTAGTTGTTCTTTTCTTATTTGTAAGAATAAATCATTAGATTTCTCTCTTCGTTTAAGAACGGAAGAACTTGGATTTCAACACTTTTTGGAAAGTTGTTCGAGTTCTTATTTGTAAGAAGACATCATTAGATTTCTCTCTTCGTTTAAGAACAGAAGAACTTCAATTGTGTTTCACCATTACATATCTTGAAACATTGAAGTTTCTCCTTTTAAACATCCTTTGAATTCATTCTTGATATTCATACCAAGGCTATAGGTGTTTTCTATTTCATTATTTCTTCAACAGGTTTGATTCTTTAGTTATTGAGATTGTATAAAGTTTGGGACACGGAGAGTGTCGCCATTTTTGTAAGTTTGTGCTTGCGGGAAGCAAGTGATTATAGTGGTTTGAAAATCTCTACGGAGAGTAGAGGACTGGAGTATGATCAAAAAGATCCGAACCAGGATACATCTTTGTGTTTGCGATTCGTTTATTTTCAATTCTTGTCATTTAATTTCTGTTCCATCTTTGCAAATTTTAGTAATGTTTTATTTGCAACAAGCTTTTTATAATACACTATTCAACCCCCTTCTAGTGTATTTGTGTATACAGACGATCCTACATTTGGTATCAGAGCAGGCTTAAGATGGCAGAACAGAACATTACAACAGTTCCACACAACTACTAATATCCAGAAGGCAACTCTCAAGTTCGTCCTCCTCTATTTGATGGTTCCAATTATTCATACTGGAAGGTTAGAATGGAGATTCATCTCCAAAGTATGGATTATACATTATGGAACATCATAGAGACATGATATCAGAAGCCAACAACTCCCTTCTCTGAATGGACTGCCAACGATAAAACTGCCGCAACTAACTCAAAGGCTATGAATTCTCTATTCCGTGACATGGATAAGAATGAGTTTAATCAAGTATCTCAGGCCAAAACTGCTAAAGATATTTGGCATATACTCGAGGTAACTCATGAAGGAACCAGTAAAGTGAAGAAAACTAAGATTTCCGTTTTGGTTCACAAATTTGAGTTGTTCAAGATGAAGGACAAAGAGGCAATTGGAGAAATGAACACCAGGTTTACTAATATTATAAATTCTTTAAATGCTCTTGGAAAAACTTACACTTCACTTGAACAGGTTCGCAAGATTCGTAAAGCTTTAACTGCAGAATGGCGTCCAAAGATCACCGCAATTGAAAAAGCCAACGATCTCTCAACTTTATCTATTAAAAGTCTTGTTGGTAATTAAATGGCTTTTGAAGTTCAATTAGAAGACGAGAAAGAAGAAACACACCAGAAGAAGAAATTACTTGCCTTCAAAGCTTCATCGGATGATGAAGATTCAGAAATGGATGATGTTGTTGTTGCTTTTCTTACAAGAAACTTTAAGAAGTTCTTAAGAAAAGGTAAGTATAATAATTTCAAATCTAAAAATTCTGATTCTTATCTTTGTTTTAATTGTAATATGCCAAGACATTTAAAGAAGGATTGTCTTCTTCTCAAATCAAAGTTCAAAACTTCAAACTACAACAATGATCATTCCAAGAAGAAAAGGAAGTTTGATAGAATGACGAAAGCATTCGCAGCAACATGGGATTCTTCATATGAAGAAGACAACGATGACGAAAATGCTAACATGTGCTTTATGGCACAAAATGATGAAAGCGATGTAAGTACAATTGATAATGAAGAATTACTTGATGCATTTAATGATCTCTTTGTACGTTTCAAAAGACTAAATGCTCAACACAAGTCTTTGAAACAAAGCAATGATGATCTCATTCTTGAACATCAAGAATTAACATCAAAATGCACTTCATTTAATGCAATACATACTGAGAATACATCTTCTCAAATCTTGAATCTTAGCAAAGAGAATGAACTTCTCAAAACTAAGAATCAAGAATTGCATGTACAAATATCCAATATGGATAATAATATTTCATCACTAAAGATGACATACGATGAGATGTCTTCTAATGTTAATAAGTTTAACAAAGGAAAAACTAATCTCGATGATTTGCTACAATTTCAATATCCTGCAAATCATAGGCAAGGATTGGGTTATTCTAATAAGAATATATCCGAACCTCCTAACATATCTTCATTTGGTGGAAAGACAACTTTTGTAAAACCACAAAAGAAGAATCATGCATTCATTTACACGAAGATAGTAAACACTTCTACATCTTCTACACAAAGAAATGTTTCAAACATTTCAATTTCATCTCCTAAGAAACCTAATACAATTAGTATATGGGTTCCTAAGGATATATGTTTAGATAATAGAAAAGCATACATTTCTGATTTTATGCAATCTATTGTACATTCTGTTAATTATTTAAGAAAGCCAAATTCTACTTGGGTTTGGCTTCCTAAGATCTAATCCAAAGGACCCTAAAGAAAAATGGTACCAATATTTCATGTTTTATTTTTCAGGTACCAAGAAAAGAAAGATGGATCTTAGATAGTGGATGTTCAAAACATATGACTGGAAACATCAACCTACTTTCAACCATTCAATATAAAGATGGAGGATCAGTAACCTTTGGTGTCAACAACAAAGGAAGAATCATGGGCATTGGAACAATTGAAAACTCCGATCAACCTATCATTGAGAACGTACTCCAGGTTGATGGTTTGAAGCATAACTTACTTTCCATTAGTCAATTATGTGATAAAGATTTTAAAATCATTTCTGAACAACATGACTGCATTATTTATAATTCTGATATGTCATCTATTTTATTTCGTGGCAAGCGTAAGAATAATATTTATATCTTATGCATGTCAGTTGCCACTCACAATCACAGTTTAATGATTTCATCAGAGCATATACTTTTATGGGATAAACGTTTTGGACACACTAATTTCAAAAACCTTGCACACATTTCAAAATACAAATTAGTTATTGGAATGTCAAATATTTCATTCAAATAGAAACATTTCTGTGATGCTGGTCAACAAGGAAAAATGCACAAATCTTCTTTTAAATCAAAGGACATCATCTCAACAAAGAGATCTTTAGAACTCTTACACTTGGATTTATTTGGTCCTTCAAGAGTAGCCTCTTTGAATAAAAGTATATATGCATTTGTTATTGTTGATGATTATTCACGATACACTTGGGTTTTATTCTTACAAAATAAGAGTGATGCTTTCGAAGAATTTTCCAACTTCTGTAAAAAGATTCAAAAGGTCAAATCCTTAAACATTGTCATTATTCGTAGTGATCATGGGTGAGAATTTGAGAATGAATCTTTTACTAAGTTTTATAATGAAAATGGTATTACTCACAATTTTTCTTTTCCGCGTGCTGCACCACAAAATGGTGTTGTATAAAGGAAAAATAGAACTCTTCAAGAATGTGTCAGAACAATGCTTTGTGATAGTAACTTACCAAAATATTTTTGGGCAGAAGCTGTTGCAACTGCTTGTTATGTCTTGAACAAAGTTCTTATAAGACCATTTTTAAACAAAACTTGTTTTGACTTATTCTTCGATCGTATTTCCCGGTTATCTTATTTTAAATTGTTTGGATGTAAATATTTCATTCTTAACACTAGAGATGCACTTGACAAATTTCATTCTAAATCTGATGAAGGAATTTTTGTTGGATACTCAACACGTAGTAAAGCCTACAGAGTATACAATAAAAGAACTTCAGCAGTTGAAGAATCATTACATGTCACTTTTGATGAGACCCTCTCATCTAATTCTCAAATCATTAATGATGAAGAGAATTTATTACTTGTTATTAAATCTTTTGATAATGTTAAACTTAATGATGATGTTGCTACTAACCCCTCTGTTGAGTCTGTTTCAGATCTTCCAAAGGCATATGCATAAGTTCCAAATCATCCATCAGATTTAAGCATTGGAGACATCACGGATGGATTGAAAACTCGTCGACAGATAGAACAAATGGCATATTGTGCATTTCTATCATCCATTGAACCAAAGAACATCAAAGATGCATGTAAAGACAGTTCATGGATTATTGCTATGTAAGAAGAACTCAATCAATTTCAACGGAATAATGTTTGGAAATTAGTTCACCGACCATCAGATCATTCAATTATTGGTACCAAGTGGGTATTCAAAAATAAATTGGATGAATTTGGTCAGGTAATTAGAAACAAAATACGATTGGTTGCACAAGTTTATAATCAAGAAGAATGTATAGATTATGATGAAAACTATGCACCAGTTGCACGTCTTGAATCTATTAGGATGCAATTATCATTTGCATGTTTTAAAGATTTTAAGTTATTTCAAATGGAGGTCAAAAGTGCTTTTTTAAATGGTTTTCTTAAAGAAGAAGTTTATGTAGAACAACCTCCTGGTTTTATTCATGAAAATTTAGAAAATCATGTTTTCAAATTGAAAAGGGCTTTATATGGTCTCAAACAAGCACCTCGTGCTTGGTATGAAAGACTTAAAAGCTATCTTTTAAATTCAGGTTATTCGATTGGTAAAATAGATTCCACTTTGTTTATTAAAACTATAAAAACTGACATAATCATTATTCAAATATACGTTGATGATATTATTTTGGTTCTACTAATAAATCGTTGTCAAGATTTTTCTAAGATTATGCAGAAAGAATTTGAGATGAGTCACATGGGTGAACTCAACTACTTCCTTGGTCTTCAAATCAAAAAATGAAGAAAGAAATATTCATTCACCAAAGCAAGTATTCTAAAGAACTCATCAAGCGTTTTGGTTTAGAAAGTTCTGCAGAAAACGTACTCCAATGAGTACATCTACTTCCCTCGACAAAGATTTACATGGTAAGAATGTTGATCAACGTCTTTACAGAGGTATGATTGGCTCTTTACTTTATCTAACTGCCAGTAGACTAGACATTATGTTTTCGGTATGTTTATGTGCACGTTTTCATGCAAATCCTAAGTTTTCCCATTTAACTGACGTAAAAGGATTATTAGATATGTTAAGCATACTTCTGATTTTGGTTTATTTTACCCTAAGACAAGCACATTTGATTTATTATCATATAGTGATGCAGATTTTGCTGGTTGCAAATCAGACCGCAAAAGTACCAGTGGTATATGTCACATTTTAGGACATGCTTTAGTCTCTTGGTTTCGCAAAAAGCAAAACTCTGTTTCATTATCTACAAGCGAGACAGAATATATTGCCGCCAGTTTAGCATGTGCTCAAGTTTTATGAATGAAACAAACTAGTTCAGGCTATGGTATTGATTGCTCAACATGCCATATTATGTGTGATAATACTAGTGCTATTAATCTATCTAAAAATCATGTGCATCATTCACGTACAAAACATATTGATGTACGTCATCATTTTCTTGATGATCATGTTCAAAAAGGAGACATTATTCTAAAATTTATATCTACTGAACATCAAATTGCTGATATTTTGACCAAACCTTTGAAGGAGGAATCTTTCATTAAGCTTAGAAGAAATTTGGGCATTATTGGTGAATCTGAATTTGATGTATAAATATGTTCATTTGTTTTGATTTTTGTGAATTTTTCTATAATTTTTCGGCATTATTTATTTTTAACTGACTACAAATTTTGTAGCCGACTAATTTGTAAATCTCTTCTGTCTTCTCCGTTTTGTGACTATCTTTTTGTCTTTTACTTATTTTGACCCATGTGTTCGGATTTTTAACCCATATCACTTCACATACGAATTTGGTAATATTTTTAAAACAAATTTTTATAAAAGACTTACCCACCATCTTTGCACCTGTACATGCTTGAATACGGTTCATTGCCTTGAAAAAATTGGTCAACTCTCATTCCTTCTTTCATGGGATTTGGCATTTCCCTTGCACCCGTCCTTTTCTTCTCTTGAAAATTGAAATGGCATTTTTTGGGAATGAGGATACCAATTAAGACAAATGGCTCTCTCCTATTTGTTTTTCTCCACCAATCGTCCACTTCTTTCTTCAAAGATGAAGTAACTTCTTCTCTTGGAAAGTGGTAAGGCATTCAATTCTTTTTGTCTTGGAATGAGGTATTCAAATTGCCATATGGTTCCTTCTCATTTGCTCACTTCCACCAACCGTCTTACATCCTTAAATTCGGCCTTGATTTTTTTTTCACTCTCCTATTTCCAATGACATTGGGATTAACCTACTATTAACTATTTTGAATGCCAACACCAACTACCGTATTTAATTTTTGTCTACTTTTTAATGTTCTCTTGTTTAATTATTTTTTTGGTTTGTTTAAAACAACGGGTACTTTCGAACCGTCCCTTGCGTCTCTTCGTCCCCAAGTATGTTCGGTTTTTTATTTTGAAATTTATTCAGTTGTCATAACCCATTCAGTTTTAGCAACCTCTTCCACTCCCAACATCATGGCAACCCATCGGTTCTCTTCTCCTTCTATTTATTTCCTTCAAATTCTATTCTTTTTTATCTCCTGTTTACCGTTCTCTTCATATTGTTCTTCATTTCATTCATATCCTCATCATGGCCGAACCCAACCCTTCTTCTCATTTTGGCGATCGTTTCCATTCCTCCGTCGCAAAAGACCATTATCTATCCTTCGAAGCCACTCGTTTTCACCCGGAGCGCTTCCTCGACTACGGGGACTCTAGCAATGATCAATGTCAAGGAGATCTTAGAGGTTGTCGACCTTCACCAGATTTGGTCTCTGGCTAATAAGATCCCCTACTATCCCTCTCTTGTCAAAGAGTTCTATGCCAATCTTGAACCCTCCGTTCATCGCGATCAAAAACACTTCACCACAATGGTCCGTGGCGTCTCCTTCACCGTCTCTGGCAAGACAATTGCCGCCATTATCAACCAGCCACCCGATTTTATTGGCCATCTCTCCTTTCCTATGAACGACCATGCTGTTCTTGCGAAGTTAGCACCGAAGTTTATCCCCCATATGTCAGCCACTAAGCTTCATCCCAAGGCTCGGCTTCTTCACAAAATCATTATCCATAACCTCATGCTCAAGGCTGGATCTCTTAACTATCTGAGTACATCCCTCGAACACTGCCTTTATGCCATTTTGGCCGGCTATCCAATCCATTGGGGACATCTCCTATACTTCACCCTTGCCAAACGCGTTACCACTCATGTTTTATTGTCGTGTTTGATCACCTTGATTCTCTGCGCGTTCGATGTTCCTACGGATGGCGAGTATCTGGTTCATAGTGAGTTCAATATCGATGAGTTTACCATCCATAGGATGGGATTACCGGATCCCGACTCTTCTCCATCCGCATCAGAGGACGATGCCGATGATGATGATGATGCGTCCGCAAAAACTCCCGCTCAGACCCACACGCCTCAGCCGCGGGCTTCGACGACCTTTCCAGGGTGTTCTCGTTCAAAGACAAGCAAGAAACTTCTTGCTTCAACATATGGAGTCTCCCCTTCTGGCGAAACAAATGTTGTCCTTCTTCGTCGCCTCACTGAAACCATCTCCGACGGTTTTGCCGGGATACAAGTGCAAATGAGTTCTTATAATGACACACTAAAGCATCATTCTGAAGTTCTCGATCAAATCCAGACTAATCAGTCACAACTCGTTTCCGCTCTCGAAGCCCAGAACATAATTCCAACTCACCGCACTCGACCCCGTCCATCCTTCACTGGCTCTTCATCTTACCGTCTGTTTGCCCCATGATCACTTTGACTCTTGTGTGACCCTTTGGTTGGTTGGTTCCATGATCACTTTTGCATGTCCTTATTTCCGATTTAGTTGTCTTTGGTTGGTCACATGTTCCATGTTGGCCTCATGTCTGCGTTTTCGGTGTTGTTCGCTTCGGCTCTGTTTTATCGGTTGTTTTGGCTATGATGGTTGTTTAACGGTACTTTGTATGTCAGTCTGCATGAATATGGTTTCATTTTGCTCGTAGCACTTGATGTTCTCCAATCTATGTAATCTTTTGTTTAAAGTTCTGTTATGATATCTATGTAATCGGATGTTTAGTAATGTTAGTCCTGTTTTTAGTTCGTCACTTGTTAGTAATGTTTGTGTGTTGTCGTATCATTTGTTCTGTTTATACTTAAGTCGCTACTATATTCCACTCAGTCTCTTTTACATTCTTTATTTGGTCAGTACTCTCGTCTGTTGGTTATTTTTATGCGAATTGCTCTCCATTTCGTAATTAACCGACTACGAAAAAACGTAGCCAACAATTTTATTTTTCCATTTTTTTTATGAGAAAGGGGAGAATTTAAGGCATATATTCAGGTGGAGTAATAATCACATTAAATCACATTAAATCACATTATATATTTAATTGTTTGTCATCATCAAAAGGATGGAGAATGTTGGAACTTGGTATTTTCCATCTTCTCTTCCATAAGGTTTTGATGTGACAAATCATATATTTTATGTTACTAACTCTATCTATGCAGATGTGCAGACATAACGCTTATTTCATTCACATTATGCATATGATCAGATTATAAGGACTCACTGCAAAAACGGCCTTGCTACTCATATTACGTTTGAATAACGTATCTACGGAATGATGTAATTTTACTTTTTAGATAGTTTCAGAGCCTTGGCTATAACATATCATATATCCCTAAGCTCTAAATTACATCATCTTCCAACCCATTTGATCCTAAGTCAAAATTCTCATTTTCATATCTAGTCGGCTAGGATTTTCGTAGCCTACTAAAAATATTTTCTTTGACTTTTGACCTGAAACTTTCTGACAAGGATCTATCCGTTGACTGATCCACGTCACCACTTTCTTATGTCCGTTTATGACCGTTTTAAAATTAGCCGGCTACGAATTTTCCTAGCATGCTAAATCGTTTTTTTGACCGAATTTTTCCATAACGGTTTCTGACCGTTCTCTAACGTCTCTGACGGTTTCTGAACGTTTTCCAACGTCTCTTTCAGAACCGTTTCTAAAACATATAAATCAATGTTTTGAAAGGCGACAAAGGCTTACGCCTCAAGGCGCGCCTCAGGGCGAGGCTCACCTCCAGCGCCCTGAGGCTTGAGGGAAGAGGCTTTCACTCGTCGAAGGCGCCCAAAGGCTTACGCCTCAGGTCGAAGGCGCCCAAAGGCTTACGCCTCGGGTTGAAGGCGCCCAAAGGCTTACGCCTCGGTTCGTAGGCGCATCAAATACGTTTGGGTTTTCACGCCATCAACATGTGATTTTTTGCAAAAAAATTTTATTTCCCAAGTATAAAAGCTAAGAGAGAGAGAGAGACGACTCGCCGCCGCCTTGATTTGTCGCCCCAGATGAAGATGATGTTAGTAGCCTAGGAAGTTTTGGGGAGGGAGATGGCTTAAATGAAGATTCTGTATTTGATGATGTGTAAGAGTAAATTTAGAGTCTAATTTTGCAACTCAAATACTCTGATCTTTTTTTGGATATTTTATATTTGTCTTTGGAGTGTTATTTTAATACTTTGATACTTTAATGATGGTTTGAAACTTAAATATAAGTTTTTTACATCTATATTTTAGAATTATGTGGTTATAATGTGTTACGCCTCACAACACGCTGAAGGCTTACGCCTTACGCGTTGAGGCTTACGCCTCGCGTCACGGGTCAAAAAAACGCCTCACGTCACGCCTTTGCGTTTTAAAACTTTGATATAAATAGAGGGATACACCCTCTCTTTCTTCACACACTTTCCCTTCAAAATTTCTCTCTTTGGTTGAATTGTTTAAATTCAGTATTCTAGCCATTAGTTGTTTTTTTCTTATTTGTAAGAAGAAATCATTAGGTTTCTCTCTTCGTTTAAGAACGGAAGAACTTGGATTTCAACACTTTTTGGAAAGTTGTTCAAGTTCTTATTTGTAAGAAGAAATCATTAGATTTCTCTCTTCGTTTAAGAACGAAAGAAGTTCAATTGTGTTTCACCATTACATATCTTGAAACATTGAAGTTTCTCCTTTTAAACAATATCCTTTGAATTCATTCTTGATATTCATACCAAGGCTATAGGTGTTTTCTATTTCATTATTTCTTCAACCGGTTTGAATCTCTAGTTTTTGAGATTGTACAAAGTTTGTGACACGGAGAGCAAGTGATTATAGTGGATTGAAAATCTCTACAGGGAGTAGAGGACTGGAGTATGATCAAAAGGATCCGAACCATGATACATCTTTGTGTTTGCGATTCATTTATTTTCAATTTTTGTCATTTATTTTCTGTTCCATCTTTGCAAATTTTAGTAACGTTTTATTTGCAACAAGTTTTTTATAATACACTATTCAACCCCTCTTCTAGTGTATTTGTGTATACAGACGATCCTACAAAAAGAAACATACACAACCCATGTGTTTGAAACAAAAAATATCAAATGGTCATTAGGCTCCCCCTGCAAAATCGCTCGTCATTTTTGTTCCTCCCCCTGAATTTGTGCATCTCCCTTACAATCTTGGGGGCCATCTTCTAATCCCATCAAATACATAAAAATACCTAAAATCATAAGTTATTGGTACTCTTTACTCTTGAGTCCATGGGATTAGTTATAGAGCAAAAATATCAACTCATGGTGAACCAAACATATTTGGGTTTTGACTTCCCATTACAATAAAATATATAATCCATATTGTATTGAACATTGTCCATAAACCCATAAGCGCATTCATCCTTCATTTGGATGGTCCCTCTATTGGGTATCCAAACTGTCAAATTCATTTTTGGTTTTGCGAACCATATTATGATGATGAGAAGCCTCCGCCTTTTGAGTTGTCTTAATATATCCTAAGCCAAATTTGCTACTTGAGGGTATTTGTGAACTAATTAGTTCATCTAGCTTTTCTTTAGCTTAATTGAATCTATCCACATTCTTACACACATCCTCATGTTTAGCCTTAATGGCGGTAAAAGTCTTTTCTAGGTCAAAAAACCCTATCACTTTGGTCTTTATATTCCAAACTAAGCCTCCTATTTTTTTCTTCTAGTTCATTATTCTTGCTAGCCAATTTTATATATTCTTTCTTAATCATTTCTAATTCAAGATTAGAAGAACTAGTACTACAATCTTTATGATTTGTATTGAGAGTTAGATGTTCTCTTAATTTACTCTCATACTCGGCATAAAGCTTGTGATACTCATCACAATCACACTCATCATCACTACTATCACTAGAATTAAAGTGTGAGTAACAAATTATCTCATTGTCCGTTTTGACCATGAAGCACATGTAGCTCTTCTCTTCCTTTTCCTCTTCTTCGAATGAGGACGAATAATCAGAGCTTCCATCTTTATCACTCTTATCCCATGCGGTAAAGGCCTTCCTCTTAGGCTTTTTGACTTTCATTTTGTCCTTTCCTTTTCTTTTTGCTGGTTGGCAATCCCTCTTCAAATGCCCTGACTTATTGCATTCAAAACAAACATGGTCGTTAAATAATCTATGTTTTTGGTTTCGGGACTTGCGTGCCTTAAGGATTTTTCTGAACCCCTTAGAAATAAGAGCTAGTTGTTCTTCGATCTCATCTTCGAACTCCTCAGTCTCTGATGTGGCTTCAAGGGCAATACTCTTTTTCTTCTTGGTTCCTCCTTATCTTTCTTTTGTTATAGCCGGAGCTCGTATGTCGTGAGATTTGTAATCAATTCCTTCAAGGTGAGCTTGGACAAATCGATGTATGTGACCTTCCTTTTCCACTCGGTTGTGAGAGATTGAAGTAGTTTTGTCACATGATCGCTTTGGATATAGCTCTGGTCAAGTGCTACAAGAGTGTTGATGATCTACGAAAATCAGGCATATATGTCCATGATCGATTCTCCTGATTGCATCTCAAAGTCTTGGTACTTACTAACATAGAGAGCAGTTTAGAAGTCTTAATTTTAGAGTTACCTTCATATGTAGCCTCGAGAATTTTCCAAACTTCATGTGTGGGGGTTGCACAAGCTACTCGGTTGATTTCCGTGCTGTTGAGAGCACAAAGAAGTGTGTTCATCGTCTTAAATTTCAACATATCTCTCCTTCTCGGCTTTGGTCCATTCATCCATTGGCGTTGGTGGCTCTACGTATTGGTTCTCCACAAAGCTCCATATGTCAAAAGAAATGGACTTACAATATATGCGAATGTGGTTCTTTCATGTCACGTAGTTGGTTCTGGTGAGCATGGGTGGACAGTTGGTTGAATGACCATCGGTGTACATGTCGTTGTTTGTTGATGTCATCCTGTAACTTGGCTATGATACCACACGTTGGGATCCTATAGATGGCAAGTAGACACTAGAGGGGGTGCTTAGTTTATCAAAATTTCTCTAAGAAATCTATCAATTTTTACAAATGGAGTTACCCAAATTAAACTTAATCAATAAAAAGAGTATGCAACGGAAATGAAATGCAAGAAACATATAATTGAGAAATATTCACAAAAAATGGATAGTCAACGCAAACATGAGATTTACCCTGATTAGGATACCCGAGTCCCACTTGGCTTATCCTACATCCAGCCACCTAAGTCCAACTCGACTAAATCCATTATTTTCACAAAATAGTTACAACACATCTTCCCAAGAGTAATTTACAACATACAATTTCTTCCCAAAAAATAAACAACGCACCACCTCAATACTTTGAGGATTTTCCTTACCAAGTAAAGATTACACCTTTTACCTATAGCCTTACTTTGAAGTTGTGTGTTGTGTAGTGGCTATAATGTAAATCTCCAAAGAATGATTAGGTTGAAAACTTGTGGGAGATCTAAATATTAGGCCAATAGAATATTGAAAACTATTTAAGATTTTTGGCCAAAGAAGGATGAAAGATTTTTGGCCAAATAAGGATGAAGGACTTTTTAGCTCAAGAATGAATTTTTCTCTTCAAAATTTCATAAAAACTTCTTACTAAAACCCAAACCCAATCCATATATATATATATATAGAATCACGCACAATGCAGATTTCGAAAAATACCCCTCCAACGGACAAATCCAACACAATCCCGAAAATCACGATATAGGTCAAATATTTCCGTTGGGCTGATGGTAGTCGTCGACTAATGTTGTTGAAGTAGTCACATATTGACAAGGTAGTCAACTACTCCAACAGCAATAGTCGACTATTGGCTGTATCCAGGAAGTCATTCTACACTCTTGTCCCGACTGTAGTCGACTCATTTGTTTAGGATAGTCGACTCCCAACACTGATACATAAGATACGAGTTATAAAACATTTTAAATCATTTTTTAAAACAATTTTAAGATGTTCATGTGTATGTAAGCTTCTCGTAAGGCATTATCAAGCTGAGACAAAAGAAAAAATACATTATTACAATGAAGACCGTTTGATTCATTCTTGACTCCTCAAGGTTTTTATCTTGCTCCAATATGTCCATGGCCTTGTTTAGCTCATCACTAATCTCTTAAATGCTTCATTTGATTTGTTTTAAGCTCATGCACTCAAAAATGTTAGATGCAATATTTGTTCATCATCAAAATCATACATGGTGAGACTCAATATCTCAACATAGACATACTAAAATAAACCATTAACATATTTCATACCAATAAAATATAATTTAAGTAGAGAATGTATCAAAAAAATCTTTAATAGTAAGAGTAACTTGCTTCATATTTATATCTAATCAATTAGACAGCTATTTACGTGTTATTAGATTAGATGAATGCAAAAAAAAAATTAACATGACTTGCCTTAAAGAATAAAAAATTTCATAGGAAATTAAGATTATAAGAAATGTTAAACATATCAACATAACGAGTGGAGTGCTTAGAAATTAAAACACATATCAAATATTACAATGATTACATAACATTGTAAAATAGAAAATAAAACACATCGAATATTACAATAATTATATGACAATGATTATAATGATTACATAGCATAAAAATAAAATAAACTCCAAATTAAGAAAAAAATTAGCAATATCTGGCATAGCGGCCGATATGACCCAATATCGGATCAAATTTTTAAACCCAATATTGAATATCATATCATATCATTTGATTATCGATGCTGATATATCAATCCTATTGGCTAATATATCGACTGTATCGGTCAATATTTAAAACAATGGTTGGTTTTAAGAGATACTATTCAGACCACTTTGTCGTTATTAATCGTGGTTGTTCTATATTTGTGATTTTGGTTATCTATACTTCTGGCGTTCAGAACGTTCTTCGGATTGAAAGTGATACTGATGATGTTGTGAAGACCAGAAGTATCCCAATGAAGAGTTTGTGGCCGAAGATATGGGCAAACGTAAATAATTTCTGAGGAATCAAGTTGCACATAGTAAACATGTAGTTCTTTCCTGACAAAAGTATGCTCTGGATTTACTATAGTAGATTGAATTACATGGTTGCAAACCCATGAGTACTTATATGGATGCTGATGCTGATTTGTGAGACAAGATTGGATAGTTCTTTAAGGATATTTTCAACCATAAGTGATTAGTTGGTATACTAATCTATTGTACCATTCTAGGCCAGATATTGTCATTGAGATGGGAATGATGAGCCAGTTTATCCATAAATCAAGGGAGTTTCACATGAAGGCATATGTAAGGAACTTGACGTACATCTAAGAATCTCCTAGTATAGATTTGTTGTACAAGATGCATCACTAACTTAAATGAATTGCAACATTTAATTAGATTGTGGCATGAATAAATTACAGCCATGTTGTCATAAGTTTCAACTCAATGTATCAAGCTTCATCTTTCGGATAGACCTAAACTCTTTCATTTTTGGTGAGAAATTTAAACCTTCATCAGTGACTTCAATCAAAAGAGGTAGACGACAGGTTAGCTTCATGCCTAGAGATAGTTTGACTAGTTGAAAGTCAACATTGTAGAATATAGTTACTATTCAACCACAAAGACGAATATATGGCAACCGTGTAGGCATCGATGAAAAAAAACTGTGGTTGAAGAGTTTGGTTGGTAATTTCAGATACAAGCACTGCCACTTGTAACAAGCAAACCGACATTCATTTGACAAACAATTAGATGTATCACGACATGACCAAAAAGCACATCAATGTTTGGTGTCACAAAAGCAACAAGTTGGTGAAGAAGAAAATATCAATTTTGGTGAAAACTGATATTAAGTGGTATACACAAGTATAACTACGAAGTCAATACCTACAGAAACACTCAACAAATCCAAGTACTTCATTTAGATGGTCAATACATATAAGGAGGCATTGGTGCAGGCCATTGGGGGGATGAAGGTTTAACTTCGAAGGAAAGCTTATGTTCACAAGCTATGGTGGACACAGGAGATGATGGATTGAACTCAAGCTTAAGTTAAAAAGGGGTTATCACAACAGCCACAAGAATACAGCTGATGATGAGTGAAAAGGGTTTGAGACTCAGGCCAAAAATAGGTCATGAATAAATCTTTAGTCCTCCTGCCTGCAGAATAGAAGATAAAACTATATGTTGCCAATAAGGAGTCATAGGGTCCACCTACAAGGTAAAAGACAAAAGTTTGACTTAGTCAAATCCTCATGTCTGGCTAGAAGTTTGATGTGAGACAGAATATCGAATTCAAACTCTATTTTCTATCAAGCTGGATTAGAATTCAAGATTGAATTTCACCAAATGCAAGAAAAATGTGAATCCAATTATGATGGTTACTTGGAATACACATAAGAGTCGACAATTTGGGGTTAGACTCAGTTACATGTAAGGAGGGAAATATATCAAAGCAACAAACAACGCATATTTAATAGAAGTTTCTTCAGGAATGAGACCCCCTATGGAAACTTACACAAGAAGAGAGGACTTTATATTCTCCTCTAAAGAGAGCATGCCATCTAGCCAAAGAGAATCTATCAAGAGAGCTAAATTCCAAAAAGAGAATTTTGTACTCTTGTAAGAGTTCTCCAAGAGAAAATATTTTTGCAATAACAAAACTTCTCCCCTATTACCAAGGATATATGCAAATATTTTTAAACCACATAAACTATGTATTTGACATTCTTGTCTGCCGTATTTGTTCGATATCAAAGGCCTCATTACTCTACGTTGGACTTCAGCAAGCCTCCAAGAGCACATGCAATGAAACAATCTGTCTCGTGCATCTTGGACTCCTTAACAGTTTGGACTTTTCCTTTGTCACTGTATTTTGAGCACTCATGCACAGATAGAAGAGAAACCTCCAGAATCACTGTAAGTCATGAAATTTGGTTAATTCTGTGTTGAACCTCATTCATGGGATCTCCAAAAGAGGTTGGATATCCACCTTAGTTGGACTTCTTGGGAGAGCTTTATCCGTCCCCCCCCCAAAAAAAAAAAACGCATGCCATTTCAAGAACCTGTGGATGAGATAATTTTTTTGGGTAAGCGGATCAACTATTTCCTTGTTAAAATTTGCAAATTCCACATTATTCTAATCTGTGTGTGAGGAGAGAAGAGGATGATCGATAAACAAAGGAAAAGGGTAAAGAGAAATGGAGAGATCATATGAAGGAAACTAGGAGAAGAATACGCTAAGGAACAAAATAGGTTGGATTCACGGGATCATCATGGCTGTTGCAAAAAAAAACAGCTTCTGGCAAAACCATTCTTGGATGCAAGGTCAAAAGTCATCCAAAGTTCTAACAGACAAAGCAGCAGTAGTAGCCACTTGCTGCTATGAAAACCAGTCCAGATGCTCAGTGCCTATTTACTTATGTATATGTGTACAGTATGCATGTACGTGAATCATGTGGTTGAAAACAGAAAAGAGGTCATTATATGGACAAGACCTTTTCATTATGTCTTACAAAGTGATTGAAATTCATAATTGATCATCCAATTCAACCCTTCTCAATAATCTTATGATTTCCACATCTTAAAACGCACAAACCAAAGCAAACATTCATCGACCAACTTATCCTCCAAAGGTTGCATACAGATCCCTGTGATTGGTCATATTGAATTAGTCTATGACTCCACCAATTGAGATAATGGTTGGATGATCCTTAAGTGTTAAACGTTGTTTTGAAGATCGCAGAGGGATAAAGATATAAAGAACCTTCTTGCATGCCAATCATACAATAGAACCTTTTCCATGAAACAGCGAGATAGGATTTGCAATGGATTTGGGGGTAAAATTAGGGTTCTATTGATAGATAGTGGAATTGACAAAGATACGGCATCCAATTCAAAGAGGAAGACCAACTCTCCCAACTATTCTAGGGTTTTACACTAATTTTTACCAACTCTCTCCTAATTCAACATAAGAAACTAATTGCAATATCCCTCATATATATAATGAATATATAATGAACTGATTTCATCATAATTATGAAAATTCCCCGGATGCCAAAAATTACATAATTACCATTAGTTCAACCACCCATTGCCTTTGTCATTGTTTTTCCGTCCATTGCCCTAGCTTTTGACGTCACTTCTAATATGTTATGAGCCCATCATTATTCCCCCCAAAGAACTGTCTTGCCCTCAAGGTGGAATTATGAAATCTATGTGACGAGTTATTCC
The DNA here is from genome assembly GCA_030789695.1 of Scilla litardierei. NCBI lineage: Eukaryota > Viridiplantae > Streptophyta > Magnoliopsida > Asparagales > Asparagaceae > Scilla > Scilla litardierei. Next base: position 23,804,336 of record CM061135.1, read on the forward strand.
AAGTGAGGGTGCACGTCCCCTCTTCGCTCTTCCTCCCCAGCTGCTATGACATCGCCTTCGTCATCCTCGACAATCAAAACCTGGTGAGCACGATCCCGACAATGATGTCCCAGGTCGAACTTCTCGTCACATCAAAAACATAATCCACTGGTGCACTTATTCTGGATCTTTGCCTCCGTGAGGCACTTGAACCTGTTGTCAGGTCAGGTTCTTCTTTTGGCTTGTTTTGGCTTGTTTGAATCCTTCCTAACTAGGACTTCTGTAGCTCTATCGTAGCATTAGTGCATGAGGTGACCTGTTTAATGTTCCACTGAGAGCCCGCTCTGTAGTGTTTCAGTTATCCATCATATAGGCCTGCTCCATCGTCTCTACTAGCCCCATCGACCTCAGTAGACAGCTCGGCTCGGATGCTTGCCTTAAGCCCCTTAATAAAGTTTGCTTCCAAAACCGCTTCAGACATACCTCTTTCTTGATCCAAAAACAACTCAAACCGTTCCATATATTCTCGGACCGTTCTCTCTGGCTTGAGTGCAAGGAGCTGCTCATATAGGTCATCGCCATGAGCATCGCAGAAACGGTCCAATATGCAATCCATGAATTCCTTCCATGAGCAAACAGACTACATCTGTTCCCTCCACTGAAACCAAGTCACTATAGACTTGTCGATATCAGCTTCTCTTCTTTTGTCAAATGATTCATTGCAAAATACCTCTCTGCGTGGTAAACACATCCATAAGAATCATCTCTCTTAAAAATCAACATCGTCAGCTTTTGGTTCTTGTTGTTAACGTCAAAGTGCTTGTCTTGCTCTCCAACTAGGATGCCCATAGTGAAATTGCTGATATGCGTTCTGTTGTGTAATTGTGGATCTTCCAAAGTCCTCAAACGGGACACCTCCTGTCACGTTGTCGTCCCCACATCCTTCGTCAAACCAGTCTAGATCTCCACCGCAATCATCAAAGCCCTGGTAATCGTCATGGTTGCCGTCGAAGCTCCCAAGTGTGCAGCCACCCACGAGGCCAATCGTCGTGCCCTGATGGGTCCCCCACCTAACCCCTCGGGACCGTGGGGCCCCTGGCGGCCCGCTCTGGGATCTCGGTGCCCCTGGGGCTCTTCCCAAGGGTCACAAGGCCCTGCTAGTTGCCCCAAGGGATGTCGCCCCTGGGGTTTGCCATTGGGCTCGGGCGCCCCCATCCATCCTCAGCCACTCTCTCCTCTTGATCGGGGGCCATATTTCCAGCCCACATGCTCATGACGTCCTTCGGATGGATCTCATCATCAAAAGAGATGATTTTTCCCTTACCATTGTCGTCGTTTGCCTTTGATCTTTACTGTTAGCTTTGTCTTTATTTAGATCTGTCTTAGAAGTATACACCTCAAGCAGCAGGCGGCTATTCAACTCCGATATTTGTCTCATTATGGTTTCCATCGTCGATTTCATCAAGGTTTCCATCAACGATTTCATCTGGGATGCCATTGATGAAGATCTTTCCTCCAACGCTCGATTTTGTTCCTTGAGAATCTCAACTTCGCTTTCTAATTTTTCCTCCAAAGCTACAACTTTCATCACCGCCATCGGTATCGAATGCTCTGATACTAATTTGATAGGATTTACAATGGATTTGGGGGTAAAATTAGGGTTTTTATTGATAAATAGTGGAATTGACAAAGATACGACATCCTATTCAAGAGGAATACCAACTCTCCCAACTATACTAGGGTTCTACACTAATTATATGCAAAATTTTTCCAAATTCAACATAAGAACTAATTACTCTAGCCCTCCATATATATAATAAACTAATTTTACCATAATTACGAAAATGCTCCCGATGCCCAAAATTACAGAGTTCCCACCAGTCGCCCCTTGCCCTAGCTTTTGCCACCGTCTCTGATATTTTATGAGCCCATCATAGCGTCTACAATGTATGTATAAAAAGTATAGTACTGATTGATGTATTTTCATTGCCATGTTAAGCCAATCATGCTTCATAGCTTGCTTGAAATTGATTTGGACAGTGTTCGAAACAAGTGAATTGCGGAGAGAACAGAATCTTAACCAACTACAACTGAATGGTCATATTAATACAGTAAACGAAGTAACTCAAGGATGTTAATTCGCTTGGACACTGTTCCAACCAACTACCTTGAGGAGAGACACTACCTCAACAAATGACCCAAGAATGGTCATATTGATATATTAAATGCATTTGCCTCAAATATGTAAGCCCAAGCAAAACCTTCACAAATATAACTTCAAGTATAACTTGAATACATGATGAATCAAATTCAGCTATATAATTCTATTGGAGAAACATTTGTGAACTCTGCATGTTAACAGTAAGACTTAAGAACCTCCTCATATTGAAAGACGCATCTAGTACTGATACCATAAACAAGCTTAGGCTGAAGCAGAATAGAATGACAACATAAAGCAACTCAAGGCAAACTCATTTTTATATCATTGAAATGGATATAGCTCCCATGTTAGGTCACGAAGCATGTTATAATACTGTGCAACCTTTCTTTGAAACTCAAGTTTTTCGTATCTCTCCATACCATAACCTCCCCTTTCAGCAGATTTCTGCACAAGAACAATTGCAAAAGCTTTGAGACCATGAATATACAAACATCATGTAACAAAGCAGTGAAATGCTTTAAAACATGATCGTGGCACAGTTTGTATTTCTTATCTTTGAAAATTGAGCCGGCCCAATTAGGTCGATGCCTCTTTTCTCCTATCAAAATCAGTGTTACATGGACAAAGAACACTGGTCAAGTGTTGACTAAGTACGGAAGAGGAAAATTGTGTTGGGGATTTAGGGGGAGAAAATCGGGGATCTGATAAATTTTCGGATCTCGCACCATGAAATTCTAACGATCACTGACTCGCACAGCTCATGTGGAGATTTTTCGGACCTTACACACAGGCAAACAAACACATTATCACACTCCAATACAATAGATTTAATTTTTTTTTAAACACAGCTTACACCAAATTTATCAAATTCTATTAACTCCTTGCAAATAAAATAAGTTTGTGACCTTTGTATAGTTTTACAACTTGTCTTTCAACAACAATATCTGATGTGGGACTAAAATTCTAAGATAGTTAAAAGACTCAAAATAACCAACTCGAACTCCATCTCAAATAAAATATAAAAATGGCTCTATCTTCAAACTAGATACTCTCATAATTCTTCCTGACTTGAGAACTTCACTCCATTGTGAATGACGATAGGAATAACATAATCAGGTAGAATAATACAATCAGCTCTATGGTGGCACATGTGAAGGGTGAAAATCAAATGCTACTGATGAATATCTAGCATCAAGCTCTTGTAAAATATTTGACTCAATCGCATAAGGATCAACATTCGATAGAACTCATCAAGAACTAGTATAACGCATACAAAGCCTCCTTATTGGTTCTAGAAAGAACTTCCCAGGATAAACTCTAATCATCTCGTCATCTATAATTATAATTTCGTATAAATTTTTATTTGATTCTACAACAAACTTATAAGTATGAGGAGGTTTGTCCCATGTGATATTTTTGTCCCATGTGGCAATGTCACATTGCCAATGGACGCCACATGGGACATCCATCTCGCCCACAACCCAAATAATCACCCTCCAAGCTCACTTATTTACATGGTTGTCATTCCCTTCTCATCCCAAAAAAATCACCACCCAAGCTCGCTTATTTACATGTTTGCCCTAGGGGACTTTTTCCCCTATAACTCACAAGGTTTTTGCATTTATCCTTTTCCCCCGACGATACCGACACATGCATACACACTTCTCACTCCTCTTCGTTTGCGCGAATGCACTGCATCCTATGGGTGTTTTTTCGCCCCGTGCACGGTGTGCACGGGTTATGTCTAGTTATTATTAATTGTAAGGATTTGATAAGTTTTGATATGCAAAGCACTCAAATTTTATGTAAAATGCTCATAGAATGCATTGAGGATAAGACCAAAACATAATTCTAATGAATTCAGACCTAGTGACTTACTACAGATCGTCCTATTCTTTTGATTGTCAACTATGCTCGAAGGAATACAAGGATTCAACGTAACTTCCTTTCCTCTAAATATAAATCAAGAAGAATTTTGTTTTGTGGGTAAAATTTCATATGTAAAACTGAATTTGAATCATGGGTAGAATATACAAAGTGCAAAGCATGAATAGCAAAGTCAAGCAAAAATGAATTTTGGTATGTCAGAATAAACTATCATATGAGAATTCGGTGAGATACCTCTGGTGGCACTTCAAGGAATAAAACAAGATCTGGAGCTATCAACCCAACCTCTGGAGCCTGCAAGTGGTAGCAGGGTTTTTTCATTATAACAGGAATTAAGGCTGGCATACAAGTTTGAAGTTGAATCAAATCACCTTACACCATTCAATGTCAAGTCCTTTAGCAGATGAGAAAGCCACACCAGAAAAGGAATAACAGTCAACAACAAGTGAAGTTCCGCTCCGTAGTTTGCTTTCCATCTGAAATCTATAAATATAGTAAAAGACAGACTAAGTCTTGCTCTCTATACATTTCTACAGTATGGATTTGATGATCAAATGCAAAGGGCATATAGATATATGTTTTTTTTTTGCAATTTGATTGTACAGATGTCCAAATCTGCAGCTTCATCTTAGTCATAACAATAATCAACAAGGCATGGACTAAGAATTGATTGAGCGAGAAGAGAGGGCTAAACTCAAAGCAAAGAAGATACAGCATATAGACTATATATAAAATTATATATGTAACTAGGGTATAGGTGAATATTAAACCATAGGAACCCACAAAACATAATCAATATGATAAACAACCAAGTATCATAAACCAAATCTGCTTCTAAGCCCAGTAATAGCATATATTAGGATTAAAGACATTAATTAGAAACTAAATGACGATCATCCAGAATGATATCACACAAAATTCAGCTGAACTGGTCTGACATCAATTAAAAATGACAACAGAAAATTGATATTAGCAACATCCAAGAATCTAGGGGATATTTCAAATCAAAATCTGTATATTCAGATGACAGCTACCTGCTGAACAACAGATATTTAAGGCATTCTTTCAACTTAATTGACCATTTAAATTTTTCACTAAACGTTTCCCCCAAAAAAGAGCAATGTTCCATAATGGGAACTGCAGAAAAAACAACAGATTCGGAATCAATGCTACATGCATTTGTATGTACATTAATATGAATACATATATGCGTTTTGGGCCTCGTTTGGCTACATGGTTTTGTTTCGGAAACTGAAATTTATTGGAGTCTGGGGCCTAATCTCAAGTTTCAGAAACCAAGCCGTGGCTGGACCAAAATAGCATTTCTGAACCCGAACTTTGGTAACCCCCCAAACCTTATGAAACTGGGGTTCAGAAAAATGTAATCTGATTGGATTAAGCTGTGAGAAACTGAGATTTTTACAAAGTCAGACCTTGGTTACATTTTAACTTAAACGAACCCCATTTTCAAAAACTGTGTTGCCAAACTAGGCCTATATGTTGAGTACAGATAACTCCAGATGCTATTTACCAAAAAATCAATTCAAGTCATTTTTCTATATAAGAGTATATCTTTGATTTCGTGCAAACATTTGAACCATTATCATTTTATAATACCATTTTTATATTTCTTTAATGCGGTTGTCTCAAGCTAAATTTGAGAGCATCAAAATAACTGAAGAATTATCCAAAGTGGGAACCACAAAACTCAGGATTCCTTGCTTGCAGCCGGTGTTGCTGACCATGACATTAAACATATTTCGCTTGAAATATGAAATACCTCCGACTGATGCCTATTAATGACAATTTGAAGACAACACCCTGAAGATGTAAGAGGTGACCAGAGTATTTGGAACAAAGAATCAAACTTTACAAGAACACAGCAAGAACTCAAATAAAATTTGTGCAAAAGGATCAAAATAGAAGCAAACAATGAAAATACTAATGGAATCAATGATAAAACCAAACCTTTTCTCCCACCGATGCGTGCTAAAGAGCAAATGAATAGCTCTGTCATCCAGCTGCGCCTCATTCGCAAGATACGCCGATATCATTTGTCCAACACAAGTGCTCCTATCAGGAAATCGCCATGCTTCAACAGACAATCCGTTGCCTTTCAAGTGTGAGACCAGCCTCGTAGATTGTGAGGTCTTCCCACTACGATCGAGCCCTTCAAATACAATAAGAGCACCTCTTGATGAACTGTTGAGATCGCCATTTTCCATGCTTAGAGAATGCCCCGATGATGAGATGTTGATGGAGGAAGAAGAGAACTTCAGAAAACGTGAAGTCCCAATTGCTCTCAAATTTCTACAGAAGAGAAGTAAATTGCAAGCGTTATTACATGAGAAAAGGTTAAGACCCAAATGAACCTTAAAAGATGAGTATATTTTGTGATGGCGGAAGGGATACTCAAAAGACGACGTATATGCTGCCTTCACAATCAGATAGGGAGGATTTAAGGAGGTGAGAAACTAAATAGACATGATCCAAGTCCAACACAAACTCAATATGGTATTCTGTGAGTTTAATTCCAGTGTTTGTACATACTAGGCAGTTGCACGCGTGGAAAAACCTCACAACCACCAACTAAAAAAGATTGTTCGACGAGTCCAAATTTTCCTAGTCTAATATCTTCGCATACCACCTCAACACCCATTCTGAACAACAAGTGTAGAGAAGCTATCAAGATTCATATTATATCATATGCCCAAGAACAGAGCAATGCCAGACAACAATTTTAGACAACAATGCTAGACAAAAAGCCATCAAAATCCACTAATACTAGGAACAGAACAACTAGGACAAATACATTTAATAGAAATCATCACGGAATATCAAATAAACAAAACAAATAGTGAAACATTTTAAATAAAGGGGTAATGACTCAAAACACCCCTAACATTTTCTTAAAAACCACTAAACATTTTTTTTGCATCACTTAACACCTCTGAGCCCTCAATTTATATTAAATAACCAAATCCCCCCCCCCCTCCCTCTCATTGTTGTTGTTTCTTTCTTTATTCCCTCCCTCTCATTGTTGTTGTTTCTTTCTTTATTTTATAGATGTTGAATGTTCTTAATGTCTATTGTTTCTTCTTTTTTGAGTTTGAAGAAGGAGAATGAATCTCCCTTCTCTTCCATTTTCCTCTGTGTTGATGTAATGCTTTCTTTCTTTTTTTGACCTTAGAGGAGAACGAGGAGCTGGTGAAGAGAAGAGAAAAGCAGTAATAACAACAATGAAAAGAAAGAATAATAATAACAACAACAACAACAATAACAACAGTAGCAATAGAGGAAGAAGAAAGTCGGAGAAACAAGAAAGCAAAGAATAAGAAAGCAACAGCTACAACAAGAAAAGAGAAGCAACAGCAACCGGTACCAGACAAGAAGAGAAATGAAAAGAATAAGATCAAGAAGTTCAAAGAAGAAGAAGCAATAGTAATGGTGGTAAGGATAAGAAAGAGGAGTAGTAGTAAATGGTATTTTGACCATTTAAAGAAAATATTGACCGGTTAGGGGTACTAAGTGATAAAAGTAGTAATGTTAAGGGTATTAGGTAATGCATAAATATTATGATACTTAAATGATTTTTGAGAAAACATTAATGGTGTTTTGAGTCATTAACCCTTAATTAAATATATATTGATATTAATGCAAAGCATAACACATACTCTTATTTACCTTTTTCTTCTCCCTTAATTATGGAAAAGAAACATCAACTAAAGTAAGAATGTCGTGTGGAATATAGCATATACAAAACATGTTTAAAACATATGGCAAACATTGCCTAACAAAACATGATCCCCACTCCCCAACACATAAGCTATTGCGGGATTTGGATGATCCTTTCTCTTCACGCCAGGCTCTGGACTCCTGGATGGCACTCTTGGCAAGTTTAGCAACTTGATATAAACCAATTTTTATTGCAACTATAATTTCTTATTAAGTTTGCAAGCAATTAACAATCAAACAAAGGGTCGATGAGCTGAAGGTAATGGGATCAATTATTCAAACTTAAAAAATAATTTTCAAATTTAGTCCATTGAAACAACAGGAACACATCTGAGAAACATCACTCAAGAAAGAGGGGGAAAACATGCACAACAAATGCTTGGGTGCAGACGCAATAGATACAACTGCTCCTTAAACTTGGCAAGCAATTATGTTGTCACCTTTTATTTGAGCATATATTGGTAAGCCTTGCAAAATGTCAGTGTAATATTGCATGTTAACATTATATATGCGACATAGGACGTAGAGACAACAACAGTTAATGCAAACTACATAAATGATACAAACAATTGTGTAACAATAAGAATTTGAGTAAATAAGGCCGTTCATGTGCACAAGGGATGTACGATGAACATTAGTTATTTCACATCTAAAAATTAGATTAACTAAAGAAAACTTCAGGTAGGATGCATTATATCTCAAGTAATAAAAACTACAATAACATAAATGACACACTATAAAAGAATTCATATATGGATGACATTGCAATGAACAAATGATAAATTAAGATGCAGGGGGCAAAAGGATAAAAAAAGAGTAAGCATTAAATTGTCTAAAAATCATGTTATTTGGAAAAAAAGAGCTTATGCGATGGTAAATTAAGATGCACATGAATGAATAATAGAAACAGAAGCTTTACCAAGAAATTGATTAATTTCAGCTACTTTAGTAATATGTCAAGAAATGAATTGCCAATAAAGCAACTGTACCAAATAACAAATATAGTGCTACCTTCACGCCCTAATGTATTTCAGATCATTGCTCAGCTCATCTTTATGAAATGAGTTAAATGAGCTAATTTTTAGAGAAAGGTAATTATTGACAACCGCTTGCGTACAAGAAATTTAAATCAATCCTAAAGATAATGTTATGAAAACATAAAAATATTTAAAAACATAAAAAATTCTGTGTCCCGGTTATCTAAGACAATAAAACCTTTTCCTGCTGGAGTATACGAAGAGGACAAGACATTAAAGCCTCAAAAAAGAAGAATTTTCTTCATGACTAGTACACAAACAAGATCTGGCCCAACTAAAACGATACGAGTTATATAGAACAACTTTAACAAATATATACACATTCTACAACTAGTGTATATAAAGCTAAATCATGGATAGACACATTATCGGCGTTGTCATCCCTTATTCATTACCAGAAACTTCCACAGAACATCCCATGAAACATGATCAGATCAGATTGTCCACAATACTCACCCCTAAACTCCCAAAATAAATCCCATTCCAGAACCCCTACAGATTACATTATGCATAGAATAAATCGAAAATTATCGACGACCACCAGCAGAGGAATTTGAGGAAAAATATGATTCATATGCAAGAGAATTTGAGAGGAAAATGAATTTATATCTAACATCAAAGAGTCATAAGTCCTAACCAAGACACCAAAATGAGAATATGAAGCATATCATTCGTAATTGCACTTGATATCATCGAAAGTCGGAGAGGAAAATGTTAGGAACCAACAAAGATACGAATTTTAATAGATAAAACAATGGAAATAACAAGATATTTGAGCACAAAAGAGGTGTGCTCTCCTCCCAAGACGCCGGAGAGGACGTCCGCACTCGTTTAATCTAAGATCTAAACCTAAGGACGCTCAATAGAAAATATCAAATATCAAGCATAAAAATTACAAGTGACGGCTAGCCCCTATAAATAAAAGAAACTAGGGTTCCTAGGTCAAAGGGGCTCGCGCGCATAAGCAAAGGAGGGGGGCCGACGGCTACTAATGGGCCCGGCCCATGTGTAGACCCGCACGGGTCTATCAATACTCCCTCCAAAGAGCCACCTTGTCCTCAAGGTGGTGCCTGTAAGTCCCGGCGGTACTAGGCCGAGTGAGAGTCGTCCTCCCCTCTGATTCCTTCGTCCTCCACGTCATCATCCTCGTCTGCTTCCGCTATCAACACTTGCAGCTTCCGATCCACACAGCGGTGTCCCGGAGTGAAACGCTCGTCGCATCGGAAACAGAGCCCCTTTTGCCTCTTCTCCCTCATTTCCACATCGATCATCCGTCGGAATTGGCCCCCACCCGGTGGTGGGTTGTTTTGCTTCCCTGTCTTCTCCAGCCCTGCCTGGACTGCCTCAGTCGTGACCCCGGCTCCGCCTGCTCCAGTCGCGATGCCCCGCTGTAACTGCCCACTGTAGCTGCTCTCGCCTCTTCGATCCTCAGTTCGGGAGTCCTCCACCATCTGTGCCATCTCGATGACCTCTGAAAGCCCCCGAAGCTTGTACGGCCTCACCGCAGCTCGAAGACTAGGTTGCAGTCCCTTCAAGAAGGTGCCCTCTAGTGACTCGTCCGACACCCCGTGAACTCGCCCTGCCAGTGTCTCAAATCTCTCAATGTACTCTCGCACCGGTCCCTCCTGCCTGAGAGCAAATAGCTGCTCGTGTAGGTTCCCCAAACGGGGGTCTCTAAACTTCTACAGCACCAAGTCTTTCAGCTCCTCCCAGCTCCAAATCTGCTGCATCCTCTCCTTCCACTGGAACCACCCCAAAGCTCTCCCCCCCATGCAAATGGCTGCTGCCTCCAGCTTCTGTGCATCGGTCATGTGGTGTGCCGCGAAATATCTCTCCGCTGTAAACAACCAGGCATGTGGATCCTTCCCAGAAAATACCGGCATCTTCAGCTTCCGGACTCAGCAATCTCCTCCAAAGTGCCCCTGCTCGGGCCTCCCCTCCGCTCGGTGATGTGGACGGTAGTGATGTCTCCTCTCGTCCGGAGTCTCGTACTGCCTAAGGGGGCCTCCTCCGCGACCCACGTAGTCTCCACGGTAATCCCCTCGCCGGCCCTCGAAATCGTCCCAACCCACGTCATCGTCGAACTCCGCCTCGTAGCCACCCCTACCGTCAGAATAATAATCACTCCCGCGTCCGTCACCGTATAATGGGTCCTCCGCTGTTGGTCGACGTCCCAAAGGGTCGAAAAATCCTCCCGAAATCTGTCTGCGACCCTCCACATCTGATGTCCGCTACCCGGGGCTCAAAAAACCATCCTGGAGGCTGGCCGTGCGCGTCTCCCCCCTGGCGGCTACCGGGGGCTCCCGCCCCTATGCGCCACAGGCGGGGCCTGCCGACCCTCTAGCAGGGCCGGCGGGCCCTGCCGGACCCCCGGCAGGGCCGGCGGACCTGTGCGGGGGCCGGCAGGGCCTGGCCGGCCTTGCCGGGCCCCGCGCTGGGCGGAGTGCCTCCCCCGCCCCCGTCGCGTAGCGGCCGCCCCCCGAAATGGTTTTGGGGGGCCGGCCGCCCCTCGCCTTCATGTGCTGTCCGAAAAAGGCGGCTAGGGCCACCGTCCCCCCTTTGATACTCCACCACGTTGTGCCGCACCTCGCGATAATCCACCTTTCATGGCTCCTCTTTCTCGTCATCGGCAAGTTCCTCCACCAAAAAGTCGCTTCCCGGTTCAAAGTTCTCATCTTTCTCCTTCCCCTTGCCCAAAGGTGACGCCTTTTCTGTTGATTTAGGGTTCTCATCCCCTTTGTTGTTCGCCGCCAATTGATTTAGGGTTCCCATCAATTGCGCGAATTGTTCGTCGTGCTTTACTTGATTCGCCGCTAATTGATTGATGGAAGCCGTCAACTTTGCCATGGATTCATCGTTTGCCGCCAACGATTTCTTGATCTCGTCGATTTCGCTCGTGAACTTTGCCTCCAAAGCTTCAATTTTGTCGTGCGATCTTGTCGTGGCCGCCATGGATCGTCACGTGCTCTGATACCAAAATGTTAGGAACCAACAAAGATATGAATTTTAATAGATAAAACAATGGAAATAATAAGATATTTGAGCACAAAAGAGGTGTGCTCTCCTCCCAAGACGCCGGAGAGGACATCTGCACTCGTTTAATCTAAGATCTAAACCTAAGGACACTCAATAGAAAATATCAAATATCAAGCATAAAAATTACAAATGACGGCTAGCCCCTATAAATAAAAGAAACCGGGGTTCCTAGGGCAAAGGGGCTCGCGCGCATAAGCAAAGGAAGGGGGCCGGCGGCTACTAATGGGCCCGGCCCATATGTAGACCCGCACGGGTCTATCAGAAAACTGCATAATTTAGGGGATTTTCAAATTTCGGCTATCAGAGAAGAAGAGGAAGAACCAGCGAGCATCGGTATAACCAGAATTATTTTTTGAACTGTGTAAAAATAAAGATGATGCAAAGAATAAATTTTAAAAATACCAAAGCAAAGAAATTAAACAATAAGAATACTTTGATTGTATATTGATAATATATAAATGAGATGTTGATGCCAAATTGTACTAGTATTCTCTATAGTTAAGACTCTTTTTGTTGTTCTCTACAAAATTGATTGAAATGTACAAAATTGATAAGAGATAGCTCTCTTTTTGAACTAACTGAAATTGAAAAAAGTCTGTTCCCTTTGCTTCTGTTTGATTGAAATTGAAAGAATGTTGTTCCCTTTGCTCCTGTTTGAGGGCAGATAGCGGGGAGTTCCACTTAATATTTTTGTTATTGCTGCTAATGATGATGATTGTTGCTTGATTTGTTTTCACAATGAGATTGTGGAGATAGCTGGTAGGTATCTTTGGTGATTTAAAATAAAATGATTTTCTTTCTTATTTTCTCTTTTAAAATTTATTGGTGGGTGCTTGAAAAGTTACCCTTCCCCCAAAATGATGATAATCTCCCAGCATCTGTCCAAGGAATCGACAAATCTCATCCCTAGTTTTTATCATTTTGTTATTTATTTATTTCATTCAATTTAGACACAAGAGATCAGTTGGAATCATGTGTTGTTTGTCCTTATAATAATTTCTTGTAATGAAGATGATGGAAATGAAATTATGGGGTGTGTGGTTGAGTAATGGCCGGTCAAATTTTGTTCCATTGCCATGGGTAGCTACCACGGACAAAACGTATATATTTATGCATGCCAACGGGCAAGCATTCAGGTTTGGGTCGGATGTTGCTAAATATCCACAAGAGAGAAGTTAGTGGTTACTTGCACTTTGAGTTGGGTTGCATTCAAGTGTGGCCAAGACAATTTGCGTTATGATCTCTATTAAATGTGATTTATGATAGCAATTCTTATAAAACCTACGAACCAAGAAATTTGGGGGAACTTAATTTTGGAAAAACTAAAATTTTAAATTTTAGGGAAACTAAATCTAAAAAAACTAAATTTTAGGAAGAACTAAATTCTCAAGAAAACTAAATTTTAATTTAATATTTTGGGTAGAACTAATTTTGGAGTGAACTACATTTTAGGAGAACTAAAATTTAAAGTTTAGGAGAACTAAATCTGAAAGGAACTAAATTTTAGAGAAAACTAAAATTTTTGAGGTAACGAAATTCTTTGGTGGAACAAAATTTTAATTTGAATGTGGTTAAAAAATTGTTGGATGATATTTTGAAGGTGCCTGCATGAATTAGATTTTGCATCGGTTGAAATTTTTCTGGATAATATTTTGAATGCCCCGTAACATATGGTCACGGGTTATGGCTAGTACTATTGGAAAATAAGGATTATTGATTTAATAAATAATATCATTAAAATTGAATCAATTAGATTCTAGTAACCTAACCAACCTTAGTTTCCATTCAAAAGGCATGGGAGATGAATTTCCTTTAGGCAAATGATCAAGTACCTCGTATGCTTGCTACATTGAGCTTTATTTGGACTAAGTCAAGTATCTCTCAACCCGTTACTCTTCCATTAACTCTAGATGCTGCCTAAAATTTCGCATCTCTCAAGATATAATATATATTGTTCTTCAAAATTTAGTGTTGCCATCACTTTCAATGCTAAGTCCGTAGTATATTATAAATAAGATTCTGAGAAATGCAGAGAAATTTGGATAGCAAAAAAGAACTTTCAAAAAAAAATTTTAATTTTCTATACATCAGACTACGACTTGATTGAGCATATTCTTCTGTATTGTTATCAGACAACGTAACGAAATTTTTACCATACTATCAGCATTAATACTTAAGGTCTCTTAATCTTTTTTTAAATGGATGAACTGAAATAAAATCTAAAAGGCATGAAATTATGAAGTAATTACATATGTTGTCCCCAATTATAAAATGTCTAGTCATAACCCAGTGACCATAGGTCACAGTGCATTCAAAGAATTCCATCGAAAAAGTTCAACATATTCGAAATCTTCCCAAAAAGTTTGCAGCCTATTCAAAATTCCCCAAAAAATTTGTAGCCACCTTCAAAATATTTCCCCCAACAACCAATTTTAACCACACTCAAACTAAAATTTAGTTCTCTAGAGAATTTGGTTCCCCCAAAGTTTAGTTCCCTCCTGATTTAGTTCTCCCCAAATTTTTAAATCAAAATTTAGTTCTACAAAAATTTTAGCTCTACCAAAATTTTGTTCCCTCCAAAATTTAAAATTTTACTCCAATTTTATTTCCCTACAAAATTTAAAATTTTAGTCCTCAAGGTTTTCCACCAAAATTTTTACAAACACTCAACCTATTCATTGATTCCTCAAGATTCAAGCTCAACTGTCTTTCTAGTGCCTTTTGTCCTATTCAGCAACCTATTCATAAATATTCCTCGATCTTATAATAGATGCAGACGGTTATCACCAGTTGAGAAGGTGAATGCTGCAGAATTAATCAAATAAAAACATAATTGTATAAATTTCCACATATGAAAGTAAAACTAATACTGTAAATTCTAAATGTTAATGTAAAATTGATATATAGAGACAGTGCCAGAATTGAGAGTGATTGAGAGAGATAGAGATAGATAGATAGATAGATATATAGATAGAGATAGAGAGTATACCTGGGAAAAGAGAGTACAAGGAGCACTGATGGGGCAGAGAGTGCGGCCGTCGGAGAAATGGGTAGCGCGGGTATGGAGCGAGGGGTCGGTCGTGGCGGCCGGCGGGTGTTTACAGCAGGCGAGGTCGCAAACGAGCAGACGGAGAGTGTGACCTTAACTCAGCGACGGAAGCGCTGGGGGAAGCCGAATGTCGAACGGCCGCATGCGGCGGGAATTCTGTCGCGGAAAGGAGTGTTGAGAGGGGCAGTAGGCAGATCGAGGGTTTGGGATTTTTGTCTTTTCTTTTTTTGGTTTCTGTTTTCTGGGCGGCGGAGCGGGGACCGGCGGCTGCCACACCGCTAAGGGCATGTTCTGTTCTGTGAGAATGGAGTTTTGAGAATTCTGTGAGAATGGAGTTTTGAGAAAGGTGTGAATAGACTGTTGTTATTCGTATCACATAAATTATGAATATTCACCCGTCTATATTTTAATATGATTTGGAAAGCCGAACGTCTATAATACAATACATGTGTAAATCCGAACACAATACATATTTTATTATATTGTTCAGTTTTTCAATTCCGAACGGAAGAATAAAAGTATTAGAGCCGTTCGGATCTCCAAATCCGAACATCTGAAGTTAAAAATATAGGTGTGGTGAATCAAGTAGTATGGTGTATTCATACATTCCTGTGGTGCGAATAACAAGACTCTTGTGAATATTGTTGGGGAAGTTGTGTAATTGTTTTGGGAAGTGGAGTTAGAAAGTGGAGTTGAGAAAGTTTTGTGGGTCCCACACAACTTTATTGTGTTTTTTGTTTAGAATTGTGTTTAAAAAGTTGGATGAAGAAAGTGTTGAGTTAGAAGGGGTGAACATATGGGAACTATGACCCTATTGCAGTTCTTGTGTAATTGATATTCAACACAGCCACGAAAACAGCCCAACATCAAACTGCTGATATATAATATGATATCATACTCGAAAAAATCTCAAGGCAAGCTATAACCCAATGCAAGCATCAGATTGCCCAACTCCAACTCAATTCCATCAAAATACATTACCCAACCTTCAACACAACCACCAAAACATCCCAACACCCACTGATGATACAGCAAAGATACCATGCTGGAAAAAATCCCAAGACAAGCTAATACAAAATGCAAGTATCAGATTGCCCAACTCCATCTCAATTCCAGCAAACAACAAAACCCAACATTCAACAAAGCCAACAAAAAATCCCAACATCCCTCTGCTGATACAGAATACGATACCATACTGGAAAAAATCTCAATGCAAGCATCACATTGCCCAACTCCAAATCAATTCCAGCAAAAAACAAAACTCAACATTCAACAAAGCAAACAAAAAATCTCAACATCCCATTGCTGATGCAGAATATTATACGATGCTGGAAAAAATCTCAATGCAAGCTATAACCCAATGCATGCATCATATTGCCCAAATCCAACTCAATTCCATCAAAAAAAACACAACACAACATCACTCAAATGCACCAAAAAATACAACATCATACTCCTGCTTCATAATATGATACCATACTGGAAAAAATCCCAATGCAAGCATCACATTGCCCAACTCCAAATCAATTCCAGCAAAAAACAAAACCCAACATTCAACAAAGCCAACAAAAAATCCCAACATCCCACTGCTGATACAGAATATGATACCATCCTGAAAAAAATCATAAGGCAAACTAAAACCCAATGCAAGCATCAGATTGCCCAAATCCAACTCAATTTCATCAAAAAACAAAACCCAACATTCAACAAATGCCCCCAAAAAATCCCAATATCACACTGCTGATACAAAATATGATATTGTTGAGTCATTGGGCCAGCATTCAAGATAACTCGGTCGGCAAATGATTATGGTCCACAAGGCCCACCTCAGAAGCCCGATACCAACTCAGTCAAAGCCCAATGGTCAGTCGACCATTGAGTCCACTTCACTCGAACGTGGGATTAAAAGCGGGCTTGTGAATCTCGGTGACGTGCACAACATTTATTCCTATTAATGGGGAAAGATCGTGGCCCCATTATGGGTGGTCGTTATCACTCTAACGTCTCCAAAGGAGCCCTGAACGTCTATAAATAGAGGAAAGGGCCCCATTTCCAAGGTACAAGGTCTAGAACTTAACTTTCTCAGCTTATACTCCTTATGAATTCGAGCTTGCGCTGCCAGTCTTGAGACGAACCTCCGTGTGTCGATCTCAGCTGCACCAATCTACCTCTCTCCCTTAAGTTCCATACTAACTTAAGCATATGAGGGATTTGGGTCGAAACCCAGATCCGACACCCCTAACAAGTCCATGTGGTGCAGATCGGCGGTCATCATCCAACATTGAAGGTCGACATCGAGCTTTCCAGCCTCGAACGATCGGTGCAACTACCGCTCGAAGGTCGATCGAACGTCGCATCATCTACAACTACCATCACTGGACCTTGATTCTTCCAACTGAGGGTCCCACTCTAACTGCTAACGAGGCTCTGACTCAGCATCTCGAGTCTATGTCAGCTTGACAACTATCTCAGTCAATTTTGGCCTTAACAGTTTGGCACCATCTATAGGAAACGTTAACCAGCTTGACATCCCAAAGCAATCCAGAAGCTATGACAGCTGGACCCAGCAATGCCGGACCGATCAAAGATCTGAAGGAGCGGACGAGAGTGAACAACGTCCTGGAGGAGGACGTCGTGGATTCCACAATACCCCCACCACGACCATCAGAATCACCAAAGGAGCCTGGGGTGACCCGAAGGGAGTTCACCCAGTTCATCGAGCAGGTCGATAGGAGCCTAGGCGCATTGGTGACTTTAATACGCCAAAACATGGGGGCCATGCGGGGGTCAATAATTGAGCTTTCATTTTCCAGAGAGAACCCATCCCCTCAAATTACCAGGCGGCAACTCGCAGCATCATAGATCAGGTTATATAAGGGGCTCCCCCAGGTTATAACCCTCTGAATCCTACAGGTGGATTCGTAAGGAGAGAGAAGATCCCAAATCGATGTTCGGGAGCCAACTACGTGCAACCCGGAGCAGGAGGATTCCTACCAGTCCAATCTGCGATTCGGAAGACCCCTCTGAAGGAGAATATCATCTCCGCTCCTCCTCTCCCCAAGTTCAAGCTCACTGCTCTACCAGCTTATGATGGCAGAGGCGACCCATGGTCACACATTCATAAGTATCTGAATGTCATGCTGCTCCACGGGGTCGGCAAACCGCACCTCTGTAGAGCCTTCCATGCCACCTTGTTCAAGAGGGCAGAAAGCTGGTAAGAAGGGCTACCCCACGGCTGCATCGGCTCGTTCGACGAACTGGCAGAAATATTCTGCAAACAATTTGTCGCAGGACGACGTCCTAAGAAGACCTCGTCCCACCTCTTCTCGCTCAAACAGAATGAGAATGAGTCGATCCGAGCCTTCATCCAAAGATTCAATGACGAGCGAATCGATGTAGAAGAAACACCGGACGTTACCGTCATAGCGGCGCTCACCCAGGTGGTCCGGAACAAACACCTGAAGAGTGCCCTTCACCAGTTTCCCCTAACACCGTCGCAGAAATGCTCAATATATCGGATCGGTTCACTTCCTCCGAGGAGGCAGAAGAACCGGCCGGAGCTAATGCGAATAGCACCCCCTCCCGATGCGGAGACACGAGGCGAGAGTAATCAAACTCAGGGAATCAAACTCAGGGACCATCCCAGGAGTCTCGAGATAAGAGGCCCAGAGAGAGGAGCCCTCGAAGCAAGGAGAGTCCTACCTACGCTAAGCCGGTCGCCCCTAAGACAGAAGTCCTCGTCTATGCCCCACGAGAAGAGCCGATCCAAGAGACAGCAAAGAAGGGAAAATATGAGAATAGGGACAACCTTAACTACAAATATCACAACAAATATGAGCACGATACTAACGACTATTGGACTCTCAAAAAGGATATCGATGCCCTGGTCAAGCGAGGACACCACAAGAACCTGTCTAATGATCCACTAAGTAAGGAGGGATCCTCAAAGAAAAAGGGCAAGATGACGAGATCACCTATCACTAAGGTGATCGACTAATGAGCCATCTAAAGACTTGAGGCGAATAAAGGGGCAATGAACAGCAACAGCTCCGACGTCGCTTGGAAAACACCTGTACGCCTTTTTTGTTTTTCTGTTACTTCCGTCATTAAAGCTTGTCTCTTTTATCGAATAAAGTTTCGATTACATAGGCCTTCGTAAAGTCTACAGAAACTATCACATCAAAACCCCCCTCGAAAAGGATCAGATCCTCGGGATATTTTCGGAAAACCGAACTTACGCTGATGTGAACGACCCTCTCGAGTCGTCAGCCGTACGTCGAATGGGCCACCCCTTCATTACTGAACGACTCTCCTAAATGAGCGTCAGCCGTAAGTCGAATGGGTCACCCCTTCGCTACTGAACGACTCTCCTAAACAAGCGTCAGCCGTAAGTCGAAGGGGCCACCACTTCGCTTCTGAACGACTCTCCTAAACGAGCGTCAACCGTAAGTCGAAGGGGCCACCCCTTCGCTTCTGAACGACTCTCCTAAATGAGTGTCAGCCGTAAGTCTAAGGAGCCACCCCTTCGCTAATGAACGACCCTCTCGTGTCATCAGTCGTAGGTCGAAGGGCCACCCTCTCGCCACTGAACGACCCTCTCGCATCGTCAGCTGTAGGTCGAAGGGGCATCCCTTCGCCACTGAACGATCCTCGCGTGTCGTCGGTCGTAAGTCGAAGGGGCACCCCTTCGCCACTGAACGATCCTCTCGAGTCATCAGCCGTAAGTCGAAGGGCCACCCCTTCGCCACTGAACGACCCTCTCGCATCGTCGGCCATAAGTCGAAGGGCCACCCCCTCGCCACTGAACGACTCTCATTCCGTCAACCGCGAGCTGAGTAAATCTCTCCCTCGCCATGGAGCACAGTGGTCAACTTCTAAGCGCAGTTTGATGGATTATCCTCGATCATCCTGAAGCAGTGCCTAACCCATCGAAAGGGGCCATCAGGCGTTGCGACCACCACACGACATACACAATAACAAGCCAGTGACATACGACCGGCCGCTCAGCAGAGGACTGCACCGGGGTCAGTTCAGCAGGTAACATTCAAGTGACCGGGGGCTCCACCTTCGGTACAGAAGGGGCCTTCGTGCTACATATGTGGGAAGCCGGGGCATGTGCAGAGAGACTGTAGAGTTCCGAGTGCTAGGTGTTACACGTGTGGAGAGCCGGGACACATCAGCAGATTTTGCCCACGGTCGGGTCATGCTCTAGTACCATGGCATCAGCGACGGCCCGGCCGGTGCAGCAGAGACCTCTTCCACCACAACCGCAGCGGCTTGCCCTTCCGGCACCGCCAGGACTGAGGCCACTACGCCGAGAGGACCCCCTCCGCCTCCTCAGCAGCGACGAGGGTATCAGGGGGCAGCTCTCTGCCGAGGCGACAGCAGTATACTATGACCCAGTAGGGACTTCGGAGGGTGCTGGTCGGGTGATCACTGGTATGAATCTTGCCCCTCTGCAGTCTATTTGATTTTAGCCTCAGTTGTTTTATTTAGCTAGTTTGCTGAGTTTTATTGTTGTGATACTTTAGGTATTGTTAGAGTAGCCTCCTACCATGCCTTGTCTCTATTTGACTCTGGAGCGTCACATTGTTTTCTGTCTAAGAGTTTGTGACACAGCACTCCATAGTAGTTGACACCTTTGCTGCTAGTTGGAATGTTCACACTGGGAATGTGGTCATTTGTAGTGTTTCTGGGATACGAAACTGTCTAGTTGAGATCGGGGGCGGGAGTTGTATGCAGACTTTTTAGTGATTGAGTTGCCTGACTATGAGGCCGTGTTTGGTATGGATTGGTTAGGAATGTTCTATGCTAATATAGACTGTAGACTGAGGAGGGTAGTTTTCCAGATCCCTGACCATTCAGAGTTTGAGTTTTGGGATGGTAGTAGTGAGCTTGAGCCTTTGAAGTTCCGAGCGTCGTGGAGTATTTGGACATGGAAGCAGAGCCAGTGTTACCAAGGGTTGTTGAAGAATTTCCTGACATCTTTCCATATGATATTTTTGGGTTACCCCCAGATAGGTCCCTGGAGTTTACTATTAATCTGATTCCAGGCACCCAACGATAGTGAAGGCTCCATACCGAATGGCCCCACCAGAGTTAGCTGAGCTTCGCAATCAGTTGACTGATTTATCAGATAGGTGATTGATTCGCCCAAGTGTGTCATCGTGGGGAGCGCCAGTGTTGCTCGTGAACAAGAAGGATGGATCTCGGAGAATGTGCATTGATTATCAGGAATTAAATAAGTTGACGGTAAAGGACAAGTACACTCTTCCCCGGATCGATGACATCTTTGTTCAGCTTGGTAGATCCCGGGTATATTCGAAACTGGACTTGAGAAGTGGGTATCACCAAATGAAGGTGCGGGAATCTAACATTCTGAAGACCGCATTCCGGACTCGGTATGGTCACTACGAGTTTTTGGTGATGCCTTTTGGAGTGACGAATGCCCCTGCTACTTTTATGAGTCTGATGAATCAGGTCTTCTTCGAGTATTTAGATAAGATTGTGGTTGTATTTATCGATGACATTCTGGTTTACTCGAAGAATGAGGATGAACATGCTGAGCATCTGCTGATAGTTTTGAATACTCTCAGGCAGCACAGACTGTATGCCAAGTTCAGCAAGTGCCAATTTTGGTTGACCAAGGTTGCGTTTCTTGGGCACATAGTCTCTGGAGATGGAGTGTCTATTGACCCTGAGAAGGTTGCCGCAGTAGAAAGTTGGCCTATACCTCGGACCGTCACAGAGATTCGAAGCTTTTTGGGGTTGGCTGGATACTATCGGAAGTTCATTAAGGATTTCTCGAAGATTGCCTCGCCTTTGACTCATTTGACAACGAATGATGTTGTGTATGTCTGGTCGGAGGATTGCCAGCATGCGTTTGATGAGCTGAAGCATCGGTTGACCACTGCTCCTATCTTAACCATCCTTGACCGTTCAGGTGGGTTTGAAGTTTTCTGCGATGCATATGGGAGAGGGCTAGGTTGTGTCCTTCATCAGCATGGACGAGTTGTAGCATATGCTTCCAGATTATTGAAGGAACACGAGCTAAACTATCCCACTCATGACCTGGAATTGGCAGCAGTGATTTTGGCTTTGAAATTGTGGAGACATTTCCTGCTAGGTGAGCATGTGAAGATATATATCGACCATAAGAGTCTGAAGTATGTGTTCACTCAGAAGGAGCTTAATATGAGGCATCGATGATGGTTAGAATTAATGGCCAAATACGACGTCGATCTGCAATACCATCCTGGGAAAGTGAACGTGGTGCCAGATACTCTTAGCCGATTGCCCGCCGTGATGAGGTTAACTTTCCAGCTGCAACTTCGATGGACAATCCGACAGATGGAAATAGAAGTTGTACTCCCAGGAGAGAAGACTGGTATGATGGGGCTGTCGATTCAATCCGATTTGGTGAACAGGATCAAGGCAGCTCAGTCAGGGGATGCTAAGTTGAAGAGGATTCGAGAGCAGGTGGAAGCTGGACTCCGGACCGATTTTCGTGTTCACGAAGATGGATCGTTGAGATTTGGGAGCTGGGTTTGTGTGCCGAGTGGCAATATTCGGAAAGAATTATTAAAGGATGCACACAGTTCCTCATATTCTATCCATCCTGGAGGAACCAAAATGTACCGCGATCTGAAGCAATACTATTAGTGGTCGGGAATGAAGAAGAGTGTAGATGAGAGTGTGGCGTCCTGTTTGGTCTACCAGCAGGTGAAGGCTGAACACCAGAGAACTGTGGGATTGTTGCAGCCTCTCCCCATTTCAGAATGGAAGTGGGAACATGTGACCATGGACTTTGTGACCGGTCTACCTCGGACCCCTAGAGGTAATGATGCGATTTGGGTCATTATTGATCGATTGACCAAGTCGGCACATTTTATTCTGTTCCGAGTCGGACAGTCCACAGAAATTCTGGCTAAGAGATACATGGAGGAGATTGTGAGACTACATGGAGTCCTGTGAGTATAGTATCTGACAGAGATATCAGATTCACTTCTCATTTTTGGAAGAGTTTACAGTCTAGTCTGGATATGCGTCTGAATTTCAGTACTGCCTATCATCCTCAGACTGATGGACAGTCGGAAAGGACCATTCAGATTCTTGAAGATATGTTGCGAGCATGTATGCTTGACTTCAAGGGATCATGTGAGGACCACCTACATTTAGTTGAGTTTGCATACAATAACAGTTATCAAGCAAGTATCGGTATGGCTCCCTTCGCAGCTATGTATGGAAGGAAATGTAGGTCTCCCTTAAGTTGGGATGATGTTGGAGATAGAGAGTTTCTGGGACCCGACTTGGTAGCGGCAACAACAGATGTGGTACATGCAGTCATAGAGAATCTGCACATCGCGCAGGACCAATATAAGCATTGGGCTGATACAAATTGGCGACCCTTGGAATTTCAGCCATGAGGTTATATGTTCCTAAAGATCTCGCCGATTCGTGGAACTATCCGATTTGGCAAACGCGGGAAGCTGAGTCCTGGATACATTGGTCCATTCGAGATCTCCGCCAAGGTCGGTGAGGTCGCATGAAGGTGTGCATAATGTGTTTCATGTGTCTCAACTTAGAGGATACGTGGGAGATCCCAATCATGTCGTAGATTTCTCAGAGATAAAGGTACGAGCAGATCTCACTTACGAGCAACACCCAGTGGCTATTTTGGACCGGAGACAGAAGACGCTGAAGAAGAAGACCATTGACTTAGTGCGAGTCATGTGGCAACAAGAGTCTCCGGGGGAGTCCACGTGGGAGCGAGAAGATGAAATGTATGAGAAGTATCCATACCTGTTTGAACAATAACTGTTGCATTTTGTATTGTCTGCTCTTCTAATTTTGCTGAATTTTCGAGGACGGAAATTTTTCTAAGGAGGGTAGGGTGTAACAACCCTAGTGTGCAAATACTAAATTGGCCATAGACTCTTTGTATATGTGCATACTAGTCCATGGGTATGGAGAGATTTGCAATTTGCCCCTAAATTTTTCATTTGTACCCAAATGAGGGTATTATTGCAAAGATTGGGCTTAAGGGAAATTTCAACAAGTCAAAGGATTTTTGTGCAAAAAGGGAAGTGAGATATTTGCCATGGCAAACTTGTAATAAATTGGAGGGCCATTATAAAACAAAAGGGAGGGAAAAAGAAGAAGAAAAAGAGAAAATGAATAATCGCAAACTTGTAAATATTGAAAGTTTTAAGAGATGATTTCTTAATTAAGTAAATCCTCCACAACATTCCTTCCAAATTCTTCTTCCAAATTCTTCTCCTTTCCACACTCTTCCAAGTCTTAACTCTCCCTCATTTGTTTTCATGAGAGGTGGCCCCAAAAAAAAAGAAAAAGAAAGAAGAGAGAAGAGAAAGGAGAGAAGAAGGAGAAGGAGAAGGAGGAGGAGAGGAGGAGGAGGAGGAGGAGGAGAAGAAGAGAAGGCCAAGCTAGAGGAGACTCCATACAAACCCTAGGACCTCTCTTGAAGTTCCAATAGGTAGGATTCTTTACAACCACCTCTCTAATTGTAGATGAAGGAAGAAACTTGCTTGCATGTTTAAGTTTCTTGTAGATTTGGGAAGAGTGTTGCATGCTTGGTTAATTTTATTGCTTGCATGTTTAATTTTTTGTAAATTTTGGAGGAGTGTTGTAGAAATAGGCCATGTGTTGCATGCTTGGTTAGTTTCTTAAGGAGATGATGGATTTATGCCAAAGTCTAAGTCTTTAGTTGATATTATTGAAAGATAGAAGATTTGGAAGAAAGATGACATTTTTAGGGATAAGATAGCTTGTATGGTTAAGAAAAATGCTACTTTTAATAAAAAGTTTTCAGTTTGCTAAAAGATTACATTTTTATAACAAATCTATGCTAGAGGAGTATCCTATGAAAACATATTGTGTGCAATGTTCTAAAAGAACCAAGTTTTTCTTGAAATCCCTAGCAAAATCTGTCACGACCCGCTCCCTGTAATACGTAGGAAGGCAGGGTACATGACGAGAACTAAAAACGTATCTGCAGGTCCACTGCGCGCTGCTGGGAATAGTACATGTAGTATTCAACAAACAGCCAACCAACAAACACAGAACGACACAAAGTCACAGAGAAATAGCCAAACTCTGAACAATTTCATGTACGTCTCAAAACATCCCATGGCATCAATTCATATAGTACAAGCATCTCTCACCCCAAAAGAAAACCCAAAGTACACATAGCTCTCTCCTTACCCCTCACCACCTAATCTAAGCTCCAGCTCCCAACAACAGAATTCCAACTCAACCTCCAGCTTCATCTGCCATCTCCAAGAACCTCACCTGAAAAGTCAACGGGGCACGTCAACGTGTGACCCAGTAGGAATGCCAACTTCCTCTAGAATGCTATTATGAAAATGCAACTACTTTACTTGCAACCATGACAATGTACAAATGAAACATGGTATGAGCTAAAAAAAGGCAAGCTAAAAGAAGCATGAGCATGGCTTAAAGAATTGCAATGCACAACATAGGAAAAGGCAGCTACAATAAACAACGAGCAACGTAATGAAACATAAGGCAAGTTATAAGAGCTACAAGTAAAGAAACCACAAGTAGGCAACATTTTCCAAGACTACAATAGTAATAAAAGTATCAATTAGTGATTTGAACCCTAAGTAGTGGGTAGACCTTCTTGGGACTGGACCTCACCCCCAGTTGGGGTGGAACAAGCAAACTCCCCAAGACACGCTCTTACTAAAGAAGCCCTGTTTTCCCCTTATTTCCCCTTCACATTTTCTCCATTTCTCCTCATTTCCGCCACTCCCCGCCACTCGGGCAAGAACAGGAGGGCCACCAACCACCAGTCTAGCCCCTCATGTTTTCCCCACAACTTAGTGTCCCCCAATCCCCCCGTGTCACCCTCATTTAAGAGGACTTAATAACTTATTAACATTCAAGTCAAGTGGGCTAGCATACAACATTTAGAGAATTGTATTTAACTACACTAAAGTGACATAAAAATGACATAAGGGGAACAACAATGCTAGCATATTAGAGTTACATTTAAATTAACAAGAACATGAACCATTTACATTCAAACTTGGTACGCAATATTAAGGTGACATAAAAAGCTCCATGATCAAAAGAAAGTAACATGAACCAATTCCAATGGAACATCATGGTGGGATTAAAGATTAGT
Source organism: Scilla litardierei (assembly GCA_030789695.1). Classification (NCBI taxonomy): domain Eukaryota; kingdom Viridiplantae; phylum Streptophyta; class Magnoliopsida; order Asparagales; family Asparagaceae; genus Scilla; species Scilla litardierei. The sequence continues at coordinate 23,830,390 of CM061135.1, forward strand.
TGGCAACATGGACCCCCTTTCCATAATCCTCATTTATGCACCATACACCATTCTTCATGCAACATTCACAACATAAACCAACTCCATGCAACCCGCATCATTTTCCATTAACATCAACAATTCCACAAACCACAAACATAACTTCATTAAGAATCTTTTGCAACATGAGACATATTAGAGTCATGACATGAAAGGGGATGCATTACATAATTAAAGATAATGATTGGATGAATTTGAATAATAATCCATAATAAGCCAACATTTCCATTATGCCACCACAACTTAAATAAAAGTACCAAATGTCATTAGGTTGTTACAATCACAAAGATGAAGACTTTCATAGCAATTTCTACTTCAATAGTAACAATTACAACTCTAATTATCATGGCCACAAAGTAAGCAACGGCACCAATTAAATTAGCAACCCAACATAGCATACATATCTTAAAGGGAAGCAACAATAGCAAACATAGGGCACCATGTCATAGAAATCTATAGTTTGCAATAAGGATAGCAACTTTGTCATGAAAGGAATTAGTGCCTCATATGAACAACATACTACAATGAGTTATAATCATACTTCAAGTAACACTAATGCACATGCATAGTAGAAGAAAATTTAGCATGAAGTCATAGTTATAGAATCTCTTAACATTCAGCTTGCTGGAAAATTGCACAGCATTCATATTGAATGGCAGTTTACTCCATTTTTTTGTATAGAACATAACCATGCAATGTAAATGAAAGTTGTAGGTATGATAGTGTTGGATTCACAGATAAAATTTCATGCAAAAATATTAAGTGGATGATTTATAGTGAATTATTTGGTGAAGTCTGCCAAATCTGTTTTCTTGACAGATTTCAGAGTCTATCTTGATAGCTGATTTTGGGCCTATTACAGTCAGAATTAAGAAAAATAAGCAGTCACATGAAGTTGGAGAAAAACTTGTTAACTTTTCAACGAGACTAAAATCATGCAATTCCAATATGTGTGCAGGTAATAAGCTTCGTTTTGCTAAACTATGTACAGATTGACAGAATTACAGACATGTTGTAAAGAATGAGTTTTTAACATAACTTCCAGTTCGAATTGGAAAAAGTTGTGAACATGAAAGTTGCTCATAACTACGCTATGCACATCATATAAAATTTCCAAAGCATTCCTAATAGCCAATTAAGCCCAGATATTTGTCAAAGTTTCAGCTTTTCAGGATCAAATTTTCAGCATCAAGAACAAAAGTGTTTCAAGGAATTAATCATGTATTAAGCTCAATATTAAACATGAACCAACTCTAAAAATGACAAATAAATAGCATATTAGGGGAAATTAGTTTCCTACTTCCTTGAAGAAACAAACCACTCATCCAATTCCAAGAGAAATCCACCAAGAATCTCCTTTTCAAGCTCAACCCCAACTCTCCTTCTTCTTCCATGGCTTTCCCCCTTCCTCTTCTCTCTTCTTTCTTTTTCTCTTTTTTTTTCTTCCTCTAAAACTTTCGGTCATGGGAGAAAATGAGAGGGAGAGAGAGGATAAGCATCCAAATGAAAAGAAAAGAAGAGAGGAGAAATAAGTAGAAGAGTGTAGAAAAGTAGTGAAGAATGAAGAAGAATGGAGAAGGGTTAGAAAAATATCTAACTTCTAGAAACTCATCTAATTACTAGTTTGCCATTCCTTAGTGCACACACCTCCACTTAATTACAAGGATGCCATCACTAACACACACTCCCCACTAATTACAAAGATGCCACTAACCCAAACCCCCTTCACACTAGCCTCTTTACATAACCCATTTCCTATTACACAAGAAAGGTAAGAATACTTAATAAATAATAATGATCATAATGCATAATAATACTACTAATATTATTATTATCATACTACATTACTATACTACATTACTATATAACTAGGCACTACTATATCTACTACATTACTTTATGCACTACACTTCAAAAGGGACCAATATCACCAAATTCCTACACATATCATTACTCCATACGAGATGCAACCATAGACATACCATAACACATCCATATAGCGAGACATACACCCCAATAGTCATCCATAGGCAACCAATGTAGTAGTTACTATACACACTACAAGACTTCTATACACACCACAAACATATCCAAGCATACATACACTATAGAGTAAACAAAAATACACTATGTATAATAAAAATATATAGGCCCTAGTGTATATGGCACTATGGGTCATTACAAAATCGACCGCTTGGAAAGCTGAAATTTTGTAGCATGTTATTTTTAAATCTGCAGTCATTATAGATAGAAATAGAATCTAAAATAATTATTTTCATATAGTTCATGAAATCATACTCCATAATCATATAAAATTTGACATAGTTTCAATTCAATAAGTAGGAGCAAAAATTCACTCTTTACAACATGTCTGAAATTCTGTCAACATGGACACGGTTTAGTAAAACGAAGCTCAGTACCTGCACACACGATAGAATTTTATGTTCTTAGTCTCGTTGGAAAGGTAACAAGTTTTTCTCCAACTCCACCACAGTGCTTACTTTTCGTAATTCTGACTGAAATATGCCCAAATTTGGCTACCAAGACAGACCCTGGAATCTGTCTATAAAACAGAGTTGACAGTCTTCACAAAATAATTCACCATAAATCATATAACTCATATTTTTGCATGAGATTTTATATTGAACCCAAAACTGCCATATCTACAACTTTCATTCAAAAAGTTTTATCAAATTCGTACTAGAAATGGCTGATAACCATTGATGTTTGTGACTGTTGGTGAAAGTTCAGCAATTTGAATGGTTTGCTGATGACTAGACTTTTGTTTTGGTTTATTCCTTCGTTCAGATGTTAATGCTCAATACCGCTAATGTTGATGCATCAGTATTGAAGTGTTTGCCTATGGAATATGCAAGTTTTGTTGTGAACATGCCGATGAAAAAGAATGCGCATGGACTTCACCTTTCATGCTTAATACACTAAGATTAATGATTAGCTAAAAGAAAACATATGGTTGTCTCGTTCCACTCGAAGTGGGTGAGTGCCCTAGGAGGGTTTGGGGGAACCCAAGGTAATGAGTGGACATGCAAGGATGGACTGCTGGGTTGTGGACCACTCCCGACGAGCCCTCAGAGGCGGGGAGTAGGTTGGGTTGGTTGAGTTGGTTGAGTTGGAGAACGGCTTCTTTCGTAAGAGCTTGTCTCGGGAAGTCGTAACATTCCACCCACCTTACTGGGTGAGGTCCAGTCCCCGATGTCTGACCCGTTACTTAGGTTTCGAATTCACGCATGAAAACTAACCTATAAAGACAAAAAAACCAGTAACTCTGGAATGCGATGCCTTTTCCTTTGTTTGTGCGCTATGATTAGAGTAGTAGGGTTGTGGAGTTCCTACTGTGCACGCTGTGACGTGTCATTTTCCCCCCATGGGTACAGGTACCAGTTCTCAGGCAACGGGACCGAGGACAGAGACCCCGGAGGGCAGTTCGTCTCAGCAGGGTCCGTAGAGTCTGTAGTTAGTGTAGGTTTTGTGGTGTAGTCTTGGGGTGGGTGTGGGATGATAGCAGTGTTTTGTACCCATGTTCCCTTTGTACCCCGTAGAGTTGAGTTGTATTTTTGTGGGGGTATTAGCTGTTTGGGGTTGTACAGTGGACTTGTACGGTACTAGTTGTGTAGTTATAGTGCTCTGTGACGCTCGGGTGTTCTGTTTGTAGTACTTTACTTTGCTGCCTAGGTTGTAGTACCTCGTACTTTGTTTTTATGTTGGAGCTGCACTGTTCTGTTTTTTTCAGTTCGTACTTTACTACACGTTTTTCCTCAGCGGTTGCAGTGGTCTACGAGTCATTTGGTATACACATTAGCGCTTGGTATTCATAATACTGTGGCTTGTCACGTCGATCCTCCCTATTTGGGGTAGTGGGGCGTGACACCCTTACACCACCAGCTCAGCAAAGCACCCGACTCCAACAGCTTATAAATACCCCATCCAACATCAGAGAGGGGGTTGGTAAGTTACGACTAAATTACTACCATCAATACGCAAGGTTCGGATATCTTCCATATATTCGTGCCTCCCACACTAATCCGCCACGCGAGTGCCGATCTGCCTTTGGGATCGCCGAGCGTGTCCGACATTCTCCCAATAGTCATCCGCTGACTTAAGCATCGGAGAGGCTACGGGCTGGCTGGCAGCCCCGCCTTTCTGACGAGTTGTTCTCTTTGCAGGTAGCTCGCCTCTGCTACCGCCGGTTGAAGCGACCTATGGCGACCAACTTCAATCGAAGGGCGACCTACTCCGGTTGACAGGCCTCCTTGAGATTCTCATCTACTAATCGTCTTCAAATCATGATTAGCCTCGTCATCACCCTTACACTTGTAATCATTGTGCTCTTGATTCTCTACTTCAATATAAATTCATTATACGTGGATTTACCCTGCAACAAACATCCACATGATCCAACATATATTTATCAAAATCTCACAACTAGCAACATAATCTCGCTTCCTGGTCTTGATCTTCTATATGTGGACTTGTTCAAATCTGATTTTTAGTTCATTTTCAAGTCTTTGAAGATACCCTTTGCATTTTCCTCCTTCGAGTTGAATATCTTTTGATTCCTCTCACCCCAAACTCCATAAATGCTCGCTGTCACGTAAGCACTATGTATCAAATTCTTCACCCGGTAGTATCTATGGCCATTTATTAGTAACTTCGTCAAATTTTTGAACTCCAGCGGGAACTTCTGCAATGTCGGCCATACCATCCCCTCATCAAGCAGACCACTTGACCATTTACATTTGAAGAACAAATGATCTATATTTGCCGGTTCTTCCTTGCACATCACACAACTATTATCAGTAATTGGATACTAGAGGAGGCAAGCATGTCGTTGGTGTATATTCTTCTGTTTGCCACTATCCATGATAAGGTGTGTCTAGGAATTTTTAGTCTACCCCAAACATACATTTTCATGTGGGAATTTTGCCACCTGAGTTTGGAGGCTCTGATAACAATCCTTGATCAAGTAGGCCCCGCTTGTGGCAGCAATCAATTTAATGTGTTGCTCAAGAGCATGCCTAAGTTTCATAATCTTCTTTCATTTCCAATTGCAATCCGGTGGATGACAATTAAAGCCATCCATCTCTCCCCATTAGATAAACAATATTTACACATTTAACCTATATAAAGTTCGTGTTCTTCTTAATCCCCCACATGTATTTCCCTGTGGCAACCATGTTTCATCTCCCAACGTCTTTGAGGTTCAAACCTCATTCAATCTTCTTTTTGCAAACTTCATCCCTTCCTATGGGGGTCTTCCTTCATAAGGATGTCTGCTCCCATAAAAAAACTCTACAAGTTGTTGTAAACCGCTTAGTAATTTCTCTAAGAAGAACAAAGATTTGGGACTAGTAGCACTGCAATAAGAAAAGGACGGAATTAACCAACTGTCTTCTCCCTGCATATGAAAGATGTCTCGAGGCCCATGTATTCATTCTTCCAATGATCATACCAATTATTGTATCACACTCTTCAGATTGGCTTCATTGGGACCCATATGTATTTGAGTGGGAAAGACTCAATTGCAAAGCCTGTGGTGTAACAAATTTGCATTGCTACCTTAGCATCTGTTCCATTAATAAATACATGTGATTTCTCTTTGTTAGCTGTCAGGCCAGTCTCTCTTGAAAATGTATGAAGTGTATTCATTAAGGTCTCAACGGAATGCACATTTGCCTTTGTGAACAATACCAAATCATCTAAGCCCTCCAGCTTCAATGAGTTGTACATAAGATGGTATACAAACCCCTTCACCATGGTGTTCCTATTTATGAGCCTAAATAGATATTAAATGACAGTAACAAAGAGTAAGGGAGATCAGATCACCTTGTCTTAGTCCCTTTTTACACTTGGAATCCTTATGAACTTCGTCGCTAAAAATAGATGGAAGGTTGTACTGGAAATAAAAGCCATCACCCATTTTATGAACTTAACTGGAAATTTCATACCATTGAGGATACCTTCTAGAGCCTTCCATTCAACTGTGTCGTAAGCCTTCTTGAGGTCAATCTTAAGGAGACATATTACTGAGCAATTATTCCTCTTATTCAAGCTAATAAATATAAGGAAAGTAGACTAAATCCTCCAAAGACGACGGGATCACATCAATGGCATTCAATGCTGATTGTGACCCGATACAACGTACCACATGTTGTAAAGATTATATGGAAAGTAGACTAAATCCCCAAAGACCGGAATCACATCAATGCCATTCAATGCTGATTGTGTCCCGATACAACGAACCACATATTGTAAAGATCTGCGGCTATTAGTAACCAAACAAATAGGATTTATATCATCCTGTAGGTTACTATTATACCCTTGATGATTTGTATATTTAACCCATCAAGAGAAATGAAAAGATCATTGGTTTTTTCTATCTTTTTCTCAACTCGTTTAATTTCTTCATGGTATCAGAGCCATTGCTTAACATCAATCTGATCCTACATCTTTCGCTTCTCTAAATCTTCAATCGTACTCTAATGGAGCCGTTCTCTCCAAATCTCAAATTTCTCATCTCAGAATTCCCCTTCCTAATCACAACCTGTCTCGACTCCACAAATTATATCATATGGCGATCTCAAGTTGTGGGTGTTCTCAACGCACATGGCTTCCTTAGCCACATAGACGGCTCATCACCTTCTCCTCCGCCCACCATTCCAGATCTCGTCTCCACCGAATCAAAACATCTACCACCCATCCAAAACCCCACTTTTTCACAGTGGCTGATCACAGATCAACACCATTACATGTGCATCCAAGCGACTCTTTCCTCATTTTCTCTTGGAGTTGTACTGGGCGTCACCTCATATGTGCTGCTATGGACCAAGCTGGAAACTCGATATGTCTTCCTTTTTAAGGACACATCGAGCTACTCCAAAAGAAATTAAATTCTCTCACGACGGGCATAGAATCTATGATGACTTATCTAGATCGGGCCAAATCGATCTATGATCAACTGCTCGCAGCCGGCCCTGATACTGTCACGACCAAACAAATGATCCGACAGATTCTATATGGTCTACCTCACTCATACAACACGTTTCGAGTCATGACACGAAATCGAGATATTCCATATATCGTTAAAGAGATGTGGAATAGTTTACTTGCAGAGGAGTCCAACATGCAACTCACTCGGCATGACGACCCTCCTGTCGAACCATCCACCACTACCTTGGCGCTACACGTAAACTTCGGTCGTTGCGGAGGCCGAGCCGATCACAGACGATCTAATAATACACGCAGCTCTCAGTTTGGCGGTCAACCTGTGACATGTGGTGACCAAAGATCACTCACCCGTGCTCCTGGATCAGTCACTAATCGACAACAAGTTCCATGGATTCCTCCGGACATCGTATTCCACGTCAAGTGTGTTGCAAAGACAACCATCACACACTTAACTGCTACAGGCTCACTGCGCACACCAAGTCAGAAGCATATGTCGCTCAAGCTACCTCTTCTGCAGATGAAAATTGGTACCTTGATAGTGGTGCTAGCGATCATATTACCAATGATCAATCTTAACTGGACACAATGACGCCATATGATGATAAGCGACAAATCCTTGTTGGCACTCGTGTAAGTGCAAAAATTGCCAAAATTGGATCGTCCTCTCTACATTCTTTAACTTCTACCATACATCTCAACAATGTTCTGCATGCACCTAAATTCTCCAAAAATCTGCTCGCTGTGTACAAGTGGATAATAATTGCATCATTCAATTCTTATCCTATGATTTTATTGTACATGATGCAAAAACTGGTTGAACCATTCTTCAAGGTTCGAGTAGGCATGATCTCTACCCGCTTCTCTCTAACCCTATCTCCATATCTGCTTCAAGTTGTTTTAGTTCTCTCTGGCATGCCCGCATTGGTCTTCCAGCTCCTCCTACCGTATCTAGAGTCGCCTCCAATCTGTCGCTAAAGCTGTCATCACATAAAACTTGCTCTCAATGTGCCATGAGCAAAAGTCATAAATTACCATTTCATTTGTCTAAATCCAGATCAGATTCTCTACTTTCTTTAGTTCATTCTGATGTATGGGGCCCGTCACCTATTTTGTCTAATAAAAGTTTCCGTTACTATGTCAGTTTCATTGATGATTACTCTCGTCATGTTTGGCTATATACTCTAAATAAAAATCTAATGGCTGAACGGCAGTTTAATGCAAAAATAAAAAATTTCCAATAGATGGTGGTGGAGAATTTTACAACCATCAATTTTCCTCCCTCTTTCGCCAACTTGGGATCGTACATTAAACTTCAGACCCATAGACACCAAAACAAAATGGTGTCACTGAAATAAAACATTGATACATCATCGATACACCAATTGCTTTTCTTTTAACAGCTTCCATGCCAAAGAAATGCTGCCTGGTGCGGCAAAGACGATGGTGTACCTCTTCAACAGGCTTCCACAGCCACTCTCAACAATAAGTCGCCATTTGATATTCTCCATCAAAGACTACCTGATTACAAATGCCAAATCTTTGGATGCCTTTGCTATACATGTCTTCGACCATATGAGCACAACAAGCTTGAATCTTGCTCGCAACCATGTGTATTCCTTGAATATGCTTACCATGTGAATGCTTACAATTGCATTGACCTCTCCACACAAAAGGTATACATCAATCGACATGTACAGGTCGAGGAGATGATCTTTCCCTTTTAAAAAAACCCATCAACACACACTAATACTCATGTTACCCCAAACTCTCCTAGTCATTCCATAAGTCCACCGACTCATTTATCGCCTCCCCCGACCTATTCTATCCCACCAAGCTATCCGAGCCATAATCCTAGCCAAAACCGCCAAAACCCATAAAATCCACTTACTGCCCATCCTCTCCCAAAAATCCACTTACTGCACATCCTCTCCCACCAAGCTATCTGAGCCATAATCCTAGCCATCAACACACACTAATACTCCTGTTACCCCAAACTCTCCTAGTCATTCCATAAGTCCACCGACTCATTTATCGCCTCCCCCGACCTATTCTATCCCACCAAGCTATCCGAGCCATAATCCTAGCCAAAACCACCAAAACCCATAAAATCCACTTACTGCCCATCCTCTCCCTGCCCTACTCCCTACACTGAGCAATCATTCAATGCCTTTAAGCCAACACCCATCATACGCGACAACACCTCTAGCCTACCTGACCTATTCTCTAACTATGTTGACCAATATTCCCTCGCCTGCTCAACCTACCAATTATACCTTGGCGACTCATCATCCGACCTCTCACCCTGGCGACTATTTTCCACTGCTCACGGTTGACCCTACAGTGCCAACCTCAACAGCTCATCCATCACCGACTCATCCTAAGATAACATGTTCCAATGTCGACATCACCAAACCCTACTAACCACTAAATCTTCACACTCGTATCTCTACTGAAGAGCCTCTCTCTCTTACAAATCGACCGCAAAAACACCAGAATGTGTCACTGCAATGCAAGAGGAATATAATGCTCTTCAACAGCAAGAAACATGTGATCTTATTCCTTCTCCTCCCCCAGCCAATTCATTGGTAACAAACATGTGTACCGAATCAAGCGGAATGCCGACGGCTCCATTTCTCAGTACAAAGCTTGGCTTGCAGCCAAGGGCTTCCATCAGAAGGAAGGCATTGATTATGCCGAGACATTCAGTCTGGTGGTGAAACATAGCTCCATCCACCTACTCATTGCTCTTTCTCTCAACTTTGGTTGTCATATTAGGCAACTAGATGTCCCCAATGCCTTTCTACATGGCAGCATTGATGAAGACCTCTACATGGCACAACCTCGGGGCTTCGAAGATCGCTCTCTCCAACACCATGTCTGTAAACTTCGAAAAGCCTTGTACGGCCTCAGGCAAGCACATCGGCAAATGGTACACTCGCTTCTCCTAGTTCCTCCAAGCTCACGAATTTCTTTCGAGTACTGCCGACTCCTCGTTATTTGTCCGAACCAACTGCGACCAAAAGACAGTCATTCTTCTTTATGTCGACGACATCCTCATTACGTGCTCTTCCCCGAGTTTCATTCGACAATTTATTGAAGAGTTGGCACGAGAATTCGCGTTAAAAGATCTCGACGACCTATCTTACTTCTTATGGCTAGAGATCCAATGTGTCTTGCAGTGCTGCTTCATCCACCAATCCAAATACACAGAGGAATTCCTTCAAAATGATGGCCTTTTTAACTGAAAGCCGAGCCGAACTCCCGTCGCTTCAAAGTGACCTCTCAGTAACTCGGACCCTCTTCTCGATGATGGTTCCTACTATCGTAGTTTGGTCGACGCCCTACAATATCTTACATTGACTCGACCCGACATATCGTTCGCCATTAATCAGGTGTATCAATTCCTCCATGCACCGCGTGCTTCCCATCTCACTACCGCAACGCAGATCCTTCGCTATCTTTACTGCACATCAACTCATGTCATTCTTCTTCATCCAGCCATCTTTCACTCGTTGCCTTCTCCGACGCCGATTGGTCTAGAGACCCGACTGATCAACAATCTATCAATGGGTTCTGTGTCTTTCTTGGCAAGAACCCAATCACATGGAGCGCTAAGAAGCAACCATCCATTGCCCACAGCTCGACAGAGTCTGAATACCGGTCTCTTTCTCTTACTGCTAAAGAGATTATCTGGCTGCTACTTCTACTGTCTAATGTAATGTTCATCTCCAAGATAAGCCGCTTATCCGGTATGATAACAAATCAGCTATCTTCCTCTCCTCCAATTCAGTGTTTCACTCCAGAACCAAACTACATCGGGCAATATTCAGGTGCAACACATCTCCATCGAAGACAACCCTGCAGCCATCTTTACCAATAGTCGCCCATCGGAATCGTTTTGAACTTCTATAGGCCAAACAGTTCGTCATCTCTGCCGATCAGTTTGTGAGGGCGTATAAGGAAAGTAGGCTAAATCCCCCCAAACCCGTATCACATCAAAGGCATTCAATGATGATTGTGATCCGATACAACGTACCACATATTGTAAAGATTAAAAGTAAAGTAGACTAAATCCCCCAAAGACCGGGATCACATCAATGGCATTCAATGCTGATTGTGACCCGATACAACGTACCACATGTTGTAAAAATTATAAGGAAAGTAGCCCAAATCCCCTAAAGATCGGGATCACATCAATGCCATTCAATGCTGATTGTGTCCTGATACAACGAACCACGTCTTGTAAAGATCCGTGGTTATTAGTTACCAAACAACCCGGATTCATATCATTATGTAGATTACGATTATACCATTGATGATTTGTATATTTAAACACATCAATAGAAATGAAAAGGTCGTTGGTTTCTTTTCTATCTTTTTTCCAGTCGTTTAATTTCTTCAATAAGGTCATTGTAAATTAGTATATTATGTGCAATATTCCTCCTACCCATGAATGCTCCTTGATTCTCATTGATGATTATTGGGAGAAGAAGCTTAAGCCTACTGCAGATCATTTTGGAGATGTATTTGTATACTGTGTTGCAGCATGCAATATGCATGTAATCACTTGCTGTAATTGGAGTGTCAACTTTGGGAATAAGCACTATGAGTGTTCTATTGATGTGTTCGTCAAGTACCCCTTCACAGAAGACTGTATGGATATCAATGTAAATATCTTTTCCAATGATGTCCCAAGCCTCTCTGAAAAAGGCACTACCATATCCATCAGGGCATGGTCTCTTATTTTGTTAATTGAGAACATGGCCTTCTTAACACCATCATATGTGAAAAGTTGAATAAGTTTAAGTTGGTGATCAATTGTGTGTGTTTGTCCTTCTTGACATACATCCTTGTTTATAGCGGTCGTTTCATGAGAGGAACCCGGTAATTTTATGTAGTAGTCAGTAAAGTGGTCTACAACTTCCTCCCCCTTGTTAAGCCAGTCGCCGTTATGGTCAGCAATAGAAGATGACGTAGTTAAGCGAGCAATGTTTGTCTTTTGTAGCTTCACTCTTTCTTCTTCTTATACCAACTGAGAAATGAGCTCATTTAATGTCCATTTGTCCATTTGATAATTGTAGCTTACTTCAAATTGACTAAATCGAGGAGGGATGGAAATCAACACCAAATGGACAAGAAAAATCGTTTGGAAACTTTATCTTAAGTGCTATCAGTTTCCTAGAAAGATTGTATATCTCCAAAATGTGTTCCCTAATGCTCTCGTTGCCTTTATACCTTATGGAAACTAGCTTCCTAAGTGCAGCGCTTGTCTCTGCCTTATCACTTTTTGCAAAGCGTTCTTCAAATGTCTCAACTTTGGGAATAAGCACTATGAGTGTCCAAAAAAGCTTTAGACACTTCATTTCTCGTGATCATTAAACTTACGCGGTTGGACCTTTCCCACTATTCGAAAGTTTTATCCTCTTGAGGAATACTTTCTGCCATAAGTGGTGTTGGCTTATCAACCCTTGATGCATAGTCAATGTCCATGCAGACCAAAATCATTTTCACTTTATTTTTCCAAGTTTTGAAATTAGTTTCATTCAACATGAGAATGCTACTAATGGAAGCAGAAACTAAACTTGTATTTATGATATCAGTTGTACAGATAACAAATGAAATGCATATTACATCACAATTAATTATTCAAAAATTAGTGATTAACCAACTGAATAATAACAGCCCATCTATAAGTTGATCAATGCAACATTGAATATAATCTTTGGATTAAAATTCGATTTGCTAGTAATCGAGAAAGATTACATTATACATCTAAATACTTTGCATTTCTTTGACCTAGCCAAGTATTTGCTATAAGGAAATGAGACCAAGTCAACCATATCTCTTGAAGATCTCCAAGCAATCAATGACATTCATATCTGAAGGCGTTCCGATACAATGCACCGCATCTCGTAGAAATATGCAAGGTCAACCATATATCTCGGAGATCTCCAACCAATCAATGCCATTCATATCAGAAGGCGTCCCGATACAATGCACCGCATCTCGTAGAAATATGCATTCAGCACCTGCCAATAAAGCTAGATTCATATCCTCTTGAAAAGTACTATTATACCCTTGATACATTGTATTTAAACACATGAAGAGGAATGTAAATCTTCGCTGGTTTCTCTTCTACATTTCTCCAGTCGTTTATCGCTTTTCTCTAAATTTCGTCATGGTATCAGAGCCTCTCGCCTAACGGCAATTAGATCTTGTATGTATACACAACATCCTCTCATGGAGCCGATTTCACCTAACCTCAAATTTCTCATCTCAAAATTCCCAGCCCTAATCACCACCCGACTAGACTCCACAAACTACATACTTTAGCGTTCTCAGGTCGTCGGCGTTCTCAACGCGCACGGCTTCCTCGGGTACGTCGATGGATCTACATCATCTCCATCTCCCACAATTTCCGATCCAAAATCCACCACCACCACTCCTCTGCCGCCAATTCCCAATCCCGACTTTCACAAATGGTTGATCACCGATCAACACCTCTGAATGAGCATTCATGCGACTCTATCTCCTTCTGCTCTTGGCGTCGCCCTTGGTGTCACCTCTTGACATCTACTGTGGACAAAGTTGGAAACCCGATATGCCTTTCTTTCTGAAGGGCATATCGAGCTACTTCAAGACAAACTCACCAACCTCATCATGACCGAGGAGCCTATGGCCGCTTACTTAGATCAGGTAAAAGTGATATATGACCAGCTACAAATCGATGGTCCTGATACTGTCACCACACGACAAATGGTCTGCCAGATCCTCCATGGTCTTCCTCCTACTTACGACTCCTTTTGTGTAATGGCCCGAAATCGTGGAAAGCCTTACACAGTTGAGGAGATATGGAGCAGTCTCCTTGCCGAGGAGGCCAGCATGCAGCTACGACGTCTCTCGACCTCTAGCACACAAACTACCACCATGTCCTCTGTTCCTTCTCCCTCAACCGACTCCTCTGCACTCATCTCTAACTACGGACGACGAGACAACCGTGGCTGCACCACATATGGGCGATTCAACGGAGGCCGCGGCTCTTTCCCTTTCTCTCGCGGTGGCCGCACCAGCAACATACAGCCCCGAGGTAGTCCACAACGACCCGAACCTCCTACACCGACTACTCGGGTCGGACGGCAGAGACGACGTGTGCCTATCGACCACTCGACTGGCCGACCTATCCCTTGCCAAGTGTGCTGGAAGCCGAATCATCACACCCTCGATTGCTTTTGGATCGGTGAGCATGTTCATAAACCTGAGGCTCATGCAGTCCATCAAAGTCGCTCTATGGATGGTGAATGGATCCTCGACACAGGCGCCACGGATCACATCGCGTCTACCACTTCACAACTTGAGACAATGACACCATACTCGGGTAACAAACACATTACTGTTGGCACAGGTGATACCGCCACAGTGGTCAACATGGGCTATTCTTCTATCCCTTCTCTAAACTCCACTATACGTCTTCCTGACATTTTACATGCTCCACAATTCTCTAAAAATCTGCTCTCAGTCTATAATTTCACTCGAGATAATAACTGCTTTATCCAATTCTCATCCTCTGGTTTTGTTGTACAGGATGCCACCACAGGAAAAACTCTTCTTAAAGGCCCGAGTAGGAATGGACTCTACCCGATCCATCACAATCCCATCTCTCTTTTTGCATCAAGCACCTCGGGCACTCTTTGGCACACTCGTCTTGGTCATCCTGCTCCTCCTGTTGTCTCCAAAATCGCTTCCAAGTTATCTCTCAAGCTGTCTCCTCAGCCACCATGTCCTCAATGCTCAATGAGTAAGAGTCATAAATTACCTTTTCCTTTGTCAAAATCGAGAGCAGATTCTCCCTTAGCTTTAGTTCATTCTGATGTATGGGGCCCTGCTCCAGTTCAATCTAATAAAGGCTATAGGTATTACGTCAGTTTTATTGATGACTACTCTCGCTATATTTGGCTCTACCCTCTATATCATAAATCTGACGTGTTTGCTGCCTTCCAAACCTTTCAAACAATGGTTGAAAGGCAGTTTAACACGAAAATTAAAAAATTTCGATCTGATGGTGGGGGGAATTTTGTAACAATCAATTTATCTCCCTATTTCACCAACTTGGGATCATACATCAGACCTCGACACCCTACACACCCGAGCAAAATGGTGTGGCCGAAAGAAAACACCGACATGTAATTGAAACTACACTTGCTTTGCTACTAACAGCTTATATGCCTCAGCAATATTGGCCAGATGCAGCGAAGACAGCTATATATCTGATCAACAGACTACCATCTGCAATGCAACGAAACAAATCTCCACACGAGATTCTCTATCATCAGGTTCCAGACTACAAGTGGATGCGCACCTTTGGTTGCCTGTGCTATCCCTGCCTCCGCCCTTATGTACAACACAAGCTTGAACCAAGGTCACAACCGTGCGTCTTTCTTGGTTACGCTGACCACATGAAGACGTATAAATGCATGGAGCTGTCTACCAAAAGGCTGTACCTGACTCCACATGTCAGGTTTGAGGAGAACATCTTCCCTTTCTCTACTCAGACTCGTCCAACACCACAGCCTACACTGTTCAACTCTATCCCATCGACCATTATTCCTACCCATCCACCTGCACCCCTCCAACCAACACCCACCGATCCCCTGATCTACCAACCTACCGACCATCCGACCCATCAACACGACCTACCGACCTCTCCAAGTCGCTCCACAGCTCGCTCAACCCAAAGTATGACCGATCTAGCTGATTCACCAACACAAACCTTGCCTGACCCATCATTGCTTACAAGCATTATACAACATATCTCGGCACACCATAATCCGGCCACTCACCCGACCTCTTACCATCCCCACTTAACTTCCACGTTACCTCCAACCTCCACTTCTCCACCTACTCAACCCACATCGGATACTTCACCACTGTCGACTCATCCCATGACCACCTGTTCCATGGTCGGCACCTTCAAACCTCGTCAACCATTAAACTTACATGCCCAAATCACCTGAGAAGAACTGATATCCTACAAGGAGGTGTCCAAACATCCCCAATGGGTCGCAGCCATGCAGGACGAGTATGCCGCTTTAACCCGTGAAGAGACTTGGGAACTTGTCTCTCCTCATCCCTCAGTAAACATCATCGGATGCAAGTGGGTCTACAAGATTAAGCGTCACACGGATGGCTCTGTTGCCCGCTATAAAGCTCGGCTCGTGGCTAAAGGCTTTCATCAGACGGAAGGGGTTGACTACGCCGAGACCTTCAGCCCAGTCGCCAAGCACGGTTCTATCCGCCTCCTGATCACCCTGGCTCTACACTTGACTGGCCCATCAGACAACTCGATGTCTCCAATACTTTTTTACATGGAAACATCGATGAAAATCTTTATATGGCGCAACCTATGGGATTCATAGATCCCTCTTTCCCACAACATGTCTGCAAGCTACGGAAAGCATTATATGGCCTCAAACAGGCGCCTCAACAGTGGTGTGCTCACTTCTCCCAGTTTCTCCGCCTTCACGGATTCCACCCGAGCATTGCCGACTCATCTCTCTTTGTCAAACACTCTGGCGACCAAACAACCGTGATCCTGTTGTATGTCGACGACATCCTAATCACGGGCTCTTCGGCAAACTTCGTACATCAATTCATTGGCGAGCTTGCCAGTGAGTTCTCACTCAAAGATCTCGGCGATCTATCATACTTCCTGGGACTGGAAACTCAACGAAGCTCCCAATGTTGCTTCGTCCATCAGACCAAATATACAAAAGAGCTCCTTCAGAAAGCCGGTCTCTCTGGTTGCAAGCCGAGCAGAACTCCAGTCTCCTCAAAATGGAATCCAAACACCTCAGATCCTTTACTGCTCGATGGATCGTACTACCGCAGTCTGGTCGGTGCTATTCAATACCTCACACTGACCCGACCTGATATTGCATTCGCCGTCAATCAAGTATGTCAGTTTCTCCATGCTCCACGTGACTCACATCTCGCAGCTGCTAAGCGGATTCTTCGGTATCTTCAACACACTCCAACCCACGGCATTCTTCTTCGTCCGAATCTTCTGTCACTCATCGCCTTCTCCGACGCTGATTGGGCAGGAGATCCCGTAGATCGTCGCTCCATCAATGGATTTTGTGTTTTCCTTGGAAAGAACCCTTTGACTTGGAGTGCAAAAAAACAACCTTCGATTGCACACAGCTCGACAGAATCGGAGTACCGTTCTCTCTCTCTCACGGCTAAAGAGATCATCTGGCTACAACTTCTCCGTTCTGACCTTCAGATTCCTTTCCAAGACAAGCCGCTAATTTGGTGTGACAACAAGTC
The DNA here is from genome assembly GCA_030789695.1 of Scilla litardierei. Taxonomy (NCBI): domain Eukaryota; kingdom Viridiplantae; phylum Streptophyta; class Magnoliopsida; order Asparagales; family Asparagaceae; genus Scilla; species Scilla litardierei. The sequence continues at coordinate 23,847,718 of CM061135.1, forward strand.
GGCTATCTCACTCTCTTCCAATCCGGTCTTTCATTCCTGAACAAAACACTTCACAGTCGACTACCACTTCATCCGTGAACAGGTCACGTCAGACAACATTTGTGTTCAACACATCTCTACCGATGACAACCCGGCTGACATCTTCACTAAGAGTCTCACTGCGGATCGCTTCGAGCTATTGCGAGACAAACTGTTCGTCATTTCGGCCGCTCAGTTTGTGGTGGCGTATAAGGAAATGAGACCAAGTCAACCATATCCCTTGAAGATCTCCAAGCAATCAATGACATTCCAATCTGAAGGCATTCCGATACAATGCACCGCATCACGTAGAAATATGCAAGGTCAACCATATCCCTCGGAGATCTCCAACCAATCAATGCCATTCATATCAGAAGGCGTCCTGATACAATGCATCGCATCTCGTAGAAATATGCATTCAGCACCTGCCAATAAAGCTAGATTCATATCCTCTTGTAAAGTACTATTTTACCCTTGATACATTGTATTTAAACACATGAAGAGGAATGTAAATCTTCGCTGGTTTCTTTTCTACATTTCTCCAGTCGTTTATCCCTTTTCTCTAAATTTCGTCATTTGCAAGGTAAACCCAGTAGCTATCAATACTCATTACATACATATTAATTTCTGCCAAACAACCATTATTCTTTGGGCCAACATATTGCCCGCATGAAAAATAATGCATACAAAATATCTTAGTAATCCATTAATAAAAAGTTTTCACGTCACATGTCACTTGCTTGGCAATACTGCTTTTATAATTAAAGTGAAAAACTAAGAATGCTTATTTAAGCAACTTTAATATTCGTATAATCACTATATAAAATAAATAAATCACATAGCTATTACAGAATTAAATGTAATAACTATTATTAAAAACCGATACATTTCTACATAAAATTTCAATGCCAATACCTAGAGAGTACGGCGATAAAGCCAATCTCATATAGAGTAGAGCATAATATTAAGGATAGTCTCTATAGAGTAGAGCGATAAAGCCAATCGCATGTAGAGTAGATCATAATATTAAGGTTAGTCTATATAGACTAGAGCGTTAAAACTAATATCTTCTTGCATGGAGTCAAATACTAATGCTAGTCTTTATTAGAGCATTAAAACTAATCTCTTATAGAGTAGAGCCAAATAATTAAAACGAGATAAAATGATTATCTTAATGACGATTATATGTAGCACATTATAACCACTGACATATAATCCAAATAATTTGAATTATATAACTAAAGCAAGAGAAAACTTTACCCCAACTGCAGAGTCTTGCCAAATGTGGCCGCTAGGTCACAGGATCAAAGCCAGTTAGGCGAAAATTGTGAGTTCTGCTTTTTATGGCAATTATCATCACTGCAGCATCAATTTATTTATTGAATTATGCAACAAAAACCAAATAAAACTCTAGCCCAAAGGCGAGGACTTGCCAAATGTAACCGTTTGGTCGCGAAATCAAAGCCCGTTAGGCACATCTTTTGAGTTTTGATTTTTATGCAACTTGTAACCACCGAATGTTTAACATAAATAAATAATTTAATTAGCACAAACAGAAGTGAAAATTTGGTGCGGTGGTTAAGAGATATTGATGCGCTCAAGGCACCGGGGGATCTAATCACTCGAGAGCACCGAGTAAGTTTGTTTGTTTTAATGAATAAACAATGGGCCGATTGTCCCAAGGTCGCAGGCCTCTCTGACCATATAGCCCAAACTGCAGGTGAATGTGCCCCTTGCGCTGCGAGGTGCACCGCCGCCCCCAAACTGCGAAAAACCGAAAATTTTAACCAACATTTCACAATTTTTACATGAATTTAGGCATATTGATTATGAAAATATTGATATCCAAACAATTCTAGGGCAAAGAAGCACTGCTGCCAGTTAAAAGAACTTTAAAATTCTTGAAATTTCCTTGACTAAAGATTGTTTGAAAAGAATGAATGCATAACATTAACATAATCCATGAGAAAGAAGAGAAAGCCGGGTCATGATCTTCTAGTTGTTCGTACGAAAACAAAGAGATGGAGATGTGAAGCACTTCTTCTTTGTTTTCATCTTACGCAATATTTCCAATTGAAAGAGCATAAGGAGAAAATAGTACCACAACAATGGACCATACCACTTTATTTATAGAAGTGTGTTTTTGCTAATTAACACATCATAAATTAAAAATTACTTCAAGAAATCCACGCATTTGCAAATAAGTCTCCACGCTTATTATTAAACTAGACATAACCCGGGAACTGCAAAAAACACACACACGCAGAGGATGTGGTACACACATGTAACTGAAAATGAGTGAGAAATGTGGGTGTGTGTGCTAGTATCGCCGGGGGTAAAAGGTGCAAAACCCGGGGTTAAAGTGCAAAAAACATTGTCGTGGCAAACATGTAAATAAGTGGGCCATTTTTGTTTTTTTGGGGTGAATAGTAAACATGTAAATAAGTGGGCCATTTTTGTTTTTTGGGGTGAATAGCAAACATGTAAATAAGTGAATTTAGGGGGGTGTGTAACGACCCGTATTTTTCAATACATTTAATTACGTATTTTCATTTTAAAAAAGTATTTTATAGTGGTTGATCAGGAGTTTTATATCAAAACTGATTTCAAAATTCTTTATGAAAATATTTGGAAGTATCAAAGTAGTTATGGTGTATTTCAGTAAGTTTGGATTTCATCAATTACCTCTAAACAATTTTATAATAATTCATTTTTCAATTGTTACTGTTTTAGCTGAATGAATTAATTTTCTATATAAACATCATCAAAACATTTTCAAACTTCTGCAGTATCATCCTATGATCATTTAGGGCTCCCCATTTTAATTTCGTAATTTTCTGATATCAAATAGACCTAGAACCTACAAACCCGCTTTCTAAACGTTTTGGCCTAAAACTAGTATCTCTGTAGCTCAAACCCGAAAATGGATCTCGTATTCACGATCCTCGCGACGATACGATCCCACGGTATGTTTTTGTAATTTTTCAGAGTTGTATGCAAAAACAGGGTTGTATTCCTCCAATTTTACTAATTACATCCATTAATGACTTTTTACACTTATTAATTACTATTACTAATTACCTTTTAACCCTAGATCTACCCCTAATTAATCCCTAACCCACACACTTAAACCCACCCCCCCAAGTTCGACCCAGAGGCTGCTGTTTTCTAGCTGTTGAGTTGGTGTGTGTGTGTGTGTGTGTGTGTGTGTGTGTACTATATTATGTAGTTCCTTTCCGCATTTCCTTTGTACATTTCCTTTCATGTATTTGGTGAGAGAGAGCTGTTTGTTGTTGTAATTTTAATTATGGACTGTAATAATGTACGCTGGTTTGAGTATTATTGTATGTATCTGCATCGTGGCTATATTGATTTCACTGGTAAACTGCAGACCTGCAAATAAACTAAATAAGTAACGGGCCCCCGAGAGCGGGTCATTACAAGTTTGGTGGCCCATGCAGGTCCGTGCTAAATACCTCGTGAACAGTATAGCAAGATCAGGATGTACTGTATATAATACTCAACGAAGCTGACAAATCTTTCTATGTATGCAGGTGCGACATTCAAACGATGGACGGAAACACTTCCGAGAGTCCCAACGGAGCTAATCTGTCCGGAGCTAGCAACCAGACCAGCAACGGACCACCTCCCACGATGCATCAGATTTCTGATATCGCATTGCGAGAGCTGGTTCAAGCTATACGAGGAGAGTACAAGCCCGAAGGAGGTATACAACAATTCCGGTCACTCCACCCGAAGACCTGGAATGGCGTGGATGGTCCTCTGAAGGCCGAAGAATGGCTGCAAAGCACCGAAGATAATTTGAGAGCCGCTCAGATCGCAGAATATGCATGGGTGGACACTGTCAAGTCCAACTGATTGGCGGAGCTAGAATCTGGTGGAGCTCCGCTGAAGGTCGTCTACAACGAACAATTGACTGGGTGACATTCACCGACCACTTCCACACCCGATACTTCTGACCCGAAGCTCAGATGGAACTGCAAGCTCAGTTCGTCGGGTTGAAGCAAGGTTCCATGTCTGTGGAACAGTATGATGCCCAATTTACTATACTTAGCCGTTTTGCTCTCGGGATGGTTGACACCCCCCTTACCCGAGCTCAACGCTTCAAGCAAGGGCTGAATATGGAGATCCGATGGAGCTTGGTCGAACGCTTACTTTGTACCCATACTGAGGTTCTCGCTGCAGCTCGCGAATACGAATTCATCGAACGAGAGGAGAGGCGAGAGCAAGCTTTAGTTGCCCCTCCCGGAAGGCCACCACCTCCTATATCTGCTGATGGATCCAGTCATCGACCTCCATCCCATCTGTATCGTCCAGTCCAGCTGACTCAGTTCAAGAGGCCAGCACCGCAGCAACATCGAAAGTGCTTCTATTGTGGTAAAACTAGACACATCAAAGCAGAATGTCGTTCGTACCTGAACCTTTGCTTGATTTGTGGATCCAAGGACCATGGAGAAAGGGATTGCCCAGAAGATAGATATAGAGATGCTGTTGATGCCCCTGCAAGGAACGCTCCGCAATGACCACCACTTCCCCCTCTACAGAAAGTGTTTCAACGGGCGCAACCACATGCTCCACCACCAAGACGACAAGCCTACACCATGATTGCAGAATATGTCGAAGCCATCAACCAGGAGATTAGAGGTATGAATTATTACTTTTAATTTTATACTCGTTCATTTGCAATACTATTATATCATCGTAATTTCAGCTACTTGAGAAATTAAGGTAGCACTTATGATAATGCTAGTCTTGAGACTAGCTATAGAAGCTATGGTGATGTCAATAGTATGTATTCATACACATCATCTCTTGTTTTCTTGATGCTGTGATTTCACATGCTATTAAGAACTTATTTTTCCTATATCGTAGTCGTTCATCAAGCCTTCCTTTCGATCGTTTAAATTGCTTAGACGATTATCGATATTCTAAATTCCGAGGACGGAATTATTTTAAGGAGTGTAGGATGTAACGACCCGTATTTTTCAATACATTTAATTACGTATTTTCATTTTTAAAAAGTATTTTATAGTGATTGATCATGAGTTTTATATCAAAACTGATTTCAAAATTATTTATGAAAATATATGGAAGTATCAAACTAGTTATGGTGTATTTCAGTAAGTTTGGATTTCATCAAATACCTCTAAACAATTTTATAATAATTCATTTTTCAATTGTTACTGTTTGAGCTGAATGAATTAATTTTCTTTACAAACATCATCAAAACGTTTTCAAACTTTTGCAGTATCATCCTATGATCATTTAGGGCTCCCCATTTTAATTTCGTAATTTTCTGATATCAAATCGACCTAGAACCCACAAACCCGATTTCTAAATGTTTTGGCCTAAAACTAGTATTTCTGTAGCTCAAACCCCAAGATGGATCTCGTATTCATGATCCGCACGACGATTCGATCACGTGGGTATGTTTTCGTAATTTTTCGGAGTCGTATGCGAAAACGAGGTTGTATTCCTCCGATTTTACTAATTACATCCATTAATGACTTTTTACACTTACTAATTACTATTACTAATTACCTTTTAACCCTAGATCTACCCCTAATCAATACCCTAACCCACACACTTAAACCCCCCCCCCCCCAAGTTGGTCAGATCCAACATGGGAATTTATTATATTTATTATTATTATTATTATTAATTACTTTATATATTTTTCCCTAACCCTATATATTTCTTCCCCCTTCTTCCTCTCTTCCCACAGCCGAACCCAACCAAGGCACAGTATCTCTCCCTCACTCTCTTTTCCCGTTCGAAACAAAACCAACCCACCTCCCTCACTCTTTCGTACTCTCCCCCCCTTCGTTTTCGATCAACCCAAGCCTCACCCTTCGCTCAGCCTCCCCTCTCCCCTTCGTACTCGACCCGAACCCAGACCCACCGCTCCGCCCGTCGCCGCCCTCAGACGCGGTGCACCCCAAAGCCCCCCCTCTCAACTCTCTCCTCTCCTCCACCCACCGCCGGCAAGCCACGATCGCCTGCGACCCGTGCAACCGCCGCTCCGCTGCTTCTCCGTTCACTGCAACCCCCTCCTTTCCCCTCGACTTCTCTCAGACCCACGGCGAACGCCGTTGCTTCTGTTGATAGCAAACGTGTGTGAACTTCGTGTTTGATGATAACAAACGTGTGTGAATGTTTTAACGCGTGTGTTAAGTGTTTCAGGAACGGCAAACGTGCGACTAATTCACGGAAGGACTTGGCCAAAATGATGGGAAGAAAGGAATACTCTACTTGGTTTGGTTCATATCTACTAGAGCCATTAAAAAATATTAATTAACATCTCTCTTTGACATGTTAACATGCGTAAATCCCAAGATCCATAGGTTCTGCTTCTGTGAACATTTTTTTGCTTCTGTGCTTTGAAAACAAACAATTACAAGAGGCCTTTATATAATAATACCCATTGAGAATTTCCCAGGCACGTGAATTCCCTAAGCCATGCTTCATTTGTTTCAAGCAATCAAAATAGCCCTAGTACTTAAAAGGGAGAGAGAGAAATACCTATAAATAATTCCCAGCCGCAACCCTAAAAAAAGGAGAACACCCCAAGGCCGTGACCTAAGAGAGAGGAGCCGCACAAAATAAACGAACAGAGAGAGGGGATTAGAAGCGAAAAAAAATTCTTGAGAGGCGCCGTTCTTTTTGTTTGCATCAAATCGAAACCAAGAGTCCTTTAAAAAAAGAAGTGCTGTATCAAAAACCCTAGCTCCTTTAATTCTCTATTAGCTGATTTCTTTTCAGGAGAGAAGGCCGAAATTTTTGGGTGTTAGGCAGCCACACAAATATCGAAGGAGGCGCCTCTTCAATTTCTGAAAACACAGCCGCATTCATTTCTGAGGCTAATGTGATTCTGAAAACTCCATGAGAATTGAAGAGCAACACAAAAAATTGGCCAGAGATTCCTTTTGTTTGGTTCAAAACAATTTTTGTGTGTCTGCTTTTTGTTTTCCTTTGCCTGCCGATTTTTTGTTTTGGGGTTCCTCTGTCACATTTTTTTGTCCTTGGTGTTTGATTACAGGGCCGACAGTATTCCATTCTTTTGAGAGCACATGCCAAGCATTGGCAGAATTTTTCCTCTCCTTATCACAAAGACTCACAGCCGAAACAAAGAAGGACAATCAAAGAAAGTGAAAGGGCTTAATTGTTTTTGGTTCACCTCATTGCAAAATCTCGAAGTACAGACCAGAGGATCTCAAGGTCGGATTATTCCATTGGCCGAACTCCTCCCAACAGATCCCAAGAGCCATAAGTTTCAACCTTTAGTGGAGGGCACAAGTTTTCATCGAGAGGGGAGCCCGACTGTTGAGGGGACATCAGAGACTACATCTACGTCAGACGAGATCTGACCCGTGCTGATTGACGAGGACATTGTCGCTACACAAACTGAGATTCCTAAACTCTATTTATCATTATTTTGTGTAGTTGTTGTGTTAGATCCTCGTAGGGAAAACTTTACCTTCTGTGTTACTTTTGGGGACCTGACGACTTAGGAGTCGTCACGGAGGGAGAGCATCTGACTACATTGATAGTGTAGAGTACGTGGTGTGCGTACGAGCTAGGTGAGAGTAGATTTGGGATCTTGACTCATTGTAGCTGTACTTGATTACATATCTATCTAGTAGTTGCTTTCGGGGGCTGGAGTAGGTCGTAGGGACGACCGAACCAGGGTATATTTGTGCGTATTCTGTGATTGCTATTTTATTGCCCTGCCTGTGCCTATAACTGCGTGTGGTTGTTCGTGAGTTGCACGAATATTTTTATTAGCCTATTCACCCCCCCTCTAGGCTACGATCCAGATCCAACAGCTTCGAGAGCGCTCAACCCCGTCGTTCGAACCCCCCGCCTCTCTCTCGCTCTCTTCATCTCCGGTGAGGACCCCCGAAGCCCACGGCGCCGCCTCTGCTGCCGCGTCCACCCAAGACGCCTTCACCGAAGAGCTCCAGCTCTCCGCAAACATGCAGCACCCACGGAGCCCAGTAATGCCGCCTGGAGTTGCCCGCCGCCGCCGTTGCCCGCTTCTGCCGCGGCCCCGACCCCGCCTCCAACGTGCCCTTGCCACCGCTGCTGCCGTCGAGGAATCGAAGCCCCCCGCATGCACGTGCGAAGAACGGAGGAAGGTGAGAAGTATTTTAATACGTTTTTTAGAAACGTATTTTCGTGAATGTACGTATAAACGTATTTCTTAATTATAAATATGGGTTATTTGATAAACAAATTGATAACTAATTATATACAAGTCAGAAAATTACAAGGCTAGTTCCAGAAAATCAAAAATGACATTCTGGATCCAATGGCGCTAGTTTCATATCAAGCAGACGCTTAGTTTTTCCAGAATAAAATTTTAAGCCTAAAATTTATGGGTTATTTAGTACTGACCCCCTGTGTTTTCTCGAAAATTAGTAGTACCACCCTATGGTTTCAATAATTAGTAAGACCCCCCTCCACAATTAGTATCACCCCCCCAGGGTTTCTCAAAAATTAGTATCACCCCCCTATGGCAGGGGGGTCTTACTAATTATTGAAACCATAGGGGGGTACTACTAATTTCCGAGAAAACACAGGGGGTCAGTACTAAATAACCCAAAATTTAAATATGCTGTTTTCATTTAAAAATCCATAACTTGTTATTTTCACGTAAACTGATACTTGATAAAAATATATGTTGTAGCACTCTTCTAGACGGTCGTTTTGACAGCTCACTTGAACTATTCTGATATGTATTTCATTCAAAATAAATTGTTGAATAATTACGTTACCTAATAGTTTTAAATTGATTTTTGAGCTTTAAAAAATTATAAAAATTAACAGAAGTTTCTGAAAAATATTTCATCTTTCCGTAAAATTATTTTCTTCATATCTAGCATATATAAAAATTTAGAACGCTTTTCGACACCGTTTCAATCAGTACTAAAATCAACACGAACAAGTTAAATAAATAGAAAAGAATGTATTCTTTAACAGATTGTTTCTTGTGTTTACATGTATCAATTCTCGTGCACCAGCACTAGATCCAGTCCCGGCTCACTACCACCACCTCGAAATCTGGAAGTCACAATGGATTCTATATTTAGAAAATTAGATAGTGTGCTCGTACGAACTTTTAAACTAAAATTTTTTGTGTTCCATATTTGTTGGACTTATCTTTATCCTCACATTTTATTAGCATCCACCTTGCGTACTTTAAGAAAGTCGACCAGTGGTTCTAGTTTAACTATTATCGTAAACAAGGAACTAATAACATCATGTGGTACATCTTATGGAATGTTTTATGGAATATCTCGTGGAATGTCTTATGGAATATCTCGTGGAATATCTCGTGAAATGTCTAAAGGAATATCTCATAAGAAAGCATGTAATCGATACATACGACACTGGGGTTTGGGGTAACTCATTGTAGAAAGTGTGGGAGCTATGACTGGAGTCACTCTCTTTTGACACATCTCGTCTCGCCACGTTTTTCAAAGTATGCTGTGGTTGACGCCAAGGATTTGCTCCCCGTGGCAATGGAGGTGACCCATGGTTGCATATTATACTTTCCTACATGAGTTACACCACATATTTAGTAATTTTCTGCCAACACTAAGATAACCATTGATTGTACGTCTTATTCAGTACTTTGCATGCTTATTATCGTTACAGTTCATGCCTGCTACTCTCACCATTGCTATCACCATGTTTGCTCTTGCACGTTATTTTTCGTACTTGCACGGCCACCCTTTACTTTATGCATTACATGTACTTTACCTACCACACTTGTGCAGGCACCAGTGCTTTATCTATCGTACTTTTAGCTACAGCAGTAGCATGCTTCACTTGCTTAGCCTGCTTTACACTTGCACTACCACAGTACAGTTTGTTCTCTCTGTTCAGTTCTGTTTATCTTTACTACCCAGTTATGTACTGTTGTTGCTCAGTACTTTACGTTTTATTCTGGTTTGCTTGTACGTAGTTACTTTTTTGCCATACTTGTGCACTGCTTCTTTTCTATATTTAGAATTATTGTGACTTACATACGGTTCCATTTATGGCACCGGCAGCCGACGACCAGATCGCAGAAGGGGCCCCTGAGTTTTGAGGAGTTAGAGTTCGACCCAGAGGATGCTGTTTTCTGGCTGTTGAGTTGGTGTCACGCACCGCTTCCCAAAACGGGTGTGAGGACGAGACGAAGGTCCGCATGGGCCGGAGCTGTGAGGCTCGGACCCAATAAGCTTCTGTAGAGATACCATTTAATTTACAGGTTCTTGCATTTAAAAGTTCATAACAGTAATAATGAGAGTACTCGGAAAGAAAGTTGCATTCATTTATAAAAGAGATAATGTCCAGAATTTATATCAAGTCTAATAAAAGAAGCCCAGCATGGCTACAACTACGATAAGGAAACTAATGGTGCGACGCACCCAACCTAGACAAAAAGTAAAGTGGTGCTACGCATCCAAACTAAAAACAGTAATCCTCTGGAAGACAGCAACGGTGAGGAACCTCCAGGTCTGGTCCTCGTCGGGCACGTACCCCGGGTCAACGTTCTCCAGCTCCAAGTCCTCAAGTAAGGCCGGCTCGTCTGTGTACTCTGTCTCGGTACCTGACGTACAACACCCAAGGGAAAAGGAGCTGTACGTCAGGTAAAGTCTATAAGGGAAGGTTAGAAGACTCTACTGCAAGTGTAAAGGAATTTAAAGATGACATTTTAATGTTGATTTAAAATGAGATGATGCAACAGCATGACATGTATAAGTAAGGAAAAGTAAAGACGGTGCAGAAAGTAAACGTGGCAGGCAAATTCATAGTGTAAGCTACCAAGAGAAGACTCGACAAGATTGGACAAGACTGTGCGACACCAAGCGACTCGACACCAAGAGGGTTCACGCCTTTAAGTCAAGGTGAGTGAATCAATCCTTCTCACGGGGGTATAATCGTGATTGATGCCACCCACCGTATAGATGGTGCTCATGAAGGGGAGCCTTTTCACGCACGCTTAGTGGTCACTCAACCCTACCCCAACCCATGTACTCAAGACAAGACTGTATAGGACCACTCACGCTAGCTCGGTGAGTGCCTCTATCCCCACGGTCTGCAGGGCCACTCACTCTGTCCTGGTGAGTGACGGGCTTCCCGTAGGTGAATCTGTACCAAGGATCACTCTCTCTGTCTTGGAGAGTGTCCTTATTGCCCGCAGGCTGTGCAAGACAAGTCGTGAATGCTGTTACATGGCATGACATGGGTATAGTCGTTCTAGGGTGTCCACACGCATGCACACACAGATTAGTTCCTAGCATGTTTGCAGTTTATACCTAGACTTTGTTGTCAAGTCTAGGCTATCATGAGGGGGTCCCGGACGCTATCATTTCACGTCCGGTTCTCTTGTTCAACAATTTACAGTTCTAAGAAAGAAATGGCATAGCCTTGGCCGGAATTACGCAAGTGGGGGCACTTGCCTGCGGTGGCAAGAAGAACGTCCGTCAGAAGCGTCTTGTCTTTATCGGCGTGTCGGTCAACGTTCGCTGTCATAAGTCAACGGCGGGTGTCAGGACCAGTTTAGCAATCCTATCAAGTTGTTTCTAAGTTAATCGGGGCTATCCTATCAGTTTTCAGTCAAGTTTGAAAGTCACCCTATTCGACGATTCTATCATATGTGCATAGTAAATATAGTCCGTTCGTGGATTCTAGATGGTACAACAGTTTAAAAGAGCAAAGTAAATTTAGTTATTTAAGTTGTTGATTTTAATTAGGTTTTCAATGTCGTACGGTTTGGGTTGCCACGAGTGAAAAGACCAACCTAGTGCGACGAACGCGCACGTGTTTGACGGCAGATCTGAAATGGTGGTGGTGCTCAGTGTCCTCGATTGCGGGTAGCGCAGTGAGGATCGTCTCGGGATCGCCTTAGGATTGTCTCGGCTGAGGGTAGCGCAGCGGAACGGCCAACGGCAACGGTAATGATGTCGTGATCGCCTCGGTTGCGAGTAGCGCAAAGAAAAACGGCAACGTCAATGACAACGACGTCGGGAGGGGCGCGACCAGCGGCGTGGGCTGCTAGATCACGCAATCGGGCTGCTGTCGCGTGGACGACAGGGTTTGCAAGCGGCTTGCAGTGTGGTGAGATAGCCGGAGTTGCAGTGATAGGAGGTGAACGGTAAGGGGAGAACGACAGGCGGCAGCACAGGGAAGGAGGCCGACTGTTCTGTGTGTGGGCTGACGTGATGAGGGGGAGTCGGACTGCTGTTGTGTCAAGGGGGAGGTGGTCGTGGCAATGGGGAGGCCGGATCTATGGTGGCGGCCGACGGATCTGTCAAAGGAGAGGGAGGCCGACATGGGCTGTAGGTAGGAGAGCAGGTCGACGATGGGATGATCTGCATGAAGGGGTCGGCGGTTGTTGCTGGGTGGGTGGATGGCCGAAAACCATGGGATCGCCGGCGATTGTGTGTATGGCTGAGGGGGTTTGGTTGCATGGAGGATAGGAGGGAGAGGGGGAGAAGGGCGGTGGTCGACGGCGGTTGGATGGCAGGAGGAATAGGGTGGCCAGCGGTTGTGCAAGGGTGTGCGTGAGTTGTAGGGGAGTGGCAGCTGCGAGATCATGAAAACCCCTAGGGCTTGGTTTGCTGCGTTTTATGTGGAGGATTGCTAACTAGGGTGTAAAAAGAGTGGGTTTTAGAAATAGATTGGAGAGAGAGTTGTAATGCCCTGTGAAGCTATTGCACAAGTATTAGAGGGAGTGTGAATAGTAATTTAAAATAATCAAGAGAGTTATTCCTAATTATTATGCAAACACACAAACAACAATGCGGAATAGACTACAAACAACAAGAATAGACAAACGCAAATAAAGCATGTAACGGGTTCGGATCCACCCAAGTCTCCCCGACTTGTTCCCGGTGATCCTACGTCCCAACCACCCAGATCCCCTCCGGATACTTGAGTTAGAAACCACTAACCCAAGATTTAGCACTATGAAATTCTTGTAGAAAACCTCTACAAGACCAAATCATACACAATGAAAATGTGACTCCCACACCCCGGGATCACACACTTCTCTCGCAACCGAGAGAACAATTCAAATATCAAATGAGATTAAATAATGAAACACTTACCACAAAATCCTATGCCTTGAGTATACTTACCAAATTAGGGCAAAGAGGGATTTTGAGGAAGAAGATGTCACCAAACCATAGCTCCAAGAAGTTGACCAGCAATGGAAGCCTAGGATGGAGTTGGTGACCTTGGATCAAGCCCTTGGCTTGGAAGGCTCACAATCAATGAATCTCTCTTGAAGAATAAGAGTGATGGAGAGATTCTAGTGAGAAGAGATAGGTTTAGAATGGAGTTGATTTGCTTCTCTTTGATTTCTCTAAATCCCAAAATATGCAGCATTGGATCCTATGAAAGAACCCCTCCAAGTATATATAGGATAGATGAAAGAGAGGAGAGAAATTCGTGCAATAAATGCTCCAACAGCTCTATACTGAAGCAGACTAGTCGGTCAAAGAAGGATCACTGACCGACTAGTTCCTCAACTAGTCGGTCGGTGATTCAACGTGAACCGACTAACAGCTCGACAGCCAGAAGAGAAAGTTCAGACAATAAGGAACTAGTCGGTCTAAGAAGACTTGCCAACCGACTAGTTTCACAACTAGTCGGTCGGTGAGTGTTCTTTGACCGACTAAGAGTCGAAATCGAATAGGCTGAATTCAAGTATAGCTAGTCGGTTTAGGAACAACTTCCAACCGACTAGTTTCTCAACTAGTCGGTCGGTCGATGTGCTTTGACCGACTAACTGTAAACAGTAAGATAGGCTGTACATAGGCAATGATAAATAGTCGGTCTGAGAAGGATTCCTAACCGACTAGATCGTCATCTAGTCGGTCGGTGAACCTTCTTTGACCGACTAATTGATCAACAGTGCCAGGCTGAATTGAGCAAGGACATCTAGTCGGTTCAAGAGGAATTGCCGACCGACTAGATCGTCATCTAGTTGGTTGGTTCTTCTACTTGAACCAACTAACATGCACTAGAAGCCGAGGGAAGAAGCGATAGGCTTCGGGAAAGTTTCTAATGGCTTCTAAGATAATCATAGCTCTAAGATATGAGCGAAATGAATATTATAATGTAAGTCCTACTCAAGGCTTAACATTCTATTCTATAAAGCTAGAAGACATTAAATTAAGCATGACGAACCATCTTCAAAGCTTCAATCTTCACTCTTGACTTCAATAATACTCCTTGAGCTTCAACGAAGCTTCAGGCACACGATCACGCGTATTGAGAAGTCTTGAGACGTCGCTTTTGATGTACATAGTGTTGGATCCTGTGGATGGCAAACAACCCTAGTAGGGGGGGTTGAATAGTGTTGTATAAAGATAAAACTTTTTCGTTCTTTAATTAATCAACACAAAACAAAACCTTCTAATGTTGCCTAAGAAACCAAGTAGAGTGATCTACGCTTGGTTCTTAATCAACTTAATTAATCTTCAAAACAAGTCAGAGATAAAACTCTTCTGGTAGTCGACTCCCTAAGAACAGTAGTCGACTCCCAGAGGGATATTATGCACAGCTCAGTTAAGCGAATACTTAATGAAGATATAAACGATTACACTGAAGTACAATAGAGAAGTAGATACAGAAATTGATCTTGCAATATATTATGAATGAGTTACAAATGTAATATTCAATGAATCAAGATAAACAAAGTAGAGATAAACAATCACAGAGAGAATCAAATGCAAACACAAGTATTTTTATCCTGGTTCCCCACAACCCTGGGTACGTCCAGTCCCCGACCAATCCGATACGAGATTTCCACTATTGCCTTAGCAATACAAACACCTAGCCTTCACTAGGATTTCCAACCACCTAGACTTGTCTAGGATTTTACCCTTGCCTCACAACCCGAGGACTTTACCTTGCCTCACAATCCGAGGACTTTTCACAAACACCTTGCCTACAACAAGGATTTACAACCACCCTTATCACCAAGTGACTACAAGTAAAATCAAATCCAATACACCACAATGAATTAGTGGAGATTGGTTTTTACACCCAATAATTCTATAGCCAAGATTAAATTTGCAATTGTGCTTAACGTGGCTAAAAGAATTTAGATCATTTGTAGATCGCACAAAGAATATGAGTTTATTCAATGTGATCTAGAATCTAGATGTGTTCTTAGATCACACAAAGAATATGAAATTATTCAATGTGATCTAGAATCTAGATGTTTCAAAAATCCTTTGAGAATATAAAAATCAAAAAGAAGGATTTTGAAAACCAATTTGCAATAGCCAAAAATAATAATGATCTTAAAAAGAATTATAAAAGAATGTAAGCAATAAGATCAGAAATTGAAAAACCGTTTTGGCTATGAAGAACTTTGAGAGCGATGAGAACGATGAGATCTTTTGAGAGAGTAAGAATTTTGCTCAAGAGTAAATTGGTGAGAAAAATGTTCTCATAGGTTCTCTATTTATAGAGCCAAAGGAGAATTCAAAATAATTCAAATCAAGTTTGACTTCAGACCAAAAATCAAGCAATGAATAAATGAGAGAGTGAATCAAGGAATTCTGGTCGCACAGCAGGTAGTCGACTCCCTAACTTTGGTAGTCGACTCCCAGAGTGTTTCAGAGAAAATCTGCTACAACTGGTAGTAGACTCCCTAACTTAGGTAGTCGACTACCAGACTATCTTTTCTGGTAGAAGACAGAAATCAGTGTAGTGAACTACTGTGTGTTTGTAGTTGACTACAAATTGAAACTTAGCTTCTATGAAAAGTATGCTCTCAAATAAGTTTAAAATGAGTTTCAAAAACATTTTAGAAAATCATTTTGTGTGTGTGCAAATTCTTCTTGGCTTTGACATAATCCTAAGAAAATGAAAACCAACTCACACACTAGACTCTATGAAGAACTTGAAGCTATGGTTGAGCTTGAGCTATATGCTTCGCTTGAATTTAAGCTCCTCTTTAGCTTTAGCTTGAGCACATTCTTTGAGCTTCATCTTTGAACTCTTCTTGTGCTTGAGCTTTGAAGTTGCGAGCTAAATTCATCTTCATCTTCTATGTGTGTGGTTGAAGTTCTTCTTCTCGGAGTATGTTTCGAGCTTCAATTAGCCTATTGCACAACCTACACACTTAAGTTGTATGATTAGTAATTTAATAACATTTGGTGTGATCATCAACAAAACAAACCACTTGGGGTGGGACTAGATTCCCATCACTCTCCCCCTTTTTGATGATGACACCCAAATGACAAACATATGAATAATATGAAATAAAAACAATGAGTAAGTGTACTTACTCCCCCTGCTTAGATGCGGTTTATTATTCATTCATGTTTTTGCTTGATTCACTTTTTCTCCCCCTTGTCATCACAAAAAAAACATAATCGTATACATACCAAGTGAAAAAAAATTTCATAGGCTCCACCTTAAAGTTTGCATCATTGCAGTTGGGTCTCCCCCTTAATGTATGCATAGATTTAGAGATTCATTGGGAGCTCTTCTACTAATCCCTTATAGTTTTGGTACCTGAAAATCAAACAAATAATTTTGGTACCCTTTCTTTGTGGGTCCATGGGATTAGTCAAACATAATAATATAATTATCAATCAAGAGGAAACCAAACCCAGTTGGGTTGAGATTTCCCATAAGTAAATTTATAATCGCTACAAAAATGAACATTGTTCATAAAACTAGAAATGTAATTGTCTTTCATTTGGACGGTTCCAATTTTGGGAATCCAAACTTTGACGTATCCATTTTAAGTTTTAGGAACTCTAGCTTGATGATGAGAGATCCTAGCATTTTGATTGGACATATTATAACCTAAGCCATGTTTGCTAGATTGGGGTCTTTGTGATCTAATCAAGCTATCTAATTTTTCTTTACCTTTATTGAACCTAGCAACATTATTAACCAAGTCCTCATGCTTTACCTTAATGGCGGTCATGTTCTTTTCTAAGTCTTTAAACCTATTTCCTAGGTCTTTGAGTTCTACATTGAGCAACCTATTGTTTTCAATTAAATCCCTATTGTTGCTAATCAATTTTAGGTTCTCTTCTTTAATCTTTTCTAGCTCTTGATTAGTAGGATTAGAACCACAAGATTTATGCATCTTTTTGAGAGTTAAAAGCTCTTTGAGTTGGACCTCATATAATGCACAAATTTTATGAAATTCCTCCTCATAATCAATTTCATCATCATCGCTACTATCGCTATCACTAGAGGAATGGTAGGAATTTACCTTGGGGTCTTCCCGTGTCATGAAGCACATGTAGTTCCGTTCGTTCCTTTTGCTTGCTTTTCCTTCATTTTCGGATGATAATGAGCTATCGGAATCCTCTTCATCATCGCTTCTATCCCAAGCCCCAAAAGCTTTTCTATTTGGCATTTTGCCTTTATACGAGTTCGTTCTCTTATCTTTGTTTTTCTTTAGAGGGAATTCATTCTTCATGTGGCCTGGCCTATTACATTCATAACAAATAACATCATTATTGGAATTGAACTTACGGTTGTAGGACTTACATGCTTTTAGGATTTTCTTGTATCCTTTGGAGATGAGTGTCATTTGTTTCTCCATCTCATCTTTGACTTCATTCTCGGACTCCTCTGTATCCGATGTTGCTTTGAATGCAAGGTTCTTCTTCTTTTCAACGTGTTCCTTGGTCTTTCGCTCTTGCAGTTGGAGTTCATACGCCATTAGATTGCCGATGAGCTCTTCCAAGGTTAGCTTTGAAGTGTCGTTGCCTTCTTCAATGGCCGAAGCTTTGGATTGCCATTCGGGAGTGAGAGATCTAAGGATCTTGCATACGTGATCCTCTTGTGTGTACTTCTTTCCCAATCCCGCAAGTGTGTTGACGATCTCCGTAAACCTCGTGTACATCTCCGTTATGTTCTCGTTTTTCTCCATCATAAATTTTTCATACCTGCCAGCATAAAGAGAAGATTTTGAAGATTTAACTTTTTGGTTACCTTCATGTGTTACCTCAAGAAGTTTCCATATTTGGTGCGCGGAGGTAGCCATGGAGATGCGGTTGTACTCTGTTGTGTCAAGGCCGCAATATAGAGTGGACACCGCCTTGGCATTTAGAGAGACTTTGTCCTTCTCCGTTTTGGTCCACTTTTCTTCCTCAAGAGTGGGTTCTTCATAAGGATTCTCCACTATCTTCCATAGATCATATGAGATAGAGAGAAGGTACATTCGCATCCGATTCTTCCAAGATCCATAATTTGATCCGTTGAGAAGTGGTGGTCTGGAGGAAGATTGTCCTTCGGGGAAATGATTGGTTGACGCCATCTATAACCTCGCTCCGATACCAAGTGTTGGATCCTGTGGATGGCAAACAATACTAGAAGGGGGGGTTGAATAGTGTTGTATAAAGATAAAACTTTTTCGTTCTTTAATTAATCAACACAAAACAAAACCTTCTAATGTTGCCTAAGAAACTAAGTAGAGTGATCTACGCTTGGTTCTTAATCAACTTAATTAATCTTCAAAACAAGTCAGAGATAAAACTCTTCTGGTAGTCGACTCCCTAAGAACAGTAGTCAACTCCCAGAGGGATATTATGCACAGCTCAGTTAAGCGAATACTTAATGAAGATATAAACGATTACACTGAAGTACAATAGAGAAGTAGATACAGAAATTGATCTTGCAATATATTATGAATGAGTTACAAATGTAATATTCAATGAATCAAGATAAACAAAGTAGAGATAAACAATCACAGAGAGAATCAAACGCAAACACAAGGATTTTTATCCTGGTTCCCCACAACCCTGGGTACGTCCAGTCCCCGACCAATCCGGTACGAGATTTCCACTATTGCCTTAGCAATACAAACACCTAGCCTTCACTAGGATTTCCAGCCACCTAGACTTGTCTAGGATTTTACCCTTGCCTCACAACCCGAGGACTTTACCTTGCCTCACAATCCGAGGACTTTTCACAAACACCTTGCCTACAACAAGGATTTACAACCACCCTTATCACCAAGTGACTACAAGTAAAATCAAATCCAATACACCACAATGAATTAGTGGAGATTGGTTTTTACACCCAATAATTCTATAGCCAAGATTAAATTTGCAATTGTGCTTAACGTGGCTAAAAGAATTTAGATCATTTGTAGATCACACAAAGAATATGAGTTTATTCAATGTGATCTAGAATCTAGATGTGTTCTTAGATCACACAAAGAATATGAAATTATTCAATGTGATCTAGAATCTAGATGTTTCAAAAATCCTTTGAGAATATAAAAAATCAAAAAGAAGGATTTTGAAAACCAATTTGCAATAGCCAAAAATAATAATGATCTTAAAAAGAATTATAAAAGAATGTAAGCAATAAGATCAGAAATTGAAAAACCGTTTTGGCTATGAAGAACTTTGAGAGCGATGAGAACAATGAGATCTTTTGAGAGAGTAAGAATTTTGCTCAAGAGTAAATTGGTGAGAAAAATGTTCTCATAGGTTCTCTATTTATAGAGCCAAAGGAGAATTCAAAATAATTCAAATCAAGTTTGACTTCAGACCAAAAATCAAGCAATGAATAAATGAGAGAGTGAATCAAGGAATTCTGGTCGCACAGCAGGTAGTCGACTCCCTAACTTTGGTAGTCGACTCCCAGAGTGTTTCAGAGAAAATCTGCTACAACTGGTAGTAGACTCCCTAACTTAGGTAGTCGACTACCAGACTATCTTTTCTGGTAGATGACAGAAATCAGTGTAGTGAACTACTGGGTGTTTGTAGTTGACTACAAATTGAAACTTAGCTTCTATGAAAAGTATGCTCTCAAATAAGTTTAAAATGAGTTTCAAAAACATTTTAGAAAATCATTTTGTGTGTGTGCAAATTCTTCTTGGCTTTGACATAATCCTAAGAAAATGAAAACCAACTCACACACTAAACTCTATGAAGAACTTGAAGCTATGGTTGAGCTTGAGCTATATGCTTCGCTTGAATTTAAGCTCCTCTTTAGCTTTAGCTTGAGCACATTCTTTGAGCTTCATCTTTGAACTCTTCTTGTGCTTGAGCTTTGAAGTTGCGAGCTAAATTCATCTTCATCTTCTATGTGTGTGGTTGAAGTTCTTCTTCTCGGAGTATGTTTCGAGCTTCAATTAGCTTATTGCACAACCTACACACTTAAGTTGTATGATTAGTAATTTAATAACATTTGGTGTGATCATCAACAAAACAAACCACTTGGGGTGGGACTAGATTTCCATCACATAGTATTGTGGCGACGATCTCCATAACTGCGCTCACAAAGAGTTAGTACACGATATTTATGTTTGATCATCATCCAAAACCAAATCCGGGGAATCAATACTCAACATTCTCCCCCTTTTTGGTGATGACAAACCAACATAAATAATAATCAATAATAATGATTCAAAAGAAATTTATTTACTCCACCTGCATTGATGACACATTAGTTACGTATTAAACAATAATCATACGCATCAAGCAGGCGAGAGAGATATAAAATATGAATCCTATTATTGCAATTTAGGATCTCTAAATCCATTTTATATCTTAACTCCCCCTGAATCTAACATATCAAATTAGATTCATGGTAAATTGCTTTGAATTATCAATTAGCACATTGTCATTATTAATTCTCCCCCCTTTGCCATTAGCAAAAAGAGCGGGAGGAGATCAACGACAAGATTACAATGGCTAAAAAATAAAAGCATGAGAGTCTAAGAATACGACCATGGTCCAAATGACACCAAAGTAAAATACCAAATGTAAAATACCGAAGAAAATCAAAGCGTGCCAACATGACCATAGTTGAACATCGAAAAACGAAATCATCAAACCATAGGCGAAAATCGAAAAACGAAATCAGCAAACCATAGGCGAAAATCGAAAAACGAAATCACCAAACCATAGGCGAAAATCGAAAAACGAAATCATCAAACCATATGCGAAAATCGAAAAACGAAATCACCAAACCATAGGCGAAAATCGAAAAACGAAATCATCAAAACTCAAATCAATTTCACGTATTGAGTTTTGGAACATACTCTCCAATATCAACATTTATAACGAATCGAGAGCATGGAAAACAATTCTATTTAATCCAATAAAATCGTCGAACGACGAAATCAACATCAGAGACAAATAAATCCAATGAGAATACCAAAAGTAGCATGAAAAAAAAATGTTATGCCAAACACAAATAGAGCATCATAAAACATATGGCATACACATATCTAGCATACTAGGATACTAAATGAAACAAAATGATACCATTTGTAATATAGTCTACCAATGGATGCATTCAACACACATGGATACCAAATGTATATCAAATATAAGAATATACTTACAAAATTAAGCTCTCCCTACTTTGGTGCATCTCTTAAGCACCATCAACTCCATTTGAATGAAAATCCTTTGCAAATCAAAGAGTTGGTAGGGTTGGTATCCCATGATGGATTGAACCAAGAAAACATAATTCTTGGTATCCAAAACCCCTTTTGGATCCTATGGGTTAGGCAACACTTTTAACAAACCAAATTCATATTAACATAACGTCCATAGCCCAACTAAATTCAAATTCAATATGAATTTAAGTTTCAAACAAACATGCACATCCAAGACCATTATGCAACTAAAAAGAATAAACCAATTCTTACCACAATTGCTTTGGTACCCATAAAAAGAAATTAAACTTATGGTACCAAGCAATGAATGGTCAAAGAAAACTAACCATTCGGAAACCAAGTCCACGAGGACCGTGATTTCCCAACATAATCATCATTCAAAATAATATCTTTAATATACGATTGCACATACATATCCTTAGCATGCATGCTTGTGTTCTTCGGACCCCAAATAGTGTATGTCTTGGGAGTCCTAATCCTATTGGGGGCATGCATACGTTGTTGATGTCTATGTGATGCATGTCGTGGATAAGCATATGACATATGATGAAATGATGCATGATGATAATTATTCATATGAGAATGTGGATGAACATATGCATGTGGTGGAACACGTGCATGAGTGTGTCTCATATGGTGTGCACGTGCTCGTGGATGCGGAGCATAAAAATCATCATACGTGCTAACATGTGGAGTAGGATGTGTGTTCCTACGTGACATGGTACACATGAAAGCATGACCCTTCTTTGGAGGTCCACCCAAAGTGGGTTTCTTTCCAAATGCGGGTGTGTACCTAGCGGAAGCACCATTGGTAGAAGAACTACCCATGAAGTGTTTACTCCCACTAGTAGAGGCATCGGAAGTTGGCCTAACAAAGGTGGCGGAAGATTTGGATGAATCTCCCATCTTATACACCAAGCCAATGTGATGATTGGCCAGAAGTAAGTCATTTAGGATATTATCCAAATGGCCCTTACCTTTATTGAATTCATTGATTCGGCCTAATGTGCACTCATACTTCTCGGTGAGAGAATGCATCGAAGCATCTAAGGTGGACACTTGCGATGTGAGTGCACAAACACGTGACTTGAGATTTTTATTCTTAATACTCAAAGTTGAGTTTTGAGACGTCAAATCCGCTATCACATGTTCATTCGAATCCTCTATATGGACATGCTTAAGTTGAGATTTGAGATTTACAATCTCATTTCTCAACCCTTCAACAACGATGTCGTTGTTGACGATGATAGGCTTAGGCGAGGTTTGAAGACTAGTTAGCTCATTTTTAGTCTTAATAAATCTAGTAGCCAAATTAGAAAACTTATTCCAAAGTTATTCGTTGGCTAATCTAAGTTCATCCATAGTTACCTCTTCGCCTTCATCCTCGCTTTCATCCTCGCTTTCATCGGAGGAGGTCTCTTGATCACGTTCCTCTTTTCCCATGAAGCACATGTGTGCTTTCTCCACTTGTTCATCATCCGACTCTCCACTTGAGGAGTCCTCTTCGGAGTCGGTGAATGTGCCGACAAGTCCTTTCTTGTACCCTTTCTTGTACTTCCTCGACTTGTCGTATTTGGATGCCTTCCACTTCTCCTTGTGTTTGTTGAGAAGACAATTCGGCTTGATGTGTCCTGGCTTATTGCATTTATAACACACGGGAGTAGAAGTATTAATCGAACTAACTTTAGATTTATTTCTAAAGTTACCTTTTCGGAAGAATCGGTCGAACTCCTTTGCCATACGTGCAATGGATTTTATGTCCAACTCGTCTTCCGATTCTTCATCAGCGGTAGATGGAGCGGCCTTGTACGCAATCGCCTTTTTCTTTGGCTCGTCTTGCTTCAAGTACGCCTTCATCTTCTCCTTCATCTTGATCTTACTTTCCTTGCGTACCTCGTAAGACAACAAGGTACCCATTAGTTGTACAACAGTGTACTTATTCATATTGTTACTTTCCTTGATGGCGAAGGTACGCTTTTCCCAACAAGAAGGAAGTCCGTTAATAATCTTCGCGACTTTCTCCTTTTGGGTGTAGATCTTCCCAAGTGCTTCCAATTCGTTGGATATGTCCACGAAGCGAGCATAATAGTTGGTTGACCCAGAAAACGCGCACGTGGCACGCCTTCACTCCCAAGTGTAGGGGTGTCAATGTAATAAAATTAACCGGTGAGTACCGGGTCGGATCACAGGGACACGTCGTTCTATATTCACAAGTTTGATTGATAACGAAAAATAAAGTGTGAAACAACAACCTCAATTAACGGTGGGTGGAAGTGTGTAAGAAAAAGTGGTGAAAACTAAAATCTAACCTAAGTGGCGAGGGGTGGAGAGCCGAATCGGCAAGCAACGAGGAGGACTCGTGTGGTGTGCATGTAAATGACGCCGTTGACGTGAGAATTCATCCCAAATATAACTCAATTGATCTCCCGGCTAAGGGAGCTCAATCGGAAAATACGGCATTTCATCGAACGTGTGGGGTGCAATAAGTGATGAATGAAACCCACATGAGTAATAATCAACTTAGCACATTAGAGAGGGTCCGCTAGGATTATCCTCTTCTTGGATTTCCCCTTAGGGTTCCAATAAACAAATTAACTCAAGTTTCATCCACCAATTTAGAAGTTAAACACATGCTAGAGATGAATTTTTACAACCCAACAACAACAATCACCCAACACAACCACACAAGCAAAATTTAGAGAATCATGGTGAAAAAGGAGTAATCTTTACTCAAAATTAATATCCAATTTACAACTCAAAACCCTAAATCAAATACACAAGAGGTTGGAGAAATTTCACCCAAGTGTCACTTCTAGATGAGAATCCTCCTCTCCCAAATGCTCCTCCAAGCTCCAAGCTTCATCAATGGCCTCCAAGCCTCTTGGGGAAGAAGAATCCCCTCTAAAACCCTAAAAATCGCCAAAAAACGAACAAAACCGAGAGCAGGCCGAATCCCCCCTTCAATTTTCGCACAACAGGTCATTTACCTCAGAAAATCGGGCCCAGCAATAAATCTTGTGCAAACCGGGGGGGGATGAAATTTTCCGCCCAAAAAAGGGGTTGCATCAGAAAATGGGGGGCCCAGCGCAAAATTTTTGCAACCTGGGGCAGGATGTAATTATCCAGCTGTATATTTTTTCTTCTTTCCGGAATTTACAGAAATGCCATTCTAGCTCCAAAAATCTCCAAAAAATAGCCCGAAATTCCAGAAAATTCTAGAAAAATTCCAGAAAATCCAGAAAAATCCCAGGAGTACCTGAAAAATAGGATAAATAAAAATTAGTCCATAAAAATCGTATTTTATGTGTAAAAATAGATTAGGCGTTAATAATCCACGATATCACGAAAACACGCGTATTAACGCCAAATTAAACATGATATACACATAAAATACCCAGAAATGGGGGGAAATAAGCAATTTATATCCCGAATCAATAGTCCTTCATAGTTTCACCCTGTTCCATGTGAAACAACTCGAATTCTTTGTTAGCGACAACGAGTTTAGAATCTTTTACCGTACTCGTTCCTTCGTGCAAGATGAGGAGTTGGTTCCATACTTGATATGCACTCTTACATGTGCATATCTTGTTGAAGTCTTCGGGCTCCAACGCACATTGCAAGGCATTCATTGCCTTGGCATTGTTTACCTCCGCGGCAACCTCCGCGGTAGTCCACTTCGTGAATTCTTGTTCAGCGGGCTCGACATACTCCGTCAATATGGCTCTCCAAAGTGAAGCGCTCCGGAGGAAGGTTTCCATCCGGCATTTCTAGTACCCATAGTTGGTACCGTTGAAGTGAGGAGGCCTGACAGAGGATTGTCCTTCCATAACTGAAGAAGATCATTGACGATCCTTGAAGACGTTGTAGTCGTTGTTTGTCATAGCTTTGAACTCTGGCTTTGATACCAAATGTAATGCCCTGTGAAGCTACTGCACAAGTACTAGATGGGTGTGAATAGTACTTTAAAATAATCAAGAGAGTTATTCCTAATTATTGTGCAAACACACAAACAACAATGCGGAATAGACTACAAACAACAAGAATAGACAAATGCAAACAAAGCATGTAACGGGTTCGGATCCACCCAATTCTCCCCGACTTGTTCCCGATGATCCTACGTCCCAACCACCCGGATCCCCTCCAGATACTTGAGTTAGAAACCACTAACCCAAGATTTAGCACTATGAAATTCTTGTAGAAAACCTCTACAAGACCAAATCATACACAATGAAAATGTGACTCCCATAACCCGGGATCACACACTTCTCTCGCAACCGAGAGAACAATTCAAATATAAAATGCGATGAAATAATGAAACACTTACCACAAAATCCTATGCCTTGAGTATACTTACCAAATTAGGGCAAAGAGGGATTTTGAGGAAGAAGATGTCACCAAACCCTAGCTCCAAGAAGTTGACCAGCAATGGAAGCCTAGGGTGGAGTTGGTGACCTTGGATCAAGCCCTTGGCTTGGAATGCTCACAATCAATGAATCTCTCTTGAAGAATAAGAGTGCGGGAGAGATTCTAGTGAGAAGAGATAGCTTTAGAATGGAGTTGATTTGCTTCTCTTCGATATCTCTAAATCCCAAAATATGCATCCTTGGATCCTATGAAAGAACCCCTCCAAGTATATATAGGATAGAGGAAAGAGAGTAGAGAAATTCGTGCAATAAATGCTCCAACGGCTCTATTCTGAAGTAGACTAGTCGGTCAAAGAAGGATCACTGACCGACTAATTCTTCAACTAGTCGCTCGGTGATTCAACGTGAACCGACTAACAGCTCGACAGCCAAAAGAGAAAGTTCAGACAATAAGGAACTAGTCGGTCAAAGAAGACTTGCCAACCGACTAGTTTCACAACTAGTCGGTCGGTGAGTGTTCTTTGACCGACTAATAGTCGAAATCGAATAGGCTGAATTCAAGTACAGCTAGTCGGTTTAGGAATAACTTCCAACCGGCTAGTTTCTCAACTAGTCGGTCGGTCGATGTGCTTTGACCGACTAACTGTAAACAGTAAGATAGGCTGTACATAGGCAATGATAACTAGTCGGTCTGAGAAGGATTCCTAACCGACTAGATCGTCATCTAGTCGGTCGGTGAACCTTCTTTGACCGACTAATTGATCAACAGTGCCAGGCTGAATTGAGCAAGGACATCTAGTCGGTTCAAGAGGAATTGCCGACCGACTAGATCGTCATCTAGTTGGTTGGTTCTTCTACTTGAACCAACTAACATGCACTAGAAGCCGAGGGAAGAAGCGATAGGCTTCGGGAAAGTTTCTAATGGCTTCTAAGATAATTGTAGCTCTAAGATATGAGCGAAATGAAGATTATAATGTAAGTCCTACTCAAGGCTTAACATTCTATTCTATAAAGCTAGAAGACATTAAATTAAGCATGACGAACCTTCTTCAAAGCTTCAATCTTCACTCTTGACTTCAATAATACTCCTTGAGCTTCAACGAAGCTTCAGGCACACAATCACGCGTATTGAGAAGTCTTGAGACGTCGCTTTTGATGTACATAGTATTTTGGCGACGATCTCCATAACTGCGCTCACAAAGAGTTAGTACACGATATTTATGTTTGCTCATCATCCAAAACCAAATCCGGGGAATCAATACTTAACAAGAGTGTGAGAGGGGGAGGGTAGGATTTGTGTGGCAAATAGTAGTAGCTATTAGATGTGATACGTGAGAATCTCTATGGATTTAATTAGGATTTGGATTAGTGATTTGAAATTCAAATTAACCATAGGCTAATTAATGATTAAAATGATTAAGGTGAAAGGCCAGTTTAATGGTGTCCGAAAAAAACAAGAAAAATATCGGGACGACCGTGACGACGAGAGGATCGAGGGTACGTCGGTCGGTCACGCGATAGATTCACGGAAAACGATAATAAAAATAAATAGTCCAACTTCAAAGTCTAATGGTTAAGACACCTTGTCATTCAAAGCTGATTTGTGGAAGAATGACACGTGAAATAACTTTCACAAAAAATTCCTCAAATAACTGCTCTATCAGAGGGTCACAACAATATATAACTTCACACGTTTCAGATACAAGAGGAGGTCAAAATAAATACGAGTACGAAAAAGAACGTACACGCTGAAATACACACGGTCGAAAAGCGACCGTTACAGTTGGGGGGTGTGTGTATTATGTTATGTATTTCCTTTCCGCATTTCCTTTCTGCATTTCCTTTCATGTATTTGGTAAGAGAGAGCTGTTTGTTGTTGTAATTTTAATTATGGACTGTAATAATGTAAGCTGGTTTGAGTATTATTGTATGTCTTTGCATCGCGGCTATATTGATTTCACTGGTAAATTGCAGACCTGCAAATAAACCAAATAAGTAACGGGCACCCGAGAGCGGGTCGTTACAGGGTGTTTTTGGGGTTTTGAGGGGATGACAACCATGTAAATAAGTGGATTGGGAGGGTGATTTTTTGGGCGAGGTGGAGGATGTTGTTACACGTAGCGATGTGACATTGCCACATGAGACAAATGTGCCACATAAGACAACCTCCTCAAATTTAATATAGATAATTATGACCATAAAACTTTATTAGATCATTACATTTAGGTCCTTAAATCATATTCAGTAATAAATATGCGATAATTAATGCAATCGTGTGTGTCCATACGAACTAATGCATATACTAGGGTATATATATCATGATGTAGCTAATTCCAACAACACAATTTTTTTTTCAATTTGTGCTTTCTACCCAGATTTCAATTTGCAGAAACAAAATTTTTTGGGGTAAATTTTAGTTTAGGAAAAAAAATAAAAATAATTTTAGATTTCCATCAAAAAAATAATTACAGAAATCGACCAAGTCTGGCCACGTCAGCACTTTGGCACACACCTGGTTGTGCTTTGACTTGGCCGCACATGCCAAATGCGGCCAAATTGTGTTTTGAAAATTTGGCCGCACTTGGCAAGCGCGGCCAAATTGTTAGGGTATAGCTTCAGTCAAACCTTCAAAAAGTTTGTTTGCATGTATTAGTATGAAGAAATTGTTAGCATAGTAGTATTTCTGTTAGTTTGGAGGTAAGTCGTCTTGGGATCAATTCCCAGTGTTTCCCTACAAAAATTTATTTTTCATTTAAAATTTTAAAAAAAATTACTTAATCATACACATCAAGATTCGAACCCACAACCTCCTGCACCTCATCCACACGCCTTACCACTAAGGCAAGCATCTCATCTATAAATTATATGGTTTTTCTCTTATTAGTCCCTTAAATCTTGCATAATTTGATATTAGTCCCTTAATTCTTCGTATTTTGAGTTTAATCCCTCAAATCTTAAGCCGTTAACCTAAATAGTCCCAACATCCTATATTCTGTTAAATAATTAGATTAATTAACGATTAATTAACAATTACTGTTAATTAACTAAGAATTAAGCCCTAATGGGGGAGGGAGGCGGGAGGAGGCGGAGGTGGTGGTGGGAGGGGGAGGCGGACCTCCTCCCCGCCGCCGCTCTCCCCTCCCCTTCCCCTTTCATCCCCATCATCATCTCCCTCATCCCCCTCCTCCCCGCCGTCGCTCCCCCTCCTCCTCCCCCTTCATCCCTCACCCCCTCCTCAGCCACCTCATTCCCCTCCTCCCCGCCAGTGATCTCCCCTCCTCCTCCCCCTTCATCCCCTCCTCCCCACCGCCGATCCCCCCTCCTCCGCCCCCTCATCCCCCCTCCTTCCTGCCGCCGATTCCCCCTCCTCCGCCCCCTCATCCCCCCTCCTTCCTGCTGCCGATCCCCCTCCCATCATCCTCCCCATCATCACCCCTCCTCCCCGCCGATACCCTGCCTGTTGGATCCTGCCAAAACAGAGTTAGGATCGATAAATGAAGTTGAGACTTACGCTTGCGTATGCGGCACGGTAGTCTACGAACTTCGCCTTCGGATTCACCACGACGGATCGAGTCTTCTCACGAACGGAGTAAGGCTACTAAATCCACAATCTAAATCTCTACTTTTAGATTAAGAACTTGGATAAAGAGAGAGGAAGGATTTCGGCAGAGCTTCGCTAGAATGAAATGCATGCAAGAATGCCATGCAAAAGTGTAAGTAAATGGCTAACCCTTGGGTCTTATTTATAGCCCCCAAGGTAGTTATTTTAGGAGTAATTGTTCCTTTGGAACAATTTAACTAAGGTGTACCATCGTACATGGCATATTATAAGCTTAAGTTGTACCATATGCATGGTACAATATAAGCTTAAGATATTACCCCTTTATTAGCCATATGTCGCATACACTTATGCACATATAATGCGACTTTCCCATCAATCTAGAGATCCTCTCCGCAAGGGAACATATTCCCTTTGCACACGACTTCGTGTACGCGACGTTCGAGGTCCGTATTCCCTCATACATCCCCTACAAGGGTGTACTAACGTCTTCCATATCCAACACTGCCTCCTCCACCTTCATCGCCCTCCTCCCCACTGCTGCTCTCACCCTCCTCCTCCCCCTTCATCCCCCTCATCCCTCCTCCTCCCGCCACCGGGAGAGCTCTCCCCCCGCTGCCTCATCCTCCTCATCACCCTCCTCCCCGTTGTCGATCCCCCCATCCTCCACCCTTGCCGCCGATCCCCCCCTCATACCGTCTCCTCATCGCCGCCGCCTCTCCTCATCCTCCCCCCATCACCGTCGCTGCCACCACGAACAAGCTGGGCACGTCAGCGCTAATAGCCACGTCAGCATTAACGGAGTTTTTTAACAGAAAATTAGAGTGGGGGACTATTTTGGTTATAGTTAATGGTTTGAAGGATTAAACTCAGAAGATTTAAGGGACTAAAATCAAATTATGCAAGATTTAAGGGACTAATATGAGAAAAACCCTAAGTTATATACAAATAATCTATTTAAATGTTTAAAAGAAGCGGCCCTCCAAATTGTCAAAGCACAATTTGGCCGCACTTGTGCGGCCAAGTCAAAGCAGGCCCAGTCGGCGATCACGCGCGTGTCTGGTCGCTGACATGGCCAAAAACAACCGAAATATGTAAATAATTATTTTTTGGGTCCAATTTTAAAATTATTTTTATTTTTTCATTAAAACTAAAAATTACCCAAAATTTTATTTATGCCAAACTCAAACTTCATATCTCATTAACGTTTCACAGCCCACTTCAAATGGCCAAGCTAATCGAACGGATGGTTTTATTACCGGCATCTGGATGACAGCACACGAGTCACGTGAACACACCGCCCAAAACCCAATCTGTACGCGCGTCGTGCATCCGCTGGTTCCGACCATTATTATAACATACATAGAGAGACACAGGGGATCTGTGCTCTAGAACCGTGAAAAGTCAAAGCAAACGTGTAGCTTTAAGCCGCTTTCGGACGTGGATCCTCGAAGGGATCCAGCGTGGCCGACGCCGACGCCGCCTCAGCCGTCCGATCCAATCAGGATCTGACGGTCACGATTGCTCAAAAGGTCTATAAGTAGGAAGGGAGTCCAAGCGCGGAGAGGGGCAGGAAGCGATCGTGATTTTGTTGTATTTTATTGTTATTGTCTCGTGGTCCTTTTTCGCAAAATTTCCACTCTCGCTCATTCTCTCTCCTGTTGGGAGGCCCGCAGGGAAAAAGAAGGAAGAAGGAAAGGTGGGCTCCTATTCGATTTTTCAATGATTTTGGAGCTGCTTCGGTCTTGAGATCCAGGTTTTGTATTGGATTTTGGAACCATTTCCCTAAATTTTCTTGCAGCCTTTGCAATTTCATTGAAGGCCTAGGGTTTGATTCGTTGGAGATAGGGTTTCGCTTTATGTAGTATTGGTGCTGTTCCACTGATTGCCCTCGGCGAAATTTTGTCATCGATTGGAGAATGATTCGGGATTGGCTTCAATTTCGTTTCAGCTGGTAGTTAATTGTATATAAGATAAAGAGATTTATTTTTTTTGGAAATTAGGGCTTGGTTGCTTCCTTCAGGGAATTTATTGGATTTTTTCCTCCGACTATTGAAATAATATGCGAGAAAGGCAGCAGAAAGGGAATTAGGGCACGCAAATCTAATCTGACTACGTTAGAAACGTGGAAAGTTGGCATTTTTTAGTAACCCGACTAATTTTTGACGCCGAGAATAAAAAAAATTGCACAGAAAAACACAATACTTTGAACCCTGTTTTTGGTTTGGGTTTGGACGATTTGTGTGTTGAAATCGGCCAAAAAGTAGATATTTAATGTTCTTTGGGGGATTGGACGTTAATGGAATGGTTAACACATTCATATTTACTGGATTGACGAGATGGCGCCCACTGTTCTTCTAGAGTGCACTGAGAAGAAGGTGTTGAAGAGATCTTTCGTGATGATGGGGAAATCACAGAAGTTCTCAAAGGGCTTATCGTCCTCCTTTGTTCCGGACTACCGCCATGCGGCTGAGACTATGGGGGAGTCCGAAGGATTTGGTAGCTCTGGCCGTGTGGACTCAGAGGATTCTTGTGCCCCAAAGAGGAAATGTATCAGCTTGAACAAGGACAGGGGTGATTGCTTCAATGTCCCTTTGCAAGTCATTTCTTTTGCTAAGATGTCTGGTTCGGAAAGAAAAGAGTTAGAATTCAGACTGAGAGCCGAACTTGAACGAATTCAAATTCTCCATAAGAAATTTTTATTTAGAAATGTAGCAACTGTGTCATCCTCTAGTAATGGGCATGGAAAGAAACTAGGCTCAAATGGGTCACAGTTGAAGCGTGGGAGCTCAGGGAGATTTGAATCTACAAAACAGCGGCCTCAGTCTCAGCCGGCCCGTGGCAACACCTATGCAGCAATTATGAAGCAATGCGAGCTGATTCTTAATAAGTTGAGAACTCATCAATTTGGTTGGGTCTTCAATAATCCGGTTGATGCAGTGGCCCTAAATATACCAGATTATTACACAGTCATTAAGCATCCTATGGATCTTGGTACCATCAAGAGTAAGATATCTTCTGGTGGTTACTCCAGCCCACTGGGTTTTGTTGCGGATGTGAGGCTTACTTTTACTAATGCAATGACGTACAACCCACCCGGTAACGATGTACATGTCATGGCAGATAAATTGAGCAAGTTCTTTGAATCAAAATGGAAACCTATTGAGAAGAAGCTTGCTGCTGATGATTTGTGTGATAGAAGAGATGCAGAGGCTTTCAAGCAAGTGTTGCAGCCAAAGAAGAGGAAAATGTCGCCTGTAATTAGTAAAGCTGTGTCAGAGAAGGTGATACCTAGGGTGACAGCTGAGGAGAGGCAACGCCTAAGCAACCGGTTACAGTCTATGCTAGAGGACATGCCGGATCAAATTGTGGTCTTTTTGAAGCGGCACGTTGGAACTGCGAATGAGTCCGCCGAGGATGAGATAGAGGTTGATATTGATGTTCTCAGTGACGATGTACTGTTAGAGCTAAAGAAGCTTTTGGATGAGTGTTCACCGGATAAACAGATTGGACAGCATGCAAAAGCTGAACCCTCTGAAATTGAGGTATGTCTTTTATTTGTTAGAGATATTTTGAATTGGTATATGCAGTGCTTTTATGTGCATGATAAGCTGCTTTACCATCAATTTGCAGATATTAAATGAATCTGGCCTGAGCAATTCATCAATGCATCCCTGCAAAGGTTTCCCTTTGGCTCTTTTTTTGTTAATATTGACATATTTGTGATGGAATGTAGAAATTTAAAGTGTGCAGTTTGCTTGTGGGTGTATATTTGCGTATAGGAAATGAGCATGTGGATGAGGATGTGGATATCGGCGGCAATGATCCTCCTATATCAAGCTACCCTCCGGTGGAGATAGAGAAGGATGCAACTCATAGAGGTAGCAAGTGCAGCAGTTCAAGCTCATCAAGCAGTGATTCGGGCTCCTCATCCAGTGGTCTGTTTTTGTTTTGTTGCCTTTTAGTTTTTAATGTTTTATGTTGTTACAACATTTTTTGCACAATTCAGTATCAATCCTGCATTACTGTTATAATTTTCCTTTTTCTGGAGTTAATTCATATATTTGTAATGGGTTCTTTCCCACTCGTGGTCATTGTTGGCTTCTTAATGCTTAATGCTTATCCAGCTAATTCTTAATCCGATGATATTGAAACTTCACTAGCATCAAGTCTGCTCACGCTGATTGTTAAAAGGAATGTTTGACTGACCAAGTGCTTTACTTCTTCCATTTTATTTCCTCTGCCGCTGCATTCTTTCCATTGGAATTGAATAATAAGGGATATTGTTGGTATGCTTTGGTTGAAGAATTAATTTTCGTAGTAAGGGTGGGAATGTAACCTGGATTCATGCATTCCCGCATTCACAACCTAAAACTTCCCCAATTTCTTACATTTGTATATTTGCAGCCCAGTTATGATTCTAGATAAGGTTTGTGTATGAATTTGAATGAAAAAGTTTATCGGTTTAGATGTGTATACATTTTTACCAACCCGAATAATACACTAGAATACTGTTTGAACGGTTAGTCAAAGGACATTGATGACCACCGATATTGATATTGGTAGTAAAAATCTTAATAGCTAAAAAATTTTGTTAGCTAACATTTGGATATTTTTTTTACTTTTCTTTGAATGCTGGTCTCAAATGGTGTATGCTATTTGGTTTCTTTGGCTGCCATGACTACTTCTGGTGCTGGCCAAAGTATTTGGCTATTTCTTCTTTTTTCCTTAAATAAATCATTGTAAATATTCTCAAATCTATATGAAGTTTAGATATTTGATCTGTGGTAACTACTTGTTATGTAATCACACAGTCAAAATGTCAAGCAAATTTCTATTCAGTCCCCAAAATGGAAATTGATTGGATGGTAGGAATGATTGTCAAAAGCCATGAACCCTTATTTTTGTCCGTCAAATGAGAAACTCAAAGTCTCCAAATTTAACGAATTTGTTTTGGGAAGTCATCATGCTCATTATACTTGTACTGACCAGTTTTCTACGTTGCATGTTTCTGACACTTCATTTAAGTTTTCCTCAATTTGTTATTTCTTGTAGCTTTTGACCAAAATTTCTTTTTGAATCATTCTCTAAATCCGCAGCACCAAACATTGGAGGAAAACCTGACTACTTTAAGTAGAACTGTTACACAAAATGGAAAAAAAAAAGACAAAATCTTACTTCATTAAATTTTAAAAATGAGATATGTTTTTTACTTCACTTTTAAAAATCTTACTTCACTTGAAAAAATTTAATCAGTTGATTTAAAGCTCTAGTTTGCATAGGCATTTTCAAATGAGATATGTTTTTTTTGTTATTATTATTATTGTTGTTGTTGGGGGTTTGGGCGTGGGAGGGGCAGATCAGGTCAACTAGCTTTTCATCCATTTTGGTGGTTCTTTCAACTGAGGAACCTTGTATGGGAAAAAATGAGAGCAAAAAGAATTCACAGAACTCCATAAAATTAGATTTTCATCTTGAAGGAACCACTGAATTTATGAAAGCAACATGAACTGCACGCCATTCCCCCATCACTCCTTTCTCATCTGCAAATGACTGCTTCTCCTAGCTTCTATCATGCTTGTTAGCCTGTGTCTGGGACCTGATAGCATGTGATGTACCTCCTGACGTAGTGAGCTTTGACCTACTTCATGCATGGTTTCTGCCTTCTGAGTTTCTGAATCTGATACAAAACATGGAACTTTGTTTGTCTTAGCTAGAGCTGGTAACCTGCAAAAGAGGGAAGAGCAAGTGATGCAATGATAGGTAGTGTTAGTTTGCCAAAGATGATGCATGACCAAAGCGGGAAGGGATGTGGTGGGGTTCTGGGAAAGAAGGGAAAGAAGGAAATTATGGGTTTGATAATATTTCGCGCCTAACACCCTAGAAATCCAATGCTCACCGACTTGCATGCAGCGCATGCTGAGATTTTTCTGACTGCTCGCCCAGCCAACCATGCAAACTCTTGTATCACAATGCAAAAGATTTATTTTTTTAAGAAAAAGGGAAAGTTTACACCAAAATTTCTATTATATTCTTCATTGATCTAAAATAAATAATTTTGTGGCCTTTATATAGACTTGCTACTTGGCTTTCAAAATTCACATCCAATGTGTGATAACAATTAAAAAAAATAAAAGATCTAAAATAAATAAGACTCAAAATAACTCAATTTCTATCCTAAATAAAATAACAAAAAGATTCAAAATAACTAGAATCACTAGATTACTCGGTAGATTCAAACTATGTTTTTATCTAAAAGCTTTAAAATTATCTGAAATTCAAATTAGAGCTGTATCATTCTCTCCAGCTGGAGATCTTCATCTATTGGTGAATGTCAACAGTAGCATAATCGGGTAGTCACTTATAATCGGAGGAGATACGTTATATATTTTGAAGTGTAGTAGGATGTAGATTTGTAGACGAATGTCTTCTGAAAAGCTTTTTCAAATCACAAAAGCCAAAAGCACATAGGACTTGTTTGTTGGAAGGATGAGGAGGATTTGGGCTTAATAGATTCGATGCGCTTAATTTTTTAAGCGGTGTCTTCAAGTTGAGTGCTAGCATATGATCAACATGTTGTTTGGACTTTATCTCTAATTGTATATTCATATCAGATCCGGGTTCAAATTTAGTTTCTGGTACGGATGTAGATTTAGTTCCAATATGATCTTCGACTCCGCATTTGCCTCATTAGAGTTCAACACGCTCCGTTGAGCAACTCTAATATTAGGTTGGGAGTGTTTTAACATAATTCTTTTCCTTTTAAATATGAATGTGTGTGTTTGATCTTTCAGAATCTCATATCTCGGTCATACAATCAATGTCTTTCTAGCAAAATGTGTGCCGTGTCTGTAGATATAATATCACAACAAATGTAATCATGATATGTTGCATACTGGAGAGATTAAACACTGTTGGGTAACTGAATGCATAGTCTTATCAATCCAAGCAACGCTATGTGGCTGTGGATGAGGCTCAACTGCTATGTCTATATTTTCTAAGATTGACTTGACAATAATATTAACATATCTACCTTCATCAATTATTAATTTGGACTTATATTTACCTTGACGAGTTATGGAATATACTGGTCATTTATCAATCTTTCTTATCTTTAAGTGTTGTAGACAGACATCTAATGACGTTAGCATTAGTACTTGATTCTGATGCAGCACGGGGGCCCCTTGCGAAAGAGGTGCGGTTGGCTCTGGCGTGCAGTTTTATTATAGGATGAGGCACAGGTCCATGGACCCGGTGGCAAACTACTAATTTCAAGACGTGGAGGGGGTTGCTCCGTAAATCAACTATTCGCTAATCACTCCCTTTAAGCAAGGGGCCGGGCCGGTCCTAGAGGATCATCGAACCATTGAGATTGTGAGTACTTTTCATTTTTAAGCCCTAGATTTATTCCTAGCTATTTTCCATTGCAATTCTTAGGGGTTAATTAGCTTTAAGTCAATTAAATAGAATTGGAATCATATATTTCCAAATCTGCGATTAGTGGTATAAATCATCCTTTATTGTTCCTAATTCCTAAAAATTCAATTTTTAGTCCACAAAAGCCCTAATCGCATCAATTTGGTATCAGAGCGATAGATCCATGACGAACACGAGATCCAAAGAGCGGATTGATTTGTTGGAACAGAAGATGGAGAGGTTTGAGAACAAAATTGAAGAAGAGATCCAGGGGATGAGGAAAGATACATGAGATCAATTGGAACAGTGTTTCGCGCAAATGATGGAAATCATCCAACAAATTTTGGCGGCTAGCATTGCCGCAAATCAGAATTTATTGGCGGCGATAACGGCGACCATTAATAACTTAACGGCCTTGGTGGAATAGATAGATCTGAGCAAAAAGGAACCATCTTTGGTGAAAGGGAAGGAGAAAGAAGACGTTTTTGTCGAAGGACTGCTTGACGATGCCGATACGTACTTTGTGGAAGACGAAGAGGACGCTGCGAAGGAGGAAAATCAGATCTGAGTCTTCAACACCTCTTGACAGCACCGCCTGAAGTCACCACCACCTCTGAGAGGTGCGCCGGCCCAAGGAGTGGGCCGACCGACCCCTCGGTAGCAGCTGGGAGGCCCGTCGCACCCGTAAGGGGGTAGACATGCCTCGCCTGCCCTCGGGGGGCCCGCCGGCCTATTTCTGGGGCCGGTAGGCCCCGTCGCCCCTGTTGGATGCTTTGTCGAGTCTCTGGGGGGCTAACGAGCCCCGCCTGACAGACCTGGGAGCCCGCCGCCCCTTTTGGAGCTTCGCCGAGCCTCTGGGGGGGCCGACATGCCCCGCCCGATAGACCTGGGGCCCGTCGACCCCAATAGGGGGCCGACAGCCCCCACCACCCCTTTCGGAGACTTCCTGGTCCCAGCAGGGGGCCGGATAGATACGACCGCCTCTTTTTCAGCCTTCCATTGGAGGATTTCAGGACAGCAACCGAGCACATCAGCAACATTTTGGAGGGTCGTCTACTCATCCCCTACCTTTCGGTGGAGTGTCGGGAGATTGGAGAGGGCTTCAGGGCACACACAGTATGTAGCTAGGGGTGGCAAAATGAGCCCGACCCGACCCGACCCGAACCCAGCATCCTTAACCGGGTATGGGTAGGGGCCAATCCGGGTCAAGTAGGAAACAGGTTGACCCGACCCGACCCGGATAAAATCCGAGTCGGGTATGGGGTTGGCATGTCAACCCGGATGACCCGAATTCAACCCGGTTTACTTTCTCTCTATAAAAAAATTTATATAATAACTTTAATACACAGTTGCAATGAGAGTTGTGCTTATACGATTTGAATTGTTGTTCTGTTCTTTAAGAGGTCTTGGATTCAATTCCATTTACATACAACTTTTTTGTTAATTTTATTACTTACGTTAATAAAATGGTAACATTAATTATACTTCCTTGCTGTCATCAGTACGGTTTAAGCGACGAGCTACTGGAAATTATGCAACATTTAATAAATTGGCGGTAACTCTTAATAAATAGCTGGATATCGAAAAAGGAGCAGTAGTGTATAAGTCAAATCTTAACCCGACTGTTTAACCCGAACCCGACCCGGAAATTTTCAGGGTCACCTGAACCCGACCCGGATTCAATCCGGGTCGGGTTAGGGTTTACCCCTATCCGGGTCGGATCAAATCTGACCCGACCCGAACCCGAACCCACCCGACCCGTTTGCCACCCCTAAATGTAGCAGCTTGGAGGTGATCGGGGTGATGCAGCAGCTTGGGGGATTCGTAGTGGGATGGTGCAGATGGAGGAGCTTGGAATCCAGCCGAACGGTATGTGCACGAAGGGCCACATCTATTCTCGCCAAGGCGCCTTGACCATCCACAGGAGAGAGGGTTCACGGGGGAGAATCGGTTGAGGAAGCTGAAGATGCCAGTTTTTGAGAGAGATGATCCCGATGGTTGGTTATACCGAGTGGAGAAGTACTTTGAGGTAGCCATGGTGCAAGAGGTGGATTGGCTCAGGGTTGTAAGAGTCTGCTTGGAGAGAGAGAGATAGAGGCATTGGGATAGTTCCGATGGACACAACGGCAGAGGCCGTTTGGTACGTGGGAGTTCACCACCCTTTTGCTGGGGCGTATTGGGGAAGTGCATGCCGATGAGCTTATGAAAGGTTGTATGCGTTGCGGCAGGATGGAATTGTGAGAGACTACATTAAGAAGTTAGAAATGCTATGTAGTAGAGTGTGTGGGGGTATCGGAAGAGTCCTTGGAGGTGTGCTTTTATGAAGTGGTTAAAACTCACTATTAGATCGAGACTGAGGCAACCGAAGCCTGGTGATCTGCGAGAAATGATGACTTCAGCGAGGATAGTGGAGGACCATCAGGATACGGAGAGGAGAGCCTAGGGACATGGGGAGGCACCTCTTTTCGAGGGCAGGCGCCAGCAGGAGGACAGAGCGACCACTATCCCAGGAGCTACAAAAGCTACATCAGCCAATACGGAGAAGGTGGAGCCACGACCATGAGGTCAGATACAGAGGATGACAGAGGCAGAGATTCGGGACAAGCGTGCTAAGAGTCTGTGCTTCAAATGTGATGAAAAGTTCACTCCATGGCATCGGTGTGGGGACCGCACTCTTCAGATCTTGATAGTGAACGATGAGGAGGAGGATGTGGTGATGATTGAGGCCGGAGAGGATGAGCAGGAGCACCAGTTGGACCTGGCAGAGGTTTTCCTCAATTCCGTGGTGAGGTTCACACCGAATCACACCATGAAATTGGTGGGATAGGTGGGCGATCAAGACGTGATTGTGTTGGTGGACAGTGGGGCTACCCACAACTTTATCTCCAGCAGACTGGTGGATGAGCAGAGACTACAGCTGAGTGACATGTGGAGATATGGAGTAGTGTTGGGCATAGGTCAGGTGGCGCATAGCAGCGGTGTCTGTCGAGGCGTTATCGTGACAATTCAGGGGATACAGATCATCACAGATTTCCTTCCTTTGGAGTTGGAGAGTACAGACGTCATTCTGGGGATGAAGTGGTTGCAGACATTGGGGGAGACCAAAATCAACTGGAAGCTGTTCAGATTGGAGTATCATGACGGAGGGAGGATAATTGTTTTTACGAGGGGATTCCTAGCTTATGCCGCTCCTTGGTGTCCTACAAGGCCATGACGCGCGTTATTCACACGACATGAGGAGGATATCTAGTAGAGCTGCAGGAGGTGACACTGGAGGAGCGTACTGAGGACCAGGAACAGATGATGGCACCTGAGTTAGAGCAGCTACTGAGCCAGTATGAGGATGTATTTTAGATTCCACAGGGACTTCCACCACCCATAGATCATGAGCACGCCATAGTTTTGCGTAAGGGGGTGTCTCCTATCAGTGTGCGGCCGTATAGATACCCCAGGTACAGAAGGATGAGATTGAGAGATTGGTGAGTGGCATTTTGTAGGCATGGGTGATTCAATCGAGTGTGAGTCCATTTTCTAGCCCAGTTCTGCTTGTGAAGAAAAAGGATGGCAGTTAGAGATTCTACATTGACTACCGAGCTCCGAATAAGGAAATTGTTTCTGATAAGTTTTCTATTCTAGTGATTGGCGAGCTTCTTGACGAGCTCCATGGGGCGGTGATGTTTTCAAAGATTGATCTGAAGTCAGGATACCATCAGATCCGGATGAGGGCGGCCGACGTGCGCAAGACGGCTTTTAAGACTCATGAGGGGTACTATGAGTTCCTCGTCATACCGTTTGACTTGACGAATGCTCCAGCGATGTTTCAGGCCTTGATGGATAAGGTGTTTCGGCCTTATTTGCGGAGATTTGTCCTGGTATTCTCCAACGACATACTCATTTACAGTCGCAGCTTGGAGGAGTATGTGGGGGCATTTACAGGCAGTTTTGCACGAGTTACAGGAGCATCAGTTATTTGCCAATAAAAAGAAATTCATATTTGGACATGTGGAGTACTTGGGGCACGTTTCAGCTGAGGGGGTGGCGACAGACCGAGGAAAAATTGCAGCGAGGTTAGATTGGCCGCGACCCACGACACTCTGAGGCCTATGGGGCTTCTTGGGCCTTACAGGATACTATAGGAAATTTGTCCAGTGATATAACATGATAGCTTGGCCACCGACGGAGCAGCTTTAGAAGGACAGTTTCCAGTGGGGTGAGGAGGCTATCAGGGCATTTGAGGACTTGAAGCAGGTGATGACGACTGTGCCAGTGTTAGCGTTACCATACTTTAGCAAGCCCTTCGTGATTGACACAGATGCTTCATGATATGGATTGGAGGTTGTGCTGATGCAGGAGCGGTCAGTAGCCTATTTCAGATAGACTCTGTTAGCACGAGCCAGACTGAAATTAGTGTACGAGAGTGGGTTGATGGCGATTGTGCTCTACATTCACAAGTGGCGGTCGTATTTGTTTGGGTGAAGATTTATCGTGAGGACCGACCAGAGGAGTCTAAAGTACTTATTGGAGCAGCGCATGGTCACCGAGGAACATCAGAAGTGGCTCTCCAAACTGGCTCACTACACCTTTGAGATACAGTACCGGTCAGGATTGGAAAACAATGCAATAGATGCTTTGACTCGCAGAGAGGAGTTAGTAGAGGTGGTGGCCATATCAGTACCCGTCCTATTAGACTGGGAGTCTTTAGGGAGAGATTGAGGCTGATGAGGGGTTGGCACAGGTACGTGAGACACTATAGCAGGGTTCAGCAGATCACCCAGGGTATACGTTAATTGGACAGATTGCTATATCCGAGAGGCTAGCGATACCTAGCGAGTTTACCTACATTCCCTTGATATTGCAGGAGTTCCATGGCGGTTCAGTAAGAGGGCACTCGGGGGAACATCAGACCTACATGAGGATGTCAAAGGAGTTGTACTGGCCGTGAATGAAGCGAGACATTGCTATGATGATAGCAGAGTGTGATGTTTGTCAACATCACAAATATTTAGTGATGGCTGCCGCAGGACTACTACAGCCTCTAGCCCTGCCCTAGAGAGTCTGGGAGGATATTAGCATGAACTTTTTTGAGGGGCTACCACGTTCAGAGGGCTTCACTGTTATACTGGTGGAGGAGGATCGCCTTAGCAAATATGCACACTTCATCCCTTTACGGCTCCCTTATACAACAGTCATTGTAGTTACAGCTTTCATGAGAGGTGGTCCGTCTACATGTGTTCCATGCTTCAATAATGTCAGATCGTGATAAGGTTTTCATGAATAGCTTTTGGAAGGAGTTGTTCAAGGTACATGAGACTTAGCTTAAGAGGAGCTCGGCTTCTCACCCACAGATAGATGGCCAGACCGAGGTGGTGAATAAGAGTGTGGAGACCTATTTGAGGTGCTTTGTTTCAGACTCACTGAATCAGTGGGCTAGGTGGTTGGCATGTGCGGAATATTGGTACAACACTTCGTACCACTCGGCAGCACAGAGCACCTCTTTTCGCATTCTTTATCGGCAGGACCCTCCCCAGTTGATCCATTACAGTCGGGGCATGACTCCAGTATCTCAGGTTGAGGAGTACTTAGAGGAGCAGGATAGACATTTGGAGGAGCTGAAGAGACATATACTGCGTGCCCATCAGATTATGAAGGCGAAGGCTGATGAGCACATGAGAGATGTGCAGTTTGCAGTGGGGGATCTGGTGTATCTCAAGCTACGGCCCTACAGATAGAAGACGCTGGCACATAGGAGCAAGCAGAAGTTGGCAGCCCGCTACTATGGGCCATTTAAGGTCACCGCACAAATTGGGAAGGTGTCATATCGCCTACAGTTACCTACTACATCCACCATCCATCCAGTGTTCCACGCGTCGCAGCTACGTAGGGCTATTGGGGACCACACTCTCTCGCCTATTCCTCCCTACACTTTGATAGATGACATGAAGGTGTTACTGGAGCCACATGAGCTGATGGGGTACGACAGAATGCAGAAAGAAAGCAGGAAGTGCTTATCAGATGGCAAGGACTGTCGGATTATGACGCTACTTGGGAGGCCCGTGATGTGATCCGAGACCAACTTCCAGATTTCCACCTTGAGGACAAGGTGGCACTTTTGGGGGGAGAAATGATGCGGCGCGGGGGCCTCTTGTGAAAGAGGGTGCGACCGGCTCTGGCGTGTAGGTTTATTATAGGAGGCGCGGATCCACGGACCTGGTGGCAAACTTGTAATTTCAAGACGTGGAGGGGAGTTACTTCGTAAATCAACTATTCACTAATCATCTCGCTTAAGCAAGGGACCGGTTGGCCCTAGAGGATCATTGAACCATTGAGATTGTGAGTACTTTTCATCCTTACGCCCTAGATTTATTCCTAGCTATTTTCCATTGCAATTCTTGGGGGTTAATTAGCTTTAAGTCAATTAAATAGAATTATTCCTATATTTCAAGATTTGCGATTAGTGGTAAAAATCCTTTTTATTGCTCCTAATCTCTAAAAATTCTATTTTTATGGGACAATCCGAAGAAATGATTGAAGAATTTTATACACCTGAAAGTACTATTGATGCTGATATGGTAAAGAAATGATTGAAGAATTTTATACACCTGAAAGTACTATTGATGCTGATAAAGATTTATGTGCATCAGATTCACATAAATCTTTATCAGCATCAATAGTACTTTCAGGTGTATAAAATTTTTCAATCATTTCTTTACCATATCAGCATCAATAGTACTGTCAGGTGTAAAAAATTCTTCAATCATTTCTTCAGATTGTACCATATAAAAGATAACAGGTCTGAGGGTGACGAAAGCGACGACGGACGCGGCGATGATAGAGCCATGGTTTTGGGCGATAGTGACAATAAAATTTTTTCTTCTCTTTTTTTGGAAAAAAATTCTTCGGTTTCTTTTTTTCTTGAATTTTTATCTCTTTTTTTATTTTTCTTTTGTTGATATCTTTTTGTTGAGTTTTTAATCTCTTTTTTAATTTTTTTCTTTGATCTCTTTTTTGATTTTTTGATCTCTTCTTTTTAATCCCATTTTTTTTTTCATTTTTTGATCTCACTTTTTTAAAATCCAAATCTAATTGGAAGAAAGGAAAAAGAAAAAGAACAAGGAGGTCAATTTTTTGATGACGATGGAATATAAGATGAAGAAGCTAATTCTTAAAGACAAGAAAATGATGAAAATGATAGAAATATAGAAAAGAGATTTTTTTGATGTTTGATATAAAACCAAACCAAAAGAAGAAAAAATATTTTATAAAAAAGAAGACAAACCAAATTTCAGCTCTAACATCAAGTTCAGTGTAGGATGGAAGGATGTAAGCAGGAAAGGATGTGGTGGATATTTGTGAAGAAGAAAATTAGAGATCTAGTAACTTTTCAGGCCTCACATCCCGAAGATCAAATGATCATCGACTCACACGCCTTGCACGTGAAGATTTTTTAGATCTCTCGCTTATGTAACTAATCCCATTTCCGCATTACAACGCAGAACGTTTAAGTTTTTGTGTGTGGAAAAATTGAACGTTTACATCAAAATTTCTATTCTATTCGTCATTGATTTAAAATAAGTAAGTTTGTGTCTTTGACGTAGGCTTACAATTTGGTTTTCAAATTCACAACCAATATGGGGTAAAAATTCTAATATAACTAAAAGACTTAAAATAAAAGATTCAAAATAACTCAAACCTTATACTAAATTATATAGTCAAAAAGATTCAAAGTAACTAGAATACTCAATAGACTCAAGCTTTATCTCTATCTAAGATCTAAAATTAAAAGACTATCTAAAATTCAAATTGGATCTCAATCAGGAGAGTTTAGTTCATACTACATCACGACAACCTTTGCTCCCTATGCTTGTTGCAGGATTAGTGTTGGTTCATAATTCCATCACACTAGAATTCAATCCAGATCATGCATTTTAAATTAATGGTGCATTCCTGATTTCAAATTGCCAAAAAGCTAGGTAATATTAAGTACGATGATCAGTAACTTATTGAATGACCTTTTTTGTACATTTAATGCTAGTATTTCGTCTCTCAGTACACACGTATTTGTGAGTTTTGAGACTTATACCATGTCATTAAAGTTCAAGAATTTGAGCTTTGTCAATTCTCTTTCTTTAGGTGACAGTCTTTAC
Source organism: Scilla litardierei (assembly GCA_030789695.1). Lineage (NCBI taxonomy): Eukaryota > Viridiplantae > Streptophyta > Magnoliopsida > Asparagales > Asparagaceae > Scilla > Scilla litardierei. The sequence continues at coordinate 23,892,640 of CM061135.1, forward strand.
TTGTTCTTAGTTGTCTTCGACAAGAATCCAGAACTTGGTGAGAACAAAGTATCGGCATTTTTGTTTGTTCTGAGAATATCTTGCAAAAATATAAATGATATGGTTCATATTATCATTTCTGCAATTGTATGAAGTATGAGCGACATCACTGTTATCTGATGCATACTTAAAATACAACATGATATTAAATAAACAAATCATTTCATGCCAGGTAGTATGGTCCTTTTTCTTTGTGCTTTTCCTCTGCTCAAGGGTAGCAGGAAGAAGGGCCACTTGGCCCCACTGATACATGTTACCCTTCCCCACACCACCCGATAGGAAATATGCATTTTTGAGGGACCATTAAATGCCGATAATTATTTACTTATTTTTTCCAGCAGTTGGTTACTTGTAACAAGTCAACATTCTACAGTCTAGTACACAATGCAAATTATATTACGCTTGCATTATAGAACAATGAAAGCACACATATAAAAACCATTTCCCATCCTCTTTTGTCAGTGGACTCTTCTTGCACTTGTAATAGGTTGTTATCCCATTAATAATGTTCTAAAATCAGTGTATTGTTAGAAATTAAGAGAATGAGTAACCATGGCACAAAGCCATGGTTCTCTATTTATTCATAATAGTAGAATATGAAGGACATGGGATACCCAAAGGTCCCCATTAGTAAGCTTGATGGGGATTAATGGGGGGATAAAGATGAGGGGAGGCCAAAGGCCTCCCTCATTAATAACACTTCTACTTATCCATCCATTACTTTGGTCTTAGCGTATAATGCTAAGGAGGTGGTGGATACTTCTGGATCCAGAGTAATCGTGTTTGCCTCGTTAAAACCTTAGCTGTGGAAAACCCAGTGGGAAAAATCGACAGTTTAAGGAAAAAGAGTGCAACCCACATGTTACTCCCCCGGATCCGTACAAGCTTCAGGCTTGGAGGTCTTTCAACTTTCATTAGGGGTGGACACTTCATGGTCTTGAGTTAAATGCGGTTGCCTCTAGGGGTGGCAAACGGGTCGGGTGGGTTCGGGTTCGGGTCGGGTCAGATTTGACCCGGCCCGGATAGTGGTAAACCCTAACCCGACCCAGATTGCATCCGGGTCGGGTTCAGGTTAACCCGTCGGGTTAAGATTTGACTTATACACTGCTGCTCTTTTTTCGATATCCAGCTATTTATTAAGAGCCACCGACAATTTATTAAGGGTTGCATAATTTCCAGTAGCTCGTCACTTAAACCGCACTGATGACAGTAAGGAAGTATAATTAACGTTACTATTTTATTAACGAAAGTAATAAAATTAACAAAAAAATTGTTTATAAAGGGAATTGAATCCAAGACCTTTTAAAGAAGAGGAACACAATTCAAATTGTATAAGCACAACTCGCATTGCAACTGTGTATTGAAGTTATAATATAAATTTTTATATATATAGAGAAAGTAAATCGGATCGAATTCGGGTCATTCGGGTTGACATGCCAACCCCAAACCCGACCCGGATTTTATCTGAGTCGGGTCGGGTCAACCCGTTTCCTACTTGACCCGGATTGGTCCCTACCCATACCCGCTTAAGGATGCCGGGTTCGGGTCGGGTCGGGCTCATTTTGCCACCCCAATTCCTCATTAAAACCTTTGGCTATGGAAAACCTAGTGAAAAACCTGTAGCTAAGGGAGAAGAGTACAACTCTAATATCAACTCTCCCGATATGTACAAGCTTTAGGCTTGTAGATCTCCTATGTATCTATACAATCATTTCCTATTTGTCTATACATCCATCATGTTCTGAAAGCAAATAAAATCATCATTCATCTTTACAAGTTTCACTCATACCCAGCGGCTACTGGAAGATAGTGGCGCTATAGAGTGGTACGCTCTTCAAAGTCGGTAGATTACTCCATGAATGAATTCTTTTACTCGGTCTTCACTGTGTCTGCAAGGTACTGCTGGACCTGACTGAGCGTATTCTAGACTTGCTTCTTGGATGATGAGCTTTTCAGAAGATGTAGACTTTGGAGAATGAAGTGAAGATCTTTAGGAGGTGACCGACCATTTGTGCTTAGTCATCGCGATGATCTGTAAACCTGCATATGCGATGTATATTCCTTGACCCTTGGAAGTTGCGCAGGAGCGGCTTATCCTTGGTCCAGTGGTGTTCTTCAGGGAAGCACTGTACCTGGCTAACAGCTTTACTGCAGATGTTCTAATAGAGACACGTGCAGTTGGCCAGATAAATGAGTGTATCTAGTACATTAGAGCTAGGCTCTTCAGGACCTAGGATGTCCTCCCTCTCTTCCAGCGACTGGAAGGGGTCATAAATAAGCATCCATTTTTAATAGATTGCAAATGGGCATCTTTCTTCATATACTCCTGGTGTATGAAGAATATAAAAGGATTCCACCACAAAAGGTGTTTTAATCTGTAAGCTGAGACAATACCTTGTTTTGAGTAGATATCTGATATCTCAATGGTCTCTGCAGGAGAACATATTAGAATCATATACTGATCTTTGAAGCCTTTATAGAGAAGACGTTCCTACGTCTCTCTTTCATCTCTGTGGTAGAGTATACCCTTCTGGAAGTTTCATATAGATCTATATATCTATATTGCTGTATAGATATGCAGTCACAACGTCCATGAGCTGCATTTTTTGGCTTTTCCAGAGACGTTAGGCTTAGTATGAAATATGAAAATGATCACATTTTCTTCATTTATTTATGAAAACCCAACTTATATTCCACAGGTTTTACACATTCAGGTGTATGGACTACTGGTCTAAAGACTTTGCTTTTCAAGAGTGAGTCTAGCTCTACTCTTATTGCCTCGTCCCACTTTGGCCAATCTATGCGTTTACTCTATAGAAAAGTGGGTTGAACGTCATCGACGTATTCAGCGACATGAACGGTAATAGCGAAAACAAAATTGTCGACGACGACTGTGTTATATCTGTCCAGTACTTTTCCAGTACGTACTTAATAAAATGATGTTTATCTTATTGTTTCCTTTGCAGGGAAAATTAGGAGGGGAGAGGTCGCTGGTCTGAGCTCAGCATCCTGTAGTGGGATCATTTTAATATATCAATAAATCTTCCTCTTTCGAGGAACTTTATATTCTGAACCTGGCTGGCGTCCTCTTTTCAATTGAGGTACAGCCAATTCTGCTGTCGGTGGATTGCATTCATTTTTGGGGATGTCAATCCTAGCTGGCGTGTTGGCAGCAGGGACGTTTGAATGAACAATCTAAGGGTTGTCCGTGAATTTATCCGCCAATTGATTTACTTTAGTCTGAATTTAAAGGATCTTCTGGATCTCATCTTCACACAGAAATAGTATGCGGAACATAACGAGATTAGGACTTTTGTGTCTCATGATATGGTCTCAGAAGCTTCAGGTTTCTTTAGACTGCGTGCCTATTTTCATGAGACTTTGCTCATCAAATTCACAGTTATCAAGACGTGGTGCTTTGTGGACAAATATTAGCACATCCAAACACTCTCAAATGAGATATGTTTGGTGGTGGACCATAAGCAAACAGCATCAGTTATAAGATATGGCCACGAGAGGACCGTATCGTGATAAGCGATGCAGAATGTAGTATGGTGTATCCCTAAACATCCACATGCAACTGTGTTTTAATAATGGACGTGAAATCCATTGGAGTCTCTTTATCAGAGACTCTGATAACCCATTCTGAGTATGAACATGCTGCAGGATGTTCAATTTCAATACCAGTTGCTTGGCAATAGTCTTGAAAGACATGTGTAGTGAATTCACCCACATTATCAGTTTTTGAGAAAGCTAGATTGCGGGTGGACAAAAAGGTACACATAAGACCATCTAGTAGATGCATATATCAGTACAATGAAGTACCGAAATGGGCCACTTGCAGGGTGAATAGGCCCGCAAAGGTCACCATGTTTTCTCTCAATGAAGCCAGGAGACTCTAATCCCACTTTCAGGAGGGAAGGTCTCTTTATAAGTTTTCCCTTTTGACAAAGGGGACAAGAATACTCAACCTTTTGAAGAATCTTCAGGTCCTCCAAGGGATTCATTTGATGATGCGTCCATCATCGCTGATCCAGGATGACCAAGTCTATTGTGCCAGAGTTGAAAACTCTGGCAATGAAAGTCACTTCTGATGCACAGTCAAGTTGGCTTTATATAGGATGAATATCTATAATGATAGGGACCCGACGGGGGTCCAACGAATCGTGCACAGATGGTCTTCTAGCCATCCGTTTGACAATTTATATAAAGATATTCACTACTTATTATCCATAGTTTCCAAGGTATGTTCGTTTTAAACGAAATATCCTTGAAACTTGGAAGATTCCTATATGATTAAGGAGAGAAATTTGCATCTTTTAGTCTCGTTGTATGTGGGAGCAATATAAATGCTTCATCAGTGCATCGAGGCACTGTCCATAATATATCACATTTCATCTATATATTTGAATGACTAGACTTTATAAAATAAAGCTAAATATGCATCCAAAAAGTTTTTCTGTAAAAAAGAAAATACAGATGAAGTAAACTAGTATTTAAAATGTATATATGAAAGCAAACTAAGATAAGACTCAGTCGAGCAAGTCGTCGTGATCGAAGTCTTTTGCGGTCAGCTTGGTTGAAGGATGAGATTCAACCAGATTTGTTTCAAGACGAGGCTGCAGGCTCACCAGATAAAGATCCTGGAGATTACATGGAGTGCGGCAGTTCCTGGACCAATGTCCAGTCATGCCACATCTATGGCACTTGTTCACTCACTTCTTGGGAATAGACGGTTGGCCATTGTTACTTGTCCACGTATTCTTTTTCTTCCCCTGGTTGTAGTTATTGTTCTGTGGAGGTCCTCTAGCCGGTTACATCACAGCTTTAACCTTGTAATTTTTGGCCTTCTTCTTGTTCTTCGTCTTCTGGGAAGAAACAAGATGAGCTTCAATGAAAGGAGCAGTCCCAGCAGGGCATATGTTGTGAATGGTTAGTAATAAGGCTCTGTTCTGCTACGCCCTTAGGAGGTAGGAGAGTAAGTCAGAGAATTTTGTGAAATGTTTTTCACGGTATTGTTGCATGAGGATTGCATTCTTTTCATGGAAAGACGTGAAAGTCTTTTCCAACATGCGTTGCTCCGAGACTTCTTTACTGCACAACTTCAGGCGTGAGGTGATATTATGGAGTGCTGATTTATACTCAGGCACGGACTTGAAATCCTGTAATCGGAGGTTTTCCTACTCATAACTAGCACGGGACAGTATAACATCAATCTGATGTTTATAACGTGCCTCCAGTGTCCTTCACAACTCAAGTGGATCCTCTACTGTTAGATATTCGCCTTTTAAGGTCCGATTTTTTTGTCTCCTAATGTAGATAATGGCCTTCGCATTATCTATATCAGAGACAGATGAATGCGCCGCTTCAGGGGTCGCGGTTGAAGTAGCCCGTGCCGCTGCTGGGGCCTCAGGCACAGTATTAAGAGCCAGATTCGTACTCATAAGAGCCATTGAGCGTAGGTGTAATTTCAGGTCCACCCGACAGCTCAGATAGTTCTTTACTGCCGCTTCCAGTACATCAAAATCAACGCTCGCCAATATTGCCATTTATTTATGCAATTAAATATGCATGAATTAATATTTGTGAAAAATAAATTCACGCAAAAATAAATAAATAATCAGTCATGTGGGGATTGGCTAGATACCCTTAGAAATAAAAATGTCCAAAAAGTGTCCGAATACAGTCCATGAAGATGAAATACAAAAAAAATGAAAAATACAAATTGGAAACCCATTTGAGGTCCCAACATATTGCAGGTTTCATCTTCGTTTTCAATTTGGTTGAGCTCCGGTCTTTTAGCATTTTACATTATAACATCACTACAATTCCTCTCAAAAACAGAAAAGAAAGCGAGAAATGTAAAAAGGCGTATCAAAATGGCCGATCCCAAATCACAAGACTGAATTATTTATAAAATCCACGTAGTTATATATGCTACAGGCAATATAAAAATCAACTACGCAAACACACATGCATCAATAATATATTTAATTCAATATCGCATGCAATTTTTTTGATAAATATATTAAATATACGTTAAAAAGTTACTTGGACCACGGGGAAACGTCATTACCCGTTAGGTTAGATAACTAATCTAACGACAGAGCGGTCTCAGGATCCATGTGATGATTTAAACGAAAATTAATATTTATTTTTATCCAATTAAAAAATAAAGCGATAATTACTGAATTAAACATAAAATTCATTAAATAAAAATTTAATGTGCGTCAAAAAATCTGAAAAGAGTTAATCAAACACAATAACATCAGCATGATATTCCATGATTTTTCCGGATTTTTCCAGAATTTTGAGGGTTTAATTGGATTTTATTTGAATTTAAAATAGAATTTGGCCTGCGGGTCAGAGGCTCGCGGGCTGGCTTCGGGCTGCAGGCCCTTTAGCCAAAGGAATTCCCATCTGTTTTATTATTTATTTAATTACTGGGATTCTGGCCCATCAGTGGAAAACCAAAGCCTCTTCTCTCCACTAATCCTAATTAGAGTTTTAAGTGGTAAAACGGCTGCCAGGGGAGTCAAAAAGACCACCTATCCACCTTCCATATTTATTTCGGCGCCCCCTCTTCAGGTGGGAGGCGAAACGACGCAGGCAGAGCCCCCTCCGGCGGACGGATTGCGGCTGTGTCCCCTCGGCGATCTGGCGGCACCCCCCCTTTGACAGGGGGCGGCGAGATGGGCCCCCCTCCGACTGGGAGGGGGTGGGCGGTGCTCTGATTTGCAAATAGGGAGGGAGGCCCCCCTCGACAGGAGGGGGTGGCGCTCTGGCGAGTCCCCCCGGTGATTTGGGTAGCAACCCCCCTCCGACAGGGGGCGGAGAGATGGGCCCCCCTCTGCCTGGGAGGGGGCGGGCGGCGCTCTAGCGAGTCCCCCCTCGATATGAGAGGGCGGCGCTCTGGCGCGAAGGGATCAGAGGCCCCACCCCGCGTCGCCGGCGGATCGGATGCCCGGCGCTCCGGGAGGTGGCACACGCTACGGAAGGCCCCCTACAAGGGGGGCGGCAATACGAGTGCTCTACTGACAAAGGGTGGCGGTGCCACCAGAGGCCACCACCGACCGTAGATCCCCACCAACAGGGGGGTCCACCCCCAACCGGAGATCCCCCCACTACAGGCGGGGTGGCGGGCCGTAAGGAGGGCCCCCCTCCGACAGGGAGGGGGGCCACGATCGCCTTGGGGCCGGTGCTCGGGATTCAAAGGCCCCCCTCCTACGGGGGTGGTCACCGGCGCACAAGGAGCCCCCCTCCGACAGGGAGGGCGGCGACATGCAGGCGGCGATCGACAGGAAGCCCCTCGTCCGGGGGTGGTGTTTTTCCGACGGAGCAAGGCCGGCGCTAGTGGGGGGGTGGAACATCGCCCCCTTGCTTTTCTTTTTCCGATCGCAGCTCCCACGTTGGGGAGAATTTTTTTGTTAAATTATATTGTATTACATGCAATTTTAAGCCCAATATAAATTCTAATGGTGTCCTAGAATTTATATTACATAGAATATCATCCTGAAACCTTTCAGCTATGGAATATCTTTGAAGCCAAATCATGAGGACGGTAGATATTCAATTATCCACTCAGAAGTTCATGAATGTGATGAGATCATGAGGATTGTTACATAGAATATCTGATAGATATTCCGAGCTAGCAGAATTTTAAGCAGATTTAATATAAATTCTATGCTCCATCTTACTGATCCAAGGGATCAAAGAAATTGTACCTTTAGATCAAAGATCTAGGGAAGAACGAATAAATCGATGATAATTTGAAATATCCCGCTCCCGAAAATTGCTGCAACGGATCGCAACAACCAAAGATTCCAAGTGATCGAGCTTTAACGCGTAGAAATCGCAGCAACGGATCACAACAACAAAGATGCTTAAGCGCGGTAAGGGAGATTTGAGGGGATAAATGTTGTAAGCTCAAGAAAATGAGAGCTCACGTGCTGATAACGTGTTAGAAATTAAGAGAATGAGTAACCATGGCACAAAGCCATGGTTCTCTATTTATTCATAATAGTAGAAATATGAAAGGACATGGGATACCCAAAGGTCCCCATTAGTAAGCTTGATGGGGATTAATGGGGGGATAAAGATGAGGGGAGGCCAAAGGCCTCCCTCATTAATAACATGTATCAATTCTTTCCCCATTTCTGGTTTTTTTAAACCTTTGATCTCTTTAGCGATTTCATATTTCGGCTCTTATAACAAAATACTGATAATTCAAAAGTTCCATATACTTTAAGAATATAGGAAGTTGCAATTTTATCATAATGTTTACAAATGATCCCATTGATTAACTAATAGAGAAATTCCAGGTTATTTGTATAGCTAAAAAGTTAAAGGATTGCTGACTCTCGTTACCCTACCAATGAAATTTGCCCTATTTCACTAACTTTTTAAGCCTATGCCGGGATATTGACACTGGTATCATGTGCCTGCAAAGTTAATCTGATACGTTGTATATTCACTAAATCTGTTTGTGATGGATGTCTGTATTCTATGATACATCATGGTGAAGGTATTCATTTGATTCTAGAAGATATTCCATTGATGTAGTCAGCTGGGACTATTATCATATATAGAAAGCACTCAAATGAGTATGCACGGCAGGTACACCATAGTATACATGGACTAATACTAGTATTGTGGCATGTGCAATGTATGTGTCAATAGTATGGACAATCATGACTTCTACACAATGAAAAAGAAACATTTATGTAAGAGTCCATTATTTAAAAACTTGCTAATCAAACGTGTAGCAGATAAGAAAATAAAAATAACAGGAATGTACTTTACATGTAGTTGAAGTTAAGAGTTCGTAAACGTGTTATATTTTCTTTCTTTCTGTCCCTTACATTTACTTTTGTAACCTGAACCTACTGTGCTTGTTGCTGCACGTAAGAGTTAATAAACTTGTTATTTCTTTTTTTAATTTTCCCTTTTACTCCTTTTATCTATTTCCCCCCTTTTTACTTCTTTTGTCTGTTGGATTTTGGAACGGTAAATTTTGTTAAGATAGATGATAGATTGGAAAGAGTTTCTAAAGAATAAAAATTCTTTTTTTTTGAATATGATATTTACATCTGTTTTCTCATCATAAGATACTAGTTATCCAGCAGGGCACATTATGGGCAATCGTCACTTCCACACTATAATACGACAAGGAAAAAAACAGCCGTGCAGTACACGAGTCCATTATTTGTCTATGTTAACATAATAAAGAAATCTATTTTAGGAATCCAAAACTAGTAGGAATCTGAAAGAAAAAAAAAGAAAACTGAATTGAGAGTAAAAACAACTTCAATCTAATATGATTGCAGCAGAACAGAACAAATGACAATATAATTCTAAATCCAAAATGATGTCACTATTCATACATACAACAATAATCACATTGACCACGTCTATTTCTATGGATCATAAGAACAAAATTCCAAAGATAATTTCCACGACACTAATCCAGTAAAAAGGCCATGTGCAAACTTTTCATTTATCATCAAGCGTTACAACAAAAGATACCCTTAGGGCCTTAAAAACACTATCAAAATCAACTATGTCCAAAATTATAAAACGTAAGCAACAACTAAACATTCTTCACGGCCATTATCAAAAGATCAAAAGCTCTAAACGATTAACTCTAACCGATTAAAAAGTGATGCATATCCGTCCTTTTCTTCTTTCTTCTTCCTTCTATCGGGATTCGATCTTTTTGTTTCTGAGAACAGATAGAACAATATAAGGTCAAGTAATTAGCTGCATGTGAAAAAAATTGATTGGAGAGTGCTTTCTGTAAAAGTAGAGCGGTAGTTAATCGAATATATATTTTGTGGATTGAGTCCTAATATGAATCACCAAGGATACCTAAAACCAAATTTAGAAGTCATTGGTCATAGACCCCGAACATCTGTATGGTCTAATTCAAAAATGACTATTAACTCTTTTATTGACATGTTATGGATAAACCATACCATGATTGTTACCAAATTGGAATGACTCACAATTGAAAGTTGATACTTGACCTAACCCGGGAACTGATTTTTGTAAAGTTTGTGAAGGTGGGTGACTAATTTGACAACGAAGATCAAATGAAGTGGAACATGTACTAGCAATTGTATTACCAACAATCCAAATGATACAAGCCTCCATGTTCACGTTATGGATAAACCATACTATCTCGTCCTTCGTGTCCCAATTTCCCAAAATACGTTATGATCAAGAAAGAATGTCATTGAATTTTTCAAAGAATGTGCGAGTTTAAAAATAAATAAGCCAATTGAATGAAAATGTTGAAATATAATACTTAGAAGACAAGGACAAAAATGGAGTAACAATAGCAGTGCATGCAACCAACACATGTAACTTATTGGAACGGTAGCCTTAACGTGAGACACATGCCTTTTAATTTGTGTTATTTGGATTCGTTTAGTGGAACCAAGGGCACAACCAAGCATGGGTAGACTGAAGGCCAACCCAATTCTTAGCCCAACATAAGAATATTTTGCCCAAACCTAATATGCTGTAATCTAGGATACACATGCTTGGGTTGAGATGGGATTTGGCCTCTGGTCAGGGTGGAGGGATTGAGTTGACATATTGAATGCATTGGGTCAAACGTAGGAAAAAATCAAGCAAGAATATGATCAGATAGATTTGTAAAGAGGAAACTTGAGATAACGCGGCTGAAAAATGTGTAATAGCTTGCTTATTGGGAAATGGGTATGTTGGGAAATGGTTGGTCTGGGATATGGCCTTTGTTGTGTTTGAGAGAGAGAGAGAGAGAGAGGTATTAACTATTAATAGGTTTGGGCTATGGTAACATCAACACGGACCAAACCCATTATTTTGTTAGGTTGGGGTTTCTCAAGCTTGGTGTCAAGTGTCAACCACACCTTATACATGAAATTGAGTTTTCTCAACCTGAGCTACACACCTAACAAGTAATAAATGCCTTACCCAACTAGGGGCGAGTTGGGATATTTGTGGATTGGGTTTTTGACAAAGTTGTATATCGTATTATATATATCGTTTTGGTCAAATATCATATGTATATCGTATCATAAGATATTTGATAAATTGAAAAAAAGTAAGCAAATTACTCAAATGATTAAATATATCACAAAAGCAATCAAGAAATTTAAGCATGGAACAAGTTATGAGCAATGAAATATGTTAAAAATGCTTAAAACAAAGTTTTCATTATAATATATTAAGCATAGACGTAATCACATAAACAATATAAAAGAAAGCTAATTATGTCGTGATGTTATGCATAAACATAAGCAATAATGATATACAACAAAATATAATAGTCTCATAGTAATATATCACTCGTCCTGGATCGATTTATCAATCGTAGATCAACCACCATCTTCTTCTTCAACGTATTCATCATATTTGTCTGTATCTTCACTGTCAATTAAAAAATAATAATATTAGATAACAAAACATACACTTATAAGTTTGAAATTGGAGAAAATTATCCAATATTTTATTCATATCTTCCTCTTTTTTTCCACCATTTGTTCCTCCTTGAACCTCAAAATATTCTTGAACGTTTGTCTCAGTAGTGTCTTGCGGGAGACAATGAGCTTCTTTCTATAGTATCCACTTATCAGCATATTTTAAATCCAACAGATAAATCAGATCATTAGTATCCATTTTCTATTCCCTTTTCTTTTGACTCAACTTCAATTGAATATTATATTTTACAAAAACCAAGGCATTAAGCCTTAGTTGCTCCAATCTATTCCTTCTTTTTGAATAGACAAACTCAAACATATTTCAATTTTTCTCACAACTCGTGGCACTACATGTAAGGTTCAGGACAAGGATCGCAAGTCTTTGAAGCCTTTTGTATTCTTCCTAATAACTCTCCTATCACGGGGCCAATAAAATAAATGTGCACATTAAAAATAATTCTAACAATAAGTAATATATTTTAATAAATGATAAATTGGTAATAGATAATTAGATATTTGTATTAACCAGGTTACTTCTTATCTCTTGTCATTACAACAATGTATATATCAACCAATTTTTGTGCTTTCTTATTACTTATTTAGTGTTTATAAATCTTCAATTGTTCCTCAAGAGATGTGTACATCCACTTGATTGATACAAACCTCATCTTCAACTTTGTATCTATATAAAATTTTTGTGCATAATGGAACATATGTAAACGCAAATAAGAAAATCAATAAGTTGCATGCCGTCTAAAAAGGATTGAAATAAACCTTAAACTTGAATTTTAAACATATTACATATGATTAAGGAAGTAAGCGGCCGCATAGAAAGGCCTATGAAGCCGTGGCTCATGCCTTTAATGATGTTCCACATTCTTTGATATCTAATCTTCTTATGCTCAAAGTTCTTCTTGAATTGCTCATTGGTTCTATCCATAGCCTTACACACACACCCCACCCCCCACTCCCCCCCAAAAAAAAACGACGGCTTTATATCATTGTCCATGAGCCTAAGCATTTTAACCAATGGAAGCACACATTTCAAATAATACTTTGCTTCTTTAAAAAATTCTCATATATTAAAATACTGTTTCTAAAAATAAATGATGTCCCACATTCTTTGGTATCTAATCTTCTTGTGCTCAAAGTTCTTCTTAATTTGCTCATTTGTTCTATCCATCGCCTTATATATATATATATATATATATATATATATATATATATATATATATATATATATATATATATATATGAGGTTAATGGGCCAATGCTGACAGCGCTGGAAATTTTTCCAGCGCTGTCCGCATTTTGGGCGAGGTAAAAATATTTTTTTTGAAATTTTTTTTTTGCAGTAGTTAGATATACGTGTTAGGAAGCTCCCCACAAAATTTCAGCTCAATCCGACACCGTTTGAGCCTCCGTTCATCGATTTCAAAAACGTTACGCAAATCTGTCCACAGTTTTGCGTAACGTTTTTGAAATCGATGAACGGAGGCTCAAACGGTGTCGGATCGAGCTGAAATTTTGTGGGGAGCTTCCTAACACGTATATCTAACTACTGCAAAAAAAAATTTCAAAAAAAAATACTTTTATCTCGCCCAAAATGCGGACAGCGCTGGAAAAATTTCCAGCGCTGTCAGCTGACAGCGCTGGAAATTTTTCCAGCGCTGGAAATTTTTCCAGCGCTGTCCGCATTTTGGGCGAGATAAAAATATTTTTTTTGAAATTTTTTTTGCAGTAGTTAGATATACGTGTTAGGAAGCTCCCCACAAAATTTCAGCTTGATCCGATACCGTTTGAGCCTCCGTTCATCGATTTCAAAAACGTTACGTAAATCTGTCCACAGTTTTGCGTAACGTTTTTGAAATCGATGAACGGAGGCTCAAACGGTGTCGGATCGAGCTGAAATTTTGTGGGGAGCTTCCTAACACGTATATCTAACTACTGCAAAAAAAATTTCAAAAAAAAATACTTTTAGGTCGACCAAAATGCGGACAGCGCTGGAAAAATTTCCAGCGCTGTCAGCTCTTCTCCATTTTTCACTATATATATATATATACAAATATATATATATACATACGCACATATATATAGACATATATATATATACAAATATACATATACATACACATACACATACATATATCATCGCCGACTTTATATCATTGTCCACGAGCCTAAGCATTTTCACTAAAGGAAGCACACATTTCAAATAATACTTTGCTTCTTAAAAAAATTATCATATATTAAAATTCTGTAATCCAAATTCACGGCATCACATTTTCTAAAAACAAATGATTTCCCACATTCTTTGGTATCTAATCTTCTTGTGCTCAAAGTTCTTCTTAATTTGCTCTTTGGTTCTATCCAGCACCTTATATATACACTATCACCGGCTTTATATCATTGTCCACGAGCCTAAGCATTTTCACCAAATGAAGCACACATTTCAAATAATATTTTGCTTCTTTAAAAAATTATCATATAATAAAATGTTGTAATCAACATATCTTTCCTAAATACGGATTTTGTTGTTGCTCTTTTGATGCAAACATAGCATGCAATGTAATTTTTTTCTCAGAAATGTGCTTCAAAGTAACATGGTAGCAAACATTGCCAACTCAGGCTTTGCCAACTCATTTCATCCGTAAATGTTCTTATTATGTTGAGAACCTAGCAATGCTATTAGAAGTAGACGACGATCTTCTTGCGCTTTTTAATTTGATACTTGTGCATCGATAAACCACTTATTTTCTTTAACATGTTGATACAATTCGTATTACAAGGACTTCAAAAAGAGTCTATCTTCTCCTCCAACTTTCCTTTGCTGAAAACATAAGAAGAGGCACTATTGGTGATCATTTAGATCATATTTTCCCTTGCCAATTTTCTGTACAAAAGAGTCAAGCAACTTGAACAATTGTTCTCCATTCTTTGATATATTTGAAGTATCAATGAATTCTAAGAAAACATACCGCTTTGGTGATTAATGAGAGTTTATGACCGATATTAATTTCATAGCGGTCCAGTCATCGGACAGTAATATACATCCCTATACATGCCCTCCTCTTCCATTCCCACCAATACTTTTTCAAATTAATTTTATCTATCTATTTTTCATTTTTGTTAGTATGAGACTGTTAGCTTTTGATTTGAAGGTGGCATTAATCCTTTTCCGTAGGTGGCACCAGACTCAATCATCTTAGTAAACATCATACTCTTTACTAGATTAAATAAAATTTTGTTCCCGTACCAAATTCGAGCAATGTCCTTGCACACGTCTTGGTCCTCCATGGGTTTATTATCTTTTACCTCATTTACCTCCTTTTGCCATCCGTTGGTTACAAAGGAATCAAGGTGTTTTCCCCTCATGTTCACACGTCTTAAAAGCACTCATCATCATAACATCTGCTCATTTCAACTTCTTAAAAGCACTCATCATCATCTTTAATTTTATTCTTTGACATATCTAAATATAATATCTATGAACACGAGTGGTATCCTTTTGTGTATCGATCAGATGAGCATGCAGCCTTGTCATGTCGTTCCATAATTTCTTCTCATAATACTTGCACTTCAAAAGTGATTTGTTTTTCCTTAAACTTGAAGATGTTCTCATCATACTTGATCAACTTTCTTAAAGCTCCTTTTGCCCTAGCTTTCCATTTCAAAAACTACAGAAATTAAAATTAAAAATCGAAACAATTAAACAAATTAAACATTTAATTTAACAGGACCTAAACAAAAATAGAAACGCTTAATCAAAAATTCTTAGTTAAATTTTGAACCAATACAATAAAGATTAATTTTTGATTAAGATTTTTGAGACCACCTTCATAAGTATTTAAAATAAGTTTTAGTTAAACAAAATCATTCTTAATTAGTAAACTAAAATCGATCTTATACTCTTATTTCTTAAAGTAAAAAGTAAAAATTGTTAATTTAAAACCTAACCGATCATAAACCAAAAAAGCAAAAAAATCGGGCTTAATTCTTCAAAAAATATTCAAAAAGTCTTAAACTAAAAAATAAGATACAGTTTTAAATCGTAACAAAATTTTTAGAATTAATAATGTGATTGCTATTAAACAAAAAATCACTTACAGAGTTACAGACATCATCAATCAAAGACTCAAAGCTTCACCGGAGCTTGTTGTCAAGTTCGTCGATTACATTGATGTGCTCATCGTTGTCGAGATCGTCGTCGAGTTCATCGTCGATTGTGTCGTTGATTGCTCTAAGTTTACCTTCGAATGCTTCGATGGAGATCATCTTCGAGTGAGATAGATAGTGTTGACAGGCTAAGATCAAGCAAGCAGCGATTTTTTTTCCTAAGAAAGAGGGCTAAAATTATCCTTAAATACGCTTCGGATCGGGTTTAGAACCCAAAAACCCAATATCTTTAAACCCAACCAATAAAAGCAACGAAATATCTACATATCGTCTAATATGATATCGTTTTGCTTGCTATGAAATTCGATATTTTCTCTAATAAGATATGGGCGTCTGATTCATATCGACATTTGCCCATATAATATTGAATTGTATGATATGACTCGCATATTGTATGACATTGGTAAGTATGGGTTCCAGCTAAACTAGCCCTTGTACTCTTAGGTGCAGTGGCGTGCACACAATGACACAAAGGCATTAGCAGATGGACACATGCAGCCACTGTCCCCTCGGTATGTTACTACGAGGGAGGGAGTGGGTGCACCTGGGCTTGTACATGGTTGGAGAGACCTACTGTAATGGGCGATGAAAAGCTCATGTTGTTGTTCTACCTCTTGTATTTCCTTCAGTTCTTTAAGACTAGAGAGAGAAAGTGAATATAACAGGGTTAGATGACATGTTGATATTAAATAGTCCAAGAAAGGTTACATGTCTTGTTTAAAATTGCTTTTTTCACTTGGGATTCAGCTGTACCATTCACATTCATGTAATAATTACATCTGCATTTGGTTATCACTCTGTTGCATTGGGCGGTCGATGAGATGAAACTGTCTTTTTGATTGTGGGTTTTCTGTAAATTTGCATCTAAGTTAGTGGGCACGCTTTTGGGTTTTAGACATGTTATCTCAAGTTTCATCCTTCGCTCCGTCATCTTTATCTGCTGTAGCCTTTTCTGCTGGTAAATGTCATTGGCTCTTCTCTTTGATGTTTACTTAAAATTTTAAAATTTTCATCCACGACAGATTCAGATTCAGGCAGTTCCTCTAGCGACTCAGAAGATAGAGGTGCTACGCCTGCAAAGACTGCCAAGGTATGTTTAGCCATTTGCATGTCAACTGGGTTCAGCTATCAGCTCTTCTATTTGTAAACATTCCTCATGAAAAACCATAAGCTCTACTTGTTTAATAGTTACTAATGTATGGAAACACCCCCACTTATGGCACTGGACTGGATTATATATGTCTTCTGCTTACTGATGCGAACCATCATCATCATCTTATTGTTGTTGTAAAATTGGTGTTGATATTTGAGACATCTGGAAAGCTGCATTTGCTATCAATACAATATCATGTACTTCCTTCACATATATTCATGTCTAATGGAAATGTAAGTTGACTTTTGGATGCATATGGATGTTTGAAAATGAAGAATATATTTGAGTTTGATCACATAAAGGGAATTTTGTATGTAAACATCAAAAAGTGTTGCAATTATATAGATACCTCAATGCGTAACTTTAAGCAGAGTGTTTTGTGAATTTATATTTGGTTTCACATGTATTAGAGACATGTTTTCGTTCTTCTGAACTTCCGGTATAACTATTTTGCTTACCTTGTTATTACAGGACAATAAGAGGCTTGGGACAGCACAGGACCAAGATAAGAGTGATGGCATGAATCCACTTGACATAAACAGTGAGTCCTAAAGTCATACCGTCATATCTTATACCATACGATTTTCCAGATTTTTTATTTTAGTATTTCTGAATAATGTTTTTTAATTTAAATATTTGCAACATACAGGAACTGTTAATGGGTTGGATCAGTTGGACCAAGATGTTCATTATCCTAACCCTGTATCTTGCGAGACAGATGGACATCAAGATGGTAAGCATTAGTTTCTGAGAAGAAAAATGTGTGACGGATGATGTCTTAAGCACTAATTTGCGCGGATCAGCTTATGTTTTCGATATGAAATTATAGGGGAGAATGCTCCATCTGAGAGGCAGGTCTCCCCTGACAAGCTTTATCGAGCAGCATTGTTGAGGAGCCGATTTGCTGACACGATTATTAAAGCCCGAGAGAAGACACTTGACCAGGTTGGTTAGTCTAATCAGCCATTTTAATATTTAGTTCGGTTTACTTGACAACCTTGCTGAGTAGATATACCATTGGCTTGACTTGGTGCAATCTTTCATGAGGTTAGGGTGAAAAGGGGGACCCTGATAAGCTGCGGCAGGAGAGGGAGGAACTAGAAAGGAAGCAAAGAGAAGGTATAAACCCTTTGTTCCTTTGTAGAATTTCTTTTGTCGGTATCTGTACATGTGACAGGGTGTGGAGTGTCCATGTATTTACAAGTGTCCAACACTGGAGCCCTCTAATAGTTTGACTCGGGAAGGGGGGGGGGGGGGGGGGGGGGGGGGGAGCTTATAGGTGTGTATACAAATATGTTGTACACTGAAAGATTAACTGAATAAACCACTCTTTTCTGATTAAATTGATTTGAATACTTTGAGAGCTTTCCAAGTGTTGAAATTGAAGGGGTGTTAATTAGATATATATCCTGATGTGTTATTATAGGAGTGCCCTGATGCATCTGTCGGTGTCCAGCAGAACAATTTTAAATTCGGAGTGTCCTGGTAGCACTGCTTGTTGTTTGGTTCACAGTTCCTTTTATTTATTTTGTAACAGAAAAAGCAAGGCTGCAGTTAGAAGCTAAAACTGCAGAGGCTGCTCGTAAGCGTGCTGAGGCAGAAGCTGCAGCAGAAGCTAAGCGCAAACGTGAACTCGAGAGAGAAGCAGCACGACAGGCATTGCTGAAGGCAAGAGTTGTTTCAGTTGGCCGCAGGATATTTAGTATTTGCTTCGCTATCATGTGAACTGACTCTTTTTTGAATGACATGCAGATAGAGAAAACAGTAGAGATCAATGAGAACTCTTTGATTCTCAAAGACCTAGAAATGCTTGGAACTGTTCCAGGTGAACATGCACCTAGCTCGGTTGATGAGACCAGCCCAGATCACTCCCAGGATGGCATGGGTGGTTTCAAGCTTGGAGGTAGTAATCCTCTAGAGCAACTTGGGTTGTACATGAAAGAAGATGAGGAAGATGAGGAAGAGGTTGAGCCGAGGACAGTTCCTCCTATTTGTAAAGATGTTGAAGAAGGAGAGATCAATTGATTTCTCCCGTGCTCTGCTTGCGACCTCTATTCCAGTAAACCCCAAAGTAGGACTCGAAAAGGTGCATTGGGGGTACAGAATGTTCTACAAGTTTGGTCCGATCAACGCAGAGGCTGTTGAAAGCATTGCATTGACCGTGCTGAATCAGTGTGGCGGATGGTGCCGTGGTGATAATTTATTCTCTCTCTTCGTTTTCTGGTTGTGGCGGATGCAGCCATCAATTTTGGAAGTTTAGAAAAACAAAGGCAGAATTTCATCCCACCGGACTAAAGAGATGTACATCGCGAGAGTGCTTGGACTGAAGAAAAACCCATTTATGATTGCTCGGGTGCTCCGTAGTGTTGAAATTTTGGCATGGTTGCTGTCCTGAGATTTTATTGTACGCTTACAAACTGTATGTAATTAACCTTTGTATCCCAGCACAGCATGTTCGAAATGTTCTATTTTGATACTGTAAGGAAACTGGAGATGTAGATAGCTTGGGTTGTCTTTGGGTATTTTTTATCATGTGCCACCCTTGTACAAAGAAAGCGGAAGTAGACTTGCGCGTTTAGAACAGATTCCTGGCGATGTGCCCGGCTTTGTTATTTGCTGCAATCTGTGTTGTGGGTCATATTTCTCCCAAAAGAGAAGGTTGCTGTCTGAAGTTGTAATTGTGATGTATTTTCTGCATCTTCTTGTACGAAAATATCTTAAATTTTGAGGTAATTTTTAAGTTGATTTATTGTATTTCATTTCATTTTTTAGTCGCTAGACTACCTGATTGTAAAGAGAGAAAAATAGGAGGTATTAACTTGAAAATCAGATGTATGTTAGTTTGATTTACCTAATGTACATTGTTGAGGGAGAACTTTCCTTCCATGTTGTTTTACAAGTTTGCCATTCAAAATTTTACCTTCATTATTCCTCACCTCAGCTCACCTCACGTCCTTGTCCTTTTCTCGTTCACTGCCCGTCCGCCGCCGGTCACCGACAGCTCATCCTTCTATATCATATCCCTTGATTCTGTTCTCTTCTCTTTCGTCTCTGCTGCTACCGTTGCCTCTATCGAGGCGGCGTCGGACTACCTGTTGCTATTGTCGTCTCATCCTCATATTGCATGTCGCCGCCGCCGCCGCCTTATCAACTTCAAATTCTTCAGCCTCTTGAACCAATACAATTACTTGACGATTGGAATGTGGGTTATCTAATTTTTTATCATCCATTTTCATTCCTACCACAATCCATATAAAATTATTGTATTTATTTAGAAGTATATTAGATAATTATGTATATGTTCGGTCAGAATGAGGATTCCCCCCACATATATCATTTTTTTATTTTTAAAATTTATTTTCAGTCTACACATCATGGATAATAATCGTACCAAAAAGCCAGTGAATACAGTGCTATTTGATACTCGATTTGATAATTGCAAAATCAACTTTTTCTGATCAATAGAACTTTTTGGATTTGAGAATTTGATATTTTATAGCACGTAAACAAAGTGTATATTTGGTGCTGTGTCAGACAGCCCATATATATTCATCCCATATTATTTCGTCTTATTCTCTCTGTCTTTCATGATAGGTACTGGTTAAACTAAAATCCAAATTAAGGAACATATTAGACGTCCATTTTCCAACTCCTCTCGATTCGGTGTGACGCCTCCACATCTTTCCATTCGTTCTCTCTCTTCTCCGATCCGGAGGAGATCATTCGATTTCGATATTGATTCTCGAAACCCGATCCCTAATCATCAAGGTCTGTCTTCTCTCTTTGATCCCAATTATATAGATTTTTTATTGGATTCTCTGTTATCCGAATTCTGTAGACTTGTTATTGAATTCCAAGTGCTTGTTAATTTTTTTTTTAAAGAAATCGAATTTTGGATTCATGGTACCCTTTAAATCTTGTAAAGATCTTAGCTTGAAACTGGCTCCTTTGTTCAGGGCACGGGGTATCCCTTAATTCTTTTATATAAAAAAAAAATCTGACCTTGATCTTTTTACGCAATGGAAACCCTAATTTCCATTGGCTCATGGTTCCCAATCTTCTTCCCAATGTTCTGTATCATCTATCTCTTTGGAAGCTTCTATGTATTCCGAAATTGGGGGCCGAAGCATCGGCCTGATGCTACGAGCTGCTTCATTTCATTGTTCCATGGCACTCCTGCCGTTTTATTGGGCATCGCCGCTATCCTAAACGAGCCAATCCGAGGATTCGCCGCCCCAAATTCCCCGTTCCAAAGCTTAGTTCTAGATTTCAGCATTTCCTACTTCACCGTCGATCTTCTCCACTACCTCGTCCTACTCCCAGGAGACTATCTTTTCATTGCACACCACATCGCCACTCTCTTCGTATTTGTGACATGCCGGTATCTCGTCCTCCATGGCGCATTCTCCATTCTATCCCTTTTAGTGCTCGCGGAGGTCACAAGCTTTTGCCAGAATGTTTGGACGCTTGCAGGGCTCAGGAAGCCGGAGATGGCATTTGCCGCGGATGTGTATAGGTTCTTGTCTCCGCCGTTTTATGCGTTGTATACTTTAATGAGGGGACTTATCGGGCCGTGGTTTTTCTTCAAGATGAGTGCTTTTTATCTGAGTGGGAAGGCTGGCGGTCTAATTCCGATGTGGGTTGCAATTTCGTGGATCGTTGTCGTCGGTGGGGCGATATCCGTCAGTATTTTGTGGATTTCTAACCTTTGGATGGAGCTGTATAGAGAACATAATGGAGGCTCAGACAAGGAGACTTAGTCCATTTGCAAATTTTTGCCAGTGATGGAGGTACTTTCAGTCATATTTTTGGACACCTGAATTTAGGACATGTGATTTAGTTTCTAAATGTATCTTACTTCCATATGCAAATCTTACTCAATAAATCGCTTTTTTTATTTATAGAAGTTGATATGCTCTTACCTTTTGCTACTTCCTAGTTTAGCCTTTTGCAGTTCTTTCTGATTGAGGAATGCCGTCGTCTGATATTTTGGCAAGTGTTTGCTTAACTTCCATATGCATGAGTTGCCATATGTATGGTACGTGATACATTTATTCACCGACGATTATGTAATGGGAGGTTCCACTATAATGAAACCCAGTACTTGTATGACCAAGGAGATGCAATCTGTTTATTGAATGCCTATGATTGAAGGTGAGAATGTTTTCCCCTTAGAATTCAGGAGAGGAGGAAGGGGAGCTCAATCTTGTGGCAATGAGGAGGACACCATTAATCTTCTAAAATATGCCCCGTCAAATTTGATTCTTCTCATTTACTTCACAGGAATTAAGCATTAGCATTCCAAGGTGTGTGACTGATAAACTTTAATGTGGCCAAAATCCTACCTTAGACTATGTCATGTCGTCAGAGCTAGCGATCCAAGCTTGGCTTACATCCCAAATTTGTTTAATTTCATACTTCTAAGTAGTAATTGGTTACATGATGACATTTACGTCTCTAGAATCTATTTATATGATCTGCCTTGCCGTTGTGTTGCATCTATTTTGGTGCTGGATGAGTTTCATTATAAGCTCGTCTTCCCCACATTTGGCCATAACACTAGGTTTTATGGTGAACCTGTGTTGAGGTTGTTGTTAAGAATTTAACACTGATTCATAGATAACTGATATTGTGTTGACCATAACTGGAACATTCTTCGGAATTCTTCAATAGATTCAGCCCAATTTTGATGCTAAAAGACTCCGTAATGATGTGTTGTTGCGATTTGCTTTCTCAAAGTAAGTTTCTTCATCTTGACTTGAGCCCAGCTGCCGTTATCCTTGATGGTTGGAATTGTTGCACCTCTTATGAACTCAAAAAAAAAGGCAGACACCACGATCAGCTTGTGGGTACTTCTCTTCTTTTTTGTGGTTTAATGGTAAAGGATTTGTTTTAACTTTGGGACAGCAATAGAAAATGAAGGGTGACCAGTCGTAAAAATTGTATACCTTGTCAGCTTACTCAAAAATAATTTTAAATGTTTTGGTTGGATTCTAATATGTGTTGATCTTAAGTGATACATTGTTGATGACATACATGTCAGCTTTTCATTAAATTTTCTAGCGTCCAAGCTCCGGCAATACAATTGCCTACAATCTTTAGCTTCTCCAAGATACGTGATTGGGATGCTAGTCTTTCATTTACTGTAAACGTTTACAGCAGTAACTAACTAATACATACTGAGAATTGGCAGGTTTGAAATCTACAGAAAGCCATGCAGTTCTAACAGGGATCCGAGTCTTAACTTGTTGTGCTGTGTCATTTGTTTCATGCATGTTTGTCCAGTGACTAGAAATTAGGGAGCAAATGAAAGATGTTTTTTTTTGTTATTATTAATACCATACATAAATCTATGCGTGTAGGACTTTTACATGCTTGAAGCCTTTCCTCTGTTCAAGTTTACCATGCATATATTTTCTTTTGCATGTCAACCGGATGGATGCTGGAGCTTATTTTTTATTTCGCTGTTATTTTCTAGTATACGGTGTTTAAGTCAGCATCAAAACCATGGCTCGGGTTCGACATTATTAATTTCTTTATACACACACATATACAGCGTAAAATCCATTAAAACCTATAATATGGATACAAAGATATCAATTGCCTCACATAAGTGTCCATGTCATTAAATTGAAACAGTGTGTATTACTCATCATGATGGGTGTGAATGGATCATCAACACGAATAGAAAACATAATTGTCACCATGGAATACGAACACGTGTATTAATAGCCACGACATGCACATAAGTGTATTAATTACCACCATAGGCATATTTCTATAAAGTCAAAATGAAAGTATTGTTTTGTCCTGAATATCATCAAAATTTAATTAAAAACCAGGGAAAACCCTGTGCACACGTGCACGGCAAAAATCAAGACGGAGGACCAAAAAAGATCCGATCGGAAGCGAAGGGGAGAAAGCGGAAAAGGGAGGGGGTGTGTGTGGGGATTGTGGAGGGGTCAAAACTGCAAAACAGTAAAAGCGAGGGTTATTTTTGGAAGAGGTGTGAAGTGGCAGTATTCCGCGCAATTAGGGATATGTAGGGGGTTCTTTATGCAAAAAAACCACAAAAAAAATTCCGGACGACTTGGACGTTTGTCCCAGTCATATGGCCCGCCACGGAGGACATCCGCATGCTTTATAGAATAGATATGTAATATATCACTAGCTACAGAGGATGTCAAATTCATACGATCGAAAAAGGTTCATTGTATTTGTAATGCCCTGCTAAGCTACTGCACAAGTACTTGGGGGGTGGTGAATAGTACTTTAAAATAATTAAGAGGCTAATTCCTAATTACCTTGCAAACTCTACCAATTAACGCGGAAATGCGGAATAGTAAATAATCGACAACAAATAAACAAACGCAAACAAACGATATTACTGGGTTCGGATCCACCCAAGTCTTCCCGACTTGTTTCCTGTGATCCTACGTCCCAACCACCCGGATCACTTCCGGATACTTGAGTTAGAAACCCTAACTCAAGATTTTTACTATGAAATACTTGTGAAAAACCTTCACAAGTCAAATCATACACAAATGAACTTGTGACTCCCACAACCCGGGATCACAAACACACTCTCACAACCGAGAGCGAATCACTTACAATATCAAAGTAAATTGAAATGAAATAGCTTACCACAAAATACCTATGCCTTGAGTATACTTACGAATTAGGGCAAAGATGATTTTGAGGAAGATGAAGAGGCACCAAACCCTAGCTCCAAGATGTAGACCAGCTATGGAGAGCTATGAGGTTGATGGTGACCTAGGATCAAGCACTTGGCTTGGAAGGCTCACAATCAATGAATCTCTCTTTTGAAATAAGAGTGAGAAGAGATTCAAGATTGGAATGAAAGAGCTTTAAATGAGAGGGAATGATTTCTCTTGATCTCTAAACTTGTAATAATATCAGCCTTGAGTGCAATGAATGCAGCTCATCAAGTATATATAGGTTAGAGGAGAGAGAGAGAGAGAAAAACGTTTCAATTAAAGCTCCAACGGCTCTATTCTGAACCAAACTAGTCGGTCAAAGAACAACCGCTGACCGACTAGTTCATCAACTAGTCAGTCGGTCAATCAACATGAACCGACTAATTGGTGAACAGGGAATAGGTCGAAGTTCAGACTTAAGGAACTAGTCAGTCAAAGAAGAGTTGCTGACCGACTAGTTTCACAACTAGTCGGTCGGTGACTCAACTCAGACCGACTAAGAGATAAAACTAATAGTCTGAGAACAAATAGAATTAGTCGGTCCAAGAACAAAAGTTGACCGACTAGTTCATCAACTAGTCGGTCGCCAAATGTGCATAGACCGACTAACGACAAACAGTAACTTGGCATGTACAGTAGAAGCTCAACTAGTCGGTCAAAGAAGTATCACTGACCGACTAGTTTACAAACTAGTCGGTCGATGAGTCAACTTAGACCGACTAACTGTAAACAGTAAAGAGCTATGATTTGAGAAAGCAAACTAGTCGGTCCAAGAAGGATTGCCAACCGACTAGATCACCATCTAGTCGGTTGGTTCTTCTTCTTGAACCAACTAACATGCACAAGAAGTCGCGAATCGAAGCGCGATGCTTCGGGAAAGTTTGTATGGACTTCTTACAAGTTCCTATGTCTAAGATAGGAGCGTTATGAAGATTAAAACGTAAGACCTACTCAAGGCTTAACATTCTACGGAACGAAGCTAAAAGACTATAAATAAAACTTGACGAACCGTCTTCGAAAGCTTCGATCCGAATCTTCATGACTTCTAAAATGGTCCAAAAGCTTCAACGAAGCTTTAGGCATACGATCACGTGCTTTGAGAAGTCTCGAGACGTCGCTTTAGATGTTCAAATGAATTTGGCGACGATCTCCATAACTGCGCTCACAAATTGTTAGTTCACAATATATTTATGTTTGTTCATCATCCAAAATCAAATCCGGTGAGGCCAATATCCAACATTCTCCCCCTTTTTGGTGATGACAAACCAACATAAATTATAATAAAAAATAATGATTCAAATGTAATTTACTTACTCCCCCTGCATTGATGACACGTTAATTCCAAAATGAATAATAATAATACGCATCAAGCTGACGAGTAAAGTATAAAAATGAGAATCGAATATTGAAATTTAGGATTTGAAATCCAATTTTTATATCTTAACTCCCCCTGAATCCAACATATCAAATTAGATTCTTGGAAAAAATGCTTAAATTATCATTTAGCACATGTCATTATTATATCTCTCCCCCTTTGGCATTAGCAAAAAGTGTGGGAGGAAATCAACGACAACAACAATGGCTTCAAATAAAAGCACGGGAGTCGTAGAATACGACCACGGTCCAAATGACACCAAAGAAAAATACGAATGAAATCAAGGCGTGTCAATGAGACCAAAGTCGAAAATAAAATCATCAAAACTCAAATTAATTTTACGAATTGAGTTATGGAATATACTCTCCAATATCAACATTCTTGGTTAATTTAGTGCATGGAAAACAATTCTATGTTTTCATAAAGTGAATTCTATTTAACCAAGTATTTTCGTCGAGCGACGAAATCAAAACATCAGAGACATATAAAGGAATATAATGTGCACAAGAGAAAACATGTCAACATCGATGTATATATATATATATATATGAAAAGCATGAGTACATCCAAATGATACATCCGTCAACATACAAAATGTCGATCCAACGATTGAAGCACAAAAGTACAACATCATAGTATCACACATATAACATCATCAGAGTACACCAAAATATTTGAAGATACAACAAAATACATCAAAATGTCAAAATCATCCAGAACCCCACTCTATCCTACCCAAACTCTCTCACTACAAGATGTCTCATCTAATGTGCATCAGGAGAGGCCTCAAAGAAGCTCAGGAGGCAGTGGCAGGATCTGCAACAGCAGCAGGCTCTGCAGCAGGAGTGGTGGTCACCGGGTCAGCAGTAGTGTCCACAGGAGCGATGGTAGTGGCAATCTCTGGAGCATCAACAGTAGTGGCCTCGGGAGCACCAGTCGGAGCATCCACCGCAGGAAAGGTGGCAACAGGAGTACTCTCGGGTTCACCAGCAGACGAAGTAGCAGCATCACCAGAAGTGCCCTCGGGGGCACGAGTAGAAACACGCACAAGCTCCTCAATCTCCTCCTCATCCATCTCTTCCTCGTCAGAGACTGACGGAGGGATATCAATACCAAGGTGGCGAGCAATGCGAGATAGAATCTCCTCGGTACGAGCATACCGAGACTCCACACGTCGCACTGTACGCACGAGCTCGTCAAGAGTGGAAGGGGGAGCAGCTGAGGCAGAGGCAGACACTGAAGCAGAGGGGGTCGTCCTCTGAACGTGACGGAGTGCCGCAAGAGACTTCTTGACGGCCGTCGCATTCAGAGGGGGACCGAGAGGGCGCTCATCGTCACGAGGCAACGTGACACGAAAGTGACGGAATACGAGTGTCAGGAGGCACGGGAATGGGATATGAGCCGACTTCGTGGACTTGCGGATACACTCGAAAGAATCCATCTTATCGAGTATAATCCGAGCCCAGTTAATCGAGCTCCCCATAAAGATGGCATAGATCAACTTCAAGAAAGGTTGGGACGGCAAAGAGGAGGAGCCGTACTTAGGAAGTAAGCACGACTTCAGAATTAGGTTCAGGACCCAGGCATTAGGCTTGAAGGACTTGGAGGGAACGCCAATCATGGCGGGAGGAATCTCGTGGAAAATCTCAGAAAGTACGACCTGATCGAGAGAGGATATGTCATCGACGGAAATATCAGACGGTAGAAGGCCAGACGAGGAGATACCCAAAACCTCTCCTAAGATTTCTGCCGTGAGGACTATCGGAGTCCCCAAGACAGTCGTCTCAATCGAGTGGGTCTCGTCGTACTGACCACGAACCCTATTGGCATAGAAGAGCTTCACGAGGCGAGGGTAAGGGTGTGGGTTTGCCTTCGGGTCATATCGAAGGTAATCGAGAAGACCGGAAGACGAAAGAAGATCTGCGAGGCCAAGGAAGTCACTAAACTAAACGAAATGCTCCAGAAGCGGCGGACAGTGTTCGATACGGTTGTAAGCCGCGAGACACATAGGGTCATCGCGACACAACGAGATATCGACACCGCCAACCGGCATCGGAGCCTTTCCCTTAGGCTGACGGGTACGGGGTCGTGAGCTAGACTCAGGCTGCCTAGGAGGAGGTGAGGGTTCCCTATGGGTCTCAGTCTCGGGTCTATACTCCGTATCGGAATCCGTAGGAGTATGGAAAGAGGAGGGAGACACAAGTTGCTTGGGCTTGGGCTTAGGCAGAGATTGGGCTCTAGGCTTCGCTGTCGTCGTCCTCTTCCGCTTGAGAGGAGGCGACGACGACGAGGGTTGGGTTGTCTTAGATCGGCGTCTAGGTTGCGAGGGTTGATCGGGATCCGTAGGAGTAGGTTCAACGATCATTGGCGATGTGCTCGTAGGACGGATCGGGATTCGTGTTCTTGCCATAATCGAAGCAAGTCACGACGCAATGAAGATCGAATCGGAGAAACACTAGAAACCCTAGAAACCCTAAACAAGAAACCCTAGCCGAAACCCTAAGTTGAAACTAGAACCCTAGCACATGAAACTAACCCTAGAGAGCTAGGAGATGGAGTACCTAGGTCGGAGGGAGAAGGTGGTTGATCGGCGGCCGGAGGTATGGTCGGAAAACACTCGGATCGACGGAGAAGATGAACGGGCTCGGGGGGTTTGGCTGAGAGAGAGGAGAGGAAATCGACTAAAAATGAAATAAGTCGGTTGGATTCGAGTTTTAATCGAACGGAAGCTCAAAAGACAATTCAGTCCCTGGCACAACTAGTCGGTCACAGTTCAAGCACTGACCGACTAGATCACGATTTAGTCGGTCGGTCAATGAGCTTGAACCGACTAGTTGTAAACAGTAACTGAAGGCAAATTTCCTGACAAGAATTAGTCGGTCTAAGCTCATTTACTGACCGACTAGAACTGAATTTAGTCGGTCGGCCAACGAACTTGGACCGACTAAGAGAGTCCAAAAATTGAAAATTTTGAGATTTTGATTTCTCTCCTAATCGCACTTAGACGAAACATCAAAATACTCTCATTAATCATTATACTACCCCATTAAACATCGAAAATCTGAAATTTGACGATTACGCACAAATCGAGCGAAAATTCCGAAAATACAACAAAAATCCAGAAAAATTTCAATTAATCTAGCATGAGCAAATATAAAGAATTGAATATCATGCAAGATTATTGAAACCATATGAATCCTAAAATCTCGGATTCACCCATAATCCCCAATTCTCGACGTAACCGCACAAAGGAGTCTTCCTTTAGGGGTTTCGTGAAAATATCGACGATTTGCTTCTGGGTTTCAACGTACACTAATATGATGTCCTTTTTAGCAACATGATCATCTAAGAAATGGTGTCGGACATCTATGTGTTTCGAACGGGAATTGTGTACCGGGTTCTTGGAGAGACATATTGCACTTTGGTTGTCCACCATGATAGGGCAAGTATCACAGTTTATACCAAAGTCTTTAAGTGTGTGTCTCATCCAAAGAACTTGAGCACACGCGGCACCTGCGGCAATGTATTCCGCCTCGGTGGTTGAAAGTGATACGGAATTCTGCTTCTTGGAAAACCAAGAGACACGAGAATTTCCTATAAAATGGCAAGTGCCACTAGTACTTTTCCTGTCGGATTTGCATCCCGCATAATCTGCGTCACTATATGAGATTAACTCATACGTGCTAGATTTTGGATAAAGTAATCCAAAATCAAGTGTATAACTTAAATAACGGAAAATACGCTTTACCGCTACTAAGTGTGACTCCTTAGGTTGAGACTGATAACGAGCACATACACATACGACAAACATAATATCGGGCCTACTTGCGGTAAGATAAAGTAAACTACCTATCATACCTCGATATAGACGAATGTCTACATTTTTTTCCGCCCGTATCTTTATCAAGATGTGTAGTCGTGCTTATTAGAGTCTTTTTTCCGGAGGCATTCTCCATTCCAAATCGCTTTAGCAACTCCACCGTATACTTCGTTTGGTGGATGAAGATTGCATCGTTCATTTGGCGAATTTGGAGACCTAAGAAATATTTGAGCTCACCCATGTGGCTCATCTCAAATTGATCCTTCATCACATTAGAAAACTCTTTGCAAAGAGCAAAGTTAGTAGCACCGAAAATGATATCATCAACATAAATTTGAACTAAAATTATATCATTATTCGAATACTTAACAAATAATGTGGAATCAACTTCTCCCATTTTAAAACCTAAATCCAAAAGAAAATTCTTTAAACGGTCATACCAAGCTCTAGGAGCTTGTCTCAAACCGTAAAGCGCTTTCTTAAGTTTAAAAACATGATTTGGAAATATTTCATTTATAAAACCTGGAGGTTGAGAAACATACACTTCCTCAACAACATCTCCGTTTAAAAACGCACTTTTAACATCCATTTGAAATAATTTAAAATCCTTATGGCATGCAAAAGATAACAATAATCTAATTGATTCTAATCTAGCTACCGAAGCAAAGGATTCTTCGAAATCGATACCTTCCTCTTGTCGATAGCCTTGAGCTACTAACCGAGCTTTGTTCCGGACGACGACTTGGTTTTCGTCGGTCTTGTTCTTGAAGATCCACTTTGTCCCTATGACGGTGTGGTTCTTCGATGGCAATGGAACAAGCTCCCAAACCTCATTCCTCTCGAATTGAATGAGTTTCTCTTCCATGACAAGGATCCAAGCGCTATCTTCGCATGCTTCATTAACATTCTTTGGCTCTATCGAGGAGGCAAAGGCACAATGAGCGAAGTGGTTGACTTGAGATCTCATCTTGACACTATCATGGATATTGCTAATGACTTGCTCATGAGGATGGTCACGAACGGTATGAAGCCGTTTGGGAATACCTTGATCATTAAGAACATTCTCAACAACTTCATTAGTCGGGTTAGTATCAATAGAATCAATGGAATCAATAGAGTTAGAATTACCAATTGAATCACATAAGACATCCATAGAGTCATCATCATTAGTAATTCTAGTTGGAACAAATCCTTTATTAAATGAAACATGAAGCGATTCCTCGATCGTTGAGGTTCGTTTGTTGTATATCCGGTAGGCTTTGCTACACGAAGAATATCCAACAAAATCCCCTCATCGGATCTTGGATCGAATTTGTCCAAACTACCATACGTGTTCTTAATAAAACATTTTGAACCAAAAACACGAAAATGTTTAACTTGAGGCAACCTACCAAACAACAATTCATAACAAGTTTGTTTAGTGCCGGGCCTCAAAAGTATTCTATTAAACACATAGCAAGCGGTGTGTACCGCTGACTGGTCCAAAAAGTTGTACTGATAATCCCAAGTATAGGACGTCGGTCAAGTAGTAAACCTGGTGAGACCAGGATCGTATTCCTCAGGGACAACGCAACCTGCAAATTTCAAAGTTTAGAATTAAGCTAGAAAAATTAATTGATGAGAGATGAACCACCCTTTGAAGGCGATTTTGGATTTGATTTTAACGTGAGGTAAAAGCTGATTTGAAAATGGAGTAACGTGAACGTGAAAATGTAATTTATAAAAAGCGTGTGTGTGTTGTGTTTCCGTTAGTGTTGCAATAGGTTATGCTATTCATTCTCCATGGTTTCTCAATCCTGCATCCATGCCAAGGTATGGGGATTGGAAGATAAAACTTTAAAAACGATGATTTTTCAATTAAAAAGATAGCGTAAAAACAAGCGATTTCTTTGAATAATAAATTATAAAAGATGAACCTCGCGGTTCATCACCCTCCTTGGGCTCCTCTACGGATTGATGCACTTAGACAATACCTCGCGGCACGTCATCCTAAGCGGATTCCTCTACGGATTGTGCGTATTCCAAAAAATGAAGAAATCGACGTCTTTTTAACGGTTTCGATAAGTGCACAAAATATGGAGATATGAAAGCAAAATCCTAGCAACACTAACTTCCACACAACACACCCACAATACTTTAGCCAAGCATGGTAACAAAAATAGAAAGTTTCATTAATAGAAACATAATTTTAATACAAACCGTAATACAAAATTAATACAAACGGGTAAAGAAAGGGAGTTTTTCACCACTTTTGAAGCCCAAACACCCCCAAAACTCTTCTTGATCTGAGCAAACTCCTCTGGAATGGATAGAAGAACTCCTTAGCTTCGAAATGAAACGAAAATCACTCAATTTGGAGTTGTGTGTAAGAAGTTATGCCCAAAACCCTCTTTTTATAGCCAAACGGGTCTGCGGGTCAACATTCAGGCTTGGCGGGCGCAGCCCGCGTGTAAAATAGGGTAGGTGGGCACAGGTAAGACTTGGCGGGCGCCGCCCGCATGAAAAATGCGGGCGGGCGCCCGTTGTCAATGCAGGCGGGCGGGCGCCCGTTGTCAATGCAGGCGGGCCGCCCGCCTGGTCAACAGGCGGGCTTGACCCGCCTGTTGAACAGGCGGGCTTGACCCGCCTGTTGAACAGGCGGGCCGGCCCGCCTGTTCAACAGGCGGGTCAAGCCCGCCTGTTCACAGGCGGGCCGGCCCGCCTGTTGTACAGGCGGGCTTGGCCCGCCTGTTCCCAGGCGGGTGGGCCTGCTTGTGGGCTCCCTTTTATTTTCTGATTTTTTTTTTGGAATTTCTCTCTTTTACATAGCTTTACTGGGCCATTTAATTCACAGAAATTTGCTCCGATCTCCGAAAAATGTGGAAAAATAGCAGTTGGATTCGGAAAATTGCAAGCTTCTCCTGAAAAATAAAATTGAGACAAAATTAGGCCAGAAAATTGTATTTTGCATATAAACAAGCGAAATACTCTATGATTAAATGATATTACAAAAACACACTTATTAGAGATAAATTATATATTACATATATGCAAAATACCGTCTAAATGATGGGTAAAAAATGTAATATTCTCTCAGAATCACACCCCCCAACTAGCTTTTTGCTAGTCTCTTAGCAAAATAAGCGAATATTCCAACAATATATCACACACCTTATATTCACTTCAATAAGCTTAAAATGAATTAAGAATAATATTACCCAATAAAGTTCAATACCTATCATGTTTTCATAGACTAATGCAAAGAATCACAATTTTATCTCAATCCACACATATTCAGTATCGCACAAATTGTTTAATGAAATAGGTAATCACATGTCCTAGGTTGTAAATTTCATAGGAATAGGCCATCACAACATCCAAATCATAAGATCATGATTTTGAATCTACTCAAACTATCTCATATCTTTTTTTTTCTTTTTTTTCTTTTTTTTTCTTTTCTCTTTTTTTTAAACCTTTTAGAACAATCCATGTAACGAGCGTTAGGTCAATGACTCCCAAACCAGATGGTTTCAGGGCATTAGGCTTTGAAAAACCACTCAGACTTAATAACTCGGAATGTCTAAAGATTTATTATGCACTCCCCCATACTTCATTTTTCGGCGCGAAGCCCCATGCTTCCTGAGGCACGAGGACCCTGCTACTAAAAGAAGCTGGAAGAACGGTGCATTTTATTCAATTTTTTTAAATATAATTTTTTTATTGACATGAGACATGTTTGAGTAATATTCTCCATCACTTAGTCATTAGTAAGTCGGTGTATGTGATTGGCTATTATCCTTAGAATTTATAACCTTCTTCATATAATTACCAATTCGTGACATGAAATTGCGTGAATCAAATAATAGTTTCATGAGAGTACAATTATAGATACATGCACCAGTTTACATGAAAGTCATGATAATGTAAAATTCTACTCAGGGGTAAAACATTCTTAATCTATTTTGACAATAATGAATATAGGTGTTCAATTAAATTTTGATGGAATTTTCACTTCAAATGGACATATAAATTGTTATGAAAAACTCAACATTCTTTTTTTTTGGTATATATATAAGCAATTATTTTGTGGTATATATAAGCAAACTATATATAAGCAAACTATATATGCTTACCTTTTTTTTTTTCAAACACGTCCTCCCCCCAACTAAAAGTAAACATAGTCCTCGATGTTTGAAGGGTAAGATGCACATTTATTTAGTAATATATAAACTAACACTAAAGAGTTATGGAAAGAAAACACCTATTTAGTTACCACCCGAAGGTGGGTCTGTAAGTAGCATGGTGTCGTCCTCCTGTGGCCATGGCTCGTGATAGTGCTTCAAGCGCTGGCCGTTGACCTTGAACTCATTGCCATCTTTTGGGTTAACTAAGGTCACTGCTCCATGTGGATAACTCATTTTTACAATATAAGGTCCATTCCACTTGGAGCGTAGCTTTCCTGGGAAGAGATGCAAACGTGAATTGTACAAGAGCACTTTTTGGCCTGGAACAAATTCCCTCCTCAGTATGGTGCGATCATGTGCAACTTTCAATCTTTCTTTTGCCAATTTTGCATTGTCGTATGCTTCTCTCCTCAGCTCCTCAAGTTCAACCAATTGCAACCTGCGTAAAGAAGAAGAAGAATCAGCATCAAAATTTAATTTCTTCACTGCCCAAAAAGATTTATGTTCAATTTCGACGGGCAAATGGCAATGCTTTCCGTAGACAATACGGTAAGGAGACATCCCTAATACGGTTTTGTAGGCGGTACGGTATGCCCACAATGCTTCAGGAAGTCGGATGCTCCAATCCTTTCTAGTAGGATTCACCGTCTTTTGGAGAATATTCTTTATCTCCCTGTTTGCCAACTCCGCCTGGCCATTAGTTTGGGGGTGGTAAGGTGTAGAGACTTTGTGCTTCACTCCAAACTTTGTCATTAAGCTTGCAAAAAGGCGGTTGCAGAAATGGGAGCCTCCATCACTAATCATTGCCTTGGGCACCCCAAAGCGTGCAAAGATATGTTCCTTCATGAACTTGAGTACGACAGATGCATCATTTGTCCTGCAAGGGATAGCTTCAACCCATTTAGACACATAATCAATAGCAAGTAAAATAAAAGTATGTCCAAAAGAAGGGGGAAATGGCCCCATAAAATCAATACCCCAACAATCAAAAATTTCAATTTCCAATATAGGGTTTAATGGCATCATATTCCTCCTAGTGATTCCCCCCAACTGCTGGCAAGGCAAGCATGACTTACAAAATGAAAAAGTATCTTTAAATATGCTTGGCCAATAAAATCCGCATTGTAAAATTTTTGCCACAGTTTTATGAGCCGAAAAATGTCCCCCACATGCACTCTTGTGACAAAAATGCAAGACACTATCTATTTCCTGGTCTGGTATGCATCTCCTTACTATTTGATCATTGCAATATTTATAAAGGTATGGATCATCAAAGAAAAATGATTTTACCTCGTGATTAAACCTTTTCTTATCATGAATTGACCAAGTTGAAGGAGTCTTACCAGTTACCAAAAAATTGACAATATCTGCATACCATGGAAGTGTGGAGACGGAAAATAGGTGCTCATCTGGGAAGGAGTCTTGAATTGGAATGGAAGCGGATTCTGTACCAATGGTTAGTCGTGAAAGATGGTCCGCCACATGATTCTCAACTCCTTTCTTATCTTTTATCTGCACCTGGAACTCCTGCAAAAGTAAAATCCAACGTATAAGTCTTGGCTTTGCATCTTTCTTGGACAAAAGGTATTTAAGAGCGGAATGATCTGTAAAAATAATAATGGGAAATCCCAAAATGTAGCTCCTAAATTTTTCCAAAGCAAACACTACGACAAGCAGCTCCTTCTCCGTGGTGGTGTAGTTTCTCTGAGCTTCATTCAAACTCTTGCTTGCATAGTAAATGACAACTGGAGATTTGTCTTTCCGTTGTCCAAGAACTGCGCTAACTGCAAAATTGCTGGCGTCACACATGATCTCAAATGGCAGTGTCCAATCTGGTACCTGCAAAATAGGAGAAGATATAAGTGCTTGTTTTAAAGTATTAAAAGAGTTTTTACGCTCTTCTGTCCAAATGAATTCAGTGTCATGCATAAGAAGTGTGCATAAAGGTCGTGAAATCAAACTAAAATCCTTTATGAACCGCCTGTAGAATCCAGCATGACCAAGGAAGGACCGAATGTCCTTAACACATTTCGGAGTGGGTAACTTCTCGATGACTTCTACCTTGGCTTTGTCTACCTGTATTCCTTCCCTGGAGACTATGTGACCAAGGACAATGCCCTCAGTGGTCATGAAGTGACATTTTTCCCAGTTAAGGAGCAGGTTCTTTTCGATGCATCTATGCAGCACACTAGCCAAGTTAGTCAAACAATCAGAAAAGGAGTTACCATATACGGAAAAATCATCCATAAAAACTTCTACAATCTTTTCAACCATATCACCAAATATACTTAACATGCACCGTTGAAAAGTTGCAGGGGCGTTGCACAAACCAAATGGCATTCTCCGAAAAGCAAAAGTGCCAAAGGGACAAGTGAAGGTGGTCTTCTCCTGGTCCTCTGGGGCTATTTCTATTTGGTAGTAACCGGAGTATCCATCTAGAAAGCAATAAAACTCGTGTCCAGCCACTCTCTCTAAAATTTGGTCTAAGAAAGGAAGAGGGAAGTGGTCTTTTCTTGTCTTGGAGTTTAGCTTCCTAAAGTCTATGCACATACGCCATCCAGTGGCGGTTCTCATGTGTACTAATTCATTGTTTTCATTTTTTATAACAGTCAACCCCGATTTTTTTGGTACAACTTGGGTCGGACTAACCCATCTACTATCAGAAATGGGGTATATGATACCCGCATCAAGCAATTTTAAAACCTCACCCTTAACTACTTCTTTTAAGGTTGGGTTCAACCTTCGTTGTGGTTCACGGGTAGGTTTGGTATCATCTTCTAAATATATATGATGTGCACATATAAGAGGGCTAATACCTTTGATATCAGCAATTGTCCATCCTATTGCCCCCTTATGTTTCTTCAAAACATTTAACAATTCATTTTCCTGTTCTAAAGAGAGTTTGGAAGATATTACCACAGGAAATGTACTGTCTTCTCCAAGATAAGCGTATTTCAAATACGATGGCAATGGTTTGAGCTCCAGCTGTGGATGCTCAAGGTCGGATGGCATTTGGCACGGTGTCTCCAATGGTAGTGGCTCAAAACGTGGCACCCAGGTGGTGCGAGACACCTCTCCAGCTTACTGCAAAAAAGATTTATCGTCAATACCGTCGCATAGTTGATCAACAAAATCAATAGCAGAAACGAATTCTTCATCAAAATGATCAACAACAAGAGCGTCGATCATGCTTACTTCCTCATACTCCTCTACCCCTGTTGGCATTTTGCAAGCATTAAAAATATTTAGATCCAAAGACATGTTGCCAAAAGTAAGTTTAAGTTGACCATTCCTGCAGTTAATAATGGCATTACTAGTAGCTAGGAAGGGTCGACCTAAAATAATCGGGGTTGGAGTGGCAGACTGGGGTCCCTGAAGATCCAATACAATAAAGTCCACGGGGTAATAAAACTTATCCACTTGGACAAGTACATCCTCAACACATCCCCTCGGGATTTTCACAGATCTATCAGCTAACTGGAGAATAACAGGTGTGGATTTCAATTCCCCAAGTCCCAATTGTGTAAACACAGGATATGGCAAAATATTAACACTGGACCCTAAGTCAAGAAGAGCCTGGCCTATCTGTTTGGTGCCTATGGTGCAAGAAATGGTAGGGGATCCAGGGTCCTTGAATTTGGGTGGCGTGTTATGTTGAAAAATAGAGCTGACCTGTTGAGTTAAAAATGCCTTTTTCTTAACATTAAGATTTCGCTTGACAGTGCAGAGGTCTTTAAGAAATTTGGCATATGCAGGGATTTGATTGATGTCATCTAATAAAGGAATATTAATCTGACATCTTTGAAAAATTTCACGAATTTCAGATTGATACTTATCTTTCTTTGGATGCAAGAGTCTCTGTGGATATGGTGCGGGAGGAGAGTAAGGCTCTGATTCTGGAACTCTCGTCTTTGAAGCGTCTGTGTCCTTGCTTACGCTCTCCTTTGGTACTCCTTGCGGTTCACAATCCTCTTCATCTACCAACATCTCAGAAGTGTCCTTCGGTGGCTCAGGCTTTTGAACTTCTTTTCCACTCCTCAAAGTAGTCACCGCTTGGCATGGTTTGATGTTGCTGATTGCTGACGATGAACTCGTGTTGGGATTCGGGAGTGTTTGAGCAGGGAGCTTGCCCTTCTCCAGACTTGCCATAAGCTTTGTGATGCCATCATTCATTTGTTGGAACTGAGTCTGTTGCGTCTGTTGTTGTTGCTGATGTTGCTGCATCTGTTGGAACTGAGCTTGCTGCTGTTGTTGAAGTTGTTGATTTTGGTTCTGCTGTAGCTGCATGAACTGTTGGAGCGTGTCGCTAAGTGTCTGAAAATGTGGATCTGCTCCAGACTCTTCCTTCTTTCTCTGATTTCCACCTTGATAGTTATTTTGAGGTGGTGGCCTGTATGGTTGAGAAGCTTGTGGCTTGTTTTGCCAACTGAGATTGGGGTGGTTGCACCAATTGGAATTGTATGTGTTTGGGTTGAATCCTTGACCTGGATAAGAATTTGAAATGTTATTTACCTGGCTAGGATCCTTGAGCACATCTTTAAGTGTTGGAATGGTTGGACACCCCGATGTATTGTGCTCCAGACTGTCGCAAAGAGCACACTTCTCTTCAATAGTCATCGCTTTTACTCCTTTCATCTCTAGGTTTTGGAGCTTCCTAGTGATGAGTGCTTCCATCTTTGCTTCTAACGCCTCCTCGGGTTTCAATGTAAACTGGCCTCCACGGGATGAAGATTGAGGCTGGTCTGTCCGATCGTAGTCAGGAGTTGCTTCCCATGTCTGTGCACTCTCAGCGATGGACTCTAAGTAATCCCATGCGTCAGCTGGCTTTTTGTCGAAGAACTCTCCGTTGCACATCATCTCTACAAATTGCTTCATGGAAGGGGGAAGCCCATCGTAGAAGAAGCCGATGAGGCGGTACTCATCGAATCCATGGTGGGGGCACGCAAGTAGCAAGTCTTTGAACCTCTCCCAAGCAGCATCAAATGATTCATTTCCTTTCTGCGAGAAGTTCACAATTTGTTTCTTTAGCCCCCGAGTCCTGTGCAAAGGAAAAAACTTTTTTAAAAACTCTGCTTGTAAATTTACCCAAGAAGTAATAGAGTGCGAAGGTAAAGCGTTAAGCCAATTCTTTGCTTTATCCTTAAGTGAAAATGGAAAAAGTTTAAGGTATATAGTTTCATTGCTCGTTTTTCCATCTACACAGGTTAAGCAAACATCCTCAAATTCCTTTATATGTAAATATGGGTTCTCCCTCTCCATACCGTGATAGGTAGGGAGAAGTTGAACCATTCCTGGTTTAAGACTAAAAGAATTGGCATCGGCTGGAAGCACGATGCATGAGCCAGAAGCAGACCTTGTAGGTCTGAGCACATCTCTAAGTGACCTATCTCCAAAAGTTTGAGAATGGTCGTCATTTTCATTTCCACTGGTGTCATTTGTGTTGTGTGCCATATTCACGTGTCGGACTAATCTATGTGTCCTAGGGGTTCGAAGCCACATAAACAAATAAGAACAGAAAGAAAGAGAAAAAAAAATATTTTTGTTGTTTTTGTTTTTTCTCAAGCCAATTTTTTTGGGTTTTGAAAAATATTTAAAACGAAATTAAAGCAAACAAAACAAAACAAAACAAAACAAAACAAAATTCAAAAAGAATGGATATACAAAGTTTTTATACACAAAAGAGTGGAACGATCTCACCGAATTTTCCAAGTTAATTGGAAACCGTAAAATATGTAGACCGTTGTCCCTGGCAACGGCGCCAAAAACTTGACTGGTCCAAAAAGTTGTACTGATAATCCCAAGTATAGGACGTCGGTCAAGTAGTAAACCTGGTGAGACCAGGATCGTATTCCTCAGGGACAACGCAACCTGCAAATTTCAAAGTTTAGAATTAAGCTAGAAAAATTAATTGATGAGAGATGAACCACCCTTTGAAGGCGATTTTGGATTTGATTTTAACGTGAGGTAAAAGCTGATTTGAAAATGGAGTAACGTGAACGTGAAAATGTAATTTATAAAAAGCGTGTGTGTGTTGTGTTTCCGTTAGTGTTGCAATAGGTTATGCTATTCATTCTCCATGGTTTCTCAATCCTGCATCCATGCCAAGGTATGGGGATTGGAAGATAAAACTTTAAAAACGATGATTTTTCAATTAAAAAGATAACGTAAAAACAAGCGATTTCTTTGAATAATAAATTATAAAATATGAACCTCGCGGTTCATCACCCTCCTTGG
Source organism: Scilla litardierei (assembly GCA_030789695.1). Classification (NCBI taxonomy): domain Eukaryota; kingdom Viridiplantae; phylum Streptophyta; class Magnoliopsida; order Asparagales; family Asparagaceae; genus Scilla; species Scilla litardierei. Next base: position 23,932,783 of record CM061135.1, read on the forward strand.
GCTCCTCTACGGATTGATGCACTTAGACAATACCTCGCGACACGTCATCCTAAGCGGATTCCTCTACGGATTGTGCGTATTCCAAAAAATGAAGAAATCGACGTCTTTTTAACGGTTTCGATAAGTGCACAAAATATGGAGATATGAAAGCAAAATCCTAGCAACACTAACTTCCACACAACACACCCACAATACTTTAGCCAAGCATGGTAACAAAAACAGAAAGTTTCATTAATAGAAACATAATTTTAATACAAACCGTAATACAAAATTAATACAAACGGGTAAAGAAAGGGAGTTTTTCACCACTTTTGAAGCCCAAACACCCCCAAAACTCTTCTTGATCTGAGCAAACTCCTCTGGAATGGATAGAAGAACTCCTTAGCTTCGAAATGAAACGAAAATCACTCAATTTGGAGTTGTGTGTAAGAAGTTATGCCCAAAACCCTCTTTTTATAGCCAAACGGGTCTGCGGGTCAACATTCAGGCTTGGCGGGCGCAGCCCGCGTGTAAAATAGGGTAGGTGGGCACAGGTAAGACTTGGCGGGCGCCGCCCGCATGAAAAATGCGGGCGGGCGCCCGTTGTCAATGCAGGCGGGCCGCCCGCCAGGTCAACAGGCGGGCTTGGCCCGCCTGTTGAACAGGCGGGCTTGGCCCGCCTGTTGTACAGGCGGGCTTGGCCCGCCTGTTCCCAGGCGGGTGGGCCTGCTTGTGGGCTCCCCTTTATTTTCTGAGTTTTTTTTTTGGAATTTCTCTCTTTTACATAGCTTTACTGGGCCATTTAATTCGCAGAAATTTGCTCCGATCTCCGAAAAATGTGGAAAAATAGCCGTTGGATTCGGAAAATTGCAAGCTTCTCCTGAAAAATAAAATTGAGACAAAATTAGGCCAGAAAATTGTATTTTGCATATAAACAAGCGAAATACTCTATGATTAAATGATATTACAAAAACACACTTATTAGAGATAAATTATATATTACATATATGCAAAATACCGTCTAAATGATGGGTAAAAAATGTAATATTCTCTCAGAATCAACCGCTTCCGCCCAAAATTGATGGCCAAGTTGGCTATCATCAAGCATAGTGCGAGCACACTCCACTAGCGTCCTATTCTTTCTCTCAACAACACCATTTTGAGGAGGTGCGCGAGGGAATGAAAAGGTGTGTGTAATACCAACTTCATCACAAAATGTCTCAAAAGACTCATTCTCAAATTCACCTCCATGATCACTACGAATAGTGACAATGGTGGTTCTTAAGAGATTTTGTACTTTCTTAACAAAAATTGTGAAGTTTTCAAAAGCATCATTTTTATTACATAATGAAAATACCCAAGTAAACCTAGAAAAGTCATCAACGATGACAAGTCCATAACGTGCATTTCCTAATGAAGCAACTCTAGTTGGCCCAAATAAATCTAGATGTAATAGCTCTAGTGGCCGCTTAGAAGAAATGCTTTTCTTAGGTTTAAATGATGATTTTGGAAGCTTGCCTCGTTGACACGAGTCACAAAAGCTTTTCTTTTGAAAGACTAGCTTAGGGACGCCTCTAATAGAATTTAACTTGGAAAGCTTAAATAGTGTTCCAAAGTTCACATGACCAAAACGTCGATGCCATAAGTGTTGTTCACTTGTGTTGGCAATGAGACATTGTTCATGTGATCTTGGAAGATCTAGGATATATATATCCTTATGGCGTGTGCCGGAAAACAATAATTCATTATTATCTTTTCTTAAAATATGACACATTCCTTTCGCAAAGCTAACTTTGTAACCTTTGTCACAAAGTTGACTTATTGAAATGAGATTGTGATTTAATCCTTTAACAAGGTAAACACCATTTATAATGGGTTTAGAAGGATTACCCACTTTACCAACACCTATGATGGTTCCGCTCTCGTTGCCTCCAAAGACGACGCGGTTTCCATTAGCAATGGGAACCACTCCGGAGAGCAATTGAGCGTCACCCGTCATGTGTTTTGAACACCCGCTATCGAGTATCCAATTTCCTTTGGAGCTAAATTTAAATTTGTTGCTCCGTTTCTTTTTCTTTTCCTTGAGTACCTAAAGATAGAAAATTTCATATCATGGTACCCAAGGTCATTGGGTCCAAAAGATTAGACCTTTGGAAGCCAAGTCCAATTGGACTTAGACTTTCCCACATAATTAACACTATGCACAACATCCGAAAAATAAGCATTCATGTAAACTTGTTTTTCATTCATGCTTGTGTCCTTTGGGCTCCAAATTGTGAATATTTTGGGAGCCCTCATCCTATTGGGTGCATGCATGCGTTGTTGGTTTCTACGTGATGCATGACGTGGATAGGCATAAGGAACATGATGAAATGGTGCATGTGGATAATTATTCATACGATGATGTGGGTGTACATATGCATGTGGAGGAACACGTTCATGAGGGTGTCTCACATTGTGTGCACGTGGCCGTGAACGTGTAGCATAGAAATCATCATATGTGTGAGCCGGTGGAGTAGGACGTGTGTTCCTACGTGGCATAGTATTGGTGTACATGTAGGCATGACCCTTCTTTGGAGGTCCACCCAAAGTGGGTTTCTTTCCGAAAGAGGGTGTGGACGAGGTGTAAGCACCATTGGTAGATGAACTACCAATAGAGTGTTTGCTACCACTCGTTGAGTCACCGGAAGTTGGCCTAACAAAAGTAGTGACCGATTTGGATGAACTTCCCATCGTATAGCCCAAGCCAATGTGGTGATTGGCCGGAAGTAAGTCACTTAGGATTTTATCCAAATGGTCCTTACCCTTATTGAATTTTTTAATTCGGCCTAATGTGCTCTCAAATTTCTCGATGAGAGAACGCAAAGAAGTATCCAAAGTGGATACTTGCGATGTGAGCACATAAACACGAGATTTGAGATTTTCATTCTCAATACGCAAAGTCGAGTTTTGAGAAGTCAAATCCGCTATCTTGTGTTCTTCCGGATCCTCAATGCTAACATGTTCAAGTTGAGTCTTGAGATTAACAATCTCATTCTTCAACCCTTCAACAACGGTGTCGTTGTTGGTGATGATAGTTTTAGGCGAGATTTGGATGCTAGCTAAGTCATCTTTTACTTTAGTATACCTATTTACTAATTTAGTATACTTAGACCACAATTGAGAATTAGCATTCCTAAGGTCATCCATTGTTACCTCATCGCCTTCGTTGTCGCTATCATCGGAGGAAGATCCTTGTTCATTTTCCTCTCTAGCCATGAAGCACATGTGTGCTTGCTCCTTGCTCATCATCCGACTCTCCGCTAGAGGAATCATCGGAGTCGGTGAATGTTCCGACAAGCCCCTTTTTGTTCCCTTTCTTGTACTTCTTGGACTTGTCGTACTTCGGCGCCTTCCACTTCTCCTTGTGCTTGTTTTGAGGACACTCCGCTTTCATGTGTCCGGGCTTGTTGCATTGAAAACACAAAGGAGAGGAGGCGTTAGAAGAATTAAACTTTGACTTGTTTTTGAAGTTACCTTTCCGGAAGAACTGGTTGAACTTCTTGACCATGAGAGCCATGGACTCCAAGTCCAACTCGTTTTCTGAGTTTTCATCATCGGTCGATGTGGAAGTTGATGGAGCGGCCTTGAAAGCAATAGCCTTCTTCTTTGGCTCGTCTTGTTGTAGGTAGGACTTCATCTTTTCCTGCAACTTCAACTTGCTATCCTTGCGTACCTCATAAGACATCAAGGTACCCATTAGTTGAACGACGGTATAGGTTTTCATATCATTACCTTCCTCGATCGCGAAGGTACGTTTCTCCCAACTAGAAGGAAGTCCATCGATAATTTTCGAGACTTTCTCCTTTTGGATGTAGGTCTTACCGAGAGCTTCCAACTCGTTTGTGATGTCGACGAAGCGAGCGTAGTACTCCTTCATCTTCTCACCCTGTAGCATATGAAATAACTCGAAATCTTTATTAACTACAACGAGTTTAGAGTCTCTTACCCTACTCGTTCCTTCATGCAAGATGAGGAGGGAGTTCCATATTTGATATGCACTCTTACATGTGCATATCTTGTTGAAATCCTCGGGCTCCAAAGCACATTGCAAGGCGTTCATTGCCTTGGCATTGCTTACCTCCGCGGCGATCTCCGCGGGAGTCCATTTCTCGAAATCTTCTTCGGCGGGCTCGACATACTCCTTCATCGTGGCCCTCCATAGTGAAGCACTCTGGAGGAAAGTTTCATCCGGCATTTCCAGTACCCGTAGTTGGTACCGTTGAAGAATGGATGCCTCATTGAGGAATGTCCTTCCATCACCGAAGACGCTCCTTCACGGTTCTTGAAGGTGCTATAGTCGGAAGGTGGAGGAACGGTCTTGTTGTCGTTGGCAGACATAGCTATAGACTTGGCTCTGATACCAAATGTAATGCCCTGCTAAGCTACTGCACAAGTACTAGGGGGGGTGAATAGTACTTTAAAATAATTAAGAGGCTAATTCCTAATTACCTTGCAAACTCTACCAATTAATGCGGAAATGCGGAATAGTAAATAATCGACAACAAATAAACAAATGCAAACAAACGATATTACTGGGTTCGGATCCACCCAAGTCTCCCCGACTTGTTCCCGGTGATCCTACGTCCCAACCACCCAGATCACTTCCGGATACTTGAGTTAGAAACCCTAACTCAAGATTTCCACTATGAAATACTTGTGAAAAACCTTCACAAGTCAAATCATACACAAATGAATTTGTGACTCCCACAACCCGGGATTACAAACACACTCTCACAACCGAGAGCGAATCACTTACAATATCAAAGTAAATTGAAATGAAATAGCATACCACAAAATACCTATGCCTTGAGTATACTTACGAATTAGGGCAAAGATGATTTTGAGGAAGATGAAGAGGCACCAAACCCTAGCTCCAAGATGTAGACCAGCTATGGAGAGCTATAAGGTTGATGGTGACCTAGGATCAAGCACTTGGCTTGGAAGGCTCACAATCAATGAATCTCTCTTTTGAAATAAGAGTGAGAAGAGATTCAAGATTGGAATGAAAGAGCTTTAAATGAGAGGGAATGATTTCTCTTGATCTCTAAACTTGTAATAATATCAGCATTGAGTGCAATGAATGCAGCTCATCAAGTATATATAGGTTAGAGGAGAGAGAGAGAGAAAAACGTTTCAATTAAAGCTCTAACGGCTCTATTCTGAACCAAACTAGTCGGTCAAAGAACAACCACTGACCGACTGGTTCATCAACTAGTCGGTCAGTCAATCAACATGAACCGACTAACTGGTGAACATGGAATAGGTCGAAGTTCAGACTTAAGGAACTAGTCGGTCAAAGAAGAGTTGCTGACCGACTAGTTTCACAACTAGTCGGTCGGTGACTCAACTCAGACCGACTAAGAGATAAAACTAATAGTCTGAGAACAAATAGAATTAGTCGGTCCAAGAACAAAAGTTGACCGACTAGTTCATCAACTAGTCGGTCGCCAAATGTGCATAGACCGACTAACGACAAACAGTAACTTGGCATGTATAGTAGAAGCTCAACTAGTCGGTCAAAGAAGTATCACTGACCGACTAGTTCACAAACTAGTCGGTCGGTGAGTCAACTTAGACCGACTAACTGTAAACAGTAAAGAGCTATGATTTGAGAAAGCAAACTAGTCGGTCCAAGAAGGATTGCCGACGGACTAGATCACCATCTAGTCGGTTGGTTCTTCTTCTTGAACCAACTAACATGCACAAGAAGTCGCGAATCGAAGCGCGATGCTTCGGGAAAGTTTGTATGGACTTCTTACAAGTTCCTATGTCTAAGATATGAGCGTTATGAAGATTAAAACGTAAGACCTACTCAAGGCTTAACATTCTACGGAACGAAGCTAAAAGACTATAAATAAAACTTGACGAACCGTCTTCGAAAGCTTCGATCCGAATCTTCATGACTTCTAAAATGGTCCAAAAGCTTCAACGAAGCTTTATGCATACGATCACGTGCTTTGAGAAGTCTCAAGACGTCGCTTTGGATGTTCAAATGAATTTGGCGACGATCTAAATAACTGCGCTCACAAATTGTTAGTTCACAATATATTTATGTTTGTTCATCATTCAAAACCAAATCCGGGGAGGCCAATATCCAACAGTATTTCGAGTGACCCAAAAGGGTACGCAATTCTAAGTGGATAATCTATTATACATTTGACCAACTTTTTTGATTTCTAGGGCTGACTAGGACAAGATAAAGAGTGGCTGCGATTTGATCTTGGTAAATCAATGGTTGAGATTGGATTTTGTGAATTTTAGTGAGAAAACTTAAATTTTGGGGGGAATGTGTCTTGGGAACCAAAACTTTGAAATTAAAAGTCTATTGGGAAAAATCGTGGAGATTAATTTTTTTTTTGGGGGGGGTGTCTTGTGAACCAAAACTTTGAAATTAAAAGTGTCTTGGAAAAAATTGTGGAGAAACATGATTCATTAAATTAAAAAAAAGTAAAAAAAAATAAGCATAAAAAAATTCAGCGGAACAACAAACTAGCCTTAAAAAATTTAAGTTAATACAGTTACCGAAAATACCCTGATGTTTGTTGTTCTGTGCCAAAGGCGCCCGCACTAAATTTTTTTACGATAATTTGTTGTTCCGCACCAAAGGCGCCCACGCCGAATTTGACCGAATGCGCTCGCGCGTTTTTCCGCGCTAACAAACGACGTCCGTGCAAATTTTTTACGCTAATTTGTTGTTCTGCGCCAAAGGCTCTCGCGCCGAATTTGTTGTTCCGCGTCAAATGCGCTCGCGCGTTGTTCCGTGCCGAATTTGTTGTTCCGCATCGAAGGCGCCCACGCCGAATTTGTTGTCCCGCACCGAAGGTGTTCGCGCATTGTTCCGCACCGAAGGCGCCCACGCCAAATTTGTTGTTCCACGTCTAAGACGCCCACGCCTATTTGTTGTTCTGCGCCGAAATGCCCGTGCCGCTAAATATTTTTACGATAATTTTTTCTTTTAAATTTTAGCTGTGTAAATAATTTTTTGGGGAACAAATATTTCGCAAGGGAAATCTTAAATGACCCGTGTATGCGGGCACGTGTTATGACTAGTCCTTATGACAATTGAGGGATCTTTTTGAATTTTTCCCATGTGGCGATGTGACATTGCCACATGAGACAACCTCCTTACAACCAAAACCCAAAAAACCCAAAACACCACTTAACCGCCAAAACATACCCAAACCCAAAACATCCAAAATCACACCTCCAATAAAAAAACCAAAAACCCCAAGCCAATACACTCACCCATAACCACTCCTCATTTTCACTCGTTTTTGCACTTATCGAAAAATCCAGTGTGGGTCCCGCGTCCTGATTGTGTGGGTTGGTTTTTGGGGGTGTCCGTGCATTCGCTCCCCTTTTACCATCTGACGTTGTCGACATGCACATATGCTTTTCGCTCCTTCACGGTTCCGCGCGTGCATTGCGCCGTGTTCGTTGGCGGTTATTTTTGCTCCGTGCACCAAGTGCACAAGCAATTTCTAGTCCTTTATACAGATAGTGAAGTTGTCCTACGTGGCGCATTTGTCCTAGTCATATTTTGTATGTGAGCCACATGTGACTCCATTTCACCCCAACGGCCCAAAGTCCACCCAAAAAAAATCCACAAATACACTTTCCCACCCAACAATAAGAACCCAACTTCACACACACCACTCAAAAAAATCCCAACCCCCCGTATGATACACACGCTCACACTCTTTCCATTTGATCTGGTTTGGATGCACCGTGTACACTCCGACGATACCGACACACACCCACACTTCTCACTCCTTTTCGGTTGCGCGCGTTCACCGCATCCTGTTCGTGGGGATTTTTTTGCGCCGTGCAATATGTGCATGTGTTATTTCTAGTATATATTATAATTGACAATGTTATCCATGTGACAATGTCACATCGCCACATGGGATGCCACATGTGAGCCACTTCACACCACAAATACAATTTCAACCCCAAAACCCAAAATCTCACCCCCACATGCAATTTCAAATAACACACCAAATCCCATCTTTATCCCCTTTTACCCCCCGACGATACCGATACACACTCACAATTGTCACTTCTTTTCGGTTGCGTGCATGCACTACATCCTATTTGTATGTTTTTTGGCGCCGTGCACTGTGTGCACGAGTTATTTCTAGTATGTGTGTATGTGTGTGTCTTAAATGTTCACGAAGAGTGCACAAAAAACTATAAATCATGATAGAACATATTTGCTTCCAGCAGTCTCAAAGGACACACAATTTGATATAATTTAAAAAAGAATTTAAATATTACAGGAGACATTTCAATATTCTTGAAAAAAGTGTTTAAATATGGTGAAGACTATATGCACCGCAATTCTGCGGTCCATACAATTATTATTATCTTAAAAAGGAAAGAAGTACCTCAAAGATGGTACGAAGTGCCAATATAAATTGATAATTTTTCTTTTTTTGGCTATCAATGATTGCTTACACCTCCTTGAGGTGTATTTAGTCTTTATCTTAAATATTATAGATGTTCATGACACAAATCGTTGTAATTCATAAAAGAATGTTTATGTTATGAAGGGAGAATCGTAAGGTAAAAGGTGTAAGGGGTTAGCAGCCCACTGCCCTCATATATATAGCTTTTCAATGATGTGTGGATACCCGATGGGACCGATGGGCCTATTCACAACACTTCCTCTTATCCAACCAATCATGGAATAAGAGGTGGATTTTTCAGGATCCAAGTTAGGATAACTGCCATGTTAAATAAAGAACAGTTTCTCTATAACTCCCCCTGTTCTAGGGATGTGTCTAGGTGTGAATACTTCAGGATCCAGAGTCAACGAGGTTGCCTCGTCAAAACCTTGACTATGGAAAACCCTGTGGGAAAAAACCAATAGCCAAGGGAAAAAAGTATAACACCACTGTTGACTCCCACTTATCTGACCAAGCTTCAGGCTTACAGATTTCCTATGAATCTATACATCAGTCTCCTATGTATCTATGCATTAATAGTTCTCTCATCCTGACCCAGTTTACATTTTCTCACTCTCCTCATCCCAATTCCACTTACAAGTTTCTCAAAAGATACTAGTAGGTAGGGATTTGGTAAGCAAATCTGCCAAGTTATTACAAGATTGCATCTTCTGTACGTCAATCTGCTTTTGCTTCTGAAGGTCGTGCGTCCAGAAGAACTTGGGAGAGATATGCTTCGTCTTGTCGCATTTGATGTAGCCGTTCTGTAGCTGGGCAATACATGCCGCATTTGTTGAGTATTGGACTCCTCGGATTTGGTTTTGGATGATGAACAAACATAAATATATCGTGAACTAACACTTTGTGAACGCAGTTATGGAGATCGTCGCCAAATTCATGTGAACATCCAAAGCGACGTCTCAAGACTTCTCAAAGCGCGTGATCGTATGCTTAAAGCTTCGTTGAAGCTTTTGGACCATTATTGAAGTCATGAAGATTCGATCGAAGCTTTCGAAGACGGTTCGTCAAGTTTTATTTATAGTCTTCTAGCTTCGTATTGTAGGATGTTAAGCCTTGAGTAGGTCTTACGTTTTAATCTTCATAACGCTCCTATCTTATATCTAGGATCTTAGTAGAAGTCCATACGAACTTTACCGAAGCTTCGCGCTTCGATTCGCGACTTCTAGTGCATGTTAGTTGGTTCAAGAAGAAGAACCAACCGACTAGACGGTGATCTAGTCGGTCGGCAATGCTTCTTGGACCGACTAGTTTGCCTTCTCAATTCTAAGCTCTTTACTGTTTACAGTTAGTCGGTCTACGTTGACTCACCGACCGACTAGTTGGTGAACTAGTCGGTCAGTGATTCTTCTTAGACCGACTAGTTGAGCTTTCCCTGTACATGCCAAGTTAATGTTTATCGTTAGTCGGTCTATGTACATTTGGCGACCGACTAGTTGATGAACTAGTCGGTCAACATTTGTTCTTGGACCGACTAAATCAATTTGTACTCAGACTTTTTGTTTTATCTCTTAGTCGGTCTAAGTTCACTCACCGACCGACTAGTTGTGAAACTAGTCGGTTGGCAAGTCTTCTTGGACCGACTAGTTCTTTAAGTCTGAAACTTCATCTATTCACTGTTCACCTCTTAGTCGGTTCATGCTGTTTGACCGACCGACTAGTTGATGAACTAGTCGGTCAGTGGTTGTTCTTTGACCGACTAGTTTGGTTCAGAATAGAGCCGTTGGAGCTTTAATTGAAACGTTTTTCTCTCTCTCTTTCCTCTAACCTATAAATACTTGGTGTGCTGCATTCATTGCACTCAAGGCTGATATTAAGAGAAGTTTAGAGATCAAAGAGAAAGCATTCAATCTCATTTAAAGCTCATTCATTTCCATTCAAGAATCTCTCCCTCACTCTTATTTCAAAAGAGAGATTCATTGATTGTGAGCCTTCCAAGCCAAGTGCTTGATTCTAGGTCACCAACATCCACCTAGGACTCCATTGCTGGTCATCTACTTGGAGCTAGGGTTTGGTGCCTCTTCATCTTCCCCAAAATCCGTTTTGCCCTAATTTGTAAGTTTACTCAAGGCATATGTATTTTGTGGTAAGAATTTCTATTTCAATTTACTTTGATATTGTAAGTGTTTCACTCTCGGTTGTGAGAGTTTGTTTGTGATCCCGGGTTGTGGGAGTCACAATTTCTTTTGTGTATGATTTGACTTTGTGAAGGTTTTTCACAAGTATTTCATAGTGCAAATCTTGAGTTAGGGTTTCTAACTTAAGTATCCGGAGGGGATCCGGGTGGTTGGGACGTAGGATCACTGGGAACAAGTCGGGGAGACTTGGGTGGATCCGAACCCATTAGCATCGTGTGTTTGCGATTGTTTCTTTGTTGTCATTATTTACATTTCCGCATTTCCGCATTAATTGGTAGAGTTTGCAAGATAATTAGGAATTATCCTCTTAATTATTTTAAAGTACTATTCACCCCCCTCTAGTACTTGTGCAGTGGCTTAGCAGGGCATTACATTTGGTATCAAAGCCAAGTCTATAGCTATGTCTGCCAACGACAACAAGACCGTTCGTCCACCTTCCGACTATAGCACCTTCAAGAATCGTGAAGGAGCTTCTTCGGTGATGGAAGGACACTCCTCAACGAGGCCTCCCTTCTTCAACGGTATCAACTACGGGTACTGGAAATGCCGGATGGAAACTTTCCTCCGGAGTGCTTCACTATGGAGGGTCACGATGAAGGAGTATGTCGAGCCCGTCAAAGAAGATTTCGAGAAATGGACTACCGCGGAGGTAAGCAATGCCAAGGTAATGAACGCCTTGCAATGCGCTTTGGAGCCCGAGGACTTCAATAAGATATGCACATGTAAGAGTGCATATCAAATATGGAACTCCCTCCTCATCTTGCATGAAGGAACGAGTAGGGTAAGAGACTCTAAACTCGTTGTAGTTAATAAAGATTACGAGTTATTTCATATGCTACAGGGTGAGAAGATGAAAGAGTACTATGCTCGCTTCGTCGACGTCACAAATGAGTTGGAGGCTCTCGATAAGACCTACACCCAAAAGGAGAAAGTCTCGAAGATCATCGATGGACTTCCTTCTTGTTGGAAGAAACGTACCTTCGCCATCGAGGAAGGTAATGATATGAAAACTTATACCGTTATTCAACTAATGGGTATCTTGATGTCTTATGAGGTACGCAAGGATATCAAGCTTAAGTTGCAGGACAAGATGAAGTCCTACCTAAAGCAAGACGAGCCAAAGAAGAAGGCTATTGCTTTCAAGGCCGCTCCATCAACTTCCACATCGACCGATGATGAAAACTCGGAAGACGAGTTGGACTTGGAGTCCATGGCACTCATGGCGAAGAAGTTCAACCGGTTCTTCTGGAAAGGTAACTTCAAAAACAAATCGAAGTTTAGTTCTACTAACGCCTCCTCTCCTTTGTGTTTCAAATGCAACAAGCCAGGACACATGAAAGCGGAGTGTCCTCAAAACAAGCACAAGGAGAAGTGGAAGGCGCCGAAGTTCGACAAGTCCAAGAAGTACAAGAAAGGGTACAAAAAGGGGCTTGTCGGGACATTCACCGACTCCGAGGATTCCTCTAGTGGAGAGTCGGATGATGAGCAAGTGGAGCAAGCACACATGTGCTTCATGGCTCGAGAGGAGCAAGATAAAGATTCCTCCTCCGATGATAGCGACAATGAAGGCGATGAGGTAACCATGGATGACCTTAGAAATGCTAATGAGCAATTATGGTCTAAATACACTAAATTAGTAAATAGGTATACTAAGGTAAAAGATGATTTAGCTAGCATCCAAACCTCGCCTAAAACTATCATCACCAACAACGACACCGTTGTTGAAGAGTTGAAGAATGAGATTGTATATCTCAAGTCTCAACTTGAACATGTTAGCATAGAGGATCCGGAGGAACACAAGATAGCGGATTTGACTTCTCAAAACTCGACTTTGAGTATTGAGAATGAAAATCTCAAATCTCGTGTTTATGTGCTCACATCGCAAGTATCCACTTTGGATGCTTCTATGCATTCTCTCATCGAGAAATATGAGTGCACATTAAGCCGAATTAATAAATTCAATAAGGGTAAGGACCATTTGGATAAAATCCTAAGTGACTTATTTCCGGCCAATCACCACATTGGCTTGGGGTATACGATGGGGAGTTCATCCAAATCGGCCACTACTTTTGTTAGGTCAACTTCTGGTGACTCAACGAGTGGGAGCAAACACTCTATTGGTAGTTCATTTACCAATGGTGCTTCCACCTCGTACACACCTTCATTTGGAAAGAAACCCACTTTGGGTGGATCTCCAAAGAAGGGTCATGCCTACATGTACACCAATACCATGCCACGTAGGAACACACGTCCTACTCCACATGCTCTCACATATGATGATTTTTATGCTACACATCCACGGGCACGTGCACACCATGTGAGACACCCTCACGCATGTGTTCCCCCACATGCATATGTTCACCCACATCATCGTATGAATAATTCTCATAATGCACCATTTCATCATATTCATTATGCCTATCCACGACATGCATCACGTAGAAATCAACAACGCATGCATGCTCCCAATAGGATTAAGGCTCCCAAAATATTCACTATTTGGAGCCCAAAGGACACAAGCATGAATGAAAAACAAGTTTACATGAATGCTTATTTTTCGAATGTAGTGCATAATGATAATTATGTGGGGAAGTCTAAGTCCAATTGGACTTGGCTTCCAAAGGTCTAATCTTTTGGACCCAATGACCTTGAGTACCATGATACGATATTTTCTATCTTTAGGTACTCAAGAAAAAGAAACAGAGCAACAAATTTAAATTTAGCTCCAAGAGGAATTGGATACTCGATAGCGGGTGTTCAAAACACATGACGGGTGACGCTCAATTGCTCTCCGGAGTGGTTCCCATTACAAATGGAAACCGGGTAGTCTTTGGAGGCAACGAGAGCGGAACCATCATAGGTGTTGGTAAAGTGGGTAATCCTTCTAAACCTCTTATAAATGATGTTTACCTTGTTAAAGGATTAAACCACAATCTTATTTCAATAAGCCAACTTTGTGATAAAGGTTACAAAGTTAGCTTTGCGAAAGGAATGTGCCATATTTTAAGAAAAGATAATAATGAATTATTGTTTTCCGGCACACGCCATAAGGATATATATATCCTAGATCTTCCAAGATCACATGAACAATGTCTCATTGCCAACACAAGTGAACAGCACTTATGGCATCGACGTTTTGGTCATATGAACTTTGGAACACTATTTAAGCTTTCCAAGTTAAATTCTATTAGAGGCTTCCCTAAGCTTGTCTTTCAAAAGAAAAGCTTTTGTGACTCGTGTCAACGAGGCAAGCTTCCAAAATCGTCTTTTAAACCTAAGAAAAGCATTTCTTCTAAGCGGCCACTAGAGCTATTACATCTAGATTTATTTGGGGCAACTAGAGTTGCTTCATTAGGAAATGCACGATATGGACTTGTCATCGTTGATGACTTTTCTAGGTTTACTTGGGTATTTTCCTTAAGTAATAAAAATGACGCTTTTGAAAACTTCACAATTTTTGTTAAGAACGTACAAAATCTCATTGGAACCACCATTGTCACTATTCGTAGTGATCATGGAGGGGAATTTGAGAATGAGTCTTTCTCAACTTTTTGTGATGAAGTTGGTATTACACACATCTTTTCATTCCCTCGCGCACCTCCTCAAAATGGTGTTGTTGAGAGAAAGAATAGGACGCTAGTGGAGTGTGCTCGCACTATGCTTGATGATAGCCAACTTGGCCATCAATTTTGGGCGGAAGCGGTACATACCGCTTGCTATGTGTTTAATAGAATACTGTTGAGGCCCGGCACCAAACAAACTTGTTATGAATTGTTGTTTGGTAAATTGCCTCAAGTTAAACATTTTCGTGTTTTTGGTTCAAAATGTTTTATTAAAAACACGTATGGTAGTTTGGACAAATTCGATCCAAGATCCGATGAGGGGATTTTTGTTGGATATTCTTCGCGTAGCAAAGCCTACCGGATATACAACAAACGAACCTCAACGATCGAGGAATCACTTCATGTTTCATTTAATGAAGGATTTGTTCCAACTAGAATTACTAATGATGATGACTCCATGGATGTCTTATGTGATTCAATTGGTAATTCTAATTCTATTGATTCTATTGATACTAACCCGACTAATGAAGTTTTTGAGAATGTTCCTAGTGTTCAGGGAATTCCCAAACGGCTTCATAACGTTCGTGACCATCCTCATGAGCAAGTCATTAGCAATATCCATGATAGTGTCAAGACGAGATCTCAAGTCAACTACTTCGCTCATTGTGCCTTTGCCTCCTCGATAGAGCCAAAGAATGTTAATGAAGCGTGCGAAGATGGTGCTTGGATCTTAGCCATGGAGGAGGAACTCATTTAATTCGAGAGGAATGAGGTTTGGGAGCTTGTTCCATTGCCATCGAAGAACCACACCGTCATAGGGACAAAGTGGATCTTCAAGAATAAGACCGACGAAAACCAAATCGTCTTCCGGAACAAAGCTCGGTTAGTAGCTCAAGGCTATCGGCAAGAGGAAGGTATCGATTTCGAAGAATCCTTTGCTCCGGTAGCGAGATTAGAATCAATTAGATTATTGTTATCTTTTGCATGCCATAAAGATTTTAAACTCATTCAAATGGATGTTAAAAGTGCGTTTTTAAACAGAGATGTTGAGGAAGTCTATGTTTCTCAACCTCCGGGTTTTATAAATGAAAAATTTCCAAATCATGTTTTTAAACTTAAGAAAGCACTTTACGGTTTGAGACAAGCTCCTCGAGCTTGGTATGACCGTTTAAAGAATTTTCTTTTGGATTTGGGTTTTAAAATGTGAGAAGTTGATTCCATATTATTTGTTAAGTATTCGAATAATGATATAATTTTAGTTCAAATTTATGTTGATGATATCATTTTCGGTGCTACTAACTTTGCTCTTTGCGAAGAGTTTTCTAATGTGATGAAGGATCAATTTGAGATGAGCCACATGAGTGAGCTCAAATATTTCTTAGGTCTCCAAATTCGCCAAATGAACGATGCAATCTTCATCCACCAAACCAAGTACACGGTGGAGTTGCTAAAGCGATTTGGAATGGAGAATGCCTCCGGGAAGAAGACTCCAATAAGCACGACTACACATCTTGATAAAGATACGGACAGAAAAGATGTAGACATTCGTCTATATCGAGGTATGATAGGTAGTTTATTATATCTTACCGCAAGTAGGCCCGATATTATGTTTGCCGTATGTGTATGTGCTCGTTATCAGTCTCATCTAAGGAATCTCACTTAGTAGCGGTAAAACGTATTTTCCGTTATTTAAGTTACACACTTGATTTTGGATTACTTTATCCAAAATCTAGCACGTATGAGTTAATCTCATATAGTGACGCAGATTATGCGGGATGCAAATCCGACAGGAAAAGTACTAGTGGCACTTGCCATTTTATAGGAAATTCTCTTGTCTCTTGGTTTTCCAAGAAGCAGAATTCCGTATCACTTTCAACCACCGAGGCGGAATATATTGCCGCCGGTGCCGCGTGTACTCAAGTTCTTTGGATGAGACATACACTTAAAGACTTTGGTATAAACTGTGATACTTGTCCTATCATGGTGGACAACCAAAGTGCAATATGTCTCTCTAAGAATCCGGTACACAATTCCCGTTCGAAACACATAGATGTCAGTCACCATTTCTTAGATGATCATGTTGCTAAAAAGGACATCATATTAGTGTACGTTGAAACCTAGAAGCAAATCGCCGATATTTTCACGAAACCCCTAAAGGAAGACTCCTTTGTGCGGTTGCGTCGAGAATTGGGGATTATGGGTGAATCCGAGATTTAGGATTCATTTTTATTCAATAATCTTGCATGCTATTCAATTTCATTATATTTGCACATGCTAGATTTATTGGAATTTTCTGGATTTTTGTTGAATTTTCGGAATTTATGCTCGATTTGTTCATGAACGTCAAATTTATGATTTTCGATGTTTAATGGGGTAGTATAATGATTAGTGAGATTATTTCGATGTTTCGTCCAAGTGCGATTAGGAGAGAACTCAAAATTTTCAATTTTCAAATTTTTGGACCCTCTTAGTCGGTCCAAGTTCATTGGCCGACCGACTAGATTCAGATCTAGTCGGTCAGTGAATGAGCTTAGACCGACTAATTCTGCTCAGTTTTTTGGCTTCTGTTACTGTTTGCACTTAGTCGGTTCAAGCTTATTGGCCGACCGATTAAATGGTCATCTAGTCGGTCAGCGCTTGAACTCTGACCGACTAAGTGCTCAGGGACAGTTACGACTTTTGCTCTTCCGATCGACTTAAAACTCCATCTAACCGACTTCTTTCATTTTTAGTCGGTTCTCTTCCCTCTCTCAACCAAAAATCCCCCGAGCCCCTTGGTCTTGCTCCTCCCTCCTCCGTCGTGTCCGATCGTTTTCCGACCAAAACTCCGGCCATCTCCGACCTAGGGTCCGTCGATCTTCCTCCCTAGGTATCTCCTCCCTCTCCTAGCTCTAGGGTTCATTTTCTAGCTCATAGGATTAGGGTTCATCTCGTTCTAGGGTTTTGGCTAGGGCTTGCTTAGGGTTCTTTAGGGCTCTAGATTTAGATTTCTAAGCTTGATTGCTCTTGTCTCGTCACGCATATGGCGAAGACAAGAATCCCGATCGAACCCACTCGCCCGTCCCCTATGACCATCGATTCGCCACCCTCGGACCCCCCGCAACCCAAACGAACTCCACCCAAACGCAGATCGAAAACTACCCAACCTTCGTCGTCTTCGCCTCCTCTTAAGAAGAAGAGGACGGCGACCGCCAAACCCCGATCCCAACCCAAGCCTAGGAAGCAACCAGTTTCTCCTGCTTCGTTCCGTGCACCCACTCCTCCATCTGATTCCGACACGGAATACATACCCGAGACCGAGGCCCATAGGGATCCTACTCCTCCACCCCGTTCTTCCACACGTCAGCCTAAGGGAAAGGGTCCGATGCCAGTTGGCGGTGTCGATATCTCTTTATGTCGCGACGACCCGTTGTGTCTCGCGGCATATAACCGTATCGAACATTGTCCGCTGCTGTTGGAGCATTTCGTACAGTTTTCAGACTTCCCAGGCCTTGCTGATCTTCTGTCGTCTTTCGGTCTTATCGATTATCTTCGATATGACCCTAAGGTGAATCCACACCCATATCCTCGTCTGGTCAAGCTGTTTTACGCCAACCGTGTCCGTGGTCAGTACGACGAGACCCACTCCATTGAGACGACTGTCTTGGGGACACCGATTGTCCTCACGGCAGAAATCTTAGGGGAGTTGATTGGTTGCTCCTCGTCTGGCCTCCCCCCTTCCGATATCTCCGTCGATGACATCTCTTCCCTTGACCAGGTCATCCTTTCTGAGATTTTTCATGAGATTCCTACTGCCATGATTGGCATCCCCTCGAAGTCTTTCAAGCCGAATGGCTGGGTCCTAAATCTGATTCTGAAGTCGTGCCTCCTTCCGAAGTACGGCTACTCTTCTTTGCCATCCCAGCCATTCCTCAAGCTGATCTATGCCATCTTCATGGGGAGCGAGATTAACTGAGCTTGGATCATACTCGATAAGATGGATTCTTTCGAGTGTATCTGAAAGTCCACGAAGTCTGCTCATATCCCATATCCGTGCTTGTTGACACTTGTCCTTCGCCACTTTCGTGTCCCACTTCCACCTGATGATGAGCGTCCCCTCGGTCCCCCTCTGAATGCGACGGTCGTCAAGAAGTCTCTTGCGGTGCTTCATCACGTTCAGAGGACGACCCCGTCTGCTTCAGCGTCAGCTGCTCCTGCTCCCTCTACCACTCTTGATGAGCTCGTACGTTCGGTGAAACGTATGGAGTCTCGATATGCTCGCACTGAGGAGATACTTGCTCGTATCGCCTCTCGTTTGGGTATTGAGATCCCTCCGTCAGTTTCTGACGAGGAGGAGTTGGATGAGGATGATATCCAGGAGCTTGTTCGTGTTGCTGCTCGTGCCGCTGAGGGCACTTCTGGTGCTGCTACTTCGTCTGCCGGTGACCCCGAGAGCACACCTGTTGCCACCGTTCCTGCGGTGGATACTACGACTGGTGCTCCTGAGGCCACTCCTGTCGCTCCCGTGGACACTTCTGCTGATCCGGTGACCACCTCCACTCCTGCAGAGCCTGCTACTGCTGCAGATCCTCCCGCTGCCTCCTGAGCTTCTCCGAGGACTCTCTTAGTGCACTTTGGATGATAGATCTAGTTTGAGAGAGTTTGGGTAGGATAGTGTGAGTGGTTATGATATTTTGATGTTTTGATGTATTTTTGGTGGTATGATGCTACATTTGTGATGTATGATCATTTTGATGTCCGGTGTGACATGTGTTGTATGGTGTGATATATATGTATTTTGTGCTTCGATCGTTGGATCGCTCATATGTATGTCGGTGATGTATATTTTTGATGTACTCATGGTTCATATTTATATATATATACATCGATGTTGACATTTCATTTTCTTGTGCACATTATATATTCTTTTTATGTCTCTGATGTTCGATTTCGTCGCTCGACGATAAGAACTTGGTTAAATAGAAATTATTTCTATGAAAACATAGAATTGTTTTCCATGCACTAAATTAACCAAGAATGTTGATATTGGAGAGTATATTCCATAACTCAATTCGTAAAATTAATTTGAGTTTTGATGATTCTATTTATCGATTTTCGACTTTGGTCTCATTGACACGCTTTGATTTAATTCGTATTTTCCTTTGGTGTCATTTGGACCGTGGTCGTATTCTACGACTCCCGTGCTTTTATTTGAAGCCATTGTTGTTGTCGTTGATCTCCTCCCGCTCTTTTTTTGCTAATGCCAAAGGGGGAGAGATATATTAATGACGATGAGCTAAAAGATAATTTAAGCATTTTGCCAAGAATCTAATTTGATATGTTAGATTCAGGGGAAGTTAAGATATATAAATGGATTTTCAAATCCGATATTTCAATAATCGATTCTCATTTTATATACTTTATTCGTCTGCTTGATGCGTATTATTATTATTCATTTTGGAATTAACGTGTCATCAATGCATGGGGAGTAAGTAAATTACATTTGAATCATTATTTTTGATTATTATTTATGTTGGTTTGTCATCACCAAAAAGGGGGAGAATGTTGAGTATTGGACTCCTCGGATTTGGTTTTGGATGATGAACAAACATAAATATATCGTGAACTAACACTTTGTGAGCGTAGTTATGGAGATCGTCGCCAAATTCATGTGAACATCCAAAGCGACGTCTCAAGACTTCTCAAAGCGCGTGATCGTATGCCTAAAGCTTCGTTGAAGCTTTTGGACCATTATTGAAGTCATGAAGATTCGATCGAAGCTTTCGAAGACGGTTCGTCAAGTTTTATTTATAGTCTTCTAGCTTCGTATTGTAGAATGTTAAGCCTTGAGTAGGTCTTACGTTTTAATCTTCATAACACTCCTATCTTATATCTAGGATCTTAGTAGAAGTCCATACGAACTTTCCCGAAGCTTCGCGCTTCGATTCGCGACTTCTAGTGCATGTTAGTTGGTTCAAGAAGAAGAACCAACCGACTAGATGGTGATCTAGTCGGTCGGCAATGCTTCTTGGACCGACTAGTTTGCCTTCTCAATTCTAAGCTCTTTACTGTTTACAGTTAGTCGGTCTACGTTGACTCACAGACCGACTAGTTGGTGAACTAGTCGGTCAGTGATCCTTCTTAGACCGACTAGTTGAGCTTTCCCTGTACATGCCAAGTTAATGTTTATCGTTAGTCGGTCTATGTACATTTGGCGACCGACTAGTTGATGAACTAGTCGGTCAACATTTGTTCTTGGATCGACTAAATCAATTTGTACTCAGACTTTTTGTTTTATCTATTAGTCGGTCTAAGTTCACTCACCGACCGACTAGTTGTGAAACTAGTCGGTTGGCAAGTCTTCTTGGACCGACTAGTTCTTTAAGTCTGAAACTTCATCTATTCACTGTTCACCTCTTAGTCGGTTCATGCTGTTTGACTGACCGACTAGTTGATGAACTAGTCGGTCAGTGGTTGTTCTTTGACCGACTAGTTTGGTTTAGAATAGAGCCGTTGGAGCTTTAATTGAAACGTTTTTCTCTCTCTCTTTCCTCTAACCTATAAATACTTGGTGTGCTGCATTCATTGCACTCAAGGCTGATATTAAGAGAAGTTTAGAGATCAAAGAGAAAGCATTCAATCTCATTTAAAGCTCATTCATTTCCATTCAAGAATCTCTCCCTCACTCTTATTTCAAAAGAGAGATTCATTGATTGTGAGCCTTCCAAGCCAAGTGCTTGATTCTAGGTCACCAACATCCACCTAGGACTCCATTGCTGGTCATCTACTTGGAGCTAGGGTTTGGTGCCTCTTCATCTTCCCCAAAATCCGTTTTGCCCTAATTTGTAAGTTTACTCAAGGCATATGTATTTTGTGGTAAGAATTTCTATTTCAATTTACTTTGATATTGTAAGTGTTTCACTCTCGGTTGTGAGAGTTTGTTTGTGATCCCGGGTTGTGGGAGTCACAATTTCTTTTGTGTATGATTTGACTTTGTGAAGGTTTTTCACAAGTATTTCATAGTGCAAATCTTGAGTTAGGGTTTCTAACTCAAGTATCCGGAGGGGATCCGGGTGGTTGGGACGTAGGATCACCGGGAACAAGTCGGGGAGACTTGGGTGGATCCGAACCCATTAACATCGTGTGTTTGCGATTGTTTCTTTGTTGTCATTATTTACATTTTCGCATTTCCGCATTAATTGGTAGAGTTTGCAAGATAATTAGGAATTATCCTTTTAATTATTTTAAAGTTCTATTCACCCCCTAGTACTTGTGCAGTAGCTTAGCAGGGCATTACAGCATTCTCCTCATAGATAGTAGTAGGCTCAAGAACGCCGGGCTCCAGGCCGGTAGAGGTGAGAATGTGTTGGATCACAGAACGTAGCCAAAAGCTCTCTTTGATTGCTTCATGGATTGCTAGAAGTTCTGAATGTGTGGATGAGATGGTCGTCATGGTCTGCTTCACAGATCTCCAAGATATGGCAGTGCCGCTATAAGTAAACATAAATCCGGTCTGAGACTTCTCTGTACGAGGTTCGGATCTGTAACCCGCATCAGCATAACCAACTAAACATGTTGTTGCCCCTTTCCTGTAGAATAGACCTAAGTCTATGGACCCTTGGAGGTGTAGAGGAATATGCCCTCGGATCATTTGTATTTGATGCAAATGATAATTTAAGCCTAGATAGGGACTAATTTACATATGATGCAAAAGAGATTAAATGTGTCTTAAATTGTTTAAGACTATATTTAATTAAATAAACGCGTTGAAAAGGTTACATAGATGACGGGATCGTCCCGCTCTAAACGCAGGTTCAAACCGCGTCAAAAACGGAGTCCAAATGCACAAGTTATAGCCAAAACAAGTCAGCCCAAACTGTTGGGCTGAAACCAGCGAAACTGGAGGCACACCAAGCCCGAATTTTCTGGTTAGGGTTTTTTGAAACCTGGGATTTTCTTGACGGCTATGTTTCTAAGAGAAGCATGACTTTTGGTTAACTTTGGACACTTGTTTGAAGGGTCAAACGGACTCGGATTGACGAGCCGTTTTTTCCTACGCGTTCGCCGTTGAACCCTCTTTGATTTGGTAGGTTGTACCAACATTGAAGCTCAACGGTGAGGGAGTTAAAATTCGAGGAAGTTTGCCCTTTGTGAAAGGCAAACTAACTTGATTTAATTAATCCCAAATTAATAGTCCCACCTCGGTTGTGGAGAAAAGGGGAGAGTCAGCCGCCTCTATAAATAGAGGCCCTCCCCCTTCCTCATAACTCGTCCCAAGCTTAGATCTGAGCGGCTCTCGTAAATGTTGGAGCACGCTCGGATCTAAGCTTAAATTAATATTTCTCCTCTCCCTATAAATTTCTGCCTTGCTCCTGAGGGCTCTAGCAAAGCCGTAAAGGAGTTCGGATCCAGATCCGAAATTTAGGCGGAGGTTTCACTCGCGTGAAACTTTCTTCGGCGGTTGGCTGGCTCGGCGACACGGGATTGATCGCCTCGGGATGCGGAGTGGTTCGAGGAGCGGTTCGAGGAGCGGCTCGGAAGACGGTGCGGAACATCTCGCCTGCCCCAGGGCTGAGATTCCGGGTATGTGTTTATTAGCATTAGTTTAATTTAATCGCAGTAGGCTAGATCCTTCTTGGGATGGTCAGACCCATCCCAAGTCGGCATAGATCTTGGATTAGGGTCTTGGACCTTAGGGTTAAATGTTAATTAGATTAACATGTTTATTTTTCCGCTGCTTTTCTGTCTATGTTCCGTCCGACTTAGGACGGGCATAGAGTTTTTGTGCCCTAAGGGTCCCAGAAAATCCTACAGTGGTATCAGAGCATAGGTCTGCGTAACGATCTAGCCTGGGATTATTATTAAACTTTAAAATGCTTTTAAATGCTTTTAAAAATGTTTTTATAGTTATGAGATAATTTTCAAAAATGTTTTAGATGTTCAAATATTCTATTTGATAAATTTTGAACATGGAAATGTTTAAATGACGTTTTAAAATTTATGTGATAATTTTTTAAACTAAATTTAAATCTTTTAAAATTTATGTGATAAGTTTAAAGTGCCTAAAATTTTATATGATAAGTTTTTTAAGCATGAAAGTTTTTTAAAATGATGTTTTAATTTTATGAGATATTTTAAAACTGATTTTAAAGGTTAAAATTTTTATGCGATAAATTTTTTAAAGTAGCATGCAAATTTGTGATTTTAAAAACAAGTTTTTATGAGATAAAAATAAAAGATTTTAAAATCATATTTTAAATTTAAATGTTAAATTTATGTATGCATGCTAAAATTGTTTATGCGATAAACTTAATCTATTTAATTGTTAAATAGTTGTGCACTATCTTTATTGGATAAATTAGTGTAGCTTTATTTTAATGGCTAGTTCTTCTTGTCCCTTATTTGATAACACAAGACAACCCTTTAGGTTAGCCATTAAAAATGATTAAAAATATTTACTTGAATTTTAATGACATGCTATGTTTTAATAAAACTTTTAACAACCCTTTAAGACCTAATTCATGATTAGGGTAGTCTTTTTTAATGAATCTTAATTCTAATTGTTATAATTAATTCTCATTAAAGGACTTCGCTTTTGGCGTTGTTAATAACATTTATTAAAATCCTAATAACGATTAGGATAGCACGTGAACCTTATAGTTGATAAGGTCTTAATAAAAGTTATTAAACAAATCCTAAAATTTTGAATTTAAGGATGCAACTAGTTGATAGGATTAATTAGTTGTTAATAAAAATTGTTTAGTCTATGGCACACATACAAAAATGACAAGCTTCATTCAATGGACCATGATCCAGTCAATGTGTTTGGCTAAGAGTTCTGGATCAACCCTTACTAGTCTGAGGGGTAGTGATCCTGGCTTAGTCAATTCCCTGGCTGTGTTCCGCTGGACCGCAATGTCGCGAATCATGATTGTATGACACCCTGGACTATATCTAGTCAATGCGTTATAAATCTTATTAAAGATTAATCCGTATCCCTCCTTGATTTTGGAGCTTGGTAACTCAAAGAAGACAATTATAGTTGTTGAGTCTCCTCAAGCTATGACATGTTTATCTTTAAGGAACAAACTCCAACATGCATGTGATGTAGTCTAGACTTGACCCAAATCGATACGTCAGGTCTCCTCGAGCATCGATCTAAGTCAAATCTGGACACGAAATCAAGGGTCTGACTAGACCAGTCTTTATGATTTGTTGAGTCTCCTCAAGATCATAAGTGACTGTGGGTAAAAAACGATAGGGAGTCACATGTGATGTGATTGACTAAGAGTTAGTCTACCAATCATGGAACCAATCAACTTGTTGAGTCTCCTCAAGGTTGTGAGGTTCAGGATGATTGGATCCCTCTTTCACTAAATTTTAAATATTTTAATTCGATTAAATCGTTCGTTATTAAGCTTTGAAACGATCATAAAAATAGTGGGAGGATATAGATAGATGAATGCCAATCTACCGATATTTAATATTGAACATATGCTAAACTAGGGCAAGACTATGTTTACCGAAGGAATCGAAATATAATATTTTAATGGAATAAGTTAACTGGTCAAATAGGTTGATTAATTGAATATCAAGCTAAATTCTAATTGATAGAATCAAAACTATATTCTCGTTGACATTAAAATGACCTTCTAAAGAACAGACTTAAGAAATATGATTTCATTAAGTTCTGGATCCAACAAATAAATTCACGCAACATGTCACTCGTCTCTATATGAGGCAGCTTGAACATATAGGATATTCGAAGTATGTTTCTCCCTACAACTTGTCGAGCTACCCTCAAGGTTGTATGGACAAACAATTCTGATCCGCAAAGTTCGAAAATTCGATCAAACCGTTTGAGTCGAATACGAGTGCATGAGCGGTGCAAGACTATGTATCCCAACCGGATCTTGAGACAAGCAACTTCTTGAGCTACACTCAAGATTGCAACTCTTAGGCGTTTGGATACATGAGATGCTTGCATAGCTATTTATTTATGTTGGGCTATTTAATATCTAAATGTGATTTAGAAAAGGAAGAAGGCACTCTGGAAAGTCAATTGAGAAAGTTAGTTTAATTTGTCATTAGTAAAGGCATAAGTAGGAGGAAACGAAAATGTGACATATTTTGATGTCACGATTTCGTAATTATTGTTATACAAAAGGTTAACACATTTTGACGAATGTCGTCATATTACTTCTGAAGCAACGAGTAATATGTATAACGATAATATATATATTAAATGTTAATATATATAAATACACAAGATAGTAGCAAACTTATATGGCAAAATAGACTAGGCCGTATCGAGAGACTAAGCTTCACAAGTCACATAAAGAGGGGTCTGACCTCTCGTATTATGAAGTCTACGGACACTTGTGAGTCTTATCCTCTTAGATAAAATGGCCGAAACCCATCTGTAAGACAATGGGAGAATGAGTTGTCGAACTCAGTCTCGTACATACTGATGTACCCGAGTCTAGATTAACCGAAATAAGTTATTCGTATATTTTATTAAGACACGTGTTCTTGATGAAACACAAGTCTGATAAAATAAAGAACGAAATGACTAAAGTATTTAAACTGATTCGATTAGATCGAATGGTCAAATACTTAGTTACATAAAATCTTGTGTAATTAAAAGAAAATGTGATTTTCTCTCAGGTCAAGTCTGTTAACACATCGGTGTGTTAACAGGTATGAATCACACTTAGTTAGACTTGGTGTGGTCCATTGTTAGTGACTCTGAGTTAAGTCCTCCTTCTGGGTCAAGTCCCAGACAGTAATGCCTAGGTTTTGATAAATGTTCTATGAGGACATATCAATAAGATATTCATTAAATCGATCATTAGAAAGTTATATAATTACTCGAATCTCATGAGACGAATTGTCGAGTTAGACATCATAACTGATGATGACTTAATCAACTTCCGGGATGAAATTCAGAGTAGTAACTCCGATTTAAAACTTGATGCAATCAGAATAGGTCCGTGTGCGTAAATAAATTTTGGAATTTAGTTTACGTGCCCAAGGAAAATGTTTCCTCTCATTTTCTGCAAGTAAATCTTTAAGTTGAAAGATTAGGAGCAGAAAGGAAATAGTGAAGTACAATCATATTGGTCGAGAACGGTTTTCATCTTAATTCCTATAAAACGGATTATAATGAAACCGTTTTTCGCCAGCAGATGTGTACAGAACTACTCGGACCAAACTCGATGTAAACGCTTAAGTTGACCATGAAAATTGGAGCATTCACTTATAAGTTTGTTTTTCTAAATATGATTTAGACGGACCAACTTATATGAATTAGCCAGATAGTTTTCAAGGTCAGTGGGAGCGTATAAATTACATGCGAGACATCAAAGGGATGGAACATATATTTTTGACAAAGTGATCAAAAGAGTTTGATACTTTATCGGAAATAAATATGAGCCATTTGAAATGACCATTAACTAATTTAAATGATTATCGTAAGGTACGATGAACTGGATGAGATCCAAGGAAATAAAATATTATAGATTCCGAAAGACCAAGTGAATTATTTGAATGAGATTCAAATGGTTGGTCTAACATGAACATAGAAACCCCTTAAGTCTATAGTGTAGACGGTTTTAGCAGATCCACTCACGAAGGCTCTACCACATGAAGTTGGGAAAACTTATGTGTAAAAACGGTATTAGATACCGAGATAAATGGGTCTGAGTGCAAGTGGGAGATGTTGAGAGAAGATGCCTTCGAGGCAATCTATCTCTGTGTGTGAATAACACAAACATCTTGTTCGAAATATCAGTAAGCTGTTTGGTAAAAATTTATCTAAGTTATGTTATAATGTAGTTAACATTAGATATTAACTTAGGTAAAGTCCTGAGACTTTATGCGAGGTCAAACAGGTATCGAGATGAGTATCTCGATCATGGAGAAATGTTTGACCGTCTGTAGCATAAGTCTAAAAGGGTTCGTGGTCGTAGATGTTTCGAGACAAGGATATCGAAACATCGGATAGACCATTGTGTCTTAGTCTTCACCGTTTAGCGGTGGCGATGATCCCATGATCGCTTGACTTGGCGAAGTCGTAGACGAGACACATGTGCTCATTAAAGAATGAGTTCACTGAACGATCCACAAGAGTTATCATATGGTTATATTGACCAATCTGTCAATGATGACTCTGAGTGATGATAGGCTAGTTGGTCTTTTGACTTGAGGTCATTTTGACGAATCTGTGCGTGAACGGTGCCACTTAGATCAAATGACCTAGCTTCGAGGCAAGGCCTGTCGAAAGGTCTTTGATTGGGTGACACTTGAAGCGTATGAGGAGAGTGATGACCAAGAGAGGATTCGTCTCTCCCGGTCAATGGGAGTTAGTGTCGTAGGGTTAGTTCGGTCTTTAGTAAAAACTCTGGCCAGATTATGTTGGAAGAAATCCAACATTTTTGACTAAAAGATCGATAGATACTAACCGGAGTCAAGTTATTGGGGTTGACAGTTTGACCGTACCCCAGACTTGATCTACACGACATAGTTAAGACGAAGAGATTATAACTGCGGAATTCATCACGGAAACAGTCAGAGTGGTCCCGACAATACTCATGTCAATGAGTCAACCACATAATGATGATTCCTGAAGCAGGGACGGCAACCACTGCTCATGGTCACTGCCGTATAGGGCTTCGAGCCCAACCTGTTGTAAGGGTCAGGCTGTAGGGTCTCACACATGGTGCGATCTTCGTCTAGTAATAGGTAGAAATTAGTTAGGGAGAATAATTTGCATTTGATGCAAGGGATAAAATATTGCAAAAGATGTTTGCAATCATCTCCTGCATTCGGGATAAATGATCCTGAGTGTAAGTGGGAGATGTAGAGGAATATGCCCTCGGATCATTTGTATTTGATGCAAATGATAATTTAAGCCTAGATAGGGACTAATTTGCATATGATGCAAAAGAGATTGAATGCGTCTTAAATTGTTTAAGACTATATTTAATTAAATAAACGCGTTGAAAAGGTTACCTAGATGACGGGATCGTTCCGCTCTAAACGCAGGTTCAAACCGCGTCAAAAACGGAGTCCAAATGCACAAGTTATAGCCAAAACAAGTCAGCCCAAACTGTTGGGCTGAAACCAGCGAAACTGGAGGCCCACCAAGCCCGAATTTTCTGGTTAGGGTTTTTTGAAACCTGAGATTTTCTTGACGGCTACGTTTCTAAGAGAAGCATGACTTTTGGCTAACTTTGGACAATTGTTTGAAGGGTCAAACGGACTCGGATTGACGAGCCGTTTTTTCCTACGCGTTCACCGTTGAACCCTCTTTGATTTGGTAGGTTGTACCAACATTGAAGCTCAACGGTGAGGGAGTTAAAATTCGAGGAAGTTTGCCCTTTGTGAAAGGCAAACTAACTTGATTTAATTAATCCCAAATTAATAGTCCCACATCGGTTGTGGAGAAAAGGGGAGAGTCAGCCGCCTCTATAAATAGAGGCCCTTCCCCTTCCTCATAACTCGTCCCAAGCTCTAGATCTGAGCGGCTCTCGTAAATGTTGGAGCACGCTCGGATCTAAGCTTAAATTAATATTTCTCCTCTCCCTATAAATTTCTGCCTTGCTCCTGAGGGCTCTAGCAAAGCCGCAAAGGAGTTCGGATCCAGATCCGAAATCTAGGCGGAGGTTTCACTCGCGTGAAACTTTCTTCGGCGGTTGGTTGGCTCGGCGACACGGGATTGATCGCCTCGGGATGCGGAGCGGTTCGAGGAGCGGTTCGAGGAGCGGCTCGGCGTGGGGCGGAGCGGCTCGGAAGACGGTGCGGAACATCTCGCCTGCCCCAGGGCTGAGATTCCGGGTATGTGTTTATTAGCATTAGTTTAATTTAATCGCAGTAGGCTAGATCCTTCTTGGGATGGTCAGACCCATCCCAAGTCGGCATAGATCTTGGATTATGGTCTTGGACCTTAGGGTTAAATGTTAATTAGATTAACATGTTTATTTTTCCGCTGCTTTTCTGTCTATGTTCCGTCCGACTTAGGACGGGCATAGAGTTTTTGTGCCCTAAGGGTCCCAAAAAATCCTACATGAGGTAGCGCAGAAGGTGTTTAACTCCGGTCCAGTGCCGATGTGTGGGTGCAGCACTGTACCTGGCTAGTAAGTTGACTGCAAATGCAATGTCATGGCGAGTGTAGTTTGCCAGGTAAAGGAGTGCACCAATAGCACTTAAATACGGCACTTCAGGGCCTAGTACTTCCTCCCCCTCTTCCAGCGGCCGAAAGGGGTCTTTTTGTATATCCAATGATCTCACGACCATAGGGGTACTGAGGGGTGGCACTTATCCATTTGAAACTTTTTCAGTAAGTTCGATGTATAAGTTGACTGATGTAACAGGATCCCATCGTTTAGATGCTATATTTGAAGATCTAAACAGAACTTTGTCTTTCCGAGGTCTTTCATCTTGAAAGTTTCTGTCAAGCTTCTAGAAATCTCAGTGATCTCTCCAGGAGATCCGATGAGGTTCAATCGTCCACATATATGGCTATAATGACAAATCCTGTTGCCTTTGCTCTAATAACGATGCAAGGACAGACTAGGTCATTTGTGAATCCTTGCTTCGTAAGGAATTCGCTCAGTCTGTTATACCACATCCTTCCAGATTGTTTCAGACCATATAATGATCTTTGCAGTTTCACTAAGTAGACGTCACGTTGTCTCTCTTTTAGTGTTACAGGCAAAAAAACCGTCTGGTAATCTCATAAAGATGTCCTGGTCTAAATCGCCATATAGGTATGCAGTCATGACGTCCATAAGCTGCATATCCAAACCTTTTTGAGCTGTTAAGCCAATAAGGAATCGGAAGGTGATCGCGTCCATGAGGGGGGAGTATGTGGCGTCAAAATCCACCCTTGTATGTTGGGTAAAGCCCTGCGCTACAAGTCTTGCTTTGTAGCGAACGATTTCGTTCTGTTCATTTCTTTTTCTAACTAATACCTATTTATAACCCACAGGTTTTACACCTTTTGGTGTCTGGACAATTGGTCCGAAGACCTTGCGTTTTATGAGTGAGTTGAACTCCACTCCTATTGCCGCTTTCCACTTTCGCCAATCATCTCTGCTTTAACATTCTGTCAGAGAGTATGGTTCAATATCATCGTTGCAGTCCGCGACGTTGATGGCAATATTGCACGCAAAAGTGTCATCTATAATGGTGCTCTTTCTGTCCGAGCATTACATAATGTATCGAGACTTTATTTTCTCCCGGGTTTTCCTCTCTTTGAGAGTTTCGAAAAGATGGCGGAGCATGGCTTTCTGTAGCGTTATGTGGTGGTATTGTTTGACCATTGCCAAGGGTCCTGCTCTTTCGAGGGACTTGGTTTTTGGATCCTGGTGGTCGTCCTCTCTTTTTAAGAGGTCCAACCATCTCTGCTGCAGGCGGATTGCATCCATTTTGCGGTATGTTAATCTTAGCTGGAGTGTTAACAGCAGGGACGTTTGATCTGACAATCTTCTGGGTGTCAGTAAATTTGTCCGGCAAGAGATGGACAGTGTTTTGGATATGGAGAATCTTCAGGACCTCCTCCTCACACTGGCTTGTGGGCGGATCAAAGTGACTTAATTGGAAATGATGTTTCATCAAATTCACAGTCTTCTAGATGTGCCTTGAAAACGTCTCCCGTAAGGGGTTCTAGAAATCTTATTATGGAGGGTGTGTCAAACCAAACATAAATGCCTAGTCGACATTGTGGACCCATCTTTGTCCTTTGTGGTGGTGCTATGGGGACGTATACTGCACAACCAACTATTCTCAAATGTGAGACAATTGATGGTACTCCAAGTGCTAATTGCATAGGAGAAGATGACTGACCTCCAGAAGGTCTATATTTTATTAAAGATGCAGCATGCAATATTGCATGACCCCATGCATTCACTGGCAACTGGGATTGAAATAGTAATGTACGAGCAATCCATTGCAGTCTCTTTATCAGAGATTCTGCTAACCCATTTTGGGTGTGAATATGTGCTACAGGATGTTCGACTTCAATGCCAGATGCTTGGCAATAGTCTAGAAAAACTTGTGATGTAAACTCCCCCCGCATTATCCAGACGAAGTTTCTTTATCTGGTGATCGGGGAAGTGTGCTCGCAACTTGATTATCTGAGCTAAAAGCTTAGAAAATACCAGTTACAGGTGAACAGTAGACACACATGTGACCACTTAGTAGATGCGTCTATTAGGACCGTAACATACCTGAAAGGACCACTTAATGGGTGTATAGGCCCACAAATGTCCCCATGGATTCTCTCCAGAAAGCTAGGAGACTCCAAATCTACTTTAAGTGGAGAGGGTATCGTGATTAGTTTACCCTTGTAACAGGGTGGGCATGGGAAATTACCTTTTTGAAGAGTCTTTAGATTCTTCAAATTTATACCCCTTGAGCTATTTATGATGTGGCGCATCATAATAGATCCGGTGTGTCCCAGTCTACTATGCCAGAGTTGAAATTTTGGTATCTGAGGGCACTGTAGGTGCTCCGTCACGTATACCTCTGGAGAGTGAATACTTGTCTAGTAGAGACCCGTGGGGAGTCCCTCGA
This sequence comes from Scilla litardierei, assembly GCA_030789695.1. NCBI lineage: Eukaryota > Viridiplantae > Streptophyta > Magnoliopsida > Asparagales > Asparagaceae > Scilla > Scilla litardierei. Next base: position 23,964,526 of record CM061135.1, read on the forward strand.
TACGTTCTACAATGGTTTTTATATCATTTGTAAAAGACGTTACGTGAAGTATTCTTTTTTAGTATCCTCGACCGTCTTTAAGTGATACCCGTTTAAACGGATATCTTTAAAACTTGGAAGGTTTCGGATTGATTTAGGTGAGTATAGCGCATCTCTAAGTTTAATGTGTGTGTTATTGGGGAGCAAAATGATTGCTTCCACTGATCCTTCAATTATGTCGACTGGTCCTGAGATTATTCTCAATGGACCAGAGTAACTACCGATGCTCGTAGAATAGTCTATACATTGAAGAATAGAGTACGTTGACACACTCTCCACTAGGCATATTAATTTCATATCTAAAAAATGAAAAGCATTCAATAAATACTACGAAACAGAGAATACTTTCATTAATGTTTTAAAAGCTTACCAACAAAGTAGCTAACATGGAATAGAAAGACATAAAGTAAGTGCTAGAAAATAAGATGCAGGTGGTCCATGACTACATAGTGTCGTCATTCATGAAATCTTCTGGATTCCATGTAGTAGCTGGTAACACTGCCCCATCTATCGAGTTTGTCTCAGCATGAGTCTTGAGACTTGCTTGGTAGAGATCCTGTAGGTGTGTGGCTGTGCGGCAGTTTCTGGACCAATGGCCAGTCATTCCGCATCTAGAGCATGTATCCTCCTAGTTTTTCTTGGGAGGACCACCTTTATTAGGCGTCTGCTGTTGCTTCTTTGCCACGAACTTCTGGTTCTGGGGAAGAGCCTTAGGAGTAGCCTTTTTTCGTTGCTTTAGTTCTTTCCCTTTCTGGAACTTTGCCTTCTTATCCGTCTTCTTCTTTTGGGAAGACTGGAAATATGCCTCTGCATGAGGTGCAAATGGAGCGGAGCCAGGGGGTGTAGATTGTGAGTGGCAATCAACAACTCTCTGTTCTGTTCGGCCATTAGTAGGCATGAGAGTAGGTCGGAGTACTTTGTGAACTTTCGTTTACGGTACTGTTGCATGAAGATCATGTCCTTCTCATGAAAAGATGTAAACGTCTTCTCTAGCAACATCCTCTCAGTTACATTCTCACCACACAACTTCAGGCGTGAGGTGATTCAGAATAATGCTGAGTTATACTCCGCTACGGATTTGTAATCCTGTATGCGGAGGTGAGTCCACTCGTACTACGCAAGAGGGAGTATGACATCCCTTTGATGTCTGTACCTCTCCTCAAGTGCGTTCCACAGCTCATAGGGATCCTCTACAGTAAGTTACTCGTCCTTCAGGGTCGAGTCTAAGTGTTTCTTGATATAAATAATAGCTTTCGCCTTAAGTATATCGGAAACTTTTTCTGCATTAGGGGCTCTATAGAAGCATCCTTTTCAACTGTGGCAGTACCGGTTGTTACCTTTGCTATGAGTGTTAGATTGAACCCATGAGAACGCAGATGGAACTTCTGGTCCAACTGCTAACTCAAGTAGTTCGACCCATCGGCCTTCAGGACCGAGAAATCAACATTAGCAAGTCTGGCCATCAGTGCAATCTAGCAATATAAAAATAACGTGAATTATTCGACTATTAAAGTAAAACATCCACGCATTTAATATGAGCAAAAAAAATTTAATTTAGAATTATGGGGATCAGCCAGCCGAGCACTAAAAAAAGAGAAAGTCTGAAGATACATCCCATAAATAAAAAAAAGTGCATAAAATAAAGACAACTTGGGAACTTTAAGAAAAGCCCATTTCTCTTTATGCAAGCGCCTTCATCTCCATGCGGTGGTCCTTCAGCTTTGACTTTTACATTTAACCTCACATATAAGATCTCTTAAAATGAAAAAAATGCAGAAAAAGGTAAAAGTGTCGGAAACTCAGCTGATTCCTAAAAACATAGTTCTAATAGCACATCCACGCAGATATTATATACAAATACAACCACGCAGATATATGACATCACCGGCATAGATTAAAAAATAATCTAAAAATGAAGTGCGTGCTAAAAAAATATTTTAAAGTTTTTAATCATGATCCATTTTTTATTTTTATTTATTTTTCCGTCCAACCCTATCACAATTTAATATTTCTTTAATTATTTGGCTTTTAAAGGCCCAAATAAAAAAAAGAAAAATTATGTGAAAAATTCGCTAATTTCCAGGCTTTTGGGCAATGAAAACAACCAAAATAGGGTTAATGGGCCTCCCCAAAAAGAGCCCGTTTCGGGTTAGGGTTTTGAAAAACCCGAGGGGGCCCACGGTGGCCGGCCGCGCCCGTAGGCTGCCGTGGCAGCGAGCCGTGCCCTGGGGGCGCGGGAGCCGCGCCCTTTCAGGCGCGGTGGGCCATGCCCAATAGGGCACGGCCTGGCCATGAACGGAGGCACGGCCTGGCCATGAACGGAGGCACGGCCGCCGCACCTTTAGGGCGCAACCATGGATCGAAAAAAAATCAATTCTTTTTATAAAAGTTTTTAGACATGCTGATCTAAAAAATTTGATTTTTACCGTGTTCATGAACTACACGATCTAAAACATACATATCTACATGAAAAGCAGGTCTAAATCTTAAAAAAAATTGATTTTTACCTTCTAGATTCGGCTATGGAATCTAGATGACGATCGATGAAGGATGCCATTTACGCTCTCCGTTGAGAAGACCAAGATCTTCTTAAAATTGACGTTGGGGAGAAATCCTCCTTGAGAGCCGTTGTCTTCTTCCGCCGAGCAAAATCGTGTTGATAACGTGTTATGAATGGAGAATCGTAAGGTAAAAGATGTAAGGGGTTAGGAGCACCCGCCCTCATATATATAGCTTTCCAATGATGGGTGGATACCCAATGGGCCCGATGGGCCTATTCACAACAGTTTAGATATTATAAGTTGTTATAACGACACACAAATTGCTGCAATTCATTCACAATTCATGAATGAAGGTTTAACTATAATAAATGGCGATGACAGTACATGAATCAATGTAAAGGAATGTTTTCATTTGACTTATGATTAATATAAATCACAAATAGATACACAAGTACTGTAAATGACAATGAAGAATATATATATCGATAGTATTGGAATTGGGTACGTCCATGACGGGTTTAACCCAAGGGGTAAATAATAATTATAGTATTATTAAAGGGGTTATATGTAACTTGAATTAGCCTTGGTAGATAATTGCAATTTACAGAAGTTCAGGGTTCCCAATGCAAATTTGTTTTGTAACTACCTTTACGTTATTTTGTTAACGCTAAGTTTTCAACGGTAGAAAACTGCTCTCCTTAATCCCTATGTATAATTCCCCATAGGCAGAGAGAACGTTATTTTCTTAACGCTAAGTTTTAAACGTTAGAAAACACTGCTCCCTTAATCCCTATATATAATTCCCCATAGGCAGAGAGAACGTTATTTTGTTAACGCTAAGTTTTCAACGGTAGAAAACTGCTTTCCTTAATCCATATATATAATTCCCCATAGGCAGAGAGAAAAATGAATCAAGCAATCTACAAAACTCTCTCCTCCCTCCCAACGCATACACAACGAAGAAGAAGAAGACGCTTTATCTTGGTGGTGAAAACTTGTTCGGTTTCCTTCGGTGATTCCAAAAACGATCTATCGTGCTCCTCCATTCTGCTGCAATTCAGGTGATGATTTCATCCATCAATCCTTTGTTGGATTCCTACAGACAGAAATCACATTATACGTATCACATTTGATTACGTAGAATACGTAAATAGTTGAATCACATAAGATATATTAAGTACCACAATTAAGGAGCACGTACACATAAATATCGTAATTGTTTCACAAATAGCATCTAAAACGATATAAATCATCAATAGATATCTATGTATCGAGAACTTAATTCTTCTTTCTTTCTCATATAAGCTGAAAAATTAGTACAATATATTCAACCACCTCTTAAACTTGATTTAAATTGTTGTGTCGACCGTCCCAAGCAAAACAAAAACAAAAACAAAACTTCAGTTTATTAAAGCTTCCAATATTGAGTGGTTTGACGAAGACATTGGCTACTTGGTCTTGAATGTGATGAAGATGAGCTTCATGTCAAGCAAGATCATCAACCCCACGCATAGACAGTTGGTAACTCAAGTCCCATCTCTAACCATTAGTAGGAAACACAGAATCAGCAACCCAAAGATTCATAGAAACATTCGTTCTAGCACTTGCCATTAGCTAGTTAGACATTTCTTGATATCAACAACTTAACATACGATTCTACACACACTTTCAGATAAAAACTTGCAACGGAGACTTAAAGCAAGGGAAGCATATGGTGGCGATTTTTGTTGGCATCAAGATCAAAGTGTTGCACCTTTCAGAGATTGTTCAGTTGGCAAGAGATTTTCCTGACTAAATTGTTGTTGTAGAGACGGAGATTACGAATCTCCGAAAGATCACCAATCTCTGGTGTCAATTTTTGACTTAAGCTGTTGCTGTCAATGTCCAGAAAAGTAAGCTTAGAGAGAGCTGAAATACTTGCATGGATAGATCCAGACAAAAGGTTGGTATTGAGATTGAGCATGTCGAGGCTAGAGAGAGAAGTGAAGTCGAGTTTATCAAAGGGTACCATTGATGTTAGAGTTTGCTAAGCTTTTATGAGTAACAGAGCATGCATCATTGAAGGTGATGCCGAACCATTTGCATGGATCATTGGAGTTGGCCGGGGGCCAAGAAATGAGGAAGTCGGATTGAAATAAGCTGGATTTCCATTTGATGAGCGTTTCTGTCTTCCTACTTTCTGCCATGATTTGGTCTGAACTGAGAGAGCAGATGACGAACATGAACTGAAGAAATCGCAAGTGGACATGTGATAGTCTCATGGCTAAACGGTAAGAGCGGTTGCTTTTGGTTTGCAAAGATGATTAGCATTATATTGAGCCAAAACAATGCTAATCATCTCTGTAAACCAAAACAACCGCTCTTATCATTGAGCCATGAGACTATCACATGTCTGCATGCGATTTCTTCAGTTCATGTTCTTCATCTGTGCTCTCAGTTCAACCAAAATCATGTCTAAAAGTAGGAAGGCAGAAGCGCTCATCAAATGAAAATCCAGCTTATTTCAACCTGACTTCCTTATTTCTTGGTCTCCGGCCAACTCCAGTGATCCATGCAAATGGTTCGACATCACCTGCAATGTTGCAAGCTCCGTTACTCGTATAAGCTTAACAAACTCTAACAACAATGGTACTCTTGATCAACTCGACTTCACTTCTTTCTCTAGCCTCACCTATCAATGGTACTCTTGAACAACTCGACTTCACTTCTCTCTCTAGCCTCACCTTGCTCAATCTCAATATTAACCTTTTGTCTGGAGCTATCCCTGCAAGCATTTTAGCTCTCTATAAGCTTACTTTTCTGGACCTTGACAGCAACAGCTGCTTCAGTCAAAAATTGCCACCAAAGATTGGTGACCTTTTAGAGATTACGATCTCCGTCTTTACAACAACAATTTAGTCGGGAAATCCTCTCCATACCAACTGAGCAATCTGCCAAAGATACAATGATCTTGGTGCCAACAACATGGAAAACAAAGGCTTGGCCTACTTAGATAAAAACTAGCAACCCAGACTTAAACCATCTCTCAACATACTGGGAGAAGCAAGCGCTTGAACAGCCGACCAGATCGCTGCCCGCTAACCGAATCCTCCACTGCGAGCCCCTGCGCCCCAAAGCAGAAGTACTGGTTCATCTGTTTATTACTTACGGCTCCCGGCCTCTGACAGGACTTCTCCTCTGACGAACTCGAGCAGGAGGCAGCTGCCTCCATCCCTTCCTCGTAAAGCATCTCCTTATGTTTCTTCAATGTCGGTGTTGACATCCCCGATCTTGGCAGAGTATCTGAGGGTGTCCAGGCTGGAGGAGGAGCCACGTGTGGCATCGCCTGAATCACCCTGTGCATCAGCCCTGTCGTAAACTTCTTCTTCGTTTCGGGACTCGGCATTGAACCCCTAACAGAAAGCACCCTCTTGTTGTTCAAGAGTGACGTCTTGGAAAACCGCTGCCTCAATGGAGTTGGGGTGTCTTCACGCTCGCTCCACTTCTTCAGAGAGTCCATAGAGTCATCATCTCCTACCTTATTCAGTGTTGTCTCAGTCCTTTTCTCCTTTCTCAGAGGCCATTTCAGGAGAATCTTGAGCTTACTAGCTGCTCTGATAACAGAGCTTTGCTTCTTATGGTCTGATGAGACCTCCCCATAGCGAATGGCCTCACTCTTCCCAGAACTTGAGCGCGAGCTCCGCCTTCCACTAACCGCAGGAACTTCAAATCCAGTGTATAGGAAGACCTCAGCATCAGAAACCTTGAAGGAAGTCCCTGGACTACTTCCTATACCTTGCATTCTCAACTGAGAGGCGACAGCTGATACCGAAGCATGGTCTCTCGCACTGAAAATGCCTCCAGCCGAAACCAACTGCTTGACGAGTATCTCAGATGATGCAGACCGGGGCCGTTGGCCGAGTAGGTCCAAGGGGGTCATCCCACTGATGTCTCGGATGTTGAGATCAATTGAACGGGCAGTCATCAGGAGCTCGACAAGGTCAGAGTGCACGTTACCGATCACAGCCACATGTAGAGCAGTCCTCCCTTCATTGTTCCGGATGTTGATGATTTCCTGGATGTTTGTTACGCTGCCACTAATGAGCTGCTTCATGAGCTCCATCTGGCGGTCGAGCCTTCTGAACCCCGGGGTTCTGAAACCGGCCACTGCCATGTGAAGAAAAGTATCACCGGCGTTGTTTGTCATAGACGTGGATGTTGGACGTGCGATGATTAAGACCTCAACAATTGATAAGTGGCCTCGCAAGGCTGCAATGTGGAGTGCAATGTTGCCCTGATTGTCCATGCAGTCTATTATACTGAACGACGATACAAGATAGTTAACTACCTGCATCCATATATATCAAGGGTCAAGAACACAAACCAGCAATATGGAAATAAGCTACCCTTTTATCAAAAATACAATTTCTCTGGTTATCACATGGTACTAAGGCACATGGTTCGATGTGTCTTTGTTAAGATTGCTTCATGTCTGTTTGTGCAAGTGATTGTTTTGGGCATGAGATGAACACCACACACATCAACGTTTACTTCGCGACTATCTCCACGCGATTGTTTGGGCTTGAGGTAGAGCCTCCACACATCATCATTTGTTGCATGTATTATCACGCTTTGGCAGTGACTTCGATAGGATTCGTGACATGATGTGACTTGGTTCGTCGGCAAAGTTCATGTATTGTTGCACGACAAGTTGAAGATTTGGTAGGGTTCGTATCTCGCATCTTTCTGAATAATTAAAATGGTGGTATGACCAAAGAATTATAGTGTTGATTTAGTCCCATAATGGTTAAAATGATGAATAGATGATGTTAACCAAGTGAAGACTCATAACAAACATGGTTAATTCTTTTGAGTTAATATATGTTTCAAGTATATTAGCAGCATTTATTTAAAGTTTGGTAATTATGAGGGTAGGATCCCAAGGAAGGATCACAAGGATTGTGCTTTAGGTATCATGAGATTGTTTAAGAGTGTCTGAATACAGTATGGCCGATGTGTTGAAACTTGATGTGCGACCTATTCTTCAGAAGAGTGTCTAAGAAGATCATAGATCAAAAATTAATGGCAGATGACACTAATTTCTCATGGTGATGAGAACTTGTTGAGAATCATATTATCAATCAAATAAAGAAGAAGCATCTTACCGACAACCCTCCAGATCCGAATACAGATGAATGGAAGCAAGATGAGTTGGACTTTATATCTATATGGTGAACAACATGAAGCTAGGATATGGTGTTACGACTGTTAAGCAGCTATGTGATTGTTTGACATAGGTCTATTCAGGATCCTATAATCTCAATAGACCTCTCAATAGTTACCGTCCTATCTGAGACATATAACTGATAGAACCGGAAGCAAATCTGAACTTTTATTGACAAAAACAACGATAAAAAAAATAAATTTGGTTACAATTCTAGGGGCAACCATCCTCCCAAGATGCCGATAAGAGGACGTCCGCACTCTTCCCCAGGTTGAACACTCAAAACTCAATAATCGCATGCCCAAGGGCTGGCCACCGCACCCCACATATATCCCCAAATGCGAAATTAAACAAATTACAGGTTTGCCTTTATTTCTAATAAAATAATAGAAATCAAATAATAAGGGTTGGAACACGTCCCTGAATCAAATGGTTGAGCCGGTTCCTCCTCCGGTCCGCTGCCACCTTGAGTACGTGATGATCTCATCACAACTCTTCCTAAAAGAGCCACATTGTCCTCAAGGTGGAAATCTGCAAACTGATGTATCATGACGCTCTCCAACTCCGAGGTGTTTTTATACTTTGGCAAGCCCTTCCAACGCACCAACACCTCCCGCTCTCCAGCTCTCCCACTCCGCACACACTTCAACTCCTGAGGCTGCAACACAACTTCCATATCATTCGTCAATGTCTCCGGAAGTGAAGGAGAATGTATATGCCCCCAATCGCCTGCGCATTTGGGACACGTGAAACAACAGATGAATGACCGATCCTGTGGGCAATTTCAATCTTATAAGCTACTGGCCCTACCTTAGCCTCCACCTCAAATGGCCCGAAATATCTGGGAGAGCTTCTCATTTCTTTGATGGGCTAGGGACTTCTGCATGTACGGACACAATTTCAGATATACCATGTCCCCCACGTCGAACTGTATATCTCGACGGTGTAGGTCAGCCCTCGTCTTCATGACTTGCTGAGCTCTAGCCAAGTGGAGCTTCAGCTCCTCCAAGATCCGGTCCCGCTCGACCAAGTATTGCTCCACATCTGATACCGACGTCATCTCTTGCCCATAGTGCAGCAAGTGAGGGGGATCCCGCCCATACAAGATCCTAAAAGGTGTCGTCTGATCGGTCGTGTGATATGAGGTATTGTACCAATACTCTGCCCATGCCAGCCAACTGGCCCATTCCTTCTGGCTCTCCGAGATGAAACACCGCAAGTAGGTCTCGATGCTCATGTTGACGACCTCAGTCTGTGGTCTCGATGCTCCTGTTGACGACCTCAGTCTGGCCGTCAGTCTGTGGATGATAGGCGGTACTCCGTCTCAAAACTGTCACCTGCAACCTGAAGAGCTCCGGCCAAAATATACTCAAAAACCCCGTCTCTATCAGAGACAATAGACTTTGGAGGCCCTTGTAAGCAGATGACCTCCCTCACGAACACCTCCGCCACCGAAACTGCGGTGTATGGATGTCTAAGCGGTATGAAGTGCGTATATTTGCTGAGACGATCCACCATCACAAATATCACCGTGAATCCCCCAGACTTAGGTAACCCTTAAATTAAGTCCATGGAGAGGTCCTCTCAGACTCGCTTTGGCAAGGACAGTAGCTGCAGTAACCCTTCCGGGGACATCGCCATATACTTATGACGTTGGCACACGTCACACTCAGCTACCATCCTCGAGATGTCCTTCATCCCCCGCCAATACACTTCTCTAGCCATCCTCGATAGGTCTTGAGAACCCAGAATGCCCCCAACCGCACTGCAATGAAACTCCTGAAATATGACCGGGATGTGGGTGAATGTCATCGGTATCCCCAGGAGACCCCAATATACCAATCTACCTTCTTGCAAAGCATATCCCGGGTGATTCGCTGACCCCTGTAAAAGTGCCGCCTGAATACCTGCCAGCTCCTGGTCCCCCTCGACCTCCCTCTGCAATGGCTCCCAGTCCTGAAGCACTGACACAGACAATACCGCCAACTGTATATCCTCGTCTCTCTGCGACAGAGCGTCAGCCGCCTTATTCTCCAGCCCTGGGTGATATTTTATCTCAAATCTGTACCTCATCAGCTTTCTCAGCCATTTCTGGTGCTCTCCTGCTACCATTCGCTGCTCGAACAGATACTTTAGACTACTATAATCCGTGCACACTAAGAAGCACCTCCTCAGCAGATACGGTCTCCACTTCTGAATAACCAGGACTATAGCCATCAGCTCTCTCTCATACACCGACTTCAATCTGGCCCTCGCCGTCAGCACCTGACTATAATAAGCAATAGAGCGCTGATCCTGCATCAGCATCGCCCTTAGTCATGCCCTGATGCGTCAGCCTCCATAATAAAAGGTCTCGAGAAATCGGGTAGTGCCAATACTGGTACTGTAATCATGGCCTTCTTCAAAGCCTCAAAAGCAAGTGTTGCATCGTCACCCTATACAAACTAATCCTTCTTCAACAACTTCGTGAGTGGCCAGACGATCGTACCATGTCTCTAGACAAACCTCCTATAGTAACCTGTGAGGCCTAGGAACCCTCTCAGCTCCCTCAGAGTGGTGGAGCGCGGCCAGTCTAGCATAGCCGCTATCTTTGCCCTGTCTGTAGCTACTCCTTCTGAGGACACGTGTTCCAAGTACTCCACCTGTGGCTGCCCAAATAAACACTTCTTTTGGTTCCTGTACAGTAGGTGGTACTACAACTCCTGTAACACTACCTGCAAGTGATCCAAATGCTCCTCCAACAAGTGGCTGTATACCAAGATATCGTCAAAGAATACAAGTACAAATCTCCCCAGGTATGGACGGAATACCTTGCTCATTAGGGATTGGAAAGTGGCAGGCGTGTTAGTCAAGCCAAAGGGCATGACTAAGAACTCGTAGTGGCCTTCATGAGTCCTGACGGCTGTCTTGGAAACATATGTCTCCCTCATCCTGATCTGGTGATAGCCTGATTTGAGATTTATCTTCGAAAAGATGGCTGACCCATGTAACTCATCGAGAAGCTCGTCAATCACCGGTATATGAAACTTGTCTAAATTTCCTTATTAAGCGCTCTGTAGTCTACGCAGAAGCACCAGCTCACATCCTTCTTCTTAACTAACAGTACTGGACTGGAGAAGGGACTAACACTGGGCTGGATAACACCGGCCTGAACCATTTCTGCTACCATCCTTTTTATTTCATCCTTCTTTATCTGGGGGTAGCGATAAGGCCTCACGCTAATGGGGGACGCGCCCTCCCGCAAGACTATAGCGTGCTCGTGGTCTCTAGGTGGTGGGAGGCCCCGAGGCTCCTGAAAAACCTTGCCAAACTGCTCTAGCATAGCCTGCACCTCTCGAAATCGGATGCTCCCTACCTGCCTTAGCACCACTCTCTCCTGCTATTGTGTGTAACTCCACCAGAAATCCCTCTACCTCTGCCTGAACGGCCCGTACTATGGTCTTCAGCGAGACCAAAACTTTGCACAGACTGGGGTCCCCTGCAACACCACTGTTCTCCCATCCTCCTGAAACTCCATCATGAGAAGCTTCCAGTTCACCTTCATCTCTCCCAATGTCTGCAACCATGGTATGACCAAAATGACATCTGCATTTTCCAAGTCTAGGGGTAAGAAGTCTGCCAACACATGTCTCCCCTGCAGTGTCAACACCAGCCCTCGGCACACCCCTCTGCTACTCTCCTTCTTGCTCGTCCTCATCATCACGGTAAAACTACCAGTGTCCACCAGCCGTAGCCCCTGCTGCTTCACCACTCTTCTGGAGATGACGTTGTGGGTCACCCCACTGTCGATGAGAACGGTTACTTCCTGATCCCCAATGTGCCCTCTCAACTTCATGGTGTGGTTCAGAGTGAACCCTACCACGGAGTTGAGGGAGACCTCCGCTACATCTAGTTGTCGGTCCTCTGTGTCCTCAATGACATCATCTTCGACCTTTGCTTCCTCATCCTCATCCTCCAGCAGCAGCACATGTAGCTTGCGCCATGCGTATCTATGCCATGTGGTGAATTTCTCGTCACACCTGAAACAGAGTCACTTCTGACGCTTCTCCCTCATCCCCGAGTCGGTCATTCTCCTGAACTGTCCCCTGTTGGTGGCGCACTGCTCCTCTCGCCGGCCTTCTCCCTGCCCATCTGATCTGTCCCCGTGTTAGCCTTCATCCCCCTAACTGCTAAAGCTCCACGCTGCACCTATCCACCATACCCGCTCCTAGCTCTCCTCTCCTCATCCTGGTGGTCCTCGACCATCTGCGACATCTCCATGACCTCCGCTAGCCCCTGGGCTTGTACGGTCGAATCCCAGAGCAAAGAATAGGCTTCGGGCCTTTCAAGAATGTGCCCTCCAGTGACTCGTCAATGACCTCGTGCACTCGCACTGACAAGGTCTCAAACTTCTCGATGTACTCCCTCACTGGTCCGTCCTGCCTGAGCGCAAATAAGTGCTCGTGAAGGTTTCCCAGATGATGATCCCGAAAGCTCTCCAAAATGAGATCCTTAAGCTCATCCCAACAGCAGAAATGGTGTCGCTTCTCCTTCCACTGATACCATCCTAGGGCTCTCTCCTCCATACATATCGATGCTGCCTCCAGCTTCTGTGCATCTGTCATGCGATACGCAGTGAAGTACATATCCGCCCTGAAAATCCATGCATGTCCTCCCACTCGAATACAGACATCTTCAACTTCCTTAGACTGCCATCACCCCCAAAATACCCCTGGTCTGGCCTACCATCTGCGCGTCTGTGCTGGTGACAATGCTGCAACATCTCATGATGTGCCTCATGTCCTCCCCGTGGCCCTCTACCACGGTCTCCATAACCCCCTCGTGGTCCTCATCTGGTTCTCCCATAATCTTCCCAGCCCTCACCAGCTCCAAAGTCTCCCCCGTAGGTTCACCCACCATCGTCAATATGATTTCCGCCCCCTCCTTCATCCAGTAGTGATAACTTTCCCATGCATATGTCCAGAAAACTTGCAGGGCTCCTGAAATTGCTCCTCGTACCGCAAATGAATCGGTGAACGCCTGAAAAGGGCTGTTCGGGGGGCACCGCACTCGTTGAAGACCCCTGGCAGCTGCCAGGGGTTTGCCGCGGCCTGCCGGAGGCCCAACGGGCCCTCCGGTGGGCCGGGCAAGGTCGGCCGGCCCTGCCAATGGCCGGGCAGGGTTCGACCGGTCAATTTCTTGGGTGGGTGGTAGCCCCCGCCCCCGGTAGGGGTCGACTGACCCCGGAATTGCATCTTAGGGTTCGGTTGACTAGATGTAACGCTCAGGTGAGGTCTCATGACCTCCTCGTTCCTCCACGGCTCTTCCTCCTCATCTTTGAAGTATTCATCGGCTTCGGAGAGCAAGCCTTCATCGAAAGTCTCCACATTTTCCTTCCCCTTCTACAAAGGTGGAACCTTTTTGAAGAACTAGGGTTCGCGCCATCGTTCCCCACCTTTTCGTTAAGAATCGAAAGTTGGAAGATGATCTACACGAGGGTTTCGTTTGTTGTCTTGTTTAGCCGTGAGCCGATCTACGAAAGCCGCCAACTTTGCAATCGGCTCATCGTTCTCTGTTAGGGTTCTTTTCACTTCCACGATCTATCCATTATTATTCTCCTCCACTGCTTCGCCCCGATCTTTAGTCCTTGTTGATGTCGCCATGGATCCAATGCTTTGATACCAAATTGATAAAAAACGGAAGCAAATCTGAACTTTTGACGAAAACAACGATAAAAAGGATAAATTTGGTTACAATTCTAGAGGCAACCACCCTCCCAAGATGCCAATAAGAGGACGTCCGCACTCTTCCCTAGGTTGAACACTCAACTCAATAATCGCATGCCTAGGGCCGGCCGCCGCACCCCCCATATATCCCCAAATGCGAAATTAAACAAATTACAAGTTTGCCCTTATTTCTAATAAAATAACAGAAATCAAATGATAAGGGTCACGTCCCTGAATCAAATGGTTGAGCCGATTCCTCCTCCGGTCTGCAGCCGCCTCAAGTACGTGATGATCCCATCAATAACCTACTATAAAGAATATTCCAAAATGATTCATCTGCTACAGGAGGGAAGGAGTTGCATCGAATTGATTCTACAGTTGAGCTTAGTAGTTCAACAAGGGTAAGTTGTAGGAGCTAGAGGAGGTCGTGATGTTGATCTTACAAGATCTAAAGCTGGTCGTGACAGAGGTAGAGGTAGAGGCACTGTTAAAGTAGGCCATGGAAACCCTATTGGAGTGGGCCGTGCAAGCCTTATTAGAGTCGATCGAGGGAACTTTGATGAAAGAAGAGATATAATGGTATGACATTACTGCAAGAAGGTAAGACGGGGAAAACAGATATGTTGAAATTACAGAATAAATTGTCACATCCCCAATTAGCACATTTTACTTTTGTTGAGGAGTCAAGTTCAGATATGGGTGTATTGCTCTTCAGATAGTAATTTGGCATATGGTTGATGTTTAACAGTTTCAAACTTCCAAGACATTATCATCTTCATCACTTATTGCCATGCCTACAAAAACCGAAAACTCTACTGCTTTCATTTCCTCTTTCAAGCTACATACGTAACTGATAAATTCACATCAAATGACTGGAAACCTTAGAATCTTCTCATCTTCTCATTTGGAGTCTATCTCTTCTTTACCTAAGGTCACATTAGTAGATGGAACTATTTCTTTAGCTTGTGGTATTGGCACTGCACATGTAACACCAAGCAGGTCATTACCATCTGTCTATTATTTGGGGTTTCATTTAATTTGTTGTCTATCATTGAACTTATCATAACTTTAAACTTTTCAAAACCCATTTTTCCTACACCGTGTCTGTCAGGAAATTAAGATGGTAAAGACGCTTGACATATGATATATATCATCTTGATATGATTCGTAATACTATTGCATTATTTGAAATCATTTCTCACATCGTCATTCAGATTCGTTTGGAACATCCTTCTCTGCATAACCTTGAAATATTTAGTTACTCAGTTGAGTTATTTGTCAACTCTAAAGTGCGAGTCTTGCCGACGAGATAAGCACCAACACGTGTCTCCCATCAATGTTGAAACGGAAGTCATATTAACTATCTGGTTCATTTTGATGTATGGCGATGTATAATCAAAACTTGGTTTTAAACAATATATTACTTTTGTAAATAATTTCTCTCGTGTTACATAAATTTACTTGATTAAGAATAGATTTGAAGTATTTTTATCTTTCAAAACGTTTGTACTGAGAATAAAATCCAGTGTGGTGTATCTGTGTGCATACCGCATAATGACAATGCTAAAGAATACTTTAGTTCTACTTGCATTGAGTTTATAACAAACTCTATTATAGTTCATTAGTCATCATGTTTATATACATCTCATCAAAATAGAGTAGCTAAATGTAAAAATAAGCATTTACTTGAAGTAATACATACACTATTATTTCATAGACATGTTCCTAAATAATTTTGGTTCGATTCTGTTCTTATTTCATATTATCTCAGTAACAGAATGTCATCATCTATCATCTGTTCTTAACAATAAGATTCCATACTCTTCGCTACTTTTGATGTTTCATTTTTTTCTCTTACACAACATATATTTGAGTGTGTTTGTTTTGTGCATGATTTTAAACTAAACATGTCCAAACTTAATTTACAGATATTAAAGTGCATTTTTCTTGCCTATTCTCGTACATAAAAAAAGGTTACACGTGATTCTAGTCATGAACTAGCCAGTTTATTGTGTTTGCAGACATTATTTTTTTGAATTCCAAATTTACCTTAAAATCACATTTAAGACATTATTTTTTTAAGATATTATTTTTTTGGATTATATATCCGATGATCAGTGCCTATTCTTTCTTGTTCTTCAAAATGAGTCAGTTGCATGAATCAACTTTTCGGTGTGACAAATACTAATATTCAAGGTCAAAATTAACCAATGTAGCCGCATAATAGATGTCTCAAGATTCTCTGTTCATATAGACGTAGTGGTTGAAGCGAGTCAGCACAACACTTAACAAACGTATTAAATCGTTCATACTTCATACCAGTTTGTCAGTATCAAACATGAGCTCATCAATTATCATATTCAACAGTACACATTCCTGTAGAGCTAACACCAACTTCCATGATTGAGACTTCTGATCATCGTGACCTTAATATTTCAATTGCTTTGAGTAAAGTACCCCTAGTTGTACAGCTCATCTCTTACACAAATCGGTATCTTTTGCACATCTTTCTTATGGGTATCATATTTTCTATCTTCAGCTTATTGTCAGTCTGTTCCTAAGTCATTGTCAAAAACTCTTGCACACACAAGATGGTTGATGGTAAAGAAAGAGAAAATGATATAATTGAACAATGGTACATAGGATTTGGTTATACCCCCAACTATCAATTCTGTTGTAAGGTGAAAAATGGATGTACGCGATAAAGCTAAGGTTTGACTGCATATTTGCCTAGTCAAAAGCTTGACTGGTGGCTAAAGGATATTCTCATGTCTATAGCGCATATTATAAAGAAACACTAGAAATAACTCGTGCACACAATGCACGGTGGCAAAAAAACCTCACTGAAAAGATGAGGTGCACACGCAAAACTGATAAGGGGCGAGAAGTGTGGGTTAGTGAGTAGGCATCGTCGGGGGGTAAAGGGGGAAAAAATCAAGGGCTGAATTGCAAAAAAAACATTGGGCAGAAAAGTGCAAACCAATGGCAAGCTTGCAAATAAGGGGAATTGGGGGGGCATTAAACCCAACACCCCAAAGACACTCCCCAAAGCAAGCACACTCTCCCACCCACCCCCAAGGAGGCCCCACCATGCCAAGGTGGCAAACCCTAGGCCAATTGTTTGTCCTAATAGGTTTGTCAGTGAGTTTGTCCTAGTAGGACAAACACCCCATCAAAGCCCTCATTTGTATAATAGTTTTCAGAGTTTCAAATTTCAAATTCAATTCCCCTCAAACTTTCTCTTACCCATTATTTTATCCCAGTCATCATCCTAGTCATCAAATCAAAATATGACTGGGACAAACCCGGCCGCGTATGACAAAGATTCACAAAAGGTCCTCAAATGTATAATGAATTCTATCCGATAGTTTATATGACTTCCGTTTAACTTCTTACATCGCTTCCTACTATCGATCCCTACCTCAGCTTGCCCTTCTTCATGATGTTCTTGATCAGAAGGTTTACATGGAACGGAGTGACGACTAGTGTTTGTTGCTCGGAAGGAGTCTGGAAAGGTTTGTCGACTGAAACAATTTTTGTATGACCTGAAACAATCTTCACATGCATGATTTGACAGATTTTCATAGTAATTTAGGATTATATATTACATATGGCTAAGAAGTATTAATTAGTTTTCTTTTAAGTACATCTGAAAAAGTGTAGCTTGTTGATTGTCTACATTGATGACCAGAGATGATGCTGAAGAGATCTTAGCATTGAATTCATACTTGCAACTGTTAGGGTTAAATATGGGTTGGACAATTCGATCTCCACATTGGTATGATATTGTCCGCTTTGGGCACTTCACAAGGAACCCTCGCGGCTTTACTCTTGGGCTCTCCCCAAAAGGCCTCATACCAATGGAAACTTTGAATCCATATTTAAACCCTCATAACTCCAATTGTCTAGCCAATGTGAGACTATGTTTGATACCTCACAATCTCCATCTCAAACATAGTCTCTCACATGGTCACCCTTGTGACCGAGTCACCCTTGTGACCCTACATTCCGTGCATTCTGCTGCTATCTATTCCACATCGGCAATACCCATCGTGCAGCGTCCTACCACTGTGCACAAGAGAGCCCACTGTGGAAGAGAGAGCCTTAGATCCACACACATTGACTAAGTCAGGGGTCCGGCTTTGATACCACTTATTAGGGTTAAATATGGGTTGGACGATTCGATCTCCACATTGGTATGATATTGTCCGCTTTGGTCCCTTCACAAGGAACCCTCGCGGCTTTGCTCTTGGGCTCTCCCCAAAAGACCTCATACCAATGGAGACTTTGAATCCATATTTAAACCCCCATAACTCCCATTGTCTAGCCAATGTGGGATTATGTTTGATATCTCACAGCAACGATACTTCCAAACCAAATATCTTGAACTGTTGTTACTTTCTTAGCATAAACATAGCTAGATTATGAGAAGGAATTGTATTATCACACTGAAAGTATGTACGTGATATTCTTGCTCAGAAACCGAGTGATCCAGATGTTGATCAATTAGTTCTTCTATGGATCCATATGCACGTGTTGGAATTTGAGGGCTAAATGAAGCAGTTACAACCATTAATGTGATACCTAAGTTGAGAACTTAGGAAATGTTACAATTATATTAATTAATTGATTATTGAGTGGTTTCATAACTACACAAGGTAATTATGTGCAGAAATTGAAACTCCCACCATGTGGGAAGGCTATAAATAGGCCACCCTCTTGTTGGAAAAGGATACTTAAGAAGAGAGAAACTACATCATTTAGTCTTCATTTTCCAAGGGAGATTGCACTAAAAGAGTGAGTTTTCCAGCCCAAATTTCTGCACCAAACAAGAGAGTTTTAGGTTGTGGAAATTCGTAGATTTTTCATCGTGTGATCATCTACAACAACCAGTGTAGAGAAAGCTTGGTGAACGATCCTTCCGATGCGTATTTAAGGTAATTAGTAATTCTCCTTTGGTATATCCAATCCCAACATTGGTATCAGAGTCATTGGGTTTCTTCTCCCGTTGCAATCATTCTCTTGCTACATGAGAGAAGATTGAGGGTAAGTTTATTTGATTCTTTTAATTCATTTAATCATATGTGATTCTTATGATTTGTGGCTATGTTGATAGCCCTCTCAACAAGTGAGAAAACGCAAAAAGAATAATAAAAACCCGACTTCAAATGACCAAGTTATGGCGGTTTGAAAAAACTGCCTAAAATCTGGCCTGAAAACTGTCCAGTCGCCGATTAGTAGGCTAACGAAAAAATGTTAGTCGACTAATTTTTTTCAGACTAGTTTTTTCCTAAAAATTTTATTTTAAGACTATGAGTAGTAGACTAATAAAAGATGTTAGTCAACCTTCATTTATAATTATGATAAATTATGATTTCATGTAATTTTAATTTTAGTTTGTAGCGCTACTCTCCGAGACTAGCTTTAAGCTCTACTCGATAGAAACTAGCCTTAATAATATGCTCTACTTATAAGAGATTAGCATTTTATTTGCGGCTCTACTTAGCATTTTATTTGCGGCTCTACTCTATACGAGATTAGCTTAAATGCTCTACTCTATAGAGACTAGCCTTAATTGTGCTCTACACTATATGATGTTGACATTCATGCATATAGGTTGAGTTGTATGGTCTTAAATTCAAAGATCCTACCACCGCTCTGCACACAGTCAACTAACCTGTGGACGCATGACGTGGTCAAGTGATCTTTGCAATTACTATACCTATTTCAAATATATTGATTTGATGTTCGAGTATACTTTACATAAGTTATTTGGATTAAAGGCATATTAATTTGATCTTAGATAGTGATTGGGAACATAATGAACTTTCCAATTCTAAGACTTATTAATATGTCGCATTAATCCATTTGACGAGTGTTGAAATATTCAATTTTTGTATGTTGGACATTAATGTCGTTCATATTTCCTTCTTTGTAGAAATTTGTAATCAAAATGTCTCTTGCTGCTAAGAATATTGTCGCTAAACTTAACAAAGGAGAAAAGTTAAACGACAACATTACAAGATATGGAACATGAAACTCCAGTATGTGCTTGAGGAACAAGAGGTCCTTGAGGTCTTAAATGTTATAATGGAAGAACATGAAATAGGTACCACGGCCCAACATAAGAAGGACCGTGAGGCATATGACTCTTGGAAGAGGAAGAGCTCAATCGCTCGCATAACGTTGCTGAGCAGCATGGATGATGACATCATGCGTGAGTTTTGTAAGTATAATCTTGTAAAGGATATATGGTCCTCGCTTAAGGCTAAGTTTGGATACACTTCGGTCACTAAACTAAGGTCACTTACCATTAAGTTTGACACATACAAGAAGCGCCCAGATCACTCAATGAAGAAACATCTGAGGCACATGTCAACCTTGATTATAGAGTTGAAGGACGTCTGTCATACTTTGACCGATGAACAACAAGTTCAAGCGGTCATCCGTTCCTGGCCCAATACATGGGAACAAATGAAGATGCATCTCACTCACAATGAGAGCATCAGTACCCTTGAAGATGTTTCACGCCACCTCGAATTAGAGGTAGAGATGCAAGAGGCCTCCAAGCCTACTGCAGAAGTGTACGTTGCAGGATCCAGTTCTCATGAAGGATCCAAGCGCAAGCATCGTGGGCGCAAGGAAAAGGAACATGAAGAGCCTCCCAAGAAACTTAAGCATTACCAACATGGTCGGGAAAGGAATAACAAGAAGAGAAATATGGCCAAGATAAAGTGCTTCAAGTGCAACAAGTTTGGCCATATTGCTCGTAATTGTATTGAGCAGGTATCTTGTTATGATTTTGCTAAACTTTATGTGTCTAGCTCTGTATTTTTGGCAGAATCTCATCCTTTGTGGGTTGTAGACTCATGTGTCACCGACCACATAGAGAGGGATCGTGAAACCTTCGTATATTTTCGACGGATTTTGCACGGTGCAAAGTGGATCTATGTAGCGAACAACTCAAGGGTTGAAGTGAAGGGGATTGGCATGTGCAAGTTAGTCTTGCGTGGCGGACGAACTTTACTCCTGCATGATGTATTGTTTGCTCCTGATATTCGTCGGAATATCATATCTGTATTGGTATTGCTTAAATTTGGTTTCAGTTGAAACTTTCATTGTAATAATGTAGACCTTTGTCTTGGTACTTCTTATTTCGGCTCAGCCAATGTAATAAATGGATTCTGTGTTAGATACAATCTATGATTCTGATTGTAATATTAGTTTTTTAATGAAGTCTACTTCGCATGACTATACGAGTAATGTGAATTTATGGCACTCTAGACTTGGTCACAGGTCTAACTAGAATGAGTAGACTAGCCAAGGAAGGTTTATTAGCCGACATTGGCAAAGTTGAAATGTCAACTTGTGAGCATTGTCTAGTCGAAAAGACTTCAAGGAAGCCATTTGGTAAGGGAACGAGAGCCAAATATCCTTTGCACTTAATTCACTCCGATATATGTGGTCCCATGAATATAAGGGCTAGGCATGGAGCGTCCTACTTCATCACATTCATAGACGACTTCACTCGGTTCGGATACGTCTACGTGATTTCTCACAAGTATGAAACAATAAGTTGTTTCAAAAACTATATGACTTTAGTTGAGAATCAATTAGACCGAAAGATTAAAGTCTTAAGAACCGACCGAGGTAGAGAATACCTATCAACTCAATTCAAGGAGTAATGTGATGAAAATGAAATTATTTATCAGTTGAGTATTCCCTATACTCCGCAACAAAATGGTGCTGCAGAGAGAAGGAATAGAACACTACTTGAGATGGTTAGGTCAATGATGGCACAAGCTAACTTGCCTATCATTTTTTGGGATGCATTATTGACTGCAACCTACATTCTCAATAGAGTGCCTACCAAGTCAGTTGAAACCACTCCATATGAGTAATGGACCGGTCACAAGGCTAACCTAAATATCTTAAGGCCTTGGGGTTGTGCAGCCTATGCACATGTTTCCTTCCATAAGTATGGAAAAATAGGTCCAAGGGTGAGGAAATGTATCTTCATAAGATACTCAGAAACCTCAAAGGGGTATATCTTCATAGGTCAGGACAATGGTGGGAGTACAACTGAGTTTGAATCAATTGATGTTACATTCTTAGAGGAGGATTTTCCTAAGCAGGTAGAGATATGACAAGACATATCCATATTTGAGATTGTAGATCAAATAGGATCACCTCATTCGAGTGGGAGAATTTGGATGAGGAATTAAATCTTTATCCCAATAATGATCATATTCCACCGCCTCATCTGAATGAAAGTGCGAATGAAAATGATCCTGGTCCAAGTGGGAGTCCATTGAGACTTAACCCAAGTGGTAGTCAAACAAGTCAATTAGATCTTGATTCAAGTGGAAGTCAAGTAAGGATTGACCCAAGTCAATTAAGGACTAACCTAAATGAGAGTCAAATGAGACTAGATGAATCTCAAAGAAGACGTAGCAGTCGTGTAAGTATTCCACGTTGACGATTTGAGATCGAAGATGGAGAAGCTTTCATGACTAGTCTACTAAAAGAGGATGAGCCAAGAAATTTGAAAGAGGCTCTCTCTTGTCTTGTTAGGGAGAATGGGCTAAGGCAATGAAAGACGAGCTTGAGTCTATGAGATACAACAAAGTTTGAAAACTGTTTGATCTCCCAAAAGGATGAAGAGCCATTGGAAACAAACAAAGTTTGGAAACTGGTTGATCTCCCAAAAGGATGAAGAGCCATTGGGAACAAATGGGTTCTCAAGATAAAGCATAAGGCTGATGGATCAATAGAAAGATATAAGGCTCGGCTTGTTGCGAAGAGAAACACACAACATGAAGGGATTGACTGTGAAGAGACTTTCTCACATGTTGTCCGCTTTACCTCGATTCGCCTAATTTTAGCTATAGTTGCAGGCTTAGACCTAAAATTACATCAAATGGATGTAAAAACTGCATTTCTCAAAGGAGAATTAGATGCGGAGATCTATATGGATCAACCTATGGGTTTTGTTAAAAAATGCCACAAGCATAAGGTTTGTAGACTTTTGAAGTCTATCTATGACCTTAAACAATCCTCAAGGCAATGATATATTCACTTTCATAATGTAATCATGTCAAATGAGTTCATTATGATTGATGAAGATCATTGCGTTTATATCAAACGGTCTAATGATAAGTTTGCAATTACGTCACTATACATAGATGACATACTTATAGCTGAAAATAATAAGGAGTATTTGTTGAAATCAAATCTTGGCTTTCATCCAACTTTGAAATGAAAGATATGGGTGAAGCCGCATATATTCTTGGGGTTAATATCTCAAGAGATCGTTCAAAGAAACTTTTATCTCTTTCACAAGAGACTTATATAAAATAAGCAATTGAACGATTCAATATGCAAAATAGCAAGCCTTTTGACACTCTATCAGTAAAGGTGAGGCCTTAAGTCAAAGTTTATGTCCTAAGACTGAAGAAGAGAAGGACTTAATGAGCAAGATTCCTTATGCTAGTGCAATTGGTAGTCGTATATACGATATGATGTGTACAAGACCAGACATTTGCTTTGCAGGTGGAATGGTTAGTACATACCAATCAAACTCTGGCCAAGCCCTTTGGGAGGCAGTTAAGAGAATTTTGAGATATTTAAAGGGGACTACTGATTATACAATCTGCTATCAAGGAAGTGATCCGAAACTGAAGGGTAACACTAATGCTGATTGGGGAAGAGGCCTTGATGAAAGGAAGTCTACCTCTAGATATGTCTTCTTACTTAACAATGGTGTCATATCATGTAGTAAGAAACAATCATGCATAGCCCTATCCACGATAGAAGCAGAGTTTGTAGCATTCTCTGCGGCAGCTCAAGAGGCTATTTGGTTGAAAAGGTTCTTGGATCATTTAATTGCCGCAAATGATTCCGATCCAGTTATGGTTAACTATGATAGTCAGGCGGCTATTGCATATACAAAGGATCCAAAGTACCATTGCAAAACCAAACACATAGATATCAAATACAAATTTGCTAAGAAGATGGTTGAAGATAAACATGAAGTACATATTTACGAGAGATATGATAGTAGATCTGCTTACTAAGCCTATTCCTAGAAATGTGTTTTTGGAACGCACAATATCTCAAGGATTGCGTAGAATATGATGTACTTCTCTTTTGTATTTCCCAATGTTTATATAATTAATGTCAATATATTTGATAGCATACAAAAATTGTGAATGTTATATGGAGCATTCTTGATTAAAAAGTATGTCGAATAGATGTAAAGTTAGCCTTCTCACACAGGTAATCACCGCCATCATTTAAGAAATGAGTGGAGATGAGACGAGATTTTAATTTAATTGTCAGACGGATAATTATGAGTTCGGGCTTAACATCACAAGTCGACTAATGACTACGGAGTCATTATGGTTATAAATGTGAATTTAAGAATTCACATCATCTGTCTTAGATGCCAGATATGAGTCCTAGTGGTTTGATATGAGTAGATTGGAGGACTCGAAGTTAGACATAGTGATGTCTAATTGTCATCTGTACAACACTATATGTTGAGACATGCACTTCATGGAAAAGGAGAAAGTGTTGTAACACATGTTTCATACCATGTGTGCATAAGCAACCAAAGGGTTTAAACGTAAGTTTTGATCTCAACATACTGTTGTGTGAGACCCTGAGGCCTTGAGAGCCTTAATCTAGTACCCTCAAAACTCCGATCGAGTTCTTGAGACTTGGTTTGATGTTTTCTATCTTGAGATGTTGCCAAGAAATCACGATGGATTTGATCTGGCGGGACATACTTGGAAAATCGAGTTAAGCCAGGTTCAAGAGAACCATGAGAAGAGGAAGATCATTTCAAGTATCACATTGATTTGTGTTCACCGGTCGACCAATTGAGCTTATATGAAGATCAATTGTGAATGCAAAGTATATGAGATCTAGGGATGATACTTAATGTGATTAAATGATCTAGGGTGCTGCATACTTCTAAACTACTCCTATGAGTTGATATATACTCCTAACCATTATGTAGCACCGAACTCATGCAGTATGCCAATTGCACGACCTATATCTCTAGTATGAATTGGCGCAGAATAAAAGAAATAAGTTTCCTAATGTATGTCATTCATGTGTGAGTGGCAGATGTTGGAATTTGAGGGCTAAATGAATCAATTACACCCATTAATGTGATACCTAAGTTGAGGCCTTAGGAAATGTCATAATTATATTAATTAATTGGTTATTAGGTGGTTCTATAACTACACAAGGTAGTTATGGGCAGAAATTGAAACTCTCACCATGTGGGAAGGCTATAAATAGGCCCCCCCCCCTCTTGTTGGAAAAGGATACTTGAAGAAGAGAGAAATTACATGCATTTAGTCTTCATTTTCCAAGAGAGAGTGCACTAAAAGAGTAAGTTTTCCAACCCAAATTTCTGCACCAAACAAGAGAGTTTTAGGTTGTGGAAATCCGTAGATTTTCCATCGTGTGATCATCTACAATAACCGGTGTAGAGAAACCTTGGTGAACGATCTTTCCGCTGCGTATTTAAGGTAATTGGTAAGTTCTCCTTTGGGATACCCATTCCCAACAGCACCAGATAGAAAAATCATCTATACAGACTATGAACATATGAACCAAGCAGAATTGCTGTTTTTCATATATCGATCGGGCATAATTTCCTATTGATAAGAGATCAGATTGTGTATTTGTTGGTGGTAAACTTATGACATGGTAGAGTAAGAAATAAGGTTGTATCTATCGATCGAATGCAAAATCTGTGTTTCAAACCATGGGGAATGCCAAGTGTGAGTAGGATTAAATCAATGTCATTATACCAAAACTTCAGTTCACTATTTCATTGCCTATGTGGCTAAACTGTGACAACGTGATGGCATTCCACATTGCAACAAATCTTATGTTTTATGAAGCATATGAAGCATATAAAATTTGATTGGTATCTAGTCCAAGAAAAGGTAGTTGAAGATGAGATTATAGAGACGCTTCATGTAGCTTTGATGAATCAATTAGCAGATCTATTGACTAAACCGCTTGGTGGTTTTCGTATCCAGTTCATTTGTGACAAGCTGTGGATTATGATATATATGCTTTAGGTTAAGAGGGAGTGTAAGAATACAAGATGTAAAAGAGGTTATTTGTAAAAGTCAAAATAAATATATACTAATAATATGTGGTAGAGAGGTTAGAAAATCATTATTAACCCTTCTACCAAAATACCTCTTCTCTGATTATCACAAAAATTTTCCTTGTTAGATAAACGATGTCATTGAATACATACTAATATCAGTTTTGTACTTAAGATCAACAGATTACACTATATAGATTATGTAAACTTTTTACTAAATGATAAACCATAAATGTCAGTGCGCTGTCCTAGAAAAAACCATCATAATGTTACTTGATACATCTTTTCAAAGCATCAAAGGGATCAAAATTCTGTTATCCATAAGTATGAGAACTAAAATTATTATAGTTATTAATTGGAATGTCCCTTTTGGAATCTGTAGATTCTAGTATTAGTTATTTCATACGCAGAAAATGTAGAATTATAATGATTTCATCTAAAGTAAATAAGTCTACCCTTTTTACCCCTTATTTTAACAAGTGGTAGTATTTGTGCTGATACATGTAACGGATAAGACAATATGAATATGGATACAACAAATCTGAAAGATCCAGAAACACAACGAATATGAGAATGGTACAAGTTGCTAAAATTGTGCATATGAGCTAATGTTCTTATCTACAACATGGATTTGAAAGTCCATGATTGTTAAGGAAACACATTACGCAAGTAACATTCTATGATACTCTCAAGTTACATAAAAAGAGTTATCATATTATTCAAAATTCTTCTTTAAAAAGGTTTGCAAATGGTTGACGTGGATCTAGAAATCAAATGCCATAATTAATACATGAATAAGATTTCTTTCAACTTCATAGTCTCAAATACAATATATTTGGTATACACTAAATGTTACATAACATCAGATGAATAACAAAGATGAATAACAAACAAGTACCTGTATCCAGGTATCCAAGTATTATATATGTATTGGGTATGAGTACGATTGGAACTTCTAGTGTGTTGGAGTTG
The DNA here is from genome assembly GCA_030789695.1 of Scilla litardierei. NCBI lineage: Eukaryota > Viridiplantae > Streptophyta > Magnoliopsida > Asparagales > Asparagaceae > Scilla > Scilla litardierei. The sequence continues at coordinate 23,991,082 of CM061135.1, forward strand.
TAAAAATCAGATTTTTATAGATATAAAGAGGATACAAGATAGGTTGGTTTCTTTCGAGGGAAAACCGCTCTCCCAAACTTCAATTCGAGAGGAAGCCGAGCTCTCTTACTAACCTAAATGCTATATTCATATTCTCTTCTCAATAATCTTCTTCAAATTCCACATGATAAATAGCCCTAGCCCCCCCATCCTATATATAGTGGATTGATTTGTCCACATTTACAAGATTACATCCTGAAGACCAAAATTACAAGTTTGTCACTCACACCCCAATCCTAACATTTCTCCTCTCCTAAAGTACCACCTTATCCTTAAGGTGGTGTAATGAAATCTATGGACACGCTAAGCATGCTCGTCCCTATAGGGTCTCCCTCCCTCCTCGTCAAAACCCCGGTAACCTCTCCTGCCATTGATGTTGCCTCCGAAAGGGTAGCCACCACCTGTGGATGTTCGACTGTCCCCTCCGAAAGGGTAGCCACCACATGTGGATGTTCGACTGTCCCCTTCAACCCATCATCCGTTGTCCCATGGACCTTTGCCCCCTCGTGGTTCTCATGTAGTCTAGTTATAGCTTAGCGATCCTCCTCCGCTGTTGTTGGACCACACAAGGTCTTCGTCGCCTTCAACGAAGTCCAGATAAACGCCATGATGATCGTCAAGCTCGGCTGAAGGTCATCTGTGCCCAAAAAATGACGATGATGCTTGAAAGGTCTTCCATCTGAAAACCAGGGGCCTTAGGGCCCCTTAAAAGTGTCGTTGGGCCATAGAGACCCGCCCAGGGCTCGCGGGCACCAAGGCGGCCCACCCGAGGCCCGCCAAAGCCAGGGCGGCCCGCCCAGGGCTCCTGGGGCTTAGGGCGGCCCGTATAAGGGCCGCCAAGCCACATATCTTTGTATTTCCATTTTATTATCAATAAAAATATCGCCTTTCCCCCAAAATGCACTCTTTTAGCCCTAAAATCCCACATTTACCATAAAATCCAATCTTTCCACTAAAAATCTTATTTTTATCCATCAAAACCCTAAAAACCCCTATCAAATTGGTATCAGAGCAGTTCGATCTGATGACGAGAAGAAAGGTGAAAACTTTGGAAGGCGAAATTCAGATCTTCAAGTAGCAACATCAAGCAATGGAGGAAATGATCACCTATATGAAGGAGAGGATCGTCGCTTGAGTGCAAATGTTAATGAAATCCTTGTTAAAGGCGACTTTAGAAACCCTAATGAAGAAACGGTATCCGAAAAAACCAGATCTGAAGGAAGATGACGATAAAAATCCAGATTTGCAGCAAAAGATGCGATTTTTGGCGAAGGGAAATGAGAAAGTCGATGACTTTATGCAACATCCATTAGGTTAGTGTGAGAGCTCGGCTTCCTCCCGAATTGAAGCTGGAGATAGCGGTTTCCTTTCGAAAGAAACCAACCTATCTTGTATTCCTCTTTATATCTATAAAATCTGAATGTTGAAACTAAGAGAGAAAACCATAGAACCAGTGTATAACCCTAGATAGATGAAAGTTAAACCTATTTTGGATAGATGAAAGTTAAACCTATTCTGTCAAATCTAAGGCATGGAGAGCGGTTTCCTCTCGAAAGAGACCACTTATCTTTGTATTTTTCATCTTCAAAAAATTATATTTTTACCACTCCATTACCCTAAAAGTTCCTACCAAAGCACCTCTCCTTTACCGGTGTCTCCATGCAACATAGACATGCAGTAGTATATTATTTTATTTTATTATTTTTTCATACTAAACTTCAGCAGATAATTGGAACACGCCTATGTAAGTGCACCGTCAAAATGTTATAATGAAGGTAACTTATGAATATTATTGAACACAGATATACTATAAGTACACAGGAGAGATTCAACGGTAAGCAAATACAACACATTAACTGTTTATCTAGCAAATCATTTGTAAACTAACAGCCCTGTCAATCAATGTGGGGAAGTTATATTAGTTGTATCCATCAGTAGAGACCCAAAAGTTTAGAAATTGTGCTATGCTACTCATTTACAGAATGTTTTAAGCTGACATGTTCTGGTTAGCAAACTTGTATGAACCTAATAAATTTAAGAGAGATTTGTGCATATCATTGTAGAATGTAGATATGCATATATACACATATTAAATTGGCTGCATCCTTAGTTGCATTAGCAAATAAAGGATTTTAGGTAATGTGGAGCAGATGATGTGTGTATGTGAAAATTAGACGATGTAAACTGAATGCAACTGAGACTTGCGTAGTAAGAGGAAGGCCAACATGAAACATAACCAATAGATGAGTCCAGGATAGTAGTCCTAAGATTACAAGAAAAGAAGTGGGAAATAAAGATGTGTCTAAGATTACACGAAAATAGACGGAGCAAATAGAGATGGGCCTAAGCTTAAAAGGAGGGAGAAAGAGCAGAGAATGGGAGAAGCTTCGACTCGTAATTCATATTCCTAAAGCGCCAATATGCAAAAATTTGCCTTTAGCACACACCAGTTGTGTGCATGATATGGTGCAGTCCTCCGCATCATCCAAGCTCCATCCATAAACTCTTACCAAGTATTGCCCAGAAGAGTAGCATGGAATCGGTTAGACTCTTAACTTACCCAAAAAAGAAGGATCTCTCAACATTTTTCGTTTCTTTTTGTAATGGGCATAATGGTTACATTGAAAAAGAAGGAACACAATGCCAAATAGTATAAGAAAGGGGGTAAGCACAAGGGTAAATCCAAAACTATTTTAGATTTATGGAAAAATAATTCCCAAAAGTAACATCTGAAAGTCTTGGTTCTATTGAATGGAGATAACAGCTAGACCATGTAACTCTATTAATTCAATGACATATTTGTATTGCTAATATTTATAATTTAGATGTAGGATTATAATTGACGACCTGTACTGGCATTACTTGTGCTTCATTAGACTTGTGTCATTCACATCAAATTCTGAAGCAAGCAAAGATTGTAGAGAATAAGATAATTTTGGTGCTGAATGTTTGACAGATCCACCGTTATTATCAGACTGCAATGAGTCTACAGTGAAATTATGTCATGACAATACGAGACTCTAGTAAAACCTAGATTGCTTGCCCAGTTTGCCTGATTGTATCTAGAATTCCTTCAAACACATCATGCAACTCAAGTTTTCACGCAGAAGGCATGACTTATGCACGCGTGCGCACGCGCGCACACAAAACAATAACTAGATTCTAGACAACACAATGATCATAGCTCCCAAATATAAACCGAAGCCCATGTTGACATCAAGGAGAAAAGATGAGAAGGGAGATCTCCCCATGACATGAACCTAAGAAACAGTCTGGTAATCTATGACTTTTGACACTGATGACACAAAATGATTCAGGATAGTTGATGCCACTAATATGCATGTTAAACATTCAGTTGCATATAATTAAATATAACTCGATAAGAAAACAACTTAATCACTTGAAAATAACAATAACACAGAGAGTGCTAGCCTCACCTCAACCTGTCCTCTGCCAGAGGCAGCGTGCAAGAGAGTAGACCCCTGAACATCTCTGTAAGCCAACACATCCGACGATCCATCGCCGCTCAACATCTCCCTCAACATCTCCAAGCTCCCTCCTCTGGCCGCGGCATGAACTGCTCTATTCACCATCTCCCACCTAAAGACCTCCAAATCACAACCCCTCACCGTCACTCCCTCTTCAATCTCCGCCCCTCCTCTCACTGCCTGCCCAAACAGAACCCTGAAAACCTCAGGACTCTTGCTCCTCGCCGCGGCATAGAGCATGTCTGTGACCCCAAACTCGCCTTCTCCGAACACAACAAGCGGGTCTCTCTCAAGCAGCTCCCTGACAAACGCCGCGTCCCCGGCGGAGGCCGCGGTGTAAAGCAGCCACCCGCCGTAGCCGGCGCGGACCAGGGTGTTGCTGTGGTTCTTGGTCTCGCATTCGAGCAGCAGGCTGCGGGCAACAAAGGAGCGGCCTTTGGCGGCGTCGGCGAACCGGGCGTCGTCGTCCCAGACGGTCTCGAGGCGGCGGATGCGGCGGAGGGAGGTGAGCTTGATGAGGAGGTTGGTGTCGAGGTAGAGGAGCCCGCGGACGAGGTCGTAGTGGCCGTTTGCGGCCGCCCAGTCGATGGGGGACGCGTACCACCACTGGTCGCCGGTGCTCTCCCAGCGGAGAGGGAGGTAAGATTGCGGCATTTGCGGCGATCAAGAAGGAGGTCAAGAAAAAGGGCAGGGTTTTAAGACATATCAAGAAGAAGAGAAGATTTCGCAACTTGGGCCATCCCCATTTGAGCTCACAAGCATAAATGACAAGAGATGCGCATGGAAAAAGTGGGTGATTTGCTCAATAATGATGGAAGATTCAGTGAAAATTCACCCTAGTCCCAAGTCTTAACCCATCAGATCTCAACAAGTGGGAGGAAGTTTTAAAAAAAAATGAGATTTTGGGATGAAAGAAGCCATGAGAGTGGTGGATGGAGAGCACATTAAAGGGGGGAGGGTGGAGAGCAGCTTTGCATGACAGAGACAGAAAAAGGAAATGCTGCATAAACAGGAAGAAAGAAACCGGTGGGGGAGTGGAGACAATGATGGGACAAGTGAGTTGGTATTTACATTCGAATCTAGAGATGCTTAGGGCTTGTTCTTTTGAGTGTAAATGAGTGGGAATCCCACTTTTTTCAATGTTGTGAACAGTGTTTAGAGGGAAAACCTATTGGGATTCCCAAAACCCGTTCTTTTGTTTTCCCAACGTAAAGGGATTCCCAAAACCCCTTTCCCTCTCTATTCCCCTCTTTTGAAGAAACTCTAAAATGGGGGATTTCATGAGGAATTCCTTTCTCCTCCACTTTCTCATCCCACTTTCTCATCCAAAAAAACACAAAACTCAAATTTTCTCTCTCTTGATTCCTTTATTCCCCGCACTTTCTCCAAACCCATTACACTCAAAAGAACAGGCCCTTACACTTTGTTTATTGTGTGGACCTTCAATCCAACCCTCCAATTTGGGGCTTGGATAGAAATATTCTTAGAATGTTTTTTACATGGAGGATGAAAAATATAGGTAGCTCCAATCTAATCCTCCATAATTTCTAAACACACACCATTAGCAATTTCTAGCACTTAAAAATACACTCTCCAACCCTAAAAAGCAGTGTATGAGGTCATTAATCCGTGTATGTTCAGTGTTTGCACTCACAAAAAAGAAACACATGTTGCTACAGTGATCCTCCAAATTTGGATGGCCACTATGGCAAATCGGCAAAAAATTTCGGTTTTTGCCGTGTGGTTGGAGGAGAAAAATGCCAATTGTGGCGTTTTAGCGTACGATTGGAGATGCTCTAAGCGGGTTAATGTAATCATCACATGTCCAAAATGACAAAAAAGAGGGGTGTGTGTGAGAATGACAACTGATGAGTTATTCTTTCCATTTTTGAAAAGGTCTGGTTGCATACACCTCAAAGAAGCAGTGTATATATGGTTCGATCCTTATTTATCTTGATGAAGGTTTTTCTGACTTTTGGGCAAAAAAATTTGGTTGGTCATGACAAATATTTTAACGATACTTAATATTTAGTATTTAGATATTTTCAATTATGAATAATCAAAACAAACTATTATGGTCATTCAAAAAATAAGAATGAAAGGATTTTTATAGACGCAAATGTTAATTATCTATTATATAAATGAGTGATGTTTATGAATGTGGTTCCTAACTAGGACAAAAGGATGTGTAGAAAGACGGCTGTGATTGAATTTTGAGTAATCAATTGGTAGAATGAGAAGTTGTGAAAATTTTCGAGGGAAAACCGTAAAATATTGGGAGGAAACCCTAAAATTTTTGAGGAGACTAAATCAGGATAAAACTAAATTTTAAGCTCACTAAATTTTAAATTTTGGGGAAACCAAATCTGTAGTGAACTAAATTTTGGGGGGAAAATGAAATTTATGGGAAACTAAATTCTCCAAGGACACTAATTCTTAGGGGAACTAAATCTTCTGAGAGAATTAAATAAAGGTTTGGATATGATTAAAAAATTTGGTGGGTATGGAAACTAAATCGAGAGGGAACTAAATTTTGTATGATTAAAATTTTAAATTTTGGTCAACTAAAAATCTGGGTGAATTAAATTTTGGAGGAACTAAAATTTTAAATTTGGTTAACTAAATCTGAACCAACAAAAGTTTGAAGGGAACAAAATTTTTTGGTAAGAGCTAAAACTTAGAAATTAGAGAAGAATTAAATCTGGAGTGAACTAAATTTTTTAGAAACTAAACTTTTTAATTTTACGGAAAACTGAATCTGTATGGAACTAAATTTTAAGGGGCTACAATTTTTTGGGAGCTAAAATTTGAACTTTTGTATGGACCTAAAGTTTTTGGTGGAGCTAAAATTTAAAATTTTGGATGAACTAAAGCGAAAGATAACTAAATTTTAGTTTGAATGGTGTAAAAAAAATTTATGGAGGGAGAATGTTTTGAAGGTCGCTGGAAATATTTTTGAGGGGGTTTTGAATGAGGTTAAATTGTGGGTGTGTGATATTTTGAATGAGTTTGTATTTTTTTTTTTTTTGGGATGATACATTTTGAATTGGTTGAAATTTGTCAACGTAAACATGGTTTTGAATGGATAAAAATTTTTTAAAGGAATATTTTGAATATCTCGCAACAGATGATATGATCACGAGTTATAACTCTTATGACAAGTTCATATATACGATGGGGTTCTCATTACTCGCATGCACACAAGATGGGTTAATAGGTGACACAGACAAAAACGAGCCGAGAGTGCAGTATAGGCATGAAGCCAATGAAGGAAACAAACAACCCAAGATGCAGGCCTTTTTTTTATCCATCGGAAAGTAGGAAACAAACATGGGTACACCCGTCCTGATCGCTTAACCCCGAACACGGAGAAGCCATGTATCCATCGGAGTCCCAAAAGTTGGAAAATAAAGAAAATTAAAAAGGAAAAGGGATAGTGGGATTTGAAACCGGGTCTCCACCGAGATGGCCGGATGATTCAACCACTAGAATGAGCCATTTTAGGTTTATGATTTTGTTTTGGGGCTATGTGCTCCTGAAATCTGTGGGAATTTATTTGTGCACCCACCGTTTTACTGCGCGCACATACCACTCGCTTAAACAAAGGACATGATAACCATTTTGTGGGATCGCCATCACAAAATTTATGTTGCACGTGTTTGGTTTGCTCTGAGAGGAAGGGTAAATTAATTTGATGGGCCAGGATGTTTGATTTGAATAATACACTTATTTAATGATGAAAAGCAACCTAACATATAACACGATCGCCATTTGCATCTATCTGCACCCTCGGACGTATCGTGAGCTGTCTACTTTCAAGCATGGGGCATGCCTCGATCCAAACTATCATATTTCTAAAGAAGCATCCATACGTTACGTCAAGGTGTCCAACAGGTCGGACTGGTCCGACTGGGCTTTGACCAGGCAACGGGCCAGATCGGCCCGTTTGACCTTTCGGTCGGGCCAGGCCGGGAAGGGTAAACCCTTCGAAAGTCCGGCCCTCGGCCCGGCACCCGGTGGGACCCTTGCGGCCCGGAAAAATTAAAAAATAATTAGAAAAACTAAAAAATCTTTAAAAATCCTTAAATATTTGTTAAGAATTCTTTTAAAAAGGAAAAAAACATTATAATACATTATAAAATATTTTTTTAAAACATATATAACATTTTTAAGTATTTAAAAAATGAAAAATATTCTTAAAAATTCATGGGCCGGGAACCCTAGGGAAGCCCGACCCTTGAGCCGGACCGGGCTTGGCCCACGGCCCAGTCAACGGCACCGGGCCCAGGCCGGGCCGTCCCATTGACCGGACCGGGCAGGCCGAGCCACGGGCCAGCGGGCTGTTTGGCCATCTTAACTCATACATCATCTACATAGCCACTGTTTTGTTTACATATAGACTATTTTTTGGTAATTCATATAGACTAATTTTCACCTAGCTAACTTTTCACGTTCGTTGTTTTCCTATGTTGCTATCCTAAACTACATAAATTAAAGAATATTCTCCTTAAATTACATAATATCCTCCTAGTCTCTTGAGATTGGACCCTTCCATCTGCCTAACTATGAGCGACGAACCTTTCGAGGATGAAGATGAGCAATTGGCCATTGATCTAAGGGGCAAGAAGAAGAAGTACATGTAAAGACTCTGCACGCTTTCTTTCCCTTTTAACCTAATTTCTGGAGGAACCAGCGGGAGATCATGGCAACCGTTCGATTTAATCGATGCCAATCACAGCCATCCAAGATCGATGCGACCGGCCAACCCACACATGGCGTACAAGCGGCCCATCTCCCTCCACATCAACATTCCTCGACGAATGGGCATGTCTTTTCAAAGCCCTACATTAAATGCAGGTCTCTTTGATGTTGTCGCCTGGCATTCTAACGGTGATCACTTACATCATTTGGTATGTCTGGATTTCCCTTTCCTTGGCATCGTCCTTGGATTTTTTCTTGTCACGGCAAGAGACCCTATCCCATCTGAGGTCAGTGACAGTTCGACTTTGCCTCCTGACCCTGCAATTGACAGCTCAGGTCAGTGGTGCCCGATCTCGGCATCCCGGCGTTGAGCAGTATTTAGCCATTGGTCTAACTAAGCCTAACAACCTAGCTTGGCATGGGGCCTTCTCTTATTCTAACAAATTATCTAGCCCATTTTAGACTACAAGGCCGGGCTTATTCACAATCAAGGAGTCGCCTGAGGACCCATGGGTCCAGCGTAGACATTCTTGCCAAAGTCCCCCAGGCTCGGCACAGTCCGACTCCTAATTACTAAGCCTACAAGGGCACAGAGAATAGACATTCAGCGTAAAAATTCTTTTCATTCATTGGCTTGGGATACATTTTTAGAAAACAAGAAAGAAGAAAAACAAGAAAAAAGAAAAAGGCCAAGATCATTCGATAGACCCAGCACTGGGTCCGTCATCACTTGGTGCATCCCCCTCGCTCGGACCACATTTAGCCTCCTTTAACTTCTCCTCAACCCGCCTCGGCTGGGCCTTCTTCTCATTCAGGTCCCCTTTCATCCCATCTACCAGACTATGGAGGAAGGCGTTCGACTTCTCCAAGGCCCTTACCCGCTTCCTATACTAACAGAAGCCATTGTAAAAACAGTAGAGGTGTCATATGTCCTATGTACACGGAGATAGGAAAGTCAGTCTAGATCACTGGTGTCAGAACCAAGATCAACAGAAGAACTCAACATGCCCAATCGCATTAGAGTCTTCGATAGTTCGTCGGTCCTCAGTGCTTGATGGCTAATAAATGCCTTCCCGGTTAACTTCAACATCTGCTCCACTACTTCTAGGCCGATGAGTTTGGTGGCCACCAGTGACGCTTTACGGCTCAGACGGCAATTGTCCCGACCCCACCATCCTCCTTCTACTCGACGACAGTGCGGAAAAAATTCCTTCATCGACGGGTTTTTTGCCCTTCTACACTCGCTTAGACAAGGCTTCGAGATTGGACTCCACCTCCTCCTTGATCACCGAAGGCCTCGGCACGGCCTTAACAGCCCGCGGAACGGCAGCAAACTGTGCCGCTCGGACATGCCTCTCATCCTCGGATCACCCCTCGGCACCTAAGTGCATAAGGTCCCCATCCTCTATGTTGACCTCCTCCTTGTAGGATCCTGTCCAAAACAGAGTTAGGATCGATAATATGAAGTGTAGACTTACGCTTGCGTACGCTGCACGGTAGTCTACGAACTTCGCCTTCGGATTCGCCACGACGGATCGAGTCTACTCACGAACGGAGTAAGGCTACTAATCCCACAATCTAAATCTCTATTTTAGATTAAGAACTTGGATGGAGGGAGAGGAAATATTTCTGCAGAGCTTCGCTATGAAGAAGATGCATGCATGAATTTCATGCAAAATGTGTAAGGAAAATGGCTACCCTTGGGTCTTATTTATAGCCCCCAAGGTAGTTATTTTAGGGTAAGTTGTTCCTTTGGAACAACTTAATTAAGGTGTACCATGATACATGGCACATTATAAGCTTAAGTTGTACCATATGCATGGTACAGCATAAGCTTAAGATATTCCCCCTTTATTAGCCATATGTCGCATGCACTTATGCATATATAATGCGACTTTCCCGCTCATACAGAGATCCTTTCCGCAAGGGAACAGATTCCCTTTGCACATGACTTCGTGTGCGCGACGTTCGAGGTCCGTATTCCCTCGTACCTCCCCCACAAGGGTGTACAAACGTCTTCCATATCCAACATCTCCCACTCACACTTGAGGGGATTGTAAGAGAACGTCTTTCCCTTAGTTCTTTCATCTATCATACCGAGAAATAGACCGTGCGACCTTCATGCGCGTAGAGTCTGTTGTTGTGCACTTGTTAGAGATACACAACGACCTCGAAGGTGCAAAGTTGAGTAGTTCAACGCATGCTTTACCCTAGATTATTTCTTCACATTTTCTTGTACTTTATATTCAACAATTGAATCCCATCTGGATTACAATTGGCTGGCCAGCTTTGAATCATTAAAGTCCAAATGCGAATATGAAATCAATCTTCCTCTTCTTGCGAACCTTCTGATCTTGACTTGATTCGCTTTTCTAACATGCCCCGCCGAGCCGAATTACCATAGCCCATTAGTAACATGCTAAGATAGCGATCATCTCGTCAAATCTAAAGGAACCAATTGGAGTCCTTGAGGGTAAGAGTTAAGACCCGTATGGCCTTTGAGTCTCACATAATAGCAAACACTATTGCTACTAACTCAGTGGTCGAAATGCATACATGGTATGAACACGTATTACAACATCACTCTTTTCCCAGGGAGAGTATGTCTTAATGATGTTGTACGGATGAAAGATCAGACACCACAGTGCCTATCTTTTTGAGTCCCCTTACTACTCAGGAAATATTCCCGGACTCTCATCCTGCATAAGACAGATAGGATTAAAAAAATCCAATGAGATCTTTATATCCTTGTGATACAGATCTCAGATCTTTTGTAAGCATCCATATGATGCAGATCTTTCATTCGACTATCTTGTTAAAGTCATGACTCTAAATCATTCGTCTAATGATTTTGACTTTAAACTAGTCTCATCTCTATCTTATCCATCTGATAAGATAAGGCGGTTGCTCATGTGAGAGAGCCAACCTTAATCTGTCCGACATACACACAATTCAGCTGAGATTTCAAAAATGTACACAAACATTTCTTAAGAAATTTATATGCAATGTTGGAAAAAGAACTTATTCTTTTATTAATTTTGATCATTTCTTAGACATGGGAATATATATTTGGTACAACTCAGCCCATACGCAATCCTTGAGATGATAAGTGTTTATAAAACACATTTCTGGGGATCGCTTTCGTAAGCTGATCCTCTATCGTCTCATGCGTAGATATGTACCTTATGTCTACCTTCTTGGTTTTATCATAGTCTTTTGCAAATCTGCAGTTCCTTTAAGATACTGCATTATCCTCTTAACCGCTTTCCAGTGTTCTTGCCCTGGGTTGGATTGGTAACAGCTTACCATTTCCAACGGAAAAACAGATGTCCGGTCTCGTACACACCATAATGTACATAAGACTATCAACTGCACTGGAATATGGAACTTTTTCCATAATTTCCTTTTCCTTTTGGTTCTTTGGACACGATTCCAGATATAAGTTATCGCATATGCTTATATGAATATCAATGGACTTGCAGTCCTGCATATTAAATCGTTCTAGAACCTTCTTTATATAAGTCTCCTGTGAAAGAGAAAGAAGTTTCTTCGAACGATTCCTTGAAATCTTAATTCCAAGGATATATGCGGCTTTTCCTATGCCTTTCATCTCAAATACTGATGAAAGCCAAGCCTTGATACTCATTACAAAGCCCTTGTCATTTCTGGCTATTAAAATGTTATCTACATACAGATAAATGATAATATACTTGCTTTTAATCCTCTTGATATATACTCAGTTATCTTCATCAAGCATGGAAAAAATCCATTTGATAAGACAACTTCTTGAAATCGTATATACCATTGCCTCGAGGATTATTTAAGACTATATATGGACTTACGAAGTTTACAAACCTTATGTTCGTTTCCTTCTTTTACAAACCCTGTTGGTTGTTCCATATAGATCTCCTCGTCCAATTCTCCATTGAGAAAGGCAGTCTTTACATCCATCTGATGTAATTCGAGGTATAAGCAAGCTACCATTGCCAGAATCAGGCGAATCGAGGTAAAACGCAAAACAGGTGAGAAGGTCTCTTCGTAGTCTATCCCTTCCTGTTGCGTAAAACCTTTCGCGACAAGGCGAGCTTTATATCTATTTATAGAGCAATCAGCCTTATGCTTGATCTTGAGAACCCATTTGTTCCCAATTGCTCTATGTCCTCTGGGTGATTTAACTAAGTCCCAGACTTGGTTAACTTTCATGGATTTCAATTCCTCCTTCATCGCTTCCATCCATTTGTCTTTTGCAGGGCATGATGTGGCATATTTGAGATTCTTTAAGTCCTTGTTGACTCGAATTTAGATCAATTCTAATATCACTCCCACTTGAAATGTTGTTAGAATTGCTCCCACTTGGATCATCATTCCCGTATGGAATAGGATAATCGTCATTCGTATAATCCATTGGTGAAGGTTGAAAAGTATTTTCGTTTTCACCAAGAATTCTCCCACTCGAATGAGGTAATCCTTCTTGATCACAAATCTCAAATAGAGATAAGTCCTGACTTATCTCGCCCTGTCTTGGAAACTCGTTTTCCAAGAAAATGACATCCCTCGACTCAAACTCAATTAGCACACCATTGTCTTCCTGACTAACAAAAACATAACCTTTGGAGTTTAATGCGTATCGTTTAAAGATACATTTCCTTCCCCATGGCCCAAGTTTGCCATACTTATGGGAGGAAATATGTGCGTTGAATGCAAAAACTCAAGGTAAAATGTTTAAGTCAGGAGACCTTTGGTTCCACAACTCATAAGGAGTGGAGCTAACTGATTTCGAGGGTACGCGGTTTAAAATGAAAACGGTTGTCAATAATGCATCACCCCAGAAGGTGATTGGCAAGTTAGCTTGCGCCATCATTGAACGGACCATTTTTCATTAAAGTCCTATACCTCCTTTCTGCAACACCAATTTGTTGAGGAGTATAAGGCATAGTTACCCGATGTACTATGCCTTTTTCATCACAAAGTTCCTTTAAACTTGTTGATTGATATTCACCGCCCCTATCGGTTCGCATGACCTTAATCTTGCGATCTAATTGATTCTCCACTAAACTCATATAGTTTTCAAAGCAGGTTTAGTGCTTTCACTTTTGTGGGATATCAAATAGATATGACCGAATCGGGTGAAATCATCAATTAAAAGTGATGAAATAGGACTTCCCGCGTCTTGTCTTGACATTCATCGGACCACATATGTCCGAATGGATAAGCGGTAATGGAACCTTGGCCCTTGTGCCGGTTCCAAACGGCTTGCGACAAGATTTCCTTTCAAGGCAATGTTCGCTGGTCGACATTTCAACCTTTGAAACATTGGATAGAAGGCCACGTTTGGCAAGTCTATCCATACGCGTTGGTCCAATATGACCAAGCCTTGAGTCCCAACAAATTATATTAGACTCATTAGTCAAAGAATTTGTCATAAGGAAATGAGAAATCATACATTGTACTTATTACAATGAATCCTTTAAATACATAACCCAGAACCAATAAAGGAATTATTACAAAAATAGGTCCATATTACAAACATGAAGGAACCAACCATTAACCAAGACCCAATAAATTGACCACAATTTTAATATTCCTTTGAATATATGGAATGAAGTAGGATAGTGCGGCCGTTGTCCAAGACAAGCTTGCGAGTCCCAACGCCTTTCACTTCAACACGTGTGTTGTTTCCTACATTGATCCACTTCATTCCTTGAGTATCCGGTGATACTCCACGAAGGACCGTCTGTCCTTTGCTATGTGGTCGGTGGCACCTGAATCAATTATCCAAAAATGGATTAGATTCCACAAGAAATAGTGGACTAGAAACACATATGTAACCAGTATTACAAGTTACCTCGTCACTTCCACTCGTACACGAACGAGCATAGTGACCGAGCTTGTTGCACTTGAAGCACTTGATCCTTTTCAAGTCTTTCTTCTTGTGCCATTTCTTGTGCCCACCCTTATGTTTGGGTTCCTTGGTAGACTCAGGTTGCTTATTACGTTCATTAGAAGACTTCGAACGATCTTTACGTTTCTTTCCCCCATGTGAGGAACTAGCAACCATGTGCACTTCTGCACTTGGCTTGGCAGCCGCAAGCCGCTCTTCCTCTAATTCGAGGTGCTTGGAAACGTCGTTGAAGGTCTTGATGCTCTCATTGTGAGTGAGATGCATCTTCATTTGATCCCACCCATTTGGTAGGGAACGTATGACTGCTTGGATTTGTTGCTCATCAGTGAGCACATGACCTGCGTCCTTTAACTCCGAGATAAGGTTCGCCATATGTCGCAGATGTTTCCTTATGGAATGATCTGGACGTTTCTTATATGTATCGAACTTTATAGTTAAGGCGCGAAGTTTGGACACCGATGTGCCACCGAACTTCTCCTCTAGCTTGGACCATATGTCCATGGCTAGGTCATGTTCTCGGAAGATGCGCATTATGTCATCAGCCATACTGCTTAATAACGTAATGCGCGCTATCTTATTCTTCCGAGACCAAGCATCAAAAGCTTCCTTGTCTCTTCGGTGTTGGGCCGTAGTGCCCAACTCGGGTTCAATCATTACGTTCTTTAGAGTTTCGAGCACTTCTTGCTCCTCTAAAACGTATTGTATCTTAATGGACCAAAGTTTGTAATTATCGCCGTTGAGTTTTTCACCTTTGTTTAACTCAGCGACGATATTCTTTGAAGCGGAAGACATTTTACTTTTAAAATGCTGCAAAAGACACAAAACCGAAGGTTCGATCAAAAAACATTGCATAAAAAATTCTTAAAATATAACTCCCACTTGATTTGAATTTATAGAGTATCCCATTTGGATAGTTCTAAAAATTCAAATCCCACTTGGAATTATATTATATTTGATAAGTTACTTTCGAAAAATATTGAAGGTGTTGTTCTAGAATCGAAAAGGTCTCTATGATTCCAATCACCATCTAGAACAACTTTCAATATTCCCCCATCACTTATCAAACAATAGTACTCTTATAGTACTAGCAGCGGAAAATGAGTATTTGATAAGTTACTTTCGAAAAATATTGAAGATGTTACTCTAGAATTGGAAAGGTCACTATGTTTCCAATCACCATCTAGAGTAACTTTCAATATTTCTCCCTCACTTTATCAAATGTTAGTACTCTTATAGTACTTAGCAGCGGAAAAGCGTTTTGAAAACGTATTTTTCAAAAAAATACATTGGCTAATCTCCGTAGAGTAGAGCACAACGTCATAAGTTCATTGGCTAATCTCCGTAGAGTAGAGCACAATGACATGGCTAATCTCGCATGAAGTAGAGCATTACGGCTAATCTTCAAGGAGTAGAGCACAATTTCATAAGTACATTGGCTAATCTCCGAAGAGTAGAGCACAATGACTTGGCTAATCTCGCATGAAGTAGAGCACTATGGCTAATCTTCAAGGAGTAGAGCCCAATGAAAAACTTCATTAAAACGTTAGTCCCGTATGAACTAGTCGGCACTGTGGTTAGCCCCGTATGGGCTAATCGACACATTCGAGTTTGACCAATGCCCTTTGTCACCCCGTATGGGTTAGTTGACAAATTTGCAGTCGACCCAGACCTTCTGCCAGATTGGTCGACCAAAAACACAAAATTGGTCGACCAATATTCGAACTGCAACTTCTCTCGGCCAGGGCCTCTGCCCTGGCCGGGGCTTGGCCAATGGCCGGCCAGGGCCTCTGCCTTGGCCGGCCAGGGGGCCTGCCCCCCTCGGCCAGGGCCGGCCAGGCCCTGGCCTCTGCCAGGGCCGGCCGGCCAGGCCACTGGCCGGGGCCAGGGCTCCTGCCCTGGCCTCGGCCAGGCCCTGGCCTGAGGCCAGGGCGCCGGCCCTGGCCTCTGCCAGGGCCGGCCTGGCCCTGGCAGTGGCCAGGGCTCCGGCCCTGGCCTCTGCCAGGGCCGGCAGGCCCTTGGCCAAGGCCGGCCACTGCCGGCCCGGCCTTGGCCGGCCACTGCCGGCCTGGCCATGGCCGGTCATGGCTTGGCCATGGCCGGCCATGGTCAAGGCCTTTCGGCGTTGGCCGGCCATGGCCCCTTTGGCCATGGCCGGCCACCCCCTTTGAATGGGGTTGCCGCACTTTCTCCTCCCCCTTGATGGGGTGGTCGCCGGTGGTTATTGGCCGTAGCCAACCCCCTCCGCATGAGGAGAGGGGGTGCATGGCCTTCATGGCCCATTTGGCCATGGTGCACATGCACCAAATTTTCCTCTTACCCGATGGAAATAACTTCCATCATCTTCCTCGATGAAGCACCCGTTCGTCGATGAAGCACCCGTTCGTCGAGAATTTAGTTATTTTCTAATGGCCGTGTGCCAAAAATGAATAACTTACTACGTGAACGGTCGGTTCTTCCCGTCACGGAGAGTTCCTACCATATCCATAATGATAGGAGACCCTAACGTGAAAAGAACAACCGCTGCGTTCTCTCCGTCACGAAGCGTTCCTACTATATCCGTAATAGTAGGAGACCCATTCGTGAAAAAGACAACGACTCGTTCGTAGTTTCGACGGGGCGGTGGTTTGACCGGGGCGAACCCATATGGCTCTGATACCAATGTAAGATCCTGTCCAAAACAGAGTTAGGATCGATAATATGAAGTGTAGACTTACGCTTGCGTACGCTGCACGGTAGTCTACGAACTTCGCCTTCGGATTCGCCACGACGGATCGAGTCTACTCACGAACGGAGTAAGGCTACTAATCCCACAATCTAAATCTCTATTTTAGATTAAGAACTTGGATGGAGGGAGAGGAAATATTTCTGCAGAGCTTCGCTATGAAGAAGATGCATGCATGAATTTCATGCAAAATGTGTAAGGAAAATGGCTACCCTTGGGTCTTATTTATAGCTCCCAAGGTAGTTATTTTAGGGTAAGTTGTTCCTTTGGAACAACTTAATTAAGGTGTACCATGATACATGGCACATTATAAGCTTAAGTTGTACCATATGCATGGTACAACATAAGCTTAAGATATTCCCCCTTTATTAGCCATATGTCGCATGCACTTATGCATATATAATGCGACTTTCCCGCTCATACAGAGATCCTTTCCGCAAGGGAACAGATTCCCTTTGCACATGACTTCGTGTGCGCGACGTTCGAGGTCCGTATTCCCTCGTACCTCCCCCACAAGGGTGTACAAACGTCTTCCATATCCAACACTCCTCACTCGTCGGAGTCTCAACAAAAGTCAGCACCAGTGCCTACGACGGTGGCAAGGGCGATGGTGGCGTGGCCTAAGAATCTGTTGCATCGGAGGGGCTGGGAAACTCAGACATCTTTTTAAACAAAGGAGGAAGCAGAAAAACTAGGAATGCAGATGCCTAATACCATTCTCTCCCTTTTTATAAACCAAGGAGCAGTAGGAATCGAACCAACCATCAGATCAGATCCATCTTAGCCCTCCAATCGCAGCAACCAGACAACTTCCACCAAATGCCAATCAGGCAATGCCACGTCATCAGCCCCTCAAAAAGCAACACTTCCCACTCCAGTTCTGCATTCAATGCGGATCGAATCTAACTGATCCTCCTTCTCTACCCGACCCTTCGTCCTCGAAGGTGTGGTAGTCACTATTATGTGCCATCATGATCACTCCCTCCTTCAAACGAGGCACACCCTTGTTTTCTTGTTCCCGAAGCAAGGTCGAGCGAAGCTAGTAGTATCGTTGTTCATCTCCTCGTCTCTCTGCTCCTGAACTCACAGAAGCAGCTTGGGCCCACAGTGCCTAGCCGAGAAGACGAATGGCCATTTAGATACATGTTTCAGCAATTTGGGCACAGACCATCAGCAACTGAGCATACCCCAACATGTCAGATGGGACCCATTAATGTGGGCCTCTCGACACATCTGATAGGACCCATCAGCAGGGACCTCACGACCTGACTCAAGGAGTCGACCAAACCTGACCTCAGCATAGTCCCACAGAGACAATCCGACCTCAGGGTCGGTGGTTTACTTTTCCAGATGATGACTTCACTGCTCGAGGCCAGCCCTTAGCTACCCAACCTGGCTCACATCACCCACGTGGTCCAATCACATGCAAGCGACCAGCATTCTTTGTCTAAGTACTGTCTGCTGGGGACCTGTGGATATACAATACATTAAACAAGGGTGTAAATAGTGTAAAGAAAAGCAGAAGTGCATAATTAAATGTTACTAAAATTAAACAAGCAACGCAGCGAAAATAAAAACAATTATCTCAACAACCACTACCACACAAAGGAAATACGTCAAAACAAATCGTAAACACATGAGACGTATTCTGGTTCGGACCATATTCTAAGGTAATCCTACTCCAACCCCATGTTGCAATTGCACTCCGTGGATCCACTAACAAGCCCTTTCCAGACACACAATTCTTTCAATACAGGAGTACAAATACCAGATCCCCTACAGGATATCAACATTCTTTTCTAAGAGCACACACCATATTCCAAGGGTCAACTCTATTTCCAGAGAGACACTCCTACAACTCGAGAGCAATGTTTCAAATGAAACAAACTAGAAACTACAATCTTCATATTGCCATGATTAGATATTCTTACAAACCGTGAAGTGTAGAGGCAAAGAAAGATTGTTGTCCAAGTGTTATATGTGAGCTTGATGCACAATTGGATTTCCATTGAGCTTGAAGTTCAAATCGACATGAAGGAATTCGAGGGAAATTAGAGAGATAGAGAAAGAATGAAAGCTTTGCTATAGTTTTTGGCCCACAAATGATTCTCAATAATGTGTATTGGTGCCAAAAAAATGCCTCACAATGGGGGTACAAATAACCTCTCTCTCAAGCACAAAAACCAAGAAAATGGCCAAATGAAAAGGCTGTCGAACGACTATAAACGGTTTGTTTTCTTAGTGTCCAGCCGCCTGAGGAAGGGTGACCAGGCACCTGGTGAACAAGGATTAGACGTCTGGTCTAACATTATACATCGTCTGACAGAATCTGCCTAGCTAGAAAAACATTGCATCACTAAAACAGTCATAACTTTCATAATCGGACTCCGATTGAGGTGATTCAAGATGCGCTGGAAAGCTAATGAAGAATTCAATCTGATGGGATTAGAATGGGTGAGAAATTATGATGACAGAAAAAATGATAGAGGTTTAAATGAAAAACCGATTGCAGTAAAAAACAGATTGCTGAATGACAGATTAAAGACAACCAGACGTCTGAAGTTCATGGACCAGACGCCTGATGCACTGTTCAGACGCCTGGTCATAGAGCTTCAGATGCCTCGTCTTCCTAGAATTTTGGCCATCACAGAACGGATAAGTCAAACGTCTGGTGGGTGTAAGCCAGACGTCTGGTGATAGGCTGAAAGCATGGTTAAGAGCATTACGGTCATTCAACCTATTGGGATGGACTCTAGGAAGTTCCTATGGATCGCTGAGATGGAAATAGACTTGTACGAGTGTGATGTCCATCTAATCAACGCATACAAGTGTTCTACTAACAAAAGAGCAAAATACATAAAGAATCATAAAAGATTTACAATGTAAAACAAGATTCTTCAAAGGGTAAATTGCATAAACATACCCTCACGTTTGGGCCATTTTTAAGTAAATACCCTGAGGTTCACTTTGATCAATTTTAATACCCAAACGTTTGGTTCCGGTTTTAAGCTGATACCTTTTTTATTTTTCCGTCCAAAAAACAATAAATTTGTACGGAAATATCCCTCCCCTCATTCCAGCCATCTCTCTCTCTCTCTCTCTCTCTCTCAATCACACACACACTCTCTCTCTCTCTCCCCCCTCTTCTCTCTCTCTCTCTTAATCACACTCTCTCTCCCTCTCTCTCTCCCTCTCTCTCTATACACATCCTCTCTCTACCGATTCTCTCTCTCTCACACACAACTCTCTCTCTCTCTCTCTCTCTCTCTGTACAGTCTCTCTCTCTCTCTCTCTCTCTCTCTCTCTCTCTCTCTCTCTCTCTCTCTCTCTCTGGTGTGTGGGTGCATAGGGTGGGTGGGTGCATGGGTGGGGGGATGTGTGTGCATACGCACGTGGGGGTGTGTGTGCTTGGAGTGGATGTGTGTGTGTGTGTGTGTGTGTGGTGTGTGTGCACATTGGAGTGGGTGGGTGCATAGGTGTGTGCATGGGGGTGCGTGTGGTGTGGGTGTGTGCGTGCGTGGGGTGGGGGTGTGCATGGGACGGGTCAGTGAATGCATGGGGGTGGGAGCTTGCATGTGTGTGTGTGTTCGCGCGCGTGCTTGCATGGGGGGTGTGTGGTTGTGCGCGCACGCGTGGGGTGTCGAAGCTTGCATGGGGGGTGTGTGTGCATGGGTGGGTGTGTGCATGGGTGGGGTGGGTTGTGTGCATGGTGGGTGGGGTGTGTGTGCACGCATTGGTGGGTGGGTGTGTGCATGGGGTGTGGGTGCTTGCATGGGTGTGTGTGTGCGTGCGTGCGCGTGCGCGTGCGCGTGGGGGGTGCGTGTGTTAGGGTTAGGTTGTGTGCATCGTTGTGTGCTTGGGATGAGTGCATGTGTTGCATTGGTGTGTGTCTGTGCGCATGCGTGTGCGCGTGTGCGCGTGTCACCCACCCCACCCATGCACACACCCATCCACCAATGCACACACACACCCATGCAAGCACCCATCCCCATGCACACACACCCCCCATGCACACACCCACCAATGCACACCCACCCACCCCACCCACTCCATGCACACACCTCCCCAACTCCATTGATTCGGGTTGAATATTGCATATTTAACCCTATATTTAGCCCTATTTTGTGCTCATATGATGCTTAATTGATCTCTAATACATTCGTATTTTGTATATCATCATTTATTAGAGAAATCACTGGATTTGAGCACAAAACAGTAATAAACTGAGTATTTCTGTACTTTTTATATTTTTTCATACTTGGTCTCGATCTCACGATTCCAACTACTATTTATTTGTATTTTTCTGAGATCTGTGCTAATTACTGTGATTTATTGAATGCAGAATACCATTTAATTGGGGAAATATGCGAGAAATACATATATACGGGACACGTGGCGCTCATCCACGCATTCCCGCTCAAATCCGACGGCAAAGGAGATCGGGCGACGCGGCTTTATAATGGCCGTTGGATCGAGATCCAACGGCCACAAACGCAACAAAACGCAGCCACGCTGAGGGGCGACGTGGCGCATTTGTGGTCGTTGATCGCAAATCCAACGGTCGTGATCGAATCGAAATCGAGCGGAATTCGAATCCCTCTCGGCCATGCGGAGGAAGCGGAGGCGATCCCGCATCTCCATCTACGGCCTGGATCGATTCGAGGCCGCGCGAAATTAATGGTGACGCGGCGCAATCTGAGACGCTGAACGAGAATCCAACAGCCACGAGCTTCCCCGCAATTTGAAGGCGAAGCGGCGATTCAAGCAGCGACGTGGCGTAATCCCACACGTACATCTCTCCAACGGGCGGCAGATATTGATTCCGAACTGAACTCGGATGCAAGCGGGCGCGCGCAAGAGCGGATCCGCTAAAAGGGGCCACGTGACGATTTATGGGCAAATCCCGCATCATCCGACGGTCGACAAATGAAGCGGCTTGCGGGTTTGGGTTTGAGTGCGATTTGGAGCGGGTTTCGAACTCGATAAGCCCATTAAACCCGCAATGTTAGTATATAACGTATTATTAGGGTTTTGTGGCGATTCTTGGCGTATTTGGGCGATTTTGGAGCCGATTTTTGCAGCAAATCCCTGAGATTACAGAGAGCAACCTGTGGTATTTTTCAGAGAGTTTTTAGAGGAAGAAGAAGGACTTTCTTAGGCTAAAAGAGGGTGTATTTGGTGATATCTCTTGAACTTTATTGCGTATTTTCAATTCTAGTTGCTTCTATTGATTAGAACCATGTTTATTGTGATGAAATCCTTGATTATTTTCAGTATGTGTGGCTAAATTATTATTGTGCATGGTATGGTGTAGTTAGGAGATATGATTTGTATTTATTTGGTTGAATCGTCATGCTAAAATTGTTAACGTTGATAAATGTATAGTCTTTATTTTAAAATCTCCTCTTCATCTTCCAAAAGAACGTGATTGAGTTGATGATCACCCCACAAGGTGGAGGATTGATCTCCCCAAAAGGGAGTTTCATATCTTATATTCGAAAGATTATAACTTTAGCAACGATTGTATTCAATATTGTGCTTTAATCCCCACAAGGGTATTTTCCGATGAATTTTTCTCAAAAAGAGGTTTCATTGAGTTATCGTTAATCAACCAAGTTAATACAAATCATGGACCCTAACAAACTCATATCATGTGCATACTTCTCATTGATATTTTCATAAATGAAACTTTCTTTTGCTCGTATTAAAAGAACCACAATCAAAACCCATTCAAAACATCGTCATTAAAAGTGGTTGGTCTCTTTACGTTGAATCTCTATTTGATTTGAGCTTTGTGGTTGCAACAGATTTTCTCCCGAGGATTCGACATCTGGACTCCCTGATCTATATTCCTTGCACGGACTCTTTCGCTTGAGAGAAGCACATTTTTGGGCTAAGCACCCATGCACACACACCCACACATCATGCCCACACCCACCCACCAATGCACACACACACCGAGGCACACCCCCCTCCACGCACCCCCCCCACACACTCTCTCTCCATGCACACCCACCCACACCCCCACACGCACACACACCCCCCCCACGCACACACACACACTCTCCATGCACACACACCCCCCATGCACACACACACCAATGCACACCCACCCACCCCACCCACTCCATGCACACACCTCCCCAACCCCCATGCAAACACACCCACACCCCATGCCCACACGCACCCACCAATGCGAGCGCGCGTACACACACACACACACCGAGGCACACCCACCCTCCCACGCACGCACGCACGCACACCCCCCACACACTCCATGCACACACACCCCCCAATGAGCACACACCCCACACCCCACACGCACACACACCCACTCTCCCACCCCATGCACCATCCCACCACACACACACACACACACACACACACACACACACACACAAACAGAGAGAGAGAGAGAGAGAGAGAGAGAGAATCGGTAATGAGAGATTCGGTGGGGGGGGAGAGAGAATCGGTATAGAGAGAGAGAGAGGAGAGAGAATCAGTAGAGAGATAGACAGAGAGAAAGAGAAGAGAGATGGAAGGATGGGCAAAACGGTCCAATTTAACACCGTCAGCCCATAATCCGCCACATGGTATCAATTTGTCACAAAATGAACTTCAGTGTATTTACTTAAACATGGCCCAAACGTGAGGGTATTTTTATGCAATTAACCATTCTTCAAATCCAATGCTCTATGCCTTGAGTCTATCGTCTCATCACCGCTTGTTTTGCCTCCTATTAGATGTAATCATTGTTATATAATTGAGACTAAAACAAATAAGTTGATTAGCACACAACATAATGTTTATCATCATCAAAATAACTTTGGTCTTGAACTCAAGAACCAACACAATTGACGTTCAATGCATGTCTTATCTACAGGCACAGTCGGTCACCTCCTATGTGCAAAAGTCAGATGTGCTCATGAGTCTACATCTTTACACGTGGCAATCATCTCTTGGCCCATGATCTCTACATAAGCGGGAGATCTCTACATAAGCGGGATGAAACCCCCTCTGCAATATATGCTTTTCTTGGTTCCTCAAACCCTAACAAGACATCTCCATCTCTCAAACACTAACGGCCATGGGCAAAACCACACTCATCCCATGCGCCACTACACACGGGCTATCTTACGCCCCCACCTTCTTTTCACCTACAATCTCACCTGACTTAGGTATCGGAAGGAGGTCGGGGGGTCCGTCAGCCAGCCCGGGGGTCGGGCCCTCTGACACATTTGTTTCTCCGTTTCAGATACCGAAGAAGGACAGCCAGACAAAATCAACCTATCCGGACTTAATCTGTTGCGAGATTGCTCGCCGCTACGGTCCGGTCTGCCTAACCAAGCCAGCGAGAATCCATGAATCAACAAAGACCAAAACAATTTTGAACCTTGGGAACATGCCGGTTTTTTAATACCGGCTGCATTAGCTGATATAGTGGTGTACTCAAGTAGTTCAATACGACAAA
This sequence comes from Scilla litardierei, assembly GCA_030789695.1. Lineage (NCBI taxonomy): Eukaryota > Viridiplantae > Streptophyta > Magnoliopsida > Asparagales > Asparagaceae > Scilla > Scilla litardierei. The sequence continues at coordinate 24,015,405 of CM061135.1, forward strand.
ACAATCATACTGTATATGCATGCCAGTCAAATATCAGCAGACATAGCCCAGCCCCATTATCTTGTTCCATGCACTTTTTCTACAAAGGTGCTTGCATCGAGTACGCACCCCGATCCAAAATTCCCTCTTTTAATGCAAATAGATATGTTCAAAGGTTTTTAGCATATTTGTCCCTTAAATCTTGCGTATTTTGATATCCGTCCCTCAAATCTTTATATTTGCCCTCAAGTCCTTCAAAAGTTAGTATTTAACCTTAATAGTCACTCTCACTAACTATCTGTTAAAATCTTAACGAAAATAGGAATATTCCGTTAAATTAAGAGACTATTAAGGTTAACGTTCAAAATTTAAGGGACTATTAAGGTTAAATACTAACTTTTGAGAGACTTGAGGGCAAATTAAGGTTAAATACTAACGGAATATTCCTATTTCCGTTAAGATTTTAACAGATAATGAGAGTGACTATTAAGGTTTAATACTAACTTTTGAGGGACTTGAGGGCAAATATGAAGATTTGAGGAACATATATCAAAATACGCAAGATTTAAGGGACAAATATGCTAAAAACCCTATATTCAAATCCACTTCAAAGATATGGCGGAACTTATTGGATACTTGGAGCCAAGCTTACAGGGAAAATATACAAACAAGCCATATTACACAAAGTGCCCTAGACCCTTTTCCTCCGCCAACAGCATCCCAAATCTAGTTGATATTGTAACTGGATAGCATTTTTGCATACACATTCCAGACAGACACAGACACAAACACAGGCCAAATCGTAACAGGAACCAACTAAAATCCATTTAGACCTGATACGCTAACTGAAATAATTAAACAGAAACCAGATGGAAACAATGATTATGTTGACGGAATAAGGGGTTTAAAACAGAAACATATATATAATCCGGGCAGAACTCACGCCCATGCGATCTAAAGGGGAATCCCTGCGGCCATTACACTGGCCAAACATAGATTTTATTCTGAACAATAACCAAAACAGCCGTTCACTGCATGCAAAGAATGCACCAGCAACTCAATCAGCAACCGCGTGCAAAGCAGGGGAAACGCTCTACTTGGTGGTGCTCATGTGGCGGATGAGGTCAACAACGCGAGAGCTGCAAAACGCAGGATAAAAGATTCAAACTTAATTGTTGGACAATCAAGCTGCAAGATATGTATGTAATGCATCCATGTCATCCACCTGACAGCAATTGATTCCACTAGACTTCGCTTAAGCTTTAACTCTCTTTATATATATTCAAGCCTGGATCTTCTTTTAAACAAATGCAACATGTGCCTATCTGCTGGGTGAAAGATCAGAAAAGAAGAATTACCTGTAGCCCCATTCGTTGTCGTACCAGGAGACGAGCTTAGCAAAGTTATCGTTCAACGCAATACCAGCCTTGGCATCGAAAATGCTAGACCTGTTGTTATCAACCAACCACCGATCAATAGGATTATAGCTTATTAGGCGGATGACAAGGAATCAACCACTATTTGTAAGCAATACGGTGCATCCACATGAGGACTTAAATAAAGAACGCGCAGACCCAATTACACGAACTGAGCAAAAGTAGGCTAATGAATACCTCTTGTCACCCACGAAGTCAGTGGAGACCAGATCCTCATCGACATACCCCAAGATTCCCTTCATGCTGCCCTCAGACTCGGCCCTGAAACATTTGTTATATTTTGAGCTCTTTTTTTGGCACAAAATTTGCTACTAGATCTATTCTTATGCTTTATGGCAGCAATCACTTACTTGATTGCGGCCTTGATATCATCATAAGTGGCTTTCTTCTCAAGCCTAACGGTCAGATCCACGACAGAAACATCGACAGTCGGAACACGGAAAGCCATTCCTGTCAGTTTGCCATTCAAAGCTGGAAGCACTTTTCCAACAGCCTACATTTCACAAAATATACAAGTTATCAGTTGATGCATAGGAAATGCAGCACAAGTATGTCCACGGTTAAATACATTCAAAAATACAATATATATATATACTTACCTTAGCAGCTCCAGTGCTGCTAGGAATGATGTTAAAGCTTGCAGCCCTTCCACCTCTCCAGTCCTTGCTGGATGGTCCATCAACTGTTTTCTGTGTAGCTGAAAGAATACAAAGGCTCCAATCAAATTTACCTATTTCAGTCATATATTGCAAGACTCGGGATAGTGAATAAATTTTGTACCGGTGATTGAGTGCACAGTGGTCATCAAGCCCTCAACAATGCCAAATTTATCATGAATGACCTGTTAATGACCATCCAAGAGAGACTATTGTTACACAAGTAGGAACACATTAGAGTATAAAGCCCCCCATAAAAATACGAGAGAATGTGTTTACCTTGGCAAGAGGGGCTAGACAGTTGGTTGTGCAGCTAGCATTGGAGACAATGTTGAGATCTGATGTGTATGACGTGTGGTTCACTCCCACAACAAACATCGGTGCATCTTTGCTCGGAGCAGAGATCACAACTTTCTTGGCACCACCCTGCAAATATCATAACATAAATACGATATTTAAAACTAGATTAAAAAATATAAGTTTACCAATCAGAATGAAATAATACAATATGATTTAACGTTTTGGTAAGAAAATGTAACAAATTAGTGGACTGCTTAAAATTACCTTCAAGTGGGCAGCAGCCTTGTCCTTGTCAGTGAAGACACCAGTTGATTCGACGACATACTCTGCGCCAACCTCGCCCCATGGGATCTCTTCCGGGTTTCTTTAAAAAAGGCCAATAACAGTTAAGTGCAAAACAACTATATTCAGCTAAATAAGCAAAGAAAAAAATAATCATGGCTACTAAAAAATAAAAATAAAGGAAGAGCTCACCTGCAACCGAATACAGAAACTTGCTTGTCACCAAATAAAAGGGTCTTGTCGTCCTTCACCTTGATGTCGTTGTGCTTCCATTGCCCATGCACGGTGTCATACTTAAACATGTATGTCTGCAAGAGAAAATATTGTCGTTATTAATTTTTTTTTAAAAACAGTTTTCATAAATCAAAAGCACAAAGTAATGATTTAATTCTACTAAATGTGATATTCCTTTATCCAAATACCGGTGATTACCATTAGTTTCATCCGAAAAACTTTCCAAAAGAGCGGGACAAAAGACAACTGATAAACTCAAATTTAATTTGTGACGAATTGCACATTAAGCCAATATATATATATGATGGGTCAATGTCTCCATGTGGTTAGATTATACTAAAATACTTCCAACTTTGGTATGACTTTCAAGTTAATGCACCATACTTTTTTCTCCTAGCAAACAGATATGTTATGTTGGATTTTTACCTTTATAAAATATGCCTCATACAATGTGGCACATTTTAAAAACACGTTAAAGATATCAATTTGGAAGGAAATAAAGTGCATGGTATCAACTTTAGAGTTATCCAAAATTTTAGGTATTTTAGTGTAATTTCCCCGTCTCCAGATACATTTCATCTAAATCAAAGAAACAAAAATTAGCATGAACAAAAAAGTAGGAAAACCAAGTGGTTACTCATGATCCAGAGGATCGTTACATTTGAAGATCCAGCGGATTGTAACAATCGATCTAGAAATTATGCATATATAAATAACAATAACAGACCCTAAAATGCCAATTTGCAAAAACATTTCAAAAGAATAATACATAACAGATGCTTCATGCAACTTCGTTTAAATTAGGAAAGGAAATACGAAAAAATTTCAACTTAGATCTAAAATAATAACAAACGGTAATCTAAACAAAGCCTCCTACATTAGATCTATAATAAATAAATAATGAAATATAGTAATTATCTAAATAAATAAATAATCCTACCAAATTCAAGATCAAGCAGATTTACTACTATCAGATCCAAGATCCAGACATTCATCTAAAACAATACATGTATAATAAGCAGATACATCGAAAAATAAATTAATAAAAATTTTTACCATGTAATCGGTGGTGATGAAGGGATCGTTGACGGCGACGAGTTCAACATCATCGCTCTGCAGCACTACTCTCGCCACCAATCGCCCGATCCTTCCAAAACCTAACAAAACAAAATAACTATTGATTCTTTTGGATAAAAATAGAAGCTACATTGGATCGAATTCAGTTTCTTTTTAAGCAGAGAAACCATTAAAAAGGCTCACCGTTGATTCCGACCTTGATCTTTTGTCCAGCTGAAAACAGAGAACAGAGAATCAATCGGTTAGAGAGAGAAAAAAATCAGAGGATGAGAGAGGATGAGAGTGAGGTAACGGATTTACCCATGGCGGTCGCCGGCGATGACACGAGAAGCTACAGGGCGGAGAAGCAAACGGTTGAGCGTGGAGTGACGAAAATTGGGAGGGGGTGAGGCCTCCTTTTAAAGAAATGGGGGTTGATAAACACACCCCATTTAACCTTTGGAGTACCCTTTATTTATTTATTTATTTAAAGAAATGGGGGTTGTCTAGAGCTACCTGTTCTCACGGATCTCACGAGGACAAAAAAACGCAACAAAAATCAGAGAGTTCTTTCCTAAACCGGGCATGTGGCCACCTGGCAAAACGACAATGGATCACATTGGAAGCTGATTGCCCGCTAGACCAGCTTAGTAAAAAGTTCCGGAGGATTATCTGCCTCGCAACCTTGGGAAACGGCGCCACGCGACTTTTTTAAAACGGAACGGGGTTGGATTTGGTATCTTTATTTGGAAAAAAATGGAAATGGAAATAGATATGTAAAGGATATAGAATGGATACAGAGAAATAATCATATTTGATACAAATAATACAGAATCGAATGTAAACACATAGATAAATATTACATATCAACTCTATTATAATGTCGAGTGCGGACTAATTAAGAGTCAAATATATAAACTGATGTATGATCAGAGAGGAATGTGGAATGTGATTATGTAAAAACTATGCCAACATTGACGCGGCCATGGGGCAGGACCTACATGTTATGGCATGTAATATCGGAGATAGTGTAAGATTTATAGTACAAGGAACAATTTCCACTGGTAAAAAAAAAGTTCATGCAATTTATGTCCCTCGTAAAATTTTCCAAAAATATAGAATAATCAGTCTCATCTTCTTACAGTACAGGACATGACAAAGCAACTATTATACATTTGAGGGGGGTGTTGATGAGATATTTGTGCTATGTTGCATCCAAGGAAAACCCTGAACAAAAAAGGGGTGTCACATACATATGCATCAGTCCCCAAAGAAAGCACTAAACAAAAAACCCATGAGGAATGTTGATGTCTCCTATGTGGCATCTAAAGAGGGGTGCCACATAGACATCAGACCCTAAAACCCCCTAAACAAAAAAACCGCAAAAACCCTCCACAAACCCAAAACAACCAAAAATACACACCCAATCAAAAAAAACCCCAAAACCTCCCACTGCGAATAGTAGCACTCATGCCCGAGCCTCTTGGCCTAGTGGCATTCACCCTCATTAGTCAGAGTTCGACGGCTCGATTCCTGCTTTCCGATGTACCCAAAAACATAGCAGCACGCATCATCACATCATATGACAAATTTAAATACGGTGGAATTAATCAACATATTTGACCAGCATATGAACCCAAGAATGGGGCAACGGTTTCCCTAAGGTTGTGTATTGGTTTGAGGGAAAAGGATGAAAGGGAAAGAAATTAAATAAGAAAATCAATTTTTATTGTTTCGTTGAAAAGAAAAATGAAGGGAAAAAGACTATGAAGGAAAACAAAGGAAAATACATATTAAAATTTTTCTTTAAGTTTTCCTCTTCATGACCCAAGGAAAATGAGAAAAAAAAGTGAGCAAAACTAATTTCTTTCACATTCATAAACTATTTGTGTTTTTAGCAAACATAATCATTTATCGTTTTTAAGGAATTCATGATTAATTCATGAATCTGCACTTAAAAATTCTTAAATAATTCGTGAATTTTTCCATAAAACACGAATCATAACCGAATTTTATTCACAAAATTTTCAAATAATGCGCAAATTATTCACAATTTACTCAAATACCTAGCGAATTATTCACTAATTTTTCAAAAAACTACTGAATTGTTCATATTTTTTTCAAATAATGTGACTTATTTCCGTACTACTTATTAACAAATTATTTGTGAATCAGGATATGTGTGGGTTAGCTAATTATTCGGTAAATTAGCAATTTATTTGCTAATAAACACCTTTTTTGATTTAAAAATAAAATTTTAACTTATCATGAGGCCAAAAAGATTTGAACCCACACCTCTTGTTTGAAAGCCAAACAAACTAATCGATAAGAAGTTGGATTTATTAATTATATATTCATAAATATTTTTAATTAACTACGATAGAGTAACGATACAGTTATAATAATATTACCACAAACTATTACTAAATTTGACATGATTATTTCTGAAAACTTTTGATATATACATGAATCAAATCTTGGAAATAATTCAGAAAAATTACCACTTTGTTGTCAACGAGAAACAAATTTGGAGAAGGGTTGAGGCTAGGAAACCCCTAGCCTCCTTTATATAGTATTCATAATGGGTACTCATGTGGGTGGATACCCAATAGGCCCAATGGGTCCTATTCATAACACTTCCTCTTATCCAACCAACGTGGTATACTCGACTTTATGAATACTGAATGATTCAATAGTACTACTGAGTATCTTAAAGGGTGGATACTTCTGGATCCGAGTTAGGGGTAACTGCCTCGTTAAAAACCCTTCTATGGAAAACCCTGTGGGAAAAACCGATAGCGAAGGGAAAAGAGTACAACACTCCATAACTTCCCCTGATTTGGGGATGTGTCGAGGGGTGGATACTTCTGGATCCAGAGTCAATGTGGTTGCCTCATTAAAACCTTGACTATGGAAAACCCTGTGGGAAAAACCACTAGCCAAGGAAAAAGAGTACAACTCTACAGTTGACTCCCCCTTATCTGATCAAGCTTCAGGCTTGCAGATATCCTATATATCTATACATTTATCTCATATGTGTCTATACATCCATCTCATCTACAACATTCCGAAAGCAAATTTAAAGTACAAGCATCACTCATCTATACAAGTTTCACTCATATAAGGCAGTAGCTGAAACTGAAGGAGCGCTACAAACTTGATAGACAGCTCCACGTCTCAATCGTCATTGTCTGCAAAGGTACTTCAGGACCTGGCTTTGTATGTTCTTGAACTGCTCCTTGGGTGATGAGCTTCCCGGGATGGTAGAAGGATGTAGACTTGGGAGGATTCTGTGTAGATCTTCAGGAGGTGGACGTCCCTTTTATACTATTCATCACGACGATCTGTAACCTGCATATGCAAATACATTTAACATGGAGGATTTTTCCTCGACCATTGGAGATAGCGCAGAAGCTACATATCTCTGGTCCAGTGGTGCGCTGCAGGCGCTGCACTGTACCTGGCTAATAGCTATACTGCTAACGCTCAAAAGAGACGCATGCAGTTGACCAGGTAAAAGAGTGTTCCAAAGACACTTAAGGTACTTCTGGACCATATATATTCTTCCCCTCTTCCAGCTAACGGAAAGGGGTCTTTTAATATATATCCATACAACCAAATAGGTGTATTTAGTGGAGAATGATTTTAATGTTTCTTCATCAATCGTCATTGTATGAAGTTTTCATCTTCGGGATGATTAATTAATGTCATCTTCAGGATGATAGTTCATTTCCAGGATAATAGTTCATCTTCAGGATGATTGTTCATCTTCAGGATGATTAATGTCATCTTCAGGATGATAATTCATCTTCAGGATGATGGTTCATCTTCAGGATGATTGTTTTCTGTAAGCCAAGAAATTATGCCTAGCTAGGGCTTTCATATCATATCATATCTGATAGACCGGCTTTAACAGATATTTCGGTAATTTCTCTTCAGGAGATCCGATAATATTTTGAGTTATTTAAAATAATCTCAATTCTTTTTAATTTGCTCTCTTAAGAACAATACTGTTTTTAAGAGGTGCAAACAACAACCTTTTAGTATGAGTCCTTTAAGGATCTTCGTCTAGGTTGTCTTTCCTTTAATCATATTTTTAATATGTGTCCCAAAAAGAAAGTAAAGTAAAGAAAAAATTTATATATGCATTTGAAGAGATTTTATATCGGTAATGTTGTCACATCCAATAGCAACATCAACCAAAAATTCCCTCTTCTTGCCATTCGTTGGGTTACGCCTTGACATTAACCAGTCGATGCATCAGATTCATCTTGTAAGTGAGTTTAGCTCATCTTACTTGATTACTTCCTTGTTTGAGTGATTTGTACCTCTAAAACTATAGCAAATTAAAATGCTTATAGCTAACGATTTTATTTTAATTCTCCTTCAATACTCAGCTATCCCACAGGATTTGATATCATTTTTGATACCAGGACTTCAGGTCCAACACATCATATTTCATAAGTGAGTCCAGCTCACCTTATTATTGCCTCATTCCACATTATTATAATTTGGCCAAATCTCTATCTTTGCTTCAGGCAAAGCAGAGTTATGGAATCGATTTTATATTTAACTGGCAAAGTGAAATATGAGAGAATTTGTTGACAAAATGTGTTCTTTCTTGTCCAAAACTCACCCGGGACGTACTATAAACATTTGATTTCTCCCAGAGGTGTCTCCTTCACGACACGTTAAAGAAGTGAAGGTTCTGGGACGGGTAAAGAATATGGACAGATCCAGAATTGGTCCTTAGCAACCAAGTTGCTATAATGTTCTGGATTTGAGCTCACTTTCCTGTGGTGGTATTGCTTTTTCGGTCTCCAGGAGTAGATCTCTCTTTTTGGAGCCTAGTGGTATGTCCTCTCATCTCTTAAGGACATCTACTTCTGCTACTGGTGGATTGCATCCATTATATTTGGTATGTCAATCCTAGCTGGATTTTTAGTAGCAGGGATGTGAAAGTTTTGACAATATTTAAATTGTCAGTCTGATTATAATCAGATCATATGTATTTACTTTTTAAATGGTCAATTTGAGCTTCATGCTCATAGATGATTTGAACCAAATAGGGAATTGAAAGATCTTCAGGATCCTTTATTACCATCAACACACAATCTATAAGACGTGTGTAAACGCCTTACTCATACGAGATTTTGGGATCTATTCATCAAAGTTGGTTAGTCCTGATGAATGTGTTCTCTTTGTGGAATCATGTAGTGTTGCTTCAGGAAAACATACACGGCGTTGCAGACGTACCATCTTTAAGATGTGCTCTAAACCCATTCTTAGAAAATGTTTATATGGAGTTGATCAGACTCATATAAAAGGATTCTAATGGTGTGTTTAGCTGAGTGTACGCAACCACTGTTGCTACTTATTTATGATTTCCCATTTTTATCCAAAGTTACCACTATTTTTAAAAAAAATTTGGTTGGATAATGACCATTTAGAGGATATATATTGATGAGTACACAAAAAGGTACATCATCAGTCATTTTAAGGGAGTGGACAAAGCCTATTTATATCCCTTAAATACTCTCAAGAGACCTAAAGGTCTTCATTATCTTTAATGATGGTAGTATATCATCTTAAATTCATTGAGGAAGTGGGGAGAGTCAATGTCCATGTGAATGGAGATGATCTCATTATCAGTTTTCCCTTTTGAATAGGACAATGAAAGTTTCACCCCCTTTTTTGAAGAATCTTCGGGTTCGTCTGGTTGATGATGTCTTGCATCATCACTCCAGGGTGATATCGATCCAAAGTTGGTCGATTCTGGACACTTCTGGTGTTCCAAAATAATTCCTCTTTTTGAATTTATGTGGGACTTTTGAAAAGTCCATTAAAATGCTCAAGTTAATTTTGTCCGGTAATAGTTGAACTGTGTTCAAACTGTGAAGATTACATCTTCACATTGACTATTGTGCGGATCATTTTGGGACAAAGCTTCAGGCTTCATTTATTTCTTGAGTCATTAGGGATTTCGTTTTGACGAATATCCTTTTGAAACTGTATAAGTTTCAGAGAGTATATGGCATCCTCATTTTATTTTTAGGGGTATTCAAGATAGCAAATCATTCGCAGTAAAATAAAATGTATTAAAACTAAAAGAGAATAATACTGATGATTTTGTTAAGTCAACAAGTGACATAGTGTGATGTGTGCTCTTGAAAACATACAACAATAATTATGCTCATTTAAGGCTTATGTTATGACAACAGATAATATTTGATTTCAAAGTTTATTTGTCCTCGGGGAGTAGCTAAATATACATAAGGTCAATTAGACTTTCGTCGTTTTGACTAGATATGTATGTATTTTTTATATGGCATAAGTTAATGCACATTCATGTTTGCAAAAACATTATGGCTCTTATCAGAACTTCTGGTCTAATTTTGGCTTGCCATTGCTTACTCCATTTCGAAGTATATCGTATCTTTCCTTTCCCATTTAATCCAAGACTTCCCCTGTTTTGACTTTTCCTTATTTTTATTTCAGGTCATGTTTGATCCTGAACTTCCCCTGATTTCAATATTCCTTACTTATAAAGGACATAGTCTTGCTAAGGAGACATAAGCAGGGGTTTGAGCAAATTATTTATACTTCCACTTTTCTAATTAATAAGAGACTTTTAAAAGTCTATTTGAATGCTCGAGTTTAGCTTCAGGCCATTTACTTGAGTCGTTCAAATTTTATGTGGATAGTTTATCATGCTCAGAGGGGAAAACAAATACGTGGCTACGAAATTTATAATTTCTCACTTATCTATTAAGTCACGACTTCGGGCGTACACTTAAAAGTAAGGGGTAGATTCAAAAATCATACATTGTAAAGTGAGACGACTCTAAAAGAGTTTAGTGGTGTTATGACAACTGCTGGTGTCAATATTTACCGCAAAATGCGCATCTCTAAAAAAGATCGCATAAATGGTTTTCGCATAAGCCATCGTTTTTGTTGATATTTATTTTATTAGGGGAAAAGGTGCTGACTTTTGATTTGATTTTGAACTTCGGGTTCATTTTGTCAAAGTGCATATGATATTAAACTTTTTGAAATCATGATTATCTTATTGTCATAAATATCGTCATATCATGAGCCCATCATACATATAATGCAAAGCTTGTAAACTAAAGATTATGCTCAATTGAACTGAATTGAAACAAGTATGATGTATACACATGCTATTTATATGCTACAGACATTTAAATAATCTTATCGCAGATATATAGTCTAGCTATAGGCGTTAAACTATATCAAAGTGATTTTAGCATGCTTTTTAACAGTTTCATTGTAACATTAACATAGCATGAAAATAGTTAACATCCACGCATTTAATGTATAAGCAATGAAAAAAATTAGCTTAGGACTATGGGGATCAGCCAGCCGACACCGAAAAGAAAAAGACAGTCCGAAATTACATCAAAAAGTTGCATGAAAGAATAAGTACAACTCGGGAACTTCAGAGAGAAGCCCCTTTCATCTTTGTGCATACGCCTTCAGCTCCTTTTTGGTGTCCGCCGGTCTTCTTTTTACATTTATATCCTCACTTACAAATTTCTCTCAAAAAAGGAAAAAATTGCAGGAAATTAAAGGTGTCGGAAACCTGGCTGATCCCTAAAAACATAGCCTAAATCGCACATCCACGCAGATAATATATGGAAAATATATAACCACGCAGATAATCATATCACAGGCATGTAAAGATTAATTAAATAATCTAAATAGTGTGTGACGTGCTAAAAAATTATTTTTGAAAAACTTTTTACATTTGATCCATATTTTTAATGTTTTGTTTACCGCTTTAACCCTTTTTATAAAGTTTCTTTAATTATTTTGGGCTTTTAGGGCCAAAAATAAAAAAGAAAAATTATTTGTGTAAATGGGCTAATTTTCAGGCTTTTGGGCCAGGAAAACAACCCATTAGGGTTAATTGGGCTTCCCCCGAAAAATTGGCCCGTTAAGGGCTAGTGTTTCCGAAAACCCCTAGGGGCCCCGCGGGGCGCGCCGCCGTGACGGCGGGCCGCGGCCGCCGTGGCGGCGGGCCGCGGCAGCAAGGTCGTGGCGTCAGGCCGCGGCCTGAGGCAGCGAGGCCGCGGCAGCTGGCCGCGCCAGCGTGGCCGCGGCTTCAGGCCGCGGCCGCCGCGGCAGATGGCCGCGGCGTTTTGTCGCCGGCGGCGCTCGTAGAGCGCAGCCGTTTAGCCCTTCGGGCGTGCGGGGTATGGATCAAGGTTTGGGGGGTAAAAAACAGATTTTTCAAGTATTTAGATCTCTAAAAAACCGATTTTTATTGTTTTTAGACATGCGGATCTAAATAAAAATGTGATTTTTACTGTGTTTTTAAACTTTTTGATCCTAAAACATGCAGATCTATGTGAAACGCAAGTTTAGATCTAAAAAGTTTTGATATTTACATCTAGATTCGACGAGGGAATCTAGACGACGGTTGGTGAAGGATGCCATTTTCGCTCCCAGTTGAGAAGATTACGATCTTCTTAGACTGAGCGGTTGATGGATCTCCTTTCTCGCGCATCGCCGCCTTTTCCAACGAGCGTGATCGTGCTGATAACGTGTTGTGAACGAGAAACAGATTTGGAGAAGGGTTGAGGCTAGGAAACCCCCAGCCTCCTTTATATAGTATTCATAATGGGTACTCATGTGGGTGGATACCCAATAGACCCAATGGGTCCTATTCATAACACACCTAAGTTTTTCTATTTTCAATGAGCAATCGAACAAGAGAACTTTCTAACGTCTTTCTTACGACTCGTCACAATTTTCTTTTCTAACCGAAGATGAAAAAAATCTCATTTCAATTTTCTTTTCCTTTTCTATTTCCTTTTCATTTCATTTTTCATTCATCCGTTTTCACTCAAATCAAACGTAACAAATGCTTATGGTTGTTGATCGACATTTCAGCAAATAACCCAAGAGATGAGTCAAACACAGATCCGATCTCCATTGCAGCAGCTTTGAGTTTATATACCCAGGAGTGTTGCCTCGTCTCACAAACACCCAACCCCCGCGTCGACTTGGCGACCAGGCATTACAACCGAGCAAGCATCAGTCCTTTCCCTCACATGCGCCTCTCGTCGCCGGTAATTTTCATCGCATAATGCCAGAAACAATAGCTGATAACATCCATCTCTACTGCAGAGAATCCCTCAACTAAAGACCCGGCACTAAACGAGCCAATAACTTGGAACTATACACACTTTCGTGTCCTTGTGACACGAGTATACAGTGGTGAAAGCAAAGCCCTCGAGGAAAAACGGGCTTCTGAACAAGAGCGACTGGATCATCGCAAGCCTATTACAACGGTTATCAATAAAATACACACACACAACGTAGAGGGATCTTTTAGTGTACACTAATACATATACCACCTGGCCCCAATTAAAAATCATGACCCCAAGCTTCCGCTGGCTAACCGGCACGCACTGCTCCAGCGCAAGCATCCGTGTCTTACCGATGTCGCATATAGAACAAACACGGCATTCTCTCGAGCCCAAGAACGTCGTGAAGCAAACACCCCCGCCAAGCTTTGACTCACCTTTCCATTAAAGCGGCATCAGTATCTGATAACGGTGCTGCAAGACAATGATCCATCAACAATCAGAAAGACTGGCGGGCGTTCAATCAAAATTACAGCTAGTTCATTCTGCTAACTGAATACAGAACGAAAGATTTCATCCGGGTTTATTCTGTCTATATTATCATATATACATGTAACTACTGAAAACAATGGGTAAAAATCAACATACCAAGCAAGTCCTCGTATGTATCTGGGAAGAATGTCGGGTCCATTAGCAATGGAGGGGAGAAAACTTGATCCATGGATTCATCAATGCCGGCAAATGTGGTCTGCGCGGCAGAGCCTGTGAAACCCAAGCCGGTGTCTGTTTGGAATGTGTTTGCCTGGTTTTCATTCTCGGCAATCCCATTAGAACCGTTTGGTACATTAGGGACGGGCTTTAACTGGCTCTCGAGATTTGAAGACTGCTGGGTAGAGTTCTTGATAACATTGATCTGTTGTGGAGAAGAAAACAGCCGTTGCTTCCTTCGATTTGGACTAGGACCGATTTCATTCCTAGTTACGCCTGTTGAGAGGGGTATAAAGAAGTGTTTGGATTCATCATCGCTGCTCTCGTCTTCTGGCCATTTTGTATTGCTCACTGGCTTCGAAAGAGCAGCTTCGCGAACTGAACGCCTTATGTTCTGAGCATAATAACCATCACTATCTGCAGCAGCAGAAGCACCGGATTACCTTGTCTGAAAGCGCACTTCTCGGATATCATTCTTGAGGCAGATTGGTGTTGTAAAATTCTCATAAAGCAGAACTTAGTAAGAAATGCCGGAACGACATATTATATTTCCAATAAAAAAATCATAAGGGTGTCATAGGGGTATGACCATAATCACTGACCATGTACCGTGCGGTGATCATTTGTAAATGGAGGGTTAATTGGTTTCCCAGCTGGCAAGCTGTCTGCCCGGATTGGTTGAGCAGACATAACATGGCGCTTGGGCGTGTGCATACTTTTTGCTGATGAATTAGGAGTTACACTGAACAGATGGGGGAGTTTAAGAGCAGGGCTACTTGAAGCCTTCTCCAGTTGAATGGAATTGAGCTTGGAAGTCATCTCGGTAACTTCATCATTACTATCTTCCTATTTCAAATGAATATCAACTGTTTAGAGGATGTGTAAGATTCAAAAGAAAGATGAGCATCAAGAGAGAGAGAGATCTTTTTAAGGAACAATGTAAATATCAATATTTGATTCATGAGCTCCTTACATGAGATCTTCCGCTAGTCTGTGCATGCATGGGTGAGGATGATCTTGCACTGTATTCGTCAACTGTATTAGAAGATATGCTGTTGACTTCTTCCGTGAGATCTGCTACTGACTTCTGCATTGCTGGTACAGCTTCCTTCAGCTGATTGATAAGTCCCTATATCATGGAACAGTCAAAGTTGGCGACAATCAATCTCTTAATAACAAAGTTCATTCATAACATGTTTCAACTCTCATCCTTCTCCCTTCCGACATCTCCCTACCTTATTGGTTATGGCATAAGTTTTTCTAGCCTAAACATCTAAAGAGGTGAAGACGATGGAGTTGCTTTCAACTCAAGGGGTGGTCCAAAGAGGTCAACAAAAGAATCCCAAATACTTCCCTTTTAGTATAGGAATATATATTGTTTATTTTGCCCTGTTATCTCAAAGAGGATTGCCTTTTTACTCTTCCAGACCATTTTTCCCGAAATTTAATCCCATTAAAAATGAATATCATCTTCTGTGTGTACAATGGACGTGTCAATTTTAACAGACACGTTATCAAAAGATCAATCCTGAATTTGTTAGAGAAACATCTTTTAATGTTGCTACAAATGCTATTTTCGGACATGTCAATTTTACCAGGCAAATTAGCATAAAGATTAAACCTGACTGTGTTAGAGACGCATCTTTTAATGCAACTACAAATACTATTTTCAATCAATATATTTTATGGGTAACATTTAATATCACTATAAACCCAACCTTAACAAAGTTATACTATCCATTATTATCATTTATGAAATCATTTAGAATATATTCTAAAACCCCAAAAAGAAAAACAAATTTGTTAAATAGTGAACATTTGATCATTTTCTTACCCTTATATCACATGTGACAGTGGGCTAGTTTTGACAAGACAACTGCAGAGGAAGATCCACTAACCTGTATGCTGGCTAGATGTTGGCGATGCTCAGCAAGAGTTGCTGCCAAGGACTCAGCATGGCCGCTAGTGCCACACTCAGTTGCACAGCGAAGAAGTTCGGGACCCTCTCCAGCATTAGCCTTGGCCTACATAATACCAAACATAGTTGTCAAAGCGCTATACATATCGAATGTCGGTTTCCATTATTATCGTATCACACATATCGAATATCGGTTTCCATTATTATCGTATCACACATCGTATCGTATATCGTAGGATACATTAATTCCTTAATTCCTGTGCAATATTAAGCAACTAAACCTACACCTATACATGTCATAGAAAAATGAACAAAAATTAAGCATAAAAATAGGAAAGCAAGGAGAAATACTAAAAGCCTAAAAGAAGTGGTCTAGTAAATGTAAATAAGTATTTACAAAAATCTTAGTTATAAATTCCTAGTATAATGACCACAATGACATTAATCAAACTACTACCGGTTTATACACGATAAACACTAAATTTGACATTTAGATATAAGTAAGGGTTTTATTACTACTACTGTTGCTACACCAAAGATTATTAGGACATGCTAAAACTAATTATCGAACCAACACCCAATCAATTGAGCCGACAGTATAAAACAATTAAATAAATGGTATGTATAATTTTTTGTTTGCAGTAATAATATAAAGAAATAAAGATTAAAACCAAACACCCAACTAGTTAAGCTAAAAATAGTAAATAATTAAACAATAAAAACTATATAAAATTTTCAAGTTCACGCTAACCTTATAAAGGGATATGGAGATCAAAATGGAATAGAGAATATTAGTGAAAAAAGAACAAGAATGAGGTAACTTTATGATGGTTTTTTGTTGTTGGGGGAGGCAAGAAACCTAGGGGTGGCAAACGGGTCGGGTTCGGATCGGGTCAGTTTGACCCGACCCGAATAAGGGTACACCCGAACCCGACCCGAATTAAATTCATGTCAGGGTTCGGATACACGTACCCGACCCGGCCGTAAACCGGGTGACCCGTACCCGATCCGGTTTGTCTTATGGATCGGGTACGGGTCGGGTTTGGGGTGAAAGAGTGATTATTTTCCAAAAAAGTCGGGTTCGGGTCGGATTCGGGTCGGGTTCGGGTTCGGGTCCGGGTCGGGTTCGGGGTGAAAAGAGTGAAATACGGGTCGAATTCGGGTCAACCGGGTTGAGTGGTCAAACCCGTACCCGACCCGGATTTTTATCAGGGTCGGTTGGGTTGACCCGAAGTTGACCTGACCCAGATTGGCCCCTACCCATACCCGACCCAAGAGGCCGGGTTCGGGTCGGGTCTATTTTACCACCCCTAAAGAAACCGATCCATAAATGATGTTGGGAATAAGCTTGTCAAAGCAACATGACATTCAATGATACTATGTGAGGCTGTAGTAGTACTCAAAAATGATTGATCAGACTTGATTGTAATTAATGCGGCTCAAATTTGGTTGAGGACTCAACTAGGCTCAAAGATAGTCGTCCAAGCTTCTTGGCAATAACTGCTGAGATTAAAGATGTAAGTAACAAAGGAAGTAGAAAAGGAGGTCAGATCAAGCGATAAAAAGACTTATTTTATCAAGTTAAGCTGTTTATGTCCTTAAGCTAAGCAAACAATGGACCTGAAACCCAAATCAAACTTGAAACCCAAATAAAATTTGAAGCTGACAAATTGAATGATACAAATTCAATGGTGTAATATATTATATAATATGTATTGTATAACATAAGATAATTAACACATCCTGATACAACCATGCGACTCATATCGTTTTCATCCCTATCCTACTATATGTATCGCATATTGTACAATTTTGACAACTATGATACCAAAAGCCATAATAGTAGTCAGGCTATGTTAATGAACAATAACAACACTAAAAATAATTATAATAAGAGGATTTGCATAATAATCTAAACCATGTCTGGCGTTATGGAGAAGTATACATGACAGCGACCAGATCATCACAAAGCCACCATATGTGGTTAAGTCTCATCATATCAAATAGTGTGGACGATGGATCATAAACTTCACTAAAGACTCTGTAAATTTCATAAGCTTGCATCAATCTTATGCCTCCATGCTAGATTCCTGGCTAAGAAGATATAGGAAAGGGTGATTTTCCATGAATCTTGTCGTTAAACTTCTATCGAACAATATAGCAATCCACCTCAAGTATTCTTAGTGCACTCATCGAAGACGGAATTTTTTGCAATGCTGCCTTGTTACAATACAACCTCACAGGAGTCGAAAGCATGTAAGTTTATGACAAGATCTGGATATGGCCAACATAGGCTAAGCAGTAGCGAGGTCTGAATTTGGGTTTGAAGTGATCGAAAATAATGATGACAACTTGTTGTAGGAGTTGCTAATGATGACAAACTCGAGCAGGGTAGTGGAATGTGGCATCGAAAATAAGGATGTAAACCGTTCAAACACTTGATATGTATTTTACCATATATGTATATATGCATATATGTATATATAGAGGAGGGATCAAATGACCCCCAAAAATAACCCCCTAAAATAACTCCCTTTCAAAAATAATATGCCCTCTATTTTTTCGGAAGATCCAAACCGTTCATCTTGATCTCCACCCTCTAAATACCTAACCCACCAATTTTCAACCCGATCCCATGTGTTTTGTCCGTTCATCCATCGGACCCAAATTTAACGGTTTCGCATGAACAGAACTTTTGCGAATGGATGATGAACGGGCAAAACACATGGGATCGGGTTGAAAATTGGTGGGTTAGAGGGTGGAGATCAAGATGAACGGTTCGGATCTTCCGAAAAAATGGGGGGCATAGGATTTTTGATAGTGTGTTATTTTAGGGGATTATTTTTGGGGGTCATTTGATCCCTCCGCATATATATATATATGGAAAAAGGGGATCTAAGGTGCCTCCTTAGATGAAAATCTAAGGAGGCGCCCCCATTTCCCCCATCTCCTACAATTTTTTTGGAAATATTTTTTCATGGGGTTATTATTCACATCATGGATGATCAATATACCAAATTTCAAGAGATTCCAATACTATTTGAGCCACCATCTACCCCTTGCAACTTCAACGGTTTGAAAACGTGCTTAAAAACCCACAAAGTTGCAAGGGGTAGATGATGGCTCAAATAGTATTGGAATCTCTTGAAATTTGGTATGTTGATCATCCATGAGGTGAATAATAAACCCATGAAAAATTTTTCAAAAAAAATGTGTGAGATGTGGGAAAATGGGGGCGCCTCCTTAGATTGAATCTAAGGAGGCACCTTAGGATCCCTTTACCCTATATATATATATATATATATATATATATATATATATATAGGGATTAATGGGTATCATACGCCATATGAGAGCTTCTCTCATACGCCCTCTCACATAAAGCACCCAAGTACAAGCCCACATGGGCTTGTACTTGGTTGTACTTGGGTGCTTTATGTGAGAGGGCGTATGAGAGAAGCTCTCATATGGCGTATGATAGCCATTATTCTCATATATATATATATATATATATATATATATATCAAAAAATGTACCTAAGAATGACCTCGGGTAGAGATACCTGAGCACACCCCGTTGTTTGGGGTTTGTGAGTATTTGTTTTTGAAAAAAAATTTGCAGTAGGTATATATACTTGTTGTGTAGCTCCGCACAAAATTTCAGGTCAATCCAACACCGTTTGAGCATCCGTTCATCGATTTCAAAAACGTTGCGCAAAACTGTCCAGAATTCTGGACAGTTTTGCGCAACGTTTTTGAAATCGATGAACGGATGCTCAAACGGTGTTGGATTGACCTGAAATTTTGTGCAGAGCTACACAACAAGTATATCTACCTACTGCAAAAAAAATTTCAAAAAAAATACTCACAACCCCCGAACAGCGGGGGTGTGCTCAGGTATCTCTACCCGAGGTCATTCTTAGGCACATTTCCCTCATATACATATATATATATATATACATATATATATACATATATATATCCAAAATCATTTACAAAATACACATGCAAATGCAGATATTATGCGAAATAAAAGGTAGTATCCATATTTTGGATATATATATATATCCAAAATATGGATACTACCTTTTATTTCGCATAATATCTTACAAAATACACATGCAAATGCAGATATTATGCGAAATAAAAGGTAGTATCCATATTTTGGATATATATATATGGATTAATGGGTATCATACGCCATATGAGGCCTTGCCTCATATTCCCTCTCACATAAAGCAATCAAGTACAAGCCCACATGGGCTTGTACTTGATTGTACTTGATTGCTTTATGTGAGAGGGAATATGAGGCACGGCCTCATATGGCGTATGATAGCCATTATTCTCATATATATATATATATATATTACAATTGAGAGCTGTTTTTGAACTTTGTCCTATGTGGCAATGTCACATCAAGTTTTGGGGGGAAAATTTTTTGGGTTGGGGGAAAATTTGTTGGGAGAATACAAAAGCTTTTTTTTTGAAATTGGCACCATCAGCATTTAATACTCTTCATTCAAAAATGACCAAAAAACACACACACACAAAATGAAACCCAAAAAAATGCAACTTAAATTACAAGTATGCAAAAGAGAAGTTTATATCGGCTGAGCTTATTTCGGCTGACCCCAAAAAAAATGAAACCCAAAAAAAATACAGGGAATGTGCGTTCAAATAGGCGGGTTGAGTTTTTTGGGCGTCAAGCAGAGGCCTAACCAACCTATCCGCGCCGAAGGCGCCCGCTAAATTTTTATACGCTACTTTGTTGTTCTGCGCCGAAGGAGCACCGAATTTATTGTTTCTTGCCGAAGGCGGTCGTGCGCCGAAGGCGCCCGCGCCGAAGGCGCCCGCGCCGAAGGCGCCCGCGCCTAAGGCGCCCGCGCCTAAGGCGCCCTCTAAATTTTTATACGCTAATTTGTTGTTCTGCGCCGAAGGAGCACCGAATTTATTGTTTCTTGCCGAAGGCGGTCGTGCCTCTAAATTTTTTAACGCTAATTTGTTGTTCTTTTAAATTTTGGCTGTAGAAATATTTTTTGGGGGACAAAGTTTTCGCGGAAGAAAATCTTAAATGCACTGTGCCCACGGGCACGGGTTATGACTAGTATATATATATATGAAAAAGGGGATCTAAGGTGCATCCTTAGATGAAAATCTAAGGAGGCGCCCACATTTCCTCCCATTTTCTACAATGTTTTTGGAATTTTTTTTCATGGGGTTGTTGTTCACATCATGGATGATCAACATACCAAATTTCAAGTGATTCCAATACTTTTTGAGCCACCATCTACCCCTTACAATTTCAACGGTCTAAAAACGCGCTGAAAACCCCACGAAGTTGCAAGGGTAGATGGGGGCTCAAAAAGTATTGGAATCCCTTGAAATTTGGTATGTTGATCATTCATAAGGTGAACAATAAACCCATGAAAAAATTTCGAAAAAAATGTGTGAGATGGTGGGAAATGGGGGCGCCTCCTTAGATTGAATCTAAGGAGGCACCTTAGGATCCCTTTACCCATATATATATATATATATATATATATATATATATATATATATATAGGGATTAATGGGTATCATACGCCATATTAGATAGGCTCTCATACGCCCTCTCACATAAAGCAACCAAGTACAAACCCACATGGGCTTGTACTTGGTTGTACTTGGTTGCTTTATGTGAGAGGGCGTATGAGAGCATATCTCATATGGCGTATGATAGCCATTATTCTCATATATATATATATATTGAAATTTGAATTACGTTTACTAGTAGAGGGCTAGGGATTTGACCACAGGACAGAGCTCTCTCCGGACACTTTATTTCCTACGTTTACTGCATCAGAGTTCAGCTTACACAGCAGAGGGAATGACCGCGGCGGAAAACCAAGAACATCCACATTTAATGCATTAAATGTAGGGGCACACTATTGGGGGGATTTAACAAGGAAAAGCGGGGCATTTAACATGGGGCATTTAACATGGGCCCACCAAGGGGATCTCTCTGAACGCGGGGCATCTAACGGGGTCACCATGTGGATTTCTCCCCGAACATGCAGTGCCTACCAACCGAGTGGGGGCATGCCTCTTGGGTGGCGTAATGAACTGGGAAAATCATAGCAGCTCTATGTATGCGTCTCTCCGAAAACCCCACCGCAACTCTCTGGGTGCAGGGTCCACCAAGTGGGAGGGGAAAAGTCGTGCCTCACTGCTCTCTCTCTCTCTCTCTGCGCACATTACTCAAGTGCTCTGATGATATGGGGCCCACCAATCGCAACTCACTATCAAATGTCAAATTCTCACTGAAACAATAATGCTTGCTCTTAATCACGTGAAAATCCCTCAGCCCCCTCCCTTACGCACGTAGAAAACGCAACTCACGCATGTAGAACCATTACTCTCTCCCCTCACACAGAAATCCTTGACTCGGATCTCTACCTTAAATCGCCCAGTTTCTAAAGGTATTGAACATTTGAACTTCTCTCTGTCATTTGTTTTTGTTGTTACTACTATTATTGTTGTTGTAGTGCTGTTTGGACAGTTTTAAATGCAAGCAATTTATTTCGGTCAGTCTTAAGTATTTTGGTGCAAAAAGACCTCACAATTTTGGTTAGTAATTTGGTTTTTTTGACTTTGTCTGCAAAAAGACATCCCATTTTCGGTTAGTAATTTGGTTTTTTGACTGTGTAGATCTGATACAAGCTTCAAAAAAATCAATGGTCGTTTCCAAATCAACCGAAAGGTTAAAAGCGGCATTTTGGCGGGCTCTTTCGACTTCATTTCTCTCTTGAAAGCGTCTCAATTTCTGATCTCTGAACTCAAAATTATATATTTGTTGCTTTTTAACCTCTTCTAATGTTTGAGTGTGTTTAAAATACATTTTTGATTTAATGTGGTAAGATTTGAGATCAATTTTTGTAATTTTTAAACCACTTTCATCTCACTCTGGTTTGAGCTGTGGAAGTAGGAAACCAACTTTTTTGGAAATTTTCCCCAACAAACTCTTTTTACACAAGCTTCCAGCACTTTAAATGTCGCTAAAAACTCATTGTCTTCTTTTAGATACTCTTATTAATTTATTTTTTCTACTCATCACTTTCTTTTTTATTTATTAATTTCAGACCAAAAAATAATGAGGAGCTTAGCCTGCTAAAGTCAATTCTAAATTGATATAGGAAGCTTCGGTTTATGATGTCATATCCAATGATCAGGATTAGATTCTGGAGCTTTGGATTCTAATTCCAACAATAAGTTGATATAGGAAACTACTTCAGATTTTCCGGTAATTCTAAATTTTAAAGTTGTCCCCTTTCTAATGGGTCGATTTATTGTTTTCGGCTTAATCTTTTTTAATCCTATTATTTAAGGGAGATTTGAGCAGATAAAGTTGGAGGTGTCGAGCATTCCCAACATATGACCCCCAAGATCTAGGTGAGCTATTTACATTTCATTTATTTTGCATTAATATGCTTGGGGTTTGGAATAAAATTTATTGGAGATGCTTACTCTTTTTCTAATTAATCATAATGCGGATAAATTAAAAGATTAACTGCAGGTGGATTCCATATAGTTGCAACGGTTTCTATTTTTCCTCATTTTTTGTTTCATTTTATGATGTCATATTTAGTTGCTTTTATTTCATTTAAATTTTTAACCAAACTTGGAACATACTGATAATTTCAGCTCATTTACACACAAAACTTTACGTACATGCTCAAATCTTCATAGACTTCACCCTTGATTTCGACTAGAACCAGAGTACGTATTTTTTTTAATTTTTCCTCTTGCCTTTTTAAATTTAATTTTCTTTCCTGATTTAAAGAAAATAAGGATAAAATACTTGAACATATGAGACCAACATCTGAACAGTATATCAAGTGTCACTCCCGCTTCTTTTTTAAACATCCAAGCTGACAACTGTCACATGTTTCTGATTCAAAAGACATCTTCCCCAAATGAATGCATCAATTAGCATAATCATTTTGCTAATGATTTATATTATGTTTTGGTTTCAGGTATATGAACCGTTTCTACACGAAGGGGAGCTATTAATTGTTAAACGCATTTGATTCAATATTTTGCTATTGGGGTTGTTCTGGCATTCCGTCTCAATAGCTACATTCATGCTGATATTTCATATCACAGTTGGGGTTGTTCTTCTTGGCAAATAGGTTACGTGCTAACACTCTACACCAAACAAACATAATAGTAAACGCTCCATCTACATCATTTGGGCCATCTTGAATGGTGCTCAATGTCATTGTGACTTGCTTGAAAATGCAGAACAAATTAAGTTAAATAAATATATTGTAAATCGTTAATGATGAGGTTTGGATCGAAAATTGCTTGAAACATGTAGCTCCAGTACCAATTTTATAATGTTATTGCACTAAAGGAAACTATGAGCACCATTTGAGGCTGTTTGGATGGTCATTGTAGTCTCCATGTACTTTTAGCTTGATATGGAAGCTAAAACTCTACACAGTGAGAAAAGTTATTTGCTTCTTAAATCTATTGTGCCTTTGTTTCTGAATGCTGGTGGAGACTATAAACACGGCATGACAGTCATAAAGCTTACACAGACAAATGTCCCAGAGGAAGATAGGTAAATTTCAGCTTTTGGGTAACAATGTCGCTTATTTGTTTGTTTGTTGTATATAGACTTTTAGTATGATGATTGAATTTTACTGTTGAGATTGGTTATGTAGGTATGTGAATGCAACAGTGGTTTAGAACAGAGAGAGAGGATGGAGAGGTCTCATCTTCCAAAGGATAAGAGCTGTTTTTGGTTTTGGATTTGGAATCTGTGAATTCTAGCAAGAATTGAGCCTTTGGTATTCTTCCATTTTATGATTTTTTTTGGGTGATATTGCATTAAATACTGATCATTGTAGTTCACCCAATTTTATAATGTTACTGTACTTTAAATGAAACTATGAGCAATATTTGAGGCTTTGTTTGGATGGTCATTGAAGTCTCCAAGTACTTTTAGCTTGATTTGGTAACTAAAACTCTACACTGTGAGCAAAGTTATTTGCTTTTTGAATTTATTGTGTCTTTGTTTCTGAATGCTGGTGGAGATTATAAACTGACATGACAGTCATAAAGCTTACTCAGACGAATGTCCCAGAGGAAGAAAGGTAATTTTTATCTTTTGGGCAACAATGCTTCTTGAATCTATTGTGCTTTTGTTTCTGAATGCTGGTGGAGATTATACATTCTTAAATGATTACTGGATACATGCACTGAAATATTGCTATGTCAATTTTGATGAAACTGATTGGTGTGCTTTTAGGTCATCTGGACCAAGGTTTGAGGGATCACCCGATACCTATTGGTATCGGGCGTATCGGACCGGTACCGCCCAGTACCGGTCCGATACGGCAAAAAGAAATCGGTATCGGGCGATCCCTCAGGGTTTCGGCCAGTTTCGCCCAGTATCGGGCGAAACTGGCCGAAACCCTGAGGGATCGGTCAGAAAGATAGAGAAGAACATATCCTAGCCCCTAACCCTAAGCCCTAGCCCTTATCCCTACAGAAAAAAATGTCGGAGAGGACAATTCAATTTCCCGTGAAAGAAGAAAACAATTTCCCGTGAAAGAACAGAATGCTTGTGAATGTACAGTCTAACATGTGAATTTACAGTGAAAATTGATCTATAAGAGCGAGCAAAGTGGATGAGAAATTGAGTAGAAAATTTTGATGGGAGAAAACTAACCCAGCCTTCGCAATCGACGTGCCACCAGCCAAAGTTTTCGCCTTTGTCGTCACTGTCGCCTGCCGTCGTCGTCGTCGTCACCGCCTGCCCTAGACGTCGCCTTCGTCGTCGCCTGCCCTAGACAACGACGTCGTCGTTGCCTGCCGTCGTCGCCGCTTCGCCTGCCGTCGTCGTCGTCACATGTCGTCATCGTCATCATCGCCTGCCATCGTAGTCGTCGTCGTAGTTGTCGTTGTCGCCTGCCGACATCGTCGTCGTCGCGTGAAGACGTCGAAGCTGCTGAGGGATTCGACGAGGGGGCAACGAAGCGGCGGGCTCGGGGGAAATTAATTTGAGAGAATCGAAGCAAATGAGGTTAGAAACTTAGCCTTAAGCAATTTATACGCATTTATTATGATATTTCACATTTGACCAGAGAGTTTCATCTATTTACAATCCTGTCATCACTTTAAAACCTAATAAAACATGTGTAATGGCATATTTGTAAATACATTGAACTTAAGGGGACATGTGGAACTGTTAGTATAGTGCGGTTGGCTCAATTCCCAAATTACCCTTTATGCTCATTATAATTACAAGTGTAACCTGAATGGAGAAAACACTTAACAGATACAATGGCATACTTGTAAAAAAAATAGAAATGCTGGACTTATTAGAAACTGCGTATTTTGCTATTTTAAAATACAAATAAATATATAAAAATACGGGAAAATACTGTAAAATATGTAAGAAATACGGAAAATAGGTAAAATACGGAAAATACATAATAAATATGGAAAAATACTTTAAAATACATAATAAATACGGAAAAACTATTTAAAATACAAAATAAATACGGTAAAATATGGAAAACACATATAAATATAGAAAAATACTTAAAATACATAATAAAAAAATTAGTTAAAATACAAAATAAATACTGAAAAATACGGAAAACGCATAACAAATATAGAAAAATACTTAAAATACATAATAAATCCTAAAAATACTACATGGACTCCTAAAGATACTATTTAAAATACATAATAAAAACAAAAAATAGTTAAAATACAAAATAAATACGGAAAAATACGGAAAACGCATAACAAATATAGAAAAATACTACATGGACTCCTAAAGATACTATTTAAAATACATAATAAATACAAAAAAAATTATTTAAAATACCAAATAAATACAGAAAAATACGAAAAACGCATAACAAATATAGAAAAATACTTAAAATACATAATAAATCCTAAAATGCTAAATGGACTCCTAAAAAATACTAATTGTCAACCATCAATTTAATTACCATATAATACGTGGTTAGAGGAAAAAATACTAAAAATAAAAGAGAAGCTACATTAATTAATGATCAATTAACTACTTAAAATACTAAAAATATGTTAGAACTTAAAATACTAAAATTTTCTAATAATAGTACTTATGGGATTGGGTTAGCCATTAAAATACTAAAATTTTCTAATAAAATTTTCTAAAATTGTCTAACAATAGATATACTACAAATTGCATGTTATTATTTATGGAATAAATTTAGTTGCTTATCTGCATGCTAAATTTTATGAGATAAAATTTAGTTGACATGTTTTAATGGTAATTTTATTTTCGTGCATATTATATGATAATTCAAGAAAGCCTATTAGGTTAGCCATTAAAATTCTTCTAAAACTTATGAGACGAATTTTAGATTGACATGCTATGTTTAGTAAATTGTTACAACAATTAAATACCTAATTCATGATTAGGGTAGTCCTTTCCAACGATTATTATTTTAAACGTTCTAATGATAATTTTGATAAAAGTGTACACTTTAAATTGTTGTAATGTGAATTTATTAAAATCCAAATACATGATTAGGATAGCACGTTGAAACAAAAAAACCTTATAGTTGATAAGGACTCTAATAAAAATTATTAACGAATCATAATAAATTCGAATTTTAGGATTCAACTAGTTGATAGGATTAACTAGTTTTAACAAAAGTTTTTTAGTTGATGGTAAACATATGAATGATAAGTTTCCTTCAATGGACCATGATCCGGCTCAATGTGCTTGGCTAAGTTTGTTGGATCACCCTAGCTAGACTGGGGATAAGTGATCCTGGCTTAGTCAATTCCCTGACCGTGTTCCGCTGGACCGCAAGGACGCAAATCATGATTATGTGACACCGTCGACTATATCTAAGTCTAATACGTTAATAATCTTTTTCAAGATTAATCGTAACCCTTGTTCTATGGTGCAGTAATTAAAATGTCTCGAAGAACTCCAAAGGAGAAGACGGTGGATATTGGGTGGTCTCACTGTAAAATGATCGCAGATAACCATAGACATATAAGGTGCAACTATTGCCGAAAAGAAATGCATGGGGGCGTGTCTCGCCTTAAGGAACACCTGGCGAGAATTACCGGGGATGTGCTGACATGCCCCGAGGCACCTAAAGAAGTGCGTGAAGAGATGAAAGCGCACGTATTTCAGAAGAAGAACGAAAGGGTACAGGCCAGATTTGAGAAGAAGAGGATGGAGGAGGAGATAAGGGCAAGGCATACGGAGGAAATATCAAATGAATCAGATGAGTATGAGGATGACACCGAGGAGGCGAGGGACCTTAGAAGAGCTCTTAGAAGAAGTAGGCAAGAACTTGTCGAAGAAGAGATTAGAAGTGAGGGCCGAAGGATGGGAGCAGGATCGTCTGGTTCTGGGGGCCCTGGGCTAGCCAGATCGGGTAGTCGTGCCGGCCGAATGGCCGGTATGTTCGTGTGCGGTTCTGCTCGCGATGTTCAGCCAACAGGTAGACCAGCCGGTGCTCTCAGACCCGGTGCGGACCCTTTTTCTCAGACGAAGAAGGGTAAATCACAGGCAACCATAAAGAATACCTTCATGAAGGATGCCAAGGCCTATGTCGGCCGAGCTATGGCCAAATTTTTCTACTTCAACCACATCCCATACAATGTGACCAATAGCCCATATTACAGGCCCATGGTGGATGCTATTGCGGAATCGGGACGTGGCGTTGCTCCACCCACTGCTTGGGAGCTGGCACGCACATACTTGGACATGGAGTATGAAGAGATCAAAAATTATGTAGAAACTTTTCGTGTTCAGTGGGATGAGTACGGTTGCACACTGATGTGCGATGGCTGGACAACACAAAACAGAAGGAAGATTATTAACTTCCTTGTGTATTCGACCCACGGGACGGTGTTCCTGGACTCTGTGGATGCAACCGACCAATTCCAGAACGGTCCTTACATATTTGATCTTATGGACAAATATGTAGAACTAATTGGGGAGCATAGAGTAGTCCATGTAGTTACCGACAACGGGGCAAACTACAAGTCAGCTGGGCAGCTGATGATGCGAAAGAGACAGCATCTGTATTGGACCCCGTATGCGACGCATTGTATCGACTTGATATTTTCTGACATGGCAAAAGAAGTAGTCAAAAATATCGTCGCACAAAGTCAGATGGTAACAGGATTCATATACAACAAAGGATGGGTGCTCAGCTTGACGAGAAAAGAGACGTGTGAAAAAGAGTTGATCCGGCCCGCGATAACAAGATTTGCGACCCACTTCATTGCTTTGGACTCTCTGTACGCACACCGAGATGACCTGCGGAGAATGATCACATCCAGGAACTGGTCCGATAACTTTCCAAGGCTTAAACCAAAAGATAGGGACGTTGGAAATGTGTACGTTCTGATTCACGGCGATGAATTCTGGCAGACTATCTCTAATGTCATCGTCGTATTTGAGCCCCTGGTGAAGGTTCTTCGAATGGTCGACAGCGATGATAAGGCCGAGATGGGGTATCTCTATGAGGCCATGGACAATGTAAAAGAGGAAATTCGGAAGAATGTTGGTAGAGGATACAGAAAATGGTGGGACATAATCGACAAGAGATGAGATAAGCAGCTACATCAAGATATTCATGCTGCATGCTATTTTCTGAATCCTCGCTTTCAATACTCCTCCAATGCAACAAACGACAACGAGGTGCTGGTTGGACTCAGACGCGTTATCGAGCGGCTTGAACCAGACATCTCGAAGCAAATTGACATTGATAGAGAGGTAAATGAAATTCGGATATTTTTATTTTGATATATGATTCGATGTAGCAGTTCACATTCTAAAATTATGATTGATAATTGTAGCTGGAGGCATATAAGATGAGAGTTGGTTATTTCAGCTCCGCTAAGGCGGATGGCGATAACAAGGGTCACTCCAGGTATCTATATGGATCTTAGATGGCTATATGTTCCTCATAAAACGATCCATCTTTTCTGACCACTGGAACTTGTTGCAGCTCAATGGTGGATAAGCGTTGGGTTAGAGCAAGCTCCAACGCTTACACGATTAGTTGTGCGTATGTTGAGCCAAACTGTCTCTCCGTTCAACTGTGAACGAAACTGTAACACCTTCTCCCTCATTCACACAAAGACCAGGAACAGGCTAAAAATGGAACACCTTAAAAGGCTGGTCTATGTGCATTATAATATGAGACTGCGACATAGACATGCGAGAAGGAGCGAGAAGGCCGATCACCAGCTGATCGATTTGGATCAGATTTTTCACGAGGATGATCCATTGGAAGAATGGACCAGGGAGACAGAAGACAGGTTGCTCGATGACAGAGACAATCTTTGGTTGGACGAGGCGCTTATGGAAGCCAAACGTACACGAAGCAACCAACCGCGGCCAAGTCATGCCCCTGCAAATATCACGTACAAGCGAAAGAAGGCAGCCACTCGGGCTTGGCACGATAGCGATGATGCTTCGTCTCCCGATGACCAAGGTCCTACAGACGGAGGTTGTGGTGCGTCAGCATCCGTTCGCCCTGCTGAGAGACGTGGAGACCATACTTATGATACACAACATTCGCATGGGTATAGAGAGCATGATAGGCAGCACAGTGAAGAACAGGGGGACGATGCCTATGGTAGACACTCTGAATATCAAGGGTATCAACGTGCTTCTGATTATTATGGAGGTTATGAATCTTATTCCGGTGGTTACTCAGGATGCCAAGGCGGTTATTGCACACCGTACAGACACTCTGATGTCTATGCTGATTATGATAGTCAATACAGGTACGGTCCGAACGTGACTGAACGGTCCAGCAGTCAAGGCAGTCATGACACGTCTTTCATCGAGCAGAGCCGGCCCTCAGCATCTGATAACATAATGATCTTTTTAGGCCCGGAATAGATGCAGTATTCATATCCTCCATACTACCATGCACCGCAGCCGGATGATGAGAACTACGAATGAGATTTTTGTATCTTTTTTATTTATTTTCTTCATTTTTGCATATTTTGATGTATTTTATTCAGCTTTTGTATTATGAATGCAGATTTATGGTTCATCAATATTTATTGTTCTTTTATATCTATTAATTCGTTAATTGTTGTTACAAATGAGTAATGTGAACAGAAAAATACATGAAAATACATGAAAAATAAAGAAAATGCATAAAATGCATAAAATACAGAAAAATACAGCAAAGTATCTCCGATACCGAAATACAGGAAAATACAACAAAGTATAAAATACAGGAAAATACTGTTAAATACAAGAAAATACAGTAAAATACAGCAAAGCATAAAATACAAGAAAATACAAAAATACAGGAAAATATCTCCGATACCGATACCGAAACTACCGATACGGACGATACGGGCGATACCGAAACTTGCTTCCGAAACGGGCGATACCGATACCGAAACCTAAATTTTGGTCGGAGCGATACCCTCTCCGAAACCGATACCTAAAACCTTGATCTGGACGACTGCAACCCTTTCTCGCATGTAAATTCATACTAAAATTATATTTTGTTGAACATGTTTTCTTCCTCTGAATCTTCCCCCTTTCTTTATCCGGATTCTAAAAACACGTCTGCTGCATATATTCACATCCATGTTTTTTTGCCAACTTCACTTCTTTTTTCAGCTGGTTTGATACATTGCTTTATGACTATGATAGTCTTTGCTGGTGTGGCCTGCAGCAAAACTTTAGCTGTTTCGAGGTTATTTTTGAGACATAATTACCCATTTGAATTGCAAGCTATATCCAAGTTGCAGTAAGTATATGGCCAAGTATATGGTCATGATTACCTAAACTTACAATTTATGATTTGTAGACACGTACAACACAATCATCACAATACTAGGCAAGACGACATGGTAACATGTGCATGTTTTTACTAAGCTACCATGCATTTAACTCATACAGGTATAAAGTATTTAGTTATGTGTAAACGCACTTAATTGCAAAAATGATCTATAAAAATATTTGCTTTGATCAATCCCGGGTGAAGTGGTTTCCTCTTAACATGATATGAATGAAGGCTCTGCATTTTTAGAAAATTTCAACACGGATACACGGGTTATGTCCTAAAGTGTCAGACACATCAAATTTTCGTTGGGAGAAGTGGCTAACACATTAAATTTATGCGGTGTTAGGGTCAACATGATTGGCGCTACTAACATTAGTTTGAAACCGTACACAAGCTTTGAGTTGCTAACTAGGACGAACGGGTGGATAGAAAGATGGCATGGATTGAATCTTGAGAAATCAATGGGTACGATGAAAGTTTGTGAAAATTTTAAGGAAAGTAAAATTTTTGAGAACTAAACTCTCTGGGGGAAATAAATTTTAGAGAGGAGTTCAATTTTTTGAAAATTTTGGGTGGACCAACTTCTTAGGAAACTAAATTTTGGGGAGAACTAAAATTTTTGGGGAACTAAATAATAATTATTACAATATAATTATTGTCCTTCGTTTCAAATTAGAGAATCCAAGATTTTGAGGGTGGAATATTTTAATTGAACTGTGCCCTTGGAGCACGTGTCATATCAGGAGGGAATCAAATTTGGGGGGACTAAAATTTTTGAGGAAATAAATTCTCAGAAAAACTAAATTGAGAACTAAACTACCAATTATTGTGCTTTAATTTTGGGAGAACTACAAGGGTGGAATATCGTAAATAAACTGTGCCCTACGATCACGGGTTATGACTACTATTGTGTGTATGAGAATAATGGGTATCATATGACAATGAAGGTAATGATATGAACTCGACGAAATTGAAATTTATTGGAATAAAAACTGATTTTTTGATAGATAAATAGGCTACAAATAAGAGTTAACCTTCTCTCCCAAGACGTCGATTGATAAGGGACGTCCGCACCTTCCCCGAAGAACATGAAGAACTCTCTCTTCCTCCCAAAATATCAAAATCAAGCATAGTGGCAAATGGCGGCTAACCCTAGGCTTAGATACTAATTCACCCCTCTAATCTAATTACAAGTTTGCCATTATAATATAAAATAATTAGAGAGATATGAAAACGCCTCTTTGCCTCATGTTGGGTTCGGCCGAGTCCCTTGTGCGCACGTCCCTTGGTCCGCATCCTCTGGTACACACGGGTCTCATCACTACTCCCTCCCCAAAGAGCCACCTTGTCATCAAGTTGGAAGTCTGGAAATTGCTACGCCATAACGTCCAGTGATTCCCACGTGCTCTCGTGCTCTGGCAAGCCCTTCCACTACATAGAACATCCCCCTCTCCAGTGCTCTCTCTGCGTACCCCCTTCAGCTCCTCAGGCTCCAATCTCACCTCCATATCATTTGTCAACGTCTCCGAAAGCGTGGGCGAATGGGTTTGGTCTCCGATAACCTGGCGAAGCTGAGACACAGGGAATACCGGATGAATAACCGATCATGTGGGTAGCCATAACCTGTAAGCAACGGGTCCCACCCTGGCCTCGACCTCGTAAGGTCCAAAATATCTCGGTGCTAACTTCACATTCATCATGTGGGCCAAGGATCTCTGCCTGTATGGTCTCAGCTTAAGATACAACATGTCCCCAACTACAAACTGCACATCTCTGCGGTGAAGGTCTGTCCTTGTCTTCATAATTTGCTGAGTTCTAGTCAGATGGAGCTTCAGCTCCTCCAAAATCCGATCTCTCTCTGTCAGGTACTGCTCCACATCGGATACTGGTGTCGTCTCCTGCCCATAATGTACTAAATGTGGAGGATCGCGATCATACATAATCCTGAAGGGTGTCGTCTGAGCGACAGTGTGCTAAGATGTATTGTGCCAATACTCTGCACATGCCAGCCTACGGGCCCACTCCTTGGGGCTCTCTGAAATAAATCACATCAGATATGTCTCAACACTCTTGTTGACGACCTTAGTCTGGCCATCCGTCTGTGGGTGGTAGGCTGTGCTCTGTCTCAAAACTATACCATGCAGTCTAAAAATCTCTTGCCAGAATCTGCTCAAGAAAACGGTGTTCCTATCAGAGACATTGGACTTTGGGGGCACATGCAAGCGAATAACATCCCTCACAAATACCTCCGCCAACGACACTGCGCTGTAAGGATGCCGAAGTGGTATAAAATGTGCATACTTGCTGAGGCGGTCTACCACAACAATATGACTGTGTATCCCCGACTTCAGCAATCTATCAATAAAATCTATGGAGAGGTCCTCCACAACATGCTCTGGCAAGGACAACGGCAATAGTAAACCCCTTGGAGCCATCACCTGGTACTTGTGACGCTGGCAAACATCACTCTCTGCAACCATCCTCGAGACGCCCTTCTTAATCCCCTTCCAGTAGACCTCCCTCGCCAATCTCTGGTAGATCTTGAGGACCCCGAAATGTCCTCCTACGAGACTGCTGTGAAACTCCTGGAGTATGGCCAGAATATGTATAGAAGTCCTCAGAAGTACCAAGCGTCCCTAATACAGTAGTCGTCTGTCCTGGATAGTATAGCCTGGATGTTCTGTAGATCTCTGCAATAGTGACGTCCGTTGCTTGCCAGCTCCTGATCCTGCTCAACCTCCTGCTGCAGCGGCTCTCAATCCTGTAGTACAAAAACTGCCAATGGCGGCAACTCTATGTCCTCCCCCGTGAAAGAGCGTCAGCCACATTGTTCTCCAATCCTGGACGATACTCAATCTCAAACATGTATCCCATCAGCTTCCGCAGCCACCTCTGATGCTCCTCTGCCACCATGAGCTGCTCTAAAATATATTTGAGACTCCTCTGATATGTGCTCGCTAGACAACTCATCCCCAACAGGTATGGTCTCCATTTCTGAATAGATAGGACAATGGCCATCAGCCCCCTCTCATAGACCGACCGCAATCTGGCTTTAGCTGTCAACATCTGACTATAATACGCTATGGGCCGCTGATCCTGCATCAACACCACTCCCAATCCATGCCCCGAAGCATTCGCCTCCACCACAAAAGATCTGGAAAAGTCTGGCAACGCCAGGACTGGCACGGTGGTCATGGCCTTCTTCAAGGCCTCAAAAGCTGTCATCGCCTCCTCACCCCAAATGAACTGGTCATTCTTAAGTAGCTCTGTTAGCGGCCAGATGATCGTCCCATATCCCTGCACAAATCTGCGGTAATATCCTGTCAATCCCAGAAATCCCCTCAACCCCCTGAGAGTGGTGGGACGCGGCCAATCCAGCATCGCCGCAATCTTTGCCCTGTCGACTGTCACCACATCTGCAGCCACCACATGTCCCAAATACTCCACTTGTGGATGTCCAAGTAAGCACTTCTTTCTATTTGCGAATAGCTGGTGGTACTGCAACTCCTAAAAACGACCTGTATGTGATCTAAGTGCTCCTCTAAGGTACGAATGTACACCAATATATCATCGAAAAAGACTAGTACAAATCGTCGTAGGTAAGGACGGAATACCTTGTTCATAAGAGCATGGAAAGTAGCTAGTGCATTAGTCAAGCCAAAAGGAATGACTAGAAACTCATAGTGGCCCTCATGCGTCCTGAACGCATTCTTGGGCATATCCTCCCCTGCATCCTTATCTGATGGTAGCCCGATTTGAGAACTATCTTCGTGAATATGGCTGCCACGTATAACTCATATAAGAGCTCATCTATCACTGGAATGGGGAACTTATCTGGCACAGTCTCCTTGTTCAAGACCATGTAGTCTACGCAGAAACGCCAGCTCCCATCCTTCTTCTTCACCAACTGCACCGGACTGGAAAAGGGCTCACACTGGGCTGTATCACTCCCGCCTGCACCATTTCCGCCACCATCCTCTCAATCTCATCCTTCTGTGCCTGTGATAGAGGTAGGGTCTTACAATGATGGGGGACACATCCTCCCACGGGACTATGGCATGCTCGTGATCTCTCGACGATGGAAGTCCCCGATGCTCCTGAAAGACCTCCTCGAACTGCTCCATCAACTGATGTACCTCTCCTGGAATGTGCTGCTCCCTGCTAGCATCAGCGCCACGCTCTCCCTTCAACGAATATAATTCCACCAAGTATCCACCGCCCTACGTCTGGATGATCATCATCACGGTCTTCAACGAGACCAGTACTCTGCATAGGCTGGGGTCCCCCTGTAGGACTACTGCTCTACCATCCTCCTGGAACTCCATCTTGGGCAGTTTCCAGTTCACAGTCATCTCCCCCAGCGTCTGTAACCAAGTCATGCCTAGGATGACATCAGTACTCCCCAAGTCTAGAGGCGGGAAGTCAGCTATCACCTGCACCTCTTGTAGTGTCAGCACCAGCCCTCTACAAACCTTACGGCTGCTCTCCTTCTTCCATGTCCCCATCACGACACTGAGCTGCCACAGTCTGTTAGCTGGAGCTCCTGCTGGGCCACCACTATCCTGAAAATGAAATTGTGAGTCACCCCATTGTCGATAGTACTGTCACCTCCTGGTCACCGATATGCCCCCTCAACTTCATGGTAAGGTTCGCTGTGAACTCCACTACGAAGTTAAGGAAAACACCCGTCACGTCTAGCTGATGGCCATCGCTCTCCTCCTTCTCAGCGGTCTTGTCCTCCACATCAGCATCGTCATCCTCATCCTCGAGTAGCGGCACCTGGAGCTTGCACCCCGCACATCTGTGGCCTAGTGTGAATCGCTCGTCGCATTTAAAACATAGACCCTTCTGTCGCTTCTCCTCCATATCCGCGTCAGTCATCCGCCTGAACTGCCCCTCAACCTGTGGTGCACTACTCTTCTCCCCACTCTTCTCCTTGGTGGCAGGATCCACTCCCGTATTGGCTCTCTATTGCCCTCCTGTCGCTGTTTGGCTACGGAAAACTGGGCCACTCCAACAACCCCTCGCATTCCTCTCCTCCAATTACCAATCCTCTGCCATCTGAGCATACTCTATGGCATCCATCAGACTCTGAAGCTTCTGCATGCGTACCGCTGCTCGAATAGTGGCCCTCAACTCCTTCATGAAGGTGCTCTCCATCGTCTCGTCAGTCACTCCGTGCACCTGTCCTGATATGGCCTCGAGCCTCTCTAGATAATCTCTCATTGTGCCCTCGTGCCTGAGTGATAGCATCTGCTCTCGCACGTTTCCCAAGTGTGTGTCTCTGAACCTCTCCACCATTTGGTCCCTGATCTCCTCTCATGGGCGAGAAAGACGCCTCGCATCCTTCCACTGAAACCAAGCGATGGCCTTCCCATCCAGACAAATACATGCTGCCTCCAGCTTCTGCTCCTCAGTCATGCGAGAGACTCTAAAAAATCTCTCTGCTGTGTTGATCCATGACACTGGATCCACCCCATCGAATACGAGCATCTTCAGCTTTCGCAGCCTGCCCATATTGAATGTTCCCTGATCTCCTCATCCCTCGTCATATCTGGGCTGATGGTAGTACTGCCACCTCTCCTGGTGTGTCTCATATCCTCCCTATAGCCATCTCCATTGATCTCTATAGCCTCCTTGGGGCCCCTCTCCTCGTCCTCTGTAACCTCCAGTCTGGCCCTCGTGCTCCTGATAATCTATATACCCTCTCCCGATGTCTCTGGGGCGTCCCTCATAGGTGTAGGGTGGAGGACGCCATCTATCATCGCCATACTGAGAGTCAGGAGAGTCCCAAAAACCCCCCCTCTGTCATCATCGTACTCCTGAAAACTTTTCGGGTCAAATCCGTCGTCGAAACCACGTGTCGGGTCCTCCAAATAAGGCTGAAAATCACCAAAAGGCTGTCGATCCTCCTACAGTGCACCCCACCCTGCTGGGGGCTCTTCGCTGGTCGGTGGGGCCCCAGCGGCCCTGAGGAGGGGCCATTGGGCCTTGTCGAATGTTCGCAGGGCCCCAGCAGCCCTGCTGCTGCTCGACGGGACCTGCCAGGGCCCTGCACCGGCCCCGACCGTTGCTGCCCCCTCCCCCGTCGGACATCCTGGGGGCCCACGGGGGCCTGGGGAGGGACCCGCGACCCCCCAAAGCCATGATGTGCATCTGGGGGAGGCGGCTAGGGTCGCTACTCCCCGCCTCATCCGCTTTTCGACTAATAGATTCCCGTCAATCTTCCTTCCACGGCCCTCCATCTTCCTCCTCGTAATCCTCTTCCTCGTGATCGGATCTCTCGTCAATTCTCTCCATCTTTTCCTTCCCCTTGTCCAAAGGTGACACCTTTGTCGCCGCTTTAGGGTTTCCGTCACCTCCTTTTAGATGCGTCGAAATCTCCCCGAGTTGGAAGATGATCTTCGCTAGGCCTTCGCTGTGTTCTTTCAATTGTCCACTATGATTCGCTGATGTTTTCTTCATGCTCGCGACCTCGCCCTTGAGGCCATCGATCTCCCCTGTCAATTTCTCATCTACCACATCGATCCGATCTTTGGATCTCGTAGCCCCGCCATGGATCGACGTGCTCTGATACCAAAATGATAGAAACTCGACGAAACTGAAATTTATTGGAATAAAAATTGAATTTTTGATAGATAAATAGGCTACAAATAAGAGGTAATCTTCTCTCCCAAGACGTCGATTGATAAGGGACGTCCGCACCTTCCCCGAAGAATACGAAGAACTCTCTTCCTCACAAAATATCAAAATCAAGCATAGTGGCAAATGGTGGCTACCCCTAGGTTTAGATACTAATTCCCCCCAATCTAATTACAAGTTTGCCATTATAATATAAAATAATAAAAGAGATGTGAAAACGCCCCTTTGCCTCATGTTGGGTTCGGCCGAGTCCCTTGCGCGCACGTCCCCTTGGTCCGCCTCCTCTGGTACACGCGGGTCCCATCAAAGGCTTAGCCTCATTTACCAAAACACAAAAGTGGGGAAGTACAAGTCTTACATTGGCTTGTACATTTTGTACCGCCCACTTTTTTGTGTCTTGGTATATGAGGCCAAGCCTCCATTGTCATATGATACACATTATTCTATATATATATATAGAATAATGTGTATCATATGACAATGGAGGCTTGGCCTCATATACCAAGACACAAAAAAGTGGGCGGTACAAAATGTACAAGCCCATTGTCATATGATACACATTATTCTA
The DNA here is from genome assembly GCA_030789695.1 of Scilla litardierei. NCBI lineage: Eukaryota > Viridiplantae > Streptophyta > Magnoliopsida > Asparagales > Asparagaceae > Scilla > Scilla litardierei. The sequence goes on from CM061135.1 coordinate 24,054,129, forward strand.
TATATATATATAGAATAATGTGTATCATATGACAATGGAGGCTTGGCCTCATATACCAAGACACAAAAAAGTGGGCGGTACAAAATGTACAAGCCCATGTGTGTGTATGAATTAGGATGATCAAGTACAAACAAGTCGCGAGTATGGGGTATTATTAGCGTATCGGATTATCTGAATCTGTATCCATATACCAAACATATCTAATCTTATTATCCAAATCTGTATTCGTACCTGATTGGATAGGAAATTTTAATATCATTATCTGCATCTAAAAGGATAAGAATGCAGATCAGATTATAATAATCCGAATCCATCTACATCCCTAGTCGAAGCCAAGTATGGTGGTGGTGGTGGTGACAACTTCAAATATGGTCGAGGTGGTGCGGATTACTCAAGATCTAGGTGTTAATATAGTCGGGATTTGGACGTCAGCCATGGGTTGAACAAGACTGGAAGAAGATTGAAAGACGATTATAATTCGGGCTAGGATTAGAGGTTATGGCTCTGATATCATGACAGAAGAGAAACAACTTTGGCAAAGAGTAGGTTCAGGGAGGCCAAAATCAATCATCTACCAACTTTGTGTGTCGTAATGGAACTTTTACACAAAAGTCCCTTAAAAACCATATATTCTAATATCTATTCTAACAATGACAACCAACATTCAATAATTTTGAGCCATCATTGACGACGTAATTTTGATGAGGATATTAGAAGAGATATAGAAGTAGGACAAAATATTGAAGAAGTGTTAACATGTATTACAATTCATAAATACAGAAACAAACCTTATACCATTGATCGTTGTATATCTAAACTGATCAGTTTGCAGTTCAAAAGGTACCCATGACAAGAAAGGCAGTATGAACATTTTCTTTCACTTCCCATGCTTCTCTTATGCAAGGTTGCCAAGTCATGCCTAGCAAACTGTCTCATGGCACCTTCCTCGATTCATCATAACCCGCTAAGAAATCTGACATGATAGGATACTGTACTTTACAGCCAACGGGCAATGGTCATGCAAATCTATAACCCTTCAATGAGATGTATGTCAATAGGACATGGTATCTATATACTTGGTCACACTGATCTTTTTTCCCTTGTTATTCATTTGTGTCTCAAAGGGTAGATTGAAATGCATGGTAAACTATGTTCTACGAGCTTATCTCCAATTGTTTAAAAACAAAAAAGGAATAAAAATAACTCCAGTCTGCAGAATGCAGTACTTATGAGACAACCAAGCATCCCGAGACTGGTCTCCACACTAGAATTTGCAGAAAAAGCCATAAGCCTTCCATGTCACTCTGAACTAACATTGAAAGTTAATGGTAATGCTTAAAAAGATGTCAAAGGAAGAATAAGAAAGAAGGCAGAATGATTAATAGGTACATGGTAAGTCAAACAATTGTCGGGGATTGTCGATGCTAAAATTGAAGATCTCAGAAGGTTTGCACATAATTCGGATGATGGTTTCAGCTCAAGAGTGGAACCTTGCAACAAGAGATGTAAATAAAATCTAGTTCCCAGCAGAACAAACCATTGAGGCTATTCCAAGAGTACATGTATAATGCAACATGAGTGATGGAACTTCAAATCAAGTTGCTGAAGCTCCATACTGCACATGGCAACCATTAAATGATTAAAACATTACATTTGCATTCCTTACAGACAAAATATTCGTAATAAATCAATCATTTCTTTCGAAGTCCTCTTTTACTACAAATTCCAACCAAAAGCAGTGATCAAATTACTAAACTAAATAAATAGGCAGGGTACAATCCAAAGAAACACAATAAGAAAGAAGTAGATCACAATTAACTAAAGTCTGCTCAAGCATTTATGCACAGTCAGACGCAATTGGTAGAAACCCCCCATATTATGGAAACATCTACAAACAGAAGAAGAAAAAAGATTTGTATCCCCAATATCACTAGGTTGAGTGCAAAACAATCTCTCCTTCATTCAGGACTATTAGGAAAATTCATCATCAAAGCAAAATCCACTACACAATATTTGAAGGCAATGTTAGCTTACCTGCAAAACCCTTGGTCGTTTCAGTTGGATTATATTGTCATGCTTGAAATTTGATACAAAACAAGTGATTCGTCCAAGTATTAGCTGATTTTTCAAACCATGTTTAATATATAATCACAGCAAAACCTAACAATAGCTATGGTATGATACATCACGTATGTTGATATGTCTCTTGACTTGTAGAATAAAAACAAAAACAAAAATAAAAATAATACGAGCTGCTATTAGTTTATTCGGGAAGTGAAGGCAAAATCATACCAGATGAAGTGATTGTTTGTGGATACGTTGTAATGCATGGGTCCAACGTCTAAGAATTTCAGCTACATCAACACTGGGGTGAACCCTTCCACTTCTATCTTCGGTTCTAGGTATAACCTCATTGTTCCCTTGAAGTTGAAGTGGATCTATTGTTTCAGCCCGAACAGATAGTACATCTGAATAAGGAACGTGTGAACTTAGATCCATCGCTGCAAGCAGAGATGTTCCAGAGATGCGGTACCTGATAAGAAATGTCATGTGAAAAAGACAAACAATGAGAAATATACAGATACATTTCAAGAACTCTGCACCACTACCTATGTTCTCGATGGGCTATCAAGTCCTCAATAGGGCCCGAAGCCAGAATTTCATGTTGACCTGAAAACATAGTTCACCAGATATCAAATACTGTGAATTTGATAAATGACTTTTATTATGTCATGTGCATCAGATTAGTAAGTGAACTCAAACAACGTAATCCATTCCTTTCTACTGACATCTGTTTCACATGATCGAACTATCTTAATAAGTTGTCATCCAATTTATCCGCAATGATAGCTACTAGCTAAATCACCATAGAATTCAATACTGATTTATCCTAACCAAAAGACTAACAAACAACAGCTATTAAACTCTTCATTGGCTGTTCTAGTTTAATCTAAGTACTTCTACAGATATAGTCCATAATATTATTGATTGACGAGCATCTGGCATGCTCATGAATGTTGCTTCCTCAGTTCGTTCATTAATCATTAGGAGAAAATGATGATGATGATGATGAACATCTTACCAAAAAATGTCACCACCTGTGTGTCCACACCAAGGATTGAGGTTTCATCCGAAACCCGTTTTGTCTTGGTTTTGGTGGAGGGCAGTTCGAAACAACATGTGTTTCTCGGTTTCGGGTGGTTTCGGGTGGTTTAGATGGGTTTCGGAATTCGGTCAAACCAATGAAAGGAAGAAAAGAACAAATAGAAAAAAATACTCAAAGAAAAAATTTTATTAAAAAAGACTAACATTTCACTCCTTAGACCTTCCGATTCCGCTGCTTCTTCCTCTTCCAATGCTTTTTTTATGGTAATTAAGAAGAAGAAGAAGAATAAGAAGAGATGAGTGAAGAAGAAGAAGAGATGAGGGAAGAAGAAGATGGAACCTGTGGGTCACTTCACGTGGGACAAAGAGTATGGAGCTTCATGTGGCTTCACCTGGGTAGGTGGAGGGGCTGCTGCTCACATTACTCATTTTACTAAACATGGTTCATTTATTTACAGGGAGCGTCACGTGGATGTGTTGCTACTCACATTACATATTTTGCTAAACATAGTTCATTTATTTACAAGTTTGCCATTTGCCATTTGCCATTTGCCATTGTCTTTTACAATTTTAATGACAAACTTGTAAATAAATGCAAAATGTTTAGCAAACTGTGTAATGTGAATGGCAGCACTAAGTGGTTACGTGGTTAAATGCAATATGTTTAGCAAAATGCAATCTATTTACAATTGGTTATTTTTTGGAACTTTTTTTAAAGTATTTGATATTTTAGTAGTAGATAGTATTTGATAGTTTTTTACGTATTTGAAACTACCGATACAAACGAAACGAAACTATGAAACCACCAAAACGAAAGAAACCTGACCGAAACCTAAAATTCCCGAAAGACCAAAACCGAAACCAAGACCTCTAATTATGGTCTATACAATTTCTTAGTGATCGTCTGCAACAAACTCATTCTGGAATGAATCAAAGGATTCCGTATTTGCTTCACGTAATTCAGATAATTTACAAAAAAGAAAACTCAAAATTTATCACAAAATAACCAGGTTCACCCGACTAGGCTACCTAGCATCATTCATCTGCCACCAACATAAGGTAGCCACATGCTATAACATTATTTCAAGCCACTGGGTGTCAACAAAAATAACATGGGTTTTAATTCCAGTAGCGGAGTTCAATCAACTTGAGGTTGTTAAATAACATATTATAGATGTTCCAACATGATACTTGAGTTTGTTAAATAACATATTATAGATGTTCCAACATGATGATTATGGCATGTCCTCCCTTAATAATATAGACACTCACACCCTTGATTGGATTTCTTGCTGGACAAGGCTATTTCATCAATGAAGAAGTGGATTCTCTCAAGATTCTCAACCAACCAAACTATCAAGCTACCATGGTGTAAAGAAATAAGGATTCACCTAGGTATTTCAGCTCAGAAACTAGACATTTGTGGTTAAGCGCACCAACATCTTTTTCATTCTTCGAAAACAATTAATGCAACATAAGGAAACTAGAAAGGAAATGGATCTCTGAAGAACTAAAAGTATGATTTGTAATAACTCCAGCCCTGTGGGTCTTTTCCTTTCAAGTATATTTGGTTTCAAACTCACTTTTTTTTAATTTGATGATGGATCGCCGAATGTAGTTGTTACGAGATCTAAGAGTTGAAAGCCTGCATACAGGGCTTAAAGGTTGATGTCAACAGTCTTAAGTATCAGCCTACACGGCCGATATATCAAAACTGACCAGCAAATGATATGATATGCCGAAAACATTGTTTGTATCATTCTATACCATTATCAGCCAAAATGTGGCATATCGGCCGGATACATATCAGCTGATATGACCTCTTTTTTGTATCATTCTATGTATTGTTCTTTCATGTACTAATTGATTGAAAAAGGGAAAAAAGAGAAAAGAACGCAGTCGATTAGCTAAGAGACAATGCCGCATCCAGGATTGGAAATGGTTGTGCTTGCGGTGAAAATTGACATCAATGATCAACTTTTTAAGTAGTTTCCAATGAAATCTAATTTTTTAAATAAATATTACATGAATTAGATTTCAATCATCATCCTTTCTTCTTCTTCTTCTTCTTCCACTTTCCTTTTTCTTTCTTCTTTTGCTCACGCAGCCGTTGCTGCCTTCTGCTCCTCTTCTTCCTTTCTTCTTTCTTCTTTTGTTGTTGTCATCTTCCTCTCTTCTTCTTTCTTTCTTTCTACTTGTTTGTCCTTTTTCATCTTCCTTTTTTCTTCTTCTTTTGCTTGATGCCATTATTGCAACATTCTTCCTTTTTCTCTGTATTTCCGCTTCTTCTTTCTCCTTCTTCCTTCTTTCTCCTTTTCCTTTCTCTTTTCTCTCTCTCTCTCGTTTCCCTTCTTTATCATCATTTCTTCTCCCACTTTTCCATCTTCGATTGAGAAGTTAAGAGACTGATGTTTCTTGATTGATGTTGATTTATGTTGAATTCTACTAGAATAAGGATTTCATCTTTTAATGTTTCTTTAATTTATCAAATACCAAATAAATAGTAAATATAATTTTTTATATTGTATGAGTAATGGATGAATGTAAATTCCCTTTCGTATTTTTTCATGCTCATGATCTATAATACGACTTTGTAGTATAAAATATGTTTAGTTATATGTGACAAGTTGGTTATGCTTGTTTTAATCTGTGACTATTTTTAAAACGTAGGCATCACGCTCTATCAGAATTCCATTATAAATGCTCTTCACAGTGGCAAGAAATCTAGAGGTCACCTAAACTTGACAAGTATCGGCAGATCAGCAACTCAATAAAACAAACATGATCAAAGAGATTAAAGTAAATTGTACATACTCTTGCGAGCTAGTAGAGACTCCCAAAGGCGAGTTGCCTTAGATACAAGATGTGAGTTCTGAACTGAAGAACTAGATATACGATCATCCCATGATTCTCCTTCAAACTTGGCATTGTTTCTCATATCCTGCAGCTTCTCTAATTCTTGTTGCAAGTAGGCCTGATCAAGCGGTTGGCACATAAGAAAAAAGGAGGCAACAGTTTAAAATCAACGCATTGCTTGAACTCAGAAAAAGATATTAGAATGCAGTGGGTATACATATAGACAGTATATATCAGCATCAACCAAGTAAGAAATGAAATGTTAGCACCCACCTCTTCTGCACAGAGCCCACGAAACTCTGCAGTCATTTCATGGGCCAAGTTTGACCATGCTGTTTGCATTTCAACAGCATCGTTTGCCTTCTTTAGAAACTTCCTCCTCTCAAGAGCAATCCTCGCCTGCTAACACACAGAATCAAATAGCATACAAAAGTGAGTGTAAAATGCATATATCAATAAGAACAATGAAAATTAGATACAAATACAACAGGAACATTGAAGCACATATTGCTGACAAATTGTTCCATCATGGCTCTTTCTTTGCCCTCTTACAGTGTAATGACCCATATTCTTGAAAACATTATTTTAATTTTGCATTGCTCCATTTGTTTTGAAGCTTATTTTTTTTATGTTAGCCTAAGCCCAAGTGTTGATGCCCATTTCTCTCAAGCTCACTCTTCATTTCACCCTTTCTTTTTTTTAACCTTCTTCCTTTCTATTTACTTGGGGCAAGCCCATTTGATTACATGCAGAACAACAAACTCAAGTGAGACCAAACTAAAGCCTGTTTCATTTAATTAACCCCAACCCAAGACACATGGGCCCACATACCACTTCAACTTAAAATCCCAAAGCTCCACTATAAATCACTAAGCCCAAGTTTCCCTTCATTTTACACGGCCCTCTCTTTCTCCCATGCGAAATGCAACTGGCCGCTCCTCTTCAAAACAAAGCGACCTCAGCCCTTCCCCTCTTTGACGCATGCGGAGGCAGCGCACGCCCTTCTATCCTCTTCGAATCGCAGCAAGCCCAACATTGGATAGCCACCACCTTTCGAAACCCTAGCCGCCCCTCTCCAAAATCCGATCGAATCAGATTCTCTCCGAAGATTTCGGGATTTAGATTTGATTTGAACTCTTTTTACATGTGGTTCTTCTCTATTTATGCTCAATGGTTTTAGGGTTTTCAATACGAAATTCTTTTTCTCCTCCCTCTAAATTTCTGTTTCAATTTGGTGTTTTCGAAGCCCTTTCGGCGTTGGATTTTTAGGGCTTTCGGGCCCTTTCGTTTTCTTCCCCGTCAAGGTAGTGCTTTCAGTTTATATGTTTATTTTGCTTAATCTCTGAAAATCATTAAGAATTGTTGCTGGATTCATTGATCGGGATTTTGGGGGAATTAAGGAAGTGATGATTCACAGTATTTCGAGGAGTATTCTCCTTTGCGATGGTTAATCTTGGCACCCAACCTGTTCACGGCGACCCTCGTCACCGCCGCATTATTTTACTTGTTCTAGTTTGATTTAATTCTTTGGTTGGCCGTCGGAATCGATGAATGCCATTAATGGATCCTCAGTTGAGGGACGTTCCATTGTTAAGAAACGTGATGGGCTCTTGCTGTTGTTATCTTCCTCAGCCTGTCTTACTTGGTCCCGTCTTCGATTAAACAAAGACTCTTTCCTTTTCTGAAAATTTCCATGTGGGCTTACTTTGGGGCTTAGTTGGGCATTTATTCAGATGCTGACGTATATTTGTGTAGTTGCAGTCTAAATGGCTAGGGCTTTATTGTTTGGTTACAAATAGTTACTGTTTCTATAGTTACTATAGTTATTGTTCATATAGTTATTGTTCCTTCTATACATGGCGTTCATCCCCCGTACTGGTAGATCTTAGAATTATTTTTCGGTGCCAACGTGAATCTGATCCACCGCTCCTTAAAAATAACTTGTCTTACTTTTCAGCCTTTTGTTTACAATTATAAAATCTTTATCTTTAATTAATTTGCTTATAAAGTCTCTTGTTTCAGTCTTTTGTTTTAATTGGTTTGTTATGCAAATATAGCATGTCCCATAAATCATGTAGTAGGATCTATGCAAAATAATGATTTCGATACTATTGTTGGACATTATTAATTGGCACGTGAATCACTATTGCTGTTGACATCAACCCAACAATTAGAATGACTTTACACTTAACTCGGTGTCTAAGGGGTACGATGTGATTATGGATAATGTATTCGGTTTACCACTCCAGATGGAAGTGGTGCATATTACAAAAGAATCGGTTTTCCTCCTCCTTTTATGGAACGAGTGGTCAAACGCAATTTTCCTCTTTCTTCTGAAATGAGAGGTTACAATACTCAATTGTCCGCTATTCACACTAATGGTGATGTTACAGAACCTTTTAATGAACATCACTCCCTTAGACATGAGTCGCGGCCTAGAATGCTTAATTTAACTTTAATCAACCCTTAAAGACATTCATAACTTGTAGTATTGCTACTTCAATAGATCATTTCTCTTGTTAAGATATATTGTGACTGTTTTCGTTTGGTATAAATTGTTAAGCCTGGTTTAGATGTAATCTACTTTCTAATTTTGTTGTATATTTTCTACTCAGATTTAGCAGGAGATTTTACAGCTTTTGTTCGTGCATCAAGTTTCTAATTTTGTTCGTACATGTATGATTTTAATTTCGGTACTATTTTCCACTTTGTCATATTCTGTTTTCACTGGTACCCAGCAGGATCTGCATAACAATTGTAAACTGTGATGGCACCTGAAAACGGGTTGTTACAAGTGGTGGCCCATGCAGATCCGCGCTGACCAACTCGTGAACAGTATAGGTCAAGTAGAATATACCGTAAATCATACACGTGCTTATGTGCGGTATTTTGATTATCGGACTGACGAAAGCTTACAACCATCGTGCACGTCCTACTGTGAACAACTCCACCGTTTTTAACGAAAACGTGACGAAGAATGTAGGCGACGGAAGTGGATCTGACACCATCAACGACAATACCGACAACACCATCGTCAGCAATGATGTCGACATCAATGCCGACCACAACGATTTCCATGAAAACGTCGGCAACGACAACGACGGCAACCACGACGTCGATGACCAGCTTAATGATTACGTCAACAACAAGAATGCTAACAACATCAATCCCAACCTCAATGATCCTAACAACAATGGCAATGGTGGTAATCATCACGTCGACAATGGAAATAATGACAACAACAATACTGAGCAGCCTGCACCGAAAATCCAGATATCAGATCAGACTTTACGAGAGATGATCAGAGCTTTGCAAAGGGAGCCTGAGCATAAACGGGAAGGTGGAGTGTAACAATTCAGATCACTGCGTCCACCAGTTTTCAAAGAAACAGATGGACCTCTTGCAGCAGCAAAAAGGCTACGACGCACAGCTGCCATGCTAAAAGCGGTACAGATCGCGCCAGATTTGTGTGTGTACATGACGAAGCTACAGTTGGTTGAAGATGCCATGTCGTGGTGGGATTCAGAGGAAGATCGCTTGACTTAGCCAACTTCATAGAGCACCTTCAAGGAGAAATTAATGCTTTGTAGTTCTCTCTAGAGGCGAAGAGAGCACTGCAGGTCCAATTCATGAACTTGAAGCAAAGCTCCATGAATGTGAAACAGTACAACGCCGAATTTCTCAGACTCAGCAAGTTCACGAAGAATGTGGTGTCTGATCCTTAGGACAGAGCTCAACGTTTTCAAAAAGGTCTGAATATGAAGATTCGGAGACAACTAGTAGGGCAGAAGCTGAAGACTCACACCGATGTACTTTCTGCAGCTCGAGATTATAAGTACGTGCAGCAGAAGGAAGATCTAGAACGACAGATGATTGCCCCTCCGACACAACAAGAATCATCAGCAGCTGGAGAAGAACAGAACCGACGCCCGCCAACGAATACTCGCCCCAGAGAACAGAAGAAGCATGCTTTACAGACGTCGCAGACCACTCAATTTAAGAAGAGCGGGACTCCAACGAATACGCAATGATCCGTGGTGTGCCACTACTGTCAACGGCCTGGACACGTGAAGGACTGTCGTCCCTACAACAAGTTGTGCCTGATTTGCGGCGCATCCGAGCACTATCGCAGACTGTCCTAAGAAGAAGGAGAACATAACTGCTAGTGTCACTCAGCAAGAGCAACGTTCACCAACCCAACCTCGAAGGCGTCAGGCGTATATCTTATCAGCAACAGAGACAGATGTTCCTTCCTCGTGAAGGCATTATCAGTTATCTTAAGATTGGCTTTACTATTGCATTTTGTTATTAGTATTTTTGCATTTTGAAAATTCCGAGGACAAAATTTATTGTTAAGGGGGAGAGGATGTAATGACCCATATTCTTGAAAACATTATTTTAATTTTGCATTGCTCCATTTATTTTGAAGCTTATTTTTTTATGTTAGCCTAAGCCCAAGTGTTGATGCACATTTCTCTCAAGCTCACTCTTCATTTCACCCTTTCTTTCATTTACCTTCTTCCTTTCTATTTACTTGAGGCAAGCCCATTTGATTACATGCAGAACAACAAACTCAAGTGAGCCCAAAATAAAGCCTGTTTCATTTAATTAACCCCAACCCAAGACACATGGGCCCACATACCACTTCAACTTAAAATCCCAAAGCTCCATTATAAATCACTAAGCCCAAGTTTCCCTTCATTTTACACGGCCCTCTCTTTCTCACATATGAAATGCAATTGACCGCTCCTCTTCAAAACACGACCTCAACCCTTCCCCTCTTCGACGCCTGCGGAGGCAGCGCGCGCCCTTCTATCCTCTTCGAATCGCAGCAAGCCCAGCATGGGATAGCCGCCACCTTTCAAAACCCTAGCTGCCCCTCTCCAAAATCCGATCGAATCAGATTCTCTCCAAAGATTTCAGGATTTAGATTTGATTTGAACTCTTTTTATGTGTGGTTCTTCTCTATTTATGCTCAATGGTTTTAGGGTTTTCAATACGAAATTCTTTTTCTCCTCCCTCTAAATTTCTGTTTCAATTTGGTGTTTTCGAAGCCCTTTCGGCATTGGATTTTTAGGGCTTTCGGGCCCTTTCGTTTTCTTCCCCGTCGAGGTAGATTGCTCTTCTCTAAACTTTCAGTTTATATGTTTATTTTGCTTAATCTCTGAAAATCATTAAGAATTGTTGCTGGATTCATTGATTGGGATTTTTGGGGAATTAAGGAAGTGATGATTCACATTATTTCGAGGAGTATTCTGCTTTGCGATGGTTAATCTTGGCACCCAACCTATTCACAGCGACCCTCGTCACCGCCGCATTATTTTACTTGTTCTAGTTTGATTTAGTTCTTTGGTTGGCCGTCAAAACCGATGAATGTCGTCAATGGATCCTCAGTTGAGGGCCGTTCCATTGTTAAGAAACGTGATGGGCTCTTGGTGTTGTTATCTTCCTCAGCATGTCTTACTTGGTCCCGTCTTCGATTAAACAAAGACTCTTTCCTTTTCTAAAAATTTCCCTGTGGGCTTACTTTGGGGCTTAGTTGGGCATGTATTCAGATGTTGACGTATATTTGTGAAGTTGCAGTCTGAATGGCTTGGGCTTTGTTGTTTGGTTACGAATAGTTACGGTTCCTATAGTTAGTGTTCATATAGTTATTGTTCCTTCTATACATGGCGTTCATCCCTCATGCTCCCCCGTGCTGGTAGGTCTTAGAATTATTTTTGGGTGCCAACGTGAATCTGATCCCACTGCTCCTAAAAAATAACGTGTCTTACTTTTCAGCCTTCTGTTTACAATTATAAAATCTTTATCTCTAATTAATTTGCTTATAAAGTCTCTTGTTTCAGTCGTTTGCTTTAATTGGTTTGTTATGCAAATATTTAGCTTTAGACATAAAATTCGTTTCTCATGCATTGATAAACTGCTAAGTATGTCCCATAAATCATGTAGTAGGATCTATGCAGAATAATGATTTCGATACTATTGTTTGGCACGTGAATCGTTATTACTGTTGATATCAACCCAAAAATTAGAATGACTTTACACTTAACTCGCTATCTAAGGGGTGTGAATGTGATTATGGATAATGTATTCGGTTTACCACTCTTCTGATGGAAGTGAGGCATATTACAACAGAATCGATTTTCCTCCTCCTTCTATGGAACGAGGGATCAAACACAATTTTCCTCTTTCTTCTGAAATGAGGGGTTACAATACTCAATTGTCCACTATTCACACTAATGGCGGGGTAACAGAACCTTTTAATGAACATCACTCCATTGGACATGAGTCACGGCCTAGAATGGTTAGTTTAACTTTAATCACCCTTTAAAGACATTCATAACTTGTAGTATTGCTACTTCAATAGATCATTTCTCTTGTTAAAAGATATTGTGACTTATTTTCGTTTGGTATAAACTGTTAAGTCTGGTTTAGATGCAATCTACTTTCTAACTTTGTTGTATATTTTCTCCTCAGGTTTAACAGGAGATTTTACAACTTTTGTTGGTGCACCAAGTTTCTAATTTTGTTCCTACAGGTATGACTTTAATTTCGGTACTATTTTCTGCTTTGTCCAATTTTATTTCCACTGGTATCCAACAGGATCTGCATAACAATTGTAAACTGTGATGGCACCTGGAAACGGGTCGTTACATACAGTAATGACAGCAATCGAGAACTAAATTTCCTGAACAAATTTAAATCTGGAAGAAACAAATCATCAACAGAAGACAGAGGGCAACGAAAGAGATGAAGAGGGGGGTGCTGAATGCAGGAGTGATTCGGTACCAACAAAATGTATCAAGTTTAAATTCTGAAACACCTCAAGTTTAAATTCTGAAACACCGCATAACCAAAAGAAAACTCTACGCTTCATAATAAAAGGAACAAACTCAGTTTACCTTGGTGACAGGAAGCAGAGAAGCTGCGTGTAAATAAGAAACATCTGTTAGCGAAGCTGGCAATGGATTTGAAGCCACATCTGCAGCAAATGTCCGCCTGTGAACCTCCCGTAAAGCGTGTACAGAAAGTTGCCATAAAAGCTCAACAAATCTGCACTAAAGTCAGTTTGTGTTTTGGAAACTGTATTAGCGGAATAAACAGCTTTAGAAGATATGTAATACCAGACTAGAAATAAAAAAGATTCAGAAAAGATGAAACTGGTTTAAGTGCTCCAATTCAAGATAAAAATAATGTAATACACAGACCAAGAAGTCCACAGACAAAAGGATTCAGCAAAAAAAGAGAAACCCAAAAAATGAAACAAAGAAAGGAAATGAAATCCAATACTCGAACAAAATCACCAAAACAAGGGCCGATTGTCACTCACTCGTAGGATATCATGGAGAATAAGTGATATTTCCACTATCTATCAAAACATCAATGATATACATCAAAGTCTCAAATGTCAGTAAAAGCATTGCAAGGTATCTTCCAATTGCAAGTGTGATATATATACTCTCCGAGTATTAGTATCTTGATAGGATTTTTGTAGGTTTTGGGGATCAAAGGTTATGGTTTTGACAGAAAGTTGGGATTTTGATTTTAAAAGGTGGGATTTTTAGGGTTTAGAGAGAAGATTTGGGATAAAAGAGAGATTTTTATTGAGAATAAACTGAAAATAAAGGATTACAAGAATAGAGTTGAGACCTTTCGAGAGGATATCGCCCTGTCAAGTCGTTGATTCGAGAGGTAGCCACGCTCTCCAAAGGAAAGAGGGATAATCTCACCTCAAACAAGTGTTCTTATTCAAATCAAGCATCCCCTCTCTAATCCCCCTAGCTCCCCTATAGATAATAAACTGAAAATATAAAATTACAAAAAAAATCATCTAAAACGAAATATTACGAAAAGATCCTAGAATCCAAAATTTACACAAACGCCCCTAACGGGTCAAAATTACAGATCTATCATTACTCCGTCCCTGAAAACTACATTATCCTCAAGGTGGTGCATGAAGTGCGTGAGCCATCCACTCCAAGTGGGTTGCATGCATCCTCTTGGGTCAAAGGGATAGCATTGGTCTCCACTTCCTTTGACATGGCACTTGAAAAGAGCCGCCACTTTCCTGAGGATCTCTCTTGGCCTTGTCAAAACCTTCTGCATCTACTCCGCCATCGTAGGGCCACACATGACGTCTACATTCCACTGCAAAGCCCGTAAGGCAACCACAGTAGTCATCAAGCTCTTCGAAAAATCCTCTATGCTCAAACCATGGTCCATGGAGCCCCTGAAAAGTGTCAATGCGCCATGACGGGGCCTCAAAGGCGTCGTTGGACCATGGCAGGTCTAGCAAGGCCGCGTCAGGGCCTTGTAGGGGTGCGGCAACACCCTAGAAAGTCGTCTAGGGGGGCTGCCATGCCCCCGACAGCCCTGCAGGGGGGCTGCAGGGCTCCGACAGCCCTCGATGTCTTCTACCGTCGCCTCGGAGCCCTGATTCTCATCGAAGTCATTGTTGATATTCAGATCTGAAGGTGGATCACTTTTGGGATGGATCTCCGCATCAAAAGGCCGATATTTCCTTGTTTCTTGTCCAAAGTTGTCGACTTCTGTTTTGGATCTGGATTTTCGTCCAAATCTGAATTTTTCACCAAAGTTGTCACCTTTAGATCTGCGAATTGTTGAATCACTAGTCATTACCCGTGCCCATAGGGCACAGTTTATTTAATGGCTGAGTCCCCCCAACAAATTTCAAGTTCCCCCAAAGTTCAAGTTTCCCACCAAATTTCAAGTTACACCAAATTTAAGTTTCCCCCTAAAACTTATCATAATCCTAGTCATCAAGCATTTATCCTAGTCATAAGCTCATTTGTCCTAGTCACTTGTCCTAGTAGGACAACATTCAAAATCTTCATCAAATATAGAATAGATGTTTTGCATGAAGTTTTCAAATTTTGCATCAATTCGTGCCATAAGCCCTTCTATCGACAACTTGACCTCAGATCTGAATTCCTCCATAAATTTCTTCAGATCTGTCGCCATTGATGCCAAGATCGTTGCTCTGATACCAACTGATAGGATTTTTGTGGGTTTTCGGGGTAGAAAGTTAGGTTTTTGATAGAAAGTTGGGATTTTGATTAGAAATGTGAGATTTTTAAGGTTTTAGAGAGAAGATTTGGGGTAAAAGATGGATTTTTATTGAGAATAAACTGATGATAAAGGATTACAAGCATAAAGTTGAGACTTTTCGAGAGAATCTCGCTCTCCCAAGCCGCCGATTAGAGAGGGGCCGCGCTCTCCAAAGAAAAGAGGGATAATCTCACCTCAAACAAGTTTTTTTTTCAAATCAAGCATCCCCTCTCCAATCCTCTAGACCACCTATAAATAATAAACTGAAAATATAAAATTACAAAAAAGACCCTCCAAAACTGAAAATTACGAAAAAGATTCTAGAAATCCGAAAATTACAAAAACGCCCCTAACGGGCCAAAATTGCATATCGATCATATATCTATGCTCAAATCTTACGGAGAGGATCCTAGTTAAACTACAGTGAGAGATGGGGAGGGGTGGGAGCTTCGGAAAGCGGAAAGCAGAGCAGCAAGGCACCACCCAAGCTTGGCTTTTGGGGCTTTTAATGGGGATTAAGCAGACAAAGGCACCAAGTCACATTTTCAAAAAACAATAGTGGTTGGAAACCGTAACAATAGAGGAAACAAAAGGGAAAGGGGTGTGAATTGAGGAAAATTTCTAAAAATGCCTTTCTAATGATAAAACTAATGAGTAAGATAACAAACGAGTAATCATGTTGAGGTCCGATCATGCATCATTAATATGTATTATACAAGTAATGCAAATAAGAAAATAAAATTAGAAATTGAAAATTTGCATTGCCATTTTAGCAAACTAAAAAATTATCACTAAATTATTAATAGTAAGAATAAACATGAACACATAAAGATGATTCATACAATATTTAAAAAAATTAAAAATCTTGAAGCGGGGCTAAAGCGTTTCAAAATGCAAAAAGCGTAAGAAGCGCTTTTAAATGCTTTTTCCAACAATAATCCGTATGCTGACGAATGAGCATATCTGCATCCTCGCCGTTTAAAATATGCAAACGGATATGGATTAAGCTTGGCTATCCAATGTATCCAAATACATATCTGAATAACATATGAAAATACAAGTATGTTACTGTATATTGATTGATGACCATATAGTATTAGATAATGCACAATGAAAACGTTTACATTCCCTTGTACATTACAATTGAAGTCTGAATTCAGTTTTCCTTCCAAATTTCTATCGCAATCACCAATATCCCCTAAATATCCAAATTCAATTCAATTCATTTTCGAATTCATTTTCATCAAATACGGATAAAGAGTCTGATATCCAGACAATATCGAAACGTGTATCCACATTCCACAACCGAGAGAAGAAAACAAATACAAATACATTATAGCAAGATCCAGTGCGCAGCTACGTTGTTTATACCCAAATGGAAGGACGATATATTTGGATCAGGTTGAAGGAAAAAATTGGCGATTTTTCATAAAAACTATATCACGATGCATTCTTTGTTAGTTCTTTGCAGCAGTCTAATTAGGGGGGCAACTTCAGTAATTCATTCTTCATTTACAGTCAAAGCTATAGGTAGCATACTGATGCGGTTGTATACCGCAGGAGGCGCGGCCATGGTGCGGGCAGGGATGCGGACATGGGTTCGACTTAGTGTCGTGCCATTTTTACTTCATGCACCACCCTTTTATGTTTAAGTTGTGTGTGTGCTTAGCAATGTGTAGGAGAGTATTTAAAGGAAGTAACCCTAATGGTGTAGTTATCGAATATTTGAGACAAATCATCATTTTTGATGGCTAGGGTTGGGGGATTAGGCTTGATCCATTAATTCACGCTAGGGAGAAGATCTACTCCAGTTTAGATCTATTTGTCTCTTATTTGCATCAATTCCATCTTCTATTTTAAATTTCTTTTCTTTCTTCCACCAAAAATCTGAGCTTTTTGATACGATTAAACCCTAATCGTATCAATTTGGTATTAGAGCACTCGATTCTATGGCAAGCACACGAGCGACTGCGACGAAAACTTTGGAGGAGCGACCGGATGCGGAGATTTCGGGGTTGCGAACGGAGATGAAGGATATGCGGGAAGAAATCAAGGCGGATCTGAGCGCAACTATGGATGAGAAATTGAATCGGATCTCGGAGCAACATTCGCGCGAGATGAAGGACGGATTTGCCGAGGTAGCGAAGATACTTCAACAACAACATTTTTTGCAGCGAGATCCAGATCCGCAGTCGTCGGGTACCTTAGATCTGATCTCTCGGACAAACCCTAGAAACGGCGACGACGGAAGACAAAACCTAGTCCAAGGGGGTGAACGAGGGGTTTTTCCTTCGCGGGAAGACGATCCGAGGCAACCGGGGAATGGGCGGGCCCTCTAGAGGCCCGCCGATGGTCGGCCGCCCCCAACTGGGGGTGGCGAAGGCGGGCGGCCCCAAATCGGGGCCGCCGGAGGTCAACCGCCCCCCTGTTGGGGGCGACGAACACCAGCAGGCCCATCTGGGGCCGCTGGGGGTTTTCTGCCCCCCATGGGGGGGCGGTGGTTGGCGCCCCCAAATTGGGGGCGCTGGAGGGTTTCCGCCCCCGGCTGGGGGCGGAATGGGGAGGCGGGCCCACATGGGGCCCGCAGATGGCGACCCGCCCCCATTTGGGGGCAGGGAAGGGAGGACGGCCCACTTGAGGCCCACGGGGGGTTTTCCCCCTCCTTTTGGGGGCATCGAAGCAGGATGGCTACGTGGAGGACCCCGAAGAGAGCATATGGACGAGTGGGACGATGTAGGAGCACTCGCCAATGAGGGGGCCAGGGAAGATGGGGGACAGTGGAGAGCCGCGGATCATACTTACCAGAGGCGACAGGCAGACAGGGGAGGACCACTACGAGGAGACACAGACCCAGAGATGAGGAAGCTGAAGGCGCCACTGTTTGATGGGAAAGACCCCAACGGATGGATCTACCAGATAGAGAGTTACTTTGAGGTCATGGGCTTCACGGAAGCAGAGAGACTGAGGGCGGTGGCACTGAATTTCGAAGGGGAAGCCCTAGCGTGGTATCGGTGGACCCAAAAGCAGAGGCCGATACGGACATGGAGGGAGCTGACAGAGTGCCTTATGGAGTGGTTCCAGGAGACCCACGGGGGCGGGCTGTTTGAGCAGTTGTACGCCTTGAGGCAGGAGGGGACCGTGCGTGACTACATCTCTAGGTTCGAGACCCTTTCGAGCCGAGTGGAGGGGGTGTCAGCGGAATCGATGGAGAATTTTTTGAATGGACTGAAGCCAGACGTGAGAGCGGAGCTAGGAGTACATGACCCTCAGGGGTTGGCAGCCATGATGCGAGTAACCAGGAGAGTGGAGGACAGGCAGACTCATGAGAGAATGTCTAGAGGAACGTGGGGGCGGGGTCGCGGCATGCAACCCCGTTCCGCCAGCAGTACCTAGGGTCACGGCCGGGACTCTGGCCGCGGAGACCAGACCTGGAGGGCAGACTCGCCAGATGACAGAGGCATAGATGAGGGAGCGCAGGGCCAAGGGGCTGTGCTTCAAGTGTGATGAGAGATTCATGCCAGGACACAGGTGTGCGGGGCGAGCCATGCAGTTGGAGGTGACGGCTGAGGAGGAGGAAGAGGGAGACATCCCGGATCTACTCGACGCTGGGGACGAGGAGGCAGAGCAGCATGCACATTTGGATAACATGGAGGTGTCGCTCAGTTCCGTGGTGGGATTTACACCCTATCACACCATGAAGCTGGCGGGCAGGTTGGATGATAGGGAGGTGATGAAACCGGTGGACAGTGGGGCCACCCACAATTTCATCTCGAAGAAGGTGGTGGAGCAGCAGTGGCTTGAGATGAGTGAGACAGCCACTTTTGGGGTGATCTTGGGCACAGGCCAGAGGGAGGAGAGCAGGGGGATTTGCAAAGCAGTGATACTGGCAGTACAGGGGACCCAGATCGTGGCGGATTTTTACCCCTGGAGTTGGGGAAGGTGGACTTGGTGTTGGGGATGCAGTGGTTACAGACTTTGGGCGACACCAAGTTCAATTGGAAGTTGCTGCACATGAAGTATCAGGAGAACGGCAGGACCGTGGTGCTGTTAGGGGACCCCAGCCTGTGCTGTCGCGCAGCGTCCCTTAAGTCCATGGCCCGGGCAGTGCTAGTCGGGGGAGAGGCCTATTTTGTGTCATACCAGGAGCTAAGAGCAGTAGCAGAGGAGCAGGTGATGCCTCCAGTGGTAGGGGAGTTGGAAAATTATGAGCATGTGTTTCAGATGCCACAGGGACTTCCGCCACAGAGGGACCACGAGCACGCCATTGTGCTACGTGAGGGAGCTAGCCCTATCAGTGTTCGGCCCTACCGGTACCCTCATATCCAGAAGGATGAGATTGAGCTGCTGATTCGGGAGATGATACAGGCAGGAGCAATATGACCGAGTGTCAGTCCTTTTTCTAGCCCGGTGCTATTGGTGAAGAATGACGGTAGTTGGAGGTTCTGTGTGGATTATTGTGCCATCAACAAGAAGACAGTGGCGGATCGCTTTCCGATTCCGGTGATAGATGAGTTATTGGACGAGCTGCATGGGGTGACAATCTTTACGAAGATTGATTTGAAGTCAGGATATCACCAGATCAGGACGAAGGCTGAGGATGTGCACAAGACGGCTTTTCGGACTCATGAGGGGCACTATGAGTTCCTCGTCATGCCATTTGAGCTGACAAATGTGCCCGCTACTTTTCAGGCGTTGATGAACAAGATATTCCAGCCTTACCTCCAGCAGTTTGTCTTGGTGTTCTTCGACGACATACTTGTCTACAGCCGCACGGTGGAGGAGCACGCACGAGACTTGGAAACGGTGCTGCAGGAGCTGCAGGCCCACCAGCTTTACGCCAACAGGAAGAAGTACACTTTTGCTCAGGAGAGAGTAGAGTACTTGGGACACGTAGTGTCAGCGGAGGGGATAGCCGCGGATAGAGCCAAGATCGAGGCTATGTTAGATTGGCCGCAGCCGACGACACTGAGGGCGTTGCGTGGGTTTTTGGGTTAACTGGCTACTACCGCAAGTTTATGCAGGGCTACAGTACCATTGCCTGGCATCTGACGGAGCAATTGAAAAAGGACGGGTTCCAGTGGGGCGACGAGGCTACGGCTGCGTTTGAGGCATTGAAGAGGGCGATGACGACAGTTCCGGTGTTAGCACTTCCGGACTTTAGCAGGCCCTTTGTCGTGGAGACCGATGCCTCGGGACATGGGCTTGGAGCAGTGTTGATGCAGGATCAGTGTCATGTGGCCTACTTTAGTCAGGTTTTGTCTGCACGAGCGAGGCAGAAGTCCGTATATGAGAGGGAGCTGATGGCAATCGCCTTGTCGATTCAGAAATGGCGTCCTTACCTGTTGGGACGGCAATTTGTGGTGCGCACGGATCAGAGGTCGTTGAAGTATTTACTGGAGCAGATGCTAGTTGCGACAGACTATCGGAAGTGGCTTTCAAAACTTGTTGACTACAAGTTTGAGATACACTACCGGTCGAGGTTAGAGAACAAGGTTGTGGATGCACTATCACGGAGGGACGAGGTCACAACCTTGGCAGCCTTGTCGATACCACTACTGACAGAGTGGGAACCGTTATGGAGGGAGGTAGACACTGATGAGGAGCTGACTAGGATCCGTGAGGATTTGATTCAGGGGGTGGCTGAGCACCCGGGCTATACACTTGAGAGACGTCGGCTATTATACCAGGGGAGGTTGGTCATTCCTCGGGCTTCAGTTCACATAACATTGATCTTTCAGGAGTTCCACGGGAGCGCGATAGGGGGCATTCTGACGTACAGCAGACCTATATGATGATGGCTAGGGAGCTGTACTGGCGTGGGATGAAGAAGGACATAGCAGAGATGGTGGCCAGGTGTGACGTCTGCCAGCGTCACAAATACCTTGCCATGGCACCGGCAGGACTGCTGCAACCCTTAGCTCTTCCTGAGCAGGTGTGGGAGGAGGTCAGCATGGATTTTATTGACGGACTGCCCAAGTCGGAGGGGTACACGGTGATCTTGGTGGTGGTTGACCGTCTGAGCAAGTAGGCGCATTTTATCAAGCTCCGACACCCTTACACTGCAGTGACGGTAGCCACGGCCTTTATTCGGGAGATAGTACGTCTGCACGGTTTTCCCATCTCCATCGTGTCGGATAGGGACACGGTCATCTTGAGCCAATTCTAGATGGAGTTGTTCAGGGTCCAGGGGACAGCGCTGCGAAGAAGCACCGATTACCATCCTCAGACGGATGGACAGACGGAGGTCGTCAACAGAAGCGTTGAGCCGTACTTTCGCTGCTTTGTGGCAGATTGCCCGAGGAGTTGGTGCCGGTGGTTGGCGTGGGCCGAGCACCGGTACAATACTTCTTTCCATTCAGCGGCCCAGACGACGCCATTTCGGGTTATGTACGGCAGAGACCCACCTGCATTGATCCACTATCGCAAGGGTTCGACACCAGTGTCACAGTTGGACCAGTACCTCGAGGAGCGGGAGGGAATTTTGGAGGAACTGAAGAAGCAACTTATGAGGGCTCAGCAGCTTATGAAAGCCAAGGCTGATGGACACCGCAGGGAGGTTGACTACGCGATGGGAGACAGTGTATATTTGAAGCTGAGCCCATACCGACAAAAATCACTTGTCTGACGCCGGAACGAAAAGTTGGCTGCTCTCTTTTACAGGCCCTTTCAGATAGAGGCAAAGATTGGACCCGTGGCTTATCGGCTGACATTGCCACAGGATCGGCATTACATCCGGTTTTTCATGTCTCTCAGTTACGACGGGCGATTGGGACGCACACGGCGGTGGCCACTCTGCCACCTAATCTGACAGCTGATTCGGAGGTACTTATGGAGCCCCAGGACATTCTGCAGGTACGGCTAGGGATGAGAATGGGCCGGGCCGGGCCAAATAGATGCCCAATTGAAATGGGCGGGCTTTCGGGCCGGCCCAAAGCCCATTTCAATTGGGCATCTATTTGGCCCGGCCCGGCCTGGCCCGGCCCGGCCCATTCTCATCCCTAGCCGTACCTGCAGAATGTCCTGGGGCTCCATAAGTACCTCCGAATCAGCTGTCAGAGTAGGTGGCAGAGTGGCCACCGCCGTGTGCGTCCCAATCGCCCGTCGTAACTGAGAGACATGAAAAACCGGATGTAATGCCGATCCTGGGGCAATGTCAGCCGATAAGCCACGGGTCCAATCTTTGCCTTTATCTGAAAGGGCCCGTAAAAGAGAGCAGCCAACTTTTCGTTCCGGCGTCGGGCAAGTGATTTTTGTTGGTATGGCCTCAGCTTCAAATATACCCTTAGAATACCCAAATGGGTTTAAAGAGGTCTTTGGGCCAGTCCATTGGGCTTTGGGCCTGCCCATTGGGCCTCTGATAAAATTACAATAGAACATTAAGAATAATACAACAACCATGTCATAAAATAGGTCATAGTTAAATTAATACTCGGATTTATACCATCCTGCTCACAAAACGACGAATTGATCATATCTATGACTCGATTAAATGAAACAAGATATAAATCGAGGAGAAATATTCTGCAGTATTCTGACCACTTCTTTATACAACATTCAGCAGTGCTCTTTGTTTGATTAGTCTATCAGAATTCAGAAACATACCCCACCTCTTGCACTGCAGACCTCTCCATTAACTGCTTGTTCTGAAACAACTTCAATCAATCAACCATTAATCCTTAATCCTGAACTTAACCTGCAGTTACATCAAAGTATATTCCAGTATGAACTTGTTGATACACATTTTACATAGTGTAAGTATTATCAGAGCAAGAATATTTCCCCCCAAGTGAGCCAGGAACCCACACAAGCAAAAACACAAACATCTAAAGGGCAAAAATTTCATATACATCCATTTCAGCAAGTTCCATGCTAGATCGAACCTCCGCTCGTTCCCCAGCGTCCAAATCATCAAATGCCAATCTTCGGGCCAATCCATGACGCGGTCATGAGTACACTTGAAGGCCAGAACGTACGACTTCCTCCGAACCCATCACGGTTCAAGATTATAGTCAGTTATTCAAGCCAGTATCTCATTCATGGACCTGGGCTGAGACACCGCATCCTTGGTCTTCTCCAGCGCGTCCGGCTTCTCTTTTGTCAGCATTCGAGATCGCCGGCGTCGACGTCGTCGGCCTCCGTTTCCTCGGGCTCGAGGAGCATCGAGCCGATCCTGGAAACAAGCCGATCGACGGACTCGGCCATGAATTTGGCGGTCATGACAAAGACGCTGAGGGTGAGGTCCTCGAGGAGGCAGGCGAGGGTCCAGACGGCGGGGCCCAGGCGGGCGGGGTCGAGGGTGGTTAGGACGAGCTTCTCGCGCTTCTTCTTGAGCTGGAGCAGGCGGAGGGAGACGGGGAGGCCGCAGGAGTGGGATGTGGTCAGGTGCTGCTCGAAGACGGGGCCGCCGCTACGCAAGGGGGTGTGGGGGGTGCGGGGACTTGCCATGGGGGCTACAGGTTGTCGATGGCTCGTCGCGATTTTTCGCTGGTTGAGCTGAGGATTTATATCAACTTACATGGCCATGGTCACCAAGGTTAACCACAAAGGCGCCCTCGACACCCCGTAGGCGAAGAGGAAGGTGTTCGATACTAGGCGAGACGGCGAGTCGCTAAGGGCGGCTTTTGATTTTCGCTGGGAAAAAAGCCAAATCGGGCTTTTTCCGGCGGCCCGATCGGGCCTTGGGTACAGAAGTGCGGTTGAGGTTTGACCCATAGTTTATTCGGGTATTTATTTTTGGGTTCGGGCTGGCCCAATGCCCGTTGGGTTTGAGTATTAAACAGGACTTTTCGGGCTGGCCCGATTGGGCATCGGGCCAGCCCGTACCCATTCTCATCCCTAGGTACGGCGCTTCGAGGGTGGGGGTCAAGAGGTGTTGGTGCGATGGGTGGGACTACCCGATCACGAGGCTACATGGGAGCTGGAGGACATCATCAGAGCGCAGTTTCCAGACTTCAACCTTGAGGACAAGGTTCGATTTTTGGGGGAGAGTAATGATGCGGTTGTATACCGCAGGAGGCGCGCTATGGTGCGGGCAGGGATGCGAACATGGGTTCGACTTAATGTCGTGCCATTTTTACTTTATGCACCACCCTTTTATGTTTAAGTTGTGTGTGTGCTTAGCAATGTGTGGGAGAGTATTTAAGGGGAGTAACCCTAAAGGTGTAGTTATCGAATATTTGAGACAAATCGTCATTTTTGACGGCTATGGTTGGGGGATTAGGCTTGATCCATTAATTCAAGCTAGGGAGAAGATCTACTCCAGTTTAGAATTATTTGTCTCTTATTTGCATCAATTCCATCTTCTATTTTAAATTTCTTTTCTTTCTTCCACCAAAAATCTGAGCTTTTTGATACGATTAACCCTAATTGTATCACATACTGTGGCAAAAAAATGATACTTGAGTATATAAAAAGAGAATAATGGGTATCATATGACAATGGATGCATCTCCTCATATACCAAGACACAAAAAGTGTGGTAGTACAACAAGCACATGCCCATGTGGGCTTGTACCACCCGACTTTTTGTGTCTTGTATATGAGGAGATGTGTCTCATGTCATATGATACACATTATTCTGATATAAAAAAGTACATGATATTAGTCATCAATAGTCACAATACCTAGGGTATTATTCTATAAATCATAATTTTTAAGATTATAACCAATTCTTTGCTTGGTAGCATATGAAATTAGCTTCTTTTAAGACTTCATAGCCTATCACAGTTTCATATTTTAAGCTTGTGCGGTAATACAGGAGCCAGTAAATTAGTAAATTAGATACGAAATCTAATGGTAGAAGAGTTGCCAAGTCAGCATTTTGGGGATGCTCTTATATAGAACAAATTTATGAGGAAGCAAGTAATTTCGTGATGCTTTTTCTATGTAAAAGTAGATCCAGGCGATGACAAGAATGTGAAAGTAGGTGAATAATTATAATTCAAACTAAACGCATCCATTTCATCTCCCATAAATTAGGTTTTATGCTGATGCCTGTTGACCGATAATTATTCTCTTGTAGAAGATCAGATCAGAACCATCATGATATTTTGCTACCATGAAAACTTTTGCTCCATGTTATACGCTCATTAGACGGATAGATGTCTACAATGCTTACATATAGCTATGGCTGGGTACCACAGGTCCAAAACCAACGAGCAGAACCACGAAAGTATGCCTTAGTATGCGAAGGATTGAGATGCATTAAAGAACAATTTAAGTCAAACAGCTCAACCCAAGTCATAGTGAAGCTGCAAAATTAGTAGCATATTTGAATTGCATCTGAGTTGGCACTTGAACAAGTTGACCCACAAAACAACCATCCGTGTGGTTCTGGATGGCAAGACAATGTATCATACAAGATTTGTGGAACATGCTGCATGCTATATACATTCAGTCTCCGCCAATGTGTAAGCCCATCTAACCTTGGGCTTCAAAATATAGGTAGTTCACAATCACCGCATTAGAATATTGATCTGTCTAGACAAGGCCATATAGAAGTCCAAACAATATTAAGAACCTTATAATAAGTAAAATTTACTGAAGTGACAATATGGGATACTTAAAAAAAGAGGGTCTAACTTCATTCATGATGGCCAGTGGCACCTGAATCTTCAGCTACATTACTAGTGTGGAACTCAGTTAAGTGTCATGTATAATTGCTATTATAACCATTCTTCATGTACCTTTATTTTTTCTGCTTCAAAGTGAAAATTCACAAGTAACCCTTTTCAACAGGGGACTGAAGTAGCATGGACTGGTAATACTTTAGCCAATGCCCAGAAAAGCCCAAATAATATTAAGAACCTTACATTAAGTAAAATTTTCCAAAGTGACAATAGTTTATATGAAAGGATTTTTCTAGGGTTTTGATGATAAAAATATGATTTTAAGGATTTTCTAGGGTTTTGATGGATAAACATAGGGGGTTTTGGTGAAAAGGTGGGGTTTTTAGTGAAAAGTGGGATTTTTAGGGCTAGAAAGAGAAGATTTTGGTAGAGGCGTCGTTTTTATTGATAAATGCCTGAAAATAGAAAGGATACAAGATGGTGACCAAGTTAAAGAGGTGGACCGCTTTTCCAAGTCAACAATTCTAGAGGACAACCGCACTATCCTAAAATAGAGGGAATTCTCAACCTCTCACAAGTTTCTTCTCACTAATAAGCATCCAATTCTCTTGCCCCCTACCTGCATATAAATACTAATTCAGAAATAAGCAAAATTACAAAAAGACCGTTAAAACTGAAAATTACTAAAAAAACCCCTAAAAATCCAAAAATTATGAAAATGTCCCTAATGTGCCAAAATTACATATCTATCATTACTCCGCCCCCGAAAAACCATCTTGTCCTCAAGGCGGTTCATGAAATATGTGGATGGGCTATTCCAAGTGAAGATGATCGTCTCCTCCTAGGTCAAAGGGATATGATTGGTCTCCATCACCTCCAATGACGTCCGAAAGAGATCCGTGGCAGTCGTTAAGCACATCTGAAGGTCATCCATGCCCAAAACGGAAAAGCTGACGCTCGAGAGGTCGTCCAACTGAAAACCAAGGGCCTTGGGGCCCCACAAAAGTGTTGACATGCCATGGCGGGCCCCAAGGAACGACGTCATATTCACCAGAAAACTCATCTCATCGTAGACTGAAAGTCGACGTTGTCACCTCTCTGTCGCATATCAGGGGCCATAGGGCTCCCAAAAGTCGTCGTCCTGCTCCAGGAGGTAATTCTGAGGGTCGTCGGTGTCTCGATGTGTCGCTAGGGATCCCTGAAACCCTCGTCGCTCTCGCTGGATGTCGGCACGGGTGCTGGCACCCTGCAGGAACATTGTTGTGGCTAGGCACCCCTGCTTGTGCCCTGCAAGGGTTGTCTGCCCCTGTCAGGGCCCTGCAGGGGCGAAATTGTGGCTAGGCACCCCTGCTCGTGCCCTGCAAGGGTTGTCTGCCCCTGTCAGGGCCCTGCAGGGGCATTTCGCCCCCGCTGGAGGTCAGCAGAGTGTCTGCATGGGCGCCTAGGCGCCCATGCAGAGGAGTTATCCACCACTCAGGAGGTTTGCAGGGGCTGGACGCCCCTACAGGGTGGCTGTCTCCCCTGTAGAGTGTATGCAGGGGTTGGACGCCTATACTGTTGGCTCGCAAGGGCCAGGTGCCCCTGCAAATTGATTGTATTGGTTAGGCGGCCCTGCAGTGGGCCCGGGACTTGCAGTGTGGGTCCTCGCCCCTTCCGTCATCTTCCGTGTCTTTCTCGAAGTAGTACTTTGCGTCCTCAAGAAGTCCTTCAACAAAATCTTTCTCCTTTTCTTTTCACTTCTCCAAAGCTTTCGACATTTGCCTTATATTTGGAATCTCGTCCAAAGCTGAATTTTTCGTCTTGGAATCTCGTGATTGTTGGATTAGGGTTTGCATAAGATTATCGAACTTTGCACCAAGCAAATCCATCTTCGCATCCATTGCCTTGTACCTTTCTTCGCTCATTGTCCTAAGTTTCACCACGGATTTCTTCGATTCTTTGATCTCCACTTCGATTTTTTCATCCAAAGTTTCAAACTTGTCCTTTGATCTTGTCGCCGCTATGGATCATAGAGGCTTTGATACCACTTGATATGATTTTTTAGGTTTTTGATGATAAAAATATGATTTTTTAAGGTTTTTCTAGGGTTTTGATGGATAAACATAGGGTTTTAGCGAAAAGGTTAGGATTTTAGGGTAAAGGAAGCATTTTTAGGGCTAGATAGAGAAAAATTTGCAAGGAAAGTCGCTGTTTTTATTGATAAATACCTAAAAATAAAAAGGATACAAGATGATAACCATGTTAAAGAGGTGGACCGCTCTTCCAAATCGCCAATTCTAGATGACCACACTCTCCCTAAATATAGGAATTCTCACCCTATCACAAGTTTCTTCTCGATAATCAAGCATCTGATTCCCTTGTCCCCTACCCACATATAAATACTAATTTAGAAATAAACAAAGTTACAAAAATACCACTAAAGCTGAAAATTACTTAAAAACCCCTAGAAATCCAAAAAATTATAAAAACGTCCCTAATGGGCCAAAATTATAGATCTATCAGTATAGTTAAGAAATAGTGTTGAACTTCATTCATGATATCCAGTGGCACCTGCATCTTCAGGTACACTACAGGTGTGAAACTCTTTTAACGTGTCAAAGAAAATTGCTATTCTAACCATTGTTCAAATACCCTTATTTTTTCTGCTTCAGAGTGGAACTTGATGAGGATCCCTTTTCAATGGGACTGAAGTAGTATTGGCTGGTTTCCTAAAGCTGTTCCAGGAATTAGCTGCTCCTTTTATAAGGCTTCCTAGATAGACTGTTGAAAAGATCAGATTTACCGAGAAGACTTTATATTAGTATGGCAATTGGTTTTCTCTGACATCAGCAAAAGAGTAATGAGATATCCACTTCTTTGAATGTAGCTGGTCAGCACACTTGCTTAAGAATTATAACCTGAAGTTGCATTTTGGGCCTAAAATTTCCCTCTTCTTGCATAGAATTCAGAGGTACAAACTGTGTTGTGGAAGTAAACTAACTTGTCTTATCTCAGCAAAGTAATCCTTAGAATTGTGTTTCGGAGTGTATGGACAAAATGAGAGAGAGAGAATTTTGAAGTAGAGAAATTGCATAAGCTAAGACTCAAATATCATACAGAATCTACCATGCAAGACCTGAGGCACGAAAGTTTGAATACAAGCATCTAGAACAAAACAGAAAGAGCAACACATGATTAGCCTTTTGAGTGTTTAATTGAGTGCTTCAAATATGTATGTTATGTATCTTATGTACATCAACAAAATCCTTACTTCTGAACAAAATCACTACTTCATCAGAAGTATCAATTGGTTATCTTCATCATCTGAACTGAAAAAAATCCCTAGTTTGTGTTCATGTGAATTTAACTTTTATGATTTTGATATTGTGGCTTTACACCATTTGCCTGCTTAACATAAACTAAACCTATATAGAAAAGAGAAAATCATAGATGTACTACTTGATTTAATGATTGAACAAAAAATCACATATAGAAAACCCTAAGATTTCCTTGCCACAAGAAGGGCATACCCTGACATGCAAGCAATGTCTCCAGCTTATCTGGTGTCATTCAAGTGATATAGGTTACTGCCGGTTAATATAAGTTATCGTGTGCTGTAAAAGTACAAAAACAATTAACATAAAGAAAGTTGGAGTTCAACCTGCAACTGCCTGAGAAAGAATTTTGCAACCCAAAGAATTTTAGGAAACCAGTGCCCCTGAGTTATGACAATAGTTGTACACTCGACGTTAGCATTGGACTATCGCAAGCTATTATATTTTGCCATTTGCACTTAAGCACATCAAAATCTTCCTGCCCCTAATGATATATATTGTTCGAATCGAAAAGTTTAATAGACATGGCAAACTAGCTGCTATTGTGATATCGCAGTTGATGAAAACCGTATCCCAGTCCCTTTTTTGAGGACCAAGACCCTATTCAAATGATAAGAAAGTCCTGGTGACAAATTCAGGATACAACTACTCATTATGTACAGTATATCACCCTCTTATTGGATATATTGCCTTCGACATGAATTTGGCACAATGGCTTTGCTAGTTCACTGACATGTTCAATCATCTAATTACATAACAAAAAATTGAATTACTCAATAATATATAGAAAACTTGGACCGATGACGTACATCAAAGTGCACAAAATAGAGAATACAGATGTATATAGTGTCACTGCATCATAAAAAATTGCAAAATGGAAATTTAATTGAAAGTAACCCTGACCTCGGCCCGCAACATGTAGCTAGAGAAGACACCCGGGAATTACTCCTAGGGAGCGCCCCTTGCGACTCCAATTCACTTATAATCCCCTGCACAATCTTCCATCGCCAATCAAAACCCAAAAACAAAAGTCAGCGAAGCCTCCAATAAAATTTCCAAACAGAGCAAATCGAAATCAAACCCCCTTACCTTCCGAAAATCTCTTGACTGTGCAGAATCGAAGATCGGCCACACCTTGTCGAAATCCTAGCGAATCAAACAGCGGATCTCGATCAGACACCAGAACATTCGAGCAAATGTAAGATAAACGAGGACAATATTCTTGCCTTTGCAGATTGAACTGGGCCTCGGAGAGCGGATAATAGGAAGTAGAGGAGCTGCTCTCCCATTCTAGGGTTCGAGTGGCGGAAATACCCGACCCTAGGGCTGCCGTTGGTTCCATTGCCGAGGATCGCCGGATCTAACCCTAGCAGGAGGCAGTTCGTGTACATGGCGCTCTCGAGCTCGGCCTCTCTCTCCTTCTCTCGCTCCGTCGACATGGCCGAACTCTATCTCTCTCTGTGTGTGTTTGTTTTTCTTTTGTTTGGTTTCGCCGTCTCTTTTTCTTTACTTTGTTTCGATTTGTTGGTGTGTTTTTTTTTTTCCTTTTTGGGTTGCTTTGGGGGTCGGGGTTGGGGGTTTGGTGGTTTGGTGGGCCCCCGCCAGGGGCGGATTTGATGGGGTTTGAAATGGAGTACGCGAGGCGAGCGGGGGAGGCGAAGGCGTCGGTGTGGG
Organism: Scilla litardierei; assembly: GCA_030789695.1. Taxonomy (NCBI): domain Eukaryota; kingdom Viridiplantae; phylum Streptophyta; class Magnoliopsida; order Asparagales; family Asparagaceae; genus Scilla; species Scilla litardierei. The sequence continues at coordinate 24,084,714 of CM061135.1, forward strand.
CACCGATTAGGTGAAGTTACCGAGCCCTCGATTTGGTTGTTCGGACTGGGGGTTGAGGGAGAGCCGGCAGTGAAAAATAAGTGGGAATATGGCTGGCGGAGCAATCTGGGAGTGACGACAGAGAACGTAATTGTCGAATTATGAGGCGGACAAATTGATAGAGAAAGGGTGTCAACGTCGCAGGCCAGGCTTATAGCCTGGGATCACGAGGATGGATGTAATGTAAGGCCGTCTCGTTGCATCACATGGTTGTAAACAGGGCCGGTTCAAGCATACCTAAGGTTTAAGGCGAAACAAAATATGAGGTCTAAGTATCAATGCAAAATTTTTAGTAGCATTCAAATAACTAAATCTCATTCAATTTATTTAAACATTTTTCTAGCTTTTTGAGAAGCAAAGTTTTTTATCAACGGTTTATATTCAATACTTTCAAGTATATCTCTCTCAATAGAAAGAATACTCAATCCATTTAACCGATTTTGAGTCATGGTTGATCTTAAATATGTTTTTTGTTGTGAACGGTTATTTAACCGTAGTTGGGTGAGATTCTGGGCTATCCTAGAGATAGGCCCATATCATTGTAAACACATCTTGTATTCTCCCCATTACCTATAAATATAGACCTGAGGGCTCTCCCCTCAGTAGTTGATTTATAACACGTTATCAGCACGACTCCACAAAATTTTCTTTTCCACAAAATTTTCTTTTTGTTCGTTGCGAAGGCGAAGGAAAAGGCGAGACGGGAGATCCACGAGCGCGGTGCAAGGCTTCCTCCATCAAGGGTCGTCATCCGCGTAGGGCTTCGAGCAACCGTCGCTATATTCGGAGGACGGATATAGAGGTAAAAACACTAAAAACGATATTTTTAATCATACGTATGATTACCCCTCCCCTAGATCTCGCAAGATCGATATGGGGATTATTTGTCGCCTTGAAAACGACGGACTTTTCATCCCAAAAACTCAATTTTTAGGGCCAAAACCCTAATTTTGATCTCTCCGGCGGCTAACCGTCCCCGGAAACCCCCCCCCCCCCCCCCCCACCGAAAACCCCCCCTCGCCGGAAACCTCTCCCCCCCCCCCCCACCTTGGCCGCCTCCCCCTGCAGGGGGGGCGGCCCCCGTGGTCTCCTCCCCCTGCAGGGGGGGCGGCCCCCGCCGCCCCTCCTGCAGGGGGCGGCGGCCCCCGTGGTCGCCTCCCCCTGCAGGGGGGGCGGCCCCCGCCGCCCCTCCTGCAGGGGGCGGCGGCCCCCGAGGCCGCGCCCCCTGCAGGGGGCGGCCTCCGCGGCCGCGCCCCCTGCAAGGGGGGCGGCCCCCGCCGCCCCCTGCTGGGGGCGGCGGCCCCGGCGGCCGCGCCCCCCTGCAGGGGGCGGCGGCGGCGCCGACCCCCCCAATGAAACCCTAGTTTCATTAAAAAAATCCAGATCTGTGGGCCTGAAGCCCACAGCAGCTCTGTGGGCTTCAGGCCCACAGAATTCAAAAAAAAAAACCAGAGTCTGTGGGCCTGAAGCCCACAGACCTGTTGTGGGCTTCAGGCCCACCGATTTAAAAAAAAGCCTATGGGCCTGAAGCCCATAGGTCGACTGCGGGCTTTAGGCCCGCAGGCTGGTTTATCTGAGAAAAAATGGGGGAAGCAAATGCTATTAACAAGCCTTAAAAGGCAACTTGCTAGCCTAAAAATTAATTTTAAAAGGGGATTTAAGGACAAAATATTCGTGAAAAATCACGGTAAATTACGGGACAAATACCGGGCAGGCGAGGACTTTTTGGGGATTATTGGGGGGGCTTTTGGGATGATGAGGGAAACTTTTCCCTCTGACAAAGAAAATGTTTATTTTGGGCTCTTAATCAATTTAATTGATTAAACCCATTCAATTTACAACCTTTGCATTATAATAATTTTTTCTGCAAAAATCATATTTACATGCTTTGCATCTCTGGTATATTCTGTTGGATATTATATGAGTGGTTGTGCATTGTATTTAAAACTTAATAATTAGGAAGATCATGCGACCGCTCTGCCGTTAGTAACATAACCTAACGGTGTATGCCATTGCCCAGTGGTCCAATAATTATTAAGTGTTTAAATTATTTATCCATCTCTGCGAATATTAAATGCATGTGATGCCTGTGATGAAAATGTCTGATGAAAATGTTGATGAGCATAATATTTCTGCATGAATTGCTAAATGTGGTTTTTGGATCGGCCGTTTAGTCCCACATTTTATTTCCCGCACTTTTCTTCTATTTTTGAGAGAAATTGTAGTGAGGAATTTATGTAAATGTCAAAGAAAGAAGACCAACTTCCATGAAGACGGAGGCCACGCTTGAAGATGGAGATATCATATGGGACCCACGGGGTTTCCAAAGTTGTATTTTCATTTTCGTTAAGCTGCAAATTTGTATAATTTGGACTGTGGACTTTTTTGGACTCTTTCTTGTGGAACTGGCCGATCCACACATTTAGCTTTTCGCTAAATATTGCCTCCGCATGAAAATGTTTTCTCTGATTAATTATTAATTCATGCATGTTTGTGCTCTGCTAGATAAATGGCTAATATTGGAAGCGTTAATTTCGAAGTACTGGAAGCATCAGGTAGAAACTATCTAAGCTGGTAGCTAGATGTAAAGTTTCACCTGCGGGCAAAGTCCCTCATCGCTGCTGTGACTGAAAAAGAAAATGTTAGCGATATAGAGAAGGCGCAAGCCATCTATATTTCGCCGCCATGTGGACAAGACCTTAAAGGCTGAATACTTTACGGTCGAAGATCCACTTGAGCTATGGACTGCCCTTGAGGACTTGTATAAACATCAGAAAGATGTTATACTCCCAAGGGCACGATATGAGTGGGAGAACCTGAGACTACAGGACTTTAAGTCCATTGCTGAGTACAACTCAGCACTTTTTAGCATCACCTCACGCCTGAAGTTGTTTGGTGAAAAAGTCTCAGAAGATCGCACGCTGGAATAGACGTATACGTCCTTCCATGAAAAAGATGCGATACTCATGCAGCAATACCATGAACGCAAGTTCACCAAGTATTCTGAGCTGCCGTCATGTTTACTCATGACCGAGCAAAACAGAGAGCTTCTCCTCGCCACTCACAATATGCGCCATCCCGGCACTAACCCTCTACCAGAAGCTCACCATTCCTCTTCCTTCAAAAAGAAGAGGGATAATAAAAGAAAAGAAAGACCACAGAAGGGGGGGTCAACAGAAAAAAGCCAAGGGCCATGAACAACAGCAGCGAAATAATGAAAGTAAGCGGAAATTCACGAGGCACAGAAATAACAAAAATAGAAATGATATACCCCCACCCAAGAGGGAATGGGAAGTGCCAAAATTGTGGCACGAAAGGCCACTGGTCCAGAGTGTGCCGAACTCCGCATCATCTCCAGGATTTGTATAAAGAGAACAAGAAAAATAAAGCTGAAACAAACCTGATGACATCTGATGCTCCAGTTAAGTTTTTCAGCTGACGACTTCGAAAATAATGACATGCTTGACTAGCCTTTACTTTTATCTTAGCAAATTGTTTAGAACATCTCACGTTATGAGAGCTTTTGTATTACGCAATCTGTTTTGATTGAAAATTTTTGTAGACAATAAATGAATATGTCTATCTGAATATGCATGTGCCTTTATGTTTCATATTTTGAAACTGCTCTCATAAATAACTAGTAGACAATAAACACGTACGATCTCTTTCAATACAAAGCCCAATATCATGGCTATATTGAAGATCCAGGGAATGCAACACTGTTGCCCCCAAACGACACAAAAATAAAGGATGCACTAATCCCTCCGAATTCCAAAAGAAACTTTCTAAGTTTCAAGGACATCCGTTTCAACGGATTCCACTTGGAAACAGCAAATGTAAATGAAAAAAAAACTACCATATGCAACGTCTCAAGAAAAAGGAGTAAAATCAACACTTGAACGTTTTGAGAGCCTTATAGGCCTCCACCAGACGAAGATTCGGAGAAAGGAAGCAGAATTAAACGGAGCACCTGAAGTGCCCGACATCAGCCGAGTTTTTACTCCGGCATGATGGACTTGGCCACCCTGGATTTGTGATGATGCATCGCATCTTATCCTATGGGTATGACTTGAAGAACCAGAAGATTCTTCAGAAGGGAAAAAATCCCTCGCATCCCTTACTATAAGGGAAAACTAATTGCAAGGCCATCTCCACGATAAGTTGAAAAAGAATCTCCACGCTTCCTCAAAAAGAATACAAGGAGATAGATGTGGATAAAATCCACCACCCCTAGTGGGCTATTTCAGTACTTCACTGTACTGATAAATGCATCCTTAGAATATTCGTACGTGTGTCTACTACAGACCTGCAACTTAGCTTTTCCAAAGCTATTGGCACAAAAATAAAAATGTTGCGGGCACATTTCCCAGACAATAAAATGTTGTAAATAAGTCTGGTTAATGTTGGGAAATATACCTCCCAGTCTTTTCAAGAGTACTGCCAATCAACGGGAATTGAAAATGAACATACAAGTGCCGCATGTTCATACCCATAATGGGTCGGCAGAGTTGTAACGGCCAGTATTTTCTAGGAGTATTATTTTTGCGTGCCCATATTTTCGTTTTGACCATCCGGATGTTTCGGGTGCGAGTTCTATGTTTGTGCGTCAACGCGAGCGCGTATCCGCTTCGTTTTACCGTGCCATCGTTAATTGAATAATAATCTTAACAAATTACCTTAACTTAATCATCCTCGCTAATTACCTAATTGCTAATCACTTTTTAATTTTCACTAATTTATTTATTTACTTTTAATAATTACATTTTAATTGCCTCATTAAAAGTTAATTACTGATTAACTTTTACTATTGGCTGAAATTTTAACCCTAGCTAATTAACCCCTAATGAATTCCACCGTTTGGGTGGGTGAGATCCAACACCCTTCAATTCGTTCTCCCCACCTCCAGCTCTTCCACCCAACAACCTGTTCCCTGCACTGTTGTATTTCAACGACAGTAAGAAACGTTGCCAACAAACCAACAGTCGTCTTCCCCATTCTCATCTCCTCCTTCCTCCTGCCAACAACAACCTCTCCCTGCAAAACACTTCCTCTTCCCCTGCAACATCCATCAAACCCAAAATCCGTTCTTCATTAGCCCCAAATCATTTCTTACCAAAAATCAGTTCCAACAAACTCAAATTAGAAGAGGGGAGCAAGAGATTTCAGATCTGAAATCTAATTCAGATTCTTACAAATCCATTTCGGATCCAAAATCTGAAAACAAACCCAAATCAAATCTCCAAACCCTCTCCCATTCTTCTTCCTCCCTCCTCCCTCACCTGGGGATCACCACCATCCACCTCAACCCGCGCGACGCCGCTGCCCACCGAACCCCTGCCATGCCGGAGCGCCGCCGTCCGCCGCCAGGCCGCCACCCAATCGCCGGAGCCCGCCCGCCGTGCCCTAGCTGCGCCGTCCGCCGCTTGAAGGGAGCCGCCGCCGTGCTCCTGTGCTGCCGAGCCTCCAGCCCGCCGGATCTCCTCTACCGCCGGTCACCGTGAGCATCTGCCGCCGCCACCCGCCCTTTGCGCCGCCCAGGCCGCCGGACAGTCGTCGCCGCCGCCCGGAACCCCGCCGACAACCCCTCCTCCCCTCGCGCAAGGTGAGTAGCCCCTCCTTTCCTTGTGCACGAATTTCCCCCTTCCATTTCTTGTTGACCTGCAAGCTCGAAAACAAAAAAAAAGGGAAAACACAAGAACAGACAGAGGAGAAGAAAGAGCAGGGGTTGGCATTCAAAGGGAGGAAGACAGGGAGAGAAAGAGTGATAGAGGGAAAGTAGGTGTTAGCCTTATTAAATAAAGAGAAGAAGTATTGAATAATGAAATAATATTTGATATGTAATATTTTTTTAAGCATGCTGAATGAATAAAGGGCAGGTGACAGTCCCTAGTAAATAATATAGATAGAAATGAGAGAGAGAGGGTTAGAGTTGGGTATTATACTGTTAGAGATATGTACTGTTAGAGATATGTTGTAACCTGTTAGTTATTACCCCCTTGGTCAAGTTACTGCTAGTGGGTAGTAATATTAATACCATGATAAAGCATGTGGTTAACTTAGTAAATTATTAAATTATTAATATTGGTTAGTTGTTAATCTTAGTTAGTGTTATTTAATTGTTAGTTTGATTTCAGCAAGTTTGTAACTGATGTTAGCGTAATAATACTAGTATAAATAAGACGTGTCATGTTAGTATCACCCTATACAACGTTACACTAGCCGGAGAATCCGATAAATTAACCAAACCCACTTTAGATGTTAATTTAATAATGTGTTTGTTCACGAAATATCTAATTCATTGATTTATTTAACTAAAACAGAGAACCGGACATACCGATACGTAGTACCTGTCGGGACGAACCCAACGGCACCAAAATCACCGAAAACAGGCAAGTATGCAATTTATAGTGAATTTACGAATTCGATGTTAAATTAGTCTCTTGTATGTGAATGTTGCTCGTTACTCTCGTAACCATGGAAATTGTTGTATAAAGATAACTGGTCTTATTATTTAATTACTGCATGCCTTGAAATAATTAACTAACGTGAGACATCGTGAAATCGTGCGCCTCGAAGGCGAAATCGTGATTTTCGTGATGTCATGTGAGTTGACAAATTCGTGCTTGTAATTCGTGAATTAGGCTGGCTCGTGCTCCAGCACAAATCTTGGGTGGGGTAAGGGTTGAGCGGCTGCTAGGCGTATGAACGGGTACTCTCTTCAAGTGCACCACCCGTATGCGGTGGGTTAGCGCCAATCACGGTAAGCCCCCGTGAGAAGAACGACTCACTCATCACGTCCTAAAGGCGAGAACCCTATTATAGACATGACTTGCTAACTATCGTGAAATACTAACAAGTAAACTTGCAACTTGAAATAGTTATCTCGGTAAAATTGACATGCTTTACTTTACTCGTCAGATTGTTTAGAACTGCATGATAGGATGTACTTACTTTAAAATCAGCATGTTTAAACTTTCATTATTATCTCGTTTAAATTTATAATTGCCTCTTAAATTCAGTATAAATTTGTATATCTTGCCTTGGGTTCTAACATCTTCTTGCAGACCCTTGCTGACATACATTCATGTTTTTGGATGTATGTCAGATCCCGAGCCATAGCACCAGGAGGGCTAGTTGCGATAGCTGAACCAGTAGGCCAAGGATCGTTGACTAGTGAACCGTCATTGTAATTCACTCATTTGTTGTACGGGTCATAAGACCCTCTCTTTTCTATTCCTGCATCGTTGTAATTCCGTTGAGACATTTGAGATTGTAATAATGGTTTACTTATCTGTGTTGTTTTGAGTAATGCAAAGCAAGAACCTGCAGTTTTCACACAGACGCTTATTGTGTTAAGTCAAGGGGGAAAGAAATGCAAAAGTACCTCCTCCTGACTTGCACAAGCGGGCCCATTCGCGTCCTCGCCCCCAGCCTAATGGGAAGCGGGGCGTGACAGGTTTTAGTGGTGGCCCATGCAGGTCTATGCTCATGCAAAATACTCTAAAACAGCATGGATAATATTACAATCCTAACTCTCAAACAACAACTTCCCTAGAATTTTCTACCCCGATCAAATTCATTAGAAAATCATAGTCCTAAGATTCCTGATCCTTAGTCAACCAAATCAGTGTATCCTTGATTTTTAATCTCCCTTTATTTTACATCCCGCTTTTGACCTTAGAAATCCATCGTAGCCTTTTCACGTGTCATTTCTTACCCGTACTAACAATCGATCATCCTATTCTAATCATTGCTCTCGATCCATGTGATCTTCCTGACAGCCAACATTATCCTTTCGAATCATTCACATTACTATACTGATTCTACTTTCGATATCCCTTTCGTGGAGTTTCTCGCCCAGTTTTATTCCGTTTAAAATTTTTTAGTATATACCTAGATCTCATACTCTCCAGCTGACTTAAATTCATTCTTTGATTTGAAACTTTCTTCGTCGTAACCTTTAGTTACTTTCTCGCCATGATTTTCTGACATGTAACATCCATACTCGTATATTTACCATACTTTCTTCATATAATAAACTTCATTTTTTTTAAAAAAAAAACATTACTTCTTTTTCACTAATTCAAATATAGGAATTTCTTTTCTTACGATGCTACTAACATATTTCAAAACAATCTATCATATACGTTTTCAAAATACTTTATTTACTAAATCTGCCTCCATTTGCATTCACAAAACAATCGCTGCTTAACTATACTCCTTTGTATGTTACTCTTTTCATTCATTATTTAACTAAATCACATTTCATGTTCTAACTTATACCTTTTACACATTTCATTATTTTTCGCATATTTGTCATTCTCCTTAATCACTTAATTGATCATGACTATTTTATGCTACCTAACCAACCTAACTCCCTATCCATGCCTCACCGGAAACCGTTCATCACAATCTTGTCACGTTACGTCTTTCGACTCTAAATCCTACACTATGCTTAGTTATCATTTGTGCTCGTCATTACTTATTACAACCTTAGCAAGATTCATTTTAAAATTACGTTATAGCCCTTTAAATATTCCCTACTATTTCATTTTGTCATCAGCGGCGTTAATTCATGTTAATCGTCATATTGTTAGAGCATTAGATATAATTATTGTTGTTATAGGATTAGGTTTCAGCTAGACATAGTGTGAGATGATATGAGGGTAGTTGTGATTAGTTGATTTTGAACACAACGAATTTAGGTTACTCCATTTTATACGGTGATAATAGAATGATGTGTTAAAGACTTACATTTGGATGATACACATGCCTAACGGATTCAATTGAGGTTCCTTTTATGAGTAATACATAAGAGGACGAGTACATTACAGATTTGAAGTTCAGACTAGTAACAGCTAAGAGTACCTATGAAAGTACACCATGATTCATAGAGAACAAAAAAAAATGAATAGAGTATTTGAAGTAACAAGACTTAATTATACGGGTATGGTGATAAAGATATTAGAAATGCTACGTTATGTTGATGAGAATGGATAGTTATGTGGATTGATTGACATTGTTTAGAACAAGACACAATGAAAAAAAAAGGCAAGATGTGATTCGGTAGTTTGTTAATTATGGTGAATAAATTTATGAGTTGTCACGAGAAAGAATAAGTTGGGAGCATGAGAAATGTGGATGGTAGATGGTGATGTATACTAGGCGTATTTGTACCTGTCGTCTTATGTTAGCGACTGGTAGAACACAATTATATCAATGGATTAATATAAGAATAAAATTAGAATTGGGATTTGTGGATGTCACAATTATATTACTACGAGTTAGGTTATACAATGAGCAAGAAATGATACACTACGGATGAGACAACATGCGACAATGTACAGTTTTGAAGAACTTGGGTAAAGAGGATGTCGTATATTATAGACCCCCGAAAAGACGTTACTGCCTTAATAGCGATGATGAGTGAGGGATTGAGGAAATTTGTGAGAAGTATTGGTTGAGGATAGTTAATATTTTCCCTTCCGAGGTTGCCTTGTTTAAGGTATTAATTGTTTAAAGCAAGGATTATGAGATTGAAATCAAAAAGGAAAGGGAAGTATTGGACCCATATTTAAGTTCGGAATATGCTTATAGTTGTAACATTATTCAGTGACGAGACGAGAAGTGATGATTTATATTAGTAACACTTGTTTGAAGTTATGAGTTTAGCAACATGTGTGTTAAGATATTGGGGTTGCTGTTAAGAGGATACGTATATACATTATTCATCACTCATCCGCATCCCTGCACATCTTGGGCATCCGTCCTTAGTCTTTTCTCTTGCCCGCTAGCGATTAAGGCCATCGATGATGCTTAGTCATCCGAACTTTTTTTTGGAACTCAATCTTAATCACATCACTTGTGTCTCTTCCTAACCAATTTCATTTCTTCGCCTCGAAGAATTCAGGTCATAATTTACCTCGTAGAAATACGAGAGCGTTATCCATCTTTGTTACATGCTCCTTAGTTGATAAGAATTCCGAGGACGGAATTTTCCTTAAGGTGGGTAGAGTGTAACGGCCAGTATTTTCTAGGAGTATTATTTTTGCGTGCCCATATTTTCATTTTGACCATCCGGATGTTTCGGGTGCGAGTTCTATGTTTGTGCGTCAACGCGAGCGCGTATCCGCTTCGTTTTACCGTGCCATCGTTAATTGAATAATAATCTTAACAAATTACCTTAACTTAATCATCCTCGCTAATTACCTAATTGCTAATCACTTTTTAATTTTCACAAATTTATTTATTTACTTTTAATAATTACATTTTAATTGCCTCATTAAAAGTTAATTACTGATTAAATTTTACTATTGGCTGAAATTTTAACCCTAGCTAATTAACCCCTAATGAATTCCACCGTTTGGGTGGGTGAGATCCAACACCCTTCAATTCGTTCTCCCCACCTCCAGCTCTTCCACCCAACAACCTGTTCCCTGCACTGTTGTATTTCAACAACAGTAAGAAACGTTGCCAACAAACCAACAGTCGTCTTCCCCATTCTCATCTCCTCCTTCCTCCTGCCAACAACAACCTCTCCCTGCAAAACACTTCCTCTTCCCCTGCAACATCCATCAAACCCAAAATCCGTTCTTCATTAGCCCCAAATCATTTCTTACCAAAAATCAGTTCCAACAAACTCAAATTAGAAGAGGGGAGCAAGAGATTTCAGATCTGAAATCTAATTCAGATTCTTACAAATCCATTTCGGATCCAAAATCTGAAAACAAACCCAAATCAAATCTCCAAACCCTCTCCCATTCTTCTTCCTCCCTCCTCCCTCACCTGGGGATCACCACCATCCACCTCAACCCGCGCGACGCCGCTGCCCACCGAACCCCTGCCATGCCGGAGCGCCGCCGTCCGCCGCCAGGCCGCCACCCAATCGCCGGAGCCCGCCCGCCGTGCCCTAGCTGCGCCGTCCGCCGCTTGAAGGGAGCCGCCGCCGTGCTCCTGTGCTGCCGAGCCTCCAGCCCGTCGGATCTCCTCTACCGCCGGTCACCGTGAGCATCTGCCGCCGCCACCCGCCCTTTGCGCCGCCCAGGCCGCCGGACAGTCGTCGCCGCCGCCCGGAACCCCGCCGACAACCCCTCCTCCCCTCGCGCAAGGTGAGTAGCCCCTCCTTTCCTTGTGCACGAATTTCCCCCTTCCATTTCTTGTTGACCTGCAAGCTCGAAAACAAAAAAAAAGGGGAAAACACAAGAACAGACAGAGGAGAAGAAAGAGCAGGTGTTGGCATTCAAAGGGAGGAAGACAGGGAGAGAAAGAGTGATAGAGGGAAAGTAGGTGTTAGCCTTATTAAATAAAGAGAAGAAGTATTGAATAATGAAATAATATTTGATATGTAATATTTTTTTTAAGCATGCTGAATGAATAAAGGGCAGGTGACAGTCCCTAGTAAATAATATAGATAGAAATGAGAGAGAGAGGGTTAGAGTTGGGTATTATACTGTTAGAGATATGTACTGTTAGAGATATGTTGTAACCTGTTAGTTATTACCCCCTTGGTCAAGTTACTGCTAGTGGGTAGTAATATTAATACCATGATAAAGCATGTGGTTAACTTAGTAAATTAGTAAATTATTAATATTGGTTAGTTGTTAATCTTAGTTAGTGTTATTTAATTGTTAGTTTGATTTCAGCAAGTTTGTAACTGATGTTAGCGTAATAATACTAGTATAAATAAGACGTGTCATGTTAGTATCACCCTATACAACGTTACACTAGCCGGAGAATCCGATAAATTAACCAAACCCACTTTAGATGTTAATTTAATAATGTGTTTGTTCACGAAATATCTAATTCATTGATTTATTTAACTAAAACAGAGAACAGGACATACCGATACGTAGTACCTGTCGGGACGAACCCAACGGCACCAAAATCACCGAAAACAGGCAAGTATGCAATTTATAGTGAATTTACGAATTCGATGTTAAATTAGTCTCTTGTATGTGAATGTTGCTCGTTACTCTCGTAACCATGGAAATTGTTGTATAAAGATAACTGGTCTTATTATTTAATTACTGCATGCCTTGAAATAATTAACTAACGTGAGACATCGTGAAATCGTGCGCCTCGAAGGCGAAATCGTGATTTTCGTGATGTCATGTGAGTTGACAAATTCGTGCTTGTAATTCGTGAATTAGGCTGGCTCGTGCTCCAGCACAAATCTTGGGTGGGGTAAGGGTTGAGCGGCTGCTAGGCGTATGAACGGGTACTCTCTTCAAGGGCACCACCCGTATGCGGTGGGTTAGCGCCAATCACGGTAAGCCCCCGTGAGAAGAACGACTCACTCATCACGTCCTAAAGGCGAGAACCCTATTATAGACATGACTTGCTAACTATCGTGAAATACTAACAAGTAAACTTGCAACTTGAAATAGTTATCTCGGTAAAATTGACATGCTTTACTTTACTCGTCAGATTGTTTAGAACTGCATGATAGGATGTACTTACTTTAAAATCAGCATGTTTAAACTTTCATTATTATCTCGTTTAAATTTATAATTGCCTCTTAAATTCAGTATAAATTTGTATATCTTGCCTTGGGTTCTAACATCTTCTTGCAGACCCTTGCTGACATACATTCATGTTTTTGGATGTATGTCAGATCCCGAGCCATAGCACCAGGAGGGCTAGTTGCGATAGCTGAACCAGTAGGCCAAGGATCGTTGACTAGTGAACCGTCATTGTAATTCACTCATTTGTTGTACGGGTCATAAGACCCTCTCTTTTCTATTCCTGCATCGTTGTAATTCCGTTGAGACATTTGAGATTGTAATAATGGTTTACTTATCTGTGTTGTTTTGAGTAATGCAAAGCAAGAACCTGCAGTTTTCACACAGACGCTTATTGTGTTAAGTCAAGGGGGAAAGAAATGCAAAAGTACCTCCTCCTGACTTGCACAAGCGGGCCCGTTCGCGTCCTCGCCCCCAGCCTAATGGGAAGCGGGGCGTGACAAGAGTCACTGAAAAGTAGACTCCAATGGACTGAACATCCATTAAATCCCGATTGCCTATGGATGCATGGGGACATGCAAACTCTGCATGCTGCATCGTAAATGAAAATAAGACCCTATGGAGGTCAGAGTCTCCAATGCAACTTGCATATGGAATGCCACCGAACATTTCTCATCTGAGAATCTTCGGTCGCGCAGTCTTAAATCCCCATTGCACCACCAAAGAGGACCAAAACGGCACTCAACGTCGCCTAGGTATCCATGCAGGGTTTGACTCACCCTCACTTATAAGATACCTAGAACCCCAAACGGGGGACGTAATTAAGGCACACCTTGAAGACTGTGATCTCGATGAGACGAGTTTCCCAAAAATAGGCCCAGATACTGGAAAATCTGGCGCGAAGAAAATTATAACGTGGGATACAAACAGCTTGACCCACTATGATCCGGTAACAATACAATGTGTAGATGAGATCCAGAAGATCTTCCACATACAGAACACTGTTCACTAATTACTAGAATCATTTATTGACAACCAGAAGATTGTCAGATCACACATCCCTGCTGTAAAAACTCCAGCTAGGATTGACATCCCCGAGAATGGATGCAATCCACCAGCAGCAGAAGTGGCTGATCCTCAACAGAAAAGAGGTAGACCACCAGGCTCCAAGGACAGAAACTCCTGGAGACCTTAAGACAATACTACCACAGGACAATGAGCTCATGTCCACACCATCACCCTTCCCGGAATCCACTGCAGAGGAATTGCCGGGAAAAAGTGAAATTAAGTAAATGTTGTACGTACTGGGGAGGTGTTGGACAGATAGAACATAAATTGTCGACAATGTATTCACGTATCATATTGCCATATACATCGCAATGGCGATGACGTTTATAAATTATCGTTCCACACTCCGTTGCTAGAAGGCAAACGTAGAGATTGGCCAAACGTGGAACGTGGCAATAAAAGATGAGCTGGACTCACTTATGAAACGTGAAATGTTCAGACCTGAAGTCCAGACACCAAAAGGTGTCAACCCTGTGGATAAAATAAAGTATTGCAAACATAAGAAAAATAAATACAAAATCGTATGCTATACGGTACAACCTATAGCCCAAGGAAAATTTCGCTGAAACTAGGGATCAAACAAATTCAAATGAGCATGTCTCATAAATGATGCATCAGTCTCCCTAAGTTATCAAAAGCGAATACCTTACGATTTGGCGAAGGAAATTTTTTGGATATGCCGTTATTGGATGTTGTGACGGCATACCTTCGTGGATATATTGTAAAGATAATTTCCACATTTCCTTAAAATGCCTGAATAGACTTCGGGACGTCTATTCAAATGAAGAAACAATAAGTATAATAAATAAATGTACAACCAAGAGAATCGCTTGACAAGTCAATGATTCCTACTGAAGGTTGTCATTGCATCGGTGCAAAGAACATGATTAGAGATCTTAGTTGTAGACAACTAACATCTCATCGGATCTACTGAAGAGAAAACCGAAATAAATGTACAAGCCTGACTTTTAAACATGAAATAAAAAGACATATGCAAATATAATGTCATGGCTCATAGAATCCTGTTATAAATGCCCAGAAGCACATTGGAGAAATTAAAAGGACCATTTTCATCCAAAGTACACCTACGGTGGTATACTCAATGGATGTACAAAAAAAAGAACCCTTCCGATCGCTGGAAGAGGGGGAGGATATAACTGGTCCTAAAGTCCCTTATCTAAGTGCAATCATGCACTCCTGGCTAAACTGCACGCGTCCCGATATAGCAGTTGCAGTTAACTCATTAGCCAGAGATAGTTGGCACCTCACTAGGGCCATTAGACCGGAGTCAAGCCTTCTGCGCTTCCTCCAAGGGTCGAAAGATTTGGACTTACAAATTATAGTAGCATCCTCCAATGTTTGTGCAAATGCAGGTTACAGGTCCGGTCCATATACTGGTAAATCACAGAATGGGTACCCACAGTGGGATGGCCATCTACTGCAAATATGCAAAGCAACTTATGAAGGCAACATCATCCTATCAATTCCGTGATCCTCACCATTCCAGAATCACACCAATGGTGTATTTGAGGGTGCCTGGTGGTACATCACATCCCGGTGACGACTGGGATAGAGGCTGGTTCTGTGGAGCTGACCATATAGTCTGAAGACCACATCAGAGGCGACGAAACTTAGCTCACCTCTCCAGAGTTTCTGGACTCAGCAGCTGCTTGATGGTGATAAAATTTGTAATCTGTGTACATTTTCGGAAAATTGTAAATAGGAGTGATGAGATAAGCCTACGAGATCTGAAAGCCTAAGAGCTTTTACAGATCAGGGGGAGTTAACAGAATTTGTACTCTTTTCCCTTAGCTATGGTTTTTCCCACTGGGTTTTCCATAGCCACAGGTTTTAACGAGGCAAATCAAATCAACTCTGGATCCCGAAGTATCCACCCCTCTGTGACGCTCAGAATCCAGAAGTATTCATGAGCAGAGTCACGTGTACAAATCAGGGGGAGTTAAAGAGCGTTTGCACTCTTTTTCCTTAACTATGGTTTTTCCCACTGGGTTTTCCATAGCTAAAGGTTTTAACGAGGCAAATCTCACCGACTCAGGATCATGAAGTATCCACCCCATGTGAGACTCTTCTACGCTCAGAATCATGAAGCATTCACGAGCAAAGTCCACACCTATGGCTGGATAAGGGGGAGTGTTGTGAACGGTTATTTAACCGTAGTTGGGTGAGATTCTGGGCTATCCTAGAGATAGGCCCATATCATTGTAAACCCATCTTGTATTCTCCCCATTACCTATAAATATAGACCTGAGGGCTCTCCCCTCAGTAGTTGATTTATAACATTTTTAGTATTTTCAACTTAGAAAAACTTCTTTACGCCGAAGCAACTGTTACTGTGACGGTCAACAATATCCTTTATACAATGCTTGTATTAGGAAAAGAATCTGTCTTATTAACATAATCTAAAATCAAAATTGGAGTGTTGATTTCTGCAGGTAAGATTTCTTTTAAGACTCTTAGCTCTGAAAAAAGATGACACCCATCAATATCGGAATGTTCGTCAACTTTCAAAAAATATTCAAGATCTAAACACCGGCTCTTCAAAATACTTTCATGGGAACATTTTTCTAAATCAAATAAAAATCCAAATATCTTTTCATACTCCACAAATTGTTCAAATCTCGTTTTAATTGAAACAACAACTTGATCAACTCTATGTAGGAAAAACTCGATTCGAAAAGATTCTTCAATTGAAAGTCTAACCTCATCATTATTATTTTCATCAAACCTTTTCTTTCTATGAATCACACGTTTCTCACGGAACTTGGGTTCAACATCTAATTCTTTTGCAATTTCTTTTGTAGCATCCATGGCAGACTCAAACACATTCTCCCTATATTTTTCAAAATAAGAAATAAGGACGTTTAATTGATCAATAGCAATATCAAGATGCATATCTTTAGATTGTAATTTTTTGCTAACAATATTCACTGCAAATAATATGTCATACCAAATATTCATAGACAATAGAAATTCAAAGTCTTCTATCTCATATTTGGCTAAAGAGTTTGCTTCACTTTTTGTTTTAGCATCATCACTAACATTCGCTAATTCAAGAAGAGCATCCCTTATGTTCGGAGCTTGGAATTTTATGGCCTTTACACTTTCAATTCAACTTTCCCACCGAGTATTAGATAGTTGTTTAACAGTAAACTTAGGCACATTGTCTTGCAATACCTTCCACCTTTTTGTAGAAGAAGAAAACCGACAATATATATGTTGCACCACACCAAAAAAAGATAAAGCTCTGGGGCAAGAATTAGCCGCATCACATAGCACACGATTAAGACTGTGACAACCACATGGTGTATAAAATGCTCTAGGATTGATATCTAAAAGCCTCTTTTGCACGCCTTGGTGTTTTCCTTTCATGTTAGTATCATTGTCATAGCCTTGGCCTCTTATGTCACTTACATCAAGATTATGTATTTCCAAAGCACTTACAAGTACGTCAAAAAGACCTTTTCCAGATGTATCATCTACTTTCAAAAATTCTAAAAAGTACTCCTCAATTTTGATTGGACTTACCGAAGTATTCACACATCTTACAATAAGAGTCATTTGTTCTTGATGACTTGCATCGGGAGTACAATCAAGTATGACAGAAAAATATTTTGATTGTTTCAATTTTTTTATTATTACTTATTTAACTTCAGAAGCTAACAATTCAATCAATTCATTTTGGATGGTATGACTCAAATAATGATTATGAACATCACCATGTTGTATTCGTCTAACATGTTCTTGCATCACGGGATCAAATTCTGCAATCATCTCAATAATGCTCAAAAAGTTTCCATTATTAGGTTCATAGATCTTCTCATTCATCCCACGAAATGCAAGATTACATTTCGCAAGATGTTTAACCACAGAAATAATCCTCAATAACAATTGTTTCCAATGATCTTTTTCTTTGTTGATATTCTCTTGAATGTTTTTGTCAATTGTCGCTTTCTTCTTACATCTTTTCTCTACATCAACCCATTTACTCATGCTAGTTAAATGTTCGTGACTTGTTTCATGAGTTTTGAGCTTAGCACTAAGGTTTTTCCAATCATTTGTTCCTTCATTCACAAGTTGGCTGGCACAAAATTTTGAACTAAACAACTTGCAACAAAAACAATATACTCTCTCATTTACTTTAGAGTACACAAGCCATTTTCTATCATATGTTTCTCCATTTGCTAATTTTCTAGTATAAAAAGTAGTAGAGAAGTGTCTATTACGCTCATCAATGGGAAAATTCAAATTGCACTCTCGAATAGGACCTCTTTCTATCAATATATCTCTAAAATTCACATCAATATTTTTCCAATTACCAGGGTCATAAATATCTTCATCAGTCATAAAATTTATCTCATCTTCTTTTGTGTTCTCTTCATTTTCCTCATTAACTGTTGGAGTATTTTCCATTATTGTTGCATCTTCACCCATGATATTGGCTACACTAGCTATTAATTCTTCTTCAATTGGTATTTCTTCTATTGAAGAAGAAGTCTCATTTTGCTTATTAAAAATAAACTTATCAAGAGCACCCTTTTGAGATTGAAGAAATTGTTCTCTTTTTTTTCTTTGGTTTTTCATATCCACTTGCAAATTTTCTAGTCGACATTGTTAAAACAACACACAACACAATAAATAGATAATAAAATGATCGATGTTGCACAAAAATCAATATTTAAAATGATTTAGTCTAGAAAGATACGACCTGAAATATCGGGATGAGGTCTCTTGTCTGGATCAAATTCAATCAATCGCCTCTTTTTCTAGCCAAGCTGATGAATGATGTATTTCTTACACTGCAAATGAAAAACAGAGTATGATTAGTCATTTTGAAGATAATGAGTCTGAAGTATGGAATTTAAAATTAAACTTAAGTTTTAAGTATGGAATTAAAAATTAAACTCAATTCTGAAAACCAACAGAGTGTATTTTCTAGCCAACCTAACACTTGTAACCTTGTCATTTGTCATTTTGAGTCTAAAGTATGGAATTTAAAATTAAACTTAAGTTGTTAAAATTAAACCTATTCTTTTAAATTCCCTTCAACTTATCCTTAGTTAACAAATTGGATCAAACGGGTTTGAGTAGACGTTACAAGCCCCCAAAAAATCCATTTTAGTCTTCTTACCTCAAGTGTTGTCCAATACAAAACATATGGAAACACATATAAAGCAGAATTGGCAACAGGATTATAATCATTAGCTAAACAGAGAATGTGGGAGATTGAATGTTTCCTTGACCCATGTCAGATCTCCTTCCCCATATCCCTACTCCCTTTTCTTTTCTCTTGTTTACAGATCCTCTTTTTTTCTCTTTTTTCCCTAACTAATACTAGCTTAATTCCCCATTGTTTCCTTCTTTCTCCCCTAGTTAGCAAAAGAATTTTGCAATTTGTAGTGCTTCATGATTGATTTCAACCACAGAACCCAGTTTTCATGTCCGTTTTGAGATTGTCCCATCCAACATCACCCAATCAAATTGAAAGCCATCATCCAACAACCAATCTAACTCTAACTGCACAACATTAAGTTAAAAATGCATAAACCCCAAATCAATAACCATATATTGAAAATCCATCAATTCCATAATTAAAATAGAAAATAAGATAAAATTTTACCGCCGAATCGGAGACGGAGAGGGACGAAGAGGGCAGGAGACGGAGAGGGACGGAGGCGGAGGGGCGGGGGCCGAATCGGCGACGGCGTCGATGGCGAATGGGCGATGTGAGCCGGAGGCCCGGACTGTCTCGTAGTAGGAGAGACGGGGAGAGAGAGAGAGAGACTGAGAGTGAGAGAGAGCGAGACGCCGAGAGAGAGCAACAAGACGCCGAGAGCGAGAGAAAGATGCGAGAAGTAACCGCGCTTCTGTTTTCTGTGCGAGGCTGAGAGAGCAAATGAGTTTCTTTTTTTTAGCATGGCCCTAGCCTGCCTTACCTAGGGCTGAGTGTTTGACTTTGCATTGTGTGTGCCGTAACTGCCGTTTGAGATTCCCCTTAATTATCTCCCAGTTTTGTGAGTTGTGATCTGCCCGTTGCATTGTTGGGCTTGAGCTGAGGCAGGCAAAATAAATGTTGGGCTTAAGAATGGGCCGAAATAATTTTGGGCTTAAGAATAAAAATAAATAGGAGGCCTCCCAAAATTGGAGGCCTAAGGCAGCTGCCTTAGTGGGTTTACTGTAGAACCGGGCCTGGTTGTAAAATCTATTATATAGCTAACAATGTTTTTTAAATTATAGGTCTAATTGGGACAAGATAAAGAGTGTCTGGAATTTGATCTTGGTAAATCAATAGTTGATATTGGATTTTGTAAAAAGTTTAGTGGGAAAACTTAAATTTTGGGGGGAAAAGTGTCTTTGGAACCAAAACTTTGAAATTAAAAGTGTATTGGGAAAGATTGTGAAGATTAAATTTTGGAAGGAAGTGTATTGGGAACCTAAACTTTGAAATTAAAAGTTCTTTTGGGAAAAATTGTGGAGAAGCATGATTTATTAAATTAAACAAAGTAAAAAATTTATCGTAAAACAATTTAGCGGAACAACAAATTAGCGTAAAGAAATTTAGCAGAACAACAAATTAGCGTAAAAAATTTAAGTTAATACACTCACCGAAAAATACCCTGAGGTTTGTTGTTCTGAGCCGAAGGCGACCGCGTGCTAATTTTTTTACCTTAATTTGTTATTCCACGCCAAATTTGTTGTTCGACGTCGAATTTGTTGTTCCGCGCCATAGGCGCCCGCGCCGAATTTGTTGTTCCCCACCGAAGGCGCTCTCGCGTTGTTCCGCGCCGAATTTGTTGTTCCGCGCCGAAGGCGCCCGCGCCGAATTTGTTGTTCCGCGTCGAAGACGCCCACGTCGAAGGTGTCCGTGCCGCTTAATATTTTTACTCTAATTTGTTATTCTTTTAAATTTTGGCTGTGGAAATAATCTTTTGGGAACAAAGTTTTCGCGGTGGAAATCTTAAATGAACAGTGCCCGCAGGCACGGGTTATGACTAGTCTATTATACATTTGATAATCTTTTTTGAATTATAGGGCTGACTATGACAAGATAAAGAGTGGCTGACATTTGATCTTGGTAAATCAATGGTTGAGATTGGATTTTGTGAAAATTTTAGTGTGGAAACTTAAATTTAGGTGGGAAAATGTCTTGGGAACCAAAACTTTGAAATTAAAAGTGTATTGGTAAAGATTGTGGAGATCGAATTTTGGGGAGAAAAATGTCTTGGGAACCAAAACTTTGAAATTAAAAGTGTCATGGGAAATATTGTGGAGAAACATGATCCATTAAATTAAACAAAGAAAAAAATAGCGTAAAAATTCAGCGGAACAACAAATTAGCGTAAAAAATTTTTAGTTAATATCATCACCGAAAATACCCTGAGCTTTTTGTTCCGCACCGAATGCTAAATTTTTTTACGCTACTTTGTTGTTCTGCGCTAAAGTCGTCCGCGCCGAATTTGTTGCTCTACGCCAAATGCACCGCGCTTTGTTCCGTGCCAACAAACAGCGCTTGAGCAATTTTTTACACTAATTTGTTGTTTCGTCCCAAAGGCGCCTGCGCCGAATTTGTTGTTCCGTGCCGAATGCACTCGGGCGTTGTTCCGTGTCGAATTTGTTTTTCTGCTAAATTTTTTATGCCAATGTGTTCTGCACCGAAGGCGCCCACTAAATTTTTTTACGCGATTTTGTTGTTCCGCGCCAAAGGCACACGCGCCGAATTTGTTGTTCCACGCCAAATGTGTAATGACTCATAGTGACAGATACACTAGGGCCTATATATTTACATGATACATAGTGTATTTTTGTTTACTATATAGTATATGTATGCTTGGATATGTTGTGGTGTGTATAGAAGTATTGTAGTGTGTATAGTAACTGCTAAATTTGTTGTCTAAGGATGCATATTTGGGTGCATGTATAGCCATATGGATGTGCTATGGTATGCCTATGGTTGTATCTTGTATGGTGTAATGATATATGTAAGGATTTGGTGATATTGGCCCCTTTTGAAGTGTGGTGCATAAAGTAATGTAGTAGATATAGTGGTGCCTAGTTATACAGTAATGTGGTATTCTTGAGTACTAATGTGAAATATGTTTTCATTGCTACATGCTTGTATGGGTGGCCCTTTTGTTATTAATTGGGGGGGGTGTGTTTAATAATGGGTTATTAGTAATTAGATAAGAGGTTGTGTGTTGAGAATAGAGGTGTGCATAAGGGAAGATATTTTTCTTACATGAGAAGATAAATGATTAAGAAAATGGAAAAAAGAAAAAGAAAGAAGTGTTATGAATAGGCCTATTGGGCCAATTGGGTATCCAACCCACTATTGAAAGTTATAAATACACGGGTAGGGGGCTCTTAACCCTCTACACCTATTCTCCCTAAATTTCCATTCACAACACGTTATCAGCACGATCACGCTCGTTGGAGGAGACGGCGGCTCGCGGGAAAGGAGATCCACAAATCGCTCAGATTCAAGAAGATCGTAATCTTCTCAACGGGGAGCGAAAAGGGCATCCTTCACCAACCGTCGCCTAGATTCCTCGTCGAATCTAGAGGTAAAAATCCAAACTTTTTAGATCTAAACTTGCTTTTCTCATTAGATCTGCATGTTTTAGGATCAAAAAGTTTATAAACTCGGTGAAATTCAACCTTTTTAAATAGATCTGCATGTTTAAAAACAATAAAAACTTGTTTTTTAGCGATCAAAATTGTTGAAAAATCCGATTTTTACCTCCCCGCCTTTGATCCAAAAATCCGCACGCCCGTAGGGCGGAACGGCGGCGCGCCCATTGCGCCGCCGGCGGAAAACGAACGCCGCGGCCTCAGGTCGCGACGGCCGCGGCCTCAGGTCGCGACGGCCGCGGCCTGATGCCGCGGCCAGCAGCCGCGGCCTCAGGCCGCGGACTGCCGCCGCGGCCCCAGGCCGCGGCCCGCAGCCGCAGCCCGTCGCCGCCACGGCGGCCGCGCCCTACGCGGCCCGCCGCCGCGGCGACACGCCGCGGGCCCCCCTAGGGTTTCCTGAAACCCTAACCCTAACGGGCTATTTTTCGGGGGAGGCCCAATATTAACCCTAATGGGTTGTTTTCATGGCCCAAAAGGCCAGAAAATTAGCTCATTCACATAAATTATTTTTTCTTTTATTTATTTTTGGCCCTAAAAAGCCCAAAATAGTTAAAAGAGATTTTGAAAGGGTTTAAAGCGGTAAAATAAAACATTAAAATATGGATCAAAAGGCAAAAAGTTTTCAAAAAAAGGTTTTTGCACGTCGCACACAAATTTGAATTATTTTAAATGCCTGTGTTTTTGATTATCTGCGTGGTTGTATGTCTCGAAGATATTATCTGCGTGGATGTGCAAATTTTAGGCTATGTTTTTAGGGATCAGCCAGGTTTCCGACACCGTTTTAAAATTCCTGCAATTTTTCTTTTCTTTGAGAGAAATTTTGTATGTGAGGATGAAAATGTAAAAAGAAGACCGAAGGACACCAAAAAAGAAGCTGAAGGCGTTCGCTCAATGAAGATATGGGCTTCTCTCTGAAGTTCCCGAGTTGTACTTTAATTTTCATGCTTTTTATTTTTGATGTAACTTCTGACTGGACTTTCTTTTTATTTTTCGGTGTCGGCTGGCTGATCCCCATAGTGCTAAATTATTTATACATTAACTGCGTGGTTGTTACTTAGTTTAAATACCATGTTTAATGTCACAATGAAACCTCTTAACAGCATGCGTGATTGTTAATCTTTAGTAATTAATTATTCACATTATCTGAAAAAAGAGCATGTATGTTAAAATCACATTAAATTCATGCTATGAAAATGTTTACATTACATGCGTGGATGTCTATCTTACTCAGTTAAATGATACATGTTGTTTTTCTTTACATTGCTAGATCATAAAATGGCCAGACTCGCGAATTTCGACTTCTCGGTCCTGAAGGCCGATGGGTCAAACTACCTGAGTTGGCAGTTGGACCTGAAGTTCCATCTGCACTCTCATGGTTTCAGTCTCACACAGACTGAAAAGGCAACAACTAGTACTGCCCCTGCTAACAAGGAGGCTTCAGTGGAAGCACCTCATACAGAGGGAGTTTCCGATATATTAAAGGCGAAAGCCATTATATATATCAGGAAACACTTAGACTCGACCTTAAAGGACGAGTACCTCACTATAGAGGACCCTTACGAGCTGTGGGATGCACTCGAGGAGAGGTACAGACATCAGAGGGATGTCATACTCCCCCGTGCACAGTACGAGTGGACTCACCTCCGCATACAGGATTTCAAATCCGTAGCGGAGTACAACTCAGCTCTCTTCCGCATCACCTCACGCCTGAAGTTGTGTGGTGAACCAGTGACGGAGAAGATGTTGCTGGAAAAGACGTTTACTTCTTTCCACGAAAAGGACATGATCCTTATGCAACAATATCGATAGAGGAAGTTCACAAAGTACTCTGACCTTCTTTCATGCCTGCTTATGGCAGAACAGAACAGAGACCTGTTGGTTGCCACCCACAACCTGCGCCCTCCTGGCTCCGCTCCATTGCCACCTCCTGCAGAGGCCCACTTCCAGTCTTCCCAGAAGAAGAAGACGGACAAAAAGGCAAAATTCCAGAAATGGAAAGAACAGAAGCAGCGGAAGAAGGCCACTCCCCCAGCTCCTCCCCAGAACCAGAAGTTCGTGGACAAGAAGCATGAGAGGATTTCCAACAAAGGAGGCACTCCCAAGAAAGACTGGGAGGACAAATGCTCCAAATGCGGGATGACGGGCCACTGGTCCAGAATCTGCCGCACAGCAAAACACCTCCAGGACCTCTACCAGGCAAGCCTCAAGCCTCGAGCTGAGACAAACCTGATTGAGAGCGCAGCGTTGGCAGAGACCTCATGGACTCCTGAAGATTTCATGGGAGATGACACTCTCTAGATCTGGACCACTTTTATGCAATTAGCAATGTATCTTCAATTTTATGCATCGTATCTAGTTCTATTTTTTCATGTCAAACAATATCTTTTGAGCATTTATTTATGAAAGTGAATCTTTTATCTATATTTATTGCTTGAATGTCTTTCCCCTTTTCTTTAGATATGAAACTTATCTGCCTAGTGGACAGTGCATCGACGCACTCGATCCTTCAACACTTAGACTACTTCACGAGCATAAGTAGTTATTCTGGCCCACTGAGAACAATCTCAGGACCAGCAAACATAATCGAAGGATCAGGGGAAGCAATTATATTGCTCCCCGGCAACACACAAATAACACTTAAAAATGCGTTATACTCCCCTAAATCCATCCGAAACCTCCTAAGTTTTAAAGACATCCGTTTAAACGGATATCACTTAGAGACGGTCAAGGAAGATAAAAGGGAATACTTGCTTGTAACGGCTCTTACAAATGGTTCAAAAACCATTGTGGAACGTTTCAAGGGACTCCCCTCGGGACTCTACCAAACAAGTATACAAACTCCAGAAACATCCATGGTGGAGCACCTGCAGTGCCCCCAAACACCAGAATTCCAACTCTGGCACAGTCGACTGGGACACCCTGGTTCGGTTATGATGTACAGCATCATAAAGAACTCCAGGGGCATTGACCTGAAGAACCTGAAGATTCTTCAAAAAGGCAAATTCCCATGTCCACCCTGTTACAAGGGTAAACTGATCACGAGACCCTCTCCACTGAAAGTGGATGTGGAGTCTACCAGTTTTCTGGAGAGAATCCACGGAGACATTTGTGGGCCGATTCACCCATCAAGTGGTCCGTTCAGGTACTTTATGGTCCTGATAGACGCATCAACTAAGTGGTCACATGTGTGCCTACTGTCCACCCGTAACCTAGCACTATCTAAGCTTTTAGCTCAGATAATAAAGGTACGGGCCCACTTCCCCGACCACCAGATAAAGAAACTTCGTCTGGACAATGCAGGGGAGTTTACGTCACAAGTCTTTCTAGACTATTGCCAAGCTCAGGGAATTGAAGTCGAACATCCTGTAGCGCATGTTCACACCCAAAATGGATTAGCAGAATCTCTAATTAAGAGACTGAAATGGATCGCTCGTCCATTATTACTTAAATCCCAGATGCCAGTGAATGCGTGGGGTCATGCAATTTTGCATGCTACATCTTTAATAAAATTAAGACCCTCTGGAGGTCAGTCATCTTCTCCAATGCAACTAGCACTTGGAGCCCCACCAATTGTCTCACATTTGAGAATATTTGGTTGTGCAGTATACGTCCCCATAGCACCACCACAAAGGACAAAGATGGGTCCACAACGTCGCCTAGGCATTTATGTTGGGTTTGACACCCCCTCCATAATTAGATTCCTAGAACCCCTTACGGGGGATATCTTTAAGGCACGTCTAGAAGACTGTGAATTCGATGAAACATCGTTTCCAAGACTAGGCTCACAGACAAAGAAGCCCGAAGCTTCAGAAAGTATCACTTGGGATACAAAAACTTTATGTCACTTTGATCCGCCAACAAGCCAGTGTGAGGAGGAGGTCCTGAAGATCCTCCACATCCAAAACACTGTCCATCTCTTGCCGGACAAATTTACTGACAACCAGAAGATTGTCAAATCACACGTCCCTGCTGCTAACACTCCAGCTAGGATTGACATACCGCAAAATGGATGCAATCCGCCTGCAGCAGAAATGGTTGGACCTCTCAAAAAGAGAGGACGACCACCGGGATCCAAGGACCAAGTCCCTCGAAAGAGCAGGACCCTTGGCAATGGTAAACAAATACCACCACAGGATGCTAATTTAAGCCCTGCTACCCCATCTCTCCCAAACTCTCATGAAGAGGAAAAACCGGGAGAAAATGAAGTATCGATACACTATGTACGAACTGGGGAGTATTAGGACAGAAAAAGCACAACAATAGATGACACATTTACGTGTAATATTGCCATCAACGTCGCGTACTGAGACGATGATATTGAACCACGCTCTCTGACAGAATGTCAAAGCAGAGATGATTGGCCAAAGTGGAAAGCGGCAATAGGAGTGGAGTTGGATTCACTCACCAAACGCAAGGTCTTCGGACCAATAGTCCAGACACCAAAAGGTGTAAAACCTGTGGGTTATAAATGGGTATTTGTTAGAAAACGAAATGAACAGAATGAGATCGTACGCTACAAAGCAAGGCTTGTAGCGCAGGGTTTTACCCAACGTCCTGGGGTGGATTTTGAAGCCACATACTCCCCGGTCATGGACGCGATCACCTTCCGATTCCTCATTGGCATAACAGCACAAGAGGGTTTAGATATACAACTCATGGACGTGGTTACTGCATACCTATATAGCAACCTAGACCGAGACATCTATATGAGATTGCCTGACGGTTATTCTTTGCCTGCAGCACTAAAAGAGAGAGAACGTGACATCTACTCAGTGAAACTGCAAAGATCATTATATGGTCTAAAACTATCTGGAAGGATGTGGTATAACAGACTGAGCGACTTCCTTGCACAGCAAGGATTTAAAAACGACCCAGTCTGTCCTTGCATCTTTATAAGAGCAAAGGCAACAGGATTTGTAATTATAGCCGTCTATGTAGACGACTTAAACCTCATCGGATCTCCTGAAGAGATCGCAAAGATTTCTAGAAGCCTGACAGAAACTTTCGAGATGAAAGACCTCGGAAAATCAAAATTCTGTTTAGCCCTTCAGATAGAGCATCTTAAAGATGGGATCCTGTTACACCAGTCAACTTACACATCGAACTTATTGAAAAAGTTTCAGATGGATAAGTGCCACCCCCTCAACACTCCGATGGTCGTCAGATCATTGGATGTACACAAAGACCCCTTCCGGCCGCTGGAAGAGGGGGAGGAAGTACTAGGCCCCGAAGTGCCTTATTTAAGTGCTATCGGTGCACCCCTTTACCTGGCTAACTGCACTCGCCCTGACATAGCGTTTGCAGTAAACTTACTAGCCAGATATAGTACTGCACCTACACAGCGGCACTGGGCCGGAGTTAAGCATCTTCTGCGCTACCTCCAAGGGTCCATAGACTTAGGTCTATTCTACAGGAAAGGGGCATCAACTGGTTTAGTTGGTTATGCTGACGCAGGTTACAGGTCCGATCCTCATACAGAGAAGTCTCAGACCGGATACATGTTCACATATGGCGGCACTACCATATCCTGGAGATCTGTGAAGCAGACCATGACGACCGTCTCATCCACCCACTCAGAGCTACTAGCGATCTTCGAAGCAAGCAAGGAATGCTTCTGGCTACGCTCGGTGATCCAACACATACTCACCTCCACCGGCCTGACGACCGGCGTTCTTGCACCCACTACACTCCATGAAGACAATGCAGCATGTATAGCCCAGCTACAAGACGGCTACATCAAAGGTGACAAGACGAAGTATATCTCCCCCAAGTTCTTCTGGACGCACGACCTTCAGAAGCAAAAACAGATTGAGGTACAGAATATCCAATCATGTAATAACTTGGCGGATTTGCTTACCAAATCCCTGCCTACTAGTATTTTTGAGAAACTTGTATATGGGATTGGGATGAGGAGAGTGAGTAAATGTAAACTGGGTCAGGATGAGAGAACTATGAACTCATAGATACATAGGAGACTAATGTATAGATTCATATGAAATCTGCAAGCCTGAAGCTTGGTCAGATAAGGGGGAGTCAACTGCAGAGTTGTACTCTTTTCCCTTGGCTACAGGTTTTTTCCCACTGGGTTTTCCGTAGTCAAGGTTTTGACGAGGCAACCTCGTTGACTCTGGATCCTGAAGTATCCACCCCTAGACACATCCCCAAAACATGAGAAGTTATGGGTTAACCGTTCTTTCTTTAACAAGACAGTTACCCTAACTCGGATCCTGAAGAATCCACCTCTTATTTCAATGTTGATTGGATAAGGGGAAGTGTTATGAATAGGCCTATTGGGCCAATTGGGTATCCAACCCACTATTGAAAGTTATAAATACACGGGTAGGGGGCTCTTAACCCTCTACACCTATTCTCCCTAAATTTCCCTTCACAACAAGAAGGAAAAAAAGACAAATGGGAGAAGAGTTGAGAAGATAAGAGTAGAATAGAGAAGGGGAGAGATTTGTGTAGAACTTCCCTTCATTTAAAACATTAACAACTCATTTCTTTCTCATCTTCCCTCATTTTTCTCTCCCTCTCCTTCTAATTTCGTGCTCCCCTCTCCTCCCTCCCTCCCTCTCTCATTTTCCACCAAAATTTCATATTTTCATCTCCCTTTGGAACCCTAGTTTGGTTGCTTGAAGAATGATGTTTTCAAGGAGTTCTAGGAGAAAGGAGCTTGAAGAAGGAGAAAGGAGCTTGAAGAAGGAGAAAGGAAGGAGGAGATTTCTTCATCCTAGCTTGATGTAGGAATAAAATTTCCCCTAGTATGCTATTTAGTTGTCATTTGTAGAATTGGTTCATGTTTAACTTTGAGCTTAATACATGATTAATTCCTTGAAGCACTTTTGTCCTTGATGCTGAAAGTTTAATCCTGAAAAGCTGAAACTTTGACTAAGTTCTAAGCTTGATAGGATATTAGGAATGCTCTGAAAATTTTATATGTTGTTTATTTCGTAGTTATGAACAACTTTCATGTTCACAACTTTTTCCAATTCAAACAGGAAGTTAGGTTAAAATTTCGAGTTTTGCAACATGTCTGGAATTCTGTCACACTGGACACATTTTAGAGAAATAGAGTTTATTACCTGCACATTCTATGAAATTTGCTGTTCTTGGTCTTGTTGGAAAGCTAACAAGTTTTTCTCCAACTTCATGAGAATGCTTAATTTTCGTAATTCTGACTGCAATATGCCCAAAATCAGTACTCAAGACAGACTCTGAAATTTGTCTGAAAAACAGATTTGGCAGACTTCACCAAATAATTCACCATAAATCACTTACTTAATATATTTGCCTGAAATTTTATATGTGAATTCAAAACTATCATACCTACAACTTTCATTTACATTGCATTGTTTAAGTTCCATACAAAAATATGGAGTAAACTGTCATTCATCCGACTGTTGTGCAATTTCCAGCAAGCTAAAGTGTTTTCTAGTGTTTCAAACGATGTCTTATGGTTAGTTCTATTGCTATCATTAATGAATGTTGTCATTAACTAAATGTAACGGCCGCTTTCCGACCATTTGTAATTTTTCTTCGCGCACTTGTTTTATCGTGCACGTATTTTATTTGGCCATTTCTGAGCTCCGGCATATGCGATGCGATATGCCGTTGCGATCGTTTTGGGGCGTTGAATTTTATTGTAATTATTGGGAACGCCGATTCACGGCTCGTTTTCTCGCAAAACGACTTTGAACGATAGGGGCGTTTTAGTCATTTGACTCGAAACGCCGTTTCCAATTTTACGTAAATTCTTGGTAGGCTTTGCGCACGATCAGGCTCCGTAGACCTGTGCGTCTCGTCTTTGCGATCACCCGATATTTTTTCGTTGTAATTTTTGGACGTCGAGAACGCCTATTTCATTATTTCGTTTTCCCTTCTTAATAAAGCCTTATTGTTAAATTTTAGTTCTTCTCTGAGTCTGTATTTGTTTTAAATACTGTTAATTCTTGTCAACCGAAAGAAGACGTACTAAAAAAAACCTTGGAACACATATTTTTTTGAAAGCAATCTGATAGGATCCTATCACCGACCTATTAGAGATCTTATCATATAAATTCTATTAAAATTCTTGTCTCAAGGTCAAATCCATTTTAATGAGGAATCACAAACAAAATCTCTTTCCTTATTATCTCACGAGCCGCACAGACCAATGCTCCTCTTCATTTCTTTTTTTAAATGGGCCATAACCTATTG
Source organism: Scilla litardierei (assembly GCA_030789695.1). Taxonomy (NCBI): domain Eukaryota; kingdom Viridiplantae; phylum Streptophyta; class Magnoliopsida; order Asparagales; family Asparagaceae; genus Scilla; species Scilla litardierei. The sequence continues at coordinate 24,115,127 of CM061135.1, forward strand.
AGCATCACATATATTTTAAAACCCTACACCTATTATAATTTCTGTCATCTAATTAAAGCTAGGGTTAGAGTTATTTTCCACACTCAGCCGTCACAAACTTTTTACCCATGCAAAATCCCAGGGCTCTACCTCAGCCGCCGCTTTTCCCCGAGAGCATCTCCTTTCCCCCGCATCTCTCTCCCCTCTCTTGCGCCTGACCCCACGCCGGCGTCCCCCTAGCTCCGATCGCCGCACAGCAGCTCCGGCGCCTGCCCGCCGTCGACAGAGGCCACCACCGGCGGCCGTTTCTCATGCAACAACAGCCGCAGCCGCAGCGCCGACTGCTGCTGCCATTTTCCAGCGACACCCGACGCCCAGAGGGCCTCCACCGACCGCGGAGGACCCCTACAAGTCTGTTGCGCCGCCAAGACTTCCCCGAGCAGCGGCCTTCGTCCCACAGCCATGCGCAAGTCCGTAGTCGCTGCTGCGATTCCCAGCAACCGCCGCTAGCTTTCCCGACCGCCGCTCGTCGTTTCTGCGGCATCCCCAAACCTGAACAGATGCGAACATTGTACACGGATTATAACGTAAGTGCTTCGACCAAAATTTTTGTAAGCTCATAACCCCTACTTATTTATGTACCCATGAATGATATAGGTTATCACTATTTTGTCCCAGGTTAGTGGTATATTACCGAAGCTGTGTGCATACTGTGGGAAGTGGGATTGCAAATGTGGTACTTGTATATTTATTAACCAGTGGGTTGAGTATTAGTTGCAGTGTATTACGGTATGTTAGCCTAAGTATTTTTATGTAGTTCTATTAATTAAGTAATAGACTAGATTCCTTCCCTTGATATTTTAATATTCACGATGCAGATATAGTCAGTACGCCTCGTTGCTACCATCTAGACCCTGACGATCCCCCCTTTGTTGCGCTACTCATAGTCGAGGAACCGAAGTGAAGGTGACGCGATCCGTGGTTTTCAGATCCGACGTCAAAACTTACACGTGACCGACGAACCAGGTTGGTGCCCTTTAAACTCGTAGCGAAACCCACACTGTAGCAAACTGAACCTTAACTAAAACCGGACAACAATAATTAAATTTACTTTTCCGCACCAGTAAAACGCTGCTCACCGTAGAAATCGACCATCGGACAAATTTTATGCGCACATAGGGTAGTGGTCGATTTAGGTTGATAAAACACCAAAATTTTGACGATTGACAAATAGGATAGCCCCGATAACTTAGACACGAACCCTAATAGGACTTGATGAAATTGCGACCTGACATCGTCGCCATGACCTGTTTCAGACGGACTACCGCAGACGCGACGCCTGGACGAGACGATTCGAGAGGACGACACACTCGCCATCGCAGGCAAGTGTACCCACTTGCGATTTGACTGTGCCTTAGTTCTAGTCTGTAGAACTGTTAGATTGTGTGTGATGAGAACCGGACGTGAAATGATAGCGTCCGGGACGACCAGTGACGGCTCAGACTTGACGACGAAGTCTGAGCCTGGCGACAATGAATTGCTGACAATATAGGACTATCTTGTGTGTGCGTGCGTGTGGACACCCTAGAATAACTTTCCCTACACTTGTCATGTCGTGTCCTGTCACACAAAAAGCCTTCGGGCGTTTCGGATGCTTCCCTCCGCGGAAGTGATCCCCGTGATACAAAAAGCCTTCAGGCGTTTCGGATGCTCTCCATGCGAGAGTGATCCCCGTGACTGTTACCAAAAAGCCTTCGGGCGTTTCGGATGCTTCCCTTGCGGAAGTGATCCCTGTGACCAAAAAGCCTTCGGGCGTTTCGGATGCTTCCCTTGCGGAAGTGATCCCTGTGACCAAAAAGCCTTCGGGCGTTTCGGATGCTTCCCTTGCGGAAGTGATCCCTGTGACCAAAAAGCCTTCGGGCGTTTCGGATGCTTCCCTTGCGGAAGTGATCCCTGTTATACAAAAAGTCTTCGGGCATTTCGGATGTTTCCCTAGCGGAAATGATCCCTGTGAATCTTGTCCTGAGTTCCTGGGTTGGGGTTGGGTTGAGCGTGCGCACGGCAAGAGGGTCTGATCCCCCTCGAACCGTAAGGCGTGAACCCTTTCGTGTCTGTCTTGTCCTGTCCCGTCTTGTCTTGTCCTGTCCGTCACGTCCCGACTTGTCTTGACACCTGTAGGTTAGTCCCGTAGTTGGTAGCACACGCTACGACTACTACTTGTCCCGTTTTACTTTCCTGCTACGTTACTTCCTGTTGTGTACCCTGTTATAACCACAGCATGCTAATCAACCAGTAAAATGTTGTGTAAAAGAACCTCAGCATGTTAATCAACCAGTAAACCGTTGTTTAAAGTTCGGTGCACTTGCAGTAAAGTCTAACTCTTCTTGTAGACTTTACCTGACGTACAGTTCCTTTTCTTGGGTGCTGTACGTCAGGTGTTCAGCCAGAGATCGTGGACGAAGCAGACTCGTTGGAGTACGAGGAGCCGAGGACGCTGATCCAGAGTCCGTGCCTGATGAGGACCAGACCTTGAGGTCTTTTAGTCGCCACTTCCCGAGGGTACTACTTTTAGTTTGCTTTTAGATAGTTTGTTGCCACGCTTAGGCTTTCCTTTTTAGACTTTGTACTTGTTGGATATCATACCTCTAATTTAATGAATGCAATATCTTTTCCGTACTTTTGTTGTTTCGAACTATAATAATGCAAGAACCTGTAAATTTTTAAAATGGTACCTCTACAGACGCTTATTGGGTCCGAGCTTCTCAGCTCTGGCCTAAGCGGGCCTCGTCACGCTTCGCCTCCGTCCATTTTGGGAAGCGGGGCGTGACAGGTTTTAGTGGTGGCCCATGCAGGTCTTGCAAAAGTTCGGAACAATAAAAGTACCGCATTCATTTAATATCAATGTGCAAGACTAAATTAGGTTTACCCAGTCTTAGATGGTAGAAAGACTTAGGTAGCTGTCTCAGTTGGATAGTCAGACACCTTGGTCAAGTTTTAGCCGTACCCGTCTTAGGATACCTTAGTAGCCTCCTCCCTAGCGCTGACCAAATTAGATTCCTAGAGCCCTTCTTTTAGTTTAGTCGCTCGCCCAGCTCCTTTGACTTCGGGCCCAGCAGAACTAACCTTGGTTCTCTTAGGAATCTTCCCGTTAGATCCTGGTTACAGTCTAGCTCATTAGGAAATCTTAGAACCGAGCTCTCTCGATCTTTAAACGACCCGATAATTAGAATCCCTGACTTCTAGCGTTTACATGATCATTACCCTTTCGTGTGAGCGACCGAAGAATTTCCATCGTAGCTTCGTAAATCATATCCCAAGTGTATCCATGATGCGATCATCTTTCCTTTCTCCCGAGTCATGTGATCACTTCCTAACGATCATCGTAGATCCTTCGAATCTTTCTCTTTGCCAATTTTGCCTCCTCTAAAAGTATTTTCGAAATTCCTTATTCAGTTTCTTCGCTCAACTTAATTTATTTGAAAACACATATACTATATATTTAAAATTTCTTGTTTTTCGGTTGAAATAAAATTCTTTTATTGACTTTGAAACCTTCTTGGTCGTAAATCCTTAAGTTACTATCTCGTACACACTTTCGAATCATTATCTTTCGTATTTCGGTTTTGAAACTTGTTACCATTTTGAAAATTCAATATTATTTCTCTTTATAAAAAAAACTACCAAAATTCCTAACCACTTACGTACGTACTTTAGAATATTTTCTAAACCAAAGGGGACTTTAGATTTTCTTTTTGTACATACACACACACACACACACACACACATAGCAGCGCTATATTCTTCGTGCTTATACTTCAAGAATCCTTGTTTAAAATTTATTTTTTCATTTGCAAAACAACAGTTACCTCCCCCTGCTTTTATTTCCTTCACCTGACTCTTATTCCAAATTGGGATAAATTCTATCATCTGCTCACTTCCTCCTACATTTTTTTATAAGTATAAAAGTATATGATCCCATACTTTACACATAATTTTTTTTTTCCTTCTTCTATTTCGATATTTTGAGGAGTGTTTTTGTTCCATCCAACCAACTACCATCCTTACCCCACATTATTTGAACTCGTTCTTTCCGATCCCATTTCGTTTCTCTTTTGGTTTAGTTTTCTTTTCCTCTATTGTTTAGACATTAGTCCTTGTAGTTGTCTATAGGAGTAGTCCCTTGGTAGGCGTTATTGTCGTGATGCATGAGTATAGGTAAGAGTGGGTAGACCTGTATGAGTGTGTCATCTTTAGGATCCTGATAATTGCCTTTTTGCGTCTTGAATGTGTACTCAGTGTTAACCAAGATATGATTGAAGTTGTCTGAATGACGGTATTCATACATATATGAATAGGGTCATAGCAGGCAATTTCCTTAGACGTAGTTTTTTCGCGATTAAAGAATAGCTTACCTTTGACTGCGTGCGATTGTATTCAAACCTTGTTTTTCTTTTAAACCAAACCTTTAAAGTTTTCGACATTAGCTCACAAGATCGCAAATCAATTATCCTTCCTCATCCAATACCACGACTCCACACGTTTTTCCAAATGTTTTTAAAAAAAATGAGGCACTGGTTTTAAGCTTCCCTTTCTCTTCTCTCTCTCTCTCTCTCCATTTAGAAATGTTATGTTATGGTTGTTATAGTTTTTGGACTAGCTAATGTTGTGGTAGGATTTTGTTTGCGGGTATGCTCAGGGGGAGATGAGAATTGTTATAGCAATGATTAACTGATTTTGGAGCAATAAGGATATTTGGAATAGATTTCTTTCGGATGAAAAGAATGGGCTGTCCAAGACTTATTTATAAAACCGAAGTGTGTCAAACTCAATTGAGAATTTTGGTTGAATGAGATTATATGCGTGAAGATAAGAACTGTCAGATTTGAGGCTTAGTCGAATGGTAGATAGGGATGGCTACAGAGTATGGTAGGAGATAGGGTGATCAAGAGATTGAGTAGAGCTTTATTAACATCGAGACTTGATTGTTGAGTTGACGTGAGAAGACATTGGGAGTAACACGACGTGTTGATGAAAAAAAAATGGATGGTTAGGTAGTCGGACTTAATCTAGGTTGGGATTAGGATGAGATGTGATTCTGATAGTTCGATCATTTGGCGGATAAATTTATGGGAAGATATAACAAGAATATATTGAAGACACGGTGATTATTGATTTCTGAAGGTATTATAAGATAGACAAAGTTTTTGTCTTGGAGTGGTGGTTGACTAGAATCTCATTTTTGGAGATTGATTAATATGGGGAAGAGATTGAGAAATTTATAAATGTTATGGAGCAATGATGTTTAATAGAGTGGTATAGTATGAGGAGATGATTATTAATCTTTCATGGGAACTTGGGTTGGAAGTTTAACAGTAGTGATAGGTCTATGGCTAAGTATTAAGGAGGTGATTTTAGTCGTAGCATTTGTCCTTTGAAAAGAAGGGTTATGATGGATTATTTGAGGGACGATATTAAAGTTATAAGATTAGAGATCTTGGTGTGAGAGATGGGAGTTGTAAGCTTAAGTATTTATAGATTTTTTTTAGTCTTAGTATGAGTCATTCCGAGGGCGGAATCATTTCTAAGGTGGGTAGAATGTAACGGCCGCTTTCCGACCATTTGTAATTTTTCTTCGCGCACGTGTTTTATCGTGCACGTATTTTATTTGGCCATTTCTGAGCTCCGGCATATGCGATGCGATATGCCGTTGCGATCGTTTTGGGGCGTTGAATTTTATTGTAATTATTGGGAACGCCGATTCACGGCTCTTTTTCTCGCAAAACGACTTTGAACGATAGGGGCGTTTTAGTCATTTGACTCGAAACGCCGTTTCCAATTTTACGTAAATTCTTGGTAGGCTTTGCGCACGATCAGGCTCCGTAGACCTGTGCGTCTCGTCTTTGCGATCACCCGATATTTTTTCGTTGTAATTTTTGGACGTCGAGAACGCCTATTTCATTATTTCGTTTTCCCTTCTTAATAAAGCCTTATTGTTAAATTTTAGTTCTTCTCTGAGTCTGTATTTGTTTTAAATACTGTTAATTCTTGTCAACCGAAAGAAGACGTACTAAAAAAAACCTTGGAACACATATTTTTTTGAAAGCAATCTGATAGGATCCTATCACCGACCTATTAGAGATCTTATCATATAAATTCTATTAAAATTCTTGTCTCAAGGTCAAATCCATTTTAATGAGGAATCACAAACAAAATCTCTTTCCTTATTATCTCACGAGCCGCACAGACCAATGCTCCTCTTCATTTCTTTTTTTAAATGGGCCATAACCTATTGAGCATCACATATATTTTAAAACCCTACACCTATTATAATTTCTGTCATCTAATTAAAGCTAGGGTTAGAGTTATTTTCCACACTCAGCCGTCACAAACTTTTTACCCATGCAAAATCCCAGGGCTCTACCTCAGCCGCCGCTTTTCCCCGAGAGCATCTCCTTTCCCCCGCATCTCTCTCCCCTCTCTTGCGCCTGACCCCACGCCGGCGTCCCCCTAGCTCCGATCGCCGCACAGCAGCTCCGGCGCCTGCCCGCCGTCGACAGAGGCCACCACCGGCGGCCGTTTCTCATGCAACAACAGCCGCAGCCGCAGCGCCGACTGCTGCTGCCATTTTCCAGCGACACCCGACGCCCAGAGGGCCGCCACCGACCGCCGGAGGACCCCTACAAGTCTGTTGCGCCGCCAAGACTTCCCCGAGCAGCGGCCTTCGTCCCACAGCCATGCGCAAGTCCGTAGTCGATGCTGCGATTCCCAGCAACCGCCGCTAGCTTTCCCGACCGCCGCTCGTCGTTTCTGCTGCATCCCCAAACCCGAACAGATGCGAACATTGCACACGGATTATAACGTAAGTGCTTCGACCAAAAATTTTGTAAGCTCATAACCCCTACTTATTTATGTACCCATGAATGATATAGGTTATCACTATTTTGTCCCAGGTTAGTGGTATATTACCGAAGCTGTGTGCATACTGTGGGAAGTGGGATTGCAAATGTGGTACTTGTATATTTATTAACCAGTGGGTTGAGTATTAGTTGCAGTGTATTACGGTATGTTAGCCTAAGTATTTTTATGTAGTTCTATTAATTAAGTAATAGACTAGATTCCTTCCCTTGATATTTTAATATTCACGATGCAGATATAGTTAGTACGCCTCGTTGCTACCATCTAGACCCTGACGATCCCCCCTTTGTTGCGCTACTCATAGTCGAGGAACCGAAGTGAAGGTGACGCGATCCGTGGTTTTCAGATCCGACGTCAAAACTTACACGTGACCGACGAACCAGGTTGGTGCCCTTTAAACTCGTAGCGAAACCCACACTGTAGCAAACTGAACCTTAACTAAAACCGGACAACAATAATTAAATTTACTTTTCCGCACCAGTAAAACGCTGCTCACCGTAGAAATCGACCATCGGACAAATTTTATGCGCACATAGGGTAGTGGTCGATTTAGGTTGATAAAACACCAAAATTTTGACGATTGACAAATAGGATAGCCCCGATAACTTAGACACGAACCCTAATAGGACTTGATGAAATTGCGACCTGACATCGTCGCCATGACCTGTTTCAGACGGACTACCGCAGACGCGACGCCTGGATGAGACGATTCGAGAGGACGACACACTCGCCATCGCAGGCAAGTGTACCCACTTGCGATTTGATTGTGCCTTAGTTCTAGTCTGTAGAACTGTTAGATTGTGTGTGATGAGAACCGGACGTGAAATGATAGCGTCCGGGACGACCCGTGACGGCTCAGACTTGACGACGAAGTCTGAGCCTGGCAACAATGAACTGCTGACAATATAGGACTATCTTGTGTGTGCGTGCGTGTGGACACTCTAGAATAACTTTCCCTACACTTGTCATGTCGTGTCCTGTCACACAAAAAGCCTTCGGGCGTTTCGGATGCTTCCCTCCGCGGAAGTGATCCCCGTGATACAAAAAGCCTTCGGGCGTTTCGGATGCTCTCCATGCGAGAGTGATCCCCGTGACTGTTACCAAAAAGCCTTCGGGCGTTTCGGATGCTTCCCTTGCGGAAGTGATCCCTGTGACCAAAAAGCCTTCGGGCGTTTCGGATGCTTCCCTTGCGGAAGTGATCCCTGTGACCAAAAAGCCTTCGGGCGTTTCGGATGCTTCCCTTGCGGAAGTGATCCCTGTGACCAAAAAGCCTTCGGGCGTTTCGGATGCTTCCCTTGCGGAAGTGATCCCTGTTATACAAAAAGCCTTCGGGCATTTCGGATGTTTCCCTAGCGGAAATGATCCCTGTGAATCTTGTCCTGAGTTCCTGGGTTGGGGTTGGGTTGAGCGTGCGCACGGCAAGAGGGTCTGATCCCCCTCGAACCGTAAGGCGTGAACCCTTTCGTGTCTGTCTTGTCCTGTCCCGTCTTGTCTTGTCCTGTCCGTCACGTCCCGACTTGTCTTGACACCTGTAGGTTAGTCCCGTAGTTGGTAGCACACGCTACGACTACTACTTGTCCCGTTTTACGTTCCTGCTACGTTACTTCCTGTTGTGTACCCTGTTATAACCACAGCATGCTAATCAACCAGTAAAATGTTGTGTAAAAGAACCTCAGCATGTTAATCAACCAGTAAACCGTTGTTTAAAGTTCGGTGCACTTGCAGTAAAGTCTAACTCTTCTTGTAGCCTTTACCTGACGTACAGTTCCTTTTCTTGGGTGCTGTACGTCAGGTGTTCAGCCAGAGATCGTGGACGAAGTAGACTCGCTGGAGTACGAGGAGCCGAGGACGCTGATCCAGAGTCCGTGCCTGATGAGGACCAGACCTTGAGGTCTTTTAGTCGCCACTTCCCGAGGGTACTACTTTTAGTTTGCTTTTAGATAGTTTGTTGCCACGCTTAGGCTTTCCTTTTTAGACTTTGTACTTGTTGGATATCATACCTCTAATTTAATGAATGCAATATCTTTTCCGTACTTTTGTTGTTTCGAACTATAATAATGCAAGAACCTGTAAATTTTTAAAATGGTACCTCTACAGACGCTTATTGGGTCCGAGCTTCTCAGCTCTGGCCTAAGCGGGCCTCGTCACGCTTCGCCTCCGTCCATTTTGGGAAGCGGGGCGTGACAGGTTTTAGTGGTGGCCCATGCAGGTCTTGCAAAAGTTCGGAACAATAAAAGTACCGCATTCATTTAATATCCATGTGCAAGACTAAATTAGGTTTACCCAGTCTTAGATGGTAGAAAGACTTAGGTAGATGTCTCAGTTGGATAGTCAGACACCTTGGTCAAGTTTTAGCCGTACCCGTCTTAGGATACCATAGTAGCCTCCTCCCTAGCGCTGACCAAATTAGATTCCTAGAGCCCTTCTTTTAGTTTAGTCGCTCGCCCAGCTCCTTTGACTTCGGGCCCAGCAGAACTAACCTTGGTTCTCTTAGGAATCTTCTCGTTAGATCCTGGTTACAGTCTAGCTCATTAGGAAATCTTAGAACCGAGCTCTCTCGATCTTTAAACGACCCGATAATTAGAATCCCTGACTTCTAGCGTTTACATGATCATTACCCTTTCGTGTGAGCGACCGAAGAATTTCCATCGTAGCTTCGTAAATCATATCCCAAGTGTATCCATGATGCGATCATCTTTCCTTTCTCCCGAGTTATGTGATCACTTCCTGACGATCATCGTAGATCCTTCGAATCTTTCTCTTTGCCAATTTTGCCTCCTCTAAAAGTATTTTCGAAATTCCTTATTCAGTTTCTTCGCTCAACTTAATTTATTTGAAAACACATATACTATATATTTAAAATTTCTTGTTTTTCGGTTGAAATAAAATTCTTTTATTGACTTTGAAACCTTCTTGGTCGTAAATCCTTAAGTTACTATCTCGTACACGCTTTCGAATCATTATCTTTCGTATTTCGGTTTTGAAACTTGTTACCATTTTGAAAATTCAATATTATTTCTCTTTATAAAAAAACTACCAAAATTCCTAACCACTTACGTACGTACTTTAGAATATTTTCTAAACCAAAGGGGACTTTAGATTTTCTTTTTGTACACACACACACACACACACATAGCAGCGCTATATTCTTCGTGCTTATACTTCAAGAATCCTTGTTTAAAATTTATTTTTTCATTTGCAAAACAACAGTTACCTCCCCCTGCTTTTATTTCCTTCACCTGACTCTTATTCCAAATTGGGATAAATTCTATCATCTGCTCACTTCCTCCTACATTTTTTTATAAGTATAAAAGTATATGATCCCATACTTTACACATAATTTTTTTTTTCCTTCTTCTATTTCGATATTTTGAGGAGTGTTTTTGTTCCATCCAACCAACTACCATCCTTACCCCACATTATTTGAACTCGTTCTTTCCGATCCCATTTCGTTTCTCTTTTGGTTTAGTTTTCTTTTCCTCTATTGTTTAGACATTAGTCCTTGTAGTTGTCTATAGGAGTAGTCCCTTGGTAGGCGTTATTGTCGTGATGCATGAGTATAGGTAAGAGTGGGTAGACTTGTATGAGTGTGTCATCTTTAGGATCCTGATAATTGCCTTTTTGCGTCTTGAATGTGTACTCAGTGTTAACCAAGATATGATTGAAGTTGTCTGAATGACGGTATTCATACATATATGAATAGGGTCATAGCAGGCAATTTCCTTAGACGTAGTTTTTTCGCGATTAAAGAATAGCTTACCTTTGACTGCGTGCGATTGTATTCAAACCTTGTTTTTCTTTTAAACCAAACCTTTAAAGTTTTCGACATTAGCTCACAAGATCACAAATTTGTCATTAGTTCCATGTTGTACCAATTGGTTTAATGAAGTAGTCATTATGCTACTATGAGTTGTTGGAATGCCTACATGAAGTCAAGATGTCATCTCGCTTTTTGTTTTGCTAATTTCATGTTGGATCAAGGGATGTTGGCATATGTTTTGTTGGCTCATGCTTAATTCATTTCATGTTGAATGTGAAATCACTTAATGGATTCCTTAGTGACTTGTGTGTTGTTGGCTATGTAAAAGGAGAGAATGGAAGCAACAAAGGGTGGCTAAGGATTGCCTTTCATATTATTCCAATCAATGGTGAAGTTGTAAAGTTACATGTGTTGGAATGAGATGAGGTGGAAATGGTGGTTGCTATGTTATTCTTTTGTTACACGTTAATTTTTAATTGAAATGCTAAGAAATGATTAAGTCCTCTTAAATGAGGGTGACACGGGGTTTGGGGGACACTAAGTTGTGGGGAAAACATGAGGGGCTGGACTGGTAGTTGGTGGCCCTCCTGTTCTTGCCCGAGTGGCGAGGAGTGGCGGAAATGAGGAGAATTGGAGAAAATGTGAAGGGGAAATAAGGGGAAAACAGTGCTCATTTAGTAAGAGCTTGTCTCGGGGAGTTTGCATGTTCCACCCCAACTGGGGGTGAGGTCCAGTCCCAAGAGGGTCTACCCACTACTTAGGGTCCAAAACACTTCAGATAACTTTCATTACTTTTGTAGCATTATCAATTGTTGCTCACTTGTACGTTCTTTACTTGCAGCCCTTCCATGTTGTATACCCTTATTATATACATCGCCTATTGTAGTTCTTATCGCTTGCGTTTATTTTACTTACGTTGTTGCACCTTTTTGTTGTTGTACTTTCGTTATGTTATGCATTCAATGCTTTATGTCATACATGTGTTCCCTTTAGCTCATTCTATACTTCATTTGCACCTTGCTATGAATGCATGTAGAATAGTTGCATTTTCATAATAGCATACTGGAGGGAGTTGGCATTCCTACTGGGTCACGCGTTGACGTGCCCCCGTTGACTTTTTCGGGTGTGGTTCTTGGAGATGGCTATTAGAGCTGGAGGCTGAGTCTGGAGTTCTGTTGTTGGCTTAGGTTGGATGGTGAGGGTTGAGGAGAGAGCCATGTGTACTTTGGGTTTTCTTTTGGGGTGAGAGATGCTTGTACTATATGAATTGATGCAATGGGATGGTTGAGATGTATATGAAATTGTTCAGTGTCGGCTTTCAGTATTTCTCCATGACGTTGTGTCGTTCTGTGCTTATTGGTTGGATGTTTGTTGAATACTACATGTACTATTTTCAGCAATGCGCAGTGGACCTGCAGATACGTTTTTAGTTCTCGTCATGTACCCTGCCTCCCTGCGTATCACAGGGTGCGGGTCGTGACAGGTGGTAGCCCACGTAGGTCCCCTCACTGCGGTTGTGTACGGAATAGTACGAGTAGTGTTCTTGTGGTTGTGGGTAGTCGAATACTAAGGTGGGTAGAGTCCAGTCTTAGGATGGGACCAGATATCAGAAGCTTGAGGTATAGAACCCAGAGGGTCTAAATTCGAATGTTGATTCAATATGAATGTATGTACATCTTTATGTTTGTAGGTATGTACATATACATATCTATAATTCTATAAGTGTGTAATATGGCTTGCCAAGTATATTGGGATGATATACTCATGTACATATGATTGTAATATATGTACGAATGATTATATGACTATGTGATTGTGTTTGAATTGTATGTGTTAATAAATGGTTGACATATGAGTAGTGTGTAAAATTGAATTATATACTTGATTGAGATGCATGTAGTGTATGGATGTACTGTGTAATGGCTATATACTATATGTGACATATGCACATGTAAAGTGTGCAGATGCATGTGTGGATCCTTGAGTTCCACCTATGTATGTGTGGATATGTATTAGTGTTATGAGTTGATATATGTGATGAGTATATGATACTTGTATGGCTGTAAGCTGGTGCGCTTACACCTGCGTATGGATGAATATATTTTGTTTGGTTGTCTGTGTATTGATATTAATATGGTATACCTAGTGTGATGATATATCTGTGAATGTTGGATGGATGCTAGGAGACATACATGGTTGTATGTCTACATCTATATGATGAGGTCCATGTGTATGTATGCACAATATCATGAATGTGTGTACTGTGAAATGGTATAAGTGTTGACATAGGAATGTGTTGTATATATATGTTGGGGTAGATTGACCATGTATATCTCTATTCACCCTTAGCTATAAACCGAGTTGGAAAGTCGGAGGACAGACTTTATTTTTAAGGTGAGTAGAATGTAATGGTTCATAGTGACATATACACTAGGGCCTATATATTTACATGATACATAGTGTATTTTTGTTTACTCTATAGTGTATGTATGCTTGAATATGTTGTGGTGTGTATAGAAGTATTGTAGTGTGTATAGTAACTGCTAAATTTGTTGCCAAATGATGCATATTTGGGTGCATGTATAGCCATATGGATGTGCTATGGTATGCCTATGGTTGTATCGCATATGGTGTAATGATATATGTAAGGATTTGGTGATATTGGTCCCTTTTGAAGTGTGGTGCATAAAGTAATGTAGTAGATATAGTGGTGCCTAGTTATATAGTAATGTGGTATATTTGAGTACTAATGTGAAATATGTTTTCATTGCTACATGCTTGTATGAGTGGCCCTTTTGTTATTAATTAGGGGGGGTATGTGTGTTTAGTAATGTGGTGTTTGTTTAGTAATGGGTTATTAGTAATTAGCTAAGAGGTTGTGTGTTGAGAAGAGATGTGTGCATAAGGGAATATATTTTCCTTACATGAGAAGATAAAGGATTAAGAAAATGGAAAAAAAATAAAAAGAAAGAAAGAAGAAAAGACAAATGGGAGAAGAGTTGAGAAGATAAGAGAAGATTAGAGAAGGGGAGAGATTTGTGTAGAACTTCCCTTCATTTAAAACATTAACAACTCATTTCTTTCTCACCTTCCCTCATTTTTCTCTCCCTCTCCTTCCTAATTTCGTGCTCCCCTCTCCTCCCTCCCTCTTGCTCTCATTTTCCCACCAAAATTTCATATTTTCATCTCCCTTTGGAACCCTAGTTTGGTTGATTGAAGAAGGATGTTTTCAAGGAGTTCTAGGAGCAAGAAGGAGCTTGAAGAAGGAGAAAGGAAGGAGGAGATTTCTTCATCCTAGCTTGAGGTAGGAATCTAATTTCCCCTATCATGATATTTAGTTGTCATTTATAGAATTGGTTCATGTTTAACTTTGAGCTTAATACATGATTAATTCCTTGAAGCACTTTTGTCCTTGATGCTGAAAGTTTAATCCTGAAAAGCTGAAACTTTGACTAAGTTCTGGGCTTGATTGGATATTAGAAATGTTCTGAAAATTTTATATGTTGTTTATTTCATAGTTATGAACAACTTTCATGTTCACAACTTTTTCCAATTCAAACTGAAAGTTAGGTTAAAAATTCGAGTTTTGCAACATGTCTGGAATTCTATCACATTGGACACATTTTAGAGAAATGGAGTTTATTACCTGTACATTCTATGGAATTTTCTGTTCTTGGTCTTGTTGGGAAGTTAACAAGTTTTTCTTCAACTTCATCTGGATGCTTAATTTTCATAATTCTGACTGCAATAGGCCCAAAATCAGCACTCAAGACAGACTCTGAAATCTAGGGGTGTGCATGGGTACATGGTACCCAGATACCCGATCGGAACCTACCCGAACGGGTAGGTTCTGGGTAGATAGTTATCGGTTCCGGATAGGTTCCGGGTAGGAAAATTAGGAACCGACGGGTATCGAGTGCGGTTCCGGTTCCCGTTTATAGGGAACTGGTACCCAGAACCGGAACCGATATTTTATATATTTAATTTTTTATATATTATAATATTAATGATCAAAATATATAAGAGTGATCCACCCTGTATGTATCTAATTTGAACTTATAATATTAGGGAGTACAACTTGCATCCTGAAGTTCTGAGCAACTCGTAAATTCATCAAACAATGCATTTGAATCAAAGATCATATTGTTCTCTTATGCGTTCAAAAGAGCAGTAGAGGTAAACTTGAATCATTCTTCCATATGTCTAGCTTTATCTAGTAGAAATGACGTATTAGTATACCTTTATCACTGAAGAAAGAGACTAGAGACAATATTTTACTTCCAGATTGATCTTTAGTCATGTGTATTTGAGGTAATTGTCATGCACAGATTATTTGGAAATCATTGTTCGTAATGCATCACAAATTAGATTTTTTTACAGGGTACCCGGAACCTACCTGGACCATACGGAACCTACCCGGAACCATATGGTCCAGGTAGGGTCCGGGTGTAGGGTCCAACTGGGTAGGTTCCGGGTCCAAATTTTAGGAATCGGTCCCTTACCGGGTAGGGTCCGGGTAACATAAAAAAACAGGGTACCCGGACCCGCACACCCCTACTGAAATCTGTCCGGAAAACAGATTTGGCAGACTTCACCAAATAATTCATCATAAATCACTTACTTAATATATTTGCCTAAAATTTTATCTGTGAATTCAAAACTATCATACCTACAACTTTCATTTATATTTGCCTGAAATTTTATCTGTGAATTCAAAACTTTAATTCACCATAAATCACTCTTTTGTTGTTGTACGTTCGTTATGTTATGCATTCAATGCTTTATGTCATACATGTGTTCCCTTTAGCTCATTCTATACTTCATTTGCACCTTGCTATGAATGCATGTAGAATAGTTGCATTTTCATAATAGCACACTGGAGGGAGTTGGCATTCCTACTGGGTCACGAGTTGACGTGCCCCCGTTGACTTTTTCAGGTGTGGTTCTTGGAGATGGCTGTTAGAGCTGGAGGCTGAGTCTGGAGTTCTGTTGTTGGGAGTTGGAGCTTAGGTTGGATGGTGAGGGGTGAAGAGAGAGCCATGTGTACTTTGGGTTTTCTTTTGGGGTGAGAGATGCTTGTACTATATGAATTGATGCAATGGGAGGTTTGAGATGTAAATGAAATTGTTCAGTGTCGGCTTTCAGTATTTCTCTTTGACTTTGTGTCGTTCTGTGTTTATTGGTTGGCTGTTTGTTGAATACTACATGTACTATTCCCAGCAATGTACAGTGGACCTACGATACGTTTTTAGTTCTCGTCATGACCCTGCCTTTCGGCGTATCCCAGGAAGCGGGTCGTGACAAAATGCGCTCGCGCATTGTTTGGTGCCAACAAACGGCGCCCGCACAGTTTTTTTACGGTAATTTGTTGGTCCGCCCCAATGGCGCCCGCGCCGAATCTGTTGTTCCACGCCGAATGCTCTCGCGCGTTGTTCCGCATCGAATTTGTGGTTCCGCTAAATTTTTTACGCTAATTTGTTGCAAGCCTAATGCGTCCACGCCGTATTTGTTGTTTCGCGCCAATGGCCCCGCGTCGTATTTGTTGTTCTGCACTGAAGGCGCCCACACCTAAGGTGCCCGTGCCGCTAAATATTTTTATGCTAATTTGTTGTTCTTTTAAATTTTGGATGTGGAAATAATTTTTTTGGGAACAAAGATTTTGTGAGTAAAATCTTAAATCAACCGTGTCCGCGGGCACGGGTTATGACTAATTTATTATACATTTTAGCACTTTTTTGAATTGCTTTGCTGACTAGGACAAAAGGGTTGATAGAAAGATAATTGATATTTAATATTGAAGAATCAATGGTTAGGATGAGTGTTTGTGTAATTTTGGGGGGGTAAGTTTGTGTTACGGCATGATGGCCGGTTCGGAAAATGAAGGCCAAAATAATTGAAGCCAAAGCGAATAGCTCACATGCCAGTCGGAACAAGAGCGAGCCCAAATGAGAAGCTCACCCCACTAGCAAGAAGCTCGCCCAGCCGAGCGGGAAGCTCACCCGACAAATTGAGAGAGAGGCTCGCCTAACTAGTCAAGTGGGAAACTCGCCAACCAAGCGTAGGGATCGTCCAGTGATTCGGGTTCAATATTACATATTTAACCCCCCATTTAGCCCTATTTTGTGCTCATGTGATGCTATATTTTTCTATAATACATTCGTATTTTGTGCACAATCATTTATTAGAGAAAACACTCTATTTGAGCACAAAACATCAATTAACAGAGTATTTCTGCACTTTTTATATTTTTCCTAGCTTGGTCTCGATCTCACCATTCCAACGACTATTTATTTATATTTTTCTGAGACATGTGCTAATTACTGTGTATTTTTGAATGCAGAATACCAATAAAATGAAATGCGCACGAATCTTGACGCATGACGTGGCACTCATCCACGCATTCTCGCTCGGATCGAACGACTCACAGAGGCGGGCGACGTGGACGATTTCAGGCCATCCGATGGAGATCAAACGATCTGGATTGAAGCAGAGCTGATCAAAATAAGGGGGTGACGTGGCTCCATCTTGTTCGTTGATAATAGATCCATCGGACGTAATCAAGTGGCGACACGGCAACTCTTCAACCGTTCGATTACGATCGAACGGACCCCAATTCACCCGCTCGAACACAGTGCACAGCGAATCGCTTGGCATCGATCGCCCGTCCAATCGAACGGCCTCCTGTACTTCTGAAGCGAACGCGGAGAGTGGTAATCTGCTGGTTACGTGGCTCCGTATGAGCCATTGATGCATGATCGGGCGGCCAAGGCGAACTCCGACGCGAACTCGAAGCGGGTAGCGGGCGCACGAAGCTCAAGGCCACGTGGCGCGAGCTCAGTCGATCCCACATGGATCCGACGGCCAAGATTTGAAGCGGCTGATGGGTTTGGTTTTAAGCGACGTGGATGCGGGTTTAGACCCGTTAGCCACTCAAAACCCGCAATGCTTATTATATAAGGTATTTCTAGGGTTTTGTGGCAGATTCCTGGGGTATTCTGGGCGTATTGGAGGCTCTAGGAGCCGTATTTCTCCTCTGAAAAATTCTGTAAAATTCCAGAGGCTATTCTTCTTATTTCCAGAGAGTTTTGGTGTCTATATTGGAGATTTGGTGATAAATTCTTAAACTTATACCCCGTATTTGGTGCTTTTCTATTGTATTTTGCTATTAGAATGATGTATTTTACTATAAAACTTGATTTTTCTTGCACCATGAGTAGCTAAATTCTTATTGTGCATGGTATGGTGTAGTTAGGGGATATGATTTGTGTTCGTTTGGTTGAATATTCGTTGTGCTAAATCGTTAATGTTGATAAAGTTGTGAACTTTGTTATTAAATCTTCTTTTTCATCTTCCAAAAGAAGTGATTGAGTTGATGATCGCCCCACAAGGGTGAGTTTTGATCTCTCCAAAAGAGAGTTTCATACCGTATTTGTAAGATTATAACTTTAGCAACGATCTTATTGAATTTTGTGCTTGAACCCCCAAAAGTGTATTTTCCGATGAATTGCTCCCAAAAGGAGAATTCATTGAGTTATATTGGGTATTTTTCGGTGAATTGCTCTCAAAAAGAGAATTCATTGTGTCATATTCGTCAACCAAATTAATACGACTCATGGACCCTAATGAACCCATACCATGTGCATACTTTTCATAGATATTTTCACGAATTTTCTTCGTTCGCATTGTTCACCACAATCAACTCCATTCACATCACCATCATTATTGAAGTGGTTAGTTTCTCTTCGTTGGATTTCTATTTGATTTAAGCTTTGTGGTTGCAACAGATTTTCTCCTGAGGATTCGACATCTGGACTCCCAGATTATATTACTTGTACGGACTCTTGCGCTTGAGAGAAGCACTATTTTGGGCCTAATAGCGAAGCTCGCTCTGCCGACCTAAACAGGAAGGTCGGCTGGAGAAAGTTTGTGACGCCTAGCTCGACTCTATCTAAGGGCGACCCTCGGCGACCTGGCAGCCCATTCTCTGACCGAATGACGTAGGGCCACCTACGTCTCCAATTAATGCCGAAGGTTAAAAACGAGAACTGATGGCCACCTGTCGCGTCCCCATTAATGCCTGATTAAGGCGGTGCGAAAATATCTCTAACATTCTCACAGACCCGTCCCATCCCCATTAATGCGTCAGCTAAGCGACAGCCGGGCTCCAGCTAAGCAGAATCGATGGCTGATTGGACGGCAATCAACCGACTCTCCCCACTACAAATACCCCCATCCAGCCATCAATGGAGGGGTTGGTTGGTAGAAAGCTTAACTCTCATTCATACAAGGTCGGATATCGTCCATATATATGTGCCTTACACATAAGCTCGCCACATTAGGTCGCTCTACATTAAGATCGACCAGTGTGTCCGGCCTTCTTCTAAAAAGTCACATACTGAATTTACCATCGGAGAGGCCATGTGTTGAAAGCCAACCCAGCCTTTCTGACAATCTGCTCATTGTGCAAGAAGCTCGGCCCTTCTCCTAAGCAGTCGGCGACCTTCGAGCGACCTTGGATCCTTCGTCTACAGATCGAGTGTCAAGGTGTTTTAGGCTCTACTAAAACCCACTTAACCTATAATCACCGAATCCTTGATTCCTCATTATATAAATCTAATTGTTTGGCAGATTTGACCAACAACAATTGGCGTCGTCTGTGGAAAGAAGGGTTACACCCATGTCAGGCTCCGCGCATACTATTGCAATTTCTGTCAAGGCAAGTCGCCAGACGTTACCCCACCGCCACCTCCATGATTGCCGGGACGACTCGAGGCACTAATCAATGACACTCTGAGGCCGCCCTTGGTCGATGAGCCTCGTTCTCCCGGGAGGACTCCCCGCTGGATTTGCCCCTTGAGGGGTCAGCAGCTGTCATTCAGACAGTGGCCCGCAACGTTAATGCGAACTTCGCAGCCTTCACCAAGCTGATGGAAAACTTGGTCGCTGCCACACCCGTAGGGCCCCCTCCGCTCGAAGGCCCCTCTAGGCACCCGAACGTGAGGCGAGACCACCTTCCCAGTTCGAAGAGGAAGCAGCCGCTCGACAAAGGCAGCTTGACAAGGAAGAAGCCGTTCGACAATGGCGGCTGATCATCGCCACGAGGGAGAGGCTCCGAGAGGGGAGCCGACGAGTCCCCCATGAGGTGACCCAGGGAGCAAGAAATTCCATAAGGCCGAATCTCGCTGTTGAAAGTCATCGGCGTGGGAGGCCACAGAGCCCAGGACAAGAAGAGCCCCCGCATCGGAGCAGAAGCACTCGTCGGTCAGAACGTCGTTCTCCTTGGCGTAATGATCGGCAGCGACGAAGCCGTGATCGGAGTATGACCCCAAAGAGTGAGAGATGGACACCCCTGAGTGCCGAGGTGGCTCATCCGGTGGGTCCAATCAGTGGCGGGGAGACCAGGGTGGCCGGAACGTCCCCCGGAGGTCGCATACGCCTCCCCCGACCCAGAAAAGGCCAACGCACTGACCAAGAGGGTGATCTCAACCCCTGTACCTCATAAGTTCAAACTCCATCAGTTCGAACTGTATGATGGCTCGGGCGATCCCCTAAAGCATATGTGTTGAGTATTGGACTTCTCTCTGTTGAGTATTGATTCCCCGGATTTGGTTTTGGATGATGAGCAAACATAAATATTGTGTTCTAACTGTTTGTGAGCACAGTTATGGAGATCGTTGCCAAAAGAATACGTATATCAAAAGCGACGTCCCAAGACTTTCTCAGAACGCGTGATCATTGTGCCTGGAGCTTCGTTGAAGCTCAAGGAGTATTAATGAAGTCAAGAGTGAAGATTGAAGCTTTGAAGACGGTTCGTCATGTTTTATCTTTTGTCTTCTAGCTTCATAGAATAGAATGTTAAGCCTTGAGTAGGACTTACATTATAATCTTCATTTCGCTCATATCTTAGAGCTAGGTTTATCATAGAAGCCATTGATGGAAATTGAATTCCACCCCTAAGTAATTTTGATGATGAGCACACCAAATGAATGCTTGGTATACTAACTACACTACACTTTAAGTATACAGGTATACAGGTTTCGTGAAGCTCTACTAAATACTCCAAGAAGCACGTATCTACGCTCCACGACAAAGACGAACATGGCTAAACTCGAGTGATGAAGCTCAAGCTCAAACAAAGCAAGTAGCTCAAAGAAGAAGCTCATCTTCAGTTCATCAAGTTGACTAAAACTGCCAAAGACATGTTCAGAGTCTAGTGTGAGTGTGTCGTGTCTTTTAGGATATTTGTCAAAGCCATATCAAGTAGACAACACACACACACACAAAAGGATTTCGAAATATTGTTTTTACTACAAAAATAATTTTAAAGAGCTTTCTCTAGTCACTTCAATAATTATAGTGAAACTCCACGCACCCTGGAGTTAACTAATCCTTTTTGACTAGAACATCAGGAAAAACTCCTCTGGGAGTCGACTACCAAAAGTAGGGAGTCGACTACCAGTCAGGGATGAAAATTTCCTAGACTCCTCTGGGAGTCGACTACCAATAGAGGGAGTCGACTACCTGCTGGAAATTTTCAAACGTTTTGAATTTGAATTTTAAATTTCTTTGAGTGATTTACTCCGAAATTTTTGGGACAAAAGTCAAACGAAATTCAAATTTCAAATCCCAGCTTTTCCCTATAAATAGAGCTTAATTCTTTTGTGAAAAATACAAGATTATTGAAAAATCAAATTTGCAAAAGCTCTCGTGAATCAAAGCTCTCTCATTTCTTCTCTAGCCAATTTTTAATTTCAGTTTTTGATCTTGCAATATCCTTTTAATTCTCTTGAAGATCATATTTTTTTATTGGCTAAGTTGTTTTTCAAAATCCTCTACTTTACTTCTCTTTGAATTCTATTTGAAGGATTTTTGAAAAAGCTCTAGATCACAAAGAATTTATCTCATATCTTTGTGTGATCTAGACTATTATTCTATTAAGCCACTACACAATTGTATATCTTTTGATTGGCTATAGAATCGGGTGTATTTCCAATCTCTATCACTTGTTGTAGAGTATTGGACAAATTTCTTATTGTGCTATTTGTTGGAACACTAGACAAGTCTAGTTGTTGCCATTTGGGAAGTCCTCGGTTTGTGAGGCAAGGGTATAACCCTAGACAAGTCTAGGCGTTGTGTTCGGAAATCCTGGTCAAGGCTAGGTCGTTGGAAATCCTAACGAGTGAAGTTAGGTGCTTGTATTTGCCAAGGCAGATAGTGGAAATCTCGTACCGGATTGGTCGGGGACTGGACGTACCCGGGTTGCGGGGAACCAGGATAAAAATCCTTGTCTTTGCGCTTGCATTTTCTGTGTTTGTTTATCTTTGCTTTTATTTTATATTCAGTAAATATCAATCCTATACGCTGAGATTTGCATCTGTTATTTTATTCGCTCTAACTTATACTCTGGGAGTCGACTACTGCTCATAAGGAGTCGACTACCTGCTGTGAATTTTCGCTGTGCATTTTTTAATTATATTGTTGATTAAGAACCAAGCGTAGATCGCTCTACTTGGTTTCTTAGGCAACATTAGAAGGAATTGTTTTTGTGTTGATTGATTAAAGAACGAAAAATTTTTATCTTTATACAACACTATTCAACCCCCCCTTCTAGTGTTGTTTGCCATCCACAGGATCTAACACTTGGTATCAGAGCAAGGTTAAAACGATGGCATCGACAAACGTCTACAACACCCATGCTCCTCCAATCTTTGACGGCAACTTTTATTCCCAATGGAGAAAGAGAATGGAGATCTTCTTGGAAGCACAAGATCTAAGCTACTCAAGATCTCTCAATGAACGATATGAGATTCCAACCACTCCTCAAAATCAATGGAATCCGGACCAAGAAGAAGCCTACTTCAGAAACATAAAGGTAATGCATTTACTCTATACTGGTTTAACTAATGAAATGCTAGATATTGTAGAAAGGGCTGAAACCGCACACCAAATCCTCAACTTATTGGATGAGAGATTCGGATCAAAGTCAAAAGAAATTCAAACACCCATAGAGACAATCAAATCCAACGAAGAAGAGGAAGAGCAATCCAAAAATCACATGTTCATGATGGCTTGTCAAGACAATCAGGAAAAGGTATGTGAATCTAGTTCTGACGATGAAGATGATTTTGACATTGCTAGTGCATATGAAAATCTGTATAGGGAATTTGAGAGATTGAATAAGAAATACAAAAGTGTAAATAACAAGTACAAAGCTTTGAATAATAATCATGATGACCTATACAAGAAATATGATAGTTTGCTGGATGATTATAATGCTTTGAAAAATGATTGCAGTAATATTTCATTGAATGATCATAATTCCTTAAAGGCAAAATATGATGCATTATTGATTGATAATAACTTATTGAAAAATGAACATGCTCTGTATGTTTCCTGTCTAAATAATAAGATAGATTCACTTGAAAGTATTATTGCTTCTAGTCGTATAAAGCATGAAGAGCTAATTGCAAAATTTGATTGTATCAGGAATAATTCTACTTCCTCTTGCTCTTATACTCCTAGAAATGCTATCAATAAATCTACTCATGCTCAAGCTTCTACTTCTAAAGATGTGGGTAGAAAAGTAAATGTTGTGCAAGCCAATGTTAAAAAGTATGCTTTCATGTATGGGAAAAATGTTAGATACAATAACGCATCTCACGTCTCACATGATCTACATGCTACACACAAGGCACACAAAAAAAGTGTACACAATACACATCAAAAACCACTTTTTGTACACAAACCTCAAAACATACACAATGTTAGAAATAACATGATATGGGTGCCTAAACATTTAGGCTTGAATGATAAAAATGCTTATATTCATAATTTGACTAGTAGCATGCATAGATCCCATAAAGACTCATTTGTTCATAGGAAATCAAATTCGCATCGAATTTGGGTTCCAAATAAGTAACCGTTTTTTTTTCTAATTAGGGTATCCACATGCTTCATGTATATTATTCTGATACCCAAACATTTAAAAAAAATTATGTAAATAAATTTGTTTCTAACATATCGGACCCAATTAGAAGTGGGTACCAAACGTGTAGAGATTATTTTATTTCAGGCCATATGGATAATGGATAGTGGATGCTCGGCACACATGACATGGAACGCAAAATTACTTAGCAATCTAAAAATGTATGATGGCGGAACCGTGACATTTGGTGACAACAAGAAAGGTAAAATCGTCGGAATTGGCAATATCGGCAGTCACTCAAAATTGCTCATCAAAGATGTAAGCTTGGTGAAAGGACTAAAGCATAATCTTTTAAGCATAAGTCAACTATGCGACAAAGGTATGAAAGTTATATTTACTCTTGACTCTTGCTTAGTATATGACAAAGATATGAAAAATATCCTTGTTAAAGGTAAGCGAGTAGAAAATATCTATGTACTTAGACTAAATGAGTATGAATCAAATGTATGTTTAATTGTTTCAACAAACGATCCACTGCTTTGGCATAGACGCTTTGGCCATGTGAACATCAAAAACATGGATAAGATTTCTAGGAAAGAGTTGGTGCAAGGACTTCCTAAGATAAGTTTTAAATTAGATAAAATATGTGACTCATGCCAATTTGGCAAAATGCACAAGAGTTCATTTAAAAATATTGGAGCTCTCAGTTCTAATGGACCACTTGAACTACTCCATATGGACTTGTTTGGCCCAACCAGAACTCCATCATTATGCAACTCTAGATACGTATTTGTCATAATTGATGATTTTACTCGATATACGTGGGTATTATTCTTAACTCATAAGAATGATGCCTTCCGTGAATTCGAAATATTTTTCAAAAGGATTGAACGTCTATATTCCATGAAAATTATTTCTTTAAGAAGTGATCACGGTGGAGAATTTGAAAATGAACATTTTAAATCATTTTGTGAAGAACAAGGTATTTCTCACACTTTTGCTTTTCCCAGAGCTGCTCCTCAAAATGGGGTAGTTGAAAGGAAAAACAGAACACTCCAAGAGTGTGCACGAACAATGTTGTGTGAAAGCAACCTTCCAAAGAAATTTTGGGCGGAAGCTGTAGCAACCGCGTGCTATATTCAAAATAAAGTTTTAATTAGAAAACCTTTTGAAAAGACCCCGTATGAATTATTGCTCCAACGAATTCCAAAAGTATCTTACTTCAGAGTTTTTGGTTGTAAATGCTATATTCTGAATACTAAAGATAACCTAGATAAGTTTGACTCCAAAGCGGATGAAGGCATATTTATCGGTTACTCTTTACGTAGTAAGGCATATAGAATTTACAATAAAAGTTCCGAAACTATTGTTGAAACTCTACATGTAACATTTGATGAATCTCTACCTCATAACATTGCTCATGATGATGATGATAGCATGCTCATTGCACGCACTCCTAATAATGAATGTCTCAATGATATCCCTAGTTCTTTGCCTAAATCATTTCCTGAAGTTACACATCACCCACACACACAAGTCTTAGGTGACATTGATGCAGGAATTAGAACTAGATCTCAAATAGAACACTTAACACATGTTGCATTTGTTTCTAACATTGAGCCGAAAAAGGTAGAAGAAGCTTTTGCAGATGAAGCATGGATCGAGGCCATGCAAGAAGAACTTCTACAATTTGAACGCAGTCAAGTATGGGAGTTAGTGCCTAGACCGGAAGATCGTCCCGTTATCGGTACTAAATGGGTATATCGCAGCAAACTAGATGAAGATGGAAATGTGATAAGGAATAAGGCAAGGTTAGTAGCACAGGATTACTCTCAAGAGGAAGGTATAGACTTCGATGAAACCTTTGCTCCTGTTGCTAGACTAGAATCTATTAGGATGTTACTCGCATTTGCATCATATAAGAATTTTAAACTTTATCAAATGGATGTAAAAAGCGCTTTCCTAAACGGATTCATAAAGGAGGAAGTCTACGTTGAACAACCTCCAGGATTTGAACATGATAAGAAAACTGGATTTGTTTACAAGTTAAACAAAGCATTATATGGGCTAAAACAAGCTCCAAGAGCTTGGTATGAAAGATTAAGAAAATTTTTAAGTGACTCAAGTTATACTGTTGGAAAAATAGATACAACCTTATTTGTTAAGAAAGATCATAATGATATCATTCTTATCCAAATCTATGTAAATGACATCATTTTTGGATCTACTAATGATGATCTTTGCCAAGAGTTTGCCAAGTTAATGCAGGAAGAATTTGAAATGAGCCACATGGGAGAACTTACATACTTTCTCGGATTGCAAATCAAACAAGGAAAAGAAGGAACCTTCATTCATCAAACAAAGTACGCAAGAGACTTGATCAAAAGGTTCGGAATGGAAACTGCATCAGGAAAGAACATACCAATGGCAACGTCCACTTCCTTAGACAAAGACGAAGCAGGTAAGAAGGTTGATCAGAAAACATATAGAGGTATGGTCGGTTCATTACTCTACCTAACCGCCAGCAGACCAGACATCATGTTTAGTGTTTGTGCATGTGCTAGATTTCAATGTGATCCTAGAGAATCACACCTTAAAACAGTAAAATACATATTTAGATATCTTAAAACCACATCTGACTTTGGACTCTTCTATCCCAAAGGAAGCACAGTCGATTTAACTTCATTTAGTGACGCAGACTATGCTGGTTGTAAAGCCACAAGAAAAAGCACAAGTGGAACATGTCATTTCCTTGGACATTCCCTTGTTTCGTGGTTTAGCAAAAAGCAAAGTTCCGTTTCACTATCTACCACTGAGGCAGAGTATATAGCTGCCGGACTTGCCTGTGCTCAAATACTTTGGATGAAACAAGTCCTCGTCGATTATGGTGTTAATACATCTACATGTGTAATTTATTGTGATAATAAAAGCACCATAAATCTCACTAAAAACTCTGTTCTTCACCCTAGAACAAAACACATTGATATAAGACACAGATTTATTGATGATCATTGTGCCAAAAAGGATGTTGAACTTAAATTTGTCTCCTCTGAGTTTCAAGTTGCTGATATTCTAACAAAACCCTTACACAAGGATACTTTCTCGAGACTTCGTCGAGAATTGGGTATTGTTGGAGAAAAAGAATTGAATAATACTCAGCTATAATATATTTTTGTTGATGACAAGGGGGAGAAAAATGTTATAATGCAAAAATGTTATATGTGAAATAGCTTTGATGAAGGGGGAGAACCGCATCAAAGCAGGGGGAGTAAGTATACTTGCAATATTATTCATATATGTCTTGCTTCCAATTTTGCATTTGGGTGTCATCATCAAAAAGGGGGAGAGTGATGGAAATTGAATTCCACCCCTAAGTAATTTTGATGATGAGCACACCAAATGAATGCTTGGTATACTAACTACACTACACTTTAAGTATACAGGTATACAGGTTTCGTGAAGCTCTACTAAATACTCCAAGAAGCACGTATCTACGCTCCACGACAAAGACGAACATGGCTAAACTCGAGTGATGAAGCTCAAGCTCAAACAAAGCAAGTAGCTCAAAGAAGAAGCTCATCTTCAGTTCATCAAGTTGACTAAAACTGCCAAAGACATGTTCAGAGTCTAGTGTGAGTGTGTCGTGTCTTTTAGGATATTTGTCAAAGCCATATCAAGTAGACAACACACACACACACACAAAAGGATTTCGAAATATTGTTTTTACTACAAAAATAATTTTAAAGAGCTTTCTCTAGTCACTTCAATAATTATAGTGAAACTCCACGCACCCTGGAGTTAACTAATCCTTTTTGACTAGAACATCAGGAAAAACTCCTCTGGGAGTCGACTACCAAAAGTAGGGAGTCGACTACCAGTCAGGGATGAAAATTTCCTAGACTCCTCTGGGAGTCGACTACCAATAGAGGGAGTCGACTACCTGCTGGAAATTTTCAAACGTTTTGAATTTGAATTTTAAATTTCTTTGAGTGATTTACTCCGAAATTTTTGGGACAAAAGTCAAACGAAATTCAAATTTCAAATCCCAGCTTTTCCCTATAAATAGAGCTTAATTCTTTTGTGAAAAATACAAGATTATTGAAAAATCAAATTTGCAAAAGCTCTCGTGAATCAAAGCTCTCTCATTTCTTCTCTAGCCAATTTTTAATTTCAGTTTTTGATCTTGCAATATCCTTTTAATTCTCTTGAAGATCATATTTTTTTATTGGCTAAGTTGTTTTTCAAAATCCTCTACTTTACTTCTCTTTGAATTCTATTTGAAGGATTTTTGAAAAAGCTCTAGATCACAAAGAATTTATCTCATATCTTTGTGTGATCTAGACTATTATTCTATTAAGCCACTACACAATTGTATATCTTTTGATTGGCTATAGAATCGGGTGTATTTCCAATCTCTATCACTTGTTGTAGAGTATTGGACAAATTTCTTATTGTGCTATTTGTTGGAACACTAGACAAGTCTAGTTGTTGCCATTTGGGAAGTCCTCGGTTTGTGAGGCAAGGGTATAACCCTAGACAAGTCTAGGCGTTGTGTTCGGAAATCCTGGTCAAGGCTAGGTCGTTGGAAATCCTAACGAGTGAAGTTAGGTGCTTGTATTTGCCAAGGCAGATAGTGGAAATCTCGTACCGGATTGGTCGGGGACTGGACGTACCCGGGTTGCGGGGAACCAGGATAAAAATCCTTGTCTTTGCGCTTGCATTTTCTGTGTTTGTTTATCTTTGCTTTTATTTTATATTCAGTAAATATCAATCCTATACGCTGAGATTTGCATCTGTTATTTTATTCGCTCTAACTTATACTCTGGGAGTCGACTACTGCTCATAAGGAGTCGACTACCTGCTGTGAATTTTCGCTGTGCATTTTTTAATTATATTGTTGATTAAGAACCAAGCGTAGATCGCTCTACTTGGTTTCTTAGGCAACATTAGAAGGAATTGTTTTTGTGTTGATTGATTAAAGAACGAAAATTTTTTATCTTTATACAACATTATTCAACCCCCCCTTCTAGTGTTGTTTGCCATCCACAGGATCCAACAGCCATTAGAAACTTTCCCGAAGCATATCGCTTCTTCCCTCGGCTTCTAGTGCATCTTAGTTGATTTATGTAGAAGTACCAACCGACTAGATGACGATCTAGTCGGTCGGCAACTCTTCATGAACCGACTAGATGTCCTTGCTCACTTCAGCTCTTTCCCTGTTGATCAATTAGTCGGTCAAAGAAGAGTCACCGACCGACTAGATGACGATCTAGTCGGTTATGAATCCTTCTTAGACATACTAGTTGAGCTTTCCCTGTACAGCCTAACTTACTGTTTATCGTTAGTCGGTCAAAGAACGTTTATCGACCGACTAGTTGATAAACTAGTCGGTCATCATTTATTCTTAGACTGACTAGTTCAACTTGAATCCAGCATTTCCTATTTCATCTGTTAGTCGATTAAAGAACACTCACCGACCGACTAGTTGTGAAACTAGTCAGTTGGCAAGTCTTCTTAGACCGACTAGTTCATATTGTCTGGAACTTTCTCGTTTGTCTGTAAGCCTGTTAGTCGGTTCATGAAGAATCACAGACCGACTAGTTTCCAATCTAGTCGGTCAGTGATCCTTCTTAGACCGACTAACTGCTTCAGAAATATGACCATTAGGAATCTTTTGAGCACGATTTTTCTTGCCTCTATAAATACAAACCTGATTCGTTTGAGGCAAGGTTAGAGGTCCATTATCAAAGTTATTTCAGACCTAAGAGAAGAGTTTTCTCAAGCTATTTTTAAGCTCTCTCTTCCTCACAAGAATATCTCATTCTCTCTTTGAGCCAATATCCTCAAGATATATTCTCTCCATTGTGAGCTTCTCAAGCCAAGGGCTTGATCCAAGGTCACCAACTCCACCCTAGGCTTCCATTGCTGGTCAACTTCTTGGAGCTTGGGTTTGGTGACATCTTCTTCCTCAAAATCCCTCTTTGCCCTAATTTGGTAAGTATACTCAAGGCATATGAATTTGTGGTAAGTGTTTCATTATTTCATCGTATTTGATATTTGAATTGTTCTCTCGGTTGTGAGAGAAGTGTGTGATCCCAGGTTGTGGGAGTCACATTCATATTGTGTATGATTTGGTCTTGTGAAGGTTTTTCACAAGAATTTCATAGTGCTAAATCTTGAGTTAGTGGTTTCTAACTCAAGTATCCGGATGGGATCCGGGTGGTTGGGACGTAGGATCACCGGGAACAAGTCGGGTAGACTTGGGTGGATCCAAACCCGTTACATGCTTTCTTTGCGTTTGTTAATTCTTGTTGATTGTTGTTTATTCCGCATTGCCGTTTGTTTATTGCACAATAGTTAGGAATAACTCTCTTAATTATTTTAAGTACTATTCCCCCCTCTAGTACGTGTGCAGTAGCTTCCCAGGGCACTACAATTGGTATCAGAGCCAAGGTTAAAGCTACACAGAGCCAGAGTTCAAAGTTATGACAAACAATGACTACAACGTCTTCAAGGATCGTCAAGGAGCTTCTTCGGTTTTGGAAGGGCAATCCTCTACTAGGCATCCCTCCTTCAATGGTACCAATTACGGGTACTGGAAATGCCGAATGGAAACGTTCCTCCGGAGCGCTTCACTTTGGAGAGCCACGATGAAGGAGTATGTCGAGCCCGCCGAAGAAGATTTCGTGAACTGGACTCCCGCGGAGGTCACCGCGGAGGTAAGCAATGCCAAGACAATGAATGCCTTGCAATGCACATTGGAGCCCGAAGACTTCAATAAGATATGCACATGTAAGAGTGCATATCAAATCTGGAACTCACTCCTCATCTTGCATGAAGGAACAAGTAGGGTAAGAGACTCCAAACTTGTTGTAAATAAAGATTTCGAATTATTTCATATGCAACAGGATGAGAAGATGAAAGAGTATTATGCTCGATTCGTTGACATTACCAACGAATTGGAGGCTCTTGGGAAAACCTACACCCAAAAGGAGAAAGTCTCAAAGATCATCGATGGACTTCCTTCTTGTTGGGAAAAGCGTACCTTCGCCATCGAGGAAGGTAATGATATGAGTAAGTATATTGTCATACAACTAATGGGTACCTTGATGTCTTATGAGGTATGCAAGGACAGTAAGCTCATGATGAAAGAAAAGATGAAGTCGTACTTGAAGCAAGACGAGCCAAAGAAAAAGGCGATTGCGTACAAGGCCGCTCCATCTACCGATGATGAAGAATCGGAAGACGAGTTGGACATGGAAACTTTGGCCGATTTGGCAAAGAAGTTCGACCGATGCTTCCGAAAAGGTACGTTTAAGAATTTATCAAAGTTTGGTTCTACTAATACCTCCACTCCTGTGTGTTATAAATGCAACAAGCCATGACACATCAAGCCGGATTGTCCTCTCAACAAACACACGGAGAAGTGGAAGGCATCCAAATACGACAAGTCGAGAAAGCACAAGAAAGGACTTGTCGGCACATTCACCGACTCTGACGAGGACTCCTCAAGTGGAGAGTCGGATGATGAGAAGGTGGAGAAAGCACACACGTGCTTCATGGGAAGAGAAGAACGTGTTCAAGAGACTTCCTCCGAAGAAAGCGAGGAAAGCGATGATGAAGGCGGTGAGGTAACCATGGATGAACTTAGATTAGCCAACAAACAACTTTGGTATAAGTTTTCTAAATTGGCTAGTAGATTTATTAAGACTAAAAATGAGCTAACTAGTCTTCAAAACTCGCCTAAGCCTATCATCGTCAAAAACGACACCGTTGTTGAAGATTTGAGAAATGAGATTGTAAATCTCAAATCTCAACTTGAGCATGTTCATATCGAGGATTCGGATGAACATGTGACAACGGATTTGACGTCTCAAAACTCAACTTTGAGTATTGAGAATAAAAATCTCAAATCACGTGTTTGCGCACTCACATCGCAAGTGTCCACCTTGGATGCTTCGATGCATTCTCTCACCGATAAGTATGAGTGCACATTAGGCCGAATTCATGAATTCAATAAAGGTAAGGGACATTTGGATAATATCCTAAATGCCTTACTTCCGGCCAATCACCACATTGGCTTGGGGTGTAAGATGTGAGACTCATCCAAATCGGCCACGACCTTTGTTAGGCCATCTTCCGAAGCCTCTACTAGTGGGAGTAAACACTTCATGGGTAGTTCTTCTACCAATGGTGCTTCCGCTAGGAACACACCCCCATTTGGAAAGAAACCCACTTTGGGTGGACCTCCAAAGAAGGGTCATGCTTTCATGTATACCATGCCACGTAGGAACACATATCCTACTCCACATGTTCGCACATATGATGATTTTTATGCTCCGCATCCACGAGCACGTGCACACAATGTGAGACACACTCATGCACATGTTCCTCCACATGCATATGTTCACCCTCATGACTATATGAATGATTTTCATCATGCATCATATGCCTATCCACGACATGCATCACATAGAAATCAACAACGTATGCATGTTCCCAATAGGAATAGGGCTCCCAAAATCTTCACTATTTGGAGCCCGAAGGACACAAATATGCATGAAAAACAAGCTTACATGAATTCTTACTTTATGCATGTCGTGAACAATGATGATTACGTTGGGAAGTCTAAGTCCAATTGGACTTGGCTTCCAAAGGTCTAATCTCTTAGGACCCAATGTCCCTGGGTACCATGGAATGATATGTTTATCTACAGGTACTCAAGAATAAGAGAAGGAGCAACAAATCAAATTTTTGCTCCATGAATTATGTTTTCTAGGTTCAAGCCACCGTGGGATACCAACCCTACCAACTCCGTGATTTGCAAGGATTTTCACTCAAATGGAGTTGATGGTGCTTAAAGCGATGCACCAAAGTAGGGGGAGCTTAATGTTGTAAGTATATTCTTATATTTGATATACATTTGGTATCCATGTGTGTTGAATGCATCCATTGGTAGACTATATTACAAATGGTATCATTTTGTTTCAATTAGTATGCTAGAATTGCATATGCCATTGTTCTATGATGTTCTATCTATTTTCTTTGGCATAACACTTTTTGCATGCTACATTTGGTTTTTCTCATTGGATTTATGTCTCTGATATTGACTTCGTCGCTCGACGATTAAATTTGATTTAATAGAAATTATTTCTATGGAAACATAGAATTGTTTTCCATGCACTAATTTCTTCAAGAATGTTGATATTGGAGAGTATGTTCCTTAACTCAATAAGTGACATTGTTTTGAGTTTTGATGATTTCGTTTTTCGATTTTCGCCTATGGTTTTATGATTTCGTTTTTTTATTTTCGCCTATGGTTTGATGATTTCGTATTTCGATTTTGGCATATGGCTTGATGATTTCGTTTTTCGATTTTCGCCTATGGTTTGATGATTTCGTATTTCGATTTTTGCCTATGGCTTAATGATTTCGTTTTTTGATTTTCGACTATGGTCACGTTGGCACGCCTTGAGTTTCCTCGGTATTTTACATTTGGTATTTTACTTTGGTGTCATTTGGACCGTGGTCGTATTCTTAGACTCTCATGCTTTAATTTCTTAGCCATTGTAATCTTGTCATTGATCTCCTCCCGCTCTTTTTGCTAATGCCAAAGGGGGAGAGAATTAATAATGACAATGTGCTAATTGATAATTCAAAGCAATTTACCATGAATCTAATTTGATGTGTTAGATTCAGGGGGAGTTAAGATATAAAATGGATTTAGATCCTAAATTGCAATAATAGGATTCATATTTTATATTTCCCTCGTCTGCTTGATGCGTATGAATATTATTGAATACGGAACTAACGTGTCATCAATGCAAGGGGAGTAAGTAAATTTCATTTGAATCTTTATTATTGATTATTATTTATGTTGGTTTGTCATCACCAAAAAGGGGGAGAATGTTGAGTATTGATTCCCCGAATTTGGTTTTGGATGATGAGCAAACATAAATATTGTGTACTAACTGTTTGTGAGCGCAGTTATGGAGATCGTCGCCAAAATAATACGTACATCAAAAGCGACATCCCAAGACTTCCTCAGAACGCGTGATCGTTATGCCTGGAGCTTCGTTGAAGCTCAAGGAGTATTAATGAAGTCAAGAGTGAAGATTAAAGCTTTGAAGACGGTCCGTCATGTTTTATCTTTTGTCTTCTAGCTTCATAGAATAGAATGTTAAGCCTTGAGTAGGACTTACACTATAATCTTCATTTCGCTCATATCTTAGAGCTAGGTTTATCATAGAAGCCATTAGAAACTTTCCCGAAGCCTATCGCTTCTTCCCTCGGCTTCTAGTGCATCTTAGTTGGTTCATGTAGAAGTACCAACCGACTAGATGACGATCTAGTCGGTCGGCAACTTTTCATGAACCGACTAGATGTCCTTGCTCATTTTAGCTCTTTCCCTGTTGATCAATTAGTCGGTCAAAGAAGAGTCACCGACCGACTAGATGACGATCTAGTCGGTTAGGAATCCTTCTTAGACCTACTAGTTGAGCTTTCCCTGTACAGCCTAACTTACTGTTTATCGTTAGTCGGTCAAAGAACGTTTGTCGATCGACTAGTTGATAAACTAGTCGGTCAGCATTTGTTCTTAGACCGACTAGTTCAACTTGAATCCAACCTTTCCTACTTCATTTGTTAGTCGGTCAAAGAACACTCACCGACCGACTAGTTGTGAAACTAGTCGGTTGGCAAGTCTTGTTAGACCGACTAGTTCATATTGCCTGGAACTTTCTCGTTTGGCCGTAAGCCTGTTAGTCGGTTCATGAAGAATCACAGACCGACTAGTTTCCAATCTAGTCGGTCAGTGATCCTTCTTAGACCGACTAACTGCTTTAGAAATATGACCATTAGGAATCTTTTGAGCACGATTTTTCTTGCCTCTATAAATACAAACCTGATTCGTTTGAGGCAAGGTTAGAGGTCCATTATCAAAGTTATTTCAGACCTAAGAGAAGAGTTTTCTCAAGCTATTTTTAAGCTCTCTCTTCCTCACAAGAATCTCTCATTCTCTCTTTGAGCCAATATCCTTAAGAGATATTCTCTCCATTGTGAGCTTCTCAAGCCAAGGGCTTGATCCAAGGTCACCAACTCCACCCTAGGCTTCCATTGCTGGTTAACTTCTTGGAGCTTGGGTTTGGTGACATCTTCTTCCTCAAAATCCCTCTTTGCCCTAATTTGGTAAGTATACTCAAGGCATAGGATTTTGTGGTAAGTGTTTCATTATTTCATCGCATTTGATATTTGAATTGTTCTCTCAGTTGTGAGAGAAGTGTGTGATCCCGGGTTGTGGGAGTCACATTCATATTGTGTATGATTTGGTCTTGTGAATGTTTTTCACAAGAATTTCATAGTGCTAAATCTTGGGTTAGTGGTTTCTAACTCAAGTATCCGGAGGGGATCCGGGTGGTTGGGACGTATGATCACCGGGAACAAGTCGGGGAGACTTGGGTGGATCCGAACCCGTTACATGCTTTGTTTGTGTTTGTTAATTCTTGTTGATTGTTGTTTATTCCGCATTGTCGTTTGTTTATTGCACAATAGTTAGGAATAACTCTCTTAATTATTTTAAGTACTATTCACCCCCCTCTAGTACGTGTGCAGTAGCTTCCCAGGGCACTACACTCACTACTTGGTGGTAATGATTAGCAAACATAAATACTTGTGACTAATCCCCTATTTTGCAGTTAATCCATTGCCTAAGCTAATTATGAAGATCTACTTGCAATGGATGACACTGAAAGATCATTGAAAGCAAATGAAATGGATTGGATGATTGTAGATGATGATTGAAGCTCCATGAAGACTTCAAGCTCATGCGTTGGATAGAAGAGAGTTTTCGTCAATGTGAATTTCTTATATCTCTTCTAGTATGTAGCTTAGAAGTAGAACATTGTTGGAGCACACACACATCTTCATTTCAGTCTTAGGACATCATTTGTTCAATCGTCCTTAGACCCCAATTCATTTCTTTATTGATTGTGCTTGTACTATTTATAACAGTCAAGTGCTGAACGTTTTACAGTTGCCTGTCTCAAAAACGGTTGACTGTGTTTTGTTCTACAGTCGCCTGTTATGCACAAACTTTTATAGTCTAGTTTGGGATTCTATGTTTTAATTCCCACATGCGACTCATGAACAATTCACAGGCGACTATCAAAGTGACAGTCGACTGTGTTTTGTAAATCAGTCGTCTGTCTGTCTTTTGCCCAAAGTCTTTTGATCTGTCTTTTATGGCCAGTCGACAAATGTTGAATTTACAGTCGACTGTCCAATGGACCAGTCGACTGTCAATACTGCATCAGTTGTATGTCTGTGAGCCAATTTGTTGACTCAGCTCTCTGGAAAATCTCAGGTTTTTGACAGTCGTCTGTATAAGGATTTATAGTCGCCTGTTCTGATTAAAAGTCGACTGTTATCTCCTCGTCAGTCATCCGTCCTGTTCTCCCAGATGTTTTTCCAGACTTCTTCAACTTACCCATCTTCGGCCAGTCACCTGTAGTAGGATTTACAGTCGCCTGTTAGTTTAATAGTCAACTGTCTATCCTTCCTCAGTCGACTGTCCACGTGGTAAGTTACCGTTATGAATTCTCACCTACCCTATCTGACTGCGCAACAGTCGACTGTGGTTTCCTCAACAGTCGACTGTCGCAAGCGTAGATTCTATCCGTTGAGAGTTTTCTCACGGATTCCAAAAGGGTTTTTGATAATTCTGTTTTGAGGATTTGAGAAACCTATATAAGGAGCATCTACTGTTCCATTAAGATGTTACTCATTCCATTGCAAAATCTTTCAAGCTTTCATTCTCAAGATCAAAGCTCTTAAATCCTAAAGCCCTAAGAATTCACTTCTTCAATCTCTTGCTCTCCAACCTAAAACCAAAGAGATATCTTCTAGGCATTTGGTGCAGTCAAGAGAAAGGGATTTTCCGCTCTTCCAAGAGAGTCTTTAACACACAACATACTTCTCCTTCAAGTTCTACTTCAAGGCATAGGTGACTGTAAGTGTTGCTTTCATATTTCATAACTTTCGTTATTTGAATTTGCTCTTGGGTTGTGAGAGAGGTTTGCTTGCTCCCAAGTTGTGGGAGTCAAGGTCAATCGATTGTATTTCGATTTCACTTGTAGGGTTGTTACAAGTGGGTTTTAAGGAAACCTCAAGTTAGGGTTCTAACTTGTGTATCCAGAGGTATTCGGGTGGAAGGGACGTAGGATTACCGGGAACAAGTCGGGAAGTGACTTGGGTAATCCGAACCCTTGAAACATCCTTGAGTCTGCATTTGTTTCTCTTTGGGTTTAATTTTAATTCCGCACTATATTGTTGGTTAGCATTTAAATTGGTGTAACTATCTTTTTAAATTGCATAAACACTATTCAACCCCCCTTCTAGTGTTTTCCCTATAGCCAGGTCCTTACAATGTGCAGCGGTACCGGGGAGTCATGGAGATTCAAGGAGCGGATGACACGCTCATTTGCCGAGCTTTCCAGACAACATTGAAGAAGTCAGCTGTGGAGTGGTACAACGGCTTGTCCGACCGATCCGTCGACTCGTTTGGCGATCTTTTCTGCAAGTTCTGTCAGTAGTTCTTGGCCAGGCAAAGAAGGAGGAAAGCCTCATACTATCTTTTCACGGTAGTCAAGAAGAAGGGGAAACCTCTCCGGAAGTTCTTGAAGCGCTTCAATGAATAAATGCTCAGCATGTCGAGCTGCGGAGATGAGCTCGTCATGGCGGCCTTCAAGAAGGGGCTGGCCATTCGGAGTCTACTCAAATCTCTGATCCACGATCCGTCGGTTGATCTCGATGCTCTCTTCTCCTGGGCAGAGAAGTTCATGCTTAGTGAGGATGCTTTGGGGGCTATGAAGGAAGTTGTACGGGCCCACGTACCTCGTGTTGAATCGCGACCAAATGACCGTCCGAGGGAGAAGGGCAGCCCCCGAGGGCGTGACCAAGACCGCCTCCGAGGGCACGACCAAGGAGGCCTTCGGGAGTAGGACCGCCCTGGCCCACTGTGGAGGTTACTTGGCCCCAGGAACCCTGCTCCAAAGAACAAGCTCGAGAGAGCGCCAGCGGCTCACTACACGAGGCTCAACGCCCCTTGGTGGAAGTGATGTCGTCGGCTATGGCGGCCACACTTCTCAGAGATATACCCCCAGAGATGAGGACGAAGCCTGCCATGAGAAGTCAACATAAGTGTTGTCGATATCATCGAGATCATGGACATGATACCGACGAGTGCCACACCTTGAAGAGGGACATTGAGCGGCTGATTCAGGACGGGCATCTCAGAAGATTCGTCGACGAAAGAAGGTCGGGGCGCGAGGGAGAATCACCCAACAGCAGTTGTTCGGCCGATCCCAGCCCTGAACGCCGATCAAGTTACCCATCAAATGACCGAGTCGATCATGCATGTGAATATAATATGCGGCAGACTGGCCTCGGGGTGGAACATCAGCATCGGCTCGGAAGACCTATGCTCGACAGGTCATGGTGGTTAACACTGGTGTAGGGGTGATGTGTCCATATTTTACACCGTTTTCATAGCATCATGACATCGCATTCCATGCCATTTTCGCATTCAAATTCCGTATTTTCCTACGATATCGCATTTCTAACGTTATATTCGAGTTTCGTAGTGTTTTATGAATTTTTAGGGATTTTGGAGCGATTTGGGACCCGATCTGGGTATGGACACATCTGACACGACCGTGAGCTCGTTGGAAAAGCTCTACAGAAGTTCGTCGAGTTTTGGGAGCCATGGGAGGAGTGGAGGAGAGAGCAAGTGGATATGAGGAGCTTCAGATGCTCCAGAAAGAGTTTCCCAAGCTACTCGACCGAGCAGAGCAGCTGCTCGGTCGAGCAGATACAAAATGAAGAAGAGAGCAGATACGCAGCCTTCTCGGACCAAGTATTCATGGTGCTCGGTCGAGCAGCCCTTAATTACTATGCCCGACTAATCTCTTGCACGGCCTGAGCAGCTTCTTCAGTGACCGAGTCAGCTATCTGCTCGACCGAGTAGAGCTGACTCCGGCCAAGCAGACAGAGTGATGATTTTGGAGGAGCGCGATTTATTGTCATGCTTGATCGAGCAATACATCTGCTCAGCCCGAGCGGCCGACCGAGCAACCCACTGCTCGACCAAGTCACTGACTCGGTCGATGGTGAAGGCCATTTTGGAAATATTTTTCGACCGTCTGTTGCGCGCTTGGTGGAGTGAAGTGTGGG
This sequence comes from Scilla litardierei, assembly GCA_030789695.1. Taxonomy (NCBI): domain Eukaryota; kingdom Viridiplantae; phylum Streptophyta; class Magnoliopsida; order Asparagales; family Asparagaceae; genus Scilla; species Scilla litardierei. The sequence goes on from CM061135.1 coordinate 24,153,934, forward strand.
CTGCGACAACGTTTCGGGGGGGCGATTCATTTTTTAGTTTTTGAATTAATTTCTGGAGAGGGGAGATTAGAGAGAAATACTTGTTAGATCTAGATTGAATTCTTGAAGATTATTGGATACATTTTTGGAAGTTCGATTGCTATTATTGCGTTTTGGAATCTTTGTTTTACTTGAGATATATTGCTCGCTGTAAGTTTCTCAATCTTCATTCTATCAATTTGCTATGTTGTTTTCTTCCCTAAAAATTGTATTTTCATTAGTAAATATCGTCATGAGTGAGTTGTCTTTTCTAGGGTTGATGGGTTAGTCCTAAGACCCTGGGGGGAGATGTAGATCTGAATCCCTAGGTTGAATTGGGAATAAAATGGGAGTATTTCGGTCGATCCTACCGAATCCCTAGGATAACCCATATTGAGATCATGCCCATGGTATGTGGAATTGATGTGCTTAAGGGGTATCCTTAGGATTCGAATAGGGAAATCGGTGGATCCAACCATGGCTCGTGACCATGCCCGGCTCGTGCCTTGAGGGGACCCACCGACGAACTATATCGCTTTGTTGACAGCTACTGCCATTGCGTCAACGAGAACCACAGAAATACCTCGCGATTCTGACCCACGAGAGTGGTACGAATCGGGAGATTAATCCCCTAACCGTGATGCAACGTAAGGATCCTATTCCAACATCGATCCCTAATGGTCTTAGTGGTGATCCCTAATACCCTAGTCCTTTTTATTATCGAAATCAACAACAACACCATAACCAATTCTCGCAACCCGACAGCTATCTCACTTCGAGATATAAAAGTAAGCTGAGAACCCAAATACACTGTCACCGTCCCTGTGGGATCCGGCATCCTTTATACTATAATTTGACACCGTCCGCTTGCGGATTGAGCCCGGAATTGACACCTAGGGGCCATACCACGCCTGGCGATCATGGCATCGCCGGGTGGAATCTAGGTGTAGGTTTTGGGTGCATCAAGTTTTTGGCGCCGTTGTCGGGGACGGTGATAGTGTTATCTCAGTTTATTCTTTATTTCGAGAAGTTTGCTAGAAAATCTTCACATTTCTCGCCTTCCCACCCTTTTCATTCTCTTTTTATTGCTACCTCGCTACTAACATCTCCCTCCAACTAGTGATCATTCTTGACTAATCAGACGTGATGGAGATGGTGATGCAAGTACAGTGGACTGATTCGGGTTGAATATTGCATATTTAACCCCCTATTTAGTCATATTTTGTGCTTATATGATGCTTAATTGGTCTCTAATACGTTCATATTTTGTATATCATCATTTATTAGAGAAATCACCTTATTTGAGCACAAAACAGCAATTAACTGAGTATTTCTGCACGTTTTATATTTTTCATGGTTTGGTCTCGATCTCACGATTCCAACGACTATTTATTTGTAATTTTCTGAGATCTGTGCTAATTACTATGAATTTTTGAATGCAGAATACAACTTAAATAGAGAAATACGGAGGAAATACGGCTAATATACGGATCGCCGTACGCGCTACACAGACACCGCGACGTGGCAGCGATCCACGCTTCCCCGCCTCCATCCAATGGACGAAAGCAACACGACGTGGCCAAAAGTGGACCGTTGGATCTCGATCCAACGGCCCACAGACAACCTAACACTACAGGAGCAGGCGAATCTCTTTTGCCACGTGTCGACATCCAAGCTATCCCCCGCTCGATCAGACGCTCCAGAGTAACGGAGACGCGGGCAGTTTGTGACCGCCAGATCTCGATCCAACGGTCGATAGCGAAGCCACCTTGAATTCGGAATCGCGAAGTGGGCTACCATCAGGGAGACACGCGTCGAGATCCTGGGAACCGACCGCTCGAATCAACGGCAAGGATCGAAAGGGGAGGCGAGCTCGGATTCGCGAAGCAGTCAAAGTCTTAGCGGGCGCGGCGTATGTAAGACCTGATAAGCAAGGACACGTGGCACGACGAGGGTTAATCCCGCATTTTATGAACGGCCATAGTTTTCTCCGGGCGTGGGTTTGGATTTTAAATGAATTTGGGCACGGGTTTGAACCCGATAAGCACAGTAAAACCCCCGCAATGCCTCTATATAACGTATTTCTATGGTTTTTGAGCGTATGCGGGCGTATTGGAGGCTCTAGGAGCCGTATTTCGCCACCAAATTTGGAGGCCCTGGGAACAGAGGCTAGATCTACTATCTGAAGGAGATTTGGGGCTATTTGGAGAGGATTGGTGATATTTTTCCTAACTTTAGCCTTGTATTTCACGTATTTGGCTTAGAATTGAAGTATTTATCACGTATTTTGATGTTTCTATGATGTATTTGTCTATGAATACTGATTATAATCTCTCCATGTGTGGTTAATATTCATATGTGTTGGTGTTGATGTAGTTAGGGTGTCGTAATCATTGATTTTGATGTCTTTTCGCCCTATTTTCATTGTAAAGTCGCGTATTTTGCTAGTTTCTACACGTATTGCTCAAGTATTATCGTTGTTGATGTACTTGTATCAGATATAATCTTTGAAAATTTGTTCATGGCATGACCCTTGCGGGCACATACGCTTATTTTCTCATGAAACTAGCACTTTAATCGATGTTTAAGGCACTTTTCGATGCTCGTTATCGTTAAATCTTCCGACGTTCTCGTGCCCTGACCGGACGAAACGTTGAGTTATAGCCAAAAACTTGCCTCGTCTCAAATGATGTGAGCACTACTCCCAAGCGCAGGAGATCGTACAAGTAATAATCCTGGTGAGTCCAGGTATCGAATCCACGGGACAACCGACCTGTAAAACTACGAACTCCAGTTTGTAAAGAGTAATAATACGATAATAACCAACCACCTATCAAGTATGAAGAGTTTAGAATAACAACAGAAAATCCTACGATATTTACGGTGACTTCGGTATGGGGTATAAGTATGAAGAGTATATGTTAGGTATGATTTCGTTAGGGTGTGTACAATCAATGATTATCAATACCTTTTCTATAACTCAACATTTCGTCCGATCAGGGCACAAGAACGTCGGAAAGTATGGCGATCAAGCACATAAAAAGAGCAGCTCGGTCTCTATCTCGTCGCCACCGAGGAAGCCATCTGCTCGGTCCTAATCAAAGAAGACAGAGGCATCCAGAGGCCGGTATACTATGCCAGCTCGGTGCTCCGGGAGGCGGAGACCCGCTACAGCCCTATAGAGAAGTTCGCCTACTGCCTCCCCCTGACGGTGAGGAAGCTCCAACCCTACTTCCAGGCACATATCATCTTGGTCTACACCAACTCACCACTCGAGAAGAATCTGAAGTGGCTGGAGAGATCGGGCCGGATGCTGAATTGGAGCGTCAAACTTAACGAGTTCGACATCATCTACATGCCCAGGGAGGCAATCAAGGGCCAGGCACTGGCGGACTTCGTGGCGAAATGCACGGTCGAAGAGCTTGCTGGAGCTTTGCCGGATGCTTGATCGCTCCAAAATGCAACCCAAGAGCACGACCAAAAACTTGGTCGGCCCCGGGCGTACACCCAGAGAACGATTGTAGTTTTACCGCAAGCGCACGGCAAAGTGGCGAGCGGGTATCGAACACGAGGAGGTGGTGTTGGTTCCAATCTATCCTAGGTTGGTTTGACTACGAATGTATTATTGGTGGAGATGGCTATGGTATGATGTAATGGCAATGGTGATGGATGTCGGTGTCGGAGATAGAGAAATCGGTCAAAAGTCGATTCAAATACAATATAATAAAAGTGTCTAAGGCTAGGGAATCCCCACTATGGACCGTCATACATCATTGTAAATAGTGAATCTCAATATTACTAGACTTACATTGAGGTGAACTAGTCGTAACTGAATATAGAACCAAGCTCACGCTCTCGCGCTATTGCTGGTCTATAGCAACCTAGATTAGAGCCCAATCTCTTGCAAACCCTAACCTAATCCACTAGCATGAAGATCGACATCATCGTTCAATCGCTCCTCGAGCCCACTCTCGTGCAAACTCGAGTTACGATCTAGGTTGTGATAGTTCGTATTCGTCCAATCTCTTGCAAACGAATATGGGTATAGATTTACAATTAAAAATCCTAGCTTTGGTCCAATCTCTTGCAAACCAAATCTAGAGAAACCCAATTGTAAACCTAAATCGAATATCTAGGCCTTCCCATCGATTAGAATCCAATCTCTTGCAAACCCCAATCGATGGAAATCCCTAACTATCCGTAATAAATCAATCAAACCTAACCTCCTAGCAATTCTAGCAATTTGGAAATTCATTCATCACAAATCTGAAATTAGATCCATAGGGTTCATCCCCAAACCCTAGAACAACAAATCTACTATAGCATAGTAACAAGGATATATGAATCAATAAAAATCATTGCTTGCATATGAAAAGATAGAAAAACAAAGATTCAAATAAGAAGAATAAAATACTTAGCTTGATGAAGATCTTCAATCCAAATACAAGCTTTTAGATCCAAGAGGGGGCCTAGGGCATGGCCTAACCTCTAAAATAAACTCTAAGAAAACATCATGGAACCTCCCTCAATGACGGCTACAAACCCTCTTAAATAGCCCCCAAAAAACCCTAGCAAAACTGCCTAAAAAGCCCCTGAAATCCGCGCCCAAAACTGAATCTGCGTGTGCCCAGAAATCTGCGCCAGTTACGACTCGGCCGAGTGGAAATCTCACTCGGCCGAGTGGAAATCTCACTCGGTTGAGTGAGCTTTCCTGCAGAAAACTCCAGAAAACAGCACTCTGTCAAAATCTGCCAAAACTGTCAAAACTGGTCACTCGGCCGAGTGGAAATCTCACTCGGCCGAGTGGAAATCTCACTCGGTCGAGTGGAAATCTCACTCGGTCGAGTGAGCTTTCCTGCAGAAAACTCCAGAAAACAGCACTCTGTCAAAACTGTCAAAAACTGTCAAAAACTGGTCACTCGGCCGAGTGGAAATGTCACTCGGCCGAGTGACACTGACATGCAAATTCCAGCACTGCAGCATCGACTTGCAGAAATTCCCCAGATTTCATCCGACCTTCGATTTGCGCGTTCTTGGCGGCGTTGGAATCGTCATGAAGTCTACTATCCATAAAAAATATGAGAAAAATAATTTACCCACTGGAATGATAGAAAATTTCAAAAGAGTTGGAGGATATCTGAAAATCTGGGCGCTTCGTGTCCTCGGCATCACTTGGCCGAGTGGCAAATGTCACTCGGCCGAGGGGCTTTTGGAACTCGGCCGAGTCGGAGCTCGTAGTCAACTGATGGATTACAGAGAGTTGGACATTTTGGCTCGCCGTCGTCTGGGTGCCACTCGGGCGGACGGAGTCTCCGAACTCGGCCGAGTGGGCGTGCGATGCTCGGCCGAGTGCACGCTGATACATCTCTGTTGCGTGTCCGATATGGCCGGTTGAGCAGGGTCTCAATGCTCGGCCGAGTGACTCCTTCACTCGGCCGAGTGGCATGCTGAAAATGTCCAATCTCCATCTTTTCGCTTCCTCATCGCTCCTACGACGTTCTTTCTTCTTCCACTCGTCTTCCATTGCAGAATAACCCTCAAAAGAGCCCTGGTTGACACTCCGGAGTGGGTGCAAATCCTTTAAGCTCATTTTTGCTCCCGATCGCTCCATATTTCCTGAAATCCGACAAAAACAAGAAATAGTGAAAAGTAACGCAATATCGTCGAATAATCGTGAAAAGCGTGATATGGGTGATCGAAATGGCATGCAAATATGCAGAAAAAAGGTGTAAAATATGGACCGATCAATGCTCAGCCGGGCGTGAAACAACAGAAGTCTGCCGTCGAGGACACCCCCTCAACATCCACCCGATCCGAAGGCGAGCAATGGATTGTCCACGTTAATGGATCGGCCATGGGCTCGAAGAGCGGAGCCGGCATCGTGATAGAGACACTCGGAGGGAGCTTGCTTGAGTATGCACTCAGCTTCAATTTTTCAGTGACCAATAATGCGGCGGAGTACGAGGCCATCCTTAACAGGTTGGAGCTCTGACGAGTAAGTATGGCATCGAATGTGTTGTTGATTAGCGACTCGAGGCTCGTCATCGAATAAATACAAGGTAGCTTCAAAGCTAGAGAGGACCTGATGAAGCGTTATCTAAAGTGCACCTGGGCCGAGCTCCTGAAGTTCAAAATAGTGGAGATCCAGCATCTGCTCCGATCGAACAATCTCTGGGCCGACACACTCTTAAAGTTGGCATCTTCATCTCCAGCCCAGATTGGGAAGGTCATCTACATCGAGAATCTACTGACACCAAGTATTGAAGAAGGCGATCTGATGTGCGCCAGCTAGGAGCCAACATGGATGAGCCCGATCATATCCTACTTGGATACTGGGGCCTTGCCCGAAGACCGGCTAGAAGCACGGAAGATCGAGAGGCTGGCCTTGACATTTGTGATCTTCGGCGGCATGCTTTATCGGAAGCGTCGTGCGAGGTACGATGTTTTGCCTTATTTGAAATACCTCGGGCCTACCGGAGCTGAGCAGGTCGTCCACGAGATACGTGAAGGTCTCTGTTACTGGCGATCTATCAGGGCTATTACTGGCCGACCATGTTGGATGACGCGACTAAGTATGTCAAGCGGTGCGAGGAATGCCAAAGATTCTACAAGCATACCATTGCCTTGTCGGTCGACTTGATTCCAATCATCAGCCCGGTCCCGTTCACCAAATGGGGCATCGACATCCTCGGACCGTTCCTAACCGCGTCAGGAGGAAGGAAGTATCTCGTCACCGCCATTGACTACTTCACCAAATGGATCGAGGTAGATGCGAAACATCGACACATGTAGTTTCAGCATGGTGATCATATTTTTTGAAGATCTCGCCCAACCGAGGATTGATTTGTTTTGATCGGAGAGGAAATCTTAGTCCTCGATTCGTTGGGCCTTTTGATATTCTGGAGAGAATAGGAGAGGTGGCCTAAAATCTTGCATTGCCCTCTGCCTGTGAGGGAGTGCACAATGTGTTCCACATCTTGTAGTTGCGTCGCTATGTGAGCAACCCCAGTCATGTCGTGGACTACTCGGAGATCGCGGTTCGTCCGGACTTGACATACGAGCAGCAACCTGTGGAGATCCTAGATCGACGTCAGAAGGTCTTCAGGAATAAGACTGTTGATCTAGTCCGGGCGATGTGTCGTCGCGACTCGCAAGGAGAATCTGCCTGGGAGCGAGGGGACGAGATGCGGGATGTTACCACTACCTTTTTCCTGCTCTGTACGGAAATTATGATGACGGAATTATTCTAAAGAGGGTAGGATGTGACATGTTTTCGTTGTGCACGTATTTCCGTAACAATACGATTTCAGACGATTTCATAAATGAGTAAATGAATTTTTTTCAAAATTTTGCATCGCTCAATCTTACAATGGACTTTGTATTCGTGATCCTCGCGACGATACGAACCCGTGGTAATTTTCTGGGAATTTTTCAGAGTTGTGTGCAAAAAACGATAATTTAATATTAAAATAATAGTATGTTATTGTTTTTACTAATTACATATACTAATTACATTTTTAATAATACTTTTATCCCTAATCCCACTTAATTAATCCCCTAACCCCACCCCATTTAATCCACCATTTTTAGTTGGTCAGATCCAACATATATATTTAGTTTCATTAATAATAATATTACTACTATCATCATTATTATTAATATTATTATTTTTCTTAACATATATATAGCTCTCCCTCTCCCTATATTTTATCACATGACGAAACCTCAGCCTCCACGCCGAACCCATCACTCATGCCGCCTCTCCCCTTCGACGAGGTGCCACCACCTTCGCCTCCTCTCCACAGCACCGCAGCCACCTCCATAGTCGCTCGTGCCACTAGCCCTCTCTCCTCTCCGACGAAGTGGGGGAGAAACCACGGCAGCACTCACCTCCCCCTCTCCAATCCCCGACGCCACCACCGGCCCTCCGGCGTACGGCCTCCACCCCCGACGAACCTCCGCCTCCAGCACCTCCCACCGCCTACTCCGCCGCACCGTACACCACCCGCAGCAAAACCCGATAGCCGCGAAACCCACTGCATCATTCCCCACCTTCACTTGCCTCTCGCTGCCGCTGCTGCCGCCATGGACGTCGTCTGCCACTTCCAACGGCTCCGCCTGATAGCCCTCCACCCTCGCCGCCGACCCCCGTCGTCCGACGCCACCGTAGTCACCGACGACGGCATCGCGAATGCAAAACCCCGCTCTGTGAACAGTATTTGATGTAACGTACGTCGGAATACACAGTATGCGTATTTTAAAACGTATATACGCGTATTTATGTATTATATTTAAGGCTGATTCGTTTTAAATTTATAATAAATTGTATAGGCCTCAGAAAAATACAAGGGAAGACCCAGGAAATCCAGTTCGACGAAACGGACACATTGGCTCTAGTTTCATCGCCAAAAGGCAAGTATATTTTCCGCAGTGAATTTTTAAAGATAAAACCCAATTAAGGGATTTTCACTTAAAGAGTTGTATCGTGAAATTTTCAGTACACTGACATTCGAGAAAAATATATGTTGTATTGCTAGATTAGACGGTCATTTTGCCCCCTTGATGGAAGAATTCCAACGTCTAGTTTGCTCTAAATAAACCTTTGAAAATATTAAGAAAGAGTGATGCGAGAGTTATTTTATAAGTTTTAAGTTATATGAGTTGTTAGTTTATAATTATATATTAGTTTAAGTTATTAATATATAAAGTTAGTTTTATGTTTATGATTGCGTTGTTATAAATATGTTGGTTATGCATTATTATGTTTTTATTACATAAGTTTGTGTGGCTAACTCGCCTTATAACACATGTGAACCCAGGTACCGCTACCGCAGATCGAACCGTGCCTTTCACGACACGACGTCTTGGTAACTCATCATATCCTGGATATGTGTTTAAAAATTATAATAATGCATGGTAAACTAGGTTCATTTCTTTATCAAAGTGTCTCATTCGAACAATTAAGTAAGCTTGATGAACTGCACAGTATCGTAAAAGACTTGATCAGAACTACGTGTCGTACTTGACTGTAAAATGTGACAATCTAGGTGGTGCATTTAGAAGATGACTACTAAATTACAAATATGATAACTGCATCATCTCAAAATGTGTGAGCGCTACTCCCAAGTGCAGGAGATCGAACAAGTAATAATCCTGGTGAGTCCATGTATCGTATCTACGGGACAACTGCCCTGCAAAACCACGAACTTCAGTTTGTAAAAAGTACTAAAACGATAATAACCAACCTACTTTCAGGTATAAGGATATGAAATCAAGAGTTTAAAATAATAAAAGAAATCATACGATAACTACGATGAATTCGATATTGGGGTACTAATATGGAGAGTATGTGTTGGTAGTGATTTCATTAGGGTGTGTGCAATCAATAATTATTAATATCTTTTCTATAACTCAACGTTTCGTCCGGTTAGGGCACGAGAACGTCGAAAAATATGTCGATAAAGCGCATAAAAATGTGCCAAAGAGTTAATCACGTATAACGTTAATTTCATAAGGAAAACAAACACAAATGCCCTCTCGGGTCGCATCACGAATAAGTCCGCAAAGATCATATTCGGTTTAAGCATGCACACGTCTCCGTATAACATACCCAAACAAGATATATGTAAAAATTGATAAAATACGTGATTATACGATGCAAATAGGGCGAAAAGATATCAAAATCAATGACTACGACACACTAACTACATAAACACCAACATATATGAAGATTAACCACGCATGGAGAGAATATATTCAGTATTCATAGACAAATACATCATCAAAACCTCAAAATACGTGAATAATACTTCAAATACAAGCCAAATACGCAAAATACAATGCTAAAGATAGGAAAAATGTCACCAATTCTATTCAAATAACCTCAAATCTCCTTCAGATGATAGAACTAGCCTCTGTCCCCAGGGCCTCCAAATTTCTTAGGGAAATATGGCTCCTAGAGCCCCCAATACGCCAGAATACCCAACAAAAACCCTAGAATACGCTTATATAATAGCATTGCGGGTTTAATGTGCTTAACGGGTCCCAAATTCGCATCCAAAATCACTTTAAACCCAATCCGCCGACCGCATCAAATATCCATCGTCGATTTGTGCAGGATTAACCCTGGGCGTGCCACGTGGCAGCGGATCGGGTTGTCGCCTGCATCCATCTTTGAATTCGCATCGGGTTAATTTTCGGCCGTTGGATCGAAATCGGGCGGTCGAGATCACGTCGCGACGCCGCTTGGATTCACTCGCTTGCAGGCCGTTGGATCTTCGATTATTGGCTAAGATCAATCCACGTCTCCCTGTGTTTCGATCGACTCCGAGTTCAGCTTGGATTAAATCCCGACTGTCAGATCAACGATCCAACGATCCTCGAGAGGCCACGTCGCTCTCTATTTTGCCCGCCTCCGCGCCGCTGCTTCGCGTGGTTTCGTTCGTCGATTGGGCGGGGAGTCGACCGATCGGTGCCACATGTCAAGCCCCGCTGATTTACGCATATATACTCCGTATGTTGGCCGTATTTACTCCGTATTTCCCCATTTAAATGGTATTTTGCATTCAAAAATGCATAGTAATTTGCACAGATCTCAGAAAAATACAAATAAATAGTCGTTGGAATCGTGAGATCGAGATCTAGCCATGAAAAATATAAAAAGTGCAGAAATACTTAGTTTATTGCTGTTTTATGCTTAAATCAAGTGGTTTCTCTAATAAATGACGATATACAAAATACGAACGTATTAGAGACAAATTAAGTATCATATAAGCACAAAATAAGGCTAAATAGGGTGTTAAATATGCAATATTCACTTCGAATCAATAACATCACACACACTTGGGGTTTTGGGATAACTTATAATAGCGAGTGTGCAGGAGCGACCAGTTCAGACTTTGTTGTCCCGACCGGGTTCCAGCGACACCTTCAAATGCTGTCGGTGACTAATTCACAGATTTAGATCATGGATTTTGGAATAGCTTGGTATTCACATTTTTTGTTTAATCTGGGTACGCACATCCGTGATATTAGATGAACTCTTGGTTGCTCCATGTACTTTGCATTATAAGTCACGATCTAGGGCTATTGTGCACTAGCTCAAGTCAACTTTTATTGACTCCGTCTTGAGCTATTGGAGACAGACGACTAACGTTCATTTTACAGGCGCCTGTCTTCCATCAGGCGCATAGGATTTGTTCTCCAGTCGTCTGTGTGCCAAAGTGCGTAACTTGCATTTCTGGGTTTCAACCCACTTTGAAAGTCAGTTGACTGATGACGAGATTTTAGGCTCCTGTCAAATTTCAGGCGCCTGTGTTTTGTTCATCTATCTTCTAAAGGCGCTAGTGCAAAAGTTGCATTTTTCCAGCTCCGTTTCCATCCCAAGTGACAGTCGCCTGCTGAAGGATATATATGTGCCTACTCTTATAGGCGCATGTGTAGTCTTATACAATCGACTGGCCTGACTCAGATTATAGCCGTTGGGATTTTTTATAGCTGTTGACCAATCGACGGTCAGTTGGTCATCAGTTGACTGCATGTGCCATAAATTACCAAAATCCAGCCGTTGCATATTTATTATTTTGGGGTTTTTCTTTGGGTTTGAGGGTTCCTTTGGGCTTCATATATATATGTAACGACATGTATTTTTTCAATACATTTAATTACGTATTTAACGTATTTTCATTTTTAAAACGTATTCTATAGTGGTTGATCAGGAATTTTAAGTGATTTCAAAATTTCTTATAAAAATATTTTGAAGCATCAAATTAGTTATGGTGTATTTCAGTAAGTTCGGATTTCATCAAATACATCTAAACAATCTTGATAAAAATTCATTTTCAATTGTTACTGTTTTAGCTGAAAGAATGAATTTTCTATACAAATATCATCAAAACGTTTTCAAGCTTCTACAGTATCATTCTATGATCATTTAGGACTCACCATATTAATTTTGTAATTTTCTGAAGTCAAATCAATAGAGAACCCGCTAACCCGCATCCTAAACGTTTTGTCCCAAAACTCGTATCTCCGTAGCTCAAACCCTAAAATGGATCTCGTATTCATGATCCTCATGATGTCACGAACTCGTGGCTATGTTTTCGTAATTTTTTGGATACGTTTAATGTTAGGGACACAATCGTAATTTCATTACAAAATTTTACTAATGACATTCACTAATTACTTTTAACTACCTTAATTACATTAACCTAAACAAAGATTAACCTAACCATAACTAAAACGTTTAAGGGAACACGTTTAAACTTTCTAAGACTAGTCAAAAGTTATACCTATTTTCATTTAAAACTCACCTAATGTATTAATTACATTTGACTAAATAATACTAATTAATTACTAATTTAAGCATCTATTTAATCTCCCCCTCACTAACCACTCTTCCTCAAAAAGCACCCTACCCTGAACCCAGTTACCCCCCCCCCCCCCCCCCCCCCCCCCGCTCTCTCTCTCTCTCTCTCTCTCTCTCTCTCTCTCTCTCTCTCTCTCTCTCTCTCTCTCCCACCGCCGGCGAGCCTCTGCCGCTCGGCTTGCTCCACCGCCACCTACAAACGCCCCCCCTCGAACTCTCCCCCCCTACTCCGACTTCCTTCCCCGTGCAAACCACCCCAAGGGCGCTCCTCCGATCATCATCGACCCATCGCCGGAGCTCCATTCGACTGCCACCGACAGCCCCAACGTCCTCACTCCGAGAGCCCTCGCCAGCAGCCTCACCTTCCCCGATCAACCCCCACCCTCAGTCTCGACCTCCACCCGCTACTTCCGACGAGCCGCCCCCGAGCTTCGCCGAGACCCCTCGCCTTCCCTCCACGAACGTCGCACACATCCCCTCTTCTCCCTCTCCCTCCTCTGTTCAAAACAGAGCTCCTCACGTCTCCGACCCCATTCGCCTCTCCCGCCATCGACGTACCGTCACCCCGAAGCAACGCCACAACCCCAGTCGTTGCCCCTTCCTCCGACGACTCCCGAAAGCCACCCGGCGCCCATCCTCGTGCCCCTCCGAGTCCACGACGATTCACCTTTTCAGCCGTCGAAAATACCGCCCGCCGTTCCCCTCTGCCTTGGCCTCTCGCTTCGCCCACGCTGTCGTTCACGCCTCCACCCAGCTCTCCACGGCGAAGCCCCGCCTTCGCTTCCCCCGTCCACCAGATCCTCCTCCGAGCTCCGCCTCGCCTTCCCTTCAAACGATGCCGCCCTCGACACGCTCCACCGTCGACAACCCCAAGCAGCGACCACCGATGCTCCCCCGTCGTCGCCAAACGCCGCCGCTTGTCCGCTTCCGCCAGCTTCGCCTACCAGACGCCCCGCCGACCGTCGTACCGGCCAGACCGCCGGCGGTCTGTGTCGAAGCAGCCACCCCCATCCAATGCCGCATGCGAGGGAACGGGATATAACGTAAGGAAACGTATAAATGCGTATATACCGTATAAATACACATATTTATATATTATATAATTGGGTTTATTGGTTTTAAATTTATAATAAATAATATAAGTCTCAAAAAAATACAAGCCTATCTCCAGAAAATCAGAAATGACTTTCTGGACCAATGGCACTGATTTTATCTCAATCAGACGCTTAATTTTTCCAAAATAATTTTTTAACCATAAAACTTAAATACGTAGATTTCTTTTAAAAATCTGTAACTTCTTATTTTCACGTAAACTGATACTTGAGACAAATATATGTTGTAGCACTCTTCGAGACGGTCGTTTTGACTGCTCACTTGAACAATTCTAATTAGTGTTGCATTCAGAATAAATTGTTGAATTGTTTGCGTTACTTAAGTAAAATTAATTTTAAATTAATTTTTGAGCTTCTAAAAATTATAAAAATTAACAGAAGCTTCTGAAAATATTTTTATCTTGCAGTAAACTTATATTCTTTATTTTCAGCCTATATAAAAAAATTTAGAACGTTTTTCGACACCGTTTCAACCAGTTTTAAAAATCAAAACGATCACATTATTTAAATAGGAATGTCGTGTTCTCTAATCAATTATTTTTTTGCAGGTACAAATTCTTGTACACCAACGTCCATGGAAGCCCTAAATCTATTTCCTGCTTGCTACGACAGCCTCGAAATAGATAAGTCACGACGAATTCTAGATTTAGGAAAGTAGATAAGTGTCCTCGTACGAACTTAAGAACACTACTTATAGCCTCAGAACGGATATTTCCCTTGAACCAAACTAGAGACCTAATCTAATAGGAAAGTAATCAACTACAGATTACTTTGCTAAGTTTCAACTTTGGTGGTTGTAACACACAACCATCAACTTGGGTAAATTGTGTGCTAAACAACACTACCACATGCTCGAAGCATGGAATCAGCATCGTAATTGTTGGACTTGTCTTTATCCTCAAATTTCTTAGCATCCTCTTGTTTTACTTTCTGGTTTTCAAATAAGAAAGTCAACCAGTGGTCCTAGTTTAACTATCATAGTAAATATGAAACTATCCTACTTTTGTTGATGTAATCGATGGAACAGATGTGATGATTGGTATTCTTAATATTGGTATCACCCGGTGTCTAGATCGTTTGCGCCAAAGTTTGGATCACCCTGCTTGCGGGAATATTGACCTGCATTGGCCAAACCTGACTGGCCGTATATGCATGGACCAATGTTATAATCTCAATTATCACCATTTTGTAAATACCTTCAAAAAAGTCACTTCAACTTCTTCATCGTCGTAATCACTCTCTTGTCTAGTTCACCCTTGTCTGCCATGTTATGATACTCGTCACTTGAAACTTTGCATGAAACATTGTTACACCTGTGCACTATTACTTACGTTAAAAGAGTTACATCACCTGCTGCATGCCATGCTAATAAATTATCATGTGGAATATCCTGTGGAATATCCCGTAAGAAACATGTACATTTAACACTTGACACTTCACTGGGGTTTTTGGGGTAACTTATAGTTTGAGAGAGTGCGGGAGTGACTGGAGTTCAACTTCCCGTCCCGTCGCCTTTGTTTCGGCATCCCGTCCCGTTGCCTGAGTTTCGGCAAAACACATGTACCGTGCCTGTGTTTCGACATCCGTCTGGGTAAGCGCATCCAGGCAAGAGATGAACTCAATGGTCACATATTGTACTCTCCGACTTGAGTCACATAGTGCATTTACTTTTGCACAGTTACCTTTACTTTACGCATTACAGACACTTTTACTTTACACATTACAGTCATCTTTACTTTACGCACTGCATGCACTTTATCTACTACACCTGTGCAGTCACCAGTACCTTACTTGTCATACTTTTAGCGACAGCAGTAGCATGTTACACTTGTACTACCACAATACAGTTGTTCTCTCTTTTCAGTTTGTTTACTTTTACTACTCAGTTGTGTTCAGTTGTTGCTCCGTACTTTAATTTTCACTCTAGTCTGCTTGTACGTAGTTACTTTTGTCATACTTGTGCACTGCTTCTTTTCTATATTTAGAATTGTTGTGACTTACCTACGGTTCCATCATCGTGGCACCGCAGACACTGCACAGGTTGACGTAGACACTTCTGAGTTCGCAGAGCTATAGTTCGACCCTGAGACCGCAGCTTTCAGAGTTATTTTCAGTTGTACTTTCTTTCTTTCTTTGTTGGAACATTTTGTGCAACATGGAATGTAATAATTGGACACTATTTGAGTATTTTTGTACATCTCTGCATCTGTCACGCACCGCTTCCCATTATACTTGGGGCGAGGACGTGAACGGGCCCGCTTAGGTTGGAGCGGTGAAGCTCGAACCCAATAAGCGTCTGTGAAAACACCTTTCGCAGGAACTTGCATGCAACTCAGAACAACAGAACTATTAAAGCCAACATCCAGATAAAGTACACAATAATAGAAAGGGCCCCAAGCATGGCCTACAACGATAGCGATACAGATAAAGTGGGTACACACCCTACAAACAACAGCGGTGAAAGTAAATAGCTGCAGCGGTGATAATCAGCACTACTCCACGGTAGGGTGGACTTCAGGATCAGCAGAATCCTGGTCTATTGGATCACTCTGATCCAGCAACTCGTCCTCCAGATAACCTGTCTCGTAACCTGACATACATTCAAATAACATGAATGTATGTCAGCAAGGGTCTGCAAACAGATGTCAGATGACCCAAGGCAAGATATATATATATAACAAGTTATATATATACAGCAGTTTCACAGTAGTTAAAAGAATTTACACTAGCATGTATTTCAATGAACTGAAGCAGTTAA
Source organism: Scilla litardierei (assembly GCA_030789695.1). Taxonomy (NCBI): domain Eukaryota; kingdom Viridiplantae; phylum Streptophyta; class Magnoliopsida; order Asparagales; family Asparagaceae; genus Scilla; species Scilla litardierei. The sequence goes on from CM061135.1 coordinate 24,170,189, forward strand.
CACATTTATGAAGCAGTTAAAGCAATAAGTTTCATTAGCATGGTATTTCAGTAGTAAAAATTAACATGGCAGTTGAGCAATATAACATTATTCTGTAATTAACTTTCCTTTTCAATTATTTAACTGTGCGTGCAAGTCCGTGAATAAGATTCCCGCCGTTAGACGAATAGTAAATAAATACACCTTCAAGTGCCCCCGAAGGCGACTCGTTTACTACCGGCTAGTGACCGGGAACCAACCCCACCCAAGTGTATTTTCCTGAATCACGTGCCAGGATGCTAATCCGCCATATACTGAAACACGAGTCCAGACTAGTCGCATGCGACGTAATCACATATGACCGACGAGATTAACTAATAGCCAACGGCAACTGGTAGCCAACGGCATGTAACATCGGTAGCCAACGGCATGTAACATCGGTAGCCAACGGCATTTAACTACGGGAGCCAACGGCATTTAACTACGGGAGCCAACGGCATTTAACTACGGGAGCCAACGGCATTTAACTACGGGAGCCAACGGCATTTAACATTCTATAAGAATCAACAGTTCTAAAATTAACCATACATGTCCATAAACATTATCATTCACAAAGTGCGTTCATTTTGATTATTAAGGGGTCCACAAGTCTAGCATTTCTAAAAAAATGTGTTTGTGTCAGTAATTCAGTGTATAACAACGATTAGCACAAAAACATAAAATAACTGCACGCTTGCCTGACTGGGACAGTTTAGGTTGTCCGAGTAACGGTAGGAAAGTTCGCTTCGTATCTGATTTCGGTGATTTGGGTGCCGTTGGGTCCGTCTTGATGGGTACTACGTAACGGTACTTCCGGTTCTCTGTTTTCGTTAAAGAATTCACAGAATTAGATTTTTTGTGAGAAAATCAAAATATCGGATTAATCCCCGAATTGGGTTCATCTAATTTTTATGGGGTTCACTGGCTAGGGTGGCGGTTATAGCATGTTACATGAGCAGGTATAGCATGTTACATGAGCAGGGTACGTCTTATTAATTTAATATTTTAATACTTTTACATTATTTACAGTCAACAACATGCTGAAATGACTAATAACACTTAAATACACTAATTACAACTAAATAACATTAACAAGGTTAATCACATGAGTTAACACCTCAATTAATTGTACACCTACTACACTATGGGGTAAAGTTACATGTTAAAACTTTAACAATTATTAAATACATAACATATCTGTTAACTTCCCCCTTTACTCTAACTTTAACTATCTTTATTATTTAATAGGACTACACCCCCCCTTCTTTAACTCTTTCTATACTCTTTATTGGCTGTTTCCTTCCTCTGCCACAATCTCTCTCTCTCTCTATTTCCTCTCTTAACTCTGTATTCTTGTTTTTCAGTTCTTTTAATTTTTTTTTTTCATTTCAGTGGCAGCAAGCACTAAACCACGCAAAGAGAAGATGAGGGCTTACGCACGCGGATGGGAAGGCGTTGGCCGGCGGCGGGCTGCTCCGACGGACTCCCTGGCGACGGCGGCTTGCGGCGCGCGCTTGCAAGTGGCTGGCGGCGACTGAGCAGGCGGCGGCGTCGTCGTCCAGGCGGGCGGCGGTTGCTGGAGGCGCGCGCGTGGGTTCAGGCGAGGGGGCCGGCCAAGGAGGAAGATGAGTAAGGGGAAGGAAGAGGAGGAAGAAGAGGGGTTTGAATGAGTTTATATCTGAAATTAATTTCAGATCTATGTTGGTTTGAATCTGAAGCTATTTTCAGATTTGGGTTTTAGATCTTGATTTTTTTTTGATGTTTTCAGATTTGGATTTTGATTGCTGGTTGGTTTGGTTTGTACGAGGATGGTGGATTTGTTGTGTGGAGGAGATGATGATGGTGTTGGGTAGCTTGCTGAAATTGAAAGAGGGGATGGTGGATTTGTTGTGTGGAATGCTTCTGTGAAATGGGTTTGCAGATTTTTGGTTTTTGGATTTGGGAAATTTGTTGTCGAAGGATTTGCTTACAGAGAGATAGATGATTTGCAGAGGTGATTATATCGGGGAAGAGACGTAGCTAAACTGCCTAAGGAAAAAGAAAAACGCAGGGAACAAATTTAATGAGTTTAGGTTGAGATTAAGACTGAAGTTAATGATGTTTGTTGACTTAAAGCGGGAGAATGAATCTGACTAATCGTATAAGACTTCTCCACCTAAAACTAAACGTGATGGTTGAATTGTAACTATTAAATCAACAAAAGTAATTAGTAAAAATAACAAAAATAATTAATAAGATAATTAAATAATTAAGACAAAGATTTTAATTAAATGTGATAGTTAATTAACGATGATACGGTAAATACGGAAATACAGACTTAAAAATACTGGTACACACGAACTAAAGCACGGCTAAAATACCGGCCGTTACATTCTATCCACCTTAAGAAAATTCCGCCCTCGGAATTCCTATCAACTAAGGAGCAGGAAATAAATATGGATAACGCTCGCGTATCTCATCTTCCCGCTCCCAGGTAGATTCTCCTGGCGAGTCGCGACGCCACATCACTCTGACTAGATCTATAGTCTTGGTCCTAAAGACTTTCTGACGTCGATCTAAGATCTCCACTGGTTGTTGTTCGTACGTCAGATCTGGTCGAACTGTGATCTCTGAGTAGTCCACAGCGTGAGAGGGATCGCTGATATAACGACGCAGCTGGGACACATGAAAGACATCATGTACTCCCACCAAAGACGGTGGCAGTGCTAAGCGATAAGCTATCTCTCCAACTCGCTCTAGCACATCGAAAGGTCCAATATATCTCGGACTAAGCTTGCCTCGCTTCCCAAAGTGAATCACTCCTCGATTCGGGGAGATCTTTAGGAACACATGATCTCCAGGCTGAAACTCCAGAGGACGCCGTTTAGCATCTGCCCAATGCTTGTAACGGTCTTGAGCAATTCGAAGCTTGTCTCTGATATCACGCACAACATCCACAGCCTCAACTATCATCTCTGGTCCCAACAGTTCTCTATCACCAACGTCATCCCAACTCAGCGGGGATCGACATTTCCTTCCATAGAGAGCAGCAAATGGCGCCATGCCAATGCTCGCCTGGTAGCTGTTGTTGTAGGAGAATTCCACCAGATGCAGATGATCCTCCCACGAACCCTTGAGATCCAACATGCAAGCTCTCAACATGTCCTCCAATATCTGGATAGTGCGCTCCGACTGTCCATCAGTTTACGGGTGATACGCAGTACTGAATTTCAGACTGGTACCCAGATTAGTCTGCAAACTTTTCCAGAATTGAGACGTGAATCTCGTGTCCCGGTCGGAGACGATACTCACAGGAACTCCATGTAATCGCACAATCTCCTGCATGATTTTCGTTCACATCACGACGTATACTAGAAAGAAGCGATAAAGGTATAAGAAAGATATTTTACATCCATATACTTCTTCGCAAGTATCTCCATAGCTTGTCCTACTCGGAAAGGTATGAAATGCGTGGACTTGGTCAATCGGTCAACGATAACCCAAATCGCGTCATTTTGCTTGGTGCTCCGAGGTAGTCCAGTTACGAAGTCCATGGTGATGTGCTGCCACTTCCACTCCGGAATCGGCAGAGGTTGAAGTAATCCGGCAACGCGATGATGTTCAGCCTTCACCTGCTGACACACAAGACATTTGGCGACGCTATGAGCTACGCTCCTCTTCATACCGTGCCACCAAAAATTCAGACGGAGGTCCTTGTACATCTTGGTACCGCCAGGATGAATGGAATAGGGTGAGCTATGAGCTTCATTCATCAGCTCATCTCTGATATCTCCAGAAGGTACGCAGATCCTACTGCCGTATCTCAAGGAACCATCCTCATGAATGATAAAATCCATCCGAAGTCCAGCTTCAACTTGTACTCGAATCTTCTGTAGTTTAGCATCTCCAGACTGTGCAGCTTTGATCCGATCCACTATCGTCGATTGAATCTGCATATTCATCAACGATGATGCGACTCCAGGTAACACAACCTCTGTGCTCATCCCACACAGATCCTGCTGTAACCTCCACTGAACTGTGAGAGTCATAATCGTTGGAAGTCTGCTCAAAGCGTCAGGTACAACATTAACCTTTCCTGGATGATACTGAAGGTCGATGTCGTAATCAGCCATCAGCTCTAACCATCTGCGCTGTCTCATATTCAACTCCTTCTGAGTGAAAATATATTTCAAACTCTTGTGATCAGTGAAAATCTTCACTTTCTCACTCAGTAAGAAATGTCTCCAAATCTTCAAAGCGAAGATAACAGCGGCTAACTCCAAGTCATGAGTCGGGTAATTCTTCTTGTGAATCTTCAATTGCCGAGAAGCATACGCGACTACATGACCATGCTGATGTAGAACACATCCAAGACCTTTGCCCGAGGCATCACAAAATATCTCGAATCCTACAGTCCTATCTGGAATAGCCAGAACTGGTGCAGATGTCAGTTTGGCTTTCAAAGTCTCAAATGCCTGCTCGCAAGTGTCTGACCAAACATACTTGACGTCCTTCCTCGTCAGTCGAGTCATGGGCTCTGCTATCCTCGAGAAATCCTGAATGAATCGACGGTAGTAGCCCGCCAATCCTAGGAAACTCCGGATGTCTGATGCTGACCGAGGGGTAGGCCAATTCTTGACCGATGTAACCTTCTCTGGGTCAACTGAGATACCGTCGCCTGATACCACATGTCCCAGAAATGCGATCCGGTCTAACCAGAACTCGCACTTGCTGTACTTGGCATACAAATGATGACGGCGAAGTGTCTCCAAAACCATCCGCAGATGCTCAGCATGCTCCTCCTCGCTCTTCGAATAGACCAATATGTCATCAATAAATATCACTACGAATTTATCTAGAAAATCATAGAATATGAGATTCATGAGATTCATGAATACTGCAGGAGCGTTGGTCACACCGAATGGCATGACAACGAACTCGTAGTGTCCATATTTGGTCCGAAAAGCTGTCTTGTAGACATCCTCATTCTTGACCTTCAATTGATGATATCCACTCCTGAGGTCCAACTTCGAGAAAACTCGTGATCCACCGAGTTGATCGAAGATGTCATCAATGCGAGGTAACGGGTACTTATTCTTCACCGTGACATTGTTCAGCTCCCGATAATCCACGCACATCCTTCTCGATCCGTCCTTCTTCTTGACCATCAATACGGGTGCACCCCAGGGAGACACGCTGGGATGAATGAATCCTTTCTGCAACAGATCGTCCAACTGCTTCCGTAGCTCTTCAAGTTCTGCTGGAGCCATACGATAAGGCGCTTTCGAGATTGGTTGAGTATTTGGCATCAGATCAATACTGAACTCTAAAGCTCGATCAGGCGGCAATCCAGAAATATCTTCTGGAAATACATCTTCGAAGTCTCGAACTACTGCAGGTTTCTCCGGTTCGACTTGCGTAGATGCAAGGATCGCTTCGTTCGGCTGAGCCCGAAATCGGATAGGCTCGAGCGAACGACTACCACTGATAAACTCGAACACCGGATGGTCGGGTATTTCGAATACTACTTTCTTCTTGTGACAGTCGATAGTAGCATAGAAAGTCCCTAACCAGTCCATGCCGAGAATAGCATCAAAGTTGGATGTATCCAGGACCATGAAGTCTGCATAAAGTTCATGTCCGCAAATCACTAAGGGGCAGGATTTGCATCCCAAGGTAACACTCACTACGCCACCTCTGGTTGTGATATTCCATCTCTTGGGAAGTGGGTAAGTATGGATCGAGTGTTTATCTACAAATTTCTGGGATATAACACACAGGGAAGCTCCGGAATCAAATAAAGTAAGAGCCGGGTGGGAGGCCACTAAGATAATACATAAGATGAAAATAATAAACTTAGCAAATGAAACCTAACTAACAAGCATTAATATATGGTAAAAGATAAATACTAGGTATAAATGTTACCTGTGATTACGTCATCCTCAGTCTCAGCTTCCGCAGCTGTCATCGTGAACGCCTGGCGCTTCGGCTGATGGACCTGCTGAAAAGTTCGATCCTGAGGGATCAGAGGTGGTCCACGCTGAGCAGGTCCGGGTGCTCCTCGCTGAACAGGTGCAGGCACTGCACGCTGAACAGGTGCAGGTACTCCAGTAGGTGGTCGACGGTCCTTGCCGTGAGGGCAGTCTCTTGCAGCATGTGCGGGTGATCCGCATACCAGACACTGGTTCAGCATCCTCCTGCAATCTTTCTTCTGGTGTCCAGTCGTGCCGCAGAAGTAGCAAGTCAGATGCGATCGATCGGCAGAAGTAGATGGCCTCTTGAATGGTGCAGTCTGCGGAGGTCGGAAGTTTCCTCTAGGCACCATCCTATGCGGCTCCATGGGACGCTTGCCTCCTCCAGTTGAAGGTCCTTTGGGGAGTTTCTCTACAAGCTCATGCTCACGTGCACAATCCAGAACATCCTGAAGTGTCGTCGGTCTCGCCGAGGTCATCGAGGCTTGGACTTTGCGATTCAGGCCCTTGCGAAACTGAAATGCACAATCTTCAGGGTCTTCTACCATATGAGGTGCAAAACGGCTAAGCATGGCAAATTCAGCCTCATACTCATCCACAGTCATATCTCCTTGGACCAAGTTAGCGAAACGTTGTTGAAGCTCTCTCTTGGCTGCCTTGGGAAAGTATTTAGCATCGAACCTTTCCCTAAACATACCCCAAGAGATCGGTCTGATTAGACGTTTCTCTTCCAGTTGCCACCAGCTCCTGGCATTGTCGGTCAGCTGTAGTTTTGCTACGTCAACCCATCCAGACTGTGGGATACGTGCAGCACTCAACTTATCTTCAGTTGCCTGAACCCATTCATCAGCTCCTAGAGGCCCTTCTTTTCCAGAGAAGCTCTTGGGCTGCAATTCATGAAATTGTCTGACTCCTGGTTCAGCTCGAGGGGGTGGCGGTGGTGCATTCTGAGTAGGTTGCTGTCCTTGCTGAATCAGCTGTTGCTGGACTTCCAGCATTCCCCTGATAACTCCGAAGACTACATTGATATCGGCATTTCCGTTAGCTGCATTATCGGTCCCATTTCCATTTCTGGTGTGGTGTCCTCCTGCCATGCTGAGAAACGAACTTGGTTAAGTTGTGTACGAGATAAATCTAGATGTTTTTGGCCATTGATAGTATTTCCATTGTACTGAAGTTTCGCTAATGCAAGACCTGCATGGGCCACCACAAAAACCTGTCACGCACCGCTTCCCATTATACTTGGGGCGAGGACGTGAACGGGCCCGCTTAGGTTGGAGCGGTGAAGCTCGAACCCAATAAGCGTCTGTGAAAACACCTTTCGCAGGAACTTGCATGCAACTCAGAATAACAGAACTATTAAAGCCAACATCCAGATAAAGTACACAATAATAGAAAGGGCCCCAAGCATGGCCTACAACGATAGCGATACAGATAAAGTGGGTACACACCCTACAAACAACAGCGGTGAAAGTAAATAGCTGCAGCGGTGATAATCAGCACTACTCCACGGTAGGGTGGACTTCAGGATCAGCAGAATCTTGGTCTATTGGATCACTCTGATCCAGCAACTCGTCCTCCAGATAACCTGTCTCGTAACCTGACATACATTCAAACAACATGAATGTATGTCAGCAAGGGTCTGCAAACAGATGTCAGATGACCCAAGGCAAGATATATATATATAACAAGTTATATATATACAGCAGTTTCACAGTAGTTAAAAGAATTTACACTAGCATGTATTTCAATGAACTGAAGCAGTTAACACATTTATGAAGCAGTTAAAGCAATAAGTTTCATTAGCATGGTATTTCAGTAGTAAAAATTAACATGGCAGTTGAGCAATATAACATTATTCTGTAATTAACTTTCTTTTTCAATTATTTAACTGTGCGTGCAAGTCCGTGAATAAGATTCCCGCCGTTAGACGAATAGTAAATAAATACACCTTCAAGTGCCCCCGAAGGCGACTCGTTTACTACCGGCTAGTGACCGGGAACCAACCCCACCCAAGTGTATTTTACTGAATCACGTGCCAGGATGCTAATCCGCCATATACTGAAACACGAGTCCAGACTAGTGCATGCGACGTAATCACATGTGACCGACGAGATTAACTAATAGCCAACGGCAAGTAACATCTGATAGCCAACGGCAACTGGTAGCCAACGGCATGTAACATCGGTAGCCAACGGCATGTAACATCGGTAGCCAACGGCATTTAACTACGGGAGCCAACGGCATTTAACTACGGGAGCCAACGGCATTTAACTACGGGAGCCAACGGCATTTAACATTCTATAAGAATCAACAGTTCTAAAATTAACCATACATGTCCATAAACATTATCATTCACAAAGTGCGTTCATTTTGATTATTAAGGGGTCCACAAGTCTAGCATTTCTAAAAAAATGTGTTTGTGTCAGCAATTCAGTGTATAACAACGATTAGCACAAAAACATAAAATAACTGCACGCTTGCCTGACTGGGACAGTTTAGGTTGTCCGAGTAACGGTAGGAAAGTTCGCTTCGTATCTGATTTCGGTGATTTGGGTGCCGTTGGGTCCGTCTTGATGGGTACTACGTAACGGTACTTCCGGTTCTCTGTTTTCGTTAAAGAATTCACAGAATTAGATTTTTTGTGAGAAAATCAAAATATCGGATTAATCCCCGAATTGGGTTCATCTAATTTTTATGGGGTTCACTGGCTAGGGTGGCGGTTATAGCATGTTACATGAGCAGGGTACGTCTTATTAATTTAATATTTTAATACTTTTACATTATTTACAGTCAACAACATGCTGAAATGACTAATAACACTTAAATACACTAATTACAACTAAATAACATTAACAAGGTTAATCACATGAGTTAACACCTCAATTAATTGTACACCTACTACACTATGGGGTAAAGTTACATGTTAAAACTTTAACAATTATTAAATACATAACATATCTGTTAACTTCCCCCTTTACTCTAACTTTAACTATCTTTATTATTTAATAGGACTACACCCCCCCTTCTTTAACTCTTTCTATACTCTTTATTGGCTGTTTCCTTCCTCTGCCACAATCTCTCTCTCTCTCTATTTCCTCTCTTAACTCTGTCTTCTTGTTTTTCAGTTCTTTTAATTTTTTTTTTCATTTCAGTGGCAGCAAGCACTAAACCACGCAAAGAGAAGATGAGGGCTTACGCACGCGGATGGGAAGGCGTTGGCCGGCGGCGGGCTGCTCCGACGGACTCCCTGACGACGACGGCTTGCGGCGCGCGCTTGCAGGTGGCTGGCGGCGACTGAGCAGGCGGCGGCGTCGGCGTCCAGGCGGGCGGCGGTTGCTGGAGGCGCGCGCGTGGGTTCAGGCGAGGGGGCCGGCCAAGGAGGAAGATGAGTAAGGGGAAGGAAGAGGAGGAAGAAGAGGGGTTTGAATGAGTTTATATCTGAAATTAATTTCAGATCTATGTTGGTTTGAATCTGAAGCTATTTTCAGATTTGGGTTTTAGATCTTGATTTTTTTTTGATGTTTTCAGATTTGGATTTTGATTGCTGGTTGGTTTGGTTTGTACGAGGATGGTGGATTTGTTGTGTGGAGGAGATGATGATGGTGTTGGGTAGCTTGCTGAAATTGAAAGAGGGGATGGTGGATTTGTTGTGTGGAATGCTTCTGTGAAATGGGTTTGCAGATTTTTGGTTTTTGGATTTGGGAAATTTGTTGTCGAAGGATTTGCTTACAGAGAGATAGATGATTTGCAGAGGTGATTATATCGGGGAAGAGACGTAGCTAAACTGCCTAAGGAAAAAGAAAAACGCAGGGAACAAATTTAATGAGTTTAGGTTGAGATTAAGACTGAAGTTAATGATGTTTGTTGACTTAAAGCAGGAGAATGACTCTGACTAATCGTATAAGACTTCTCCACCTAAAACTAAACGTGATGGTTGAATTGTAACTATTAAATCAACAAAAGTAATTAGTAAAAATAAAAAAAATAATTAATAAGATAATTAAATAATTAAGATAAAGATTTTAATTAAATGTGATAGTTAATTAACGATGATACGGTAAATACGGAAATACAGACTTAAAAATACTGGTACACACGAACTAAAGCACGGCTAAAATACCGGCCGTTACAGCATCGTGGCTATTTTGTTTTCACTGGTTAACTGCAGGACCTGTGCAAATATCAAATAAGTAACGGGCCCCCGGGAGCGGGTCGTTACAATACATGAGGGGGCTGAGTTCATTAAAACTTATTGGAACTATTGCAAACCATTAAAGCTTGATTAAGCCATTCTCAAACTCTCTCATTTCCCTCTTAGAGCTATTATTCCTCTTCATACATTGAAGTCAGGCTCAATGGAAATCTGCCAAGTGCATTTCAAGCTCATCGCATCGCTTGGAGATCTCTTCCATGCCTTGCAGTCATTAATGAGTAAGTTCATCTCAAGGCATATGTAAGAGTATTTGTTTTATTTTGTGTTTTCATTGAAACCTTGGCTTTCTGTGTGAGAGTTAGTTACTCTCTGTGTGAGGCATAACTTTTTGTGCGAGGGTTGGTTGAGATCTCTCTTTGTGAGAGTTTGAGTCTCTCTGTGGGAGAGCATAAGTCTTTATGTGAGAGAGCAAGGATTTCTCTATGTGAGAATCCAAATCATTTGTATGAGGTATCTCTGTGTGAGATTGTATTCACTTCTCTGTGTGAGAATTGTAGTGGATATTGATGTTGCTGAACGTACCTAAGTTTGGAGAACCAGTGTAACATCTTGTGTTAGCGTTTCGCATTTGCAAGTTTAAATTTTAAATATACAATTTGTACCATTACACTATTTACACCCTATCAAGTGTGTTGTTATTAGTATTGCAAGGGTAGGTCGGTCCTTACAATTTTTCCATATATTTATTTATTTATTAGGTCTTTAAACACACCACGTATTGAATTATTTATTTAGAAAATCTGGTCTGTGGGCTCAAAGGCACAAAACCACGCCCCTTCATTTTTTTGCAAAATAAGCTTGGCCAGCGGGCCTCACCTCTGCAGCCTTGCAATTTTTTTATTTTTTTTTGCGTTTTGGAGATTTGAAGGCCTGCGGGCCCGAGGCCCGCAATATTGGTTGCAAGTTTCAGGCATGCCCACAGCCTTAAATTTTTTTTTAAAAAAGAAGTAATGGCTTGCAGACCTGAAGACGCAGTCTGGGTTGCGGTCTTCAGGTCCGCAGTGGTTTTATCTTTTTCTCTTTTTTTGTTTGTTTGTGGGCTGAAGCCTACAAGTCGAAGTGGGCTTCGGCCCACAGCGAGAGTTTTTTCGTTGGGCCGAGCCCGTAGCAGAGCCGCGTGCTTCGGACCACGAGCAAAATTTTTTTTTGAAGCAGGGGGCCGAGCCCGTAGCAGAGCCGCGTGTTTCGGACTGCGTGCTTCGGACCCCATACCGCATAGCTACTAAAACATTCACATGGATTTACAAAACAAGTAAGCACGTCGTGCACAGAGTTTACGCCCTTTGGCTGGAGCGGCTGTACGGGCCAACTCCTAAGCTCAAGTGATCGCTTAACCCTACCCCTCCACGTGTAATCGGGCATTGGCTTTTGACCAACACATGTAACCTGCTTCTGGTTCACGAGCCACGAAGTATATTTGGCATAGGATTGTGCCTGCAACGCATGTGCCTAGCCTCAACAAGGAAGTACAAGTAGTGTGTGCTACGAATGCAACATTCAAGCATGGAATGACATGTTAGGAAGCATGGCATGGCAAGAGTACAAATAAAGTGCGTACAGATATGGAAATTAAACGTGACAGGCATGCAGAGTACAAATAAAGTGCATACAGATATAGAAATTAAACGTGACAGGCAAAATGTATGAATGGCCTGGCAGGGTGTCAGATCTAGCTTCGTTGTCAAGCTAGATCTTGAAGTTGCGTCTAAGCGACTATCATTTCGTCGCCTAGTCTCTTTTACGCTAAAACGAGGGATGGCCTAAAGCATGGCCTAAAACACAAGTTGGCAAGTTTCACTTGCCTGTAATTAGGTGTTCTGCAAACACTGTTCAATCAGTCCAATCTACCTATGTGCTCGGATTCACCAACCTACAGTCCCAGATTAGATTATCTTCATTAGTGATTTACTAAGCAATTAAAATTCTGATTTTAATCTTGATTAGCATGCATTGGTTGGGGGTCCCAAGAGATCAAAAAAGTACCCTTGCACGACACAAGAGCTACACTGACGTCGGGTAGCGACGTCAGGGGTTGGAATATAGAAAGCGCTCCTAATCCAGATTCCAAAATATGATTTCACGATCGCCAATCCTTGAACAGAGACGAGATCAGCGAAGAGCGTCCAAATCAGCGAGCAAAGTGGACGGTTGAAGTTCTACGGCTCACGGGAAGCCGTAACAATGAACGGGGACGAAGGGGTCGACGCACACGAAGACTACAACATTGAGCGTCGTAGGGGCTGATTGTGACATCGAGGAACAGCTCTAGGCGAGGTAGGGGGCTGCTGGAATGATCCAACGGTGAGAGAGGGCGACGAGATCATGCAACGACGCGTCAGGATGTCGTGGGAACACGAAACAGCGAGAGCTCGCTGTTTCAAAGCTTGGACAGCATGCGAGGGCTGTCGTCGTTGGCGCAGAGGTCGGAGGGGCGACTGCGATGGTCGGGGTCGCGGGCGGCGGCTGCGGGCGGCGGCTGCGGCAGCGGCGGCTGCTGCGGCTGCTCCTGCTGCTGCGTGCGGCTGCTCCTGCTGCTGTGTGCGGCTGCGGCTTGCTGCGACTGCCGACGGAGCGATGGCGGCCATGGCGCTCGGGGGACACTCGCGAAGAGTCAGGCAGGGATAGGACGGTGAAGGGGAGAGCCCAGGTCACCGACGATGATGGGTTAAGGCAGAGAGCGAAGTCGAGGCGCAGGGAGAAGTTGCGTTTGAAAAATTTTGAGAGGGGCGGCGGCTGTATTTGTGTTTGGCTGGGAGAAATAGATAGGCTAGGTTAAAAATATAATACCCTAGGGCTAATATTAAATAGGAGAGGAAAAGAGCTGCCATCACGTGGGAACCTAGGGCTAGAGGCTAGTTAGGGTTTGTTTGAATTGTTAGAATTTGTTATTATTATTATTATTAGTAAACACAAAGATCCCACTCTCTCTCTGCTGTGTGCAGCCTATGAAAGAAATGAGTGGGCCGGTTCATCTCTCATGCTGATGGGTGCAAGCACAAAGAAGTTGGGCCCCAAAGGAAACATGGGCTAGGGTGATTTAGGAAGAGATCTGCAATAACATTAATGGGTTAAGCTATAGTTATAAGGGAACAAGTGGAAGTGGGTCAAACGGAGCCCTAAAATTGTAAGAGAAATACTGGGGTGACCGTACCGTCGAGAGAAACAAAACTAAAAAGACGGATCACAAGTTTGACGACGAGAAACGAAACTAAAAATAAAAAGGCCTCAAGACAAAAGTGAAAATCGCGACGTCTCATCAAACAAAGTCAAATTGTGGGAGAACGACCCGTGAAATGACGTTCCAAAATAATTCCACAATTTAATACTCCGAGAGGGTCACAACGGCATATTACACTATAGGGTTCGGATACAAACAAGGTCTAAAATAAATACGTGAACGAACAAGACTACGTGCACGAAAGGCGTACGATCGAAAACAGACCGTGACATCCTACCCACCTTATGAATGATTCCGCCCTCGGAATCAACATCAACTACATCTCGGAAATAAGTGCAGGAAGCACTCTCTCATATCATCCTCACGCTCCCCGGTAGACTCCCCATGGGAACCATGACGCCACTGCACTCTAACCAAGTCGACGGTCTTATTCCTCAGCTGCTTCTTCCGTCGATCCAGAATCTCCACTGGTTGCTGATCATAGGTAAGATCCGGACGAACCATGATCTCCGAGAAATCCACAGCATGAGACGGATCACTGACGTATCGACGTAACTGAGATACGTGAAACACGTCGTGAACTCCCTCCAGTGACGGCGGCAAAGCCAAGCGGTAAGCAACCGCTCCAACTCTCTACAGGACGTCAAAAGGCCCAATGTACCTCGGACTCAGCTTGTCTCTCTTTTCAAATCGGATAACTCCCCGATTCGGAGAGATCTTCAGAAAGACGCGGTCTCCAGGCTGAAACTCCAATGGCCTCCATTTAGCATCTGCCCAATGCTTGAAACGGTCTGCGTGATCCTCAGCTTCTCCCGGATGTTCCTCACAACATCCACAGCCTCCATGATCATCTCTGGTCCTAACAGCTCCCTGTCTCCAATGTCATCCCAGCTCAGTGGCGACCGACATTTCTTATAGCGTGGCGAATGGCGCCATGCCAATACTCGCCTGGTAGCTGTTATTGTAGGCAAACTCCACATGATGGAGATGATCCTCCCAAGATCCCTTGAAGTCCAACATGCACGCCCACATCATGTCCTCCAAAATCTGAATCGTCCTCTCAGACTGGCCATCCGTCTGCGGGTGGTACGCGGTACTAAAACTCAGACTCGTACCCAGGCTCTTCTGCAGACTCTACCAAAACTGAGATGTGAATCTCGTGTCTCTGTCCGACACGATACTCACGGGGAGTCGCACGATCTCATCCACGATTCATGTTACATCACTATCTAATACTAAGAAAAGGAAATAAAAACGGAGAGTAAAAGAATTTACCTCCATATATCTCCTCGCTAGCGTCTCAGTGGACTGTCCTACTCGGAAGGGAATAAAGTGTGCAGATTTGGTCAATCGGTCTACAATCACCCAAATCGCGTCATTCTGTTTCGGACTCCGATGTAGTCCAGTCACGAAATCCATAGTGATGTGTTGCCACTTCCACTCCGGAATCGGAAGCGGTTGTAGCAACCCTGCCGTACGCTGATGCTCTGTCTTAACCTGCTGGCATACCAAACACTTGGCGACACTCCGTGCCACACTCCTCTTCATACCATGCCACCAATAATTCAGACGAAGATCTTTGTACATCTTGGTACCTCCAGGATGTACAGAGTATGGCGAATTGTGTGCCTCAACCAATAACTCCTCTCTAATATCTCCAGCTGGCACACAAAATCTGGCTCCATACCTTAGCGAGCCATCATCATGAATCCGAAAGTCAGTCCGCAGACCGGCTTCTACCTGCTCACAGATCTTCTTCAGCTTCGGATCTGTGGCCTGACCTGCCTTGATCCGATCCACGATCATCGACTGTATCTGCATACACATCAACAACGAATCCTCTCCAGGAAGCATGATCTCAATACCAGACTCACAAAAATCCTGCTGCAACCTCCACTGTGAAGTCAACATCATCACCGCTGGAAGTCTGCTCAGTGCATCCGGAACCACATTCACCTTACCGGGGTGATACTGCAAGTCGATCTCATAATCTGCCATGAGCTCCAACCATTGACGCTGTCGTATGTTGAGCTCCTTCTGCGTGAAGATATACTTCAAGCTTTTGTGATCGGTGAAGATCTTCACCTTCTCACTCAGCAAGAAATGTCTCCAAATCTTGAGCGTAAATACGACTGCAGCCAACTCCAAATCGTACGTCGGGTAATTCTTCTCATGATCCTTAAGCTGACGAGAAGCATACGCAACCACGTGCCCACGCTGATACAAAACACAGCCAAGACCTTTGCCAGAAGCATCACAAAAGATCTCGAAACCTCCACTGCGATCGGGCACAGCAAGAACAGGCGATGATGTCAACCTTGCCTTCAGAATAGCAAAGGCCTCCTCACAATCATCTGACTAGACAAACGGCACATCCTTCCTCGTCAATCGAGTCATTGACTCAGCAATCCGAGAAAAGTCTTTAATGAAACGCCGATAATAACCTGTAAGCCCAAGGAAACTCCGGATCTCAGACGCTGACTGCCGAACCGGCCACTATCTGATAGCCTTAATCTTCTCAGGATCCACTGATATTCCATCTCCTGACACTACGTGTCCAAGAAAAGCAACCCTATCAAGCCAGAACTCGCACTTGGAATACTTAGCATACAAACGATGCTTCCTCAAGATTTCTAATACTGTCCTCAAGTGCGATGCATGCTCTTCCTCCGACTTTAAATAGATCAAGATGTCGTCAATAAAGATAACGACAAACTTATCTAGAAAGTCGTAGAAGATCAAATTCATCATGTTCATCAAAACTGCGGGTGCATTGGTTACACCGAAAGGCATAACCACGAACTCGTAGTGACCATACTTTATCCTGAACGCTGTCTTCTGAATATCTTCCTTCCTCACCTTCAGCTGGTGATAGCCACTCTTAAGGTCCAACTTAGAGAACACCCTCGATCCTCCAAGCTGATCAAAGATGTCATCTATACGGGGCAAAGGATATCTATTCTTGATGGTGACAACATTCAGCTCTCTGTAGTCCACGCACATACGACGCGAACCATCCTTCTTCTTCACCAGGAACACCGGTGCTCTCCACGGAGACACACTAGGATTAATATATCCCTTCTGCAAAAGCTCATCCAGCTGCCTACGTAACTCCTCCAACTCTGCTGGAGCCATACGATACGGTGCCTTCGAAATGGGCTACGCTCCCGGAATAAGATCGATCGAAAACTCAAGAGCTCAATCAGGCGGTAGTCCAGACATCTCCTCGGGGAAGACGTCGTCAAATTCTCGCACCACATCTGGTCTACTATGCTACATCTGCATGGCAACGATCTCCACCGGCTTGGCCCGAAACCTGACAGGATCAAGCGAACTGCTACCTCGACTGAACTCGAACACCGGATGACCTGGAATCTCGAACACCACCTTCTTCCGCTGTCAATCGATCGTGGCGTAGAAACTCCCAAGCCAGTCCATCCCAAGGACGGCATCATAGTTGATGATGTTGTGGACAATAAAGTCAGCGTAAAGCTCATGTCCACATACCACCAAAGGACAAGAATTGCAACCAAGATGCACCGAGACCACGCCATTCCCTGTAACGATATCCCAACTCTTAGGAAGAGGGAAAATCGACAAGGAGTGCTTATCCACGAAGCTCCGGGATATAATGCACATCGATGCACCAGAGTCGAAGAGGACTCGTGTAGGGAAAGTGCAAACCAAAATCACACCTAACAAACAATCTAACAATCAAACCTTATTCTAGCAAACATAATATATTCTAGCAACCAAACATATTCTAACAAACAAGATTAATTAAGGAAGGGAAAAAAACTAGACTGAGGGTTACCTGCAATAACCTCATCCTCCACCTCAGCCTCAACTGCAGTCATCAGGAAAGCCTGCCTCCTCGGCTGAAAAGCCTGCTTCTGTGGAACAAGGGCTGTCCCACGTCCAGCAGGTACCGGTGCTCTCTGCTGCAATGGCTGAGCTGCAACTGGTCCTCTCCATGGCTGCTTAGACTTCGGGCAATCCTTCATGACATGAGCATGATCACCACAAACCAAGCACTGTCCCAGCATCTTCCTGCACTGCTCCTTGACATGCCCAGTCTTGTCGCAGAAAGGGCAAGTCTTCTGAGTAGGCCCACCTGGCCTCTTGAACTGCACCGACTGGTTAGGCTTGAACCCTAGCCTAACCACTGCTCTGACCTGCTCCATTGGCCTCTTCCCAGCTCAAGAAGTCTGCCCTCTCTTCTGGCTCGCAATCAATTCCTACCTCCTAGCAGCTACCAGCAACTTCTGATAAGACTCCAAATCTGACGAAGACATCAGGCTCTGCAAATCTAAGGAAAGACCCTGCAGAAACCTCTGAGCTCTATCCTCGGCATCCTGCACCATCTTCGACGCAAATCGACTCAGCTTCGTGAACTCCTGATGATACTGGTCCACCGATAGATTTCCCTGCTTCAGATCAATGAATCGCTACAACATCTCCCTCCTGGCAACCTTCGGGAAATACTCCTCATCGAACATAGCCTTGAAAGTAGCCCAAGTTATAGGTTTCACCAACAGTTCCTCCTCTGCATCCCACCAGCTGCGGGCATTATCCTTGAGCTACTTCTTCACCAAATCAACACATCCAGCCAGGTTGTTCTTCGACATCCGCAGATTATCCTCCGTATTCCGGATCCACTCCTCTGCAGCCAACGGGCCTTCAGATCCATCAAGATAGGTCGGGCCCAGCTCCCGAAACTGCTTCGATCCCGGCTCGAAGCGAGGGCATTCTGAAGCATGCCCTGCTGCACCTGCATCATCTGATGCATCATCTTCATGACTTCAGCATTGGTGTGCTCTCTATCCGGCACCTCCTCACGGTTTGGTCCTCCACCAGCTCGGGTATGTCGTCTTCCAGCCACTAGTGACATGGAAAATGAAAAATTTAGACTCATGGCTTATGACTTGGATGTTTTAATTTATTTAATGGACATTTTATTATTATTATCGTTGTTCTGATAATTCACAGTTGCAAGAGAGACCTGCATGGGCCACCAATAAAACCTGTCACGACCCGCTTCCCATAAACGGAAGGTGAGGCGTGAAAAGTCCGCTCAGACTTGAAGCTCTGAGGCTCCATTCTGTAAAGCGTCTGGTATAACCAAGTAAAGGTCCTTGCAATTGCGAAACAGAACAAAAATAATAATAATAGAGAGATAATAAAGTTATTCCAATCTTAGAATGTCCACAAATAAAGTTCAACATCACAGAAAAGCCACCAGGCTTTAAAGAGCCTAAAAAGGCCCCAAGCATGGTCAACAAAAATAAACGTACAGAAAAGGAAAGGCGCTACGCACCGACAACCTAACAAGTACTAAGCAGAAAGCAACACAGAAATAAGTCTCTACGACTGGTCGCCGGTGTCCTCGAACTCCACGTCAACAGTGGACCCAGGCTCAACGTCAATAAACACCTCGTCCTCAGCAACGGGCTCTGGCTCAGCAACTAACATGTGACACCCAAAAGAGACGAGGGTGCATGTCAGCAAGTCTACAAGAGACTCGTGCAAGAAAACTAAAAGAAAGAGAAACAACCTAGCAGTTCTAAAATATGCGATGACATGGCAGTTTAAGGCATGAATGCAATAAGTAAGAAAGTGCAACGAGTATGACAAGGCAGGGGTAGCATAGCTACTAAAACATTCACATGAATTTACAAAACAAGTAAGCACGTCGTGCACAGAGTTTACGCCCTTTGGCTGGAGCGGCTGTACGGGCCAACTCCTAAGCTCAAGTGATCGCTTAACCCTATCCCTCCACGTGTAATCAGGCATTGGCTTTTGACCAACACATGTAGCCCGCTTCTGGTTCACGAGCCAGGAAGTGTATTTGGCATATGATTATGCCGGCAACACAGGTGCCTAGCCTCAACTAAGAAGTACAAGTAGCGTGCGCTACGAATGCAACATTCAAGCATGGAATGCCATGTTAGGATGCATGGCATGGCAAGAGTACAAATAAAGTGCGTACAGATATGGAAATTAAACGTGACAGGCATGCAGAGTACAAATAAAGTGCATACAGATATGGAAGTTAAACGTGACAGGCAAAATGTATGAATGGTATGGCAGGGTGTCAGATCTAGCCTCGTTGTCAAGCTAGATCTTGAAGTTGCGTCTATGCGACTATCATTTCGTTGTCTAGTCTCTTTTACGCTAAAAACGAGGGATGGCCTAAAACATGTCCTAAAACACAAGTTTGCAAGTTTCACTTACCAGCAATCAGCTGTTCTGCAAATACCGTTCAATCAGTCCAATCTACCTATGTGCTCGGATTCACCAACATACAGTCCCAGATTAGATTATCTTCATTAGTGATTTACTAAGCAATTAAAATACTGATTTTAATCTTGATTAGCATGCATTGGTTGGGGGTCCTAAGAGATCAGAAAAGTACCCTTGCACGACGCGAGAGCTACACTGACGTCGGGTAGCGACGTCAGGTGTTGGAATATAGAAAGAGCTCCTAATCCAGATTCCAAAATATGATTTCACAATCGCCAATCATTGAACAGCGATGAGATCAGCGAAGAGCATCCAAATCAGCGAGCAAAGTGGACGATTGAAGTTCTACGGCTCACGGGAAGCTGTAACAATGAACGGGGACGAAGGGGTCGACGCACACGAAGACTACGACGTTGAGCGTCGTAGGGGCTGATCGTGACGTCGAGGAACACATCAAGGCGAGGTAGGGGGCTGCCGGAACGATCCAACAGTGAGAGAGGGCGACGAGATCACGCAACGACGCGTCGGGACGTCGTGAGAACATGAAACATCGAGAGCTCGCTGTTTCAAAGCTTGGACGGCCTGCGGGGGCTGTCGTCGGCAGCGCAGAGGTCGGAGGGGCGACTGCGGTGGTCAGGGGTCGCGGGTGGCGGCTGCGGGCAGCGGCAGCGACGGCTGTAGCAGCTGCTGCGTGCTGCTGCTGCTTGCTGCAGCTGCTGGCAGAGCAACGGCGGCCACGGCGCTCGGGAAACGACGGCGAAGAGTCGGGCGGGGATAGGACAACGAAGAGGAGAGCCCAGGTCGCCGGCGATGATGGGTTAAGGCGGAGAGCGGAGTCCGGGCGTGGGGAGAAGTTGCGTTCGAAAATTTTTGAGAGGGGCGGAGGCTGTATTTGTGTTTGGCTGGGAGAAATAGATAGGCTAGGTTAAAAATATAATACCCTAGGGCTAATATTAAATAGGAGAGGAAAAGGGCTGCCATCACGTGGGAGCCTAGGGCTAAAGGCTAGTTAGGGTTTGTTTGAATTGTTTGAATTTGTTATTATTATTATCATTAGAAAACACAAAGATCCCACTCTCTCTCTCCTGTGTGCGGCCTGTGAAAGAAATGAGTGGGCCGGTTCCTCTCTCATGCTGATGGGTGCAAGCACAAATAAGTTGGGCCCCAAAGGAAACGTGGGCTAGGGTGATTTAGGAAGAGATTTGCAATAATATTAATGGGTTCAGCTATAGTTATACGGGAACAAGTGGAAGTGGGTCAAACGGAGCCCTAAAATTGTAAGAGAAATACTGAGATGACCGTACTGTCGAGAGAAACAAAACTAAAAAGACGGATCACAAGTTCGACGACGAGAAACGAAACTAAAAATAAAAAGTCCTCACGACAAAAGTGAAAATCGCGACGTCTCATCAAACAAAGTCAAATCGTGGGAGAACGACCCGTGAAATGACGTTCCAAAATAATTCCACTATTTAATACTCTTCGAGAGGGTCACAACGGCATATTACACTATAGGGTTCGGATACAAATAAGGTCTAAAATAAATTCGTGCACGAACAAGACTACGTGCACAAAAGGCGTACGATCGAAAACAGACCGTGACAGAAACCCTAAACGGTAACAACACCTCTCTAGGCGGCGACATGCCTCCTCCGTCGGGTGGAAGGGGGGTGGGTCGACGGAGCGCGCTGGGGGGGGCATGGTGGCCGGCGTCGGGGGTGCAACCGACAGGGTCGTGGGCTGGGTTTTTTTTGTTTGGTTGTTTTTAGTAACATTAAAAATAGGGGGTTTTTATATTCTTTCCTATGATCGACGATAGGAAGTCGTCATCTTTGATCTATGGAGAATAAAAATAGTTTTTTCTTGTCCAATATTACAAGATCGACGTTGTATTCATCATGATCATGATAAAAAATAAGATTGTTTGATTTGTAGGAATACCTCTAGATCCGTTCTTCAGATCTAGTGACGGTTAAGATGCCTACGTGGGGTTTGGATTTGGTTCCTCAACGTCCGAGCAGTTATGATATTTAGGATTCTGCAACGATCCAATCTCGCTCTCTCAGTTGGTAGCACGTGCTGATAACATATTATGAAGTGTAGCATCCTCCCCAAACCTTCATTTATAAGGGAAGGGAGAGTCATACATGGATGAGATACAATCTCTCAAACAGATACATTCTTATTCACTCACACACATCATTGTCTATTTACAACAAAAGTAGTTTTTGTTATGAATCAACTACTGGGGGAGGATCCCCCAGCTCTTTATTTATATGCAATGGGGAGAGTACAAAGATGTGTTTACAATGATATGTGACTATCTCTAGGATAGCCCAGAATCTCAACCAACAAGGTTAAATAACCGTTCACAACACTCTCCCTTATCCAGCCATAGGTGTGGACTCTGCTCAAGAATACTTCAGGATTCTGAGCATAGAAGAGTCTCACATGGGGTGGATACTTCAGGATCCTGAGTTGGTGAGATTTGCCTCGTTAAAACCTTTAGCTATGGAAAACCCAGTGGGAAAAACCATAGTTAAGGAAAAAGAGTACAAACTCTGCCAAACTCCCTTTGATCTGTACAAGCCCTCAAGCTTGCAGATCTCTTAGGCGTCTCATTCCAAGCCTATATACAAGCTTCCTAAAAGTGGCAGTAGGAAGGGCTTTAGTGAACAAATCTGCCAAAGTGTCACATGATTGCACTTGTCTGATGTCGATCTTGCCATCTCTCTGTAGCTCGTGCATCCAAAAGAACTTTGGTGAAATGTGCTTCGTTCTGTCGCCTTTGATGAAGCCACCTCGTAACTGAGCTACGCAAGCAGCATTGTCCTCGAACATTGTAGTTGGCTCGAGATCTCAAGTCTTAAGTCCGGTCGTAGATAGGATGTGGTGGACAACTGAGCATAGCCATACACATTCTCTGCGTGCTTCATGGATGGCAATGATCTCTGAGTGATTGGATGAGGTCGCCTTCAAGGTTTGCTTGATGGATCTCCAGGAAATGGCTGTCCCTCCGTATGTAAACACGTACCCAGTCTGTGATTTTGCTTTGTGGGGGATTAGACAAGTAACCTGCATCAGCATAACCAGCAAGTGTAGAGGATATTCCATTTTTGTAGAGGAGCCCCAAATCTGTAGACCCTTGGAGGTAGCGCAGAAGGTGCTTAACCCCGGTCCAGTGGCGCTTTGTGGGTGATGCACTGTATCTGGCTAGCAAATTTACTGCGAACGCTATGTCGGGACGCGTGCAGTTTGCCAGATATAGTTGTGCTCAGATGGTGCTCAGATATGGAACTTCTGGACCAAGTATATCCTCCCCCTCTTCCAGCGGCCGGAAGGGGTCTTTATGTGCATCCAGCGATCGTATAACCATAGGTGTACTTAGTGGATGACATTGGTCCATATGGAATCTTTGCAATATTTTCTTCGTGTATGTGGTTTGATGTAATAGGATTCCATCTTTTAGATGTTCAATCTGTAAGCCAAGGCAGAATTTCGTTTTGCCTAGGTCTTTCATTTCAAATTCTTTTGTTAGGCTTACAGATATCTCAGTGATCTCGTCAGGAGATCCTATGAGATTCAGATCGTCTACGTAGACATCAATTATTACGAATCCTTTTCCCTTTGTTCTTATGAAAATACAAGGGCAGACTTCATTGTTTGTAAATCCTTGTTGAACAAGGAACTCACTGAGTCTGTTATACCACATTCTTCCTGATTGTTTGAGACCATACAATGATCTTTGTAGCTTAACAGAGTAGACGTCCCGATGTCTATCTTTTAGTTCAGCACGCATAGAAAAGCCATTAGGAAGTTTCATGTATATCTCTTTGTCGAGATTGCCATATAGATATACAGTCACAACATCCATTAGCTGCATATCTAGGCCTTCCTTTGCTGTTAAGCTTATCAGGAATCTGAAAGTGATCGCATCCATGACCGGTGAGTATGTTTCGTCATAGTCTATTCCCGGTCTTTGGGAAAATCCTTATGCTAAAAGTCTAGCTTTGTAGCGTGCGATCTCATTATTTTCGTTTCTTTTTCTGACGAATACCCATTTTTATCCCACAGGTTTGACACCGGTAGGTGTCTGGACTATTTGCCCAAAGACTTTTCGTTTCTGAAGTGAGTCCAGCTCGGCTTCTATTG
The DNA here is from genome assembly GCA_030789695.1 of Scilla litardierei. Classification (NCBI taxonomy): domain Eukaryota; kingdom Viridiplantae; phylum Streptophyta; class Magnoliopsida; order Asparagales; family Asparagaceae; genus Scilla; species Scilla litardierei. The sequence continues at coordinate 24,193,947 of CM061135.1, forward strand.
CCTGATTCCACTTTGGCCAGTCATTTCTACGTTTGCATTCAGCAACGGAATGTGGTTCATAATCATCGTCGCTTCCGTCGACGTGAATGGCAATGTCAAACGCGAAGTCATCGTCGACGACTGTATTCTTTCTGTCCAATACCTCCCATGTACGTACATAATTCAATGATATTTCAGTTTCTCCCGGCAGTTCCTCTGTAGTGGATTCTGGGAGGGGAGAGGGTATGGACACGAGCTCGTTTCTCTGTGGGGGTATCGTCCCAAGGTCTCCGGATATTTTTCTTTTTCTTGGATTTTTATCCTTGGAGCCTGGTGGTCTGCCTCTTTTCTGTTGAGGTGCAGCCACTTCTGCTGCTGGTGGATTGCATCCATCCTTTGGGATGTCAATCCTAGCTGGAGTATTCGCAGCATGGATGTGTGATCTGACAATCTTCTGGTTGTCATTAAACGAATCCGGTAATCTATGGACTGTGTCCTGGATGTGTAAGATCTTCTGGATCTCATCATCACATTGTTTTGTTACCGGATCGTAGTCGGTCAGACTTTTTGTATCCCACGTTAACATTTGCTTTGCGCTAGGCTTTTCAATGTCTAGGCCCATTTTGGGGAAATACGTCTCATCAAAGTCGCAGTCTTCAAGACGTGCCTTAAAAGCATCCCTCGTTTGGGGTTCTAGGTATCTTATAATGGAGGGTGAGTCAAACCCTACATAAATACCTCGGTGACGTTGAGGGCCATCTTGGTCATCTGGGGTGGTGCAATGGGGATATAAACTGCGCAACCGAAGATTCTCAAGTGAGAAATGTTCAGCGGCGTTCCATATGCAAGTTGCATTGGAGATAGACTCTGACCTCCTGATGGTCTTATTTTTATTAGTGATTCAGCATGCAAGATTGCATGTCCCCATGCATCCACCGACAACTGGGATTTCATTAGCAATGGACGTGCAATCCATTGGAGTCTTTTAATTAGTGACTCGGCTAACCCGTTCTGGGTGTGAACATGCGGCACTGGATGTTCAATTTCTATTCCCGTTGCCTGGCAATATTCTTGAAATGACTGGGTGGTAAATTCCCCCGCATTGTCCAGCCGTATTTTCTTAATTTGGTTGTCTGGAAAATGCGCTCGCAACTTTATTATTTGTGCCAAGATCTTTGGAAAAGCTAAGTTGCGGGTTGAAAGTAGACACACATACAAGTATTTCGAAGATGCATCAATCAGTACCATAAAGTACCGAAAGGGCCTACTAGGGGTGGATAGTGTAATGCCCTGATAGCTACTGCACAAATACTAGAGGGGGTGAATAGTACTTTAAAATAATCAAGAGTAATTATTCCTAATTATCGTGCAAACTCAACCAACAATGCGGAATGAAAATATTGACAACAATAATAGACAATGCAAACAAACGATTTAACGGGTTTGGATCCACCCAATTCACCACGACTTGTTCCCGGTGATCCTACGTCCCAAACACCCGGATCCCCTCCGGCTACTTGAGTTAGAAACTTCTAACTCAAATTTGCACTATGAAATTCTTGTAGAAAACCTCTACAAGATCCAATCATACACAAATGAAAATGTGACTCCCACAAACCGGGATCACACACAAACTCTCACAACCGAGAGTAAAACTTGCAATATCAAAGTAAATGAAATAAGAAATGCTTACCAACAAAATCCTATGCCTTGAGTAAACTTACGATTTTAGGGCAAGGAGGATTTTGAGGAAGAACAAGTCACCAAACCCTAGCTCCACCAAGATGATCAGCAATAGGTGGCTAGGGAGATGTTGGAGACTTGGAATCAAGCTCCTAGCTTGAGTGGCTCACAATCAATGAGAATCTCTCTTGAGGAATAAGAGTGAGGGAGAGATTCTTGTGAGAAATGAATGAGCTTGAAATGAGAATTAAATGCTCTCTCTTTGATCTCTAAAATCTCAATAATGGCAGCCTTGAATGCTATGAAGAAGCATCTCAAGATTATATAGGATAGAGAGGAGAGAGTGTGAAAATTCGTGCATTTAATGCTCCAACGGATCTATTTCTGAAGCAGTCTAATCGGTCTAAGAAGGATCACTGACCGACTAGATTCACAACCAGTCGGTCGGTGATTCAACATGGACTGACTAAATGGTTCACAACCAATATAGAAAGTTCAGGGAGTAAAGAACTAGTCGGTCTAAGAAGAATTGCCAACCGACTAGTTTGACAACTAGTCGGTCGGTGAGTGTTCTTTGACCGACTAAGAGTTGAAATAGAATAGGTTGAATTCAAGGTGAGCTAGTCGGTCTAAGAACAAATTCCAACCGACTAGTTTCACAACTAGTCGGTCGATGAATGTTCTTGGACCGACTAACTGTAAACAGTAGCTCAGGCTGAAAAATGAAGTCTTAAATAGTCAGTCTAAGAAGGATTCCAAACCGACTAGTTTGACAACTAGTCGGTCGGTGAACCTTCTTGGACCGACTAATTGGTCAACAGTGAAGATGCTGAATTTAGCAAGGAGATTTAGTCGGTTCAAGAAGGATTACTGACCGACTAGATTGTCATCTAGTCGGTTGGTTCTTCTTCTTGAACCAACTAAGATGCACAAGAAGCCGCGAAATGAAGCGTGAAGCTTCGAAAAAGTTTCTATGGGCTTCTAAGATAATCCTAGCTCTAAGATATGAGCGTTATGAAGATAATCATGTAAGACCTACCCAAGGCTTAAAATTCTACGAAAAGAAGCTAGAAGACTATAAATAAAACTCGACGAACCGTCTTCAAAAGCTTCAATCCGAATCTCTTGACTTCAATAATGCTCCTTTAGCTTCAACGAAGCTTCAGACACTCGATCATGCGCTTTGAGAAGTCTTGAGACGTTACTTTTGATGTTCATAGAATTTTGGCGACGATCTCCATAACTGCGCGCATAAAGAGTTAGTTCACGATATTTATGTTTGTTCATCATCAAAACCAAATCCGGGGAATCAATACTCAACATTCTCACCCTTTTTGGTGATGACAAACCAACATAAATAATAATAAATAATAATGAATCAAAAGAAATTTACTTACTCCCCCTGCATTGATGACACGTTAATTTCATATTAAATAATAATCATACGCATCAAGCAGACGAGGTAAGTATAAAATGTGAATCCAATTATTGAAATTTAGGATCTAAATCCATTTTTATGTCTTAAATCCCCCTGAATCTAACATCAAATTAGATTCACGGAAAATTGCTTTAAATTATCATTTAGCACATCGTCATTATTAATTCTCTCCCCCTTTGGCATTAGCAAAAAGAGTGGGAGGAGATCAACGACAATAACAATGGCTACAAATAAAAGCACGGGAGTCGAAGAATACGACCACGGTCCAAATGACACCAAAGTAAAATACGAAGTAAATCAAAGCGTGCCAACGAGACCATAGTCGATAATCGAAAAATAAAATCATCAAAACTCAAATCAATTTCACGTATTGAGTTATGGAACATACTCTCCAATATCAACATTCTTGATGAATTAAGTGCATGGAAAACAATTCTATGTTTTCATAGAAATAATTTCTATTTAATCAAGATAGTCGTCGAGCGACGAAGTCAACATCAGAGACAAAAAGATATATAATGTGCACACTGAAGTAAATGTCAACACGATGTATATATATATAAAACATGGTACAACAAAATGTATACATCCGCCAACATACATAAAAACGATCGAATGATCGGTGCACACATACAACATATGTCTCAACGGACATCAAAATGAACATACATCAAAAAGTATCATCAGAACAACAAAAAATACAACAAAAATCCATAACCACTAACTATCCTACCCCACTCTCTCACGACAAAGAATATCATCCAGGTGCACATATGAGAGTCCTCCAACGCAAGCTCAGGAGGTGGAGGCAGGATCAGCAGCAGCAGCAGGCTCTGCAGAAGGGGTGGTGGTCACTGGGTCGACTGGAGTGTCCACCGAAGGGAGAGTCGTAACAGGAGTGGTCTCAGGAGCACCAGCAGAAGTATCCACCGACGGAATGGTGGCAGCAGGTGTGCTCTCGGGAGCACCAGCAGAAGTAGCAGCAGCAGACGTACCCTCGGGGCACGAACATGAGATCCAACAAGCTCTTGGAGATCAGCCTCATCCATTTCCTCCTCGTCAGAAACTGAAGGAGGAATCTCAATGCCCAAGTGAGAACAGATGCGAGCTAGCATCTCCTCAGAACGAGAAACACAAGACTCCACACGTCGCAGGGAAACTGCAAACTCAGCGAGTGACGGAGTAGGAGAAGGAGCATGAGCAGCTGAAGCAGATGGGGTAGTCCTCTGAACGTGACGAAGCGCCGCAAGAGACTTCTTGACGGCCGTCGCATTCAGGGGAGGACCCAGAGGACGCTGATCATCAGGAGGGAGAGGGACGTCGAAATGACGGAAAACGAGAGTCAATAGGCACGGATATGGGATGTGAGCAGATTTGGTGGTCTTTCGGATGCATTCAAAAGAGTCCATCTTATCTAAGATAATACGAGCCCAATTGATCTCGCTCCCTATGAAAAGAGCGTAGATCAGCTTGAGGAACGGCTGGGATGGCAAGCTAGAGGAGCCGTACTTCGGAAGGAGGCACGAATTCAAGATAAGAATGAGGACCCAAGCGTTCGGCTTAAATGATTTGGAGGGAACGCCAATCATGGAGGGAGGGATGACATGAAACATATCAGAAAGCATCGCCTGGTCAAGATCGTGGATGTCATCCACGGAGATATCAGCAGGAAGCAGGCCAGAGGATGAGACACCTATCAACTCCCCTAATATCTCTGCCGTGAGAACACTAGGTGTCCCCAAGACAGTGGTCTCAATGGAGTGGGTATCGTCATACTCACCCCGTACTCGATTTGCATAGAATAATTTGACGAGTCAGGGGTACGGGTGAGGGTTCGCTTTAGGGTCATGGCGAATATAATCTATGAGGCCGCTATAGGAAAGAAGATCGGCGAGATATGGAAAATCTGAGAACTGAACGAAGTGCTCCAATATCAATGGACAGTACTCGATACGATTGTATGCCGCGAGACACATCGGGTCATCTCGACATAACAAAATATCGACACCACCCAAAGGCATGTGAGCCTTCCCCTTAGATGGACGAGAGCTAGATCGAGGAGGAGTAGGAGCCTTAGCGGTAGGCTCAGACTCAGGGATATACTCTTCGTCAGAGTCAGAAGCGCGAGGAGTGGGAGCACGAAAAGAGCTAGGCTTGGGTTGTGAAGATCGGGCTCTAGGCTTCGCAGTTGCCGTCCTCTTCTTCTTAAGAGGAGGCGAAGAGGAGGATGGACGAGTCGATTTGACACTGCGTTTGGGTTGAGGGGGGTTGGTAGAAGGAGACTCGACGGTCATGGGAGACGGTCTCGAGGGACGGATATGGATACGTGTCTTCGCCATGATCGAGACGAGACCGCACACAAACGCACGAGATCGAAATCGACAAAACGAACGAAAAAGGAAGACCTAAGGGTGAAACCCTAAGTCGAACTGAAATCAACCGAAAAGAACACGAATCTAACCCTAAAAGCTGAGAGGGAGAGAGAGCTATACCCTAGGACAGAGGAGAGTGATCGACGACGGCCGGAGATGGACGGAAACGACGGAGCACGGCGGTTCGAGATGAGGAGTCGAAGGGTTAGGGGGTTTGAGAAGAGGGAACGCACCGATTAGAGTGAGATCTAATCGGTGCCCAAGGAATACAAGTCGACAGAAAGAGGAAAAGACCAATGTGCCCTAACGCATTTAGTCGGTCACAGTTCAAGTGCTGACCGACTAGAATGAAATCTAGTCGGTCGGCCAGTGAACATGAACCGACTAAGTGCAAACAGTAACCAAAGTCAAAAATAGGGCAAGAGTTAGTCGGTCTGAGTTCAATAGCTGACCGACTAGAACTCAATCTAGTCGGTCGGCCAATGAACTAGGACCGACTAAAAGAGTCCAAAAATTTGAAATGTCGAAATTTTGAGTTCTCTCATACGCGCACTTGGACGAAATATCGAAATGCTCTCATACATCATTATACTACCCCATAAAACATCGAAAATCTTAAATATGACGTTCATGAATAATTCGAGCATGAATTCTGAAAATTCAAACATAAATCCAAAAATCCCAACAAATCTAGCATGAGCATATATAACGAAAATTATTATCATGCAAGATTATTGAAAAATATGAATCCTAAATCCCGGATTCATCCATAATCCCCAATTCTCGACGTAACCGCACAAAGGAGTCTTCCTTGAGTGGTTTCGTGAAAATATCGGCGATTTGCTTCTGGGTTTCAACGTACACTAAAATGATGTCCTTTTTAGCAACATGATCACCTAGGAAATGGTGTCGGACATCTATGTGTTTAGAATGGGAATGGTGTACCGGATTCTTAGAGAGACATATTGCACTTTGGTTGTCCACCATGATAGGACAAGCATCACAGTTTATACCAAAGTCTTTAAGAGTGTGTCTCATCCAAAGAACCTGAGCACACGCAGCACCGGCGGCAATATATTCCGCCTCGGTGGTTGAAAGTGATACGGAATTCTGCTTCTTGGAAAACCAAGAGACAAGAGAATTTCCTATAAAATGGCAAGTGCCACTAGTACTTTTCCTGTCGAATTTGCATCCCGCATAATCTGCGTCACTATATGAGATTAACTCATATGTGCTAGACTTTGGATAATATAATCCGTAGTCGAGGGTGTAACTTAAATAACAGAAAATACGTTTTACCGCTACTAAGTGAGATTCCTTATGTTGAGACTGATAATAAGCACATACACATACGACAAACATAATATCAGGCCTACTAGCAGTAAGATATAATAAACTACCTATCATACCTCGATATAGACGAATGTCTACATCTTTGCCGCCCGTATCTTTGTCAAGATGTGTAGTAGTGCTCATTGGAGTCTTCTTGCCAGAAGCATTCTCCATTCCAAATCGCTTTAGCAACTCCACCGTGTACTTGGTTTGGTGGATGAAGATTCCATCGTTCATTTGGCGAATTTGGAGACCTAAGAAATATTTGAGCTCACCCATGTGGCTCATCTCAAATTGGTCCTTCATAACATTAGAAAACTCTTCGCAAAGAGTGAAGTTAGTAGCACCGAAAATGATGTCATCAACGTAAATTTGAACTAAGATAATATAATTATTTGAATACTTAACAAATAATGTAGAATCAACTTCACCCATTTTAAAACCCAAATCCAAAGAAAGTTCTTTAGGCGACCATACCAAGCTCGAGGAGCTTATCTCAAACCATAAAGTGCTTTCTTAAGTTTGAAAACGTGATTTGGAAATTTTTCATTTATAAAACCCGGAGGTTGAGAAACATAAACTTCCTCAACAACATCTCCGTTTAAAAACGCACTTTTTACATTCATTTGAAAGAGTTTAAAATCTTTATGGCATGTAAAAGATAACAACAACCTAATAGATTCTAATCTAGCTACCGGAGCAAAGGATTCTTCGAAATCTATACCTTCCTCTTGCCGGTAGCCTTGAGCTACTAACCGAGCTTTGTTCCGGATGTTGATTTAGTTCTCGTCGGTCTTGTTCTTGAAAATCCACTTCGTTCCTATAACGGTGTGGTTCTTCGAAGGCAATGGAACAAGCTCCCAAACCTCATTCCTCTCAAATTGAATGAGTTCCTCCTCCATGGCTAAGATCCAAGCACTATCTTCGCACGCTTCGTTAATATTCTTTGGCTCAGTTGAGGAGGCAAAGGCACAATGAGCGAAATAGTTGACTTGAGATCTCGTCTTGACACTATCAAGTATGTTGCCAATGACTTGCTCATGGGGATGGTCACGAACTGTACGAAGCCGTTTGAGAATTCCGTGATCACTAGGAACATTCTCAAAAGTATCATCAGTAGGGTTAGTAACATTAGAATCAATAGAATTAGAATTACCAATAGAATCACATAAAACATCCATGGAGTCATCATCATTAGTAATTCTAGAAGGGGCAAAATTTTCATTGAATGAAACATGAAGTGATTCCTCGATCGTCGAGGTTCTTTTGTTGTATATCCGGTAGGCTTTGCTACGGGAGGAATATCCAACAAATATCCCCTCATCGGATCTTGGATCAAAATTTTCCAAACTACCATACGTGTTTTTAATAAAACATTTTGCGCCAAAAACTTGAAAATGTTTAACTTGAGGCAATCTACCAAACAACAATTCATAACAAGTTTGTTTGGTGCCGGGCCCCAAAAGTATTCTATTAAACACATATCAAGCTGTATGTACCGTTTCCGCCCAAAATTGATGGCCCAGTTGGCTATCATCAAGCATAGTGCGAGCACATTCCACTAGCGTCCTATTCTTCCTCTTGACTACACCATTTTGAGGGGGTGCGCGATGGAAAGAAAAGGTGTGAGTAATACCAACTTCATCACAAAAATTTGAGAAAGACTCATTCTCAAATTCCCCTCCATGATCACTACGAATAGTGACAATGGTGGTTCCAATGAGATTTTGTACTTTCTTAACAAATATTGTGAAGTTTTCAAAAGCATCATTTTTATTACTTAAGGAAAATACCCAAGTAAATCTAGAAAAGTCATCAACGATGACAAGTCCATATCGTGCATTTCCTAATGAAGCAACTCTAGTTGGCCCAAAAAGATCTAGATGTAATAGCTCTAGAGGCCACTTAGATGAAATGCTTTTCTTAGGTTTAAATGACTATTTTGGAAGCTTGCCTCGTTGACACGAGTCACAAAAGCTTTTCTTTTGAAAGACAAGCTTAGGAAATCCTTTAATAGAATTTAACTTGGAAAGCTTAAAAAGTGTTCCAAAGTTCACATGACCAAAACGTCGATGCCATAAGTGTTGTTCACGTGTGTTGGCAATGAGACATTGTTCATGTGACTTGGGGATATATAGGATATATATATCCTTATGGCGTGTGCCAGAAAATAACAAATCATTATTATTTTTTCTTAAAATATGACACATTCCTTTTGCAAAGCTAACTTTGTCACCTTTGTCACAAAGTTGGCTTATTGAAATAAGATTGTGATTTAATCCTTTAACAAGGTAAACATCACTTATTAGTGGTTTAGAAGGATTACCAACTTTACCAACACCAATGATGGTTCCGCTCTCGTTGCCTCCAAAGACTACTCGGTTCCCATTTGCAATGGGCACCACTCCAGAGAGCAATTGAGCTTCACCCGTCATGTGTTTTGAACACCCGCTATCGAGTATCCAATTATTCTTGGAGCTAATTTGGATTTGTTGCTCCGTTTCTTTTTCTTGAGTACCTAAAGATAGAAATATCATTCCATGGTACCCAAGGTCATTGGGTCCTAAAAGATTAGACCTTTGGAAGCCAAGTCCAATTGGACTTAGACTTCCCAACATAATCATCATTGTGCACGACATTCATAAAATAGGAATTCATGTATGCTTTTTTCTCATGCATGTTAGTGTTCTTCGGGCCCTAAATAGTGAATATTTTGAGAGCACTATTCCTATTGGGAGCATGCATACGTTGTTGATTTCTACGTGATGCATGTCGTGGATATGCATATGACACATGATGAAATGGTGGTGACATCATATGAAATGGTGCATGATGGTAATTGTTCATATGATATTGATGTGGATGAACATATGCATGTGGATGAACACGTGCGTGAGGGTGTCTCACTTGGTGTGCACGTGCTCGTGGACGTGAAGCATAAAAATCATCATAATTGTGAACCTGTGGAGTAGGATGTGTGTTCCTACGTGGCATGGTATTGGTGTACATAAAAGCATGACCCTTCTTTGGAGGTCCACCCAAAGTGGGTTTCTTTCCAAATGGGGATGTGTACGAAGTGGAAAAAGCATGACCCTTCTTTGGAGGTCCACCCAAAGTGGGTTTCTTTCCAAATGGGGATGTGTACGAAGTGGAAGCACCATTGGTAGATGAACTACCAATGGGGTGTTTGCTCCCACTCGTTGAGGCATCGGAAGTTGGCCTAACAAAGGTAGTGGACGATTTGGATGAATTTCCCATCTTATACCCCAAGCCAATGTGATGATTGGCCGGAAGTAAGTCATTTAAGATATTATCCAAATGGTCCTTACCTTTATTGAATTTATTAATTCGGCCTAATGTGCACTCATACTTTTCGGTGAGAGAATGCATAGAAGCATCCAACATGGACACTTGCGATATGAGTACACAAACACGAGACTTGAGATTTTCGTTCTCAATACTCAAAGTTGAGCTTCGAGAAATCAAATCAGGTATCTCGCGTTCATCCGATTCCTCAATATGAACAAGCTCAAGTTGAGATTTGAGATTTACAATCTCATTTCTCAAGTCTTCAACAACGGTGTCGTTGTTGATGACGATAAGCTTAGGTGATGTTTGGAGACTAGTTAGCTCATCTTTAGTCTTAGTATATCTATTTACTAGTTTAGAATACTTAGACCAAATTTGCTCGTTAGCTAATCTAAGGTCATCCATTGTTACCTCATCGCCTTCATCCTCGCTTTCATCGGGGGAGGATTCTTGATCATGTTCCTCTCTAGCCATGAATCATATGTGTGCTTGCTCAACTTGTTCATCAACCGACTCTCCACTTGAGGAGTCCTCGTCGGAGTCGGTGAAAGTCCCGACAAGTCCTTTCTTGTACCCTTTCTTGTACTTCTTTGACTTTTCGAACTTGGGCGCCTTTCATTTCTCCTTATGTTTGTTTTGAGGACAATCCGCTTTCATGTGTCCTGGCTTGTTACATTTAAAACACAAAGGAGCGGAGGCGTTAGTAGAACTAAATTTAGATTTGTTCTTGAAATTACCTTTTCGGAAGAATCGGTTGAACTTCTTTGCCATGAGGGCAATGGATTCTAAGTCCAACTCTTCTTCCGATTCTTCATCATCGGTAGATGTAGATGGAGTGGCCTTGAACGCAATCGCCTTTTTCTTTGGCTAGTCTTGCTTCAAGTACGACTTCATCTTGTCTTGCATCTTTAGTTTACTGTCCTTGCGTACCTCATTAGACATCAAGGTACCCATTAGTTGAACGCCAGTATACTTATTCATATCGTTACCTTCCTCAATGGCGAAGGTGTTGGATATGGATGACGTTTGTACACCCTTGTAGGGGATGTACGAGGGAATACAGACCTCGAACGTCGCACACACAAAGTCGTGTGTAAAGGGAATCTGTTCCCTTGCGGAGAGGATCTCTAGATTAATGGGAAAGTCGCATTATATGTGCATAAGTGCATGCGACATATGGCTAATAAAGGGGTAATATCTTAAGCTTATATTGTAACATGCATATGGTACAACTTAAGCTTATAATGTGCCATATATGATGGTACACCTTAGTTAAATTGTTCCAAAGGAACAATTAATCCTAAAATAACTACCTTGGGGGCTATAAATAAGACCCAATGGTTAGCCATTTACTTACACTTTTGCATGGCATTCTTGCATGCATTTCATTCTAGCGAAGCTCTGCCGAAATCCTTCCTCTCTCTTTATCCAAGTTCTTAATCTAAAAGTAGAGATTTAGATTGTGGATTTAGTAGCCTTACTCCGTTCGTGAGAAGACTCGATCCGTCGTGGCGAATCCAAAGGCAAAGTTCCGAGACTACCGTGCCGCATACGCAAGCGTAAGTCTCAACTTTATTTATCGATCCTAACTCTGTTTTGGCAGGATCCTACAGAAGGTATGTTTCTCCCAACAAGAAGGAAGTCCGTCAATGATCTTTGAGACTTTCTCCTTTTGGGTGTAGGTTTTTCCAAGAGCCTCCAACTCGTTGGTAATGTCAACGAAGCGAGCATAATACTCCTTCATCTTCTCACCCTGTTGCATATGAAATAATTCGTAATCTTTATTTACAACAGCGAGTTTGGAGTCTCTTACCCTACTCGTTCCTTCATGCAAGATGAGGAGTGAGTTCCAGATTTGATATGCACTCTTACATGTGCATATCTTGTTGAAGTCTTCGGGCTCCAAAGCACATTGCAAGGCGTTCATTGCCTTGGCATTGTTTACCTCCGCGACGACCTTCGCGGTTGTCCACTTAGCGAAATCTTCTTCAGCGGGCTCGACATACTCCGTCAACGCAGCTCTCCATAGTGAGGTGCTCCGGAGGAACGTTTCCATCCGGCATTTCCAGTACCCATAATTGGTACCGTTGAAGAAGGGAGGCCTAGTTGAGGAGTGTCCTTCCATCACCGAAGAAGCTCCTTCACGGTTCCTGAAGGTGCTATAGTCTGAAGGTGGACGAACGTTCTTGTTGTCGTTGGTAGACATAGCTATGAACTTGGCTCTGATACCAAATGTAATGCCCTGATAGCTACTGCACAAGTACTAAGTGGGGGTGAATAGTACTTTAAAATAATCAAGATTGATTATTCCTAATTATCGTGCAAACTCAACCAACAATGCGGAATGAAAATATTGACAACAATAACAGACAATGCAAACAAACGATCTAACGGGTTCGGATCCACCCAAGTCTCCCCGACTTGTTCCCGGTGATCCTACGTCCCAAACACCCGGATCCCCTCCGGCTACTTGAGTTAGAAACTTCTAACTCAAATTTGCACTATGAAATTCTTGTAGAAAACCTCTACAAGATCCAATCATACACAAATGAAAATGTGACTCCCACAAACCGGGATCACACACAAACTCTCACAACAGAGAGTAAAACTTGCAATATCAAAGTAAATGAAATAAGAAATGCTTACCAACAAAATCCTATGCCTTGAGTAAACTTACGATTTTAGGGCAAGGAGGATTTTGAGGAAGAACAAGTCACCAAACCCTAGCTCCACCAAGATGATCAGCAATAGGTGGCTAGGGAGATGTTGGAGACTTGGAATCAAGCTCCTAGCTTGAGTGGCTCACAATCAATGAGAATCTCTCTTGAGGAATAAGAGTGAGGGAGAGATTCTTGTGAGAAATGAATGAGCTTGAAATGAGAATTAAATGCTCTCTCTTTGATCTCTAAAATCTCAATAATGGCAGCCTTGAATGCTATGAAGAAGCATCTCAAGATTATATAGGATAGAGAGGAGAGAGTGTGAAAATTCGTGCATTTAATGCTCCAACGGATCTATTTCTGAAGCAGTCTAATCGGTCTAAGAAGGATCACTTTTGATGTTAGAAGACGAATAAATAAAACTTGACGAACCGTCTTCAAAAGCTTCAATCCGAATCTCTTGACTTCAATAATGCTCCTTTAGCTTCAACGAAGCTTCAGGCATTCGATCACGCGGTTTGAGAAGTCTTGAGACGTCGCTTTTGATGTTCATAGAATTTTGGCGACGATCTCCATAACTGCGCTCACACAGAGTTAGTTCACGATATTTATGTTTGTTCATCATCAAAACCAAATCCGGGGAATCAATACTCAACAGATAGGTCCACATATGTCTCCGTGTATTCTTTCGAGGAAGCTAGAAGACTCGATATCCACTTTAAGTGGTGATGGCATTGTTATTAATTTACCCTTGAAGCATGGTACACAATGGAATTCTCCCTTCTGAAGAATCTTCTTGTTCTTCAGGTTATGCCCTTGGGATTGTGATAAGATGCGATACATCATCACAGATCCGGGGCGGCCAAGTCTATCGTGCCAAAGTAAGAATTTGGCAGATGTCGGGCACTTCAGGTGCTCCATCAAGTTTGCTTCCTCTCTCCGAATTTTTGTATAGTAGAGGTCCGATGAAAGGCTCTCAAAACGTTCAAGTATGGTTTTAATTCCATTTTCTTGAGACGTTACATACAGTAATTCATTTTCTTTTACATTTGTTGTTTCCAAGTGGAATCCGTTAAGACGGATATCTTTGAAACTTAGTAAGTTTCTCTTGGAATTCGGAGAGTAAAGTGCATCTTTAATTTTTATTTCTGTTCCATTGGGTAGCAACAAGGTTGCATTCCTAGAACCTTCAATTATGTCCGATGGCCCTGAAATAGTATTTACAGGGCTCTTATACGGAGTAATGCTATGAAAATAGCATTTGTGTTGAAATATCATATGTGTCGAAGCACTGTCTACCAAGCAGTCATGAGAGCATCCCATCTAAAAAGATAAGTAAACATTTGCATTCAGAAAGACTAAATTTTATTCGAAAGAATTCAAATTACATAAAAGCTCTCATAAAATAAATTGTTCGTATAATAAAATGCTAAAAATGCTAAGATAAATGTAGCAGGCTAATCAAGCATATCATCTGACTCGAAGTCTTTAGCTGTGAACTTGACTGTATTGTTCGCAGCCACCAGGTTTGATTCAGTATTCTTTTTCTTCCTTTGTTTATAAAGCTCCTGGAGATGCACTGGGGTCCTGCACACTCTGGACCAGTGGCCTGTCATGCCACAGCTGTGGCACTGGTCTTCCCAATCCCTCTTGAGTGGGGGTGCATCATTTTTCTTGTTATCATTCCTGCGCCAGGTGAACTTGCGCTTCCCTTCATTCTTTCGCTCCTGCTGTGCATGGCCCTTGGCTTTTTTCTTTTGTCCCCCTTTATATGGTCTTTCTTTTCTTTATTGTCTCTCTTCTTTTTGAAGGAAGAGTTGTGGTGAGCTTCAGGTAGGGGGCAGTACCGTGAGGGCGCATATTGTGAGTGGCGAGGAGAAGCTCTCTATTTTACTCGGCCATGAGAAGACATGACAGCAGCTCCGAATACTTGGTGAACTTGCGTTCACGGTATTGCTGCATGAGTATCACATCTTTTTCGTGGAAAGACGTATACATCTTTTCCAGCATGCGATCTTCTGAGACTTTCTCACCACACAACTTCAGGCGTGAGGTGATGCTAAAAAGTGCTGAGTTGTACTCAGCAATGGACTTGAAGTCCTGCAGTCTCAGGTTCTCCTACTCATATCTCGCCATTGGGAGTATAACATCTCTCTGATGTTTATACCTATCCTCAAGGGCGGTCCAAAGCTTAAGTGGATCTTCGACCGTAAGGTACTCAGCCTTTAAGGTCTTGTCCACATGGCGGCGAATATAGATGATGGCTTGCGCCTTCTCTATATCGCTAACATTTTCTTTTTCAGTTACAGCAGCAATGAGGGACTTTGCCCGCAGGTGAAACTTTACATCTAGCTGCCGGCTTAGATAGTTTCTACCTGATGCATCCAGCACTTCGAAATCAACGATTGCAATTTTAACCATTTATCCAGCAGAGCACAAACATGCATGAATTAATAATTAATCAGAGAAAACATTTTCGTGCGGAGGCAATATTAAACAAAAGCTAAATGTGTGGATCAGCCAGTCCCACAAGAAAGAGTCCACAGTCCACAGTCCAAAGTATACAAATTTGCAGCTTTAAAAATGAAAATACAACTTTGGAAACCCCGTGGGTCCCATAAGATATCTCCAGCTTCAAGCGCGGCCTCCGTCTCCATTGAAGTTGGTCTTCTTTCTTTGACATTTACATAAATTCCTCACTACAATTTCTCTCAAAAATAAAAGAAAAGGCGGGAAATAAACTGTGGGACTAAACGGCCGATCCAAAAACCACATTTAGCAATTCATGCAGAAATATTGTGCTCATCAACATTTTCATTCACAGACATCGCAGTCAGTTATATTCACATGAGGATAAAATATTTAATCACTTAATAATTATTGGACCACTGAGCAACGTCATACATCGTTAGGTTAGTTAACTAACGGCAGAGCGGTCGCATGATCTTCCTAATTATTAAGTTTTAAATATAATGCACAACCACGCATATAATATCCACATAATTTGCCAGAGATGTAAAGCATGTAAAAAATATTACGATGCAAGTGTTGTAAAGCAAGTGGGTTTAATCAATAAAATTTATTAAGAGCTCAAAGTAGACATTTTCGTTGTAGGAGGAAAAGTGTTTTCCTCGTTAAAACATCCCAAATAGCCCCCAAAAGTCCCCCAAGAGCGCCTATATGCCTGATAATTGCCCCATAATTTACCGTGATTTTTCACGAATTTATAGGCTCTCAAACGCCTTTTTAAATTGATTTTTAGCCCAAAAGTTGCCTTTTAAGGCTTATCTATAGCCTTTAACCCTATTTATCCCCTCACCCACTTTTGTGTGTGTGTGTGTGTAAAGGGGCAGGCCCGCTGCGGGCTTCAGGCCCGCTACCCTTCTCTTTTTTTTTTGTAAAAATATAAGGCCTGCGGGCCTGAAGCCCACAGGCCGGCTGCGGGCTTCAGGCCCGCTGTCGTTTTTTCTTTCTTTTCTTTCTTTTTTTGTAAAAATATAAGGCATGCGGGCTTTAGGCCCGCTGCCGATTTTTTTTATTATAAGTAAGTAAGGCCTGCGGGCCTGAAGCCCGCAGGCCGGCTGCCGATATTATTTTTTTTTGTTAGGGGGGCGGCGGCAGCGAGGGTTTGTCGCCGCCGCCGCACTCTATCTTCCGTCGGAGGCGGGATGGGAGCAAGGGTGTGCGAAGCCGCCCTTACGGCGGCTGCGGGTGGCCGCCCCCCGCTGCAGGCCGGGGGGCGAGGGCGGGCGGAAGCCGCCCTTACGGCGTGCGGGTGGCCACCCCCGCTGCAGGGGGGGTGAGGGCGGGTGAAAGCCGCCCTTACGGCGGCTGCGGGTGGCCGCCCCCCCGCTGCAGGCAGGGGGGGACTGAGGGCGGGGGAAACCGCCCTTACGGCGATGAAAAGGGGCCGCCCCCCGCTACAGGGGGGGCCTTTTGGGCGGTCGCGGTTGCGGCCCCCCTCGCTACAGACGGGGGGGGGGGGGGGGGACCGACGGCGGGCTCAAAAATTAGGGTTTCAAACGAAGCAGAACCCTAAAGGTTTGGATTTTTGGGATGAAAATACGTCGTTTTCAAGGCGACAATTGATCCCCATAACGATCTTGCGAGATCTAAGGATAGAGCAATCATACGTATGATTTAAAAACATCGTTTTTAGTGTTTTTACCTCTATATCCGTCCTCCGGATATAGCGACGGTTGCATGAAGCCCTACGCGGATGACGAAGCTCGATTGAGGAAGCCTTGCACCGCGCTTGTGGATCTCCCGTCTCCTATCGCCATCGTCTTCGCAACGAACGAAAAGAATTTTTGTGGAAAGAAAAATTTTAGAGGCTCGTGCTGATAACATGTTATGAATCAACTACTGGGGAGGAGCCCCCAACTCTTTATTTATAGGCAATGTGGAGAATACAAAGATGTGTTTACAATGATATGAGCATATCTTTAGGATAGCCCAGAATCTCAACCAACACGGTTAAATAACTGTTCACAACAGTTTTTCCATTTTAAAAGATATTTTCATAAAAATCCAGGGATAAAATATTTAACAACCAACTAACATGATGTATTTTAGAAAAGAATTTTACTTAAAGTTTATATGTCAAAGAATTTTACAAATTTAAGATAATTTAGAAATAATTTCATTTATAAATTATGAAAAAACTAGACAACTTTTTCCCTCACTATTTGATGATCTGACCGTATGAGTGGACACAGCAACAATTGTCTTCCATTTCAAAAACCCGCTAAATTAATGTAAAAATGATGTTACTTACGACATGATTAACAAATATCTAGCAGGTCATGAATCACGTGACACTCGTTGGTCAAAGATTTTTGGTTGTATTAGGCACGCAAAGCGATATACACTGCTAAATGCACACTTCTAAAATTTTTTTGGGTTTTTTTATAAATAGGCCCCTTATATCATGTCTTATTCGACAAGAGTCTCTTAAAAATAGCAGTTGCGATTTAGTCTCCAAATCATATGATTTAGTCCTCTAAATCTTAGCAATTGGGGACCTAATTGCAATATTATTTTTAAGAAATAGGTTCTCTAAAAGAGACTCTTTTCGAGTGATTTATATGATTTGTGGGACTAAATCGCAAATGCTAGAAAACTCTTTTCGAATAAACCATGAGAAGGGGGCCTATTTATAAAAACCCCAAATCTTTTTTAAGATACGCCGACACAACGTGATTCACGCGACACTTGAAAGCAAAGGTCAAAGCCAGCCCTACAAATACAGTAAAATTTCTTACCAACTTAGAATTATTTGCTTTCTTAATTTAAACTCATATTGATTCTGTTGTATGCAAGGATCAAAGGGGTAGGTGAAGGCAGCCGGGGTATAAAAATAAGCAGCAGCCCCCAAACGTTTACCCTCAATTAATTTGTTTGTTTTCTCCGCTTTCTGGTCGCATCTATCTGAAGGTATTATTTTGTTTAATCTGCTGAGTGTGCTCTTATTTGCTTCGATTCTTTTGTTCCATGGTTGATTTTTTAGTTGTCAGGTTCGATCTGCAAGTTTTTTGCTTCATATTTAGATAATTGAAATTACTAATTTTGACTACAGATGGGTGGGGGGAAATTGAAAAATTTCATCTTGCTTAATTTTATTCCAGCTGGGTTGTGCTTGATTTCTATGTGGTTATGCTTGTAGACTTATATGAATGAGTTCGTGGAAGATTGCGGATCATGGAATTGATACTTTAATTTGTATAATTTTGAGATATTAACTTTGTAGTTGCTACAATGTGTCATGTTATTGCATAGAAATTAGACAGTTATTCTTAGAGTGCCCAGAGTTGCACTAAAAGAATAGCTGAATCTAGACATTTATTGTATTACGGTGTTATGAACCCTCCATGTTCAATTTTACTATTATTTGAGCATGTATCATTTGCAAACATTTTCTTCCCTTATAGAACCATATATAGAAGCAATGGGGCATCCTTTATACATGTCACAGAATTTTGCAGATAAAAATTGAAGTGTACACTAGCCATGTCAACGGGATCAAATGCGTCCTCACCTTCATCAAGAAGACAGCCGTTCGAGCGTAACAGCTTTAGGAGCGACCCATTAGAGGCAAAACCCCTAGATGATATATTAGAGACTGGGTGCCTCTCCATTGTTGTGCTTGGTGCTTCTGGAGATCTAGCAAAGAAGAAGACCTTTCCAGCGCTCTTCAATCTTTTCCGACAGGTTTCTCAGATTCCACCCGTGATGAAATTTAATATATAGCTTATTTGTGTGTTACTTCTATTTAAGTTTAAAAGCATATTTTATCTTTAGAAACTCAAAACAACATAATACTAACTAATTATCTTCTTGTTAACTAATGAAACAATCCGATCCCTCAATGAATGATGCATGCGATTAGATTTTAAAGATAATTATTACCATCATATTAGTCCAGGAAGACTTGATTGTGACATCAATATGCCTAATACAAATAATTATTTCTTCCCCTTTCCATTTTTTCTTATCTTTATAAATACCAAACTCAGTTTTCATAGTTGTAACATGTTATGGAAGCTTAACAAACAGGAACATACAAGTCATGACACAGGACATCAACATTATCCCTTTTTTGGGTTGGTCAAATGATCCCTTTATTCAGTTGCCTTTGTAAACGCATTGTTTCACCCAAATTTGTATTATATGAAGAACTCATTTCACACATATCTAACAAAGTTTGGGAATAGTTTGACCATAGCTACAAACCAAGCTGCATATATTTTTCAGATACATTTAGGCATTTTGTTACAACAATTATGGCATGCCTTCATCGCCATTGATTCAACGATTATGGCTTGCATTCATGGCGACCGTTTTCTTCATCAATGATGACCGTTACTTCAATCAATGCATCCTCATCAATGAATCCTCATCAATGTCGATAATAAAGCGACTTTATTAGACCAAACGTTACCATACAATAACATGCTTATAAGAACTCCTTGAGGCAACAGGAGAAGGGACGAATAGCTGCGATCCTACACACAGGTTTTCATATACTCCAAATATGATCCACTTACTTCATATTCCCTTCATAGCCCGGCCTAAGAACTAGCGGACGACCTTTCCAACAGGTTGGATATAGTTCCACCGAGCCTCTTTTAGTCATCCATTGACTTAAGTATCTGAGGGGATTAGATCCAACCCTAGCTCCAATCCACTGACGAGCTTTTTATGTTGCAGATTGCTGGGAAATAGCTCGGACTCGACTCCCACAGCCCGGATCAAGTTTCAGTCACCTCGGGATCAGCTCGCATGTCAGCTGCACATCTCAGCTACTGCAACCAGAGGTCCCAATAACATACACACTTATATCTGATGTGTGGATTTATTCAGATACATTTGGCACCGTATGTGGAAAAGAATCAACATACTCGTCGTCAACCACACCGATAATGACTCGTTCCATCAATCAAAGACCTGAAAGGCCAACTTTCGAAGGGATGAAAGATTGTTCGGCGGTTGAGGCTGGAAAAACAGAATTGTTTTTTGAAGGCTCTGTGCGTCAAAAGATTTTTTTGCCCTGTGCGTTAGTGCTTTTTGTGGATTGAGACTCTCTGTGTGCATTTTTTGGATTGAGGCTCTGTGCATTTGTTTGGCATTGGAGGCCATGCCGCTCTGTGCATTTGTTTGGCGTTGGAGGCCATGCCGCTCTGTGCATTAAACAAAAGGTGAGCTCTGTGGTATTTTTCAAAGGGGGTGCTTTATTAAACTACAGAGTGTATTTGGGAGATAATAGTGCTGTGTGCGTGAGCTATTAATTAATTATTTGAGGTTGCGTCCTCAATTTATTTGTGCGGTATTATTCGAGGGTTGCGTCCCTCGTAGCATCGTGTATAATCTCATCTCATCAAATTAGTGGAGAATCCCTGGCTTGGCGTTGCCCCCAGACGTAGTCTTCGGACGAACTGGGTAAACAATTCTGTGTCTTTCTTTTGTTGTTTTTCATTCGATTGTTTTTTATCATCGTATTATTGCGTAACAATTGGTATCAGAGCACCGGGTTAGGTGGAAGCAGATACGATGGGTGGAGAAAAAACAACGATTGAAAAGTTTGACGGATCGGATTATGGGTTTTGGAGGATGCAGATCGAAGATTATCTTTATGGTAAAGATTTATGGCAACCTCTGGAGGATAAGCCGAAAGAGATGAAAGACGAAGAATGGAATGCGTTGGACAGGAAGGCGATGAGCGTGGTGCGTCTATCTCTTTCGCGGAATGTTGCGTTCCATACCACGAAGGAGAAAACCACCAAAGGCATACTAAAGGTTTTAGCAGATATGTACGAGAAGCCTTCAGCAGCGAACAAGGTTCACCTGATGCGGCGTCTCTTCAACCTAAAGATGATGGAGAACAAAGTTGTTGCTGATCACCTAAATGAGTTCAATCTGATAACATCCCAATTAAGCTCAGTTGGGATTGATTTTGATGATGAGGTTAGAGCCTTAATTCTGTTGTCCTCTCTACCAGAAAGTTGGAGCGGTACGGTTACTGTTGTTAGTGCTTCAGCAGGGAAGGAGAAACTGAAGTTTGACGAAGTAAGAGATCTGATTATAAGTGAAGAAATTCGCAGGAAAGAATCGGGTATCACTTCGGGATCAGTTCTGAGTACAGAAAATAGAGGCAGATCAGCATCAAGGAATTGGAATCGAGGCAGATCAAAGTCAAGACATAAGAGCAAGTCGAGGAAAGACAAGAGTTCCATTGAGTGTTGGAATTGCAAGAAGCTGGGTCATTACTCGAATCAGTGTAAAGCACCGAGGAAGGAAAAGAAGATTGACAACTCAGCAAACGTGACATCAGAGGAGATCAATGATGCATTGATCTTGAGTGTGTGCAGTCCATTAGAATCGTGGGTTTTGGATTCTGGAGCATCGTATCATGCATGTCCTGATAGTGAGATAATGGAGAATTATACCCCTGGAAATTTTGGAAAGGTTTATCTTGCTGATGATGAGCCTTTGAAGATTGTAGGAAAGGGAGATGTTCGGATCAAAACACCGAATGGACCTGTGTGGCAGCTGCGTGGCGTGAGACATATTCCTGGTTTGAAGAGGAAACTGATTTCTGTAGGACAGTTGGATGATGAGAGTTATCATTTATCATTTGGCTCGGGTGCTTGGAAGATAACCAAAGGGGCCATGGTGGTAGCTCGAGGGTCAAAGGATGGTACTTTGTATATGACCACTATCAACCATGATAGTATTGATCTTGCAGGTGCAAACAGAGATGCAGACTTGTGGCATTGCAGACTTGGCCACATGAGTGAGAAGGGGATGAAACAGTTGTGTTCAGAAGGTAAACTGCCAGGTCTAAAAGCAGTTGACGTTGGTTTATGTGAAGGCTGCGTATTTGGGAAACAGAAAAGGGTCAGTTTTTCGAAGGGTGGCAGAACCTTGAAGAAACAGAAGCTGGAGCTGGTACATAGTGATTTATGGGGACCAGCACCTGTAACATCCCTTGGTGGCGCGTCATACTACATGACCTTCATTGATGACTCCACGAGGAAGGTATGGATTTATTTTCTGCAACATAAATCTGATGCTTTTAATGTTTTTAGAAAATGGAAAGCTTTGGTAGAAAATGAAACAGGTCTGAAGGTGAAGTGCATAAGATCAGATAACGGTGGAGAGTATGAGCTTGCTGCATTCAAAGAGTATTGTGCTATGAATGGTATTCGCATGGAGAAGACTCTTAGAGGAACCCCTCAGCAGAATGGGGTTACTGAACGTATGAACAGAACCTTGAACGAACGTGCTAGGTGCATGCGACTGAAGTGTGGGTTACCGAAGATGTTCTGGGCAGAAGCAGTGAACACAGCCGCTTTCTTGATTAATAGAGGACCATCAGTTCCATTGGATAATGGCATACCAGAGGAGGCTTGGACTGGTAAAGAGGTAAACATATCATTCCTTAAAGTTTTCGGTTGTGTTTTTTATGTTCATATTGATGCTACTGCTAGAAGTAAATTGGATGCTAAATCTGTGAAGTGTACGTTTATTGGATATGGTGGTGATGAATTTGGTTATAGATTTTGGGATGATCAGAATCGGAAAATAATTCGTAGTCAAGATGTCATATTTAATGAACATGTTTTGTACAAAGACATGTTGGGCGCATCAGATATTGAAAGTGCATGTACTCAGGTTGAAAGCCCTCAGGTTGTTGAATTAGATATCTCGAATTCAGGTGTGAACAAAGTTGTTCAGAATGATCAAGTTGTTGAAGCAGAACCGAATTCGCCAGTATCTCCTTTGAGAGAAGCAATTGTTGAGGCAGAACCGACTTCGCCAGTATCTCCCTTGAGGCAAGCGGTTATTGAAGCAGAACCAAGTACGCCTGTAGCTCCTATGCGGAGATCAGAAAGGCAACATCATGCACCAGCAAGGTATTCCCCCTCTTTACATTATCTTTTGTTAACTGATAGTGGTGAGCCAGAATGTTATGTTGAGGCTATGCAGAGTGAGCATTCGAGCAAGTGGGAGCTTGCAATGGAAGATGAAATGAATTCCTTAATGTCTAATAACACTTGGGAACTAGTGGAGCTCCCAAAGGGTAAAAAGGCATTGCATAACAAGTGAGTTTACAGAATTAAAGAAGAGGCCGATGGAAGCAAGCGTTACAAGGCAAGGATGGTTGTGAAGGGTTTTCAGCAGAAACAAGGTATTGATTATACTGATATATTTTCTCCTGTTGTGAAGCTAACTACTATTAGATTAGTTTTGAGTATAGTTGCTGCGGAGAATTTATTTTTAGAGCAGATGGACGTGAAAACAGCTTTTCTTCACGGGGATCTTGAGGAAGATATATACATGAAGCAACCAGAAGGGTACTTGTCCAAAGGTAATAGTGAGCTTGTGTGTAAGCTAAAGAAGAGCTTGTACGGTTTGAAACAGGCTCCAAGGCAGTGGTACATGAAGTTTGATGGGTTCATGCATGAAATTGATTTTGTTAGATGCAATGCAGACCATTGTTGCTACTTCAAGAGGTTTGACAATAACTTTATCATTTTGCTATTATATGTTGATGACATGTTGATAGCAGGTTCTTGTGCACAAGAGGTGAATCAGTTGAAGGAGGAATTGTCCGAACGGTTTGCTATGAAGGATCTTGGAGAGGCTAAACAGATCCTAGGTATGCGGATTAATCGAGATAAGGTGGCAGGTAAGTTATATCTTTCTCAAGCTGAATATATCGAAAGAGTTTTGAAGAGGTTCAGTATGCAAGATGCAAAGCCTGTGAGTACTCCCTTAGGTAGCCAGTTTAGGCTTTCCAAAAAGGAGTCGCCTAGTAGTGATTCGGAGCGTGCCTATATGAAGAAGACCCCATATGCATCAGCAATTGGTAGTATCATGTATGCTATGGTGTGCACTAGACCAGATATTGCGCATGCAGTGGGAGTTGTGAGCAGATATATGAGCAATCCTGGTAAGCAACACTGGGAAGCAGTAAAGTGGATCCTTAGGTACTTGCGAGGTACAACAGAGAAGGCATTGTGCTTCGAAGGTAAGAGTATAAAGCTGACTGGATATGTTGATGCAGATTTGGCAGGTGATCTTGATAAGAGAAAGAGTACGACCGGATATGTGTTTACATTGGGTGGTACATCGATTTCTTGGGCTTCTAAGTTGCAAAAGATCGTGGCTTTGTCTACTACAGAAGCGGAGTATGTAGCAGTGACTGAGGCTAGTAAAGAGATGGTATGGTTGCAGAATTTTTTGAGTGAATTGGGAAAAGAGCAGAAGAATAGTATTCTCTACAGCGATAGTCAGAGTGCTATTTTCTTAGCCAAGAATCCAGCTTTTCATTCGAGAACGAAGCATATTGAGTTGAAGTATCATTACATTCGACATCTCTTGAAAGAGAAGATTTTGCAGTTAGTGAAGATTCGAGGAAATGAGAATCCTGCTGATATGCTGACTAAGGCTGTGACCTTAGAAAAGTTGAAGCTATGCATGGCTTCAACTGGCCTTGGAGCTTGAGGAGTTCGAGGCTTGGCGCCGCCGTTGTTTTTAGGGGTTACTTATTGATGAGAAGATGAAGAGATGATTACACATGGGTTCAGTCTCCAAGTGGGAGATTGTTGGGATTTGGAGCCTGAACAAATCAGCCGGCCGGAATCAGTTGCGATTTTGGAAGAGTAGGAGTTACGATCTCCTCTGATCAACAAAAACTTGGTTGCGATTTGCATCAATCCGCATTGAGTTGGGTTGAAAGATTGTTCGGCGGTTGAGGCTGGAAAAACAGAATTGTTTTTTGAAGGCTCTGTGCGTCAAAAGATTTTTTTGCCCTGTGCGTTAGTGCTTTTTGTGGATTGAGACTCTCTGTGTGCATTTTTTGGATTGAGGCTCTGTGCATTTGTTTGGCGTTGGAGGCCATGCCGCTCTGTGCATTTGTTTGGCGTTGGAGGCCATGCCGCTCTGTGCATTAAACAAAAGGTGAGCTCTGTGGTATTTTTCAAAGGGGGTGCTTTATTAAACTACAGAGTGTATTTGGGAGATAATAGTGCTGTGTGCGTGAGCTATTAATTAATTATTTGAGGTTGCGTCCTCAATTTATTTGTGCGGTATTATTCAAGGGTTTCGTCCCTCGTAGCATCGTGTGTAATCTCATCTCATCAAATTAGTGGAGAATCCCTGGCTTGGCGGCGCCCCCAGACGTAGTCTTCGGACGAACTGGGTAAAAAATTCCGTGTCTTTCTTTTGTTGTTTTTCATTCGATTGTTTTTTATCATCGTATTATTGCGTAACATGACAGACGTCACTCCGCTCCCATTGGATTCCAATTCTTCATCATGTGGTCGTGGTGTTCGATTCTCACAGATGTTGTCAAATGTTTCAGAATAAATCCTTACATTAAAAGTGAGTATGTATGTTATTGGGACATTCGGTTGCAGTAGCTAGGATACGCACCTGACAGGCGACTGTGCGAGCTGATCCTGAGGTGACTGGACTTTGATCCGAGATGTGGGAGTCGGGTCCAAGCCATCTCCTAACAATCTGCAACACATGAAGCTCATCAGGGGTCGGATCTGGGTTCCGACCCAATCTTCTCCGATACTTAAGTCAGTGGATAACTCGAAGAGGCTCAGTGGAATTGTGCCGATCTGTTGGGAAGGTCGTTTGCTAGTTCTCAGGCTGAGCTATGAAGGAAATATGAAGTAGGTAGATCGGATTTGGAGTATATGAATACCTGAGTGCAGGATCTCAGAGATTAGTCCAATCTCATGTTGCCTCAAGGAGTTCTTATACGCGGGTCGTTGTATGGTAACGTCCTCTCTAAAAAAGACGCTTTAATGTCGACATTGATGAAGAGGCGTTGATGCGGATGCATTGCTTGGAGTAACGATTATCATTGATGAAGAAAACAGTCGGCATGAATGCAAGCCATAATTGTTGAATCAATGGCCATGAAGGCATGACATAATTGTTGTAACACATCTTACTAAAATCATGTCATAGACTCACTCAATAAATTTGAAATGTAAAATAGCTTTTTGGTCTTTGTAGTGCATATTATATCTTGGATCATTTTGACTTGTTAAAGACAAGAATCCAAATCATTTCAAATTACTTGTCATAGGATTCTTGCATTTGTTTTTCTGCTAGGATTTGACGCTATATAATCCCAGCCAAGATGACATTGTTTACTCATGATGTAATCCTATCTAGAACCAGTTCAAAACACAGCATGAGTAGTATGTAATAATTCCATGTAACCATGTTGCACTTGTAATACCTAATTACATATTAATTCCCTTTAATTGGGTGCCAGACTGCCAGTTATGACTCCAAATATTTTTCTTGATATTTGAGGGCCAAAAGAATGTACAATGTCCAACCTCCATACTATGCTGCAAGAGTACAATGACATTACCCTCAAGTTCTCAACCCTTAGTACAACTTCAGACTTTTGATGCCATGAGTGTGGCTGCAATGGTATGCTAGCAACACAGGTCAAACCACAATGGACTCACAATTAGAAATGGGGTATAAAAGGAAACTGTCACATAAAAAACTAAAGTTTTGGATTTTAAAATGGATGCTAGACTTGGGGAGTATGCTGGAATATAAAAATATAATCCTTAACGCTCGCTAGAACTTCAGACTTGTGGTTTGGTGGTAGGGACTTAAGATATGCAGTATCATGCTATAAACATTATGCACAAATATCATCTGATTCGGTGCATATCGATAACATGATAATAGCTTTTTGAGGTACACAAAACGATACCATGCAATATGAAGATACAATGTGAATATTGCCTATCTTTTTAGTGTTGGGTTGAAATCGGGTTCATATCAATTGATCTAAGCTGATACAATATGAC
Organism: Scilla litardierei; assembly: GCA_030789695.1. Taxonomy (NCBI): domain Eukaryota; kingdom Viridiplantae; phylum Streptophyta; class Magnoliopsida; order Asparagales; family Asparagaceae; genus Scilla; species Scilla litardierei. Next base: position 24,221,077 of record CM061135.1, read on the forward strand.
TGGAAATGCGGAAACTTTAAGGTTGACATTTAGGGTTTTGTGCTTAGGAATTGAGGAAGAACTAAATTATGCTTTATTTAAACTAAATGATAAAGATAAGGTTTTGATCCTCTCATCACGAATATTTAATCGATCGCTAACTTCAACACTTTGCTTGCAGAAGATTTCTTTGGACCTCATGCTCTAATGATAACCCAACTTCAACACTTTGCATGCAGAAGATTTCTTTGGACCTCATGCTCAAATGATAACCCACCTAATCTTTCAGCTCACATGCAAAATATTCAAAGATTTAGCAAAAGATTCAAAGATTTACGTACTCAAATTTTCTTTATTTAATTTTTCATGATATAAAGTTCAACAAACTTATATTTATAGAAAAAGAAATACATTTCTATTTAAACTCATATTCAGATTCTTTAACATACACTAAGTTCTAGAATAATATAAAATAAAAGACTCTTTGTAAGAAACCTCAAAAGGTTTAGAAGAGAAACACTAAAATGATTCAATAAAAGAAATAGAAAAGGACTCAAAAAACTAAACATCTAAATCTACTCAAACTCCTAAAGAAAATCTTAATTAAATTCTAATTTCTTTTTTCTTCGCTCATGAGTTCTTCATAGAGTAGGATTTGCTTGAAGCTCAAATTTCAAAAATAATTGCAATGTTGTTCTGCATCACATTGCCATCAAACATCATTAATGCCATCTGACATCACTGTATATGGAACATCATAACCCAAATTTTGTTTTCAATATGAAAGTTTTCCCCAAATTCTTAACGAAGAACTATGGTGAAGTTTCCCTGTCTTTATAACCCGACAACTTGTGAATGTCAAATCATTCTTTTGGTATTAAATAGCTAACCTACTAATCTTTATCTCCCTTCAAATGTGAAATTATGATCAATTGCTGAGGTGTCTTGAGATTTTTAGCTAAGTGCTGAGGTGTCTTGCGATTTTAGCTATAATTTAACAATAAAATTCGAACATCCTGTCTGGTACCTGCATTAACTGTGCTACAATATTTGGTCAGAATATGATTAAACCCTATCAATCAATCCAAAAAAGTAAGTCAATTTTTTTCTAATTATCTTACAATTAAAAAATATTTTTTGAACTTTGTTTTTTTTAAAATTGAGAAGTGAGCAATACTGTCAGTTCAAAATAATTGATATTGCCTATACCTATACTATAAACCTTCAGTGACCAATACCGAGATTTCTACCTTTATAATGCAGTTACATATTCATATGTGAAAGCATAGTTTGCTTAATATGATATATGAAATATTTTGCTTAATATGTTATATGAATATATGATGAAAAATCCACCATAGACTATGATAGCTCTTTGGTTCACTAGCTTGGCATGAAAAGAGCCTTAAACATGATTAAAATGTTTGTTTAAAATGCCAGATGATGGAATTGCTCGTTACCTAAGTTTCCTCTAAGTATGCCCATTAATATACTTGAACTTTTTGACATATGTACAGGGATTCTTACAATCCAATGAGGTCCACATCTTTGGATATGCCCGAACAAAGATCTCTGATGAAGAATTAAGAGAGCGGATCCATGGGTGAGATTATTTTGTGCCTGATTTATGTTTTGGATGCACCTTCAGTATACCATTGACATCCTTTTTTTATTCTCTTTTTTTCCTGCTATGAATGCTGACACCAACAAAACAATGTGGGAAGCTTGTTGAATTTGGAATTTGTTCTGTCCAGGTTAAGTGCATTGCTTGGTTTAGAAGAAGAACTGCCGTCAAGTATATCCTTGATGCGATCCACTAGGGTTTGATGATAAGAAGTGGATTTTTATGGGGAAAGATGAGATTTTTATGGGGAAAGGTGGAATTTTTAGGGTTTTGGAGAGAGATTTGGGAAAAGAGGGATTTTTATTCAATAAACTGAAATAAAATGGATAAGGTCGGCCACCATTGGAGAGGAGGCCGCTCTCCTAGCTTCTCATTCGAGATGAAATCCTAAATCTTCCAAACTAGGGTTCGTAGATTCCTAGCACAAAATTCTTCTCAATTATTAAGTATGCAAACTCTCCTTAGCCGGCCCTAGCTCTAATAAAGAGAAAATTACAGATTTACGAAAAATCCATTAATACTGAAAATTACAAAAAGACCCCCTAAGATATGAAAAATCCGATAATGCCCTCGATGGGCCTAAATGCAAAACGCTTACTCTGTCCCCCAAAGAACCAGATTGTCCTCAAGGTGATGTCATGAAAACCATGGGCCCACTAATCCAGATGGAGGTTCTTGTCCCCTCCCGGCACTTCCTACTCAACTATCTGGCCTTCTTCATCTTTGGTTATCAACATCTGGCAAGTATGATTCTTGCTACGATGTCATGGTCCGTACCTCTCGCCACAATGGAAACAGTCCCTTAGTGTGCCTTTCCTGGATTTCCGCATCTGTGAGCCGCTGATAGGAACCAAAACCAAATCAGAATTTTTATTAATGAAACTGAAATAAAAAGATACATTGATCGCAATTATAGGGATAATCACCCTCCCAAGACGCCAATTGAAGTGGATGTCCGCACTATCCCGAAGAACGAGGAACATTCTCCTCTCTTTATCGAAGTCAATCTCAAATTCCACCCCTAGGGCCGGCCCCTTCCCTTGGCTTAAATAGAAAACCCCTATTTGCACAATTACACAAACCCCCATACAATAATAAAATATCACAAAAAGACCTAAAATGCCCCTAATAGGTTGAATTTATCAGTACTCTGCCTTTGAAAACTACCTTGTACTCAAGGTGGTGCATGATGACCATGAGTGCGCTTTTTCCGAGTGTTGGAGCATGTCTTATTGCCCTCCCCTGGATCGAACGGCCTCCCACGAGCTCTGTCCTACTCGAACTGTTGCCACCGGAGTGGGAGAGCGTTCGCCGCTAGTCTTCTTCGCTATGGCTCTTTCTGTTTTGAATTTGGACTCCAAACGGGCCCGGAATCGCCAAAATACGGAAACCACATAGAAAAACAGCAGAAATTCGCCCAAAAATCCGAAAAAGATGAATCCGCACTGTTCATTGGCTGAGCCGATTCGTGCCGACGGCTCGGTTGAGCTGGTTCCTCCCATCGGCTCGGCTGTGGGGGGCGGCTAGATCGAGCCGCCACTGTAGCGGTGGCGGCTCGCCGGCGCCGGCGCCATTTTCCAGCGATTTTGCCGGCAGTTGCCGGTGATCCTTGGTCCTTTGGATTTGTCGTGGCGGGGCGCAGTAGATAGTGGTGGTGGCGGTCCAATATATCGTCGGTGACGCCGCCGGTGGTGCCGTCGGCTTTCAAAAACACTCGTCGACGCTCGCTCGAGGCCCGAATGTGTCGCAGAAGCTCCCAGGGGCTCGCCGGGGCCGGGAGGTCCTTTGGGGGTTCGTCGTGGCTGCGGCGCCCTCCTGGAGGCTTGATGTGGCTGCGACGCCCTCCTGGAGGCTCGCTGTAGCTGCGACGCACATCAGGGGGCTCGCCTTGGCCAGATCGGGTTCGTCGTCCCCCTCGTCATTTGATCTGAGTCGTCGACGGTCGTAGGCTTCAGATCTGCGCCATTTCTCCTGTCTTCTTCAGATCTGGAAGTTCCGCAACTTTTCTTGCCTCCTCCACCGCTTCCTCGGCCTCTTCTTCCTCAAGAGCTTCCCGCAACTCTTGAAAGATTTGTTTCCATAATTTCTTTTCTTCTTTTTCTTCCAAAGCCGTCACCTTTAGACCTAGGTCTGGGGGTTTTCGTCCAAAACTGAATCCTTCGCACTTGGCCACGCCGCGATTTGTTACTTCATCTGTTGATTCAATTGTATGGCATGTTGGACTAATTGCAGCCTCAAATTTCTCCTCCATGGATGTCATCTCCTCCTCAAAATCGAACCGCTCTGATACCAATTGATATGAACCAAAACCAAATCTGAATTTTTATTAATAAAACTGAAATAAAAAAATACCTTATCGCAATTATAGGGGCGATCACCCTTCCAAGCTGCCAATTGAAGAGGACGTCTGTACTCTACCGAAGAACGAGGCACATTCTCCTATCTTTATCGAAGTCAATCTCAAATTCCACCCCTAGGGCCGGCCCCTCCCCTTGGCATAAATAGAAACCCCCTATTTGCACAATTACACAAACCCCTACAATAATAAAATATCACAAAAAGACCTAATATGCCCTTAATGGGCCGAATCTATCATTCGCCTATGCATACCGTCCGATTGAAGCTCTATGTTCTTCTCGTGGTTGGACTGGAGCTATCTTGATGACGCCGTCTCCCCGGTCGCTACCTGGCTGTGAGAAGTGGATTCGCTCCATACTTCACTGGCCAGCCACTCCTCTGCCAGCCTGTCATTCACCATCCTGGCCAGTCGCATTCTGTCTAGTAGCCCCTTGGACCTCTGTATGCGTAACTCTGCTCGTATGCTGGGTTTGAGTCCCTTCATGAAACATCTCTCCAAGGACTCTCCTGACACTTCACGAACACGTCCTTGCCAGCATTTCGAACTTTCTGATATACTTCCTGACCGTTCTCTCCTGTCTGAAAGCGTAGAGGCTCATATAAGTCTCCTCTATGCGTCTCACGGAATCGGTCTAATAGGCACTCTATGAATTTCTCTCACCAGCGAACAAGGCGCTGATCATGTCTCCATCAGTACCAAGATAAAGCTTCTCCCTCTAAGCATACTCCCACCGCATTCAACATCTCTGCCTCACCGCATTCAACATCTTTGCCTCAGTGATATGCATTACATCAAAATACCTCTCTGCTATATATATCCATTCATTCGGGTCCTCTTCCCAAATATTGGCATTTTAGCTTCCTGATCTTGCTATCAATGTTGAAATCTCTTGCCGGTTCATGGTGAGGCGATGATAAGTGTCATACCGTTCCTTCATGCGTCGTCCATAGTCCCTCAAGGGAGAACCACCACTGTCTTCATAGTCGCTCTAGTCATTCTCCTCCCAATTGTAGTCGTTCACACCCTCCTCAAAGCTCGGGGCCTCATCATATTCATTTCGAAACTCTTCGTAAGCCGTTAGGACTCGGCGTTGTCACCTTTCTGCAGCAAATCGTAACCCATGGAGCCCTTGAAATTCTTCCACTTCATCCTCTGGTCTCGAAAGCCACTGAAAATCATCATCAAGGTCTCGACAGGCCCCCTATACGTCGAGGGGCCCACTCCCAAGGCTTGGCAGGCATCTGGCGGGTCGCAAGGGGCCCGCGAGGTTCCTGTTGGCCCTGCACGGCCCATGTTGTGCACATATTGGGCCTGCTGCACCCATGTTGGGCTTGTTTTACCCATGTTGGGTCCTGGCGGGCCTGCAGGCCTTGACGACCCTGTAGGCCCCCCGAAAGAGCCTGGCTAGGGCTCGCCAGCCCTGTGCTGGGCAGCCCCAGGGTCGACGAAACCCCGGGGTCGCTGAGTTGGTTTGTCGTTGGCCCTCTCGTTGTCCGCCGCTTCCTTTAAGTAATTGTCCGCGTCTGAGAGCAACCCTTCAACAAAACCTTCCGCCTTTTCTTTTCTTTTCTTCAAACACTTTTCCTTTTGCACTAGATCTGAATTTTCGTTCTGCACTCTTCGCCACTCTTCGCCACTCTTCACCACCATTGGATCTGAAAAGTGTTGTGATAGGGTTTGTATGAGGGTCCCCAACTTTGCCTTAAGCGCATCCGTTGCTTTTCGTCTTTCCTCTATTGATGCCCTAATCTCCGATTTGAAAGAGGTGAAGACTTCTTCCAAATTGGTAATCGACTTACTCAGATCCGCGACTTCCAAAGATCCGCGACTTCCACATTGAGTATTTCCTCCAAAAGTTCTATATTTTTCTTTGTTTCCGCCGTCGTCATGAATCGAATGTGCTCTGATATTAATTTGATGCGATCCACTAGGGTTTGATGATAAAACAGAGATTTTTACGGGGAAAATGAGATTTTTATTGGAAAAAGGTGGGATTTTTAGGGGTTTGGAGAGAGAGATTTGGAAAAGAGGGATTTTTATTCAAATGAACTGAAATAAAAGGGATAAGGTTGGTCACAATTGGAGAGGAGGCCGATCTTCTCGTTTTCCCTTTGAGATGAAAGCCTACATCCCCAAACTAGGGTTGGTGTATGCCTATCACAAAATTCTTTTTAAATAATCAAGCATGAAAACCCCACTAGTTGGCCCTAGCTCTAATAAAGAGAAAAATTGTAAAAAATGACAGATTTACGAAAAAGTCCATAAAACTGAAACTTACAAAGAGACCCCCCTATGACAGATTTCCCAGTTGCTTGGGAGGAACGAATGCAAGCGCTATTGGAGGAGATGAAGGCCACGATGAAACAACACGTTGAGGAGACGAGCCGTCAAATATCGAAGGAAATTTCGGAGATCTTTCGCCAATCCCGCTTGAATCTAGATATGAAGAACAACACAGCCAACGGCACAGATCTGGAGCTAAAGGCGACACCTTTGGCCAAGGAAAATGAGAAAGATGTCACTTTTGATGAGGAACCTCAACAAATAGGCAGTGGATCGCTTCAAATCAATGTCGGATCGTGCACGCGGGGCTCAAATGCTCATTTTAAATCAAGATGAAAGGCGATCGAGGCAGACGGACGGACAAGGTGGAGAAGCTAAGGCGGCCCTCATCCCCTTGGCGGGCTGCCTGGGCCAACGCAACAGGTGGGTGGGACGCCCAGGGGCCCACAAACCCATGGGCGGGCCGGGTTGGGACTGGCGACCCCCGGACATTCTTCTACGGGGCCCACTGGCCATGGTTTGCAGATGGAGGCCCTTTTAGGCCTCGGAGACTGGGCTTCAGGCGTGACGAACCTTGAGACGGCTTAATGATCGCCGTGGCATCCATCCAGGTTTTGCAAAGGACAGTGGAGACTTTGGGTGGTCCTACGACAGCGGGGGAGACATGCAAGGCTTTGGCGGAGCCAAAGGAGGCCAACAGCATGTCGACGGTCTGTTCGAGAGCCACGACGAGGCATTCCGAGCTTTGATCCAGGATGGGATGAACAACCGCATTCGGGGTAGCGGGGCCCACGTACTTAATGCTCTACCTTGAGGACAAGGCGTTTCTTTGAGGATGGAATAATGATAGACTTGGGGTTTATGGCCATCCAGTGGCAAATTTGTAAATTCTGGGCACATGTGGAAAAAACCGTAATTTCAGGGGTCCAGGGGACAGATCTGCTATTTTGGTCTGAAAACACTTGGTTGGGGGTATTTTAGTAATTTAGGGGTGACGGCTCATTAGCAGTTTTATTATAAGAAGGGGGGAAATTAGAGAGGGGGGATGTTGAAATTGAGTGAAGAATTCGTTAAGAATAGGTTTAGATCTCTTAGATTAGCGGGGGAGTTCGGATTCCTCTCGAATTGAAGTTTAGGAGAGCGGTCCTCCCCTCAAAGGAGGCCATCTATTTTGTATTTCAGTTTTATTATCAATAAAAATACTGTCTTTTGTTGTTTTTCTTGGTTTAAACACCTTGGGCTTGGGCTCCACTTTGGTAAGATATTGTTCGCTCTGGGTCCGCACCGGTACCCGCACGGTTTTAAACACATGGCTTTTCCCCAAACGGCCTCTTACTAATCGAATACCCACAACCACTATTTAAACCCCCAAGACCCCCCAATCCTTTCGATGTGGGACTATTTGAATCCTAACAATCCTCCCCTCGAACTAGGACCACATCATGAGCCTCCCCTCGAACGATCATCCAACCGCCGCCCTAACTGAGCTCCAAGCAAGCGAAGTCCATTCTGGCTGCCTCCCCGTGAGCTAGGGAGGTCCATCCTTCTGATGGCGTCGAGCCACATCCGCTTGCAACACGCTCCGTCATACTGCTGAGAGTTACCCTCCATCAGCAACAGGCCGTACCCGAGCACTCTCTGCTCGGCACATGAGTCCGCTTCGCCTTGAGCATTGCGGACTCCCACTGCATAATCCAACAGTGTACGCCGGCACATCCCACTGCATAATCCAACAGTGGATCCGACTTGGGCTCGCCCACATCCCACTGCATAATCCAACAGTGGATCCGACATGGGCACGCCACGATGGACATCACACTGTTCGGCATCCAGAGTGCTCCGTCCTATCTGTTCGATACACGCCGACTCCCATACGTCGGCTCCTAAGGAAACACATCGGCACATACTGGGTCCGGCTCTGATACCATGTTGTTTTTCTGGGTTTAAACACCTTGGGCTTGGGCTCTACTTTGGTAAGATATTGTCCGCTCTGGGTCCGTACCGGTACCAACACAGTTTTAAACACATGGCTTTCCCCCAAAATGCTTCTTACCAATGGAATACCCACAACCACTATTTAAACCCCCCAAGACCCCCCAAGCCTGCCAATGTGGGACTATTCGAATCCCAACATCTTTTCCCCCAAATCCACTCTTTTAGCCCTAAAAATCCCATCTTTTCCATAAAGATCCAAGTTTTCCACTAAAAATCCAATTTTTATCCCCAAATCAGATCCGGTTCACATCAGTGTTCCTATATGCTCCCATGATAATGTTGTCCATGTACATATACATCTCTCAACAATTCTTTACTGAATTTTCGAAGACTATTTATGGTTATTTTACCTTCCTGACACTAGGATCAATTTCCTTAATTGTACAGATACCTTATCCAAGGGAATAGAGCTGAACAACCTGTTGTGCTGGAGAAGTTTCTGCAATTGGCAAGTCATATCTCTTTTACACTCGGAACACTTGCAAGCATGCATATTGACACCTCAATTTTTGTTTGCAGATCAAATATGTCAGTGGTTCATATGACAGTGCCGATGGTTTTCAGTTACTGAACAATGAAATCTCAGCGCATGAGACATCAAAAAATAGTCTACCAGGGACCTCTCGTAGATTGTTTTATCTTGCATTGCCTCCATCTGTTTACCCATCTGTCTGCAGAATGATAAGAAGTTATTGCATGAACCAGTGTAAGTCTTTTCGGAAAAAACATGTGATGCATGGATTCTGTTCAGTCGAGATTATTTTATAGTAGCATTTGCTTTCCCGAATTATTTTGCAGTTTAAGTTTTGATGATTTTCAACGACGTTCCCTTCCATATTCATAAATAATAGCTGTTTTTCATGTAAATGCATATTCTTGTGGTCCTTCATTTTTTAGTAATTTGCAAATGGACTTTTCAGTCCTTAATGATTGTGGGTTAGGAGAGGATCAATACTTAGACACTGATTCAATAATGGCTGCCTACATAAAATTTCATGGTTACAAAGGGGTCGGGGAAAATGAACATTTGAGTGCCTAAACAGACATGTTTAGTTATTCTTGAGACGGAAGAACGATTGGCATTCTTTAGTTTCTTCAGTAACGTATGTGTTTTGTATTTTGTATCTTGAACCATTCAATCGTTCCCTTTTTTGAGCGTTTTTAGGTTTAGGTTTTGATTTTTTTTGTTTTGTTTTGTTTTGTTTGTTTGTTTGTTTGTTTGTTTGTTTGTTTGTTTTTTTTTTTTTTTTGGGGGGGGGGGGGGGGGTTTGCATTTCTTCAGTATTTATATAGTTCCGCTAGTTTTGCATGTTGTCTTTGCCATTCAGCTTAACTCTTTCCTCCTGTAGGAGAGTGTGCAGAGGTTTATCCTAGCTGAAAGCTGTAACTGTTAGTCTATAAGGTTGGTGTCTTTACCTGTCAAATGTCACTTAAGTGTTTGAGGTACTCTCTTGCTTGGTGCCATCTTGCCCAGGGATCTGGTAGGTAGCTTGCGGTTGATGTCATGTAGGTGGCCAGTCAAACTGCTTGCTCACTAACTCCATAGTTGCCCTCTTGATGGGAACATAGTAGCAGGATGATCTCGCCACACTTTACATGTGTTATTTCCCGTAAGTATTATTGCAAGAGATATACAATTCAGTCACCTGGGGAACATAAGGCAATTTCTTGCTCTTTCTTATGTCCAAAATCCACAAATAAATGAAGAATCAATGAATTGTGATAACCAATTATGCCACTGGCACTTAACCTGTGAATACTGATTAATGGTAATTGTCTTTCTAAACTGTTTGATCATACTTCGGACATGTATTCCCGATCATCAGTTGGATTCTGATATTTGTATCTGTCAATCTAAAGCCAAATTTTATCAGATCCATTGAAACTACTCTTTTGTATGTATTTGCAGCTGATCTTACTGGTTGGACACGTATTGTCGTGGAGAAGCCATTTGGAAAGGACTTGAGCTCTGCTGAGGAGCTAAGTTCCCAGCTGGGAGAGCTGTTTGATGAGCAACAACTTTACCGAATAGATCACTATCTTGGGAAGGAATTGGTGCAGAATTTGGTAATCTATGGATATGGAGTCAATAAATTATCCAGAGAATTCATTTTTCTACCATCTCTGATCATTTGTTTCATCTTGTTTTGTATGACCAGTTGGTGCTTCGTTTTGCAAATCGCTTCTTTTTACCTCTTTGGAATCGTGATAACATTCATAACATACAGGTAAGAAATTGTGGGGTCCATTGATGTTCTGTATGTATGTTTAACATAATGTCTTACGAAGATGGTTCTGATCTTTCTGAAATATCCTCCCCCCTCTATATACGTTTTGTCCATTAAATTTAATATTTCTTGTGAGGCGAAAGTTTGCTAGAATAGTATAGTGTTCATGCACTAGATAAATAGTTAAAATTCCGTAGGTTCTGTGTTTGGATTCGGGGGTGGTCTGGACATAACACATCCCATTGCAAGGGTAATGCCCTAGAAGGCTAGAACCAATAACAGACAAAAAGGAAGCACAATCATAATGGAAAACACCAGAACTTATGTGGTTGAGCAAGCTGCCCGTGCCCACTGGAGTCAAGATTTGAATTGGCGAAACTTATTGACCGACTAGGATCGGCCTGTTAATTCAACTCCCTGAAGTTTCTGTGAAATCTATCCTTGGATTGTGAGCTTGTCAATCTAAATCTGCCATTACTAGCCTGCCTGAACTACTGAATTGGTTCATCTGGCTACCTGGTGCTGAAGTTATACTGCATAAACTTTACTGTAACCAACTGGTCTATCTGATGACGATACAATTGTTTTCACCTTAATTTTGCTATCCCTACTTCTTTCAAATGTTATCTGGCCTTTGGATATGGGTATCAGTGTCCAAGTGTGCTTCAGAGTTCAATATATCAGATTTTAGACTGTAGGATACGTGAACAAAATATAATAATATATCTTTATATTACCCGCATTCAGAAAAAAAGTAGGCTCTCTATAGTTCTTCTCTTCCTTCCATGCATTGACATAGTTTTTTTTTAAAAAAGAGCTTGCCATGGTAAGAATAAAAGAAATAACTCATTAACTCTTCTTCCTGTTCTCCCTTATTTTCATATGATTCTCTGCCTAGTTCTTTTTAATCTTGTCCCTTTTATCACAACGACATCCTATTTTTTTTTCCTTGTTTATTTTACACGGGCTGTGTTCAAGTTGCGGGACATGGGTATCCAAGTGTCCGACGTGGCAAATTTTTTTAACATTGAAGTCTCCTGGTAACATTTCTTTTCCCACTTCGTTCTTAAAATCATGACATCACTGCCAATATATGTAGATCAGTCTGATGATTGTGATTTGTCTGCTAATGGTTACTGTTTAGCTAAGTCAATATGGAGCAGTCATTGAGAACAAACAATACCAAGGAGCTGGAGGAAAAAACATTTTTTTTCTTTCTTAACTGTGTTTTATTCTTTAGTACGTCTACCTCTCGCGTCACTAACAAATGATATATGTTAAGCTTGATATCTTAATTTTAATTATCTTGCATACCCTAAATCCTATTATGTAAGATATGGGAGATAGAATTGAGTCTTTTATTTCAGCAGTGTAAGTTATTCATTTAATTACAGCATGGAAATTATCTTCTAGTAACTGGAATTTGGAATTTGTACACCTGTTTGCTTATTTTTGTAATCTATCATTTTTTTATCAAAGCTCTGATCAAACGCTCTGACAGATTGTCTTCAGGGAGGATTTTGGAACTGAAGGGCGTGGGGGATATTTTGATGCGTACGGGTATGTTGCAGAAGTGGTATTTTTTCTTACTTTGTAAACCCCAAAAAAGACAGTAAAAAAGACAAGTACTCTATTCATACTTCATCCTACAGCAGAGTCACAGGATATAATCATGGAGGCTCAGTCTCCTTCTCTGAGAAGGAGATTACTCAAATTTGGGAATGGGTGTTGGAAACTCGTGGACTATCATCCCAAGTTTGTGTCTTAAGATGAGCTGGTCAGTCATCTCTGGCATGAGCTACATCTTACCAACTCTATGTGAAATAGCCTCCTCCCATTGCAAAGTCAACATTCTTTGAAGTTCTAGTTAGATTTGGTCGGTGGTTAGAAGGTTGTTCTAGAGTTATATTCTCATTATCAAGAGTTCTGATATTCAGTTTTCTCCACGTAAGGAGAACATTTCTTCAACATTTTGGGTTTTCTCATCTTGTACTCATCCAGATTGGAGGATATGCCATTTTGTTCAGTTTTCCTGGGTTTGAGAATTTCTGTTCCAAGAATTAAGTTTGAAAGGCCATGGGATGTAGCACAAGAATGAATTTATGGATTTGAAGGGAAAGTTGGTGAAGAATTGTAGAAAATTAAGGATTTGATTACTTTTCAGATCTCACATCCTAGAAATATTTCGATCACCGGCTCACGCCTTGCACCTGGAGATTCTTCGCACTTCTCGTCCAGGCAATAAAGCCCATTCTAGTACATCCATTCAAAAAATTTAATTTGCGGAGAAACTAAAAGTTTGCGCTAACAACTAATTTTCATTGAAGTCTTCATTGTAAAAAAATAAGAAGTTTATGGCTTTTATATATGCCTTACAACTTGAATGTCTGAATTTGAATAGGACTAGAAATTATAAATCGACTAGAAAACTCAAAAAAAAAAAGATTTTAAATAAAAAAACTCAAATAACTAAAACTTTTAAAATAACAAAAAAGACTCAAACTAACAAGGAATCAAACGCTGTCAAATAGACTCCTTCTCAAATTGAACTCCTTCTCGAACTCCTCGAATTCGATCTCTATCATTCTTCATGACTTAAAAAACCAGCATCTGGTGAATGACGATAGACATAGTATAGCCGAACAGAATTCGGTAGTCCTTTGTGGCTGGAGAAGATGTGTTCATGAAATTTAAAATATAATAGGATGTTGATATGTAGACGAATATCTTCTATGCAATTCTTTCAATTTGTAATAGAAATAAAAACACATAAAACCTTCTTAGGATGTGGTGAATCTGGGATGACGAATTCAATATGCTTAATCTCCTCGAGCTTTTGTAAAATATTCGACTTAGTCACATCAGGATTGGAACTCAGTAAAATCTCGTTAAGAACCTGTATGATGCATGTAAAGTCGCTTTGCTGGTTCTAATACGAATTTCTTTGGGCTAACTTTAATCTTTTCATCATCTATGACAACAAATTCCTGTTAATTTCTATTTGATTCTGCACCAGATTTGTGATTATTATCGTTAATTGCAAGAGCTTCATCAGTCGTGAGATGCAAAACACTTAAATTAAATGCAATATGCTCATGAAATGTACTAGGAGCTAAGTCACAGCGTAGCTCTAAGAAAATGTGATTCACTTGAGGTGATATTAGTGGTTATGGTTCTTCAACCTTAGCCTTTTCTTTTCTCTTTAGCGGTATTAGTTTCAGATTTAGTCATATTATCACTTGACCGCTTATGATGTCTACTGGCTTTAAAAACAGGCTTCCTTTCTATAGAGGCTTTCATGGATTTCAAGTATATGACTAAGTTATATACTTGTTGCGCATTATCTACAGTATATGGAAGCATCTCTCGCCTAATGTCTGTTTTCAATCCAAAACGAAACCTAGCAAGAGTTTATAGATGATCTTATTGTATTTCACTTCTAACAAATATGTCATTAAACTTAGTCATGTACTCCTCAACAGTCATGCTTCCTTGACATAGGTCGTTCAATTTTTCTAGTAGACGTTTTTATAGGTAGGTGATAAATATTTTTCTTTAAACTTCATGTCAAATTTTTGTTCTTTAGTCAATTTATTTTCTAGGGCTTCTAGTCGACCTTCTGTACGATTTATGTCGTCGTTTAGTTCTAGAATGTCGGATTTAGTTCTTGGTATATCTTTTGGAGCTTATTTTCTAGACTCTGAGTAGCATTATCATCCATGTCTGATTTTAGGGCTTTGCCACCACGCACATGCAATGCCAACCAATCGATGCAAACACAAGACCTTAAACACCAACTAAATGTGTGCGCTAATTATGAAAATACAATAAAAATCATAAGGTCCAAATCTATGTCCTGATGCAATCCTAACCAAGCTGATGTGGCACACAAATTGAGACTAGAAAATATGCAATACCAATGATATCAACTAATCTGAACAAAATCAAATAAAGATTTTTTTGGAATTAACAATAAAGGATTTGATCAGATTAAAGTTTACCAAGAGTGCAGGCCGGCTTTGTTGCATCGTGTAAGTACTCTAGAGCTTATAGAGCATTAATCCAAATGATTAGTGCCGAAAATTTCGTGCAAAAAGCTTGAGAAATCGTCAAAATATGATACGGCTGGAATATGGCTAAAATACACAGAAAAACTCTTGAAAATGTCAAGCCGTACTGTTGAGCCGTAGCTCCGGTCTGCGCGGTCAACGACTCTATGGCTTTGGTCGGCTCCGGTCTGTCGGTCAACGACTCTATGGCTTTGGTCGTCTCAGCTGCGAATCGGGGTCGGCTTAGATGAGCCGAAACTGTAGCTCGTCTGCTTGGTCATCACCAACACACGATTCCGGCATCGGTTCACCTCCGGACATCTTACTCGGGGTTTGCCTTGACGAGAGACACATCTTGGTGGGGGTCGGCCATTCAAGCTGTCGAGGCGACGGATTCTGGCGGATCTGACGACGATTTACCGTCCTCTTTGCTTCTGGGGGTGTCGCCTAAGGGAGACGAGTCCCACGGTTGGGTTGTTGACTCCTTTCATCGTTGACGGTGGCGCTGATGAGTCTTGAATGGTTTAACGGTGGTGTTTTTTTGGTTGTCTTCGTCGCTAACGAGGGCAGATCTGACCTTTGATTGGGTCGTCGGGGGTGGAGGGGCTTCACTGAGGTGTTGGTGACGCCTGGGGAGCCCGCAGGAGGTGATGGCGTGGGACGGCGGCTGAGGGCGATGTAGACGGCAGTGGATGGCTCATCTGGGTTAGGGTTTGGTGATTTTCTCCTTTTCGCCTTTTTTCGTTCTATTCTGTTCTCTCCCCTTTTTTGAGAACTTTTCTCTTTTTTCTTTCTCTCTAATTTTATAGTTTTTTCTTTTGATTTTTTACCTCTTTTTTGAATCTAACTAAAAATGATTTTTTACGAAGGAAAAGAGAAGAAAAGCAAGTAAACAAATCAGGTTTAGCCCTGCTACTAAATTGATGTAGCACAAGAACGAGTTTAAGGATTTGAAGGGAAAGTTGGTGAAGATCGGTAGATAGGAAATTAGGGATTTGATAACTTTTCGAATCTCACACCTCGAAAATCTTTCGATCACTGACTCGCATGCATTGTACGTGTAGATTCGTCAGACCTCTTGCCTAGGCAATCTAGCCCACTCTTGCATACCAATGCAAAAGATTTAATTTGTGGAGAAACTAAAAGTTTACACCAACAACTAATTTTCATTGAATTCTTCAGTGAAAAAAACTAAAAAGTTAGTGGCCTTATATATGCTTATAACTTGACTCTCTGAATCTGAGTAGGATTAGAAAGTCTAAATCAACTAAAACACTCAAATAAAAAAGACTTAAATAACAAAAAGACTCATATAACTGAAACTCTTAAAATAACAAAAAGACTCAAACTAATACGGACTCAAACTCTATCAAATAGACTCCTTCTCAAATTGAACTCCTCGAATTCGATCTATCACTTTGATCTTAATAAAAGAGAAAAATAGGACTTGCATGTAAAAAAATTTAGTGTTTTAGTTTTTTTTTCCTTGAACCTTTTTTTATTATATTACTTTTTAAAAGGTACGAAATTTTAGGGATTCATTCATATATTCTAAGTTCAATACATCCAATAGCTCAAAGTAGGAACCATATAGAGAATAAAATGATGAAGCGTATGAAAATAAATCCTTCTAACTGTTTTGCATTTCACTATCAGATTCCTGGATGCTAGCAAATACATGATACCTTGCTCATGCGTTTATACTTTGTAATTTTTTTACCACTGCAATATCGGATAAATTATGTTCATCCTACTGTTCTTCCCCATTTATTTTTGTTAGAACTTGACAAGGGCATCACTTTTTATGCAGAATAATTCGTGACATTATTCAAAATCATCTGTTGCAGGTATTATATATATTTTCTGGTTTTGTTTTGAGACTAAATTTTCTTTTGTGGTACACCAGCAATGATTCACTGCTTTGTTATAGACCGACACTCACCCATGTTAACTACATTCACATGTGAAATAACATTGTCTATATCTATCCTTCACCAATGTCAAATTTATCACTTTTATGGAATTTCTGCTTTTGAAACTAAATCAGCATCACCTTTGTTACATAAACGTTTACTGTTATATTGTGAATACATAAGTGATCTCAATATGTGTATTCTTCACTCTGTTTGTTGGTCTTGCGTGCATGGCTTGGCGTTTTATATGATCTACAATGCACCCTTGAGTGTGCTGTGCTTATGATTATCCTCTTTAGTTTGACAAGGTAATGTAATCCATTGTCAGAAAAATAGGGTGTACAATGGTGTGGATGAAGAAAAATTGGAAAATTTTAATAGTGTGAAATAAGAAACTTGGGACTTTTCTTGTGCCCTCTACTGGAAAGGGTTGTAAGTTGTAACTGATCTACCTACCAATATAACTCAGGTGCAGATAGTATTCTGTGCTGAATGCTGGTTTGCAAATTAAGGGGTTTAACCCCCAGTATACCAACAAAAAGAGGAGAGAGATTTCTGAAGTGTGTAATGGAATGAAGAAGGGTGCACAATCTATGGTATACAATAGATTTTAAAAGTCCACTAGTTGACAGTTAAAACCATTTGAATAAATTTAATGAATTTGCCAATTGAGCTTTAGCTCAAATGGCATGTCACCTACCTTGTGTGATGTTGAGAGTTTGTATCTCCATCGAAAATGGGTGAGAGAATATGCAAAGTTCAAATTAAAAATGCAGGACCACACTGACACATTGTGATTAACTATCTTGCAACATACTTTGATATAATAGAAAAAATTTCTTGTGAATAGCATTTTATCCATCAGAATCAACTGGGGTGGGAACGTTTGTAGTTCGTTTATCTAAATATATTTTTATTAATTATTAAGCAGATACGAACTCCTTGTCTCCAAGCGAGCACTGAAGTGAAAAGTTTTAATGGTAGCACTGATGTGTGATTATGGAAGATATTGTTCTGATCTTTTGTTTGCCAGGAGATAGGCTGCACAGTAAAAGGAAAGAATAACATAAAATAATTCTGTTAATGGCGTTCCAGTGTCGTTTGAGCTAATGAGTAGTGACAACATGGGTTAAAGCAGATAGAAAGTTTATGGAGCCGTTATTGGTTATAGAAGAATGTGCACCATATGGGGATTGTATGAATATGCATTCCACTTCCATTCTTAGACTATCCATTGGTTTTATGTTTCATTTTTCTTTTCGTTTTGAAACACATTTAAGAGAGTAGTTATTCAAACCACTTTAGTCGCACGAATTTTGATCGGTTGATAGCTACTTCTCTATCTGATGTTGGATCTGTACTATGATTCACCAACTGATCTTGTTTAAAATGTTTTAATATTTTCTAATTTGGACACATTTACCTCAATGGTATGATGAGTCATTTGGTTTATTGACTTGTCGTTTATCATTTCATTAAAGTTCTTTATATAATTTATAGCATTTCAGGTAAGAGATTTCCAAACCACCTCTCAATTTATGGAGATTAATTGAAGCTTCTCTGCATATATTTAACATACTAGCAGAAAGTGTCAAAATCATAGTTGTGATATATGTGAATTGATTTATATCAAATTTGGCAATGAGAAAATCATATATTCCAGTGCAGGTCTCAACCTTTCACTTAATTATTATTTTTGGATTTCCTTCTTTATTTCCATGCACACTACTTGTTAGGAATCTCTCCTTTGGTATAAATTCAAAGTGGGAACTTAGTGTTAGTTTCTCTGCTGCTTTTGAAATATCTCTTTCAATATAAATTCAAAGTGGGAACTTAGTTCTAGTTTCTCTGATGCTGCTGCAGGTTCTTTGTTTGGTTGCCATGGAGAAGCCTGTTTCTCTTAAGCCTGAGCACATACGAGACGAGAAAGTGAAGGTTTTGAAATTTAGATCACATTTGTTCATGTGTGTTAGCATCCTAATTGGAACATCTGATCCACATCTTAGCTGCTGATCTTGCCATTTCTTTTCTAAATTTTGCTACGCATAAAATTATATAGAGTGCCTTTTGTATTAATTTGTCTCAAACATCAGGTTCTTCAATCAGTTCTTCCAATATCAACTGAAGAGGTTGTCCTTGGGCAATATGAAGGCTACAAAGATGACCCGACAGTTTCAGACAGCTCTAATACTCCAACATTTGCTACTGTGGTTATGCGGATACACAATGAAAGATGGGAAGGTTTGTTTTCTCTTGCACTCTTGACCTAATATTTATGTCATTTTCCTCCAGAAGATTCAGTCGTTTCCTCAATGTCACACACACACACACACACACACACACACAAGATCGAAAACTGATTGATGCTTCCAGATTATTTCACGTACATACCGTTAATTAGTAACCTTGTCGCTGGCTCTATATAGTCCTACTTGATCTAACGCCACCGCACAAACTGCAGGTGTCCCTTTTATACTCAAAGCAGGAAAAGCTTTGAATTCAAGGAAAGCAGAAATCCGAATTCAGTTCAAGGATGTTCCTGGCGATATCTTTAAATGTATAACTTATTCCTTTTAGCCGATTACATACATACCACACTTATGAAATTCATCATGCTGTGTGTTCGGGCTTTAATTATGTAGGTCTCAGAGTAGCATGGTTTGATGCAATAGAGTGCTCTGTTTCTTTCTAAATGTAAATCCGGTAATGTTATCTTTTGAGTTCTAATTAATTTTTTTAATGTAGGATTTAGTCTGTGCTAAGATAGTCTATAAAAATTATAACCACATCTCTCGCCCCCTTCAAAAAACCCCACTGCCACACCCTCACCCACCTGCTCCAAAGGAACAGTAATAGTTAGCTTAGGTTGTGAACCACCACTTCTAGTCACTTTTTTGCTTACGTAATGCCTACATCCAGCATGTTATTTCTTTTGTCACAAGATTACATGTTGAGTTGACAATCAATTTTGTCTTCATTGCCAATGAGCGCTTAATCTCATTCATAAGGATACCGATCAATCCGCGATTAAAACTTATACATGGAAGTGGTTTATGGATTATCTTTATTGAGCTCTTAATGTATCGTGTGTTTTGTAATCAAAATTTTTCTGAGGGAATGGATGGAATCAAAAACTCGCACTTCCCATCCCATTTTATTAATCAAACAGTTGTTACATTCTAACTCCTACTTATATCCTCAACTGAAAGGATATAGCCGTAAAGGTTAAAGTTTCCCATATGTACAATCAAAATTCAAAAAGAAACCATCCCACAACAAGCCAAAATACAAAGTAACAGAGAAGAAGCTAAAGAAACGAAGAGTGAAACATAAAAGCTGATCAACAACTAAAAATACTGAAATCAAAACCTGGATGCAACAAAATCTGATCAACCAAAAAACTATAACTACACTTGTTTGCAACACATAAAAACTAACCAGCAAAGGGAGTGTGTCCATACAGCCTCAGTACAGCCCCACGTTCTCTTAGCTTGGATTCCAATCCTCTAGGTCAACCACCTCAGTACCAACAAGAATTCGAGCATGGAGTGATCTGACTGCAATAATCTTGGAGAGTTCATGAGTTGCTGAAGCATCAGTAACATCATTCGACCTCTTCACATCCACAATCAACGTTGGACTTGTCAACGTGCTTTATAGCTCTTATTACATTCCCCCGAGACCCCACTCCATTGACACATGACTCTCTCTGTTGGGAAAACATTTGACTTATCCAAAAAATAACAAAACTATTAATTTTTTTTCAAAAAGATAAATTATATGCTTTTTTGTTGAGGAATACATGATTATTCCTTTCATACCAAATGCACCAGACAATGGCCATAGCTGACATATCCTACTCAATTTGACTGTCATTTTAACATTTTGGTTCCTCCAATCTGTCCACATACCATGAAGCCATGAAATTTTAGCTTTAATATATAGGTTATGTCTTAGAGTCATCTATATACTCATAAAACTATAGTTTAAAAACATATGTTCATGTGTCTTTATTTCTACCATACAGAGCACATACGTTTACATATTGTAGTCCATTTCTTTTCAAGTTATCAATAATAGTAAGTTTCTGATGCATAATGAAGAAGCAGGTGATTTTGACTTTTAAGTGAGACATTGCACCTTCATATGCAAGACCGTTGACTTTTTGTTCCTCCAAAGTTCAGAAATTGATGGTATACTGCATACTAAAAAACATAATTGCTTGCCCGATTCCGGAGTCTAGTAGCTTTATCGGTATTCAGAGTAATCATCTGGAATATATATTCATTAAACATATGAAGTCATTTGCTAATGAACAAAATGCTTCCAATGTAAAGTAGTTGTCTATTGATATTAATGGTGATTTATCTTTTGAGAGAAATCATTGGTGACACCAAAAATTTTGGTATTAAAAAAATCCGCTTTACATAAGTTTGGTGTCTCATATAGTGAGAATTTTGTTAATCAATGAACTATATGTTAAAAGATGAGAAATTGAGAAATTGAGTGTCACATGAGAGTTTCTCTTCTATGGTGGTTAAAAAAATCCGCTTTACATAATTTTTTATATGATCAACACCATTAAAGTTGATCAATGTATTCTTAAATATGGAAAGATTCTTGTGATTCCCATGTTGTTTGCATCTACATCAGATCGTTGAAAGTTTTAATGGTTTTGTGGTATAGAATTCCCCCCCCCCCCCCCACCTCATAAATCAAGGACCAAAAAGCCCAGTGCGGACTAGATTTTTGGTGATTCTGGGTTTTAGAATATGAAAATTAACTTGAACGGTGCTATTCATCTAAAAAACATACGAAGAGTGGACTTTTTGACTGCCGCATGAGATGATATTCTTCTTTGACATCCTATTTCCTATTTCCTCTTAAAGATTTAAGAAACTGTTTCTGAAGTATTGGAGAGATGATATTTCACACAAAAGTGTAAGGAAACACTGTTATGTTGATTGTTATTTTTGTTAATGTGACAATATTTAGAACTTTGATCATGATAGTTCGGATGCTATATCTACTGCCTCTCCAACCTAATCATTATGTGAATGTCTACCATTTATAGATTTCCCAACTTGACCCTTTAAATACAAAAACTTACCTCTTTTTCTTCTTAATTAACATAGGTAAAAAGCAAGGGAGAAACGAATTTGTTATACGTCTTCAGCCTTCAGAGGCCATGTACATGAAACTGACGGTAAGTAACTGACCAATTTTAAATCGATGTGCAACTTTTTATTGCAATATTATGATACCAGTTTTAAGTACCAGTTTTAAGTAGACAGAAACTTCAAATGAATTTGCAGGAAGTTTCAGTTGTGCATCTAAAGAAAACTTCTTTGTTCAGTATTAACGAGTAAGATGTTTGGAGTGTGAGTAGTGTATGAGAAACCCGACAGAGAAGGGCCCTGCCTTGACACCTACAAAAATCCACCCCACCCCAGAGCGCGCGTACACACTCAAAACACAGAAAACAACAGAAGAAAAAAGATAAAATAAAATAAAAAGGAAGAAAGAAAAATGAAAAGAATAGACAAAACTGAAAGGGAAGAAAGCTTCTGATGGTCACAAAAGCATAGGTCCTATGTGGTCCTATGTGGTGTTAAGGTGTCTATCGATTATCTTTAGAGGTTTTAGTGGAGACACGTAAGCTCACACGGGTTGTTCTCTACACTTGAAGGGCAAAACCAAGTGTTGTATTTGATATTTGTTAGTGGCTGTCTGGCACTCTCATTGGATGTAGGCATATTTCCGAACCACGTAAATGGCTTGTCTTGCTTTTCTATGGTTTATTTTTGTTGCTTCCATGGTAGTGCTTCTCTATTACCACTTTTATATGTTGTTGTCCACAAGGCAAACTCCAGTATGTGCTATATAATAGGGTTTAAGGTGGAACCTGATGCTGTTAATGTGTTGGTATTCATTTTAGCCCTCTTAAGACTCCAAATCACCATGATGTCTGCACAGATATTGTCACAATAGTTCCTGAAGTATACTTATTGGTCCCAGCTTCCAAAGAGTCTTGACTAGCTTAGGACCTAATTCTGAGCGTATCAAATGGAAACAAAGGAGTTGCAAGGTTGTTGGCGCATTCAAAACAGACAGGATCTTCTTTGGTGTTTGTCTGTAAAGGAGGCGAAACATCTCTGTTTTGTTCAAAGTAGAGATGGTGGGGGCAAGAATAGACATTGATGTGAATAGTTAAAGAATTGAACTCTTGGTGTTAGATGACAAAAGAACCATTTATCTAATCTGATACCGGGAACAGATTTCCAATGCTGCTGTCACTTTATTTGGGTGCTTATTTATGGTTTTTAAGCCGATAAACGTTCTTATATCTGACTGGCAATGCAGTATGCCTGTAACTGTTACAGCATACTATGCTATTTCAATAGTTTTACCCAATCTATCTTGCTGGACTCCCTATAAAATATTGGTTTTATTTCTTCAGCTGGTGAAGACCTGCGTAAGTCTGTGGTCAAACTGTTATGTTATAAGCTGGCATATGATCTTTATTGGGAGACTATGAACCACGACTACGGAATAGGGGCATTGGGACAACAAATCCATGTGTCTGTGTGTGTGTACAGCTCTCTATGTATAATATACATAAACGCCAATAGTGATTAGGATGAGTTCTGTTAAAAAGAGAGAGAGAGAGATATATATATATAATTTAATGACTAAAATGCATAACAAATTATTGTGTGTTATTGTATTGGGTGTGTGTAAAGAAAGACAAGGGATGATATATATATGAGTGTTAGCCATTATTTGGGCTAATCACTATTTTCCTAAAATCTACAACATGGTATCAGAGCAAAACACAAAAAAACCCTAAAACAAACCCTAGCAGCCCGCTCCCGCAGCCACCCACCGCCCGCCTGCCTGCGCGCGACGCGACCTCCCGCCTGCTCGCGACCTCCCGCCTGCTCGCACGCACCCACAAATCCACCTCCTGCCTGCGCGACGGCCGCCGCCACCTGAGGCTTCAGCGCCGAGAAGATCACCTGAGGGCCTGCGCGACGGCCGCCACCACCTGAGGCTTCAGCGCCGAGAAGATCTCGACGGCCGCCGCCACCTGAGGCTTCACCTCCTTCGCAGCTCCATTCACGTCGGCCATCGTTGCTGAAAAGGGAAACCCTAGCCCTCAGGTGGCGCCTGCCAGCGCGCGCGCCCGCCGTCCGCCTGCGCGCGCAGCCGCCGCGTGCCGCCGCTGATCCGCAGCGCTTCCACTGCTGATCCGCGCGCGCCGCTGCTGATCTACCCGCGTGCTGCCGCCGCTGCTTCTCCGCTGCCCCTTCTCCCCAAAAGAGAACCCCAAGAAGAAAACCCTAACCCTAGATCTATGGTAGGGTCATGAAAAGGACTCCATAGACTTACGGTTAGGGTATGACCTAGAAGAGGAAGAAAAGAAGTAGATCTGCAAATCTAAGGAGGAAGAAGGGCGAGATCTGCGGATCGGGAGAGATGTGAGACAATCTTACCACAGCTGACATGAAGGCCTTCATCGGGGAGATAACGAAGCTGCTTGCTTCGAAGGAGTTGGGATCCTCGAGCGGATCGACGCCTTCGCGACCAGTGCAGAAGCTGGAGTTGATGCCCAATGATGTGAAATTGGAAGGGACGAAGAATTACCTCAGTTGGTCCAGGAGGGTACTTCTCATCCTGAAGTCGAAGGGGTTAGAAGGCGTCGTTCTGGGTTCATGTAAGGAACCGGTGGATAAGGATGGGGATGATTGGAAAGTCTGGAGCACCACCAACTCGCTGGTGGCTGCTTGGTTGATGACATCGATGGTTCCACCCATCGCTGGTATGGTGGAGGCCATAGAGAGTGCTGCGGGGATATGTAGTATGGTGGAGAAAATGTATTCTGGAGCAGGGAATGTGATGCTCATGATGGAGGTTCAGGGCAAGGTCGACACCTTGAAGCAGGGGGAGATGACTATTCTAGCCTACTCTGCGGAGTTGAAAAGGCTTTGGTCAGAGTTAGACCACTATGACCCTATTGATCTGCCTGATCCTAGGAGTGCTACGATACACAGGAAGTGGGTGGAGCGTAGGCGTGTGACACATTTTCTGAGGAACCTGAATGGAGACTTTGAGGTCAGGAGGGCGAGTATGTGTCACCTATCCTCCATCCCATCTCTGGAGGAGGCCATAGCTGCAATGGCACAGGAGGAGACTAGACTGAGAGTTATGAAGGATGAGGGTACTCAGGTCACTCGGGCTGCACTGGCTGTACCGGCAGTGGCAGCAGTGAGCGAGGATCGAGAGTGCTACACCTGTGGGGTGAAGGGGCACATGAGCTTTAACTGCCCACAGAAGGGTAGAGGACGAGGACGTGGCACAGTAGGCAGAGGAGGAGGTCGTTGGGGCCGTGGACGAGGTCGCGGTGGCCCACGGGCCAACTTTGCTACCGCTGATGGACGACAGGAGACAGTGCTGATTGAGGCTACGCCAGCTGAGGCTTCAGATCTAGAGCAGCGGAGACAGTCCAGGTCTACTACTGAGAGCTCGGAGAGTCATGCAGACCAGACTAGGGATGTTGCTTCGCTATTCGGTAACTTTGCCCACTTCGCTCACACAGGATCAGGTAACCGATTAGCCCTTTCATGTAGAGATCATATAGAGTGGATTATTGACTCAGGCGCATCTAGCCATGTGTCAGGAGCATATAGACAGTTTTCCACATAAAATCACATACCATTCATGAAACTGTTCAGACAGCTGATGGCACATCCCAACCCATTAGGGGGATTGACATTATTCAGTGCACTCCCTCCATACGCCTCTCTTCAGTCCTTCACGTCCCATCATTTCCAGTCAACCTCTTATCTGTTGGCTCTATTGTTGATGATCTTGACTGTAGCATTACTTTTGACTCTACTCATTGTGTGTTGCAGGAAAGGAAGACTGGGAGGAGGCTTGGGACTGGCGTCAGGCGTGATGGACTGTGGTATCTTGACAGAGCTAGTGGGGATGCTGCACTGGCTGTCGTTGGTGGAGAGAAGGAAAGGGATGTACTTTTGTTACATTGTCAATTGGGACACTTGCCTTTTGATGTTTTGAGTAAAATGTATCCCGATGTTTTGAATAGAGTGAATGAAATGAATTTGAAATGTGATGCATGTGAATTTGGGAAACACACTAGGACATCATATCCTAGTGTGGGGATGAGGAGTGTAGAGAGATTTCATCTTATTCACTCAGATGTTTGGGGGCCCTGCCCAGTGACTTCAGTAAGTGGGTTCAGGTGGTTTATCACCTTCATAGATTGTCATTCTCGGATGACATGGCTTTATATGATGAAAAACAAAGGTGAAGCGTTGAAGTGTTTTCAGGACTTACATAGAAGTGTCAGAAATGTGTATGAGGCCAAGATCCGTGTCTTGAGAACGGATAATGGGACAGAGTATGTAAACAGGGAGTTTGCATCTTACCTATCTGAGAGTGGGATAACTCATCAAACCACTTGTCCCAACACCCCTCAACAGAACGGAGTTGCTGAAAGGAAACATAGACACTTGTTGGAGGTAACTAGGTCACTCATGCTCACCATGAATGTACCTAAGATATTGTGGAGTGAAGCAGTGATGACAGCCACCTATCTTATCAACAGGATGCCTTCACGGATCCTTGGTATGAAGTCTCCATGTGAGATTCTTATGGGAAAGAACACCTTTGTAGTTCCACCAAAAGTGTTTGGATGCACATGCTTTGTGAGGGATCATAGACCTTCTGTGGGGAAGCTGGATGCTCAGGCAATTAAATGCATATTTGTTGGGTATCCTTCAAATCAAAAAGGCTATAGGTGTTGGAGTCCCGCAGAAAGAAGGCTGTTTGTGAGTATGGATGTGACGTTCAGGGAGACTGAACCTTTTTATGGAGGGCTGACAGATTCTACATCAGTATTTGATATTGGTGCCTCTCCAAACACAGGAGGAGCTGGTCGAGAGGGGGAGACTGATGACATGAGGGTAGTGGTTGGACTTATACCGTGTCCTGTCGGGCCTACTGGTACTGGTCCTGATAGCAGGGAGGAAGAAAGGACCTTGGTGGAAGAGGAGGAAGACAGGTTGTACGGCAGGAAATATAGCAGGAGACAGAAGGATAGTCATGGCGATGGAGAACAACAAGAAGACATCTTCCCCACTGAAGAACCACTAGCTCCACAGCCACATGTCGAGATTGATCAGTCTATCACGCCTGCTCGAGTCCCAACTTCCTTACTGCCTTCCTCTCCTATCACGGATGGTAACCTTTCTTTGCCTTCCTCTAGTTTAGATCTTCCACTTGCATCTCGTAGGGAGCCTCGTATCAATGCCGGCAGGCCTCCTGTACGGTATGGATATGAGACTGATATTGCTAATCATGTCTCCTATGCATCTCTTACACCTGCATATAGGGCTATCATTGCATCCTTACAGTCTATCCCTATACCAAGTGATTGGCGAGTGGCAAAGTAACATCCCCAGTGGAAGAAAGCAATGGTCGAAGAACTTGAGGCACTGGAGAAGAACAAGACATGGAGACTTGTCTCACTTCCAGCAGGGAAGAAAGCTGTGGGTTGCAAGTGGGTATTCACAATAAAGCAAACTTCAGAAGGGAAGGTGGACAGGTACAAGGCGAGGCTGGTTGCCAAGGGCTACAGTCAGACTTATGGGATTGATTATGATGAGACATTTGCCCCAGTGGCAAAGATGAGTACTGTGAGAGTACTGATATCCTGTGCAGCGAATTTTGGATGGAAATTGCATCAGTTGGATGTAAAAAATGCCTTCTTGCATGGAGACTTACAGGAGGAGGTATACATGGAGGTTCCACCTGGCTTTAGCACACAACAGACGATGGGAAAGGTGTGTAGACTGGACAAGTCTTTGTATGGGCTGAAGCAATCTCCAAGGGCATGGTTCGACAGATTCAGGCGTGCAGTCATCACTATGGGCTACAAGCAGAGTAATGGTGATCATACTGTATTCTATAGACATTCAGGACATCGGATTACTCTTTTGGCTGTGTATGTTGATGATATTATTATCACTGGAGATGATGAAGAGGGAATCTCTCATTTGAAGGTAAGGTTGGCGAGAGAATTTGAGGTCAAGGACCTTGGACAGTTGGGGTATTTCCTTGGACTGGAGATTGCCAGGTCCAGGAAGGGTATAGTTCTCTCACAGAGGAAGTATGCCCTGGATTTACTGGCTGAGACTGGTATGTTGGGGTGTCGTCCAGCAGTTACTCCTATTGATCAGAATCATAGGTTGCATTCACAATCAGGGGAGCCAGTAGACAAAGAAAGGTACCAGAGACTTGTTGGACGCCTTATCTACTTATGCCATACCAGACCTGACATTGCCTATGCTATCAGTGTGGTAAGTAGATACATGCATGATCCTAGGACTGGACATATGGAGGCAGTCTTCAAGATACTGAGGTATCTGAAGAATAGTCCAGGAAAAGGCATATTATTTGGTAGTCATGGTCACATGAATGTGACGGGCTACTGTGATGCGGATTGGGCCAGTTGCCTAGATGATAGGAGATCGACCTCGGGCTACTGTGTGTTTGTTGGGGGCAACTTGGTCTCTTTGCGCAGCAAGAAGCAGGATTTGGTGGCCCGTTCCACTGCAGAGGCAGAGTATCGTGCTATGGTGCTTAGTACCTGTGAGATGATCTGGTTGAGATCACTCCTACATGAGCTACGCCTGCTGAGAGAAGGACCATTGCGGTTGTTGTGTGATAACAAATCAGCAATTAATATTGCCAACAACCCAGTGCAACATGATAGAACGAAACACATAGAGATTGACATGTTCTTCATTAAAGAAAGACTGGACAAGAAACAGTTGGAGATCTCCTACATTACTTCTGGACAGCAACTAGCTGATTGCCTTACAAAGGGGTTGAACTCTAAAGGAGTAGAAGATGCTTGTAACAAGATGGGCATGATAAATATCTTTTGCTCATCTTGAGGGGGAGTATTATGTGTTATTGTATTGGGTGTGTGTGTAAAGAAAGACAAGGGATGATATATATATATGAGTGTTAGCCATTATTTGGGCTAATCACTATTTTCCTAAAATCTACAACACAAATTCAAACAAAACAGATTTAAAAAAAAATAAATTTGATCGATACTTAATCTAGTTTAAGTGATGTTTAAGCTTTTATTGATGTAATATCCGCTAGTTAAGAATAATTTTACATGTTTAAAAGACATGGTCTTAACGTGTCTGACTTGTAGGTTTTATTTAAACACCAACATGGCTTGTATGCACAACGTTTTTTATTTATATGATGGGACACAACTTAGGATTGTCCAATCCGCCTCAGACAAGTGCCTTGCAAGTGTTGGTGTCGAACATATGTCCATGTGTCGCACATTGCACCTCTTTTGAAGTGTCCGTGCTTAGTAGCCGGGGAATTTTTATAAAGAAATAACTCCAAATATTTATGTTTAAATTTTTTCTTTGATTTTATTTGACTAGTTGTTCACCTACTAAACAGGTAATTAGTAAGCTGATTTATTGTAGAGCAGCATTTATATGCAGGAATAGTCTTCGTATCCCTCATAAAGTTGAACTTTTGTAATGTATTTATCTCTCATGCAGGTCAAGAAACCTGGATTGGATATGTCAACCATACAAAGTGAGCTCGATTTGTCATATGGGCTACGATACCAAGGTGTCGCAATCCCTGAGGCTTATGAACGATTGATATTGGACACGTATGTTCTGATCTCATGAAATTTTGTTTTCTACATCTACAAATGTATTGCCCCACATCGTTTCTTTTAATTTATGCCTTAGCCCCCATCTTCACTTGCTTTCTACTTTTCTGCATCAAGCTCTATTCAGCTATTTAACTACCGTTCCTAATGAAAAGTTGTATTGCACAGTCTTGATGCAAAATACTGTTGTCTGTCTACTTGAATCCCATATAATTACGATGATAACCGAGCGGTTTGATATCCTTTCTTGCAGGATACGAGGCGACCAGCAACATTTTGTACGCAGAGATGAATTAAGGGTATATGCATGTCTAGCAACTAGATTTCTCGAGGAACATATAATCCGGCATATTTCACAGAGCTCGACCTGACCCTGTGTTTTCCTATGAGCAGGCCGCGTGGGAGATCTTCACGCCTTTGCTGCACAAAATTGACGCGGGCGAGCTGAATCCTCTCCCCTACAAACCAGGCAGTCGCGGTCCGGAGGGAGCTGATGAGTTGCTGGCCAAAGCTGGGTACGTGCAAACACACGGCTACATATGGATACCACCTACGCTGTGAAAGAGCACAGTCCGTTTCAATGCACGCGGAAAACACTACAATATGTCTGAGAATAATAACGGCCACACCCGTATTGTATTAGACTGAGTTGCTCTCTTTAAAGCTGAGTGTTGCCGTGATGTAATTCTAGACTGTACATCATGCGGTGTACTAGAAGAACAATGTCTATTTAATCCATAGTATCTATTATACATTTGCAAGATGTTTTTGAATTGGTTTGTTGACTAGAACAAAATGTTTGATAGAAAGACAGTTGTAATTTAATCTTAAGAAATCAATGGTTGAGATGTGAGTATATGAATTTTTTTTTTTGGGGGGATATGGATGTGCACTATTCTTACCTGTACCTGCTCAATTTACCCGTACTCGTACCCGTGATGGGTAAATTTTTGTACCCATGTCCATCATACCCATCGGGTATACAGATACCCGTGGGTATCCGTGTACCTGCTAGCTATGGGTATGGATATCTATATACCCAATGGATATGTGTATCCATACCCATTACCCATAAAAAAAATTTGCTTCTTGCAGCACAGAGGAACCCATTGAACCTCTGTTGCTCATATGATATCCATTTGTTATAAGAATGAGAAACTAATAACAACATTCATCATGCAAACAAATCTGAGAAACCCATCATCATAAACTACAACAAAAGAGAACATTTCCCCTCTAATCTCAATCAAATTAACAAATATAAACCCTTAAATCAACATTCATCCCGGAGGGGTCCGCTGGGGGTTCTAGGCTTGGTTTGGGGTTGGATTTTGGGGAGTTGATTTGTGGCGGGTCTTTTTGTTCTTCGATCCCTGCTTTTCCTCCTTTTGGCCCCCCGACACTCCTCTCACACACCCATGCTTTTTTCCCTTTTGCCCCAGATTCTCTTCTTATTTGCGTCCGGACGACGACTACCAAATCAAAATGAAGAATTATATTGAAGGATTGACATGTTAGAATAAAGAAGATAAATTACGTGAAAGAAGACTATGAAGGAAAAAGGAGAAGAAATGGATACAATATAGCCATCATCTTTATGCCTTTTCAAACTTGTAGATCATGTGTGTGGGTGGTTAATATTTTGGTGCATGCATCACAAGAGATTTCCTATGCAGCAACATAAAATCAGCCCATTAATTTTTTTGAATTTTTTAGATTATTGTTTAGAGTCTAAAACCGAAATATTGAATGAATCATATGTGATTTGTGTTAATATTTCCAGCCTATTGATGAAGCCTATTTGTGTCTTTTGGTTTTCCATGAGTTGGGAAATTGAGATGTCTCTCCACATTAAATATAGAATGTGAATGGATCTATGTTAATTGTGATGGTAATGAAAATGTGTAATGGTGGAGTTAGTGGAGCATTGATGAAGGCATGCGAAGGGTTCCTCCTTAGACCTATATAAGGAGAGGTCATTTGCTCATTCCAAAGGCATCTCATTCCATCCAAGTATTATCTTCTCCAAGTTGAGTGAAGAGTGTCCACTCCGAGTTGAGAGTGTTGTAGTGTGTAGGTAGCAACAAGAGTGAGAGAGTGTTTCCTTCAAGTGGTGTTCTTGAAGTAGTGTGTCTCTCGTGTATCCATTATTGACGTTAGTGGAAGTTCTTGTTATTGATGCCCCGTGGATGTAGGCACATTGCCAAACCACGCTATATGCGGTGTCATCCTTCTGCATTTTATTCTTGCATTTCCAATTTGTTTGTGTTTGAGATATTGTTCCATTCCGTTATTTTTCCTAACAGCGGTATCAAAGCTATGGAGGGTTTAAAGAGTACCATGATTCATCTCAACAACTCAAATTGGGTGACGTGTAAGCCGAGGATGGAGGACATCCTTTATTGCAAGGATTTGCATGAGCCGATCGAAGGAGATAAGGTGAAGCCGGAAGAAACATCAGATGCGGATTGGAACAAGTTAAATCGCAAAGCTATTGGTTATATTCGCGAATGTGTGGATGATAGTGTGTTTCACCATGTGTCCAACGATGTTAACGCACATCAATTGTGGTTAAAGTTGGAGTCCTTGTTCGAAAAGAAGACCGCTGCAAAGAAAGCCTTTCTAATCAAGGAGTTGGTGATGTCAAGTTTAAAGAAGGTGCTAGAGTGACCGAGCATTTCAACAACTTTCAAAGCATGATCAATCAGTTGGCCACATTGGGTATGAAGATCGACGACGAGTTGCAAGCATTGTTGCTTTTGGGGTCGTTACCTGATAGTTGGAAGACCTTTGTCGTGAATGTAAGTAACTCTGCCCCTGACGGTGTATTGTCTATGAATAATGTTAAAGATAACATGTTGGATGAAGAGACTAGAAGGAAGTCTATAAGTTCAAGCTCGGATCATACTCAAGTGTTCCTTGCGGAGAACCGAGGAAGGAGCAAGAGTAGAGGACCCAAAGGCCATGGAAGGAGCGTAAGCAAATCAAAGGAAAGATTTAATAGGAAGTGCCATCATTGCGGCCTTTTCAGACATGTGAAAAGAAACTGCAACAAGTTGGCGAAAGGCTCGAATGAGAGTCGCGATGGCAACGCTAACAAATCAAAGGAGGACACAAGTAGCACTACCGCTGTGTCTCAAGGTGACTTTGATTTTCTTTGCTTTGAAAGTGAATGCTTACATTTTGATGATTGTGATGGAACTGAATGGGTTGTTGACTCGGGAGCATCATTCCATGCAACGGTAAACTCGAAGTTCTTCGCTATGTACAAAGCCGGTGACTTTGGTAGAGTGAAGATGGGGAATGAGAGCTATTCACACATTGCCGGAAATAGAGATGTTTGTTTCGAGACCGATGTGGGCTACAAGTTTATGTTGAAGGATGTGAGACATGTATCGGGCATGCGTCTCAATCTGTCGTCAGCCTGTGTGCTTGACAAACAAAGTTTTCATCATCATGGAGGTGATGGAAAATGGAGGCTTACGAAGGGATCGCTTGTGGTTGCTAGAGGGAAGCTGTGTTGTACCCTCTACAAGACATATGGCAAGATATGTAAAGGGGAGTTGAACATTGCGGATGGTCATCTCCAAATATATGGCACAAGCGGCTAGGTCATATGAGTGAGAAGGGATTGCAAGTCTTGGCCAAGAAGTCGCTAATTCCCTTTGCAAAAGGAACCTCACTCGACTCTTGTGATTTTTGTTTATTCTGTAAACAACATAAAGTGAGTTTCAAGAGTAAATTTTCTAACAAAGAAAATGTGTTAGACCTAGTATACTCTGATGTATGTGACCCCATGCAAGTTGAATCACTAGGTCGCAATAATTATTTTGTTACCTTTGTTGATGATGCTTCACGGAAGGTTTGGTTGTATTTGTTGAAAACAAAAGACCAGGTGTTCCAGACCTTTACGGAGTACCATGTCATGGTTAAGAGGGAAACTGGGAAGACTCTCAAGTGTCTCTGTAGTGACAATGGCAGAGAGTACACTTTGAACGTGTTTAAAGAACATTGTTCGAAGCATGGCATCAGGCATGAAAGGACCGCACCTGGCACCCCACACCATAATGATGTAGCAGAGAGGATGAACCGCACCATTTTGGAGAAAGTACGAAGTATGCTGAACACCGCTAACCTATCAAAACAGTTTTGGGGAGAAGCAGTGATAGCAGCAAGTTACCTCGTCAACCGATCGCCATGTATATCGTTGGACTTGAAGACGCCAGAAAGCGCATGGACCGGTAAGCATGCTTCTTATTCTCACTTGAGGGTGTTCGGGTGCACAGCATTTGCACATGTTCCGAAGCAAGAAAGATCAAAACTTGACGATAAGGCCATCCCTGTAATATTTCTTGGATATGGAAATGAGGAGATGGGATACCAGTTATGGAATCCAAAGTCCAACAAGTTGTTCAGAAGTCGAGACGTGGTGTTTCAAGAAGATCAAACGATTGCGGATCTTGGAAAAGACGTGCTAGATCAAGTTGAACGCTTCACATATGATTCATCATCGCTCTTAAGAGAATCGCGAGACGAGGCTCAAGATGTTGCAAATGAGAATATTCGCAACGAGGAAGCTGAACTTGAGGATGATGATCAGGAGAATCATGATCAGGAGGAGCTATACGAGGAGGATCCTAATCAAGCGGAACAAATCCAGTAGGGTCCAATCAGGGGGAGCAAGCAGAAAATTCTCAAGAGCCGGTTCGAAGATCCAGCAGGGTTCTCAAACCAAATTCCAAGTATCCTTCCTCGCAGTACATTTTGCTGACCAGTGACGGAGAACCAGAATGCTTTAAGGAAGCAATGACTCATGCAAACAACGACAAATGGAAGTTGGCGATGAAGTCTGAGATGGAGTCCTTGTTAAAAAATGGCACCTATGATTTGGTGGAGCTTCCTAAAGGGAGAAAAGCACTCAAGAATAAGTGGGTGTTCAAGCTGAAGAGGGACGAAAACGAGCATCTGACAAAGTTCAAGGCTCGCTTGTTGTGAAAGGTTTTAGACAAAAGGAAGGTATAGATTTTGATGAAATTTTCTCACCTGTTGTCAAGATGACATCTATTAGGGTTATTCTTGGCATGGTGGCTAGCATGGATCTGGAGGTGGAGCAGCTAGATGTGAAGACATCATTCCTTCATGGAGATTTGGAGGAAGAGATCTACATGGAGCAACCGAAATGATTTGAGCTAGAGGAAAAGGAGCACATGGTTTGCAAGTTAAAGAAAAGCATATACGGTCTGAAGCAAGCGCCAAGGCAATGGTACAAGAAGTTTGACTTGTTCATGGTGAGTCATGGGTACAAGCACATTGATGCGGATCCATGTGTGTGTAAATCTAACAGTTCCCTGGAGGTAAATTCATAATTTTACTGCTCTAAGTTGATGATATACTAATTGTGGGGCAAGATATTTGCATGATTCACAGACTAATGGCAGATTTGTCAAAGACATTTCACATGAAAGACTTCGGACCAGTTAAGCAGATATTGGGCATGTAGATTACTCGCGAAAGAAAGAAGCACAAGCTCTGGCTTTCACAGGAGAGGTATGTTGAACAAGTGCTTGATAGGTTCAACATGAAAGGAGCCAAGGCGGTGAGCTCACCTCTGGGTAATCACGTTAAGTTAAGCAGATTGGCGTGCTTAACTACTTAAGAGGAGAAAGAGAAGATGTCAGGTATTCCCTATGCATCAGCTATATGTAGTCTTATGTATGCGATGGTATGTACTCGTCCAGACATTGCGCATGCAGTTAGTATTGTCAGCAGATATCTCTCTAATCCTGGAAGAGAGAATTGGGAGGCAGTCAAGTGGATACTCAAATATTTGAGGGGGACCTCAAAGTTTTGCTTGAGTTTTGGTGGATCAAAACCAAATTTGGAAGGTTTCACGGATGCAGATTTAGCAGGAGACTTTGATAATCGAAAGTCTACTTCTGGTTACTTATTTACTTTTGCAGGGGGAGCTGCTTCATGGCAGTCCAAGTTACAGAAGTGCGTAGCCTTATCCACCACAGAGTCTGAATATATAGCAGCTAATGAAGCAGGCAAGGAGTTGATATGGCTGCAAAGGTTTGTTCAAGAGATGGGTATGAAACAAGAAAGTTATGTGCTACATTGCGACAGTCAAAGTACAATTCAGTTGAGTAAGAACTCAGTTCATCATCCTCGCACTAAGCACATAGAGTTGCGGTATCATTGGATCCGAGATGTGATATCCTAGAAGCTTTTCCAGTTGGGAAAAATTCATACCGACAAGAACATCGCAGATATGCTGACAAAAGTTGTTCCGCAAGAGAAGATGCAGTATTGTTGCAAGGCAGCTGGGATGGACTTTAAGTAAGTCCAACTACAAAAGACAGTTTGGCTGGAGGGGGAAATTATTAATATTTCCAGCTTATTGATGAAGCCTATTTGTGTCTTTTGGTTTTCCATGAGTTGGAAAATTGAGAGGTCTCTCCACATTGAATATAGAATGTGGATGGACCTATATTAATTGTGATGATAATGAAAATGTGTAATGGTGGAGTTAGTGGAGCATTGATGAAGGCATGTGAAGGGTTCCTCCTTAGGCCTATATAAGGAGAGGTCATTTGTGTTGGATCATGTGGATGGCAAATAACACTAGAAGGGGGGTTGAATAGTGTTGTGCAAATAATAAATGTTTTTTGTTCGTTGATTAGCACAATTATAATCCTTCTAATGTTGCCTAAGAAACCAAGTAGAGTGATCTACGCTTGGTTCTTAATCAACAAGTTAATCTTATAAGCAATGTTAATCAGAGAGATAAAACACCATGTAGTCGACTCCCTATGAATGTTTGTCGACTCCCAGAGAGTTTTCAGGCAAAACTCTGCTGAAAGATAATAAGATTACAAGCAGATATTCTTATACAAATAAGTATTGATCTTCATACAGCGAATATAAACAAAAGAATTAACTTGCAATAATATGAACAAAATTACAATTTGTTAGCCAATAAAGAATGCAAGAACAAGTATAAACAATCACAGAAGAATGCAAACACAAACACAGAGATTTTTATCCTGGTTCCCTACAACTTGGGTACGTCCAGTCCTCGACCAATCCAGTACGAGATTTCCACTATTGCCTTAGCAATACAAATACCTAACTTCACTCGTTGGGATTTCCCAAACACCTAGCCTTGACCAGGATTTTCGACCACCTATACTTGTCTAGGATTTCCAACTCCCTTTCAACAAAGGGGAAATCACAAATAAAAATGATTTTCAACTCACCACAAAAATTAGTGGAGTTTGGATTTACACCCGGAATTCTATAGCCAAAGTAAAATATAGCAAGTGTATTACGTGGCTAAAAAATTCAAATCGATCTTTAGATCACACAAAAATATAGAATGAGTCTTTGTGATCTAGATCATTTGCTTTCAAAAATCCTTTCAATAGATAAAAAATGAAGAACACGGATTTTGAAAAACGATTTTTAATAGCCAAATAAAATTTGATCTCAAAAATAATAACTTTGAAAATGATTGGGAGATCAGAAATTAAAACAGATTTGGCTAAAGAATAACGAGAACAGAATGAATAAGAGATCTGAGAATTTTAGCACAAGAGAGATTTTGAATTGATAATAATATTGTTATTTAAAAGATCTCATAGAGTCCTCTATTTATAGTGATAAGAGGGGATTAAAATTTCAAATAAGGTCTAACTTTCGTCCCAAAAATTAAGGATGGATGAGAGAAAACAGGAAGTCAAATCGTTGAAATTCGACAGCTGGTAGTCGACTCCCTAGGAGTGGTAGTCGACTCCCAGAGTGTTTCATTGGAAAATTTGCTTCCAGCTGGTAGTCGACTACCTCCTTTGGTTGTCGACTCCCAGAGCAATTTCTTCTGAAACTTAGCTAGCAAAGAGTGCAGTCAACTCCTGGGTGTAATGGAGATTGACTACAAGGATATGGAAAAGCTAGCAATTGCTCTCAAGAGTTTAAAATGATTTTAAAACATTTAAAACATTTATTTTCGAAATCATTTATGTGTGTGTGCTATATCTACTTTGGCTTTAACATAATCCTAAGAAACACAACTCACACTACACTAAGACAAGATCTTCGGGAAGCTGATCTGGTAGAAGCTTGCTTCTCTTGAATTTGAGTTCCTTCTTCATTTAAGCTTGAGCACGGACTTCATCTTGTGCTTGATGTAGAACTAGCAAATTCATCTTCGTCTCGAGTGTGTTGAGCTTCTTCGGAGTATGTGTAAAGTCACTGTTTGTCGCATAATCTGCACTCTTGAGTTGTAGTGTAGTTAGTACACTAACATCATTTGGTGTGCTCATCATCAAAATTACTTAGGAGTGGGATTCGATTTCACATCACTCTCCCCCTTTTTGATGATGACACCCAAATGAAAATTGAAGTATATTGAATGAATATTTACTTAATGAACTAACTTAAAGTAACTTACTCCCCCTGCTTAGATGCGATACTCCCCCTGCATCAAAGCTTGTTAGTAAAATAATATTCATTCACATTTTTGCATTTTATCCTTTTTCTCCTCCTTGTCATCAATCAAAAATGACATAAAATGACAAATAAATATTTCACCAAGAATCAATCAAGCTATATTCAACAAAGATAAAAGTTTGGAGAGAGAAGTAGTTCAAGGTACTTTAAGAACATTTCTGCAAAACAGCGTTAGTTGATAATGATATATGATATGATTAAAGCATGTTTTAGAGCATAACATATCACACCATAAACATAAACATAAACATATCAAACTAAAAGCATGAGTAATTAGTTCAAAACATCACATCACAAAAAAGTTATTACAGACCAAAATGAACATTGTTTGTCAAAGAACCATTGTTTTAGAAACCAAATGACTTCGTTTATGAAGCTTCTCCATTCTTCTTCAATTCCTTGATGTAATGCCTGTATGTGTAAAATACTATTTGCGTGTGTGCGTATAGTAATTTTGTTGTGTGTATATTAATTTCCTACAAGTATGGCTATCAGGTGACTATGATATACTTTGGATATAAAAGTGAATGCGTGTGGTTGTACAGTAAATTGATATTCTTGTTAGCAAGCTATTAGTGTTCATTAGCCAATGAACAAGTGTGAATAGTAAAATGGTGTGTTCATGATAATTGGTGATACTAGGATAGTTATTAATGAATGATATTATTATCATTGATGCTTGGTTGTTATTTTTGGTGATGTTGTTCTTATTATTGGTATTAGTATTTGTATTATTGGTGATGTTGATTCATATTATCATTCCTATTGTTAAGGTCTTAGTTAATTTTAGAAGCTAGCTAGTGTGGGTTGTTGGGCTTGGTGTTTGGGCTTGAATATGAGATGAGAGAAGGGAGATGAGATATGTTTAATAGAATGGCAAACTTGTAAAATACCCACTTCCTTTTCTTTCCCTACAAACTTCTCCTCTTCTCATATTATTATTATTATTCCTACATTCTCCCCGTTTTCCCCAACCCAGGCCGAAACCCCAACTTCCCCCTTTGCTGCCGAATTTTTGTGGAGGGATTGGATGAGAAACAGAAGAAGAAATGAAGAGGAAAAAGAGAGGTTTGAAGCCCTAATCCTTTTCCCTTCCATCTCTCTCAATTTCTTCCTCTTTCTCTAAGCTCCATGGCCAAAACCCTAGACCAAATCTGTCCATTTCTGGCCGAATTCTGTTCTTGCCCTTTTCCTTCAATTTCAAGCACAAATTTCCGTTTTTCATGCTTCTTTTGAGTCCTAATGTTAGCTAGATGTATATGGGGGAGTTTGGAACTAGAAGGAGGTGATTTCAAGGGTTTGAATGATGAATTTTGGAGTGGTGATGCTCAAATACGGGATTCTTGGGGCTTGGTAGGTTCTTGGAGGATTTTTGGGTGAAGCTCATCATTTTTATGGTGGGATTCCAATCCCAATTCATATGTTTCATTTCATTCCATATTGAATTCAAAGTTTGCATCTTTTAGAGTTTTGTAGCAAAATTTTGGTTTGATGCATTTTAATTTGAATTGGGATGCGATGTTAAATTATTGGGTGCTACAATTACTTTTCATGTTACCCTTATATGTTTTGTTTCAATAATTAGGAGAAATTGCTCTTATTTAGAATTTGCTCCTACATGTTGAAAGGTTGGGATATTGGAAAATTACTATTCAAATTACTTATTATAAATTGTTAAGTATGCCAATTGCTTCAAGCTGCATATGGAATCCACTTGCATTTCAATTTATGTCTTAATTGCATTTCAACTCAAGTGGTGGAACTTGTGTGTGTATTGCAACGTGTGTGGAATTGCACTCATTTGTTGGAAGTTGTTGGAAGCTTCATCCCCAATTTTAGTAACTAAGAGATGTTACGCTATTTGATGTTCTTTGATGCTATGAAAGAGCTTTATGTTGCTCATGAATGTTTTGATTTATTAAGTTTGTGTAGTTGCCCTCTTTTTGAATGTTGGAGGTTTATTTAGTTAAAATTCTTGGTATGGAAATGTGAATTAAGTTACAATAAATTGAGTTGTGCAATATGATGCCATGATTTAGATTCATGAGGCAATTGGATGCTTTGTTGCATTAATTAAATGAAATTGCTCTCTTTCGGTTATCTTGACTAAATGAAATTGTTCTCATCTTATTACATTGATTAAATAAAATTGCTCTCATTTTGGGTTGTTGGAAGTTATTTAGTATAAAACGTGAAACATGTGCACAATGAAATGAGATGGAAAATTGGCGGTGTGTTGTTGGGTACATGTGGAAAAATGAATGGGTGAAATGATGTTGTTAGGACACGAAGGTGGAGTGCACGGGCATGGACAAAGTTGCCACGTAGGAGGCGGATGAAGTCGTCGTGGGCAACCTTCTGATACCATTAGATGGCTCCACGTTGATAACAGAGTAGAATCATTGCACGCCGGCACATTCATGGGATCCCCATTGCATTGAATTGCATTGCGTGTGATTCATATGCATCATGGCATCCTTGAGCATTACGTGTGATTGGTGGTTATATATGTGGGATTGTTACTTTATGAGAATGATTGTTGCCATGAATGCATCATGTGTGTGAAATGGTTGTGTGTTGGAAAGTGGGGTTTTGGTGGTTGCTAGAAGACGGACTTGGGTTGAAGTTGTGTTTCCTTCTCTTGAATTAAAATGTTGTTGTTGTTAATGTTATGTTGTTGTTGTTGTCGTAGTACTTGTTGTTAGTGTTCTTGTTGGTGTTATTATTAATGTCTCAACTTAAGGCCAGGATAACATTATTCATACCTCCCTTAACTCAAGCTAATTCCTTTCTAGGTAATTTGGATCGTTAAGTTACTAGTAGCCCTAATTGTTGAAGAATAGCAGTTTTACTCGAGATCCTAATGCAAGCTTTCATCCTTCTTAATTTCCATGTTGTAGTTGTGTCAAAGGTGTTGTATTTAAGGGCTTTGCTAATTAAAGTTGGCATCTTTATTAAAGTCATGTGCAAACTTAGAAGCATCATTAGCTCGTAGGAGTTACATGTTGTATAATTTGTGACTTAGGAGGAGTTTTCACCTAGCCCACTAAATTCACTAGAGTTACATGTTGATTTGCTAAAAATTGTCCAAATTGGTTAAAAGATGCTTTAAAGTAAATAGAAGGTACTAAATGGCCTAGAGTTTGCATGTTGTGTTAATGATTTGCTAGTGCTACATTAAAGATGTAGGATGTTACATTTCTACATCAAAGATCTTAATGTGGGTTATATGTAGGTGTTCCATCCCTAAGTTAAATTCTACTAAGGTAGACATGCTTAAGCTCGCGACTAAATGTGATAAGAAGATTAGCTCATGTTGCCAACCAATCTTTAACCCACAATGATGTCCTATTGTACTTGTAGCATGATGTTTTCCTTAATCTTGGATTTTCATTGTGTTGTCCTTTTTAGATTATGTTGATTCTTAATTTTCGTGCATGTTAGTCCCAACATTCCTTTATGGCACTTCTCCTATGATTCTTGAGCAATGTTATATTTTTTTCTTATGATTATAGCATGTTTCTTTTTAAATATTATTTATGTTGTAATTGGAAATTTTGATAAATACAAGAGAAACTCTGCCGAAATTTTTGTAAGCAATTACATAGCATCCTAAGCATTAGAAGCTTCAGTTAGGAATACTTAACAAAGGCCACTAGCTAACTTTCAGGTTTAAGACCACTTTCTTAATTTCCATGTTTAAAAGAAACCCCACTTGTAAAATTATATAAATGAAAAGTTAGTAAGATGGTTTTTGATAACTTTCAAGTTGGAAGCTTTTGAGAGTGTAAGACCTTAATTATCATCATCTACAAGTTCCTACAAACTCCCTTTATGCAAACTTGATTTCCATATGCCTTTGGTTCCATTTCAATAGAAAAGTGTGTTTTCCATTAACTTAATACAGGATGTTTGTGAACATTCAAACTTAAATGAGAATTGTAGTTTTCCTCTAACTATTAGTAAGTTCAAGCTTACCTAGGAACTACTACTTGAAGCATTTCAAGAACTCTTTGAAAAACCTAAGTTTCATTTATGCCACGCACCACCCATTGGAGGAAGTTGCTATGTGGTCACTCAATGGGTCTTATTTAAGGTTGTTTTTCATTGGATCCATTAGCAAGGTTACATATTGATGATTAATAATGGTTTATGAAAAAGATCTATAGGGTAAGTGAGATATAAGGAGATCATGTAAGGATGTGTTGTAGAAGGATGCTGCATTTGTATAGCTATAGTTACTCCATGTCATGTGAATGATGCGACTTGGTTTCTTTTGATGGTTGTAATATCAGATGTTATTGTTATTAGTAATTGTACTTGGGATGAATGTCGTAATGCTAGGGTTCAGTTTCTTGATATTGCAGATCACTTCTCTATCTGTAGTACTCACTTGTTTTGCAGGCTTCCCTCTTGCCGCAGGTATGTGTTTTGTTATTGATATCATTTGCATTTTCATATGAATTTGCCATGATATGCCATGAGTTAGTTTCCAGTTTATTGCTTAGTGCATTGCATCTTTGTGCACCATGTGAGTTGGATTTGGACATCTTACTGGGTCACGTCGTGACGTGTCCCCGTTGATATTTTTCAGGTGTTGGTTCGTGGAGTGGGAGGCCCACTAGTCTAGTTAGTTGGAGTTGGTTGGAGTTAGTTGAAGTTGAGGATTTTTAGAGAGTGTGAGAGTTTTGGGTGGGTGATATTGTACTTTAGCAAGTTGTGGGTTCATGTTGTATATATGAGATTTGTATTAGTGATGTTAACATTGGTTAGTCGTGTATTTATATGTATCGGTGTTTTAATTATATCGGTGTTGAGTTATTGGTTCTTTGTTTGTCTGTGTTGTCTGGAATGCCACAGGTACTATCCCAGCAGTGCGCAGTGGACCTGCTTAAGTTTTGAAATTTTGTATTTCTCTTCGTAGCACCCGCCTCTTGGGAATACCTGATACAGATTCGTACTTATCGAGTATCCCGGGGAGCGGGGCGCTACACTTGATCTCACCAAGGATCAACTTCAGAGTCTCCTTAGTCATTTTGTTGCTGCTCGCCACAAAGTCCTTCAGATCATCCACCTTTTTGTTGAGGACTTCAAATCCTTTTTCTTGAGAAATTTTCAATTTCCCAATCTTCAAGAGCATATCTTGAAGCTCAACAATGTATGCCAGTGGTTCTTCTTCTTCTCCTTCTTCACCATCATTTTCTTCCTCTTCTTCATCTGTATCAATAAGAAGAGGTTCGTTACCTTTCTTCCTTGAGGATGATGATCCTCCTTCAGAGCGAGTCTTTCCTCTGGAATATTCTGGTCGAGATCTTTATGAAGATTCATTCGACCAATAGCATGAACATCAAAGATGCGAGCTAGTTCCAGAATTTCGGTTTCATTATCTAAATGTATATTGTATCCAATAAACAAGATGGTGAGGTAATGACCATGGGCTAAGTCAGATGAAGGTCTATCAGAAGAAGCAGATGCAAGGATGGAGTCCATGATGACTTTGGCCCAATTTACACTAATGTTTCCTAGCATGGCATAAATGCACTTAGCTTGCTTCTTAGATAACACAAAGTGGCTTCCAGATTTCTGAGTAATATTGTATGACAATATATTTGCTAGGATTCTTCCTGCATAGCGAAGATCGCTACATGGTAGTTTTGTTTGGAAGTATTTTCCAGGCAAATACATTTTCTCCAGAATATTGACTCGGGATAAAAATTGCATATCCCCCCCCATTTCTGGGCATTTTATGTGTATATCATGTTTATTTTGGCGTTGATACGTGTGTTTTCGTGATATTGTGGATTATTAACGCCGAATCTCTTTTTATACATAAAATGTGTGTTTTAGGAACTAATTTTTGCTCCTATTATTTTTTCAAGTACTTCTGGGATTTTTCTGTATTTTCTGAAATTTTTCCAGAATTTTTTGGAGCTAGGAGCTATTTTTGGAGAATTTTTGAAGCCAAATAGGCTATTCTGTAATTTTTTAAAAAATAAAAAATAAAAAAAACTTATGTGCGGGCCGGCCCGCTTCACAATCGTTGTGCAATATTTTTTTTTA
The DNA here is from genome assembly GCA_030789695.1 of Scilla litardierei. NCBI lineage: Eukaryota > Viridiplantae > Streptophyta > Magnoliopsida > Asparagales > Asparagaceae > Scilla > Scilla litardierei. The sequence goes on from CM061135.1 coordinate 24,264,817, forward strand.
AAAAAGAAGCAAGATTTCGGAGCGGCCCCGCTGGCATGGGCACGCGGCCCGCGCGTGCCCGTGCCCGCGGGTCGGGCGCCTCAGCGCCCGACCCGACCCGCCTTAATCCCCAGCACGCGTTGTTTTGCGGGTCGGGCGACCAGCGCCCGACCCGCAATGCGTTAAGTGGCCTGGGTGCGTTTTTTTAGTTTTCAGTTCGTTTTTTGTGTTGGAGCTTGCTGTTTTTGGTTTTTCTTTAGGGCTTGGAGGGGTTTCTTCTTCCCCAAAGCTAGGGCTTGGGCTTGGGAGGCCATGTGAGCTTGAGAAAGCTTGGTGGAGCTTGGAGAAGCTTTGGAGGAAGGCAAATAGGAGGAGGGAAGAGCTCATTTGGGAGAGTTCTTGGTGAAATCTCTTCTTTTTCCTATTGTATTTTGATCTCTCTCTTTTGTATGAAACTTGAGATGAATTTTTATGAGATTCTCATCTTGTTTAGTATGATTGGGTAGTGTTAATTTGCTTGGGTTGCGACTCGTTAAGATTGGTTGTTAATTCTAGCCCTAATTTCCTCTTGCCTATTATATTGTTAATCTTGGATGTGTAATTGGGGCACAATTTTATTGGCTAAGACCCGAGAGGGCACAATTTGAGAAAATACCATGCTCATATTTGATTAGTGCTACGATGATATGTCCATCCCTATTGCAAACTATTCTATGCTTGAATGTTAAATTTTCCGATTGGGCTTCCTTAGCCGGATGACTGATTGAGTTATATGCGGGTAATTAGAGCTTAATTAACACCAATTTTAGTGAACCCACAACCCATGCTCTCTCGTCTTGCTATCCTAAATCCTCATTTGGCTCTCTAACCCTACCCACTCGGGATAGATTTTTGATTTCACCATGTTTTTCCCACACGTTTCCACCGTAATTGAGGTGGTTGTGTCACGCTTTATTTTTCTGTATCGATCAATTTTGTGAATATAGAACGACTTGTCCCTGTGATCCGACCCGGTACTCACCGGTTATTTTTAGACGCTCCTACGCTTGGGAGTGGAAGGCGTGCTCCGTGCGCGTCCTTCCGTCGTCAACCAAATTGGCGCCGTTGCCGGGGACAACGGTTTCTACTATTAGCATTTTTTTGATTGATTTCGAAACTTTTAGTGTGATACTTCTATCTCTTAGTTTGTGTGTCTTTCCGTTTATTTACTTTCCACTTATTGAGTCGTTTGGTTGTTTATTTTCATTTTTTTAAAGAAAATTTTTTACCAACAAAATGGCATCATCTTCAGATTTTTCCGATATTGATTTGGAGGATATCCCACTCCCACCATACTTTCATGGTTCGGAGTGGAAGAACCCTTATTTACATTTGAAAAAGTTTGAAGATTGGATATTTTCATGTCTTGGTTGGAAAATTTTTGACGATTGCATATACTTTAGATTTTTTTCCCTCTTCTTTACTAGATGATGCTAGATTGTGGTTTGATTCATTGTCTATGGACTCACATTTTACTTAGTTGTCATTTCAGGCTAAATTTCTCCTAGTGTTTTTGCCTACTTTTTTGGAGCAGGTACAGGGGCGGCAAGCCATGAGCAGCTTATAGCTAGCTTTAGCCAGGCTGAATGAGAGGCATATCATCAGGCTTGGCAGAGGTTCACTGATTTGGTGCTTGCGTGCCCACACCAACGCGGAACATCTTTTGCAGATCTTCTACACAGGATTATCACCATTTGGTCGAGATTTTGTGCAGATGAGTTGCGGTGGGGAGTTCTTTGATTATTCGACTGAGGATTCATGGTGTTACCTGAGGGACCTTGCAGAGTATGAGGAGACAGTTCAGCAGGTTCAGGACCAGCCTGAGGAGCCGGCTGAGGGCTCATTCCATTACGGCCCTACGGAGGAACAAGCAGAACATGATGATGGGGCGCATTGGAGCCAAGTAGAAGAAGTTGAATGTCCATATTTTGAGGAGTCAGAGGAGTTGGATGATGGAGTGCGTGTCGACCACGTTGATGACACGATGCATTTTTATGTTGGTGGTGATGTTGTGGTGGATGCATTTGAAGGCACGAGCGATATGGATGATATTGGAGAGCCTGAGTTATGTTTCCCGCCTACTACATCTGCCCAGTTTGAGGTGTACAAGTGCATGGGACGGACTGCTAATAGAGTTTTCTTTGACGATGATGAGGATGATTTGGGCGAGGGAGTGAGTTTATAGACCATGACGGAGCCCGAGTCAGATTTTGCTCCTACTTCAGTGCAGCAGGTTATATATCCTTCACCTCAGGATACGCACCAAACCATCATTCATGGAGTTTTTCAGGATACACTTCATAGTCTGGGGAGGTCTGCGGAGTCTACACTTTTTGAAAGCGAGGAAGATTGCGAGATGGTTTACGTTGAGCCTGAGCCGTCGTCTCCTCCAGATTCTCTTTTGCAGCCGCTTCCCCCTCCTCCTGAAGTAGCGTATCATGCCACACCTAGCGCCATTATTCAGGGAAGTTTCCACCATATCATGCCTTGCATTTCTGAATCCCAATTTGCACTTCCGCATATTTTTGATTTAGATTGTCATCGTTTACATTTAAATTCTTTTTCTGACGACCCATTTTGGACTGCATTTGTTGCAGGGCATGAGGACATGGCTTGGATTGATGCAGCTCGTCTCCCACATGACATATATTATCCCAAGGGGACGCTGGGAGTTGCATTGCTGGAATCCAAGGAGGCCGGTGGAGGCATAGCTCTAAGTACGCTCGCGGAGGAGCAAAAGGATATGATCGAGCAGTTGCCACCACCGTTATAAATTCGAGATTCTCCTTTTGCCACGGTGTGTTCTTTCCAGTAGTGTAAATAAATAAAATAGAAAGTTAGTTAGTTTGCTTTTGCATGTTGCTTTCGTATGCTTTTTTTTTTCTTTTCTAGGATCTTTTGTGAGATCTGATACTCTCCCAACATTGCGGACAATGTTTATTTTAAGTTGGGGGGAGAGTGTTAGATTCTTTAGGATTATTATGATTTTGGTGTTAAATTTTTTTTTGAGATACCTCTATCTTGCTCTCATCCAATGATTTTCATTGCATATCATATTTTGGCCTCCTTGTCCATACGTCACTTGCTTTGTGCTTAGTCCCTACATGCTTTCATGCCATGCAATTTTTTCGGATTATCATTTTGGTATCAACTTCTTCGATGTTTGATTGGCACGTTTTCATTTCTTTTCCCATTTGGATTCAAATGCTAATATGCCATGTATGAGACTATTTCATATGTCGTGATGCTCTCTTTGAAACAATTTGGGAAAAGTATGGTGTAAGCGATTTCATGTTGGGATGAATGGTGTAGTTTTTAATTGGATTGGGTTTGGCCAATTGTGATGTTTTGTTTTCTTCTAAGGAATAGGTGGATGAGTTGCTAATTAACTTGTGTTTAGAATGAGAAAGAGAGTTATATAAGTGAATGTTTCTTTCTAATCAAATTGAGTAGCCGGTGCCCCACGAAACATTGGGGAGGACGCCAAAAATGAGATTCAGGGGATCATTCCATCCCTTTGCCTATATAGCGTTATCGCGTGTATGCAAAGGTGGCCATGTTTGTATTTCATAGCGTTATCGCGTGAATGCAAAACATAAACATCCAAAACAAAAAACAAAAAACAACAAAAAGAAGAAGGAAAAAGAAAATAAAAGAAAAATGAATGAATAAATTAATGAGTGAATAAGCAACATGAGTGATGCAATCTCTTCTCTCACAACTTAGAGGAATTTCTTTTGTTTTGCCATTTCCATGAAAGTTAGAAACTTCCCCATTTGTGATATATCCCAATGAATGTGATACGGGCTTATTACCTTACTTTTCTTTGAATTGGATTGAGGAGAGTGTCATTTGTTGTTTACTTTCATACATTGGGTATATTGGCTTTGAAATCATTTAGAAATATCATTTGGGGTATGCCATGAGGATATTGTAGGTTTGGTGCATGTTTTTCACTTTAATCCGAATTTATCACATATTTTGCTAAGGACTAGCAAAAAGCTAGTTAGGGTGTGATTTGGGATATAAATTGCATATTCCCCCCCCCATTTCTGGGCATTTTATGTGTATATCATGTTTATTTTTGCGTTGATACGTGTGTTTTCGTGATATCGTGGATTATTAACGCCTAATCTCTTTTTATACATAAAATTTGTGTTTTATGAACTAATTTTTGCTACTCTTATTTTTCAGGTACTTTTGTGATTCTTCTGGAATTTCTGGAATTTTTCCAGAATTTTTTGGAGCTAGGAGCTATTTTGGAGAATTTTTGAAGCCAAAGAGGCTATTCTATAATTTTTTTAAAAAGAAAAAAAACCTATGTGCGGGCCGGCCCACTGGCCGGCCCGCTTCACAACCGCTGTGCAATATTTTTTAAAAGAAAGAAGCAAGATTTCGGAGCGACCCAACTGCGCGTGCCCGCCCAGCCGCTGGCACGGGTACACGGCTCGCGCGTGTCGGTGCCCGCAGGTCGGGCACCCCAGCGCCCGCCCCGCCCCCACCTTAAGCCCCAGTGCACGCTATTTTGCGGGTCGGGCGGCCAGCGCTTGACCCGCAATGTGTTAAGTGGCCCGGGTGCGTTTTTTTTTGAGTTTTCAGTTCGTTTTTTGTTTTGGAGCTTGCTGTTTTTCATTTTTCTTTAGGGCTTGGAGGGGTTTCTTCTTCCCCAAAGCTAGGACTTGGGCTTGAGAGGCCTTGGGAGCTTGAGAAAGCTTGGTGGAGCTTGGAGAAGGTTCGAGGAATGCAAATAGGATGAGGAAAGAGCTCATTTGGGAGAGTTCTTGGTGAAATCTCTCTTTTTCCTATTGTATTTTGATATCTCTCTTTTGTATGAAACTTGAGATGAATTTTTATGAGATTCTCATCTTGTTTAGTATGATTGGGTAGTGTTAATTTGCTTGGGTTGCGACTCCTTAAGATTGGTTGTTAATTCTAGCTCTAATTTCCTCTTGCCTATTATATTATTAATCTTGGATGTGTAATTAGGGCACAATTTTATTGGCTAAGACCCGAGAGGGCACAATTTGAGAAAATACCATGCTCATATTTGATTAGTGCTACGATGATATGTCCATCCCTATTGCAAACTATTGTATGCTTGAATGTTAAATTTTCTGATTGGGCTTCCTTAGCCGGATGACCGATTGAGTTATATGCGGGTAATTAGATCTTAATTAACACCAATTTTAGTGAACCCACAACCCATGCTCTCTCGCCTTGCTATCCTAAATCCTCATTTGACCCTACCCACTTAGGATAGATTTTTGATTTCACCACGTTTTTTCCACACTTTTCCACCGTAATTGAGGTGGTTGTTGTTGGATATGGAAGACGTTTGTACACCCTTGTGGGGGATGTACGAGGGAATACGGACCTCGAACGTCGCGTACACGAAGTCGTGTGCAAAGGGAATATGTTCCCTTGCGGAGAGGATCTCTAGATTGATGGGAAAGTCGCATTATATGTGCGTAAGTGCATGCGACATATGGCTAATAAAGGGGTAATATCTTAAGCTTATGTTGTACCATGCATATGGTACAACTTAAGCTTATAATATGCCATGTACGATGGTACACCTTAGTTAAATTGTTCCAAAGGAACAATTACTCCTAAAATAACTACCTTGGGGGCTATAAATAAGACCCAAGGGTTAGCCATTTACTTACACTTTTGCATGGTATTCTTGCATGCATTTCATTCTAGCGAAGCTCTGCCGAAATCCTTCTTCTCTCTTTATCCAAGTTCTTAATCTAAAAGTAGAGATTTAGATTGTGGATTTAGTAGCCTTACTCCGTTCGTGAGAAGACTCGATCCGTCGTGGCGAATCCGAAGGCGAAGTTCGTAGACTACCGTGCCGCATACGCAAGCGTAAGTCTCAACTTCATTTATCGATCCTAACTCTGTTTTGGCAGGATCCAACATTGGTATCAGAGCCATACGGATTCGCTCCGGTCAAACCGTCGCCCCGTCAAAACTATGAACGAGTCGTTGTCTTTTTCACGAATGGGTATCCTACCATTATGGATATGGTAGGAACGCTTCGTGACGGAGAGAACGCAGCGGTTGTTCTTTTCACGTTAGGGTCTACTATCATTATGGATATGGTAGGAACTCTCCGTGACGGGAAGAACCGACTGTTCATATCGTCAAGCTCGCTCTCTTCGTGGATGCTGAGTCTCCATTCATAGGGAATGTGAACTCTCTTCATGTGGAGCGCGTAGTTTACGAATTTTTGAAGTGGGTTCATTTTTTGGCACACGGCCATTGGAGGACAACTACTTCCTCGACGAACGGGTGCTTCACCGGAGAAGAAGGTGGTGGTTATTCCCATCGGGGAAGATGAATTTTAGTGCATGAGCACCATGGCCAAATGGGCTATGAAGGCCATGCAACCCCCTCCCCATGCGGAGGGGGTTGGCTACGGCCAATAACCACCACGGCAACCCCCTCCGGCGGGGGTGTGTGGCCACCCCACACAAGGGGAGGCCGGCCATGGCCAAAGGGCCATGGCCGGCCATGGCCAAAATGGCCTTGGCCATGACCGGCCATTGCCAAGCCATGGCCGGCCATGGCCAGGCCGGCAGTGGCCGGCCAAAGCCCGGCCGGCAGTGGCCGGCCCCGGCCAAGGCCAGGGGCCGGCCTGGCCGGCCCTGGCAGAGGCCAGGGCCGGCCACTGCCAGGGCCTGGCCGGCCTCGGCCAGGGCAGAGGCCCTGGCCGGTCAGGGCAGAGGCCCTGGTCGGCCCTGGGCCAGCCTCGGCCAGGGCAGAGGCCCTGGCCGGGAGAAGTTTCAGACCAATTCGGCAAAAGGCCTTGGTCGAACTTGAACGTGCCGACTAGCCCATCCGGGGCCAAACGACAGTCGTCTGCATCAAAATTCTCTCATACGGGGGGAAACGCCTGGATCCATACGGGAGCCGGCGACGATAGTTTGCAGAAAAATCCCAAAAGGGGGATCCGACCTTGGCACGGCTACGGCTCATTCCTGACAAATGGTCAGGAAGTGCCGAATGTTTCACTAGTATCATAAGGGTACTAAGATGAAATATACATTTTTTTAAAATACGTTTTCATACGTTTTGAAAAATACGTTTTCAAAAACGCTTTTCCGCTGCGAAGTACTATACGAGTACTAACATTTGATAAAGTGAGGGAGAAATATTGAAAGTTACTCTAGATGGTGATTGGAAACATAGTGACCTTTCCGATTCTAGAGTAACATCTTCAATATTTTTCGAAAGTAACTTATCAAATTATAAATATCATTCCAAGTGGGAGTTGAAATTAGAACTATCCAAATGGGATATTCTACTATCACTTCAAATGGGAATTGTATTTTAAGAATTTTCAATGCAATTTTTTGATCAAACCTTTGGTTTTATGTCTTTTGCAGCATTTTAAAAGTAAAATGTTTTCCGCTTCAAAGAATATCGTCGCTGAGTTAAACAAAGGTGAAAAACTCAACGGCGATAATTACAAACTTTGGTCCATCAAGAAACAATACGTTCTAGAGGAGCAAGATGTGCTCGAAACTCTAAAGAACGTTATGATTGAACCCGAGTTGGGCACTACGGCCCAACACCGACGAGACAAGGAAGCTTTTGATGCTTGGTCTCGGAAGAACAAGATAGCACGCATTACGTTATTAAGCAGTATGGCTGATGACATAATGCGCATCTTCCGAGAACATGACCTAGCCATGGACATATGGTCCAAGCTAGAGGAGAAGTTCGGTGGCACATCGGTGTCCAAACTTCGCGCCTTAACTATAAGGTTCGATACATATAAGAAACGTCCAGATCATTCCATGGGGAAACATCTGCGACATATGGCGAACCTTATCTCGGAGTTAAAGGACGCAGGTCATGTGCTCACTGATGAGCAACAAATCCAAGCAGTTATACGTTCACTACCAAATGGGTGGGATCAAATGAAGATTCATCTCACTCACAATGAGAGCATCAAGACCTTCAGCGATGTTTCCAAGCACCTCGAATTAGAGGAAGAGCGGCTTGCGGATGCCAAGCCAAGTGCAGAAGTGCACATGGTTGCTAGTTCCTCACACGGGGGAAAGAAAAGGAAAGATCGTTCGAAGTTCACTAATGAACGTAATAAGCAACCTGAGTCTACCAAGAAACCCAAACATAAGGGTGGGCACAAGAAATGGCACAAGAAGAAAGACTTGAAGAGGATCAAGTGCTTCAAGTGCAACAAGCTCGGTCACTATGCTCGTTCGTGTATAAGTGGAGGCGACGAGGTAACTTGTAAATATACTAGTTACATATGTGTTTCTAGTTCAATATTTCTTGTGGAATCTAATCCATTTTGGATAATTGATTCACGTGCCACCGACCACATAGCAAGGGACAGACGGTCATTCGTGGAGTATCACCGGATACCCCAAGGAACGAAGTGGATCTATGTAGGAAACAACACACGTGTTGAAGTGAAAGGCGTTGGGACTTGCAAGCTAGTCTTGGACAACGGCCGCACTCTCCTACTTCACGATGTCCTCTTCGCTCCAGATATTCGAAGGAATATAATTTCTGTGGTCATATTAATGGGTCTTGGTTATAACTGGTTTTTTCATGATTGTAATGTAGACTTAAGTTGTAATAATACTCTTATTAGTACTGGGTTTGTATTTAAAGGATTTATTGTAATGAGTACAATGTATGATTCCTCATGTAATGAAAATTTCCTTATTGCAAATTCTAAGACTTATGAGTCTGATGTGATTTGTTGGCACGCAAGGCTTGGTCATATTGGACCAACACGTATGGATAGACTTGCCAAACGTGGCCTTCTATCCAATGTTTCAAAGGTTGAAATGTCGACCTGTGAACATTGCCTTGTGGGGAAATCTTGTCGCAAGCCGTTTGAAACCGGCACAAGGGCCGAGGTTCCATTACAGCTTATCCATTCGGACATATGTGGTCCGATGAATGTCAAGACAAGACGCGGAAAGTCCTATTTCATCACTTTTATTGATGATTTCACCCGATTCGGACATATCTATTTGATATCCCACAAAAGTGAAGCTTTGGCTTGCTTTAAAAACTATATGAGTTTAGTGGAGAATCAATTAGATCGCAAGATTAAGGTCTTGCGAACCGATAGGGGCGGTGAATATCAATCAATAAGTTTTAAGGAACTTTGTGATGAAAAAGGCATAGTACATCAGGTAACTATGCCTTATACTCCTCAACAAAACGGTGTTGCAGAAAGGAGAAATAGGACTTTAATGGAAATGGTCCGTTCAATGATGGCGCAAGCTAACTTGCCAATCACCTTTTGGGGTGATGCATTATTGACGGCCGCTTTCATTTTAAACCGCGTACCCTCGAAATCAGTTAGCTCCACTCCTTATGAGTTGTGGAACCAAAGGTCTCCTGACCTAAACATTTTGAAATCTTGGGGTTGTGCATCCTACGCACATATTTCCTCCCATAAGTATGGCAAACTTGGGCCAAGGGGAAGGAAATGTATCTTTATACGATACGCAGAAAACTCCAAAGGTTATGTTTTTGTTAGTCAGGAAGACAATGGTGGGCTAATTGAGTTTGAGTCGAGGGATGTCACTTTCTTGGAAAACGAGTTTCCAAGACAGGGCGAGATAAGTCAGGACTTATCTCTATTTGAGATTTATGATCAAGAAGGATTACCTCATTCGAGTGGGAGAATTCTTGGTGAAAACGAAAATACGTTTCAACCTTCACCAATGAATTATACGAATGACGATTATCCTATTCCATACGGGAATAATGATCCAAGTGGGAGCAATTCTAACGACATTCCAAGTGGGAGTGATATTAGAATTGATCTAAACTCAAGTCAACAAGGACTTGAAGAATCTCAAATACGACGTAGTAGTCGTACAAGGTTGGCTCCTCTAAGATTTGAGGATGAATTTCCGCAAACCTTTATGACTTTACTACAAGAAGATGACGAGCCTGCTACTTTCAAACAGGCCGTATCTTGCCCTGCTAAAGACAAATGGATGGAAGCGATGCAAGAGGAGTTAGAATCCATGAAAGTTAACCAAGTCTGGGACTTAGTTGACTTACCCAGAGGACGTAGAGCTATTGGGAACAAATGGGTTCTCAAGATCAAGCATAAGGCTGATGGCTCTATTAACAGATATAAAGCTCGCCTTGTCGCGAAAGGTTTTACGCAACATGAAGGGATAGACTACGAAGAGACCTTCTCACCTGTTGTTCGTTTTACCTCAATTCGCCTGATTCTGGCAATGGTAGCTTGCTTAGACCTCGAATTACATCAAATGGATGTAAAGACTGCCTTTCTCAATAGAGAATTGGACGAGGAGATCTATATGGAACAACCAACAGGGTTTGTAAAAGAAGGAAACGAACATAAGGTTTGTAAACTTCTTAAATCCATATATGGTCTTAAACAATCCTCGAGGCAATGGTATATACGATTTCAAGAGGTTGTCTTATCAAATGGATTTTCCATGCTTGATGAAGATAACTGTGTATATATCAAGAGGAATAAGAACAAGTATGTTATTATGTCTCTATATGTAGATGACATTTTAATAGCCGGAAATGACAAGGGCTTTGTAATGGATATCAAGGCTTGGCTTTCATCAGTTTTTGAGATGAAAGACATGGGAGAAGCCGCATATATCCTTGGAGTTAAGATTTCAAGGAATCGTTCAAAGAAACTTCTTTCTCTTTCACAGGAGACTTATATAAAGAAGGTTCTAGAACATTTTAATATGCAGGACTGCAAGTCCATTGATACTCCAATAAGCAAGTGCGACAATTTATGTCTGAAATCATGTCCGAAGAACCAAAAAGAGAAGGAGATTATGGAAAAAGTTCCATATTCCAGTGCAGTTGGTAGTCTAATGTACGCTATGATGTGTACAAGACCGGACATCTGTTTTGCCGTTGGAATGGTAAGTCGTTACCAATCCAACCCAGGGCAAGTACACTGGAAAGCGGTTAAGAGGATAATGCGGTATCTCAAAGGAACTGCAGACTTTGCTTTATGCTATCAAGGAGATGCCTTGAGGCTCGAAGGCTACACTGATGCTGATTGGGCGGGTGATCTCGATGAGCGACGATCGACCTCAGGATATGTTTTTCTACTCGGATCTGGTGCAATATCCTGGAGTAGCAAGAAACAATCCTGCATCGCACTTTCAACCATGGAAGCCGAGTTTGTAGCATTTAGCATGGCAGTCCAAGAGGCTGTTTGGCTTAGGAAGTTCTTAGACAGGCTAATTAATGCAAGTGACTCAGGTGATGTACCCATACACAGTGACAATCAAGCATCTATAGCCTATGTTAAAGATCCGAAATTCCATTGTAAGACCAAACACATAGATATCCGCTACAAATTTGCAAAAGACTATGATAAGACCAAGAAGGTAGACATAAGGTACATATCTACGCATGAGATGATAGCGGATCCGCTTACAAAGGCTATCCCCAGAGATGTGTTTTACAAACACTTATCATCTCAAGGATTGCGTAAGAGCTGAGTTGTATCAATGTAAATTCCCATGTCTGTATATGATCAAAATTAATAAAAGAATAAGTTCTTTTTTCAAACATTGCATATGATTTTCTTAAGAAATGTTTGTGTACATTTTTGAAATCTCAGCTGAATTCTAGTATGTCGGACAGATTGAGGTTGGCTCTCTCACATGAGCAACCGCCTTATTCTATCAGACGGATGGAATAGAGATGAGACCTGTTTGAAGTCAAAATCATCAGACGGATGATTTAAGAGTCATGACTTAAACAAAATGGTCGCATGAAAGATCTGCATCATATGGATGCTTACAAAAGATCTAAGAGGATTTTTTTTGGAAATCCTATCTGTCTAAATGCGGGATGTGAGTCCAAAGGACTATTTGAGTAGAATAAGGGACTCAAAGTCAGACATTGTGGTGTCTGATCATCATCCTTACAACATCATTGAGACATACACTCCCTGGGAAAGGAGCGATGTTGTAATACGTGTTCATACCACGTATGCATTTCGACCACTGAGTTAGTAGCAATAGTGTTTGCTATTATGTGAGACTCAAAGGCCATATGGGCCTTAACTCTTACCCTCAAGGACTCCAATTGGTTCCTTTAGATTTGACGAGATGATCGCTATCTTAGCGTGTTGCTAATGGGCTATGATAATTCGGCTCGGCGGGGCACGTTAGAAAAGCGAATCAAGTCAAGATCAGAAGGTTCACAAGAAGAGGAAGATTGATTTCATATTCACATTTGGACTTTAATGATTCAAAGCTGGCCAGCCAATTGTGATCCAGATGGGATTCAATTGTTGAATATAAAGTATAAGAAATGTGAAGAAATAATCTAGGGTAAAGCATGCGTTGAACTACTCAACTTTGCACCTTCGAGGTCGTTGTGTATCTCTAACAAGTGCACAACAACAGACTCTACGCGCATGACGGTCGCACGGTCTATTTCTCGGTATGATAGATGAAAGAACTAAGAGAAAAACGTTCTCTTACAATCCCCTCAAGTGTGAGTGGGAGATGTTGGATATGGAAGACGTTTGTACACCCTTGTGGGGGATGTACGAGGGAATACGGACCTCGAACGTCGCGTACACGAAGTCGTGTGCAAAGGGAATATGTTCCCTTGCGGAGAGGATCTCTAGATTGATGGAAAAGTCGCATTATATGTGCATAAGTGCATGCGACATATGGCTAATAAAGGGGTAATATCTTAAGCTTATGTTGTACCATGCATATGGTACAACTTAAGCTTATAATATGCCATGTACGATGGTACACCTTAGTTAAATTGTTCCAAAGGAACAATTACTCCTAAAATAACTACCTTGGGGGCTATAAATAAGACCCAAGGGTTAGCCATTTACTTACACTTTTGCATGGCATTCTTGCATGCATTTCATTCTAGCGAAGCTCTGCCGAAATCCTTCTTCTCTCTTTATCCAAGTTCTTAATCTAAAAGTAGAGATTTAGATTGTGGATTTAGTAGCCTTACTCCGTTCGTGAGAAGACTCGATCCGTCGTGGCGAATCCGAAGGCGAAGTTCGTAGACTACCGTGCCGCATACGCAAGCGTAAGTCTCAACTTCATTTATCGATCCTAACTCTGTTTTGGCAGGATCCAACAGTTGTTTCACGCTTTATTTTTCTTTATCGATCAATTTTGTGAATATGGAACGACTTGTCCCTGTGATCCGACCTGGTACTCACCGATTATTTTTATATTGCATTAACGCTCCTACGCTTGGGAGTGGAAGGCGTGCTCCGTGCGCGTCCCTCTGTCGTCAACCAAATATTCTCATCAACCATCTCTATGTTATCCAATAACACACCGGTGTAAGGGATTCCTAAAGATTCTCCTAGAGATTTCACAATTATATCAAGTTTGGAGTCTAGGACTTTAGTGATGAATATACACTTAGCAAAATCATAGTCCATGTTTGCATAGGAAAGATGCACAAGCCTAGGATAGCATAGATAGATATTTTCAGAGGAAAAGAGATTGGCCAAGTTTTGAAATTCTAAGATACTATCAATGCCATAGTTTTCTAGATGGTCAATTTTTACAAACCTCTCATGAAGAATTTGCTTATTGGAAATTTTGACAAAATGCTCATAGGTAGTAGTTCTTAAAATATATGGTATGATGATTTCCTTTTCAGTGAGAGATTCATGTTGAGTATTGATTCCCCGGATTTGGTTTTGGATGATGAGCAAACATAAATATCGTGTACTAACTGTTTGTGAGCGCAATTATGGAGATCGTCGCCAAAAGAATACGTACATCAAAAGCGACGTCTCAAGACTTCTCAATATGCGTGATCGTATGCCTGAAGCTTCGTTGAAGCCCAAGGAGCAATATTGAAGTCAAGAAGAATGAAGATTGAAGCTTTGAAAACGGTTCGTCTTGTATTATTTATTGTCTTCTAGCTTCATAGATTAGAATGTTAAGCCTTGAGTAGGACTTACATGATTATCTTCATTTCGCTCATATCTTAGAGCTAGGATTATCATAGAAGCCATTAGAAACTTTCCCGAAGCTAATCGCTTCTTCCCTCGGCCTCTAGTGCATCTTAGTTGGTTCAAGTAGAAGAACCAACTGACTAGAAGACGATCTAGTCGGTCGGCAATTCTTCTTGAACCGACTAGATGTCCTTGCTCATTTCAGCTCATTCCATGTTGATCAATCAGTCGGTCAAAGAAGAGTCACCGACCGACTAGATGACGATCTAGTCAGTTAGGAATCCTTCTTAGACCGACTAGTTGAGCTTTCCCTGTACAGCCTAAGTTACTGTTTATCGTTAGTCGGTCAAAGAACGTTTGTCGACCGACTAGTTGATAAACTATTCGGTCAGCATTTGTTCTTAGACCGACTAGTCCAACTTGAATCCAGCCTTTCATATTTCATCTGTTAGTCGGTCAAAGAACACTCACCGACCGACTAGTTGTGAAACTAGTCGGTTGACAAGTCTTCTTAGACGGACTAGTTCATATTGCCTGGAACTTTCTCGTTTGGCTGTGTGCCTGTTAGTCGGTTCATGAAAAATCACCGACCGACTAGTTGCCAATCTAGTCGGTCAGTGATCTTTCTTAGACCGACTAACGGCTTCAGAAATATGACCGTTGGAAATCTTCTGAGCACAATTTTTCTTGCCTCTATAAATACAAACCTGATTCGTTTGAGGCAAGGTTAGAGGTCCATTATCCAAGTTATTTCAGACCTAAGAGAAGAGTAATCTCAAGCTATTTCTAAGCTCTCTCTTCTCACCAAGAATATCTCCTTCACTCTTTGAGCAAAATTCCTCAAGAGAGATTCTCTCCATTGTGAGCCATTCAAGCCAAGGGCTTTGAATCCAAGTCACCATCCTTCACCCTAGGCTTCCATTGCTGGTCAACTTCTTGGAGCTAGGGCTTGGTGACATCTTCTTCCTCAAAATCCATCTTTGCCCTAATTTGGTATGTATAATCAAGGCATAGGATTTTGTGGTAAGTGTTTCATTATTTCATCGCATTTGATATTTGAATTGTTCTCTCGGTTGTGAGAGAAGTGTGTGATCCTGGGTTGTGGGAGTCACATTTATATTGTGTATGATTTGGTCTTGTGAATGTTTTTCACAAGAATTTCATAGTGCTAAATCTTGGGTTAGTGGTTTCTAACTCAAGTATCCGGAGGGGATCCGGGTGGTTGGGACGTAGGATCACCGGGAACAAGTCGGGGAGACTTGGGTGGATCCGAACCCGTTACATGCTTTGTTTGCGTTTGTTAATTCTTGTTGATTGGTGTTTGTAGTCTAATTCCGCATTGTTGTTTGTATGTTTGCACAATAATTAGGAATAACTCTCTTGATTATTTTAAAGTACTATTCACCCTCCCTCTAGTACATGTGCAGTAGCTTCACAGGGCACTACAATTGGTATCAGAGCCAAGGTTAAAGCTACACAGAGCCAGAGTTCAAAGCTATGACAAACAACGACTGCAATGTCTTCAAGGATCGTCAAGGATTTTCTTCAGTTTTGGATGGGCAATCCTTAGTCATGCCTCCTCACTTCAACGGTACCAACTATGGGTACTGGAAATACCGGATGGAAACCTTCCTCCGGAGCGCTTCACTTTGTAGAGCCACATTGACGGAGTATGTCGAGCCCGAAGAAGATTTCACGAAGTGGACTACCGCGGAGGTTGCCGCGGAGATAAGCAATGCCAAGGCAATGAACGCCTTGCAATGTGCGTTGGAGCCCGAAGACTTCAATAAGATATGCACATGTAAGAGTGCATATCAAGTATGGAACCAACTCCTCATCTTGCACGAAGGAACGAGTACTGTAAAAGATTCTAAACTCGTTGTCGCTAACAAAGAATTCGAGTTGTTTCACATGGAACAGGGTGAAACTATGAAGGACTACTATGCTCGCTTCGTGGACATATCCAACGAATTGGAAGCTCTTGGGAAGATCTACACCCAAAAGGAGAAAGTCGCAAAGATTATTGACGGACTTCCTTCTTGTTGGGAAAAGCGCACCTTCGCCATCGAGGAAGGTAACAATATGAATAAGTACACTGTTGTACAACTAATGGGTACCTTGTTGTCTTACGAGGTACGCAAGGAAAGTAAGATCAAGATGAAGGAGAAGATGAAGGCGTACTTGAAGTAAGACGAGCCAAAGAAAAAGGCGATTGCGTACAAGGCCGCTCCATCTACCGACGATGAAGAATCGGAAGAAGAGTTAGACATAGAATCCCTTGCCCGTATGGCAAAGGAGTTCGAACGATTCTTCCGAAAAGGTAACTTTAGAATTAAATCTAAAGTTAGTTCGACTAATGCTTCTACTCACGGGTGTTATAAATGCAACAAGTCAGGACACATCAAGCCGGATTGTCCTCTCAATAAACACAAGGAGAAGTGGAAGGCATCCAAATACGACAAGTCGAGAAAGTACAAGAAAGGACTTGTCGGCACATTCACAGACTCCGACAAGGACTCCTCAAGTGGAGAGTCGGATGATGAAAAAGTGGAGAAAGCACACATGTGCTTCATGGGAAGAGAAGAACGTGTTCAAGAGACTTCCTCCGATGAAAGCAATGAAAGCGAGGAAAGCAAGGATGAAGGTGGTGAGGTAACCATGGATGAACTTAGATTAGCCAACGAACAAATTTGGGGTAAGTTTTCTAAATTGGTTAATAGATTTATTAAGACTAAAAATGAACTAACTAGTCTTCAAACCTCGTCTAAACCTATCATCGTCAACAACGACACCGTTGTTGAAGGGTTGAGAAATGAGATTGTAAATCTCAAATCTCAACTTGAGCATGTTCATATAGAGGATTCGAATGAACATGTGATAGCAGATTTGACGTCTCAAAACTCAACTTTGAGTATTGAGAATAAAAATCTCAAGTTACGTGTTTGTGCACTCACATCGCAAGTGTCCATCTTGGATGCTTCGATGCATTCTCTCACCGAGAAGTATGAGTGCACATTAGGCCGAATCAATGAATTCAATAAAGGTAAGGGCCATTTGGATAATATCCTAAATGACTTACTTCAGGCCAATCATCACATTGGTTTGGGATATAAGATGGGAGATTCATCCAAATCGTCTGTCACCTTTGTTAGGCCATCTTCCGATTCTTCTACTAGTGGGAGTAAATACTTCATGGGTAGTTCTTCTACCAATGGTGCTTCCCCTAGGAACACACCCCCATTTGGAAAGAAACCCACTTTGGGTGGACCTCCAAAGAGGGGTCATGCTTTCATGTATGACATGCCACGTAGGAACACACATCCTACTCCACATGTTAGCACATATGATGATTTGTATGCTCCGCATCCACGAGCACGTGGACAACATGTGAGACACACTCATGCACGTGTTCCACCACATGCATATGTTCATTCACATTCTCATATGAATAAGTATCATCATGCACCATTGCATCATATGCCATATGCTTACCCATGACATGCATCACATAGAAATCTACAACGTATGCATGTTCCCAATAGGATTAGGACTCCCAAGACATACACCATTTGGGGTCCGAAGAACACAAGCATGTATAATAAGGATTTGTATGTGCAATCATATATTAATGATATTATTTTGAATGATGACTATGTTGGGAAATCAAGGTCCTCTTGGACTTGGTTTCCGAAGGGTTAGTCTTCATTGACCCTTCATTGCTTGGTACCATAAGCTTAATTTCATTTTATGGGTACCAAAGCAATTGTGGTAAGAAGTGGTTTATTCTTTTTATTTGCATATTGATCGTGGATGTGCAAGTTTGTTTGAAAGTTAAATTCATATTGAATTTGAATTTAATATGGCTATGGGTTAAGTTTATTTGAATTTAATATGTTAAATTTGTTGCCTAACCCATAGGATCCAAAAGGACTTTTGGATACCAAAATGATGTTTACTAGGTTCAATCCATCATGAGATACCAACCCTACCAACTCATTGATTTGCAAAGTTTTTCATTCAAATGGAGTTGATGGTGCTTAAGTGATGCACCAAAGTAGGGGGAGCTTAATGTTGTAAGTATATTCTTACATTTGATATACATTTGGTATCCATGTGTGTTGATTGCATGCATTGTTAGAATATCTACATTGGTATCATTTTGTTTCAATTAGTATGCTAGAATTGTGTATGCCATAGTTTTATGATGTTCTATCTATTTTTGGCATAACACTTTTGCATGTTACTTTTGGTATCAATTTGCTACATTTGGTATTCAAAATGGATTTATGTCTCTGATATTGATTTCGTCGTTTGACGATTTTATGAATTAAATAGATTTGCTTTTATGAAAACATAGAATTGTTTTCCATGCACTATTTAACTAAGAATGTTGATATTGGAGAGTATGTTCCATAACTCAATAAATGAAATTAATTTGAGTTTTGGAGATTTCGTTTTTCGATTTTCGCCTATGGTTTGATGATTTCGTTTTTCGATTTTCGCCTATGGTTTGATGATTTCGTTTTTCGATTTTCGCCTATGGTTTGATGATTTTGTTTTTCGATTTTTGCCTATGGTTTGGTGGTTTCGTTTTCCAATTTTCGACTATGGTCACATTGGCACGCTTTGATTTTCTTCGGTATTTTACATTTGGTATTTTACTTTGGTGTCATTTGGACCGTGGTCGTATTCTTAGACTCTCATGCTTTAATTTCTTAGCCATTGTAATCTTGTCATTGATCTCCTCCCGCTCTTTTTGCTAATGCCAAAGGGGGAGAGAATTAATAATGACAATGTGCTAATTGATAATTCAAAGCAATTTACCGTGAATCTAATTCGATATGTTAGATTCAGGGTGAGTTAAGATATAAAATGGATTTAGATCCTAAATTGCAATAATAGGATTCATATTTTATATTTCTCTCGTCTGCTTGATGCGTATGATTATCATTTAATACGAGACTAACGTGTCATCAATGCAGGGGGAGTAAGTAAATTTCTTTTGAATCATTATTATTGATTATTATTTATGTTGGTTTGTCATCACCAAAAAGGGGGAGAATGTTGAGTATTGATTCCCCGGATTTGGTTTTGGATGATGAGCAAACATAAATATCGTGTACTAACTGTTTGTGAGCGCAGTTATGGAGATCGTCGCCAAAAGAATAAGTACATCAAAAGCGACTTCTCAAGACTTCTCAGTACGCGTGATCATGTGCCTGAAGCTTCGTTGAAGCTCAAGGAGCAATATTGAAGTCAAGAAGAATGAAGATTGAAGCTTTGAAGACGGTTCGTCTTGTATTATTTATTGTCTTCTAGCTTCATAGATTAGAATGTTAAGCCTTGAGTAGGACTTACATTATTATCTTCATTTCGCTCATATCTTAGAGCTAGGATTATCATAGAAGCCATTAGAAACTTTTCCGAAGCTAATCGCTTCTTCCCTCGGCTTCTAGTGCATCTTAGTTGGTTCAAGTAGAAGAACCAACCGACTAGATGACGATCTAGTCGGTCGGTAATTCTTCTTGAACCGACTAGATGTCCTTGCTCATTTTAGCTCATTCTATGTTGATCAATTAGTCGGTCAAAGAAGAGTCACCGACCGACTAGATGACGATCTAGTCGGTTAGGAATCCTTCTTAGACCGACTAGTTGAGCTTTCCCTGTACAGCCTAAGTTACTGTTTATCGTTAGTCAGTCAAAGAACGTTTGTCGACCGACTAGTTGATAAACTAGTCGATCAGCATTTGTTCTTAGATCGACTAGTCCAACTTGAATCCAGCCTTTCCTATTTCATCTGTTAGTCGGTCAAAGAACACTCACCGACCGCCTAGTTGTGAAACTAGTCGGTTGGCAAGTCTTCTTAGACCGACTAGTTCATGTTGCCTGGAACTTTCTCGTTTGGCTGTGTGCCTGTTAGTCGGTTCATGAAGAATCACCGATCGACTAGTTGCCAATCTAGTCGGTCAGTGATCCTTCTTAGACCGACTAACGGCTTCAGAAATATGACCGTTGGGAATCTTTTGAGCACGATTTTTCTTGCCTCTATAAATACAAACCTGATTCGTTTGAGGCAAGGTTAGAGGTCCATTATCCAAGTTATTTCAGACATAAGAGAAGGTAATCTCAAGCTATTTCTAAGCTCTCTCTTCTCACCAAGAATCTCTCCTTCACTCTTTGAGCAAAATTCCTCAAGAGAGATTCTCTCCATTGTGAGCCATTCAAGCCAAGGGCTTTGAATCCAAGTCACCATCCTCCACACTAGGCTTCCATTGCTAGTCAACTTCTTGGAGCTAGGGCTTGGTGACATCTTCTTCCTCAAAATCCCTCTTTGCCCTAATTTGGTATGTATAATCAAGGCATAGGATTTTGTGGTAAGTGTTTCATTATTTCATCGCATTTGATATTTGAATTGTTCTCTCGGTTGTGAGAGAAGTGTGTGATCCCGGTTTGTGGGAGTCACATTTATATTGTGTATGATTTGGTCTTGTGAAGGTTTTTCACAAGAATTTCATAGTGCTAAATCTTGGGTTAGTGGTTTCTAACTCAAGTATCCGGAGGGATCCGGGTGGTTGGGACGTAGGATCACTGGGAACAAGTCGGGGAGACTTGGGTGGATCCGAACCCGTTACATGCTTTGTTTGTGTTTGTTAATTCTTGTTGATTGGTGTTTGTAGTCTAATTCCGCATTGTTGTTTGTATGTTTGCACAATAATTAGGAATAACTCTCTTGATTATTTTAAAGTACTATTCACACACACCCTTCAGTACATGTGCAGTAGCTTCACAGGGCACTACAATTCATTGGTAACCTTCCTATTCTTAGAAACAATCTTCTTTAAAGGCATTCTAGAAAAAAACATGATTTACTAGACATGCAAGAATAACAAGAAGTTAATAAACAAAAGTTGATAAGAGAAGATTAGAAGATTTTACCTTAGTGATTTTTCTTGGGAGGATGATGAGAGGAGATGGAGACCCAGGAGAACTCAAAGAAAATTTCAAAGAGAGGTGAAAGAGGGGTAGTCGGCTACATATGGTTGATTGCCTTGGGGTTTTTTTATCTCTTGAGGTGAAAAGAGATGATGAATAGAAGCCTTTAGATCAAACAATGACGGGTTGAGATCAAAATTGCTCATTGGGTTTAAGTTACCTTTAGGTTTTGAACCCGTTTGACACAATGGAACACAAAATAAGTTAGAAAAAAATCAAAACACAAACCCAGAAATCCGTACAACACGTTGGTAGTCGACTCCCTGATGGCGGTAGTCGACTCCCTGCTGGGCTGAGTTGTTTTCTCATCCCGAGGGATTTTGGTCCAATGGTGAGTGCGTATCTATTGAAAATCTACTCTATGATGATGAGATAAACATTTAGAAGCATATAAATCAATTTAAATAAAATTAACAATCATTTAATCATCCAAACAAATTTAAATTTTGCGAAGCAGTCTGCTTTTGTCGTAAAGCGTTTTGGTGCTGATCTTGTTCTTCCTCCATGTTTTTATTTTAGAGTACCTGAAACTATAAACGTTTATGGTAATCTTTATTTTTAAGTCTGGGAGGTTAGTCTTTAAGAAACCAAACCCAATATGGTTTAGTTCCTTCATGAAAAACATATTTATAATTATTGTTTAAATGAACTTGCTGAACAAAGTTAGTAGCGTACCTTTTCTTCTTTTAGTCGGACAAGTTCTTTGGTATCCAGATGCTCAGAAAATTATTGTCAGAATGATGTATCCTATTATGCTTAACCCGTTTCTTGGTATGATTTGAATCATATCCAAGTCCGATTTTGCTAGATGAAGCTTTTTGATTATCTATTAAAATATCTAGCTTTCCTTTTCCCTTGTTGAAATTTTCAATGATCTTCATCGTAGAGTCATATTTGTCTTTGACGGATACGAGAATATTATTCAAACCTTCAATTTTCTCATTCATAGAAGAAATGTCCTTTTCTAAAGAGTTATTCTTTTCTTTCAAAATACTATTCTCTTTAATAATCTCTTCTTTCTCTTTAGCATCTCTCTTAATATTCCTAAGTGTTCTTCTATGTTCTTTTATGAGCTTTTCATGCATTTTGCATAGCTCCTTATATGCTCCCCTATAATCCATGCCTTCATCATCACTTGATGATGAATCACTATCACTAGATGAATCATGATGCGAGCTTACCTTAGAGGATGTGGAAGCCATGAAGCACATGTGTGTTGTTTCTCTTCTTTTATCATTGTCATCTGCTGAGGATTCATCGGACGAAGAAACATCGCTCTGATCAAAAGTTGCGTAAGCTTCCTTCTTTAGTCGTCGGAATCTGTTTCTTCCATTGTTTCTTCTTTCATTGCTTTCTCGGTTCTTCCCACGATCTCTGGAATCACGATTGTTCTTTTCCAATGGACAATCTCTTTTGACGTGTCCTGATTTATTACAACCAAAACAAATAATACCGTTAGTAGGTTGAAAAGAACGTTTACCATACTTACTTGTAATGAACTCTTTAAAGTTCTTTGAGATGAAAGCAATATGGTCCTCTTTGTCAGTGTAGTCGGAATCTTCTTCTTGAGCTTTGAAAGCAAGATTCTTCTTCTTTGATTTTTCTTCGATCTTCTTGTCTTCTTCAAGTTCAATCTCATATGCCATGAGATTTTCCATCAGCTCTTCGATGGTAAGATCCTTCACGTTGTGTGCTTCTCAAATGGCTGTTTTTTTTCATTTCCATTCGGTTCGGAGAGATCTCAGTATCTTCATCACCTGCTCGTATTCAGAGAGTTTCTTTCCTAAACCTGCTAGCTCATTTGTAATGTTAGTAAAACGAGTATTCATATCGGTGATACTCTCTCCTTCTTTCATTTTGAAAGATTCAAACTTAGAATGTAAAACATTTATATGGGATTCTTTTACATTTTCAGTTCCCTCGTGACTTACCTGAAGGGTGTGTCATATTTGATGCGACGTCTCGCATTGGAAGACTCGATTGAACTCATTACCTGTCACGGCGCAGAATAGTGCATTCATCGCCTTTGCATTGAGATTGGCTCTCTTATTGTCGTTGGCTGACCATTTTCCGAACTCAACTTCGGTAGGTACGATGTATGGAACTTTAGTAATGGTCCACGCTTCGATATCTAGTGACTCCAAGTGAGTCTTCATCCGGATCTTCCAGCTAGCGTAGTTCGTTCCGTTGAACAGAGGTGGTCGCATGGTGTGCCGTCGCCTTTTATAGCCTCGCTCTGATACCAAGTGTTGGATCCTGTGGATGTCAAACAACACTAGAAGGAGGGTTGAAAAGTGTTGTGCAAATAATAAATCTTTTTCGTTCGTTGATTAGCACAATTATAATCCTTCTAATGTTGCCTCAGAAACCATGTAAAGTGATCTACGCTTGGTTCTTAATCAACAAGTTAATCTTATATGCAATGTTAATCAGAGAGATAACACAACAGGTAGTCGACTCCCTATGAATGGTAGTCGACTCCAAGAGAGTTTTCAGGCAAAACTCTGCTGAAAGATAATAAGATTACAAGCAGATATCTTTATACAATTAAGTATTGATCTTCACACAACGAATATAACAAAAGAATTAACTTGCAATAATATGAACAAAATTACAATTTGTTAGCAAATAAAGAATGCAAGAACAAGTATAAACAATCGCAGAAGAATGCAAACGCAAACACATGGATTTTTATCCTGGTTCCTCGTAACTTGGGTACGTCCAGTCCTCGACCAATTCGGTACGAGATTTTCACTATTGCCTTAGCAATACAAATACCTAACTTTACTCGTTAGGATTTTCCAAACACCTAGCCTTGACCAGGATTTCCGACCACCTAGACTTGTCTAGGATTTCCAACTCCCTTTCAACAAAGGGGAAATCACAAATAAAAACGATTTCCAACTCACCACAAAAATTAGTGGAGTTTGGATTTACACCCGGAATTCTATAGCCAAAGTTTATAATAACAAGTGTATTACATGGCTAAAAAGAATTCAAATCGATCTTTAGATCACACAAAAATATAGAATGAGTCTTTGTGATCTAGATCGTTTGCTTTCAAAAATCCTTTCAATAGAAAAAAAATGAAGAACACTGATTTTGATAAACAATTTTTAATAGCCAAATAAAATTTGATCTCAAAAATAACAACTTTGAAAATGATTGGGAGATCAGAAATTAAAACAAGTTTGGCTAAAGAATAACGAGAGCAGAATGAATAAGAGATCTAAGAATTTTAACACAAGAGAGATTTTGAATTGATAATAATATTGTTATTTAAAAGATCTCATAGAGTCCTCTATTTATAGTGATAAGAGAGGAAGTCAAATCGTTGAAATTCGACAGCTGGTAGTCGACTCCCTAGGAGTGGTAGTCGACTCTCAGAGTGTTTCATTGAAAAATTTGCTTCCAGCTGGTAGTCGACTCCCAGAGCAATTCTTCTGAAACTTAGCTAGCAAAGAGTGCAGTCAACTCCTGTGTGTAATGGAGATTGACTACAAGGATATGGAAAAGCTAGCAATTGCTCTCAAGAGTTTAAAATGATTTTAAAACATTTAAAACATTTATTTTCGAAATCATTTATGTGTGTGTACTATATCTACTTTGGCTTTAACATAATCCTAAAAAGCACAACTTACACTACACTAAGACAAGACCTTCGGAAAGCTGATCTGATAGAAGCTTGCTTCTCCTGAATTTGAGTTCCTTCTTCATTTAAGCTTGAGCACGGACTTCATCTTGTGCTTGATGTAGAACTAGCAAATTCGTCTTCATCTCGAGTGTGGTTGAGCTTCTTCGGAGTATGTGTAAAGTCACTGTTTGTCGCATAACCTGCACGCTTGAGTTGTAGTGTAATTAATACACTAACATCATTTGGTGTGCTCATCATCAAAACCACTTAGGGGTGGGATTCGCTTTCCCATCAATTTGCTCATTCCAAAGGCATCTCATTTTATCCAAGTATCATCTTCTCCAAGTTAAGTGAAGAGTGTCCACTCCAAGTTGAGAGTGTTGTAGTGTGTAGGTAGCAACAAGAGTGAGAGAGTGTTTCCTTCAAGTGGTGTTCTTGAAGTAGTGTGTCTCTCGTGTATCCATTATTGATGTTAGTGGAAGTTCTTGTTGTTGATGTCCCGTGGATGTAGGCACATTGCTGAACCACGTTATATCTGGTGTCATCCTTCTGTGTTTTATTCTTGCATTTCCAATTTGTTTGTGTTTGAGATATTGTTCTATTCCGTTATTTTTCCTAACAGACCCGCATTCTGCTCATCATAAAAAGTTCCATTGTTATGAGACTATTGAATTTGTAACAATTCGATCGGCAATCAAATAGTGTTAGATTCACCTAATTTTTGAAGGGTATGACCATGCGTAAATCGCTCCACAAGGAAAACCTTTTATGTGCTGGAGCACATGTACGTTATTTGTGCGCACGTGAGAATAATGTGTATCACATGATATATGGAGATAAGCATCATATATGAACTCAAAAAATCTATCCTCATATATTTTTTGAATGATCAAAACGATACATTTTAATCGTTATATTCTAAAAACACAAAATAATAATGAACCCAATGGGTTTTGCTCGTTCATCTATCTGTCATAATTTTAACGGTTTTGCAAGAATATAACTTCATATGACAGGTGGATGAACAAGTAAACCCCATTGAGTTCACATGATATTCGATTTTTCAGGGTTTTAGAATATGAAGATTGAAATGAATTGGTCTGATCGTCTAAAAAATATGTGAGGATGGATTTTTTGAGACCGCATGTGAAGCCTTCGCCTCATATGATACCCATTATGTATTCGCTTAATTCTTGGTGTGATGACCATCCATACGCATAGAACAAATCCTTAAAAATTTTAAATAAATAAGTTGATGTATATGTGCATTAGCGTGGAAAAATTTTCCACGTTGACATCACATATATATTATTCTAGGGTTTTTCTCATATTAGTCCCTTAAATTATGTGTATTTTGATATTAGTCCCTTAAATCTTTGTAATTTTAATTTAGTCCCTTAAAGGGAATATTTAGGTTAAACTTTAAACATTTAAGGGACTATTTAGGTGATCAAAAGGGACTATTTAGGTTAACGTTAAACATTTAAGGGACTAAATTCAAATTACAAAGATTTAAGGGACTAATATCATAATACACATAATTTAAGGGACTAATATGAGAAAAACTCATTATTCTAATATACATTGACAGCACATATACATTATGTGTGTGTGTTGACTAGGATACATTCGGATGGATCAAACATGCAAATACATCGAAGTTAAATTTAAAATTAGACAAGCTAAATGAAAAATCTGTTCCGTTGGATATGATTTAAGATGTCTAAATTATATCTACAAACAAAATTTCAGATGATTTGGATTTATTTTGACCATGCATCAAGTGGTTGCAAAATTAAATCATGTGAATATTTGTATGTACTTTAGTCATGTTAGATGACATATTTGATAATCATCAAAACTATGTGGGGTGACACAATATCTAACATTTAGGACTGGGCGGATGGGGCGGATGGGGCCGGGGTTGGGGGCGAAGGGCGGAAGGGGGCGGAGGGCAGGGGTGCTGGGGAGGGGTTGAGGGGGGCTGATGCGGGAGGGGGAGGACGAAGGGGGCTGGGTGGATGGGGGGCTAGGGCTGGTGCGGGCCTGGGATTACTATGCGAACACTGTTAAAAATAATGTTAATTAAAAGTATATTTTAATTAACTAAATAATTAATTATTTTAATGATGGTTAGTTGCATCGACACGAGGGGATTGCTATGCGAATACTGTTAAAATGATGTTAATTTAAAATGGATTTTAATTAACTAAATAATTAATTATTTTAATGATGCTTAGTATTTTTAACGAGCTACCTTCAGCTTCCTGCAACACGAAGAGATCCTTAGGGATGATCGGATCTGGGGTCTGACCTAATCTCCACAGATGCTTAAGTCCGATAGCGACTCAACGAATGCTCGTGGTAACTATGGCCGATCTGTTGGAAGATCAACCGATAGTTATCGCGCCGAGCTATGGAGGAAATGTAGAATTTTAGGTGGAGCAGATGCTAATGCTAGTATATGAGTACCTAACTTTTTCGGTTCTCCGAAATTGCACACTCTCCCATTGTCGAAGAGACTACTTATATACAATTGCTTTTGAGGGACGTTAGAGGGTAACGTCCGAGCTTTTAAACTCTTTCCTTACTTTTGGCCTGAGTTGTCGCCATTGTTGACGAGGCTAACGGTCAATCATTGAATGCTTTCATTTTGATGCTTTAAATGAAGAAGCTTAACGATTAACTGGGCCGTCGTCTTAAATGAAAAGCGGTTGACCTCACGAGAAGGACTCTAGACTGTTGGGCTGAAGTTGTGGAATTTATTGGACATTTAGGCATGTCCGCTCAAACACACTTGAATAATCATTGGGCCGGTCCAGTGTATCATTTCTTTCTCATAAAAATAAACAACCTGGCATGCCTCTCTCACAAAAGCAAACTTGTAAAACAGTGATATGTGCGCGGTATTAAAACGGTGGGTTCGCAAATCAATTCACTCCAATCGTTGGGATCTAATTCCGGCCCGGCCCATTCCAACGCAGCCCAGTACATCACATCCTAATTCAGACCCGTGCGAAGAAACCCTAGATCTCCACCATCCATTTCCAGTATAAATACTCCGCCAATTTGCTCGTCGCCCTTTTTCATCGTGCGCCGTCGGTTCTGAGCCCTCGCCATCTTCGCTCCCAAAAACACAAGCCCTAAATCTCCACCGGAAACCATGGCAGAGAGAGGTGCAGGCGGTGAACGTGGCGGATTCGGCCGTGGATTCGGCCGTGGAGGCCGTGGCGACCGCGGCCGTGGCGACCGCGGTCGTGGCCGCCGTGGCGGTCGGAGGGACGATGACAAGGACTCGACGTGGGTCCCAGTCACCAAGCTCGGCCGCCTCGTGAAGGACGGCAAGATCAAGTCCCTCGAAGAGATCTACCTCCACTCGCTAGCGGTGAAAGAGCACCAGATCATCGAGATGCTTTGCCCTGGGCTCAAGGACGAGGTCATGAAGATCATGCCGGTCCAGAAACAGACACGCGCCGGTCAGAGGACCAGGTTCAAGGCCTTCGTCGTCGTCGGCGACGGGAACGGCCACGTCGGATTGGGGGTGAAGTGCTCGAAGGAGGTGGCCACCGCCATTCGAGGGGCCATAATTCTCGCTAAGCTGTCGGTGATCCCCGTGAGGAGAGGTTATTGGGGGAACAAGATCGGTAAGGTTCACACCGTGCCTTGTAAGGTCACCGGGAAGTGCGGGTCGGTGATGGTGAGGATGGTGCCGGCTCCCAGAGGTTCCGGGATCGTGGCGGCTAGGGTGCCGAAGAAGGTGCTGCAGTTTGCGGGGATTGATGATGTCTTTACGAGCTCCAGGGGGTCGACGAAGACTCTCGGGAACTTTGTCAAGGTTTGATCTTTAACTTTTTTGTTGTTGAAATATTTAGATTTATATGATTTTTGTTATAAATCTAATTTTGTCGGGTATTTTTTAACGTTTTGAACGTATTAAATTGAATAAAAATTATCTCTGGAAGTAAGACCTGCCATGCTTTATGGAATTGAGAAAACTTAGAAATAATTAGACGAACCTCTTCTATATGAAATGTTTATTTTTTGATTTGAAAGTTAAATCTTAGGTTTTTAAAATATAATATCATAATGGAAAAAACTTCTTTATCTGACATAACCACAAACCAGGCCAGTCACGCTTCATGAATGAGCGGCAACATTGTACATGCTCTGAGATGGATGAGGAACACCATCGATAAGGTTGATTTGCTTAAGGTAGAATAAAACATTTATGATGGAGAATCTGGATGAGGGGATTCTAAATAAATTAGCTGATTAGAATTGTACGTTTGTATCAAAAGGAAACTTTATGTATTATGAATATAGCGCTTATGTCTAATAAAAGCTAATGTTGCTAGGAACTTGCATTATTTAGTTGGACTTGTCTGTTGCATTTCATGGACATTTCTACAACTGCAATTCCAGTTTTAAAGCATTTTGTGACGGCGTTTCTATGATTAAAACATCCGTCTTTCTTTTAAATACATGCTTCCATAAGAAGATGGTTCTTTGAATCAATTATTAATGGGTAATTTTTAGTTTTAGGATAAAAATTAAAAATAATTTTAAAATTCGACCCAAAAAAATAATTACAAAAATCAACCAACTATGGCCAAGGCCTCGCTGCTGACTGGGCTATTTTTGACTATGCCGCACTTGGCAAGTGCGTTTTTTTGGCTACACTTCCCAACTGCGGCTAGTATGTGGGTTCGATTTAAGTGACAGTATACGGGCCGCACTTGTCAAGTGCGGCCTGCCTAAGTGCTATAAATTTTAGCTCTCAACCGAGAGCTGGCCATTTTAACAAGAAAATTGGAAACTTGGGAAATAGTTAGAGTTTTACGAATCTAGATGGAGCAAGGAGATGGA
This sequence comes from Scilla litardierei, assembly GCA_030789695.1. Classification (NCBI taxonomy): domain Eukaryota; kingdom Viridiplantae; phylum Streptophyta; class Magnoliopsida; order Asparagales; family Asparagaceae; genus Scilla; species Scilla litardierei. The sequence continues at coordinate 24,294,297 of CM061135.1, forward strand.
CGCAAACGTGCTAGGCCAACGATGCTTACCCTTGCAGAAGCAATTGCTCTATATGCTCGCGTGAAGAGGATCCTGAAGCATCAACTCGTCAACCCTTATCGCCGCAACGTACGACGAACCCGGAAGGTGATAATCTAGCTCTTTTGAACATCGACAACATCCTACACTAGATGCGTAGAGCTATTAATCGCATTGAAGGGCATGCGATTGAAAACCAAAACGACATTCGGAAAATCGAGTATCTCGTTTTAGATATGGGGGTCGAACAAGCTCGAATGAGTGAGGCTATTCGACGTGTCGAGGAGAAATTGGATTCAGTTGTATCGGGGCCTCGAGACATTGTTCCTTATGATGCTGCAGGACCAAGTGGGTCACGATCACCGTCGTCTCCACCGATATAGGTTGATGATGTTTACCAGTGGATCTCTTAAGACTCTCACAATAGTAAATATATTTTTGTGTTTTGTTGGAGAGTTTCTTGTGAGGTTGGATGTATGTTTGGAAATATGTATAAGCGATGTGTCTGGGTTCCTGTTTGTATCATCGTTGAAATATATATATATATATATATATATATATATATATATATATATCAAACTTTATTATCATTCGAATTGTGTTGTGTTGTGGAATTGTGTTGATATATATGAAACATGAGAAAGATACAAATGAGGGGAAAACTTGGGTGTTCTAAAATAGTCGCACTGACTAAGTGCGGCCAAACAGGCCACACTTGGCAAGTGCGGTCATTTCAGAACACCCAAATTTTCACGCGACTAGTTACTGGCCGCACTTGCCAAGTGCGGCCAGTTTGGTACTTATTACCTCCAGCTCTTACCTCTTACCTAGAACCTAGAACATATTCTCATTTTCCCCCAACTTCAGCCTGTTATCCGACAGATCTGACAATCGACAGATACGGAGAAAGATCTCCACATCTTGTCCTCTCATTTGTAAGACACTGTCGCAATAGGTAAGCCCATCAGTCCATCGTGATTAATCTCGTGCGTATTTCATTAATCCGGTAGAATATAGTTAGGATTAAGGCTAGGAATGATTTGATTGTGTCATATAGTTTGAGATTTCATGGTATCAACTAATTTTGCAGGGTGATAACAATGTCAAGTGGGCATATTTTCATCTTATGCTATTATGAAGGAAATTTGAGTATTGGTGATCATCACGAACCTTCATATGTCGGGGAAAAGTTAAGTCTATTATACTGAGGTGACCGTCAACGTATACCGATCTAGTAGATCGGATATACAAGGTCACAAATTTTCGTCCATTTGCTTCTGCAAGGGTAAGCATCGTTGACCTAGCACGTTTGCGTCCATCTAGATTTCGCAAAACCCTAACTAATTTCCAATTTTCTTGTTAGAATGGCCAGCTCTCGGTTGAGAGCCGGGATTTATAGCACTCGGACAAGCCGCACTTGGCAAGCGTGGCCCGTATACTGTCACTTAAATCGGACCCACATTCTGGCCGCACTTGCCAAGTGCGGCATAGTCAAAAATAGCACAGTCAGCAGTGAGGCCACGCGCCTCGCCGCTGACGTGGCCATAGTTGGTCGATTTTTGTAATTATTTTTTTGGTCGAATTTTAAAATTATTTTTAATTTTTATCCTAAAACTAAAAATTACCCTTATTAATAGCAATGAGTCATTTTTTCCTGCTTGTTTCTCAGTACTAATTCGTTAATCAAGCTCGTGCATAATTGATATTGTAATAAAGGATAATGTTGTCTTATTTGGAAGAGTTTTTATACGATTTTTTTCAAAAAATTTGTAAGGTATAATTTCTTGCTTTTTATTTGTTTAGAATGTCTACCATTTAGTCATGTTTGTGATTTTTATTCTGTTTTGCTCATTCATTTTTTAGGTTTTGAATTTGTATAAAAATTGAAGAATCTTTTATCTTTGATGAGGCTATCAACCATACCTTCAGAAAACAGAATTATTTTAATATATTTCTCACCGTTACACTATATCAATCGTAGGCGATGCTAAAGTATGAAATATATCCTTATGATGGTTTTTTAAAGCTTATGAGCTTCTCTCTTAACTCGTTGAACGAGGAATAAAAATGGAATATTTGGTAAGAAAAATTTGTTTGGTCTGAAAGGTACATCATGGGCTATTTATGTAACCACAACATTCATTGCTAGGATATTTGTCTCTACGAATAATTGAAATTGCTAAACACTAGAGCGGAGGTGCTTTTGGGAACTGAATAGGTAAGAGAGTAAATTCCTGTGTTGATTCTTCTAAAAAGGTCCTGAATTGTATAATATGTTACAGATACTCGTATTGGAAACACATGCTTGGCTCTTTTAAAAGGATCATGTAACCTTTTTTTGATTTTTTTGTGCATCCATGTGTTCATATTTTGTAGTCCTGCAACATAGTTGATTTCCAAAGCATAACTATGTAAACAGTTGCAAGACTGGACCTATATAATGAATGCGATAATGGGGATATTGGAGGTATGTAACGTGCTGAGCTGGTTGGAATCCGTATGCGTTAACTAGTTTTTGGAATTATTTCTTTGATGTTTATAATTTTGTTAACATCGATGATCTCATCAAAATCACTTGGATCCTTTCTTGTTTCTGTAATTTTTTGGGAGTCTCCTTTCTAACCTTGAGTGAGACGTTTCTCATTAGGGAAGAATTTGTGAAGGATTGGTAGGGATGATGATGTGGCATGCCCAATTGAAAGCCCAATCGGGCTTTGGGCATGCCCATTCTCATCCCTATTTCTCATGCTCATTGTTATTTTTTCGTCCTTGTGCACTTGCTCATACTGATCTTTTCACAGCCACCTGTCCTTTTATGTTTTTGCCATATGTTCTTCTCAACATTTGCATGTACCCTTGCATTCGTTTTGTTTATTTTATTTCCATCTCTTTGTTTTGTACTTTTTCAGAGATCCCATGACTGTGTCACTTTTGTTCCCCGGATCTAGTTAGGAATTTGGTAACCCATTATTTATTATAGTAGGTCATACAATTTGCTAGGCTTTCCTCAATGTGACTCAACCCACTACCTGCACCAGGATTTTCTTTATCAGACACGCTTACTGTTCTCCGTTAACTTATCGTGTGCGCTTCTGCCGGCCCTTAAAATTCCCACGTCAAAGCTTGATATTAAATAAATGGTGGACTTTTGATGCACTCCAACCATAATGTGGTGAACGTTGGATCCTGCAAAGGCCACATTATGCTTCGCTTGTTAATCCCATACAATCATTGTTTCAACAATGATTTCCGGGTGGCATGTGTGAAGTATTTGTACTTGTGGCCTACCATATCAAATAGTTATAGGGTCTCTTATCTTTCCCTTTAATATATAATAAAGGCCTGCTGTTCTTCTGATCCTCTTGCATCTTATATATTAAGTGCCACTAAGTTTAATTCCATTTAAAATTTTCCACTGTTCTATAACTTTGTCTTGTACTAGGTACGATAAATACCAAAATTAGGATGGAATTATCCATGCATGATGGTTGCTACCGACTGAACAGAGTTTCTGGCGTAGACACCGCCGAGAATGGATCCATCACTGAATCCCACTGCTTCTATGAAATTCAGGAAATGTGCTTGTCATTGCTAACATGCCCTTAATCTTATGTGCAGGCAACATTTGACTGCTTGATGAAGACCTATGGGTTCTTGACACCTGATTTCTGGAGCGAGACCCGCTTCCGCAAGTCCCCATTCCAGGAGTACACGGACTTTCTTGCAAAGCCCACGGCCGCAACCAAACCAGCCCCCATCGAAGATGTTGAGAGGGTGGAAGCTTAAGATTTCGAGAGTAATGTCAGTTTTGTTTTGAGGTGGATTCTCTTTTAGATTGTGTTTGGATTTGATTCCCTTGTGATAGTATTACCTTGCGACTATTTTAATTTTTGTGTGAACTTTATGCTGTTACAATTCTGATGCACTATTAAAGTCCAAGTGGCCATTATAAAGTGGTCCTTGTGATTATTTAGATTGTAGATGGAGGATGGTTTGGTCTCAGGCTTGAATCATTGTTGATGTTACCATATTTTCATCATCTGAGAGACAACATTGTGCAAGCCATATTGCACAATATGCACCACCCAATATTTAAACTTTTTTAAAACCTATATTTAGGTGTACATTCTTTGTTTCTCCCCTAATCTTGGCTTCATTTTCAGGTTATCTGCATGGTTCTAGACAAACCTCTTCTCTGACTTGCTCTCTTTGTTAGCATTTTTGTTTCTGTATTATCGTCTGTGCTTGAAGTTATATGACGCTCCTCCTCGAGTCCAGCAAAATTTATCACCGTGTGTTTTTGAACCAACACGCACATGTGTTTTTCATAATGTTTGGTTCTCGGATAAAATTTATGAATTCAAGGCAAGCACATAGTTAAATATCCCAACATAACATCTCTCCATTTGCCAACGGTCCAAAAAGTGCATCATTTCCCATATAAACTTAACAATAAAGAAGATTGCTATCTATGCCGCTTAAACGCGGTGTGTGTCGTCGTTCTTTCTTAAAGAGAACGATTGTATACACCGGTGACTTCGGTGTACTAAGGTGTCTTTTTTCCTGAAAAAGAAAGCAAATGAGAAAGAGAGTGTATGATATGATTTTTAATTTGATTGTTTTTTGTCAAATTTAGAAAGTTATCATCTCTCTACACCGGGTTTCCGGTGTATATATCAATTCTCTTCTTAAAAAGGAAAGATGTCACTTTAAAACTCTCTTCGGTCACATCGATGTGACGCTTGTTTCCTTTCCTTTGAAAAGAAAACATGCGTTGTATGTCAGGGTGGCCGTCGGGCCGGCCCAGCCGGGCCCGGCCCGAAGCCCGACGGGCCTGGCCGGGCCACGGGCCGGCCCGGCCCGGGGGGGGGGGGGGGGGGGGGGGGGGGGGGGGACCCCCCAAGACCGGCCCGGCGGGCCGCGGGCCAAGCGGGCCGGCCCGGTTTTGAGGTTTTTTTTAAGACTTAAAAAAAAAATTAAAAAATAATTGAATTTTTTTTAAAAATATGTAAAAACAATATTAAATCATTATAAATTATTTTAACATTTGTAAAATATTTTACATGTCATATATATTTTTTAAAAATTTAAAATACTTGTTAGCTAATGTTTTCTTATTTAGAACAATTTTTTATTAATTATAACTTGTTCTAAAGAAGTAAAAATAAGTTTAGAATGATATTAAATTTTTAAAAAATTTATAAGACCTATATAAAATATTTTACAAAGGTTAAAAAAATTTAAAATTACTTATATTATTTATAAACCTAAGTTAGATAATTTAGCCCCGAAATTCACGAAGGTCCCGGGTTGAACCTTTAAATTTCATTAATTAAAATTTTTTTTTTTGGGGGGGGGGGGGACTTACATTGGCCAGCCTTACCCCTCATACAATGGCCAACACATAGGACTTCTACAAGCTAATACAAGATAGAAAATAACAATACATGAAAAAAAAAGAAAATCATTCAGCGTCAGTCCCTTCGTCCTCAGAATCTTCTGAAAGGTCCTGTTTGTCTTGCGAGCGGTCTTCAGCATGAAACCAGTCCTTTGCACATACCGCAGCTTCAACTACATCTTCTTTAAGCCTTGATCTCCTGTCACTCAGAACCCTGCCACTTGCACTAAAAGCAGACTCGGACGCAATAGTAGAAATACGGATTGATAACAGATCACGAGCCATAATGGTAAGAATTGGAAACCTAGGTTCATACATTTTCCACCATCCCAAAATGTCAAAATTTGGATCATCCAATTCTTCCTCAGTGAAAGGATAAGAAATTTCTAAATATTTGGACAACTCATTTGACGAACTTTCTGAAGCTACGGTTTTTTGTTTTTTCTTCCCCAAAATCTACCTCAGTTTGCATGTAATATTAGAACTAGCAGGAACAGAAGAAGTGTTTGATGAAGTTCCATATCTAGCTTCATACGTTGCAAACAGAGCTCTTAAGCTAGTTTTAAAATGCATTATATGATCTTCAACTTCAAATTGCATGTTTTCATAAAACGTTTCTAATAATCCAGCTACTCCATCCTCTTTATATCGTGGATCAAAAACCTTAGCTAATGAATAAAGCAAAGGAACAGGATTCCAATATTTTGCTAGTTTAGTACCCATTTCTTCGATCATAGGTTGAAGAATGAGGGTAGTGTCTGTAGTGTCTCTATACCTAGCTAAAGTGTCAGAAATTATAACTAATTGACCAAGCCCTAAAAAGGATGTTGAGTAATACATACCCGAAAATTTGTTTGTAGCATAATAAAAACCCTCAAAAAAATCACAAAGCTGCTCAATTGTTTTCCACTCTAATTCTGTAAGGTTGAAATCCGTCTCATACGGAATGTGGGTGCTAGCAAAATAAGTCAGTTGCATCTTGTTTTTAAGCAAGCAACGCATCATAAGATACGTTGAGTTCCACCTATGTGGAACACTTAATGTAAACTTCCGGTAAGGAAGTTGGCAATTTCTACATACTTCTTTATATAAAGCTCTCTTATTGCTAGAAGATTGTATGTATAACTTAAGGTTTCTACCCTTTTCTACCCAATCAGCAGCATATTTAAGCCCATCATGTACTATCAAATTTAAGATGTGACAAGCACATCGCTGATGAAATAAAAGACCATCCAGATCAAGGTTCAGATGTGTTTTTAAAAATGATATTGCAGTTGTATTGTTAGAGGCATTATCAAGTGTAAATGAAATGATTTTATCAGAAATGCCATACTCACGAATAACAGGCATAATCGCATTAGCAATAACAACACCAGTATGACCAAAGGGTAACAATTTAAATCCAATAATCATCTTATGAATAATATAGTTGTTGTCTACATAATGGGCCGTAACACAAATGTAGGATAACCCCCATTTTGTTGTCCATATGTCGGACGTTAAAGCTATCCTAGATTTTAAGGCCGCAAAAGTTTGAATCAATTTGGCTTTGCCAGCTTCAAAAGCTGCCATAACATCTCTTCTAAGTGTGGTTCTAGGCACCTTTTTAAATGCGGGGTTCAGGGCTACTTGGTTAAAACGTTCTACTGAGGAGCTTTCCCCATAACTTAAAGGTAATTCTTGGCAAAGAACTAGTCTAGCCATCTCCTTTCGCATTGTTTCAGCAGAATACGAAAAAGCAGACAGAGAGCTAGAATTAGCTGTTAAGTTTAACGTTGTCTGTCTAGCATCTCTTTTTTTATGTGCTTCTGTGTGTCTTTTTAGATGTGTTGTGCCATCTTTGGCTGCGCAATTGAAATCTGATCTACAGATTTTGCAAAAAGCCCTAAGTCCTTTTCCAGGCACTGTTTCTAGTGAATAGTTATCCCATACATCAGATTTCTGTTTTCTGCCTTGGGTTGCTTGTGAAGCAGTGGGGCCAGCAGTAGTAGAAGGGGTTGAATTGTGTGCAGAACCAGAAAATCCCTGTGTACCCACTATGGGGCTATTACTATCGTGCCATTCATGTTGTTCATTTGGAGTCATTTCCGGAAAGTCCAGTGTTTCAAGAGGGTTGTTCAGCAAATTTTGAAAAAAACCATATTCTTCAGTGTTAAAATTAGCGGTAACAGATCTACGTGGGTTGTTTGATCCGGCCATTATGCTAATTTAATAATAATAAGAAGTAGGAACCTGATTGCAGATAGAGCCGCAGTGAGGTAGCAGTCTAGCAGCTGATCGGATCCCTGAGTCGGAGCTTGAATTTGAGATGCGGAAGTGTAGAGGTAGCAGCCGTATCTTGAGAGCGCCGTGAGATGAGAGCAATAGCCTGAGATTATAGTAAAATTTGAGTGTAGAGAATTTTAGAGTTGTGAAGAAATTGGTATGAATGTGTGCGGTATTTATAGGATTTTTTAAGGCCCAAAAGACCAAAATAACCCTCCAATATGACCGTTTTATAGCTGTTGGGACGGTTTTTTGGTCATTTTGACAGAAATTGACCAAACTACCCCCCAATATAGCTGTTTATGGCTGTTGTGGGGGTATTTTGGTCAAAAAGCCCAAAAAACCCCCCAACAGCCATAATATGGCTGTTGGGAGGCGGGCGGGCCGGGCGGGCCGGGCTCCGGGCCGGCGGGCCATTTGGCCACCTTGAGTTGTATGCAGTCCGACTCAACAATAAAGTTGACAGATCATAACGTCCAACAAGCTTCCGTCTCAACTTTTGGGTCCAAAAGATTCAGTCCCCCCCACCCAACAAAAAAAACAAAAAAAAACTTAGGGCATGTTCTTTTTTGTTGAGAATGGATGTGTGGAAGGTTGTGGAATCTTGATTTGATGAAACTTTGGTTGTGTTTTTTGTTGAAAAGTTGGTTGGAAAGTTGTTTTGAGAAAGTTATGTAGGTTTCACACAACTTTCTTGTGTTTTTTAGAATGTTGTTTGAAAGGTTGGACGAGAAAGTTTTATGTGGGGTCCACCGGGTTGGAGTAATAATTAAACAGTTAATTAATTACACTAACATATTTACTAATTAAATAACTAAACTCTTTAATACTAAACAGTTTAATTTACCCGTTAATTAAACTGTTAGTTTAATTAAATAGCTACTAATTAATTATTAATTAACCTGTTAGTATCTATTAATTAATTATTAATTAACCTATTAGTATCTACTATTTAATTTAGTTTAATTAAATAACTACTAATTCCTCTATAAACAATTAATTAACCCGTTAAACTCTTAATTAACACGTTAGTTTAATTAAATAACTAAATTATTTAATTATAAATCGGAAGTATCGTGCATTCCTCGATAATATGACAATGCACTGTACAACCACACCTCCGAACTAATTTTTTTTAAAAAAATTAAAAAGGTCCGCTGTGATTGGGCGACATCGAGGAGAGAGAGGCAAGTGGGGGCCCAATGTGCACTTTCTCAGATTCTCTGGCGAAATCCGCTGAGAAAGTAGCTGCCAGCAGGGAGACACGTCGGACAAAATTCCATGAGAAATTTTGGACGAAAGGCACACATGAACGCGAAATCTGAGTTGAGCCTGACAAACAGTTGATGAATAGTGCTGCTACAGAGTTTTTTTCCACTGTCTTGCCCACATTCAAAAAAAAGAACATGCCCTTAACATAATTCAAAATTAACTTGCTATCTCTTGTCTTTGACAAAATTTAAATCCCAAAACCTTAGATTTTAAGAACTACTGCAGTCAAATATTAGTATTTTAAGTTATAGGACGGAAAGAGAGTCTCTTTTGGTTTAAAAAAAGAGCTGTATTTATATTAAAAAATTTAGGGGTTTGCCGCTGTCGCCCACATTCACCTAAACACCGTCGTAGTTCACATTGTTCATGTGCATTCACCTAAAAAAATTTAGGGGTTTGATCTATGATAATTAGATTCTTCACATTGTTCATGTGCATGTACTGAAACCGTATTCGTGTTGCGTATCCACGTCATCTTCACAAGCTCTACTGCATGGACATGTTTCGAGACATAAAGCAGTGGGGTTGATAGGAACCAAAAACGATTTGATTTTTAAAAACTGAAATAAAAGATACATTGATCACTTAAAGGGGCAATCACGTCGATTAAAGAGGACATCCACACTCTCCCAAAAAACAAGGAATAATCTCACCTCTACAATCAATTTTCTCTCAAAATAAACATAGTCACTTATCTCTAGATATCCCCTTTAATTATAATAAAACTCATACTAATTAGGTATTGAGTCAAAGTGACTAAATCACCCTCTATTTAAAATATTGCCAAATAAAGTCCTAATATTATTCTCACATTAAATGACGCAATTCTCGCATTAAATCATTTCCAAATGAGATCGCGTCCATGTTCAACGCACCGTCCGCATTTGCTGAACCGTCCATGTTTAATGCACCGTCCTCATTCGTCGCACCCCAATTGCATCATTACTCCGCCCCCAAAGAACCATCTTGTCCTCAAGGTGGTGGATGAAGTTCGTGAGATACTCATCTATGACTGATGGTGCTCGCCTCCTCCTAGATCAAAAGGCCATCCAAGGTCTCCATCGTCCTCCACGAAGCCCGGAAAGAAGCTATAGCAACTACCAAGGTTCCTTGTGGATTCATCACGGCATAAAACTAAGCACAAGACCCGAATGAGCCCAATGTCTACCTTCGAAGCACTACGAGGCTTCGGGGGTACCAGGACAGGGCCCGCGGGGGCCCTGCAGCGCAGGCGGGGAGCGCTTCCAGCCCTGCAGAGGGACTACAGGGCCCTCGGGACATGTGAGGGGGCTACTGCTCCCTTCCGTATCCTTTCGATGGTCGAGATGCCTTGGATCTTTGTTAGAGTCGTCAGCTGGGTTCAGATCTGAAACTGGATCTTCTTTTTCTTGGACATCCTTCTCCAAAGAGATGATTTTGCCATTGTCCCTTTCCAAAGCTGGCACCTTTTGTTCCGCAACTCTGACGTTGTCTTTGTTTTTGTTTAGATTTGATGTCGTGTCGCCCTTCGAATGGGTCTACTCCTCAAAAAAAAATCCTATAAAATTTCATCATCTCCGAGTCATCAGTTTCAAGAAAACCAAATGCTCTAAAAGCTTCTTCTCTATAAAGAAAAACTGTAACATTCTTTGGATCAAAAGTTAAGATCTTCGATCTTAATGCAATGCAACTTTAATAGCATCCAGTCACCAGATAACAACCCATCAATTTAACTAGACATCGTAAATGTCGAGTTCCACTCTTAGCTGTGGGAATGCTGTTGAAATGAGTTTTTGCGAGAACATACTTGTTAGCCGCCTCCTGAAATTTTTCATATCGATAAAGCATGTTCCCTTCTTGTCGCAGCACATCAGCTTTTTGTAGCATTTCATCAAACACATGATAATCTTCCATCTTGGCCGCAGAATCGTCGTGCTCTAATATCAAATTGATAGTAACAAAAAAGATATGATTTTATTAAATGAAAATTGAAATAAAAGATACCTTGATCACACTTTAATGGGCGATCACCCTCCCAAGACGCCGATTAAAGAGGATGTCCGCACTCTCCCGAAGAACAAGGGATAATCTCACCTCTACAATCAATTTTCTCTCAAAATAAACATAATCCCGCATCTCTAGATCTCCCCCTTTATTTATAATAAAACTCGTGCTAATTAGGTATTTAGTCAAAAGGACTAAATCACCCTCCCAATTTAAATATTGCCAAATAAAGTCCTAATATTACTCTCATTAAATGACACGATTATCGCATTAAATCATTTCCAAATGAGATCGCGTCCACGTTCGATGCACCGTCCGCATTTGTCGAACCGTCCATGTTTGATGCACCGTCTGCATTCGTCGCACCCCAATCGCATCAGGGGCCAGACACAGCACTAAGCCGATCCAGTTGTTTATTTGAGCAGACAGACCCAAAAGCCCAGTAAAGCCCACAGCTTCGGATGCCCTAACGCGGGAGGCTGATTGTTTCTTGTTTTAAGGCGACAGCTCAGCTGACCATTGGGCGTCTTCATTTAAAGCGTCGGCTCGGAATGAAGACATTTAATGACCAACCGCTAATGCCGACAGCTCAGACCAAAAGCAATAAAGCGCCTTAAAAGCTCGAACATTGCCCTCATACGTCCCTCAAAAGCCGATAGTAGTCTCTCAGTCAATGGAGGATGGAGGGAGGATTCCACACAATCTGGGACAATATTTTCTGACAAACAGGTACTCACACCTGTATCTGCTCCACTTAAACTCTGTATTTCCTCCATAGCTTGACGCGATAACTATCGGTTGGTCTTTCCGTAGATCGGCCTTAGTTACCACGAGTCTCCTTCAGTCATTATCTGACTTAAGCATCGAATTGGATTAGGTCAGACCCCCGATCCGACCCTCTAACGAGCTATTCGGGTTGTAGGAAGCTGAAGGTGGCCCAGAGATAGCTCAGACTAGACTCCAATGGCTCGAATTAAAGTCTAATCAGCCCATAGTAAGCTCGCCTAGTTCATGGAACCTGAAGGTAGCCCGAAGATAGCTCGGACCAAACTCCAATAGCTCGGATTAAGGTCTGTCCATCCCAAAACTAGCTCGCCCATTACACAGTCAGCCGTCAACGCCATCCTACGACCAGCTACCGCAACTTCACCATCATCTAATAATATCAGGGGTGCGAAGACACATGTAAACAATTGGTGCCGTTTGGGGAAAATGAGTAAACATCCACGTCTTCAGCCACACTGACGATGACTCGACCCACCAATTATGGGCCTAAGAGGCCAATTACCATGGAGCGACTGATGTTACGCCACACCACGCAGATCCTGATTCTTCCACTCATGGAAATGCCCGAGCCGTAGTTAGTGACTTTGGAGTAGTTCCATGCGTTTCAATATTTAAGTGCTGATAGCTGTAATAGAATGACTGGCGAGTTTGCAGCCACAGCTAACCGTGAGCCCAACGGTCATTCCAAGACATTCCCAGCAACAGCAACAGTGCCTCATCTCCCCTCGTCCTGAAGGAGCTTAGGGCGGTGAAACTGGAGACCACATCGCAATTATATCCGGTCTCAAAGGCTCGCGGCCCTCACTCGATAGAGCTGAGGACCGCTGCCCTACTCTGGCTGATGGTCGACATGGAGTGAGCCATCGTGGGCCAATTCACGGTCTTCATCGTAGGCCTCCCAGAGGCTTCAAGCGCAAGGATCGAAGAGACAGCCTCCACCATCCGAGCTCTTCCAATAGCTTGGATGAGAAGCAAACACCCTTGAAGAAGAGCATCACCTCGACCCAGATGCCATCCAGATTCAAGATGCCCAACCTAGACAAATATGATGGCTTGACGAGATGTAGAATCAAATGCATGCTTTTCTCCCAATAATGAATCTTAATCTAATTCGAAGTCTTCGCTTAGTAACAGAGTCATACTGAATCAAGTATCATGATCTATATAACACACACACACACAAGCCAATTCAAAATCAATAATCCTACCTATGATGACATGACAATTATACAGTCATGAAGTTAAAGCAAGTTACATTGGTTCAACAAGAAAACAATTGAGTCAGTCCAGCTTCTCCAAAATCCATACTAAACTCGGACCACGGGAATGAAAGGGGGATTAGTGTTGTTATACCTAACCAGAACTCGTTATGCTCACGTAAGCTCAATCCGCCAAAAGCCCAACTATTATTTTTTGATACATCGGAAAACAATAAAATGCGTGCGGCTGGGCCCAAGCCTCCAAGGAAGGAAGGGGGAGAGAATGTCATTTGATCAATTGCTCTTTGACGCAAAGTAATTATCAAGCCACGGATAAAGTCACCAAAATAGTCTGGTTAAATCCTATATATTTATGCTCTTCAAATGGACGCATGTATCTCATTATTAGCTAGACAAAATAGTTTTGTACTATCAGAGACTAACTTAACTTGAACGTTGGAGGAGTCGAATTGATGGATTCTACACTAATTTGGTTTGGATAAAGCTCTAGTCTTCTTTAGTATGCAAGCCTCCAAGCTTTACCTGACCACATGCACAAGTCCAAGAATAAATAGCCTACCTGCCAAGTAACCAAGGTACTTGCTGCCGCCAGACTTGCTCTAAATTAAGGATTAGAATTTGAAGTTTGGTTTTGACCATATAGTTTCAGTTTTGTTCAAGGGACTGGAAAATACCCGTGCACATAGTGCACAAGCCCCACAACCTCACATCCCCTCCTATGGTACACATAGTGCACGGGCCCCACAAACTCACATCCCCTCTTATGGTACGTGCCTCACCGCTTTGGTTTTCCCCAACATATTTCCCCCCAAAATACAAAAATTTTCCCCCAATATAATTTTCCCCAAAGATTCAAATACTTTCTCCCAAATACAATTCAAACCCTTCTCTTAACCCTTGTCCTGGTCACCAAAAGGCGTCCTGAAACTTTATCATGGTTATCAACATGATTTGTCCTAGTTATATTTTGGGTGCCATATAGGACAAAAATTCAAAAAAAAAATTCAAAAAAAAAATCATAGAATAGATGATACAAGACTGCAAACATTGCTCAATATCGGGCCATTTTGGCACGTTCGATAACAATGTGATGTACATAGGTTTGAAGAAAGTTGGGAAAAGGAAAGGAAAAGGAAAGGAAAAGGAAAACCCGTAATTAAAGTTATAAATTATTCATCAGTAAGAAGCCAAAGTGCCCACGCATGCAGAAATATAACCATTGAAGTTGCAAATTTTTCTGACTATAAAGGAAACTTCCTCTCGAAAAAATTGGTGGGTCAGTAGTAATCACAGCAGCATTAGAAGACTAGTAGCAATCCTAGTATTTGCAAAGTTGGCTGTCCAAGGAGATGCAGGTCATACGAAACCTGCAGATCCCACATGCCCTATGCTTCATAAATTGCGCATGGTTTTCATCACTTTATGCCAACTACTTGCACACAAGCTGTCATTCCAACCATGAAACCGGTTGGCTCACAATCAAAAATCCAAACCCTTTATTTTTCCAAGTAAAACCAAAACGTAACACAATAGGCTAGTCATCACAATGAACACAACCTCAAACTGAGAAAAGAACTAGGACTGAGACAAGCACACCTCACCCACAGGCTTACCCGAGCCACACGTTAATTAATCAAACACCATAAACCATTATTTTAAAGCCGTGTCACAGTAGCACACATGGTTTAGCGACAAAACCAGACAGAAATTAACATAAGCAACATCGTCCTCATCTGCTTACCATAGACCCAATGCAATCACACACTTGAGTACACAAATAAGCTTTAAGCACACCATAATAACATGTACAGTCTGCCAAGAAAAGAAATACCTAAATGCATTCCTCAGAATGCCAGAATCCTCGGAAGAAATTTCTCCAACTTTAACAACCATCCTATGCTTCTTCAAGCAGCAAATACGCTTGGTCTTGCTGAGACTCCTCGCCGCCAACCAGACTCCTGGGCAACCTTTAAGAACAGCAGCATACGAATAAGAATAGCAAGGGCAGCGTAACAGGATATTTGCAATCAATGGGAAAGATACAATACACTTAATAAAGATGTAGGCTCAGTGAGAAAGTAGTAAAACCAACCTCATTGCATCTCCTAGAAAAGGTGATCCTCGCATTCTCAAACTCCAAACTCCGGAACTGATCAAATGAACACCTAAGCCTACCCTGCATCTACCATTCTATTTTCCATTTCCCTTTCTTTTTCTTTTTCGGGTTCCTCCTCTAAAACTTCAGTTTTAAACTACTACTCCTCTATTCTTTTTCTTTTTCTTTTTCTTTTTCGGGTTCCTCCTCTAAAACTTCAGTTTTAAACTACTACTCCTCTATTCTTCTTCTTTTTCTTTTTCTTTTCTCTTTTTTTCAGTTTGCTTTTTTGGTTTTTCAATCAAGACTCCACATTCTCCCAACATATTTGACAGATAAAAGGCCTAACTAAATCTCATTGTCCAAGCCATGTGAGGCCATAGCTTGGAAAGAAAAACATGTACATGTAATTTCGTTCGTTCTCTGTAACTCGAGGGTGCTTGCTTCCAAACAAGCCAAACACAGATAGTCAAGGAAGAATGTCTCCACGTACGTACAATCGTTAACACATCTCCCACACTGCACACATCTCCCTATGCAAACCTCACAAGCCCTGCAATTCTCCGGTCCTTTTGCCTGGCAACTTTCTGAAGGACAATCAAACACCAGCTTAAACTTCTGACACCCAGGACACACTTCAATGTCGAGGACACGATCATCTTCGCATGCAATTGAAGAGACACCACAACGATAAAACCTACGGTTGGAGGGTTTCGGTTGCCTCATCTCATCTCCAACTAGTAATGTTTGCAACTCTTCATATTGCTCTGAGGACACACTGAACAATCTACCAAGTTTGAGTTGTGTTATTCCTGCTGCACCTGAGGACTTGAATGCCTTCAGATTGCTTATCAAACCCTCCATGCTTAGCCTAAGACATCCATATACGCTCAACTGCATGTGGAAAAAATAAACAAAATAAAATGAGTATTATTGCAAAAGTGTGTCATTTTCATTATGACCGTCAAATCAACAGAGATGGAAACAAGTTATACTAGCTGAATTAACAAAATAATAATAATCCACAAGCTTCGGGGAGTCCGAAATAACAATAATCGGGTTCCAAAAATCCACATGCCTAGATAAAATATCACAATGAAAACAAGCTGCTTTCTCATTTGCCATACACTAAGTTTGCCAATTCAGAACAACAATCAAGATAAAGATTCAAATGATGCAATGCCACAAGGAACTAAAGCGCTAGTTAGACCCAATGGTAATGTACTCAATTACACAAAAAACAACAAAGAACCTTGTTGTCCGTCTTAAATTGAGCAAACGATTAGTCACAACATGTACCATTAAAGCTTCACGTGACACGAAGCTGGTGTCTTAAGGATGGGACAGCAGATAATCACTTACATGAAGTAACATACATAATAGGGACAACTCAACGAAAGAATCTAAACGAAATGAAGGCATGTAAGAAGTTAAGCTTTACGCATTTGTCACCAGATTATTCCAGCAGGTAAGCATCATCTTTTCCAAAAGGTAAAACATCATGAGAATTGTCATCTTAATCAAACAGATGACAGATTCCTAAGAAAGAGTGCTATGACTAAGACATCAGTCTGATTATTGGCAAAGAATAAAATCAATAGCCTGACAAAAATAAAATATTCTACAGATTACGCAAAAGAACAAAACATAAATATGACCAGAACAGACCAGAACAGATGAACTAACCAGCTCAAAATCACTATCAATCACTATCGAACCCAGAGAGTAACTCAAAGCCCGCGCACACAAGCTGGCCAAATACGGTTAGAGAAAATTCATGTAGTTGGATTCATACTGAAAGTTGAAGAATTAGAAAACCAGGAAAGGTAGTAGCTCTCTATATACTCTTAGATGAAACCTGTAATCTTTCCTAATCGAGTGGTTGTACATTATGGACATAGTCAGCACATCCTGAAGATTATATTATTGCTTAAATCTAAATTATAATCTGTCTCATTGGGATAACATCATCTAAAGGAAATGAAAATTTAGGTGCAACTCTACTTAGAAGTTAGAATAACACCTTATGTTCAATTATAATTTGGAATCTAATATTATCATAGATTCTTTTTCTTAAATCAGAACATCCAGATGGCGAGCTAACAGAAGGCATATCTGATCTGTCTCATCAGGACAATGTCTATAGCAAATGAAAATTTAGATGCAACTCTACTTAGGAGTTAGAATAATAAATACCATTGTGTTCAATTAAGATTTGGGAATCTTATCTTAAAATTGATTCTTTTTCTTAGAGTGATCATCCAGATGATGACCTAATAAGTGGGATATCTTTCATAACTGTAGTATTTACATCAACTCTAGAACCAACTATAATTTTCAGTATATTATTAAGAAGGTAGTATAAAAAGGGAACCACATGTTAATTAAAATAGGTTTTTAAAATAAATCATGCTTCAAATAAGTCCAATATTTTTTTCTGGTTGTTTACACAATTAAGCAATATGCAATTATTACTCGAAGAGAAACCATTACCAGAAAGAAGGATGACGAAGTGGAATAAGTTTTAATTGGAGTGCGTAACTTTGTGCTACATTCAAATTAAAACTACAGACAGAGGGTTATTCCTCTCGTCAACAACTAAACTCTTGATACCATAAGAGAATGGACCGAGAAGTCCATATATTCTCAATGATACTAAATCGCCTTTACTTACCAGTTACCACAGTCTCAAATTATTAAATGGATCTTCTTAAATGGAAATGGAAAATTTACAAGATTGAATGTCTTAAATTGAAGCATAAAGATTTCTTAACATTCGTGTGAGAAAATGCATAAAATATGTGCATAAATGACTATTACACTGAAAGCATTCTTAGTGCATAAACAATGAAAAACTAGATATGCATATATGAACTCCATTTAGTGAGAACCTCATCATTCATGCATTGGAACCGTTAGCATCTTAGTTATTAATCATGCTCAACACATCTAAAACATACCAAACATTTTAGCTTCTCTCAACACTCAGGAGCATACATTTCAGGAGTATCCAACAAGTCTCCTCTACAAACAAGACATGCAACATCACCTAATGCCATCATCCATTGCCACAAATGGAAAAAGAAAATACTCAAAAGTACATACACACAATATAAAACAACCAGTGGCATATCTTTCCACATACTAGCTTGCCGTTATTCTTACAATGTCTACTAAGATATAATCTTGTATTCTTTTAGAAATGGTTGTCATGACTCATTTGTTCATTCTACCATTCATTATGAAAGTTATCGGTACATTTAGAAAAGTTCATGGAAGCATATATACTGAGATCAGTGTAATCTCTTTGAATTATTACATATGTAGAAAAATATCATGCCCTAATAATAATCTTACACAAAACACCCTTCTATTTTACAAAGTTGCTGGATGGTCCAGGAAATGCAATTATTCCCTCATTGCTCATCTCACGTAGCATGTATACAATCTCAATATTGATGTAGGAAACATGATTTCCATCTTTTTATAACCATTCAATAATAAACCAAATTAGTCACCACAAATGACTTCGCGGAGCAATGAATATAGGGGTGGGCAAAATACCCTGCTCCACTTCCGAACCCGGTCCCAGTTCCGAACCCGGTCCCGGTTCCGAATATTCGTACAGTTCGGATTCAGATTCGGATAAAAGTTTACAAATTGAATTAATTCGGAATCGGAAATCGGAACAAGCCCTCAGAAAACAAATCCGACCCGATTCCAATAAGCAAATAGGGTAGTGCAAACCACGTTAGCATTTTTGTTATGCCTTTCCCAAAAAACCTATTTAAAGCACATTACATTCCAAACTCTGATCGTTGTGGGACCATTCATGCCCTTCTTCCTCCCAAACTTCCTATCGCATCAGTAGCTCCGATTCGGCACCGCCTACTGCTCCTACAGCGTCAGCTGCGACCACACCACAACACACATTGCCGACCTCTCCTTCCGCAGCGAGTCCACCATCCCCATCCTCACCAGCTCCAGCCTCATGATGGGCCATCTCCTCGATCAGTAACCTCCCCTCCTCTCCTTCCTCAGCCTCGACGACTGGAAGCAAATCGCCGGCGCCATCCCATCCTGCATCACCACCCTTGCCGGCATCCACCTCCTCGATCTCATCAACACAATCTCCAGAGACGTCGGCACCCTCAGATGCTGAGCCAAGCTCTGCTGGCAACGAACCAAATCTGGTTCGATACATGAGCGTTTTGTCCCACATCGGTCGCATTACCTAATTAAACCTTGTTTATATTAGTGTTTTGAGCCCAGCTAAGGGAATTTGTTGATTTCGTTGCAGTAGCTTCTGGTCAAATCGGAATCAGATCCAGATTTGACGTCTTCCTCCGATTTCAAATTGGAATCCGAATTTGTCCGGTTTATCGGAATCGGATGCGTGCTACTTTTTTCCCATTTGAATTAAGATTCGGATTTTGCAAAAGAAATTGGGTATACCCAATTGCCCACACCTAAATGAATAAGATAAAAACCCCAAAAGGTACAAAAAATATTTGAAAGCTTCTTGCTCTAATGTTGGTTCAAAGTAATACATCCTAAAGTGAGTGTGCTAACATAATGCTCTTATGGTGAAGGGAAAATATTATATGAATAACAAAGAATTACATTACTCGACTCTACTAATGTTAGATAATTTGGTAGTATCACTGAACAAACAGTGCAATGAGGAAAAATATAACTGGTGGATTAAAACAAATGCAACAAATCAAATGGTAATCAAAACAAATAGCATATCAAAATCATATAGTGTGATGCCTATAATAAGAAATACCCCATGCAATTCACTGAACTAATTGTATCAGTTTCATAAAGAAAGTGCCTATTACATTACCAACCTTTTGAAGCATTGGGTTGCTCTCAAGCACCTTTTTCAGCCCCTCATCAGTGATCTTGGAGCACCCCACCAAGCTTAAGCACTGTAGGCTCCCCTGAGATCTCAGAGTCAGCCTCAGAAGAGCATCATCAGTCATCTTCTCGCTCAGCATGGAATCAATGTGAATACATCGCCAAAGCAAAGGATCATTCTGGACAGCAGAATGAAGAGATCTGCACACCCTCTCAACTGAAAGCAGATCCTGAACACCCAAATAACCCAGAGAGAGAACCAAACCCTCATGTGGAAGACCCTCCTCGGGTCGACTTAAATTGGAATTCTCCTCCACGCCCACAACAGGCTCCAATGAATCATATTGGACTCCAAGGTCAAAATCTCCAAAAAAATCATCACTAAGCCAACGGCCAGGGTTATCCCCATAGTCGTCATTCCAGCTATAAAGCTGATAATCACATGAATTCGCTTCCAGAAGATCTTCAATGCAACAAACAATGACAGCAGCGAGATCAGATGTGAGCTCCATCCCAAAGGGATCTGCTGGTAACAAATCAATCGGATCGGGCCAATCTCTCCCCCCTCCATGGCCAAATGGATCACTCAACCAGCAATGGTTGCCACGATTCTCAGAGCACATAGCCCAGACATTGGAACCAAAATCGTCTTCGGAACGGAACCAAGCAGGAACTGTGGAGTAGGATGTCAAATTTAGGGTCATTATAGAAGCTCTATCAAACCCTAAGTCAGAAAAAACTTCTTTTGTTTTTCCCGACGTTGTTTCCTAACTCTCAGAACAACCGAACGAGTAAGGATCTCACACAAAGATATTCCTTTTTTTTCCCAACAACTAATCCCTAATTTCTAACTTCTATATCTAAAAGAATGACAAAAAATTGGGCCAAGATCTAACAAGAAAACCCTCGATTTTCGATAGCAAGCAAAAAATTTAGCACCAAAAATTTCACGGAGCCTCTTGTTCGGATTTGAACAATCCGAAGAGATACGGATTTTGAAAACAGCACCTCCTTGTCCTACATAATCCCCAAATCAATCAATCAATCCGATCAAAAAAGGAAATAAATGAAGAAACCCTAGATCAACAAAGAAATTCCTTGCTAAGAACAAAATCAAGATAATTCTAACCTTAATCGCAAACTACGACAAAGGGGATGACCCAGGGCGAGGAGCAAAATCCAAACAAACCCGAACTCTCTTTTTTAATGGAGATCAAGAGAGAGGGGGCAGCGAAATGATCTCTCTTCGTCTCTTCTGAGGAGAGGAGATGGACCGAAGAGTAAGAAAAAAAGGGAGGAAAAGGGGGGCAACCAGAATTTTCTATATGTGGGGGTTTCGATGGAAGACGGACACGTGTCGGTTGGGGGCGCGGTTCCGTGACTGCTTCCGCGTGGCGCGTACGCTCGCTTGGCGGAGCGGCCCCCCGTTATCGGATCAGGTAAAAATTTCTCAACGAATAAAGAAAGAATCCAACGAAGATTACGGTAAATTTTCTCAAATTGATTTTGAAATTGATTTGCTTGAAACAAAAAATTTTCAAAATAAAATATTAAAACCAAACAATCAGATTACGTTACATCCTTGGGCCAGCCTCCGAATGAAAAGAGAATGTCCCTAAATTAGTGGAGGGGTCCCCAAAAAAGAGGTTGCTCATCAAGTCCATGGAGTCCAAGTAAGAGATTAATCGTCTGTCTGGTCAAATTCCATGCATAATCCGTCTGTTGAGCTTCCAAAACTTAAGGAGATGGTTAATTATGTGTCCGTTAATGACGGGATGAGTGGACAACGACACTGAGAAGACAATTCAACTTATAAATAGAGAAAACACCAACTATAGAGGGTGACACTCTAGATGTACCGAATACTATGTACTCTGAAACTTCTATCTTACTTACAACAATTATATTACTTCCTTTAAAAGCACAGAGAGAGACTAGATCAAGTCGATCTCCCTTAGGTCGATCTTGATTGTACCGGGCCAACTTAAGTCCATACTAACTTAAGCATCAGAGAGGATTTAGGTCGGGACCCAGATCCGACCCCCTGACGAACATCTATGATGCAGATAGTTCAAAGGTCAATACCACAAGCTGCTCAGAGGGTCGTATCAAACGACCCAAGGTTTTATCGTGCCTCGTCTAGAGCCACTATAGTTTAGTCGAGCTCCAGCCCCGTAGCTCGAGCCAGGCCCTCTACGACCCGGGTTCTAACCACCGCATGTCCCACCCACTCAACAGCTGACAAGAATCCACCTCGTCAGAGGAGTACAAGTCAGCGAAGGGGTGGCCCCTTTGACTTACAGCTGATGCTCATTTAGAAGAGTCGTTCAGTAGCGAAGGGGTGGCCACTTCGGCTTATGGCTAATGACCGCTTAGAAGAGTCGTTCAGTAGCGAAGGGGCGGCACTTTCGACTTACGACTGACGCTAGCTGAGATGAGTCGTCCAGTGGCGAAGGGGTGGGCCCTTCGACTTACGGCTGACGCTCGTTGCGGAGAGTCGTTCAGTGGCGAAGGGGTGGCTCATTCAACTTACGGCTGACACTCGTTTAGAAGAGTCGTTCAGTAGCGAAGGGGTGGCCCCTCGACTTAAAGCCGACGACCGTTTATTTGTATCAACATAAGTTCGGTTTTCTCAACACCTCTTGAGGATCGGATCCTCTTTCGAGGGGAGTTTTGATTGGTTAAACTTTTACGAAGGCTCAAAGAAGCGAAGTTTTGTTCGATAAAGGAAACATACTTTATTGACGGAAATAAAAAAACTAAAAGGGCGTATAGGTGTTTTCTGATTGACGTCGGAGCTGTTGCCGTTTATTTTTATTCGCCATGGGTTTTAGATGGTTCATAAGTCGACCACCTTGGTGACGGGTGATCCCGTCATCTTGCCCTTCTGTTTCGAGGATCCTTCCTTGCTGGGTGGATCACTGGCTGGGCCTTTGGGGTGTCCTCGTTTGACTAGGGCGTCGATCTCCTTTTTAAGAATCCAACAGTAGTTGGTGTCGTGTCCATAGTCGTTGTGGTATTTGCAAAATTTGAGGCCGTCCCTCTTCTGGTATTTGCCCTTCTTTGCAGCCTCTTGTATCAGCTCTTCTCGTGGGGTGTAGGCGAGAACTTTTGTCTTAGGGAAGACCGGCCTAGCGTAGGCAGGACGCTCCTTGTTTCGAGGGCTTCTCTCCCTAGGCCTCTTGTCATGGGACTCTTGGCGAGGGTTCTCGAGTTTGGTTTCTCTCGCCTTGTGTCTCCGCGACGGGAGGGAGTGCTCTTCTGTCATGCCCTATTTTGCACTATATGGGTATTCTACTGAACATGCGTGGTATTTCTACCTACGGTGCATACTAGGAATGAAATAAACGTAGATATCGATGTATGTGACGTAGTGCAAGGGGGATTAGGCCGTAATACGTGGCTAAGGGAAGAGAATGCGGAATGTGAATGCGGGAGAAGTGCAAAAGACGCCGTGGGTGCAAAACATCAGGAATGTGTTAGATGTGTGTGTGATGCATGTATGCATGCATGGATGAGCATGGATGTGTGTGTGGAGAGACATGCTAGTGTGAAAGGGGTTAGGGGTCAATGGCAACCCCCGTAAATTTTTAGAAAGGCGAGGGGCAAAAATGGTCATTTTGGACCAAAAGTGTTGTGCGTACATACTTAAGTGGTCGGTGCATAAAGTAATGGCAAACTTGTAAATACTTAAAAGTTGAGGGATAGTTTTGGAAGTGTATTTTGGTCATTTTAGGTTAACCATGGCTTAAGGGAGAAGTTAAAGAGTTGTGTAGAAATTTCTTTATAAACCATTTTTCTTTTCTTTTCTTGAACTTTCTCCTCCCTTCTCCCTTTCTCTTTTCCTCTCCAACCCCAACTAGGCCGGCCATCCCCTCTCTATTTTCCCCTCTTTCTTCAATTCAAAACCCTAATTGCTCCCCCTAAAATCAAGGAGCACGAGTGGGTTGCATATGGGAAGAAATTAGAGAAGAAAAGAAGAGAAAGAGAAGAGGAAATTGAGCTTTTGAGGTAGGAACTCTCTTGGTTTGGAATTCCATCAAATTGATTTTTGTTAATAAGTTTTTATATCATGTTTTATCCAATATATGATGAGGATAGACAATTCTTACATGCAATGCCTCAATTTCACAATTTCCCTTTGAAATTCTTAGCAAAGTCATCTCCTTTTGAAATTCAGAAATCTTGATGTCTGATTTTGCCTTGATGGTGGTTACTGTAGCTCAAATTAGTGTTCGAAAAAACTATGAGCTTGTAGATCTTGAAGTTCTACCCCAAAATCATATAAAATTTTACATAGTTTCAATTCAGAAATTAGGAGTAATAAATTCATCTTTACAACATGTCTGTTTGATTTTCAGTATTGACACAATTTAGCACAATTGGCCTAAACACCTACACACGTCATGGAATTTTATAATTCTGGTCTTGTTGAAAATTTAACAAATTTTTCTAAAAATTCATCAGAGTGCTTATATATCGAATTTCTGCCTCCAACATGCACAGACCCTGAAATCTGTCTAAAAACAGATTTGACATACTTCACCAATTAATTCACCATAAATTTCATATTTTTGCATGAAATTTTATCTGTAAATCCATAACTGCCATATCTTCAACTTTCATTTATAAAGTTGTGTCAAATTCTCAAGAGAACTGAATGAAATGTGTTGATCCTTCTGGCTGTTCTTGCAATTCCAGCAAGTGGGAGTGTTGGTTGAATATTGAATCGTGTGGTGATGTTAATTTCTCCATCCCATTATGCATGGATGTTGTGCTAATGACGGAATGTTTAGTTACGCTATTTTTATTACATTTGATAATGTGACAATGTTCGTTTCTATGGCGTCGCCTACGTGTTTGTTGAAATGCCCCAATGAACGTGAAGTTAAAGAACCATGGAAATTGGGCTTATATGCTCTTGTATCACGAACCCCGTTATAAATTGATGATGTTGGGGACATGGATGGCATGGATACACTATTATACATGAATGTGTATGTGATGTGATGAAGGGTATGTCACGTGAGTGCAGGACCCAGCTTGATATGTGATGAAGCAATGACTGAGGGCATAGCACTTAGGTGCATGACCCGTGTTGATGAAAGGAAGTTACTGAACGTGTACCATGCCACCATGATTCATATAATGAAGCTTAAAATGCTTAATTGATGAATGAAAATGTCTCAATCCCCTCCAAAAGGGGGTAAGTTAGCAAAATCTGGGTCTTAGGTGGGATTTGAGTAAATTATGGATATGAGGCCTGGACTGCGAAGTTGGGAGATGATTATGTGATGTGTGGAGTTTATACCCACTCGTATTTATCGGGAGTGGAGGGGATTTTTATACTCACTCGTCTTTACCGGAAGTGGAGGGGAAGAGTGCAAACGGAGGTTGTGATATGAGCCTCACTCCTGCCAGGGACGGGGGAGCTGAGAGGCCCGGCGTACAGTGCACGTGTCCACTACGTCGTGTTCTATATTCACCCCAAATTTGGGGTGAAGTCCAGGTCCTGGTATCACACAGTTTACCCAAATTCCAATTGTTACACCCCGCTTCCCTAAAATGGAGGCGAGATGTGAGAAGGTCCGCACAGGCGTGGAGCTGTGAAGCCACACGCCTGATAAGCGTCAATAAATTAAATGCAGATCCATGTAACCACGAACAGAACAAAGATAATAACACAAGAGAGACAGGAATGAAATCTCAAATCTCAGAATTGTCCAACATTAAAAATTAAGTTCAACATCCTGAAAAGCCACCAGGCTAAAAGAAAGAGTCTAAATGCCCAGAACAAGGCCAACAAGGACAACATAAACAGAGTATTGGTGCCACGCACCGACAACAAAAACAGTCTAACACGAAGAACACAAGCAGTCTCTACGACTGATCGCACGTGTCCTCGTACTCCTCAACGAACGCAGGCTCTGACTCAGCGTCAGCAAACACCACGTCCTCCGTAGCACTCTCAGGCTCGGGTTCTAACATGTGTCACCCAAAAGAGTAAAGGGGCACATGTCAGCAAGTCTAAAAGACTTGGGCAAGGAAACTGAAAAGAAGCTAAACTAACAACCTAGCAGTTATAGTATGATGCTCAACATGGCAAGTATAAAATGGAAGTGACAAACATGGTAGGGTGCAAGTAACAAGTAACATGTAGCAAGTACGGCATGGATGACAAGTTTACAAGTATAGACACGGACAAGTACAAGTCAAGTAAATCACGTCAAGTAAACACGGCGTGCACAGAGATTCCGCCCGTTGGCTAGAGTGGCTGATCGGGCCAACTCCTAAGCTCAAGTGACCGTTTATCTCTACCCCTCCACGTGTATCGAGCCAGGGCATTACCCTGAACACGGAATGCTCGCTTCTGGATCACGAGCCAGGAAGTGTTTTGCACGTATATCGAGCCAGGGCATTACCCTGAACACGGAATGCTCGCTTCTGGATCACGAGCCAGGAAGTGTTTTGCACGTATATCGAGCCAGGGCATTACCCTGAACACGGAATGCTCGCTTCTGGAACACGAGCCAGGAAATGTATTTAACACGTATGGCATAGGGTTATGCCCGCATAACGGGTGCCTAGCCGGTAACACGGAAACGCGGATTTGTACAAGGATTTGTAGCGTGTGCTACGATGCAACATTCAATGCATGGATGACATAGCATGTAGTAAGGCGTACAGGTAAGAAATTTAAACATGGCAGTTTAGTATGCAGGAACAACAAGTTAAAAGGTTTGGATCTAGCTTCATCGTCAAGCTAGATCAATTGAGGTGATGGATCTAGTTTCGTTGTCAAACTAGATCAAATAGGCGTCTAGGCAGCTATCATTTCACTGTCTATTCTCTTTTACGCTACAACAAGCAAATGGCCTAAGGCATGGCCTAAAACCCTAAGTGGCAAGTTTCACTTGCCTAGCACCGAGGATGACAATCACGAAGGTTCGTCTCACATCGCTAGAAGTCGCTGTTATGGAGAAACAACCATCAAAACAACATCCATTTTCATTAGGGTTTTACAAAAACACAAATGGGTTATGAGAATATTAAGAGATCGATTTATTACCGAATCGTTAGCGGAAGAACGATGTCGAGCAAGCACGGTGACGGAAGAACGATCCGGAAACTAGGGTTCAGATCTGGAAATGGGGAGAAAATCTGGAGAAATGAGGTTTTGGGGGTTTTGGGGGTTTTCCGGCGACCTAGAGGAGATGTCCGGCCCTAATGGAGAGGGGGAGAGGCTCTTGATGAAGGAGGAAGGCTAGGGGAAGATGGATGATGATTTGGGGAAGAAGGAGGCTCAGGAGAAATGAAGCAAGAAAGAAAAACGATTGGGGGGTTTAAATAGGCACAGCCGGCGGCTGGGCAAACCCTAGGTTTACGACAGCGATTAGTCGGTCAAAGAAGGGTTGTTGACCGACTAGTTCAACAACTAGTCGGTCGGTCGACCAACTGTGACCGACTAAAACCAAAAAGTAACTCAGGTTGTCGAAATGGTCAAAAAATTAGTCGGTTAAAGAACAAGTTCTGATCGACTAGTTTCACATCTAGTCGGTCGGTGGTTGTTCTTAGACCGACTAAGAGTAAACAGTAACTCCTGTACAATTGATTCAATGAACTAGTCGGTTCCAGTAGAGTTCCTGACCGACTAGATCTCAATCTAGTCGGTTGATCCCCCTTCTTGAACCAACTAAAGTGCACTAAAAGTGCCGAATCGAAGCGCGAAGCTTCGGGAAGATTTCTACGGCTTCTAGGATCAACCTATCTCTAAGATATGAGCGATATGAAGCTCGTCACGAGTGACTTACTCCAAAACTCAACGATCTAAGGAAGAAGCTAGAAAATCACGACGAAACGATCGAAAACGAAAGCTACGGAGACAAAAACCACACATAAGGAGAAAATCCACCAAAACATATATATATAATATAGTTAATCCAAATACATGAAAACCAGTCGTTACATCCTCCCCAACTTAGAATAAAGTCCGTCCTCGGACTTTCTAACATATCTAGTCGCTCTAGTAACTACCCCAATCATATCACATTCAATCAGGTATAGTCATTACTGTAGTGCCCTGTATAGCTATTGCACACGTACTAGAGGGGGGGTGAATAGTACTTAAAATAATTAAGAGAGTTATTCCTAACTATTGTGCAATGAACAAATGACAATGCGGAATTAAACAACTATCAACAAGAATTAAAACATACGCAAACAAACAATATTACTGGGTTCGGATCCACCCAAGTCTCCCCGACTTGTTCCCGGTGATCTTACGTCCCAACCACCCGGATCCTCTCCGGATACTTGAGTTAGCAACCCTAACTCAAGATTTCCACTATGAAGTACTTGTGAGAAACCTTCACAAGTCAAATCATACACAAAGAAATTTGTGACTCCCACAACCCGGGATCACAACCACACTCTCACAACCGAGAGTGAAACTTACAATTCAAATATGAAATGAAATAAACTCTTACCTTACAAAATCATATGCCTTGAGTATACTTACCAAATTAGGGCAATGATGGATTTTGAGGAAGAGGATGTCACCAAACCCTAGCTTCAAGAAGATGACCAGCAATGGAAGCCTAGGGTGGAGTATGGTGACTAGGATCAAGCTCTTGGCTTGAAAGGCTCACAATCAATGAATCTCTCTTTTGAAATAAGAGTGAGAGAGAGATTCAAGAGAGGAGAGAAAGCTTTAGAATGGAGTTTATTTGCTTCTCTATGATTCTCAAATGTCTCAAATGATCAGCCTTTTTAAACTTATGAAAGAGCCCCTCCAACTATATATAGGATAGAGGAGAGAGGGAGAGAAAAACGTTTCAAGAAAGTCTCCAACGGCTCTATTCTGAACCAGACTAGTCGGTCAAAGAAGGATCACTGACCGACTAGTTCATCAACTAGTCGGTCGGTGATACAACGTAGACCGACTAACGGTTGAACAGCCAAACGATCGAAGTACAGGCAAATACAACTAGTCGGTCTAAGAAGACTTGCCGACCGACTAGTTTCACAACTAGTCGGTCGATGAATGTTCTTTGACCGACTAACGTCGAAATAGAATAGGCTGACTTCAAGTTGACTTAGTCGGTTTAAGAACAAATGCTGACCGACTAGTTTCTCAACTAGTCGGTCGACAAACGTTCTTTGACCGACTAACTCGAAACAGTAGCTCAGGCTGTACAGAGGCAAGCTCAACTAGTCGGTCCAAGAAGTATTCCTAACCGACTAGATCGTCATCTAGTCGGTCGGTGACTCTTCTTTGACCGACTAATTGATCAACCTGGAAATGAGCTGAATATAGCAAGGCATCTAGTCGGTTCATGTAGAGTGGCTGACCGACTAGATCGTCATCTAGTCGGTTGGTGACTCTTCTTGAACCAACTAACATGCACTCGAAGCCGAGGGAAGAAGCGATAGGCTTCGGGAAAGTTTCTAATGGCTTCTATGAATATCCTAGCTCTAAGATATGAGCGAAATGAAGTATATAAAGTAAGTCCTACTCAAGGCTTAACATTCTAATCTATGAAGCTAGAAGACTATAAAATAAACCTTACGAGCCGTCTTCAAAGCTTTAATCTTCATTCTTGACTTCAATAAAACTCCTTGAGCTTCAACGAAGCTCCAGGCACACGATCACGCGTATTGAGAAGTCTTGAGGCGTCGCTTTTGATGTTCGTATTCTTTTGGCGACGATCTCCATAACTGTGCTCACAAATAAGTTAGTATACCTTATTTATGTTTGCTCATCATTCAAAACCAAATCCGGGGAATCATATCACAACATTCTCCCCCTTTTTGGTGATGACAAACCAACATAATTAATAATCAATAATAATGATTCAATTTAAATTTACTTACTTCCCCTGCATTGATGACACGTTAGTTCCATATACAATAATGTTCATATGCATCAAGCAGCGAGGAAAATATAAAATATGAATCCTACTATTGCACATATAGGATCAAAATCCATTTTATATCTTCACTCCCCCTGAATTCTAACACATCAAATTAGATTCATGGTAAATTCCTTTGAATTATTAAATAGCACATTGTCATTATTATATCTCCCCCCTTTGGCATTAGCAAAAAGAGCGGGAGGAGACAGAACCAATGGCTAAAAAATAACGCATGGTAGTCGAAGAATACGACCAAGGTCCAAAATAACACCAATGCAAAATATCAAATACAAAATATCGAATAAAAGCAAAGCGTGTCAAGGAGACCAAAGTCGAAAATCGGAAACCGAAATCATCAAACCATAGGCAAAATACGAAATACCAAATCATCTAGCCATAGGCGAAACTCGAAAACCGAAATCATAAAATCATCGGCGAAAATCGGAAAACGAAATCACCAAGCCATAGGCGAAAATCGAAATACGAGATCATCAAGCCATAGGCGAAAATCGAAGTCCGAGATCATCAAAACTCAAAACAATTTTACTTATTGATTTTTGGAACATACTCTCCAAAATCAATAGAATGCATGGAAAACAATTCTATGTTTCCATAGAAAGAATTCTATTAAATCCATAAAATCGTCGAACGACGAAATCAACATCAGAGACAAAAATAATCCGATGTGCATACCAAATGTAACATGCAAGAATGTTATGCCAAAAATAGATAGTACATCATATAATCAATGGCATACACTAGTCTAGCATACCAAATGAATCAAAATGATACCAATTGTAATATATTCTACCAATGGATACCAATATGAATCAAAAGTATGAACATACTTACAACATTAAGCTCCCCCTACTTTGGTGCATCATTCAAGCACCATCAACTCCAATCGAATGAAATCCTTGCAAATCACGGAGTTGGTAGGGTTGGTATCTCATGGTGGATTTAACCTAGAGAATATCATTTTGGTATCCAAAAATCTTTTTGGATCCTATGGGTTAGGCAATAAATTTAGCTAACTAAATTCAAATTAAATGTAACCCATACGAACCACAATTGCTTTGGTACCCATAAAAATGAAATTAAACTTATGGTACCAAGCAATGAAGGGTCAAAAGGAACTAACCCTTCGGAAACCAAGTCCAAGAGGAACTTGATTTCCCAACATAATCATCATTCAAAATAACATCATTTATAAACGACTTCACATACAAATTCTTATCATGCATGCTTGTGTTCTTCGGACCCCAAATAGTGTATGTCTTGGGAGTCCTAATCCTATTGGGAACATGCATACGTTGTTGATTTCTATGTGATGCATGTCGTGGGTAAGCATATGGCATGCGATGCAATGGTGCATGACGATAATTATTCATATGAGAATGAGGATGAAAATGTGAATGTGGAGGAACACGTGCATGAGTGTGTCTCACATGGTGTGCACGTGCTCGTGGATGCGGAGCATAGAAATCGGCATATGTGCTAACATGTGGGGTAGGATTTGTGTTCCTACGTGGCATGGTATACATGAAAGCATGACCCTTCTTTGGAGGTCCACCCAAAGTGGGTTTCTTTCCAAATGGGGGCGTGTTCCTAGCGGAAGCACCATTGGTAGAAGAACTACCCATGACGTGTTTACTTCCACTAGTAGAAGCATCGAAAGATGGCCTAACAAAGGTGGCGGACGATTTGGATGAATCTCCCATCTTATACCCCAAACCAATGTGATGATTGGCCGGAAGTAAGTCATTTAGGATATTATCCAACTTGCCCTTACCTTTGTTGAATTCATGAATTCGGCCTAATGTGCTCTCATGCTTCTCGGTTAGAGAATGCAAAGAAGCATCCAAAGTGGACACTTGCGATGCGAGTGCACAAACACGTGATTTGAGATTTTTATTCTCGATACTCAAAGTTGAGATTTGAGACGTCAAATCCTCTATCACATGTTCATCCGAATCCTCGATATGAACATGCTCAAGTTGAGACTTGAGATTTTCAATCTCATTTCTCAACCCATCAACAACGGTGTCGTTGTTGACGATGAAAGGCTTAGGCGAGTTTTTAAGACTATCTAATTCATTTTTAGTCTTCATAAACTTAGTAGCCATATTAGAAAACTTATTCCATAGTTGTTCATTGGCTATTCTAAGTTCATCATTGGTTACCTCTTCGCCTTAATCCTCGCTTCCATCCTCGCTTTCATCGGAGGAAGTCTCTTCATCACGATCCTCTTTTCCCATGAAGCACGTGTGTGCATTCTCCATTCTTTCATCGTCCGACTCTCCACTTGAGGAGTCGGAGTCGGTGAAGGTACCTACAAGTCCTTTCTTGTGCTTTCTCGACTTGTCGTGCTTGGATGCCTTTCACTTCCCCTTTTGTTTGTAGAGAGGACAATCCGGCTTGATATGTCCTGGCTTATTGCATTTATAACACACGGGAGTAGAAGCATTAGTCGAAATAAATTTTGATTTACGATTCAACTTACCTTGTCGGAAGAATCGGATGAACTTCTTTGCCATATTGGCCAAAGCTTCCATGTCCAACTCATCGTCCGCTTCTTCTTCCGAATCTTCATCGTCGGTAGATGGAGTGGCCTTGAATGCAATCGCCTTTTTCTTTGGCTCGTCTTGCTTCAAGTACACCTTCATCTTTTCTCTCATCCGGATCTTACTATCCTTGCGTACCTCATAAGACAACAAGGTACCCATTAGTTGTACGACGATATATTTATTCATGTCATTACCTTCCTCGATGGCAAAAGTACGCTTCTCCCAACAAGAAGGAAGTCCATCGATTATCTTCGAGACTTTCTCCTTTTGGGTGTAGGTCTTCCCAAGAGCTTCCAAGTCGTTGGATATATCCACGAAGCGAGCATAGTACTCCTTCATGGTTTCACCCTGCTCCATATGAAACAACTCAAATTCTTTGTTAGCAACGACGAGTTTAGAGTCTTTTACCGTACTCGATCCTTCGTGCAAAATGAGGAGTTGGTTCCATATTTGATATGCACTCTTACATGTGCATATCTTGTTGAAGTCCTCGGGCTCCAATGCACAATTCAAGGCATTCATTGCCTTGGCATTGGCTACTTCCGCGGTGACCTCCGCGGGAGTCCACTTCGCGAAATCTTCTTCGGAAGGCTCGACATACTCCGTCATGGTGGCTCTCCATAGTGAAGCGCTCCGGAGGAAAATTTGCATCCGGCATTTCCAGTACCCGTAGTTGGTACCGTTGAAGTGTGGAGGCCTGACAGATGATAGTCCTTCCATAACTGAAGAAGCTCCATCGCGGTTCTTGAAGACGTTGTAGTCGTTGTTCGTCATAGCTCTCAACTTTGGCTATGTGTAGCTTTGAACTTGGCTCTGATACCAATTGTAGTGCCCTGTATAGCTACTGCACACGTACTAGAGGGGGGGGTGAATAGTACTTAAAATAATTAAGAGAGTTATTCCTAACTATTGTGCAATGAACAAATGACAATGCGGAATTAAACAACTATCAACAAGAATTAAAACATACGCAAACAAACAATATTACTGGGTTCGGATCCACCCAAGTCTCCCCGACTTGTTCCCGGTGATCCTACGTCCCAACCACCCGGATCCCCTCCGGATACTTGAGTTAGCAACCCTAACTCAAGATTTCCACTATGAAGTACTTGTGAGAAACATTCACAAGTCAAATCATACACAAAGAAATTTGTGACTCCCACAACCCGGGATCACAACCACACTCTCACAACCGAGCGTGAAACTTACAATTCAAATATGAAATGAAATAAACTCTTACCTTACAAAACCTATGCCTTGAGTATACTTACCAAATTAGGGCAATGATGGATTTTGAGGAAGAGGATGTCACCAAACCCTAGCTTCAAGAAGATGACCAGCAATGGAAGCCTAGGGTGGAGTATGGTGACTAGGATCAAGCTATTGGCTTGAAAGACTCACAATCAATGAATCTCTCTTTTGAAATAAGAGTGAGAGAGAGATTCAAGAGAGGAGAGAAAGCTTTAGAATGGAGTTTATTTGCTTCTCTATGATTCTCAAATGTCTCAAATGATCAGCCTTTTTAAACTTATGAAAGATCCCCTCCAACTATATATAGGATAAAGGAGAGAGGGAGATAAAAACGTTTCAAGAAAGTCTCCAACGGCTCTATTCTGAACCAGACTAGTCGGTCAAAGAAGGATCACTGACCGACTAGTTCATCAACTAGTCGGTCGGTGATACAACGTAGACCGACTAACGGTTGAACAGCCAAACGATCGAAGTACAGGCAAATACAACTAGTCGGTCTAAGAAGACTTGCCGACCGACTAGTTTCACAACTAGTCGGTCGATGAATGTTCTTTGACCGAATAACGTCGAAATAGAATAGGCTGACTTCAAGTTGACTTAGTCGGTTTAAGAACAAATGCTGACCGACTAGTTTCTCAACTAGTCGGTCGACAAACGTTCTTTGACCGACTAACTCGAACAGTAGCTCAGGCTGTACAGAGGCAAGCTCAACTAGTCGGTCCAAGAAGGATTCCTAACCGACTAGATCGTCATCTAGTCGGTCGGTGACTCTTCTTTGACCGACTAATTGATCAACCTGGAAATGAGATGAATATAGCAAGGCATCTAGTCGGTTCATGTAGAGTGGCTGACCGACTAGATCGTCATCTAGTCGGTTGGTGACTCTTCTTGAACCAACTAACATGCACTCGAAGCCGAGGGAAGAAGCGATAGGCTTCGGGAAAGTTTCTAATGGCTTCTATGAATATCCTAGCTCTAAGATATGAGCGAAATGAAGTATATAAAGTAAGTCCTACTCAAGGCTTAACATTCTAATCTATGAAGCTAGAAGACTATAAAATAAACCTTACGAGCCGTCTTCAAAGCTTCAATCTTCATTCTTGACTTCAATAAAACTCCTTGAGCTTCAACGAAGCTCCAGGCACACGATCACGCGTATTGAGAAGTCTTGAGGCGTCGCTTTTGATGTTCGTATTCTTTTGGCGACGATCTCCATAACTGTGCTCACAAATAAGTTAGTATACATTATTTATGTTTGCTCATCATCCAAAACCAAATCCGGGGAATCATATCACAACAATTACAAGTGCTTATATTCGCACTAGGTAATCAAACATTAACACTACTAGCATGTATCATCCACGCACATCATACTCTTATACATATCATAGCCATTCATACTCATACATGTATCTCAATCATATATATACATCCCCTATATAGCTACTACTTACCTAGTACAAACAATAGTTCAGCTACTCACTTATAGTTAATATTAGTCTCATACTAGCAAATACAACCATCGCTCTACGCATAGATAGCTACCTATGCATCAAGCAACCACGGGCATATTGCTCCCTAATATTTCCTAGTTTGCATCCAATGTCAACATATCACTACAAGTAACCACACCACTCAATATTCAATCATGTTATTATATCTAAGATACATTTACTGCTACTATAATTTCACAATTCTTAGTTACTCCTATACATGCAAATATTTCACTATAACTTCACATCGCATACGGCCCTATAATTATACCCACGACACGCCACACATATAATAGTCACCAAAACTTATAACTAAGCACATACTTACCCGTGCATGGTGCACACCCACACACGCTAATATTTCATTCATATATATATCAATCAGACCACTGTATACTTAGCACATCCACACACCTGGTTAGCTAGCACACATACGGTCACACAGGCAAGTCCTTAGTAAATAACTATACCACAAGACCAACACATATATAACTATATACTGGTATAGCGACCCACAATCATGTGCGTAACACGACCAGGCACAAACACTCCTACCCATATGCATGTATCAACATCGCTATATGCAAACTACAGACATACATAGCAATATTCTTAGAGTATACACACTCAAGCTTGAGTGAGACCCAAAACATATATCTATGTACGTAACACTGTATCTATACTTATACCAATACCACCCTCTAATACATTCACATCTACCAACATGACCACATACATACTAAAATATCAATCACTATATTTAGTTAGGTCACACTCACATAATTAAATCACTGTACATACCATAGTAATAGTACAAACCTCAACACACGTATAACTATAATACCCTTCCTAATACATGCATTCATTGTATAGTCACGCACATGTAATTCATATATTCACACCATATCCTACTACTTATAATTAGTATACCAATACATTTACACATACATAGTTACGGTGTGCAATAGTCGTATATACCTCATGGTATACACGCATACGACATCCCGTAAAAGCAAGCAATACCAATCAAAATTATAATCTTATTACCATATGTATATTACATATAATTCATGCAGCAAACCATAGCTACTTATGTCTAAGCACAATACGTCTCTACGTACGAGCACATACTCACACGTACAAGCACACAGGTCATATAATAGGCCTACTTAACAAATTAGGGTTGACACAGACATAGACGGGCACTAAAGCCTAATCAATAGAGGAAAACCTAGGTCGAAAGCGTGACGAGGGAAGGATCGATGAACACGAGTTCAGATAGGACGAATACAAGGAGACAGCTTGGTTAGGAACAGCGACCCACTTGTGAATGTTTAGGTAGAGGAAAGGGAGGTGTAGCGATACTTATATAGGATACAGAAACAAAATAGTGTAAGTAACATAAGCTAAAATACGGGGAAATTGAAACTGCCGTACTTCAAATGTTGGAGATCTCATCTGTATAAAAATATTTGGAGATCGATAAAACAAGTTGTTCGAAACAAGTTTAAGTGAAATATACATAGTGAGAGAAAATGGTGTATTGGCTTATCGAAAGCTATTTTAAAAAGTAAATCATTCACACGAACATTAAGGACGCAGTTTTAGAAAATATTATACGGCAGTAATTTAATAATGTTGGCAAAAGTTTTGAAATGAAATTAAATTAATTAAAGAATTCTAACTCGTGTTAAATACTTTCAAAGTCTTTAAGCCAGGAAAACTTAAATAATCAATATTGAAACTACTTTTAGAGTAACCAGGATTTGCCAAAAAGAAATCGTTTTACACAAAGCTCTTAACATACGAGCTAACGAGCCTAGTACGGATATATAAAAATATTCGAAATTCAATTTAGTTTAGAAATCATTCTGGAAGCATGTATGGTGAACGGAAAACTTAGTAGTAGGTTTATCAAAATTCGTAATAAGCTTTAAAACCAAATTATGGAAGGTCTAAAGCAGAAAATGGTTACGAAATAGTAATTCCACAATAATCTGAAATAGGGGAAACGATGAGCATAACTTTGGCTTGTTGGAAACTGAAATCATACGTGACTTGAAAAGTATACTAAAGGAAACGCGATGAGTCATTTGCATGGCATAAATAAGAAAGGGAAAAATTACAAATCGAATTAGGCAAAATAAAGGTACGGTTCAGAATAAAATTTATATAAGAAGGGACACGGTGTTTTCATGGGTACGGAAGGTATAGGCTGGCAAAATACAATGGGTTAGTATTCCAAATTGCGACAAAAGTTTTAGAGGTTTTTAAGTCAATAAAGGAGCATGAAGTATAAGTACATATGTATTAAAATTTCGAACAAATTTAAACTTAGGAAAAAGGAAACCGAAAAGATACTTTCAGAAGATTCAGGATTTGCAACGGAGAGGTTCGAAAATATTATACGACAATAGTTTAATATAATATTTCGGCAAAATTTCGAAATTCAAAGAATGAAATCCGATCAACTATAGTGTGAAAATTTAAGCCCATGCTAAATGCTTCCAAGTTTTAAAAACTGAAGAGAATTTCCAAATAAATAATATTTAAAATACTTTTTAGAGGGACCCGGATTTGCCAAACAACTGATTTATACAAGATTTTAAAGTACGAGTACAATGAACCGAGGACTGATATATAAAAATAATTGAAGTTCTATTTACCTTGGAAGATAGATTAAAAATTTCAACCAATAGACTTCAAAATCTACGAAAGGATTTTAACTCGATCGGATAGGGAGGAATTTAAATATTTAAGAAGAGAGGGGGGGTATTCATCAGGAATTGCTTCTACACGAAGCTCCGGGATATAATACACATTGATGCACCAGGGTCAAGAGGACGCGTGCCAGAAATGTGCAAACCCAAAGCACACCTAACAACTAGCCTAGCAATCAAACCCTATCCTAGCAAACATAACATATTCAAGCAACCAACATATTCCAACAAACAAGACTGTCTAAGGGAAGAAGGCAACTAGACTGAGGGTTACCTGCAATAACCTCATCCACAGTCTCAGCCTCAACTACAGTCATCGGGGAAGCCTGCCTCCTCAGCGGAAAAGCCTGCCGAAAAGCCTACTTCTGTGGAACAAGGGCTACCCCACGTCTAACAGCTATGGGTGCTTTTCGTAGTTGAGCTCCGACTGGCGCTTTCCCCAGATGCCTAGCTCTCGGACAGTCCTTTAAGGTATGCGCTGCGGCGCCACAAATCAAGCACTGGCCCAGCTTCCGCCTGCACTGTTCCTTCTTATGACCAATCTTGCCACAATGATGGCACACCTTCCGTCTCGGCCCAGCTTCTGGTGCTTGCTGCTGCGGAACTCTATCCGACGCCTTCTGCAGTTGATTTGCATGCCGACAATCCTTCGCCGAATGAGTCGCACCACCACAAACCAAACACTAACCTAGAAATCTTCTGCACTGCTCCTTGATGTGGCCGGCCTTACCGCAGAAATAGCAAGCCTTCAGAGTAGATCCACCACCAGCTCGGGTCTGACGTCTTCTAGCCATCTAGCGCCATAGAAACGGACCAAAATTAGACTCAAAGCTTAATGACTCGGATGTCGAACTTAGTTTATTGGACATTCTAATATTATTATCGTCATTCCGATAATCGCAGTTACAGAAGAGGGACCTGCATGGGCCACCAACAAAACCTGTCACGCCCCGCTTCCTAAAATGGAGGCGAGACGTGAGAAGGTCCGCACAGGCGTGGAGCTGTGAAGCCACACACCTGATAAGCGTCAATAAATTAAATTCAGGTCCATGTACCCACGAACATAACAAAGATAATAACACAAGAGAGACAGGAATAAAATCTCAAATCTCAGAATTGACCAACATTAAAAATTAAGTTCAACATCCAG
Source organism: Scilla litardierei (assembly GCA_030789695.1). NCBI lineage: Eukaryota > Viridiplantae > Streptophyta > Magnoliopsida > Asparagales > Asparagaceae > Scilla > Scilla litardierei. The sequence goes on from CM061135.1 coordinate 24,333,292, forward strand.
AAAAGCCACCAGGCTAAAAGAAAGAGTCTAAAGGCCCAGAACAAGGCCAACAAGGACAACATAAACAGAGTATTGGTGCCACGCACCGACAACAAAAACAGTCTAATACGAAGAACACAAGCAGTCTCTACGACTGATCGCACATGTCCTCGTACTCCTCAACGAACGCAGGCTCTGACTCAGCGTCAGCAAACACCACGTCCTCCGTAGCACTCTCAGGCTCGGGTTCTAACATGTGTCACCCAAAAGAGTAAAGGGGCACATGTCAGCAAGTCTAAAAGACTTGGGCAAGGAAACTGAAAAGAAGCTAAACTAACAACCTAGCAGTTATAGTATGATGCTCAACATGGCAAGTATAAAATGGAAGTGACAAACATGGTAGGGTGCAAGTAACAAGTAACATGTAGCAAGTACGGCATGGATGACAAGTTTACAAGTATAGACACGAACAAGTACAAGTCAAGTAAATCATGTCAAGTAAACACGTCGTGCACAGAAATTCCGCCCGTTGGCTAGAGTGGCTGATCGGGCCAACTCCTAAGCTCAAGTGACCGTTTATCTCTACCCCTCCACGTGTATCGAGCCAGGGCATTACCCTGAACACGGAATGCTCGCTTCTGGATCACGAGCCAGGAAGTGTTTTGCACGTATATCGAGCCAGGGCATTACCCTGAACACGGAATGCTCGCTTCTGGATCACGAGCCAGGAAATGTATTTAACACGTATGGCATAGGGTTATGCCCGCATAACGGGTGCCTAGCCGGTAACACGGAAACACGGATTTGTACAAGGATTTGTAGTGTGTGCTACGATGCAACATTCAATGCATGGATGACATAGCATGTAGTAAGGCGTACATGTAAGGAATTTAAACATGGCAGTTTAGTATGCAGGAACAACAAGTTAAAAGGGTTGGATGTAGCTTCGTCGTCAAGCTAGATCAATTGAGGTGACGGATCTAGTTTCATTGTCAAACTAGATCAAATAGGCGTCTAGGCAGCTATCATTTCATTGTCTAGTCTCTTTTACGCTACAACAAGCAAATGGCCTAAGGCATGGCCTAAAACCCTAAGTGGCAAGTTTCACTTGCCTAGCACCGAGGATGACGATCACGAAGATTCGTCTCACAATCGCTAGAAGTCGCTGTTATGGAGAAACAACCATCAAAACAACATCCATTTTCATTAGGGTTTTACAAAAACACAAATGGGTTATGAGAATATTAAGAGATCGATTTATTACCGAATCGTTAGCGGAAGAACGATGCCGAGCAAGCACGGCGACGGAAGAACGATCCAGGAACTAGGGTTCAGATCTGGAAATGGGGAGAAAATATGGAGAAATGAGGTTTTGGGGGTTTTGGGGGGTTTTCCGGCGACCTAGAGGAGATGGCCGACCCTAATGGAGAGGGGGAGAGGCTCTTGATGAAGGAGGAAGGCTAGGGGAAGATGGATGATGATTTGGGGAAGAAGGAAGCTCAGGAGAAATGAAGGAAGAAAGAAAAACGATTGGGGGGTTTAAATAGGCACAGCCGACGGCTGGGCAAACCCTAGGTTTACGACAGCGATTAGTCGGTCAAAGAAGGGTTGTTGACCGACTAGTTCAACAACTAGTCGGTCGGTCGACCAACTGTGACCGACTAAAACCAAACAGTAACTCAGGTTGTCGAAATGGTCAAAGAATTAGTCGGTTAAAGAACAAGTTCTGACCGACTAGTTTCACATCTAGTCGGTCGGTGGTTATTCTTAGACCGACTAAGAGTAAACAGTAACTCCTGTATAATTGATTCAATGAACTAGTCGGTTCCAGTAGAGTTCCTGACCGACTAGATCTCAATCTAGTCGGTTGGTCCCCCTTCTTGAACCAACTAAAGTACACTAAAAGTGCCGAATCGAAGCGCGAAGCTTCGGGAAGATTTCTACGGCCTCTAGGATAAACCTATCTCTAAGATATGAGCGATATGAAGCTCGTCACGAGTGACTTATTCCAAAACTCAACGATCTAAGGAAGAAGCTAGAAAATCACGACGAAACGATCGAAAACGAAAGCTACGGAGACGAAAACCACACATAAGGAGAAAATCCACCAAAACATATATATATATATATATAATATAGTTAATCCAAATACATGAAAACCAGTCGTTACACCAATTAACTCAATTTTGAAATAATAAAATAAGAAGTGCGTGTTACTTCTACTGCTGGCAGCACTTCTGCTTCCCTTTGCCTATTTCTTGGTGACTCTGTGTCATGTCTCAGGCGCTTGCACTTATCGTATTAGATATTGGTTGCTTGAACACTTGTGTTATTTTTATTATTATTCGTGCTAACCCTTTCTTGCAGTAACTCGACATTGGACCGCATGTATGATTCTCTTGTTTTAGCTATTTAACTTTCATTATATCATTTAGTTACATACTTTATTTCTCTTGCCTTACCTTGTGAAATTGATAAACTTAAAATGGTGTTCCAAATCCAAGTTGGTTCGTACTAGGGCACGCATTGACGTGCTCCTCCCTATTTTTCAGGTAGCAGGGACAGCGTGGTTGGAGGTGACTTGGAGTTGGGTTTCAGGAGTAGAATTTGGTGTGAGCTATAGCTATAGAGTGTGACCTGGTTGTCTTGGAAGGTGGAGAGTGACGATGTATGTGTAGTGGTGCACTTGGACTATGTATGTAAATGAAAGTTGTTTTATAAATTTGCTGTTGTTGTTCTATGTTCTTTATGAGTTGATTGATATTTTAATGAAGCTACACTTGTACTATCCCAGCATGTGCGCAGTGGCCTGCTTATTCAGTTGCTCTCTTCTCTCCCTTCCCTCTCTTTTCGCCCTCACTCTTCAGGATACTTGGAAAAAAAATTTAAATGCTGGGTATTCTGGGGAATGGGGCGTGACAGTTTTCTGTCCAGTCCCTTATGGTTCAATAATACCCCAACTTCCCCCATCCCCATACTAGGATGTTCACCCGCCTTAGAGCAGATCAAGACATCCCAGTTAATAAATCATGTGTCGTATTCTTCAACAGTCATATGCAATTTCATAAAGTAGTACATGGCACAACTTCCTCATAGCTACTTCCCAAGTTTCTTCAATTTCAAATTCATTTGGGCATTTTAACAAACATGTGGCGTGAATCATAAAATGAACATTGTCACAAAATCAAAACTTAGTTACAATAGCAAGTATGAACTTTCTTATAGATATCAACATCATTCATGTAGATTGGTATGGAAAACTAGCAATCACCCAAGTTTCAACTTCATTCAAAATAGTCCAGCTTGCTGAAATGTGCAGAAACAGCTACTAAATCAGCATATTTCATCAATTTATCTTGTGAATTTGGCAAAACTCACTGAATGTAAGAGATATACTAGTCCTGGGTTCACCCATAAAATTTCATGCAAAAATGTGGACTAGGCAATTTACGGTGATTTATTTGGTGCAGCATGTCCAAACTGTTTTTCAGACAGAATTCTAGGCCTGTATTGTAAGACAATTTTAAGCATGTTGCAGCCAGAATTTCAACATATATGCACTCTGATGAAATTTTAGATAATTTTGTTAACTTTCCAACGAGACCAAAATTAACCAATTCCATAAAGTGTGCAGGTGATAGGCTTCATTTTTCTAAACTGTGTCCAGTTTGACAGATTTTCAGACATGTTGCAAACACTGAATTTTTACTCCTACTTATTGAACTCAACATATGACAAATTTTATATGAATTTGGGGTAGGACTTCAAGATCTACACATACATATTTTTTTCAGAAAGTAAATCAAACTATAGTGACCAGAATTGAAGAAAAACACACATCAGAATTTCTGTTTTTCAGGAGAGGGTGATTTGCTAGGAAAAACAAGGAAAAAGTGAATCTTTTGGGCTATTGCACACATAATATCTGAAATCTAGAACATAAACAATATAAATAACATCTTAAATTCTCAAATCCCTAAATAAAAATCCCCAACGTAGGTTAGAATCCCTAAATAAAAATCCCCATCCTAGTACTACTCTCGCCCATTTATAAAAAAAATTTCCAAGTTTTTGGTGGGATTTGAGTAAATTGCGGATTTGAGGCCTGGACTGTGAAGTTGGGAGATGATTATGTGATGTGTGGAGTTTATACCCACTCGCCTTTGCCGGGAGTGGATGGGATTTTTATACCCACTCGCCTTTACCGGGAGTGGAGGGGAAGATGGTATACGGAGGTTGTGATATGAGCCTCACTCCTGCCAGGGACGGAGGACATGAGAGGCCCGGCGTACAGTGCCCGTGTCCACTGTGTCATGTGCTATATTCACCCCAAATTTGGGGTGAAGTCCAGGTCCTGGTATCACACAGTTTACCCAAGTTCCAATTAACTCAATTATGAAATAATAAAAATAAGAATTTGCGTGTTACTTCTACTGCTGGCAGCACTTCCCCTTCCCTTTGCCTGTTTCTTTGTGACTCTGTGTTACGCTTCAGGCACTTGCACTTATCTTATTAGATAATGGTGGCTTGAACACTTGTGTTGTTATTATTACTATTTGTGCTAACCCTTTTCTTGCAGTAACTCGACATTGGACCGCAGGTATGATTCCATTGTTTTAGCTATTTAATTTTTATTATATCGCTTAGTTACATGCTCTATTTCTTTTTCTTGCCTTGTGATTTGATAACCTTAAAACGGTGTTCCAAATCCAAGTTGGTTCCTACTGGGGCACGCGTTGACGTGCTCCTCCCTATTTTTCTGGTATCATGGGCAGTATGGTTGGTGGTGACTTGGAGTCGGGTCTCAGGGGTAGCATTGGGTGAGTGATGTAGCTTGCAGTGTGGCATGGTTGTCTTTGGAGTTGGAGAGTGGCTGTATATATGTATTGATGTGCTTGGACTATGTATAAAAATGAAACATGTTGTATATAAAATGTTGTTATTCTGTGAGACTGTTTGATATTTTAGTGGAGCTTCACTTGTATTATCCCAGCATGTGCGCAGTGGCCTGCATATTCAGTTTCTTCTTTCTCTCCCTTTTTCCTTTCCCATAACCCTCACTCTCCAGTATACTTGGGAAAAAAATTATTAAATGCATGGTATTCTGGGGAACGGGGCGTGACAGTTTTAATGAAGTGAAAGTTGAATAATTTGATAAATGAGCTTGTAAACATTTGTGCTATGAAATATGTTGTGAAATAGCCATGATGGCGTTATGTGAAGCATGGTATCATATGTTATGAGTGATGAATTGAAATGGATATGTTGAGGGGCATGCCACTTGGGTGCATGACCCGTGTTGATATGAGTGTGGAATGTGAAACCATGCAACGTGTCCCCTTCAGTGCTATATATAATGTTGAATGAAGTTTTTGAATGTTTTAATCCTCTCTAAGGAGGGTGAGATAGCAAAACCCCGGTTTTAGGTGGGATTTGAGTAAATTGTGGATGTGAGGCCTGGATTGTGAAGTTAGGAGATGATTATGTGATGTGTGGAGTTTATACCCACTCGCCTTTACCGGGAGTGGAGGGGATTTTTATACCCACTCGCCTTTACCGGGAGTGGAGGGGAAGATGGCATACGGAGGTTGTGATATGAGCCTCACTCCTGCCAGGGACGGGGGAGCTGAGAAGCCTGGCGTACAGTGCCTGTGTCCACTGCGTCGTGTGCTATATTCACCCCAAATTTGGGGTGAAGTCCAGGTCCTGGTATCACACAGTTTACCTAAGTTCCAATTAACTCAATTATGAAATAATAAAAATAAGAATTACGCAGCACTTCCCCTTCCCTTTGCATGTTTCTTTGTGACTATGTGTTACGCCTCAGGCACTTGCACTTATCTTATTAGATATTGGTGGCTTGAACAATTGTGTTATTATTATTATTCGTGCTAATCCTTTTCTTGCAGTAACTCGACATTGGACCGCAGGTATGATTCCCTTGTTTTAGCTATTTAACTTTCATTATATCACTTAGTTACATGCTCTATTTCTTTTTCTTACCTTGTGATTTGATAACCTTAAAACGGTGTTCCAAATCCAAGTTGGTTCCTACTGGGGCACGCGTTGACGTCTCCTCCCTATTTTTCAGGTAGCAGGGGCAGTAAGGTTGGTGGTGACTTGGAGTCGGGTCTCAGGGGTAGCATTGGGTGAGTGATGTAGCTTGCAGTGTGGCTTGGTTGTCTTTGGAGTTGGAGAGTGGCTATATATATGTATTGATGTGCTTGGACTATGTATAAAAATGAAACATGTTATAAATAAAATGTTGTTGTTGTTCTGTGAGACTGTTTGATATTTTAGTGGAGCTTCACTTGTACTATTCCAGCATGTGCGCAGTAGCCTGCATATTCAGTTTCTTCTTTCTCTCCCTTTTTCCTTTCCCATCATCCTCACTCTCCAGGAAACTTGGAAAAAAAATTTATTAAATGCCAGGTATTCTAGGGATTTTTATTTAGGGATTCTAACCTAGGTGTGATCATACCAGCACTAACGCCCCAGATTCCATCAGTACTCCGCAGTTAAGCGTGCTTGGGCGAGAGTAGTACTAGGATGGGTGACCTCCTGGGAAGTCCTGAGGGGAAGATGGCACACAGAGGTTGTGATATGAGCCTCACTCCTGCCAGGGACGGGAGAGCTGAGAGGCTCGGCGTACAGTGCCCGTGTCCACTGCGTCGTGTGCTATATTCACCCCAAATTTGGGGTGAAGTCCAGGTCCTGGTATCACACAGTTTACCCAAGTTCCAATTAACTCAATTTTGAAATAATAAAATAAGAATTGCGTGTTGCTTCTACTGCTGGCAGCACTTCCCCTTCCCTTTTCCTATTTCTTGGTGACTCTGTGTCATGTCTCAGGCACTTGCACTTATCTTATTAGATATTGGTTGCTTGAACACTTGTGTTGTTATTATTATTATTATTCGTGCTAACCCTTTCTTGCAGTAACTTGACATTGGACCGCATGTATGATTCCCTTGTTTTAGTTATTTAACTTTCATTATATCACTTAGTTACATGCTCTATTTCTCTTGCCTTACCTTGTGAAATTGATAACCTTAAAATGGTGTCCAAATCCAAGTTGGTTCCTAATGGGACACGCATTGATGTGATTTTCCCTATTTTTCATGTAGGAGGGACAGCGTGGTTGGAGGTGACTTGGAGTTGGGTTTCAGGAGTAGAATTTGGTGTGAGCTATAGCTATAGAGTGTGACCTGGTTGTCTTGGAAGGTGGAGAGTGGCGGTGTATGTGTAGCGGTGCACTTGGACTATGTATGTAAATGAAAGTTGTTTTATAAATTTGTTGTTGTTGTTCTATGTTCTTTATGAGTTGATTGATATTTTAATGAAGCTACACTTGTACTATCCCAGCATGTGCGCAGTGGCCTGCTTATTCAGTTACTCTCTTCTCTCCCTTCCCTCTCTTTTCGCCCTCACTCTTCAGGATACTTGGAAAAAAAATTTAAATGCCGGGTATTCTGGGGAACGGGGCGTGACAGTTTTTGGCGGCCCATGCAGGTCACCGCACTGCGCTGTGCGTAAGGATAGTACATGTAACGCTTCAGTAGGTGATTGGGATATATTAGCCCTAAGGTGGGTAGTGATCTTAGAGCTGTATGTGGTCCACCCTTGTACCCCTAGCTTTGGGGAGTCCGGGGATGAACTTTACAGTGTATTATACTATAGATGTATATTGTGGAAGTACGCGTGTGTATATAACTGTGTGAACCCTTGTGTATAAGCGCATTCGTTGTGCTTAGAGATTTGAATTATATATGTTGCGGTATACTCGTATATTTGAATGGCATGAACGTTACATGTATTCTGGATGCTTGTAGTTGTATATAAATATGTGTGGGTGTATATACTAGGTGGGTGAATACTTGAGCGTATACATATATTGTCTCTATATAGATATATGATACAGGTATGTGAGTAGGTATGTGTTATTCTTGTGTAACTCTGAGGTATAGATGATAAATATAATTTTATTAGTGGATCTGTACTGGTGGATGCATATCAGCTAGCGGGGATATTATATGTTTGTAGAAGCGTGGGCGAGGGTGTGTACGTATGTGATGTGAGTGCATGTATGCGGTTCACTATCTCCTAAATTATAGTTGTGTTTCATATGGGGAGTACACCGATGTGTGTACATCTATCCTTGTATAGATAGAGTAGTGGAATGTCTATATTGTCTTTGGTCATAGGGGGAAGTGTATATGTGTGTATATATGTAAACTTGTATATGTAGAGGGTGTAGATATATGTGAGGAAGGCTAGTGTATATATATATCACGAGTGTTGCATTGTGTATATGTATCTGCTGCCTATATGCCTATAGGAGTTGGTATATTGATTTACTTTGGTATATGGTTGTGGGTTGTTTTACTGTGTGGAGATAGGTGTTGTGTTTGGCCATATATATATAACGTGTATGTAGCGATATATCTAAGTAATGGACGTATGAATAATACAATTAATGCTCCAGGGTGTTTAGAGTAAATGTATCCTAAGGTGGGTAGGGGTGCTTTAGACCCGTCCACCCTAAGTTTAGGCACTTAGCTATATACCGTGCCTAGTATGGGATAAGGATATAAGCGTGACGTGTAACGCATGTAAGATGTGATGGATATGAGGATTTGAGATTATACATGGCGTGTATAAGTGGGATGGCTAAGGGTTTGCACGGTTAAGTAGAGTTACGGTATATGTATAATATGTGCGTATACGTTTACCCCGTAGAATGGTGTTTATAGGACCATTTGGATGCATGTGTAGTGCATGCACCCTTTCGTATATAGTGGCATGAGGGGGACTGTGTATTGGTAAATGAGATACTTGAATGTATGTAGGTGTGTTGTAGCAACGTGGTGTGATTGTGTATATGTGTTTTTTTATTGAATGTGTATTGGTATATGTCTTATGAGTGGTTATATGTATATGTATGTTAATGATCATTCTGATATACAAGTATCAGTATATGAATGTATACGTATATGGGGTGTGACTACATACTAGATGTGTATGAATATTGGAATGCACCTATTTGTATATGTATACTAGTTAGAGTATGTGAATAGTGGATGCTATGTATATGATAGTATGAGTAGCTACCGAATACCTGCTAGTATAGTTGAGTAGCTTGACTGTATGAGTGTATAATAGCAGGATATGTATAGAATGTGTGAATTGGTGTGTGTGTGCCCATACATGAGAATGTATGTGCATGGTTGCATGGATCCTAATAGACATATATGCATGTTTGTGTGCATACCTGCTATTAGAATAATAATCTGGTGTGTATGAGCCAACGTGTATTTGGCTATATGTAGGCTTAGATATCTATATATGGAATTAATGTGTATACTTCTGTGTGAACATAATGAGTATGTGCATATAATTGGGTTGTATAAGAGTATCCGTGCTCCTCCCTATTTTTCAGGTAGCAGGGACAGCGCGGTTGGAGGTGACTTGGAGTTGGGTTTCAGGAGTAGAATTTGGTGTGAGCTATAGCTATAGAGTGTGACCTGGTTGTCTTGGAAGGTGGAGAGTGGCGGTGTATGTGTAGCGGTGCACTTGGACTATGTATGTAAATGAAAGTTGTTTTATAAATTTGTTGTTGTTGTTCTATGTTCTTTATGAGTTGATTGATATTTTAATGAAGCTACACTTGTACTATCCCAGCATGTGCGCAGTGGCCTGCTTATTCAGTTACTCTCTTCTCTCCCTTCCCTCTCTTTTCGCCCTCACTCTTCAGGATACTTGGAAAAAAAATTTAATTGCCAGGTATTCTGGGGAACGGGGCGTGACATCTTCGCATTGGCTCCAGCTGGTTCTTCTGCCTCATCGGAGGAAGTGAATCGATCTGTTATGTTGAGCATCTCTGCGACGGTATTAGGGGAAACTGGTGGACGAGCCCTCCTCAAATGCTTGTTCCTGACCGCCTAGGTGAGCGCCGCTATAATGGTCATGTCCGGCGTTTCTTCTACATCGAGCCTCTCGTCATTGAATCTCTGGACGATGTCTCGGATTGACTCGTTCTTGTTTTGTTTGAGCAAGAAGATGTGGGACGACCTCTTCTTGGGTCATCGTCCGGTGGAGAATTGCTTGCAGAATATTTCCGTCAGCTCGTCGAATGAGCCAATGTAGCAGCAGGGTAGCCCTTCGTACCAGCTTTATGCCTTCTTGGTCAGGGTGGCATTGAAAGATCTACAAAGGTACGGCTTGTCGGCTCCATGGAGTAGCATGACATTCAAATACTTATGAATGTGCGACCATGGGTCGCATCTGCCATCATAAGCTGGTAGGGCAGGTAGCTTGAATTTGGGAAGAAAAGGAGCGGAGAGGATATTCTCCTTCAGGGGAGTCTTCCGAATAGTGGATTGGACAAGCACGGATCCTCCCGCTCCGGGTTGCGAGAAGTTGGCTCCGAAGGATCGATTCAAGACATCCTCCCTTCATGCGAATCCACCTGCAGGGCTTGGCGGGTTATAACCTAGAGGTGCCACGTATATTACTTGATCTAGGATGTTGTGGGTTGCCGCCCGGTAACGTGAGTAGGTGGGTTCTTGCTGGAGCACGAAAGCTCGATTATCGACCCCGGCTCCATTGTATTGGGGGGTCGGGGGTCGAACCGTCGAAATTTGTAACTCCCTGCTCCCCAGGATACCCGGGAAGTATGAATCCATCCCAGGTATTCCCGAAGAGGCGGGTGCTACGAAGGAAGAAAAGAAGAGAATACAATTGAATCAGCAGGTCCACTACGCACTGCTGGGGTAGTACATGTAGTGTTCCCAAAAACAATCAAGAAACAGAGACAAAATCAACCAAAGAAAACAACACCGAGACTACCAAGAAACCATGTTATCATATATCAATATTTTATACATCAACTTATATACATCTGTACAATAAAACAACTCATCCCACAAAGAAGCCCAAAAGTACAATATCCCTCACCTCTCCCCTCACCAACCAATCCTACACTCAAACACCTCAACCATAACTCCAAACTCCATCTCTGCCACCAACTCCAACACCTGAAAAGTCAATGGTGGGGCACGTCAATGCGTGACCCAGTAGGAAGTCCCAACTTCCACTAGTATGCCAACCCTTAAATGCATCTACTCATGCATACTATAATAAAATGAACGAGCTACACAGATTTATGCATGGCATTTCATTTATAGTATGATGCACAAAGTAAACGTTAAATGGCAGAAAGGAAAATAAACAAGACAATGATATAGAAAGAAGTACAACTAGGACAGATAAATGGTTAGCGTTTTGGAACCTAGGTCGTGGGTAGGACCCTTTTGGGCCTGGATCTTCCTCCATAGTTGGGGTGGAACTGGAACTCCCCCAGATATGCTATGGACTGAGCCACGCATGCAATGATATTAACAAATGAGCCCTTCTCTCATTTCTCCTTATATCCGCCACTCCCCGCCTCATGGCTACGTCAGGAGTGCAAACCACAAACGGTCCATCCCTCATGTCAACCTACAACTTTGGTTCCCCCAAACCTGTGTCAACCCACATATTCTACTATACACACTACATACATATCCAAGCATACGTACATATATATCAAGCAAAAATATAGACCCTAGCGTATTTGGCACTATGGACCATTACAATCTACCCACCTTAAAAATAAAGTCTGCCCCCGGACTTTCCAAATTTAAGGTTTGGCAAAAGTGGACAGACATAATCATGAAGGTCGATCCACCCCAGGCAAACATACAATATAACAAAGAGCATGGCATACTCATATACAAATACGTACACCCATATGTAAATAGATAAATATATACAGATACTTCACACATATATAGGCTCATGTACACTCTAGTACTCTTATATGCATACACATTCACTCACATACTTATACTTACCCCATCTATACCAGATCATACATAGTCATACTAGGTACACATAAGCATACCAGATCATACATTGTCATACTAGGTTCACATAAGCATACACACGCATGATACCTCACATAAGCTAGTAAACTGTGTCATATACACATCTATACATAAACATAGACATATAACCATGTATATCTCATAGTACACATATGTATATATGTACATCATCACATAAGGTCATGCAACACAATACAACACAATATCCATACTACTATAGATAAGACACATATATCTATACTGTCTAAGCAGAAACACATATATACTCATGCATGGGCACATGCCCATACATGTTAATATACAGATCATACCACCATGTACATACGTTTAACTATAAACACACATATCACTGTATACATAACACCCTATATTCGTAACTTTCCTAACATACCAATACCAGCATAAATAAGTATATCCAATAATGTATACACCCCTTAGTAGTGGTTATACACTAACGCCCACATGCACGTATATCCATCCAATCGTATAGCTACCAACGCAAACATACAGGCATGTTCAATCACACATATCCCTATGTACATATTACATATAGTACCACATATGCATATACAAAGGGATAGACAAGCATACTATACGCACATACCGAGAGCATGCCCACTCATACATGTGTGGGACACATGGATCCCTATATCCACACATACTGGCTATGTATATCACCATATATATATCACCCTATATATATCACACTTACACACACACTTACTACATACATCTCAATCAATACAATCACTCTATTGCACCTACATCTGATAGTGCAACCACATACTAACACATATACTTATAATATCGCATATCAGTATATAGTCACACAAGTAGCTAAGGTAGTAGCATATACATATATGTATAGCTACATATACACACATGAGTATAGCACACAGATATACTCGACAACAGACATACAATACCTGCATATCCATGCAAACACATAACCGCATAAACATATCTATGTATCCAACCAACTACCCACATGGACTCTAAACCTCGAGCTTCTGATGTCAGGGCTCTATCACAAGGCTGAACACCTACCCAATTTCGGACTATATTATCCACTATCAGAATATGACACGTACTACGCTTACACAGCCGCAGTGCAATGACCTGCATGGGCCACCAACTGTAACTCTCCGCTCCCCAGGATATCCGGGAAGTACGAATCTGCCTCAGGTGCTACGAAGGAAGAAAAGAAGAGAATACTATTGAATCAGCAGGTCCACTACGCACTACTGGGGTAGTACATGTAGTGTTGCCAGAAACAATCAAGAAACAGAGACAAAGTCAACCAGAGAAAACAACACTGAGACTACCAAGAAACCCTGTTATCATATATCAATATTTTATACATCAACTTATATACATCTGTACAACAAAACAACACATCCCACAAAGAAGCCCAAAGGTACAATATCCCTCACCTCTCCCCTCACCAACCAATCCTAAACTCAAACACCTCAACCATAACTCCAAACTCCATCTCTGCCACCAACTCCAACACCTGAAAAGTCAACTGTGGGGCACGTCATTGCATGACCCAGTAGGAAATCCCAACTTTCACTAGTCTGCCAACCCTTAAATGCATCTACTCATGCATAATGTAATAAAATGAACGAGCTACACAGATTTATGCATGGCATGGCATTTATAGTATGATGCACAAAGTAAACGTGACGTGGCAGAAAGGAAAATAAACAAGACAATGATATAGAAAGAAGTAAAACAAGCACAAATAAATGGTTAGCGTTTTGGAACCTAGGTCGTGGGTAGGACCCTTTTGGGACTGGGCCTCCCCCCTAGTTGGGGTGGAACTGGAACTCTCCCAGACATGCTATGGACTGAGCCAAGCGTGCAATGCTATTAAAAAGGAGCCCTTCCCTCGTTTCTCCTTATATCCGCCACTCCCCGCCTCATGGGCTATGTCAGGAGTGCAAACCATAAATGGTCCATCCCTCATGTCCACCTACTACTTTGGTTCCCCCAAACCCGTGTCACACTCCTTTAAGAGGACTGAGTCATTTATTTACTTATAAAACATACATGCATCATTGTGGAAGATACATCATGTCAGCTTGACCATATCACTTTCTTTCCATTCTTTTCTTTCCACATTTCACAACATTTTTAGGACATGCATCTCCTTGTGCATTTCATTCTATATCCATATATCATAACAAACAACAGTATTAGTAACATCTTTAGTAACAACAATAATTAGGAACCACAACACCACCACCAATAACAACACCAACATCATAATAACAACAACAATAACTGCATGAATGAAAACCACATCATCAAACATCAAAATGCATGGCTTTTTGAAAATGCAATCCTTCTTGAAACGGTGGCATGACAACTTCACTAAACTAGTAAAAATGCATGGTGATGCAAAGTGCATCTTTCATTCAACCCAACAACATATCATATAAAAGGCATTGCCCAACTAACATCCAACATCAAGAATTTGTTGCATGACTCAAGACATAGAAGCAGCAATGTATATTTCTCACTTTACTTTCATTGGAGCATTTTGACAAACACTTGGTGGGCATGATGAACATGGCCACTAATAAATTAGTAAATCCATTGTCAAGTCATACCAATGAACTCCCTTTCATGTAACATCATTAAGATTTAATAGATGAATTAAGATTAATAACAAAACACATCTCAATATGTCACTTAATCAATGCAGCTTGCTGGAAAAGTGCTGACTGCCACAAAAACATACTGATATCATACATTTACTTTGTCAATTTGACAAAACTCCTTAAATAAAAGTTGTAGATATGGTAGTGCCGATTTCACAGATTAAAATTCATGCAGAAATATAAACTAGGTGATTTATGGTGAATTGTTTGGTGAGACCTGTCGAAACTGTTTTTTAGACAGATTCTGAGGGCTGTAACAATTGCTATTTTAAGTCATGTTTCAGTTAAAATCTCGAAAACATGCACTCAGAGAAAGTTGTAGAACAGATTGTTAAATTTATAACGAGTCCAAGAACACTAATTTCTATGGAGTGTACATGGACTGAGATCAATTTTTCCAAACTGTGTCCAGACTGAATGAAATTCAAACATGTTGTAAAGATAGAATTTTTACTCCTAATTACTGAACTGGACATATGGCATATTATATATGAACATGTGGTAGAGTTTAAAGAGCTACACAATTATAATTTTTGTAGAATTTAATACAACCCAAGGCAGCAGCTATGAAGGACGAAAATTGCTATCAGACTGCAGGAATTTAAGAAGCAACAAAGATGAAAGCTTTACACGCATGAACATGGCATAAGAGTAGGAGTTGGATTCCTAACTCTTGAATCTCTATTTACTCCTCTAAAACACCAAGCTTGAGCTCTCTCCATGGCTCCTCAAATCTCCTTCAAGAAAGCTCCCAACTTGCTTAAGAAACCTACTCTTTAAGCTTCTGAAAACTCCCATTTGCTAGCATAAAGAACTAGGGCTCTAAAGGGTGAAGAAAAGGGGACTTTTGCTTGCAAAATGAGAGCAAGAGAGAGGGTGAGGAGGGCAGCACGAAATTGGGAAGGAGAATAAAAGAAAAATGAAGGAAGAAATGAATGGAAGAGAGATTTAAATGAAGAGTGTTCTACAGAATTCCTCCATTTCTCCCTTCTTCTCCTAACTTCCCATAATTGGGCCATCCCTCTTCTCTTCACTTTTCTTTTCTTTTTCTTTTGTCACTTAAGGCCCAACCATTAGGCCCAAGCAAGAAAACACAAAGAAAATCCCAAATGCTTTGCACACACTCTCCCCCTTACTAACCCTACACACACCCCTCTCATGCTACTAAAACCCACTACTAATATCCTCTTATACACACACCTCCAATGCAAATACACAATGCCATTTATATTTACTCAAATAATATAACTAACACAACCATATAAGTTCCTACAAATGTACAACCAATATTAATCCAATGTCACCCCTATACACTTCACACTATATGCACTACGCACTTCACTTTACACACATCTATACAAACAAGCAATCATATGTACATATATACCACTCTCATTCAAGGAACTAGATACACATTTAGGCACCCATATCACAGGCTGGTCATCTTTAGAAACATTCACATAGGCATACAATAAGGCATTACTATGCGCACCACATATTCTACTATACACACTACATACATATCCAAGCATACGTACATATATATCAAGCAAAAATATAGACCCTAGCATATTTGGCACTATGGGCCATTACAAGGTTAATCTCTGCCCTTGGGTCTCCCAGATCTCGGAGGTACGCCGAGCCCCTCGTTGGCGTCAGTTATGGGTTTGGAGGCGGCGGCGGCTCATTTACGGGGGATGGGCTTCCCATGTTCTGGCGTAAAACCGCCAACGCGCCTAAGCTCATATCGACCTGCTCGGTGAATTGGTTGAATTCTCTTCGAGTCACACCGTGCTCCTTTGCTTCCTCCATTGGTCGAGGGGGTGGTGTTGTGGAGTCTGCGGCGTCCTCCTTCAAGACGATGTTTGCTCTTGGTTTCTCCCTCAGACCTTCGACTGATTCGGCATTGATGGGTCCAGCTTTCATGGCTTTTGGATTGTGTTGGGATGTCAAGCTGGTTAACGTTTCCCACAAATGGTGCTAAACTGTTTTGGCCAAAATTGACCAAGACAGTTGTCAAGCTGACGGAGACTCGAAGCACTGAGCTGGAGCCTTATAAGTGTCTGGACTGGGACCTTTGGTTGGAGGAACCAGGGTCGAATGATGGTAGTTGGAGGTGATACGACCTTCGACCGATCCACGGGTGACCATTACGTCGATCGTTTGAGGCTGCAGGGCTCGGCGTCGACCTTTGATGTTGATTAGCGATTGTCGATCTGCACCTCAGGGGCTTGTTAAGGGGGTCGGATCTGGGTTTCGACCCAGATCCCCTCCGATGCTTACGTTAGTATGGAACTTAAGGAAGAGAGGGAGCTTGGTGTAGCTGAGATCGACCCACGGAGGTTTGTCTCTAGACTGAAGACACAAGCTTGAATATAAGAATGGTAAAAACGAGAAGATAGAGTTCTATGCCTTAGACCTCGTACCTTGAAGGTGGGACCCTTTTGCCTATTTATAGAGGATCGGGGTCCATTTAGAGACGTTGGGGAGATAACGGCCACCCATAATGGGGCCACAATCTTCCACCATGAATGGGAGTAAAAGTTACCCACGTCCCTGAGATTTCTGAACCCGCCTTTAATCCCACGTTCATGTGATGCGGACCTGTCACGCCCCGCTTCCCTAAAATGGAGGCGAGACGTGAAAAGGTCCGCACGAGAGTGGAGCTGTGAAGCCCCAAACCCGATAAGCGTCAATAAAACATAAGCAGGTCCCTGTAACCACAAACAGAACAACAATAATAACACCAGAAGAGACAGAAATAAAATCTCATATCTCATAATTTGTCCAACATGAAAATTAAGTTCAACATCCAGAAAAGCCACCAGGCTAAAAGAAAGAGTCTAAAGGCCCAGAACAAGGCCAACAAAAGCAACAACGTAACAAAGTATAGGTGCTACGCACCGACAACAAAACAGCAGTCTAAACAAAAGGAAAAGCTCAACGAAGACACTAGGACTAGTCCCCAGTGTCCACGTACTCCCCGTCAAACACAAGCTCGGGCTCGACGTCAGCAAACACCTCGTCCTCCACAATGTACTCAGGCTCAGGATCTAACATGTGTCACGCAAAAGAGTAAAGGGGCACATGTCAGCAAGTCTAAAAGACTTGGGCAAGGAAACTGAAAAGGAAGGCAACTAGCAACCTAGCAGTTATAGTATGCATGACATGGCAGTTATAACATGAGTGCACAAGCATGACATGGTGAAACAATAAGTACAAGAGAACAATTATCGGGACAAGTAAAGAGTAGCCAAGCTACTAACAATCTCAATCATTTCACTAGTCACGTTTCAAGTTGTTTGTAGATGTTTACACCTTACAGCTGAATGGTTTGGCATTCACGCTGATTGGCCGCTTAACACTACCCCAGAACCCAGAGTTTACGCCTTACCACTGCAGTTGCTGATCGGGCAGACTCCCAGTTGATTGGCCGCTTAACTCTTACCCCCAATACCCACATGTAAACGAGCCAGGGTCCCTGCACACGAGCTCAGTAAATGAGCCAGGGTTGCCCCGCACAGGAGCTCGCATTCTAGTTCACGACTCATAAGCATTTGGCGTAGGGGTGCACCTAGCCGGAAACAAGTAGTTCGGGCATTGGCTATCAACCAACACATGGCCCGCTTCTGGAACACGAGCCAGGAAACACAAGTATCGTAGCGAAGCTACGCAATCACGGAAACACTTAAAGAATGCAATGACATGACAATTAATTTGCGTACCGTTAATTGAAATTAAACATGACATGGTAATTGTGCAACATGATAAATGTCGGATCTAGCTTCGTTGTCAAGCTAGTTCCTAAATTTGCGCCTAGGCGAGTATCATTTCGTCGCCTAGTCTCTTTTACGCCTACAACAAGCAAATGGCCTAAGACATGGCCCAAAACCCTAAGTGGCAAGTTTCACTTGCCTAGCACCGAGGATGACGATCAACGAGGGTTCGTCCCACAGACGCTAATCTACAGAAAAGTCGCTGTTATGGAGAAACAATCATCAAAACAACATTCATTTCATTAGGGTTTCACAAAAACACAACGGGTCATGAAAACATTAAGAGATCGATTATTACCATATAGGAAACGGAAGAATGATGCCGAGCAACCACGGCGACGGAAGAAACGCTCCGGGAAACCTAGGGTTCAGATCTGGAAATGGATGGAGAAGTTTGGAGAAATGGGGTTTTGGGGGATTTGGGAGATTTGATGAAGGTTTGAGGAAGATGAGAGGTAGAATGTGTTAAGGGAGGGTTTGGATGATGGAGGATGAGCTTGGGATGAAGGAATAAGGGTTTGAGGTAGTAGGAGGCTCAATGGGGGAGAAACTAGGGTTTTAGGTCATGAGGAAGAAGAAGAAAACGTTTGGAGGGGTATTTATAGAGTTTGGTGGCGGCTAGGGCAAAACTATGGTTTCCTGTACTGATTAGTCGGTCAAAGAGAAACCACTGACCGACTAGTTTGGGAACTAGTCGGTCGGTTGACCAACGCAGACCGACTAAGTGTAAACAGTAACCCCAGACGAAAACCTAAACTAAGAGTTAGTCGGTTAAAGAACAACTACTGACCGACTAGTTTGGCATTTAGTCGGTCGATGAACGTTCTT
Source organism: Scilla litardierei (assembly GCA_030789695.1). Classification (NCBI taxonomy): domain Eukaryota; kingdom Viridiplantae; phylum Streptophyta; class Magnoliopsida; order Asparagales; family Asparagaceae; genus Scilla; species Scilla litardierei. Next base: position 24,352,468 of record CM061135.1, read on the forward strand.
AGACCGACTAAGAGTGAACAGTACTCGACTGTACAGAAGAACTAAGAATTAGTCGGTCTGAGTACAAAACTTAACCGATTAGTTTAACAACTAGTCTGTCGAAAGATGAACTTAGACCGACTAAGAAGGAACAGTAACTGGTACCAAAAATAGTTAATGAGTTAGTCGGTTAAAGAAGCATTGCCGACCGACTAGTTTGCAACCTAGTCGGTCAACCAACATTCTTAGACCGACTAACGATAAACAGTAACTCCTGAGAAATTTAGAAAGCCAACTAGTCGGTTCAAGAAGGTTTTCTGACCGACTAGATCGTCATCTAGTCGGTCGGTGCCCCTTCTTACACCGGCTAATGAGTACCAAAAGTTTCGAAATAGAGCGCGAAGCTCCGGGATCGATTCCTAAGACTCCTAGGCTTGATCTAACAATAAGATATGACTGATATGAAGCCCGTCACGAATGACTTACTCCAAAATCGACGATTCTAAGGAAGAAGCTAGAAAATACGACGAAACGATCAAAAATGAAAGTTACGGAGACGAAAACCACATATAAGGAGAAAATCCGCCAAAACATATAATATAATATAATAAATCCAGATACATGAAAACCAGTCGTTACAGGACCCAACGGTCGCCTGGCCATTCGGGCTTTGACTGAGTCGACATCAGGTTTCTTTGGTGGGCCTGGTGGGCTTTAGTCATCTTTCGACCGAGCTGTCTCAAATGCCGGCCCAATTGCTCAACAGAGAGTATTTATATGGGAAGTTTGGATGCCATAATGTGTAATTATACATCCAAGTTTTGGGGCAGTTTGTAAGAGGGGTATTTGGGTCTTTTACCCATTATGTCATCTTCTAGCCATTTGACCTTTGACCATTAAGAATTAAGAAATAATTAGTGTGTGTGTGTGTGTGTTTAGTAATTGGTTTTTAGTAATTAAGTGTGGGTGTGTGTGTAAAGGAAGATGACACGTGGAAGGAATGACAAACTTGTAAATAAATGGAACATTGGAAGAGATATTTTCTCTCATCTCTTCTACAAACTTCTCCTTATTTCTTCTCTTTTCTTTTCATTTATTCTCTCCTCCTTCTCCTATTTGGCTGAAAGTTTCATCCAAAAAAACAAAGGAAAGAAGGAAAGAGAAAGGAAAAGAATAGAGGAAGAGGGAGAGGGAGAGGAAGATGAAGAGGAATGAGCTTGAAGAAGGTGGAGCCATAGGGCCAAGGATTACCCCTTGTCTCTCATCACCCAAGTCGTAGGATTCCATCTCCACCTAGTGTCCTTGCATGCCATGCTTGATTAATTAACTTAATCCATGTTTAATGATGTGTGGTTGCTTCTTTGGTGTTGCTAGAAATTGGGACAGAATGTCATGCTCATTATTTAGTTTAAATCTCTTAATCTATAACTCTAAGAGTCTGAAAATTTTATTGCTAACAGATTGGACTTTTATCTCCAACTTTCATGGTGAGCACTCTTACTAATTTGATTGGAATTAGGGGTAAAAATTCTGTCTTTGCAGTACGTCTGATTTTTACCCAGTCTGGACACAATTTGGCAAAACAAAGATCAGTCACTTCACACTCCATATAAATTGGTGTTCTTGGTCTCGTTGAGAAGATAACAACTTTTTCTTCAACTTTCACCTATGCCACATTTTCAAGATTCTAACTGCAACATGACTTAAATTAGAAATCTTTACATCTCTTAGGATCTGTCTGGAAAATAGTTTTGATAGGTCTCACCAAACAATTCACCATAAATCACATAGTGGGAATTTCCTCTTGAAATTTTATCAGTGAATCCACAACACATATATCTACAACTTTCATTTGTATTGCATGGTCATGTTCAGTATCCAAAAAGGAGAAAATTGCCTCTGTATGTGATTGTTGTGAGATTTTCCAGCAACCAGAAATGCACAAGTGTGGGATTTGGTTCTAGTTATGGATTTATATGTTTTCCTTGTTGCAAATTATGAATGACACATGGTTAAACATGTTCTTATGGTAATACTCAACTTATGCTTACTGGAGTTTCTCCTCTTCAACCATGTTCACCTTGTATTTGCATGTTGTTAACCTTATTGTTGAAGTTGCTCTTGTTGTTGATGTTGTTGGTATTGAAGAGGAATGTTTGTTGAAGTTGTGATCCCTACCAATGGAAGTTTGAATGTTTCATGGCAAGAAATGAAGATGAGAATGAAAGGCAAAGTAGATGTGTTTGTTTCATTTATGCAACATTGTGTCTTTATTGATATTGTTTAGTCCTCCACAAGGGAGGGTGACACGAGGTTTATGGAACCAAAGTAGTAGGTGGACATGAGGGATGGACCATTTGTGGGTTGCACTCCTGATGTAGCCCATGAGGCGTGGAGTGTCGGATGTAAGGAGAAATGAGGAAAGGGCTCCTTTGTTAACAGCATTGCACGCTTGGCTCAGTCTATAGCATGTCTGGAGGAATTCTAGTTCCACCCCAATTGAGGGGGGGGTCCAGTCCCAAAAGGGTCCCACCCACTACCTAGGTTCCAAAATGTTAACCAGTAACTGCTTGATTTACTCTTTTATGCCTTCAAGTGTGTTCATAATTGTAGTTTAATTGTTTTACTTCCTCAGCTTGTATTTATTGTTGTTCGGTTATTATCGTGACCCCTCCCCCTGTACCCTTTCTTATGGTTGTGTTTATCTTTAGCACCATGTTCGTGCCATGCCATGCCATGTTGCAATGCATCATCCTCATGCCCGTAGTTTCATTTAGTAGTGGCATTTGGGGGCGGAGTTGGATATCCTACTGGGTCACGCATTGACGTGCCCCAGTGTTGTCTTTTTAGGTGTTGGTGTTGGTGTTGGTTGGTGGCTATGAGGTGGAGCAGTGGAGTTCTGTGGATGAGTTAGGTTGGGGTGGTGAGGGGTAAGGTGAGAGAGAGATATACTCTTGGATTCTTTTATGGTGGGGTTGAGCTGTTGTATGAGATGATGTGTATATATATATGGATGATATAAGATAAATAAAGTTCAGTGTTTCTTGTTTCAGTGTTCTCTGTGTTTTGTGTTGTTGTTTGATGTGGGGAAACTTTACAGGTACTATCCCAGCAATGCGTAGTGGACCTGCTTTGTGTTTTCCTTTTTTGTATTTCCCTTCGTAATACTCGCTGCTCTGAGATCACCTGGGATGGATTCGTACTTCTCGGTTATCCTGGGGGAGCGGGGCGTTACATCTGAACAACGGTGTCAATGACACCCGTGTCAGCATATTCAACGCGAATGCAGTTGGCATAGATTAGCTTGACAAGGAAAGGATAGACATGAGGGGAGTCGACATAAAAGTATTGAAACAAATCGACCGGGTCGACGTGAGAATCTCGGATAGTCTCTCAGCGGTGAAGGCCTGATAAATAATGAATCGCTCACGAAGGATCTTGATCCCAAGCATAGCATGAAATTTTGCCAAACAAGAATCGTCTAGGCAAATGGGGACAAGAGGATCAGCATGATGAGGCCTAGGTGGATTTTGGCCTTGGGTTGTAGCGAGAATAGTTTCGGGGTGGGTGTTAGCAGCCACACGAGTGGAATTCGCCTCAGCAGTAGGCTCATTGATGCGAACACTAATAGGTCTACGCTGACACTTCTGAAGAGGCTCAAAGAAGTCTTCTTCTTCGGTGGAAGAAGAAGTAGGGTCTGAAGCATCCGAAACATCAGAGAGGGGTTGCGGAAATTTGGTGTGGTCTCTATAGGGGGTTTTCTTGGGTTCGGCAGCACAGGGTTTAGGGTTCCTAGGCTTCCTAGAAACAACGGATTTCCCTTTGGTCTTGGGAGGAGCCATCGCACGAATCAAGAGACAAATGATAAAACTATAGCACGATCGAACGAAAAAGAGATATATACCAAATTCGTGACGAACGATGGAGGAGGAGAGACCCAAACTCTCGATCGAGTGATTGTGGAGAGAGATCGACGGATTGGATCTTTGAATCGACGAGGAAGACGAAGATACGTTTGAGTTCAAAGGAGGAAGACAAGGGAAATTGATCGGAAGAGAGAGAAAAGATCAACGGCCTCGTGTATATAAGATGGGGGCAAATGAATCTGGGCCGTTGGATCGTTAGATCGACGGCTCAGATCGAGTTAACGAACCGCCACTAAAGTAGACAGTCGATTGATGTACAATCGTCAGTCGACTGGTCGAAAAGATAAAGATCTGACTTGGGTTGACAGACAGGCGCCTATTGAGTAATTCTCAGTCGACTAGCAAGTTGACAGTCGACTGTAAATAACGTAACAGTCGCCTGACAGAGGGTCAAAACTATATGATGAATAAGCAGAGACATCTCAAGAGTAGGACAGGTGCCTGATGAACAACTTGCAGTCGTCTGTCGGAGAGACAGTCGCCTGGCAAAAGTTCACCAGTCGCCTGTGCGAAAAATTAAGACTACATATAAGAAAAGTTAGAGTTGGGCGGACGACTGTCGAAGGAATGCCAGTCGTCTGTCCTGGTCGAAAAATGTACAGAGAGGCTGAAATCCAGAGGATTAAGATAACTCACCCTAAGACATATACTCTAACAATACTCTAATCATGAAATCATTATCAAAATATGATAGATTAACATACAAATCACGTATATTAATCCAAACAATCGAAATCATCAAAATCTTAAATACATCTCTTGAAAAATATATTAAAAACATATAGCATATCAATACAAGAAGAAAAGTGATGACATGAGTTCAAGCATGATTTATCATAAAAGTATGAACTCCTATAATTCAGATTCACCCATAATCCCTAATTCTCCACGCAACCTCACAAATGAATCTTCTTTAAGATGTTTATTGAAGATGTCGGCGATTTGTTTTTGGTTTTCAATGTACTCTAAGATGATGTCCTTCTTAGCTACATGATTATTAATGAAGTGGTGTCTCACATCTATGTGTTTGGTATGAGAGTGATTTACCGGATTCTTGGAAAGACAAATTGTACTTTGGTTATCAACCATGATAAGACAAGTATCACAATTGACACCATAATCTTTGAGTGTGTGTCTCATCCAAAGAACTTGTCCACATGCAAGACCCGCTGTAATATATTCCGCTTTAGTCGTGGACAATGATACCGAGTTCTGTTTCTTGAAAAACCAAGAAACTATGGAATTTCCTAAATAATGGCAAGTGCCACTAGTACTCTTCCTATCGGATTTGCATCCGGCAAAGTCGGCATCACTATATGAGATTAGCGCTTATGTGCTAGACTTAGGATAAAGTAACCCATAAACTAGTGAATGATTGAGGCAACGAAAAATTTGTTTAACCGCAATCAAGTGCGACTCCTTTGGTCTAGCTTGATATCTAGCATAAAGACATACATTGAACATAATATCGGGCCTATTAGCGGTTAAGTAAAGAAAGCTACCGATCATACCTCAATATAGACAAACGTCTACATCTTTCTCGTTCTCATCCTTGTGTAGATGGGTTGTCGTACTCATGGGAGTCTGTTTGCTTGAAGACGATTCCATTCTGAATCGCTTGATAAGCTCCCCGGTGTACTTTGTTTGATGTATGAAAGTTCCATCCTTCATTAGCCGAATTTGTAATCCAATGAAGTAGTTGAGCTCATCCATATGGCTCATTTAGAATTCATCCTTCATAGACTTAGAAAATTCTTGGCAAAGATTAACGTTAGTAGAACTAAATAGTATATCGTCTACATAAACTTGAATTAACATGATGTCATTTTCATAATCTTTAACGAAAAGAGTTGAATCAACTTCACCTATTTTAAAACCTAAATCCAAAAGAAAGGTTTTGAGTCGATCATACCAGCTTAAGGAGCTTGTCTCAACCAATATAATGATTTCTTAAGTTTGAAAACATGGTTTAAAATTTTTTCATGAATGAAACCTGGTGGTTGAGAAACATAAACTTCTTTATTAACAATACCATTTAAAATGCACTTTTAACATCCATTTGAAATAATTTAAAAATTTTATGGGATGCAAAAGATAAAAGCAACCTAATAGCTTCTAATCAAGCTACGGGGCAAAGGATTCTTCGAAATCAATACATACCTCTTGCCGATAGCCTTGAGCACTACCCTTACTTTATTCCTTGTAATGACCTCGTTTTCATCGGTCTTGTTCTTAAAAATTCACTTGGTCCCAATCACTTGGTGATCACTTGGAAGAGGAACGAGCTCCCAAACTTCATTTCTCTTAAATTGCATGAGCACTTCTTCTATTGTAACTATCCAAGAGCTATCTTCACACGCTTCTTGGATGTTCTTTGGCTCAATGGTAGAGACAAATGCACAATGAGAGAATTCATCAATTCTTGACCTTGTTCGTACACCACACCAATATGTCCAATAATTTAGTCATGGGGGTGACTACGAACGGTTGGATAAGCATTGGGAATACCTGGATCACTTGGAACATTCTCAACAATTTCATTAGTATTGTTAATCTCGATAATGGAATCATTACTTTTAACATTACTAATGAAATCACATAAAACATCTACACTATCATCAACAACATGAGGAAAATCAAAATCTTCATAAAATGATACGGGTAGTGATTCCTCGATCATTGAAGATGTTTTGTTGTATATCCGGTAGGCTTTGCTACGTGTGGAATATCCAACAAAAATTCCTTCATCGGATCTTGGATCAAATTTATCCAAGTTACCAAAGGTGTTCTTTATAAAACATTTTGAACCAAAGACACGAAAATATTTAACTTGCGGCTTTTTATCATAAAATAAGTCAAAACACGTTTTGTTCGTTCGGGGCCTCACTAGGACCCTATTAAGCACATAACATGCAGTGTGCACCGCCTCTGCCCAAAATTGTAGTCCTAGATGACTATCATGGAGCATGGTACATGCACACTCAATTAGGGTCCTATTCTTTCTCTCTACAACACTATTTTGTGGTGGTGCGCGAGGAAAAGAAAAATTGTGAGTAATCCCGTTGTCATCACAAAACTTCGTGAAAGATTCATTCTCAAATTCTCCTCCATGATGACTACGAATAGCGATAATGGTGGATCCTAAGAAATTTTGAATCTTCTTTCCAAATATCGTAAACTCTTCAAAAGCTTCAGTCTTATTGGTTAAAAATGAAACCCAAGTAAATCTAGAGAAGTCGTCAACGACAACTAATCCATAGTGAGCATTACTTAAAGAGGCGGTTCTAGTTGGCCCAAATAAATCTAGATGAAGTAATTCTAGGGGCCTCTTAGAAGTTATGCCTTCTTTAAGTTTGAAATACGATTTATTTAGTTTACCTCTTTGACATGAATCACAAAAAAATTTCTTACTGAAAGCAATTTTCGGAAAACCTTTTACTAGATCATGCTTAGCTAACTTATATAAGTGCTTAAAATGAACATGACTAAAACAATGATGCCGTAATAGTTGTTCATTTGTATTAGCAATTAAACAATGTTCTATGGTTTTAGGCAAGCTCAAATAATAAATATTTTTACGCCTAATACCGGTAAATAAAACATGTGAATCAAAATCTACAATTTTACACGCACCCTCTTCAAAGTTGACTTTGTAACCCTTGTCACAAAGTTGACTAATGGAGATAAGGTTATGACATAAACCATTAACTAAATAAACATTTGTATAAGTGGGTTGGAAGGATTACCGACCTTGCCTACTCCAATGATAGTTCCCTTTTGATTACCTCCAAAAGTGACCGTTGCACCATCCTTGATGTAATCACTTTGGAGAGCAATATGGGATCTCCCATCATGTGTTTGGAGCATCCTCTATCGAGTATCCATCCTTTCTTTTTAGCACCAATACGACTTTTATTACTCTCTTTCTTTTTCTTGGGTATCTACGTAATTACCATAAGCTCATGGTACCCAAGCTTTGTTGGGTCCAAGGGGATTAGCCATTTGGACGCCAAGTCCAAGTGGACTTTCACTTCCCAACATAATTACCACCTTTTATTACATCGCTAAAATAGGAGTTAACATAAGCATTCCTATCAATTATGCTAGTGTTCTTAGGACCCCAAATTGTGTATGTTTTTGGTGTCCTTTTCCTAGTTGCATGCACATTTGGTTGAGTTCTATGTGGTGTGTGCTTCCTAGGAGCATGAGATCTAGCATATGAAGATGGAGATGTGTAAGCATGCGACATATATGGGTTGTATGCAAATTTAGGAGCTTGCATGTTATATGCAACATATGGAGCATGCATAACATGTGGTAGATGAGCATACATGGAAGGATAATGTGTATGAACATATGAAAGTATAGGAGCACATGCATGAGTGTTTTTCATGTGTGGGTTTACACGTGTCCGTGGGCGTGGAGCATAAAAAGTGTCATTCGTGTCCATCTGTGAAGTAGGAGATTTCCTACGTATATGAGAGTTGGTGTACATACATGCATGACCTTTCTTTTGGTTTCCACCCTTAGTGGGTTTCTTGCCAAAAGGAAGAGATTGTGAGGTGGTGGCCTTCTTGGTAGGTTTGCTACCAATAGTGTTTTTGACACCACTAGTGGATGCACCAGAGGATGGCCTCACAAAATCTATAGTTACACCATTATAGGAGGTGCGAGATTTGGATGACTTTGCTTCCACATACCCGAGTCCAACACGATGTGTGGCCGGAAACTGGTTTGCAAGCAATTCATCAAATTGCCCTTTCCCTTTATTAAATCTCTTAACTTGGAAGGACATGAGCTCATATTTCTCCTTAAGAGAAGAAATATTGGTATCCAAAGTGGACACACATGTTTTGAGCTCGTGCACTTGGGTTTTAAGAGAACCATTCTTAATACCCAATTGTGTGTTATGTGAAGCTCGATCAATACTATCTTTAGGATAAGTTTGATCTAGTTGAGATTTGAGGGAATTCACCTCATTTCTCAAGATGTCATTTTGAGAAACCAAAGTGGCTTTCTCAAGTGTAAGTGTATCAACAATAGCGTCATTATTGATGATGCATGGCATGGATGATTTGCTAACATTAGATTTCTTTAAAATAGTATATCTAAGTATAAGAGATTGATACTTAGAAAATAATTCTTCTTAGCAATACGAAGTTCATCCATGGTTACCTCGGGTTCATCGTTGTCACTATCACTCTCATCGGAGAGTGGATCTTCTCGGGCCATGAAGCACATATGTGCACTCTCACCCTTTTCATCCTCGGATTCATTAGAGGAATCTCCGCTTGAATCATAGAACGTCCCAACAAGTCATTTCTTATTGTCCTTCTTGTAGTTGTCGGACTTGTGGTATTTTGGAACTTTCCACTTTTATTTGCTTCTAAGCATTGGGCAATCCTTCTTGATGTGCCCCGACTTGTTACACTTAAAACAAATAGATGTGGTATTGTTAGTGGAATCAAAATTAATTTTGGAAGGAAATTTACCTTTGCGAAAGAAGCATTGGAACTTCTTCGCCATTTGTGACATTTCTTCGAAGTCCATTTCGTTCTCAGATTCTTCACTATCGGAGGATGAAGAAGTAGCCTTGAATGCTAACGCTTTCTTCTTGTCCTCTGTCGGGTTCATCATTGCTCTAATCTTCATTCGGTTCTCCCTTCTTACTTCGTAAGACATGAGAGTACCGATGAAATTCACCACGGGGTAATTCTTCATGCCATTGACCTCCTCAATGGAGATTGCTCTTCTTTCCCATTTCGAGGTCATTCCCATGATTATCTTTCTCAACTTTTCTTGTTGGGTGTAGACTTGTCCAAGAGCTTCAAGTTCATTGGTGATGTCGGTGAAGCGTACATACATCGTTGCAATGTTCTCATTATCCTGCATATGAAAAATATGGAAATTTTGTATTGCAACATATAATGTAGACAACTTTACCGTGTTCGTTCCCTCATGGGTAATGACTATATGGTTCCATATTTGATATGCACTCTTACATATGCATATCTTATTGAACTCATCCGGATCCAATACACAATAAAGAGCGTTTATTGCATTGGCATTGTTCACTTCGGTGTACTTCTCGGAGGGAGTCCATCTGTCAAAATCCTCTTTGGAGGGTTCAACGTATTCCCTATAGAGGGTTCGCCAAAGAGAAGCACTCCTAAGAAACGTCTCCATCCGGCACTTCCAATAGCTAAAATTCGTGCCATTGAAACGCGTAGGACGAACCGTTGATTGTCCTTCGAAGACGGTAGATGCACCATCATGATCATGATTGTTGTACGAAGGGGGTGGAGGAACGTTGTTGTTGTTGTTAGATGACATAGCTAAAACCCTTCGATTTGATACCAATTGTAAAGGACCCTGACTATGAGGAAAATACTAGAAGGGTGGTTGTATAGTGTTTATAAAATTTAAACGATAGTTATACCAATTTAAATTCCTAACCAACAATAAATGCGGAATTATAAATAAACCCAAATTGAAACAATGCTAACACAAAGTATGTTTCAAGGGTTCGGATTACCCAAATCAACTCCTGACTTGTTCCCGGTAATCCTACGTCCCTTCTACCAGGATACCTCCGAATACTCAAGTTATAACCCTAACTTGAGGTTTCCTTTAAACCCACTAGTAGCAACCCTACAAGTGAAATCCAAACACAATCGATGCCCTTGACTCCCACAACTTAGGATCAAGCAAACCACCCTCACAAACCGAGAGTAAAACTAATATCGAAAGATATGAAATAATGAAATAGCAACACGTACAATCACCTATGCCTTGAAGTAAAACTTGAAGGAGCAAGTGTATTGTGTGTTGAAGTCTCTTCCAAGAAGAGAGAAAAGTCCTTTCTATTGTCACCACCAATTGCCTAGAGGTTATTACTTTGATTTTATGTTGGAGAGCAAGAGAGAATGAGATTGGAATTCTAGGGCTTTTGAATTTGAGAGCTTTGAAAAACTTGAATATTAAAGGCAGTGGTTTTCAAGAGATGATAAAGAAGATGAGTAACCCCTCAATGGAACAATATAAGCTCTCTTTATAGGTTCCCCAAAACCCTCAAACAGAATCCCAAAAAAACCCCTTGAAATCCGTGCAGAAAAAGCCAATGGATAGAATTTACACACTCGACAGTCGACTGGTGAAGAAATCACAGTCGACTGATGCACTGTGTCAGAGGGTATGTGAGAATTCAAACGGTAACTTACCACGTAGGACAGTCGACTGATGAAGGAATGACAAGCGCATGTAAACCTAACAGGCGACTGAAACACCTTCTACATGCGACTAGATGCAACATGAGTAAGTTGAGAAAACTCAGAAAGTTTTGAGAAGATAGGACATGCGACTGATGTGGAACTTACAGGCGACTGTGCCATGGGCAGGCAACTGTGAAACCAACAGCAGTCGTTTATCACTAATAAGTGAAACTTTCCAGAGAGCAGAATTGCAGAGAAAGAATCGACAGGCGACTGTTGAAGCATTAACATTCGACTGTGCCTTGGACAGACGACTGTCAATCCAACATCTGTCGTCTGGCCGTATGGAGAAGAAAATGACCTTTGGGCAGGAGAGAGACAGGCGACTGACCAACAAATCACAGGCGCCTGTCTTTTGTACAGTAGTCGCTTGGTTAGAGTTAAAACTAAAAGCCCAAAACCCAATTGATAAAGTATGTGCATAACATGTGACTGTAGAACAAATCATAGGCGACTGTTTGGAGACATGCGCCTGTAAAACGTTTAGCAGTCGCCTGTTAAAATCCCAAAATGCACATGCTTGAGAAATGTGAATTGGAAGCTTAGGAAATTCGATCTATCCTATGACAGAAATAAAGATGTGTGTGTGTGTGTGTGTGCTCCAACATAGTTCTACTTCTAAGCTACATACTAGAAGAGAATAAAAAGATTACATTTTGTAGAAATCTCTCTTCTATCCAAAGAATGAGCTTGAAGTTTTCTAGGAGATTCATTCACCATCTTTGATCATCCAATCCACTTTTCATGCTTTGATTGATTCTTGAGTGACATCCATTACTAATTGATCTTCATGATATGCTTACGCAATGGATTAACAGCAAATAGGATATTAGTCACAAGTATTTATGTTTGCGACGACTGATTCAAGGCGAATCTCTATGATTGGATCTTGACAGCGACTGGCTCTCCCTTAAGTTCTTGATTCTAACTTAAGCATCTGAGGTGATTTGGATCGGAACCTAGATCTACCACCTCTGACGTTCATATGTGGTGTAGGAGGTCTAAGCTCGATGCGACTTGAGAATCATACACCCATTCTATTCAGTCATCCTTTGAGATACGACCCAACTAGAGGGTCGAACAGCAACTCCTGATACCAGATACACGAGGCTCGACTGGATCAATGGGTCGAATGGTCCTTGTGCTTAACTCCAAGGACAAGAGGGCTTCTATCAAGCACTCTTCTTCCTTCCACAAACGACCCAAAGTTCTTCTAACCCAGAGTCCCACTTAACTCGCTGATGAGCCTCCACCACGACCGTAGAGTCCACGTCAACCCAAACACTATTACGCCATTTTTGGCCTTAACAAATACACATACTTCTATGCACTGAAATAAATTGTATGCAAAATTTTCCTTACATGCCATATTTTGATATAAAATGGTTATGCTTTGCATTGAAGTATTTTTTTGCAATGATTATACTTCTTACAAGTTTGACTAATTGAATTGTCAAACAAATTGTGGATAATTAAAACATCTACATGATCACTCATGACGCATGCTATCAAAAGCATCATACTCTAACGATATTCCTGAAGTACTATTTTGGGACGTCTACATTAAAGATCAAGCTATGCAAGTATGTAAACTTTTGAACAAAATGTGAGGATGCCTAGCACTCTCATACAATATGTAAAAAGAAAAGTTTCAAGGATATTCGTCGCTGTGAAATCCATAGTGAAACTAATGAATGAATGAATAAATACCGAATATTCGTATTTAACGACTCAATATAATTAATGGCCTGAAGACCATACTTAAGCGTTTGAATAAACCTTCAAAAAGTCAATACTATACGAAATTCGACGAATGGAGCAAAATTAACGGAGCACATAAATGTTCCCGAACTCGTAAAAGTTTATATTTTGATACGAGTGGTTTAGACACCCATGATTGGTGATGATGCACTCCCTCATATCCCAATCCCATGATATAATCTGAAGAACACGAAGATTCTTTAGAAAGGTGAATCTCCATATCTCACTTATGGAGTAAAAACCAATTATGAACGTATGTCCATTATTATCAAAAATTACGGGCACAAAGGATAAAACTGGGACATAAATAATAATTTGTGACAGGAATAAACGTTGAACACCTTGAAGCTTGTGTTCAGACCCAAATGGGTTTGAAAATTCGATTATTAAAAACGACTACAATGGATTACACATCTATTACTCCCAGTTGTTTGGTGACTATACGAGTCATGCAATCTTGCTTGCTGCTTCATAAATAAAACTCAGATACTTTAGAAATTAGATTTATTCTCCGACGCAACTAGCATACGGAACACCAACAAATATCTCTCATTTAAGGTTTTTTGGGTGTGCAGTTTACATCCCTACATCATGACATATATAAAAATCAGGACCTCAACGCCGTCTTAGAATCCATATAGGGTTTTATACACCCGAGATACATTGAACCCCAAACAGGGGAGGCGTTAAAAGCACGTCTTGAAGACTGCATCCACATTCCCAATACTAGGCTCAACTCGGTTGAAGCATAAATCTCTACTGATCAATTGAAATAAATAAACAAAAATCTCTCATCCAAAAATTATGAAATGTGATAATGAGATCCTGAAGATCCTTCACATTCAAGAAAACTGTTTCAAATAATTATCGGACATAGTTACTGACAATAAGAAAATTGTCAGATCACACATCTCTGCTGCTAATAATCCAGTCAGGATTGACATACCCAAGAATGGATGCAATACATCAGCATCAGAAGTGGTTGTTCCTCAAAGAGACAGACCATCAAGCTCCAGCTGTGAAATTTCTAGAAAGAGGAAAACACATGGAGGCCTTAAGTCAATACTACCATATGACAATGAGCTCGTGTCCATACCCTCACCCCTCCCGGAATCCCTGAAGTGGAAAATCCGGGAAGAATTGAACTGAAATTAAATGTCGTACGTACTAGGGAGGTGTTAGACAAAAAGAACACAATTGTCGACAATGTATCCACGTATCATATTGCCACTTATATCGCAAAAGCGATGATAATCAAATAATATCATTCCACAATCCGTTGCTAAAATGTCAACGTAGAGATTGGCCAAAAGTGGAACGAGGCAATAAAAGTTGGCCTGGACTTATGAAATGTGAATTGTTCGGACTTAAAGTCCAGACACTAAAAAGTGTCAAACATGTGGGCATATTAAGTATTGGACAAATAAAATTATGAGTTCAAAAACCATATGCAATAAGGTACGTCCTATAGCTCAAGGATTTTTTCGGAAACTGGGAAATAAACAATTAAGATGAGCTTGACTCTCTTATATTACTGATGCATTAGACTCCCTAGTTATAAATTGCGAATACCTTATGATTTGGCAAAGGAAATTTTGGATATGATGCTATTGGATGTTATGATAGCATACCTGTATGGATATTTTGATAAATATACATTCCCCATTTCCTTAAATGCCTGAATAGACTTCGGGACATATATTCTATTGAAAGAATAATTAAATACAACCAAGTGAATCCATTGACAAAGCAAAGATTCCTGCTAAAGGTTTTCTTTGCATCTGTATAAAGAGCAAAGAATAGAATTTGAGATAATTGTTGTACACAACTTAAATCACATCGGATCTCCTGAAGAGAAAAACCGAAATATCTTTTCAAGCCTCACTATCAAGTATGATATGAAACACTTAGGCAAAATAAAGATAAGTCATGGCTCACATATTATTATCTAAAAAGATAAAATAATGTTATATTAACTTCATACTCATAGAGTGTGATGAAGAATTAATACAAGGACCATTGTCATCCAATAAGTACACCCATGGTAGTACGCTCACTGGATGTACATACATACTCCTTCTGCTAGCTGGAAGAGGGAGATGATATACTTGGTCCTGAAGTCCTTTATTTGAGTGCTATTGGAGCACTTATGTATTTGGCTAACTGCAAGCATCTTGGTATAGCTTTTTCTGTGAATTACTAGCCAGATACAGTGCAACGTCCACACAACAAACCTTACCACATATGTTTGTCATAGTCAGCAAAAACCTCCCTCATTTACATAATAGACTAGTCATAACCCGTGCACTCGGGCACGGTTCATTTAAGATATCCCCTCAAAATATTTGTTCTTCCCAAAAATTATTTCACCCTCCAAAATTTAAACGAACAAAAATTTAGCTTCGACGCGGGCACGTGTAATGGCCCAGAGTGCCATATACGTAGGGCCTATATTTTTGGGATGAAAGTAGAGTGTATATCTGTGTACTATGTATTGTGTACATGTTTGTATATCAGTGAGTACATGATTGCATGTACTTTATATGATTGGTTGTGTATGTAGTGCGTGCAGTGAACTATGAAGGTGGTTATGTGATGGTATGTGTATGTATGTGAATGAGTGTGTAGGATTGGTGTAGAGAGAGCCTAGTGTGAAAGGGGTTAAGGTTAGTTGCATTCTTGTAATTGATGGGGAGAGTGTGTGCATAATAGGAGAGTGTGAGAAGTAATGGCATACTTGTAATTACGGTTGGGTGGCAATTCTGAATTTTGTATGGTTTTGTGCATTGAGCAATTCTGGATTTTGTATGGTTTTGTGCATTGAGCAATTCTAGATTTTGTATGGTTTTGTGCGTTGAGTAATTCTGATAGTGGAGGAGATATTTGTGGAGGATGGCAAACTTGTAAATACGACTTCTTGACCCTTCTACTTAATTCTTGGCTCTTCTCCTCTTTTCTCCCAAATTCTCCTCGTTTCTAAACGCTTCTAAAAATATCTCACTCTCTCCCCAAGATCATGCCGAATTCATCCCTTCCCATCGCTCCCTCTTAGACTTTAGGGAGGCTGAGCACCCGTAGGGCTATGTCACCCTCACTCTGCACACACCCGTAGCATCCCTGTCGTCGTTTGGGTGCCGTTGCTCATTCTGGGAGCTTGTGGAGAAGAAGAGAGGGAAGAAGGAGAAGGACTTGAAGAAGGAGGAGCCATATGGATTTGGGCTACCCCCTTATCTCTCATCACCCCTAAGGTAGGATTCCATCTCCAACTAGTATTAGAGTTGCATGCTTATTTTCATGGTTGTTGTTGTTGTGGCTATACCTTTTCTTATGCCAATCCTTAGTTTGTATGGTTGTGTGCGGTGAGCAATCCTGAGTTTGTATGGATGTGTGCGGTGAGCAATCCTGAGTTTGTATGGTTGTGCGCGGTGAGCAATCCTGAGATTTGTATGGTTGTGCGCGGTGAGCAATCCTAAGATTTTTATGGTTGTGCGCGGTGAGCAATCCTGAGTTTTGGGTAGTTTTGTGCGGTGAGCAAATCTGGACAGATTTACATGCTGATTGTTCTGCTTATTCCTTCCAATCTAGAATTGAGGTTGCTCTGAAATTTTTATGGAGTAAAGGTTGGACTATTACCTATAACTTTTATGTTGTAAACTTTTACCAATTCAAACTGGAAATAGGGTTAAAAATTCTATCTTTACAACTTGTCGGAATTTCATCTAGTCTGGACACAGTTTGGCAAAACGTAGACCAGTCCCTGCACACCCCATATAAATTGATGATCTTAGTCTCGTTGGAAAGATAACAACTTTCTCTATAAATTTTCCTGAATGCGTATTTTTGAGATTCTAACTGTAACATGTCCGACACTAGCAATCTTTACAGCCCTTAGAATCTGTCAGACAAACATATTCGGCAGTTCTCACCAAATAATTCACCATAAATCACACATTGGAAATTTCCTCTTAAAATTTTAACTGTGACTCCACAACACATATATCTACAACTTTCATTTGTATTGTATGGGAATGTTTGATACAAATATTTGGAGCATTATGCCTCTGTTTGGGGCTGTCCTGTTATTTCCAGGAATTGGGTGGCATGAATGTGTTGTTTGTGTTCAATTATGGATGTCCATGTTTTGCGACATCATTATATGATTGTTACATGATTCATCAGTTGTTTATTTTGCCACCTCATGTTCATAAAGTTGTTAATTTTCATTTATGTTCAATATCTTGGTGATTTAATTGTTGGTAACAATGTTGGCCTTCAAGAGGCGCTGATGTGGGGAAAAGAAAGAAAGTTTGGATATGATGTTATTAGGATACGAACGGTGGAGTGCACGGGCATGGAAAAAGTTGTCACGGTAGGAGGCGGGAGGAGTCGCCGTGGACAACCTCTTGATACCATTAGGTGGCTTCACGTGATAACGGAGTAGTCACGATACACTTGCACGCCGGCTCATTCATGGGATCCCATTGCATTGCATTGCATCTCATAGCAATTGCTTTGTGTTTCATATGCATCATGGCATCATTGAGCATTATGAGTGGACTTGTGGTTATAGATGTGAATGTTGCTTTGTATGTATGATTGTTGACATGAATGCGTGAATTGCTTGAGATGGGTGCATATTGGAAAAGTGGGGTGGTTTGCCTTCATTTGTGGCGATTAAGTAATTGAAAATGAGATGGGTTCCATGTTACCAGTTTCCTTGGTTTACTATTATCACTTAGTTGGTCATTATAAATATTGTACTTGTTACTTGTTGTCTCTTGTACATTATGCTAGCATGTACACTTTGCCTGTTGCACATGCACGCTCTCTCCTACTCATAACTATAGTTGTTACCTCATTTACTGCAGTAGATGTTTATGTCATGTCATACATTCTGCCTGCTCACGTGCACTTTTTCCACGCTTCATATAAGGGGTAGTTTGGACATGGTATTCCTACTGGGTCACGCTTTGACGTGCCCCACCGTTGACTTTTCAGGTTCAGCTGTTGGAGTTGGTTGGTGGCTATAAGATGCAGCAGTGGAGTTCTGTGGACTAGTTAGGTCGGGATGGAGAGGGGAGAGGAGAGAGTGTTGTACTTTTGGGGTTCTGTTTGGGTAGTAACGAGTTGTTGATGATGGATGGATGTACAAATGGATGATGTATAGGAATCCGACTTTTCTTTGAGTATAGTTGTTGTGCAATTTTCCTATGTGTTACTTTCTGTGTTATGTTATTGGTTGTTTGGTTGGGCTTTGGGAACATTACAGGTACTATCCCAGCAGTGCGCAGTGGACCTGCTTGCGTTTTTGTACTTTTCCTTCGTAACACTCGTTGCCTTAGGAATACCTGGGACGAATTCATACTTCCCGGGTATCCTAGGGAGCGGGGCGTTACAGCACGGAAGGGCGCCTTCGGCGCAGAGGGCGTAATCGGACACGGTTCATTTAAGACATACTCTCAAAATCTTTGTTCTACCCAAAAATTATTTCCACCTCCAAAATTTAAACGAACAAAAATTGAGCTTCGCCGCGGGTGCATTCGGGTGTGGGGAAAAAATTAATCAGGGCCAAAAGAGAAACACACGAAAATGAAGGGTGTAAGTGCATAAGTGTGGGGGTGTGTGGGTAGGGTGTGGGGGTCCTGGGCCAAAAGAGAAACACACGAGAATGAAGGGGGGAAGTGCATAAGTGTGGGTGTGTATGTGGGTAGGGTGTTGGGGTAAAAAGTGAAATGGGAGGGCCTTTTAGCAAAAAGGGGAAAGGGGTGGTATTCTGCGAAAATGTAGTAATTATGGGGGTTTGGGTTTGAAAACCAACGAAAAAACAAAGAAAGTTGACACTTGGATGATGTGCGTTATGTGTTCGGTGCTGTGCGTTTTTGATTCCCACTCCCAAAGATTTTAACTTCTCGATTTTCCTAACACAAGTTCAAATTCCCACAGAATTAAATCTTGACCATTTGATGCAAAGGATGTGGATGCATCCTGATCGTTGTTGATGACTGGAACTTGTCCGAGTCAGCCATAGGATTCAAAAACAGTTGTGTTTTATATAATAGATGTTTAAGCAGGTCTCCGTGAAGTTGGGGTCGAAGCCGACGCCGAGCCTGATGGTAGCATTTACGATGTCCCTAAAATTAAAGTGAGTTGCTATTAGCACATACCTGATTGCTGAGTTTACTGTTTACAGACCACTTATTTACAAGTTTGCCATTAAAAATCTTATGCTGAGTTCACATACCACTTATTTACAAGTTTGCCATCCGCCTCACCTCCTTCGCATCGCCGTCCACTTCTCCACCGCCGTCGCTGCCAAGGAACCCCACGCCGCCCCTGCCTCCCTTCGTCGGGACTGAGATTTGGTGTATCCTTCGTTCTCTTAAACCCTAGAAATGACCTGAGCTTTGGTGTCTCATTAGTTCTCTCAAATCCTAGAAATGCCCTAAACATCTCGTTTTTGGGGTCTTTTGGCGAATTCGATGTCATTGAGGAGTATAATACAGGACATAAGGGACGAGATTGGTGTCCCATCGTGTCTCCGTCCTCATTTCCCTTCTTTTGGCGATTAATTCTATTGTTTTTCAAGTTTCATTAAGAACGATTCTTAGCGCCTTCTCAAATCTTTGATATCTTAAATGGGTTTTCTTTAATCTTGATAATTTTGAATGCATTCTTTCTGTTTGTGAACTTCCATTAAATTCTTATTTGTTCACGTTTTATACCACTTACTAGAAATAACCCGTGCACACAGTGCACGACGCCAAAAAAACCCAATGAACATGATATGGTACACATGCGCAACCGAAAAGGAGTGAGAACTGTGGATGTGTGTGTCGGTACCGTCGGGAGGTTTTTGGGATTTTCTAAGTGGAGGGTGTATTTGTGGGTCAATTTTGGGGTGGACTTTAGGTAAGTGGGGTGAGATGGAGTCCCATGTGGCACCCAAAAAGTATGACTGGGACAAAGGTGCCATATATGACATCTTCATCATTTGTAATATAGTTTGGGTGGACTTTAGGTAAGTGTGGTAAGATGGAGTCCCATGTGGCACCCAAAAAGTATGACTGGGACAAAGGTGCCACATAGAACATCTTCATCATTTGTAATATAGACTAGTCATAACCCGTGCCCGCGGGCACGGTTCATTAAAGATTTCCACCGCGAAATCTTTATTTTCCAAAAAATTATTTTCACAGCCAAAATTGCGCGGAACAACAAATTAGCATACAAATATTTAACGGCACGGGCGCCTTCGGTGTGGAACAACAAATTCGGCGCGGACGCATTCGACACGGAACAACAAATTAGCGCAAAAAAATCGGCACGGGCACCTTAGTCGCGGAACAACAAATTAGCGTAAAAAAATTTAGCAGGTGCGGGCGCCTTCGGGCATCTTTGCCCCATGAATCGAAGAGATGGTGTGCCTCGCGTTGAGGGAGATATCATTCGATCTGCAGCAGCATTCAATCTGCAGCATTAAGTGCAAGTTTATGTTTTTTTCCCAAATGCATTAATTGCGTGCATTCTGCTATTCCCAAGAAACTTTCATTCCCCATAAAGTTTCATTTCCCCAGAAACTTTCATTCCTCTAAAGTTTCATTCCCCAAAAACTTTCATTTTTCCTAGTAATATTATTCCCTCCAAAACTTTTCACAAAATCGCATCTCAACCATTCATTCCTCAAGAGTAAATCCAAGCCGTCTTTCTATCAACATGTTTGTTCTAGTCAGCTTGTCCTAATCAGCCCTAAAATTCAAAAAATACTGTCAAATATATAATAGATTTACAAAGCTTGTCATTAAAAAATCTTAACTACCGATCCAAATCATCCAACCCTTTACTTTTCAATCGTCAAATTTCCACTGCCACAGTGTAATAAATCAACAATAAATCCAAAACAGTCAGCGAGACCAGTGAAATGCATGAAAAGCATCACTTCACAGAAGAGCCAATTGTTCCCTTTGCTTTTTCTTATCTGATTCTTTAAGCCCCTTCCCTTTCTAACCTTCTTTTTGGTCCAAAAGTTGCATTTTTCCGTTCACATATGTTCACACTCCATAAAATTCAAAAGCAAAGGCCACAAAAAGCCAAGATATTTCACAAGTGAAGAAGTGGGTCTGGGCCCTGGGGTTTAAGAAGTGAGCCTGAGAATAAAGCAGATTCTCTAGTGATAAGAGGCTGGAAAGCTCCATAACGGGGGTGAGTGAGCTCATCACACTCTGTAGATTATATATGTAAGGGGGCTGCCTATGTTGTCGTTTTGAACTTTGAATTTCTGTGAGCCATGGGTCTGTTCGGTTGTTTGCTAGTTTTGTTCTTCAAAATGATGGTTCCTTGTGCCGTTAGCCAAGTTAGAGGTATGTTTGGAAATTAGGGTTTAGGGTTTAATTCGTTTTCTTGCTATTTTAGGAAAAGGGTAAGAAGGTGTTGTGTAACTTGTGTGAAACAGGGATGGTGTTGAAATTGATGTTGTATTCAATTTAACAAAGGCCCGGTTGCCTGATTTTTG
The DNA here is from genome assembly GCA_030789695.1 of Scilla litardierei. Lineage (NCBI taxonomy): Eukaryota > Viridiplantae > Streptophyta > Magnoliopsida > Asparagales > Asparagaceae > Scilla > Scilla litardierei. The sequence goes on from CM061135.1 coordinate 24,373,914, forward strand.
TTCTTGTTTTTTGATATGATTCATGAGTTTATGGCAAAGGGACTTCTTGCAGTTTTATTGAGAAGATGAACTTTCTTTGATTCAATTTGGAAAGTTCCATGTAAAAATAGTTTATGGATAACTTCAAATATGTTGCATTGACACCTTATAAATGGCAAGACATGGTCAACTATTACTAAGAAACTTATGCTATCATCATGCAGCCGCTGAGAATTAGGTTTTGTTCACGGGGGACAGCCAGCATGGAATCAAAAACCGTCTCCTTGCACCTTTTAACTGCCCAAATATCATGACATAAATTCCCCTTATTATTTTCTCCTGATTTTCTCCGAGTTTTCATTGCCATATTTGGAGCTGCTGAATATGGGTTTATAGCCGCAGCGTAACCAAGAAGGTTATAACTAGAAGAGGTGCTATTGATTAGCTGAAAACAATAGGAGTCTATCATGCATAAGGATCAATATTATGTTAGCACTATAAAACTTGGACTGTGGAATATATTTCGATTAAAAGATTCTTGGTTGTGTAGATATTCCAGTTATACTAAGATGCACTCTTATTTACTCAATTTGAAATTCCATGTGCGAGACATTATTTTTCTATCAATTTTAGTTACTGCAGTTACATCATCAAGATAACGTCTGTTCTAAACGGTGCATTCTATATGCAGATTTTGTTAGTATAGATTGTGGAGGTAAAGGAAACTACACTGATCCAAACACTGGACTGACTTGGATATCAGATGATGGTTTCAGCAGATATGGGAAGGTGGCAGAAGTTAATTCCACAAATGAACTTAGCCCTCAATTTAAGTCCTACAGATATTTCCTGGCAGATAATAAGAAATACTGCTATGCGTTGAGTACTACAGAAAGAAGGAGATACCTGGTGCGTGCAACATTCCTTTATGGAGATTCCAACTTTGACAACCCCTACCCAATGTTCCAGATCTATATGGATAGCACACTTTGGTCCACCGTAAAAATTAAAGATGCTTCCAGACTCTATGTTGAAGAAATGATAATCAGGGCACCGTCATCTTCGGTGCAAGTATGCCTTTGTTGTGCATCCACGGGTTACCCTTTCATATCCACTCTTGAGCTGCGGCCATTCAATGACTCAATGTATATGACGGAGTATGAGGATAATTTCTTCCTTAAGGTTGCAGCTAGGATAAACTTTGGTGCTATGAGTACAAATCCCATAAGGTATGCACGGTCCAATGCACATCCTTTATGGTTACATGTAGCACTTTCATCAGGTATTCAAATATTTTCTAGATGCTTGATGCCTTGGTCAAGGGATATTTATTACTTTTGCTAATTTCATTCATGATACTTGTGTACTCTGGTCAGACGTAGGATATTGATCTCAACAGACGTCAGATAATAAAGGTCCATCTTATAGTGTGCGCAAGATGACTACCGGACATCTGAACCAGTGATAATTAGAATCACAACATAACTGAAAAAATGATTTGAATTACACGACAATTGATGCATCATGTCTTCTAATTTGCATTTAACAAGGTAAGTTTGTAGGCATAGAAATGCCATTTCCAAACTCTCCCTGGTTATGTTCGCGTTACCAAGGTATACAGAAAGAAGATCTACTTTGTCATGATCTGTCCTCGTGCTTCTAAAATTCTTGCTCCTCCCTGAGTTGCTTCTATCTGCATGCAGTCATGCTATTTGTTAGTCTTGGAATAAATCTAACACAATGGATCACATATTGAATTCGCTAAGGCAAGATAAGGAGAAAACACAGAGAGTACATCACAAACAGAAACACAATGGTCAATGACCCAATGTGATCGGTCAATCTCCTTGGCCACTGTGTCATAAACAGAAACACAATGGCCAACCTATGTCATAAAGACAACGATGAGACTTCACACCGACACAACAAATTGTATGAAGCATTAAGAAGTGTAATAATGTAAATATGAGGGGTTAATGTGTAAAGCGGAGACTATATATGTTTGACTAATGAGAAGAGATAAGTTATAATCCTAAAATTACAAAACATAATTTTCATGGTATCAGAGCCCCCAGAGATTGCCACCATCTTCATCTTTTGGAACCACAATCACCATCACCCATCCTCGTCATCGTCGACTTCGATCATCTCCACCACCATCTTCATCATTGTCCTTGAACCAAGGAACCACAATCATCTTTATCACTGCCTCCACCAATGAACTTGCTTAAGATCATCTCCGCCACCTCCACCATTGGAATTTAACCAGAATTATCATCCTTGTTGTCGATCTCAATACTGCCGTCTTTGAATTATCATCCTTGTTGTCGATCTCTGTCTTCCAATTATCATCCTTGTTGTCGATCTCAATGCTGTCGTCTTCCAATTCCACACATTCGCCACCTGTCGTCAATTAACACCATAATCATCATCGTCATCGACATCCTTATCGTCATCGAGCTCCACTTCATCGTCATCAATCTCTGCTACAACGTTCCGAAGCCAATATCTTCTTCTAAGGTCTTCTCATTTGATGTCTTTTTTCTCTCTTTTTGTTTCTGCTTTATTTTCTTGTTATTTTTCTCGTTCTTTGAGAAAAATAAATCTAACCTAATCTGCAGTAAAAATTTCCTTTAAGTAGGTTGGTGTTTTTTGAGTGATGTGACATTGAGTTAAAAATTGAATTAGATGTACACTGGTGATTAGCTAAACTTAGATTGGTTGTTGATTGTTGTTTTTGAGGTGATATGTTATAGAGGAAGATGATTTTATTGGAAGGGGAGGAGGATGTCCTAAATGATAACTATTAAGGGTTGTTCGAGTTGGAGACAGATTAAAAGACTACGTTTGGTTTTAGGTCAGTTGTTTAGGTGGTTATCATGATTACTGAGAGGAAGCTATTGGCTGATATAACTAATTATTTGTTATGGAAGAAGACTATTGATATGCATGTGTAAAGGAGAGAGAAGAAGAAGCATCTAACTGATGCTCTTCCAGAACTTGACAGATTAATGGAAGCAAGAAGATATAATTTTTACACTTAGATGCTGGATATCATGGAGAAGGGAACTCGGGGAATGATGATACACGCTGACACATCAAAAGAGAGGTAGGATATTATGAGTGAGCTCTATTCAGAGTCTAACAACTTGAACCGAACCTACGAAGTGATTCATGATTCAAGATTAAAAAGGAAAGTGAATCCTTGTCACAACACCTTATAGATATGAAGAGTTTGTGAGGAACTTCATGCTATGATTCCTACTACTATGAATATAAAGAAAATTGCATAATGGGAGTAAATCTTTATGCTTGCTTTTCGAGGAACTTTACCATCAAGTATGCATCAACACCTATATATGTGATTATAAGTACACCAATAAATTTGTTATCTAAGACCCTCCATGTTCTTCATAAGATCTTTTCAGAGGACTCGCAGTTATTGCATGCCTATGAGTCCCATTAGCAAATGGATTTAGCATTCCAATAACAACATGTTACATTATCAAGAATAGATCGAGGATTTGGTCTGTTTGAGGGGTCGCAGTTGGGGCCGTGGACCCAATGGATGTAGATGACATGAGTAATTCTTTTGATGGTAGTGCATGTATACGTAGAGGACAATATGTGATAATTTGTCATCACTACAATAAACCTAGTCTATGAGATATGCATGCCTTGCTTTGGAGGATCGGATGCCTCAACTGGGATCCTTAGTCACATCCACACGTTCTATACATATAGTGTCTTCTTAGGTTGATTCTATACCCGATGATGAGACATACTTGACGTTTTAGCAGTTTTAAACCTTGATATCACCATCATCTACTCTTAAGGTTACGTTGAGGCAGTCAAGTAACTCTACTGCATGCATATCTTTTTCATGCCAAGACTCTCTTAGGTGATAGACTTTGGGTTACTAATAATTTGACTGAAAATTCAGGTATTCTTTCCAATTTGAATTCAAATTTCATTCATGGTGTTAACTTAATAAATGGGTCGGTATCTATTATTGAAGGTATTGTCACTACAAATGTCAAACCTAATTTATTGTTTTTTATTTTTCATTTACCTGATTTTCCATTCAGTTTGCTACCAGTTAGTAAACTCAATCATGTATTGAACTATTCTGTTATATTTTTCTTACATATTATGTTTTCGAGAGATTAGAACCCAAAATATGATTGGTATACCATGATTATGGATGATTATATACCTAAATAGAGCAATAAATGTCCTATGTCAATATTCATAAACGATTGGGACATTCCTCTCTTCCAAATCTAAAGTAGTTCACACTTTTAAGTTATTTATTTAGTCTAGACTATGAGTCATATCAACTTGGAAAGCATCATTGAGTGCCTTACCCTAGTAGAGTTAATAAATCATTTTAGTTAGTCCATTCTGATGTAGCGCTCCATGTCACATTCTATCAAAATTGGGGTTTAAATGCTTCATTACATTTGCGAATGATTGCATTCGTGCTACTTGGTTTTGTTTGCTAAAGGACAGATCTAAAAATTTATCTATGTTTAAAAATTTCTATGCCGAAGGTATACCTAAAAATTTCTATGTCGCAGCAGCCGCAGGCCCGGGCCTGCGCCCTGCCCGGCAGGCCCTCTGGGCCCTGCCGAGCAGCCGACAGGCCCATCCGGGCCTGCTTCCTACCCAGCAGGCCCTCTGGGCCCTGTCGAGCAGCCGTCAGGCCTATCCGGGCCTGCCGCAGCTGCGACAGACCCATACTGGGCCGCAGCAGCAGCTGCAGGCCCAGTCTGGCCTGCTGCGGCCACTGCAGGCCCACACGGGCCTGCAGCAGTTGCAGCGGGCCCAATCAGGGCTGCAGCAGCCACTACAGCCCCCTGGGGGCCCGCAGCGGCACAGACAGCCCCCTGGGGGCCCGCAGCGGCACAGGCAGCCCCCTGGGGGCATGACAGAGGACGGGCCCGAGACACGTCGATTGGGGCCCCAGCGGCCCAATTTTTTAGACTAGAGGCTTATCCACAGGCACCGGGACCGTAGGTTGATCCCAGGCAGACTTTTGAGGGCTTTTCGGGGCGGGGACAAGGCCCAGGAGTCTACTCTGGGGAGCGTACAGCACATGTAAAGCCACACAGAGGAGCAGGAGGACCCGTGTTGGCGCGACATCAGGAGTTTCCAGGGTACCATTACCAGCCGGAGGCGTGGGAGAGACCTGTTTGGCCCGAGGAGCTGTACAGGGTTGACAGGGGAGGACCCGTTGAGGCAGACAGTGGAGGATTCGGTCGTGGAGGTGACCGCGGCAGAGATGTGGAACCACAGGGGGACATCAATGCAGACCGCCGACTGATGAAGCTGAAGATGCCGATTTTTGACGGCACGTATCCGGACGGATGGATCTATCGGGCGGAGCGCTACTTCCAGGTGATGAGGTTGACGGAGGAGGAGGTTCTGAGGGCCATCGGAATCTATTTCGAGGGCAAGGCGTTGGCGTGGTACAGATAGAAGGTAGCGCGGACCCCTTTTCGCACTTGGGAGGAGCTATCAGCACTGATACTAGATCGATTCCAGGAGACCCCAGGGGGAGATTTCTATGAGCAGTTATCTGCTTTGAGGCAGGAGGGAACGGTGGGAGATTATGTGGAGATGTTCGAGATGCTGAACAGTAGGGTAAATGGGGTGACAGATGAGGTGATGATCGGGAACTTCATGAGGGGGTTGAAGCCCTCTATACGAGCGGAGTTGCGGATGCAGAGCCCGGGGACATTGGAGGATGTCCTTCGCCTGGCCCACAAGACGGAGGAGAAGCATGCAGAGGAGAGACGCATTCGGGGGACTTGGGGAGCCCAGGGCCAGCGTAGTCAGACAGCACCGGCCCCACTTCCGTGGGTTACAGTAGTACCAGTGGACACGGAAATAAAGAGAGAGGAAACCCGACCAGTGATCCCTGGTAAACGGATGACTGAGGCTGATATGAGGGCGAGGCGTGCTGCAGGCCTCTGTTTCAGATGCGATGAGAAGTTCAGTCCCGGTCATCGATGTGCGAGCAGGCTGATGCAGATTGTGATAGTACCGGATGAGGGGGAGTATGCAGATGAGGGGAAGCCAGTGACGACGGAAGAGAGCGAGGTTGAGCACGCACATCTGGATGTAGCGGAGGTGTCCCTGAACTCCTTGGTAGGGGTAACCACGAACCATACCATGAAGTTGTCAGGACGATTGGATGACGTGCCGGTGACGGTACTCATAGACAGTGGGGCTACCCACAACTTCATCTCTCGACATTTGGTGGATCGTCATAGGTTGCAGGTGAGCACATTGGAGACGTTTACGGTCCTCTCAGGGACAGGGAGTAGGGAGGAGAGCAGTGAGATGTGCAAGGGGCTGAGTCTGATCTTACATGGGGTGCAGATCATGGAGGACTTCTTGCCCCTAGAGTTGGACAATATCAATGTGATTTTGGGCGTGTAGTGGCTGAGGGGGTTGGGCGAGGTGAAGATGAATTGGAAGCAGCTTAGGATGGAATTTCAGGAGGGGGTCGCACGGTGGTTCTGACAGGTGACCCTAGCATCTGTTTTCACTCGGGGGCCTTCAAAGACAGATCTCCACCTTGAGGACAATGTGGCTCTTTTAGGGGGAGGTATTGATGCGGACGCCCCCCTAGCCGCCTCCCCGCTTGCCGCAAGCCCTCCCGGGTCCCACTTGATGCTTAGGCTTTGGTGATTTAGTTATCTAGGGGTATTCTAGTCTTTTCAGACTAGATTAGTAAATCCGCTCATTTTCTATTTATTAGGGCTAGCCGTCATTTTATTTCCCCATGCTTATTTTGTGAAGAACTTGTAGGCATCTCTTGTGAGGGATTTTAGACTTTTGTCCGTTCATCAAAAGTTAGGAGAGCGAGTCTCTTCTCGAAAGAGACTCAATTATCAATCTATCATTGTTCTTCGCAATTTAAGATCCACCAAAAATTCCACCTTTTTATATTTTTCCTCTTTTAAATCTGAAATTAATTGATCGATCCCCTAGATCGTATCAGAGACAATGGATGCTTTGGCTAATGAAATATGAAATAGTTTCAGAGTTGCATATCCAAACTTTCTCGATTTTGATTGTTCAATATGATTGTCAAAATTAGACCGATCTGATTACATTGATGTAGAAATGTTTATACCTAAGAGAATATAGAAATTTTCTATTTTGAATAGCCTACAACGTTTACACATTAAGTCAATTAGCTGCAGAAGCATTGACGGCCTCTGATGTAATTTCAATATTTCACTGTAACAATAATTTTATTAATCTTCACAAATAGAAATATAAGGTGATACGAGCAACTTTTAACATCTAATTTATTGAACTTAGAAACTTGTTCTGACACTTAGAAACATATAGACACATGAACATGGACATGTCACGATATGTCATGTCCACAATATAGTCTATTAGAATAAAAAAATAAAACCCTCAATCCTCATGACGACTTTAGACCTTTGGTGTAGTGACATGGACTTTAATATGGTACAAGAACCAGGTTAAAATCTCATTGGGTGTGCATTTAAAAAAGCAAATTGTAATATCGCTGCACAAAAGCTCTGATTTTCGGCCTATAAAGAGGACGCTCAATTTGCGACAGTGTGTTAGAGTATATATTAAAAAAACACTCAACATGATCATGACTTCGGAGTTTTGGTGTAGTGGTAGGGCTTTAATATATTCTAAATGGTAGGAAATGTCAATGGAAGGACACACCAGAGAAATTTGTGAAACATATGTCTTGAATACTAGACTTTGATTAAAAATAATATGAATTAATCTAGAGAATTGTCTAGAGAATAACTGGGAAGTTAGCAACTGAAAGCAACACGAATTGACAAGGATGATGAAAAAGCTTAGGAACGATTAACAAGTCTACGATTAAGGTCTAATAACAATTTACTATTACCAATTCTTATTTTAGTACAACCTTAATAAGTGGAACAATAGAATCTTCATTCCAGCAATCTTGTTCAGTAGATAGCTAATTGGATTTAGACTATTTGAAGGCCATGAAAATAGTCCTTTTATTAATTTACGGCCTAGCACATGCTTTTATGAATTTACAAAAGAAATAGTCATGGGCTTTTCAATCTTATATAGAGTGGCTTAATATCTTATTTTTTAGATCAAAATTTATATAAACCTATCATAGTTTTATACAAGTCACTATATTCTGAGAACCTTTTCCATATAGCTGAGTTGATATATTTAAATGCAACTGAATAAACTTTTCAGTTATATATCATGTAATGTGAACAAAAGTGTATGAGTTATATACGACAAGCCTTCAAGAAATTTTTGAAAAGTCTTCTAAGAAGTTTTCGAGACTGACACATGTATCGCTTCATGATAAAATTATCCATGCTCCTAGCCTAGCAGTAACTGAACTGAAAAATCATCCTGTAATGTAACAGTAATATTCTTAGGCAAGTTTCTAAATGGAAGGTTATCCCCCCACCTCTCAGGTCCTAACCATATGTTTCAATTACCATTGTACTAATTTTCTGTTGTGCACAAGCTTCTCCCAATATCCACCCCAAGGGAAATTTGGTCTTCGAATAGATGTGGACCTAACCATATCAGCCATACCTGGCAAACATTCTGTAGTGTCTGATAGAAACAAATACGTTACAATTAGTCACAAAGAACGCATTATTTGTGCACTGATAAAAATTTGTTGTAATTGGGGCTCTAATCGGTCCCAAACCGGGCTTGGGACTTGACCCGAATATGGCCTATATTGGGGCTGGATGCTGTGGGCTCCCTAGGTCGGCTATAAAGTAGAAACCATAGCCAACCTTGGGTTAGGCTTGGCTTTCCCAATGGAAAAGTCCAGTATGCCTTTGTGGGCCGGATGATCTCATTCTAATGTTGGTTGGAAGAAACTTGGAAAATGGGTTAAGATTATGGATTTGAAGCATATATAAAGGAGGCTAGACATTCTCCTTCAACAAGGAAAATCTATAGGAAATAGTCGGGGCTAGATTCTCGTCCTAGTTCTTTATCTAGTTCTCAGGATTCCGTTCGTGGGGTTGATATGTCATGGGATGGGCTTACAAGGAAGATCCAATCTTGTAACTTCCTTTTCCGTCGGGCTACAAAGAAGATCTATTTGGCGTTGAAGCAATCGATATCAAGAAGATCCCAAAAGCGTATATATATGATTAGTATTTTGCTGCACAGATCTTATTGTATATTGGGCAATATATGTAAGTCTAGATCTACACATTTAAATTTGAAGAAGGCTCAACACAATACAATTCGAAAGAAGACCACCATGAATTATAGTTGATGACTAATCCCTTGAGCGGGAAAATAACTTATTTAGTGAAGAAATGGCGAGGGAAGTGAATCTATCTGAGAACAATAAAAGCATATATATGTGCATATATTCTTCAGAGATATTGGACCACATGTTTTTCTTTCTTGGGGTTTCTTCTCTTGCTTCAGAAATACTTTCTGCAAACTATTATAAATTTGATAACAGAGAACTTTTGTTCAAACAGGTATCCTGATGACCCTTATGATCGAATATGGGAGTCTGATCTAGATAAAAGGCAAAACTATCTTGTGGGGATGGCTCCTGGTACAAAAAGAATTAGAACTTCCCAGAATATAAAAACGTATTTACGAGAATATCCCCCAGTTAAGGTAATGCAGACTGCTATTGTTGGAATGAAGGGAAGGCTGTCCTTCAGAATGGACCTTGATGGATTCCCTGCCAATGCTCGGGCTTATGCATATTTAGCTGAAATTGAAGATTTAGATAAGAATGAGACTCGCAAATTTACTATGCGGCAGCCTCGGGTTCCTGGATATAACAATGTCGTAGTCAATATTGCTGAGAATGCAAATGGAAGTTATGCTCTCTACGAACCCAGTTACATGAACGTATCGCTCGACTTTGTTCTTTCATGTCTATTCTCCAAGACTGGAGATTCTACTCGTGGCCCACTCTTGAATGCTATTGAGATAAGCAAATATGTCCAGATTATTCCGAAAACAGATGCTCAAGATGGTAACTGCAAATTTCTTTTTCATGTTGTCCTTTTCATTAGAACACGAGACAAAGTCATCTAATTAGATGATTGACCATGTAAGATGATGTTCTGGGTATGTTCCGCTCCATGCCCTCCCGGGGTGAATGGAAGTATGAAAGTGGCGACCCTTGTGTTCCTGCTCCGTGGGAATGGTTGAACTGCAGCTCCAGCATGCCATCAAGGATTACAAAGATGTAACTTTTAAATTCACGTTTTTATCATTCAAATTTTTTAAGTAAATTAATACTACTATTCAACTCCTGAACTCTCAATTTTAACAGTTTTCTGTCTAATAAGGGTTTGATCGGATCAATACCAACATCGATAAAGCAAATGGACCAATTAGAAGAATTGTACGTGATATTCCACTTGACTGTTTTAAAAATACATATTCCTCCTATCAATTATTATTTGACTTGCTGCTTATGACTAGTAGGTGGCTAGATGGTAATTTCTTGAATGGATCGATTCCGGACATGAGCAGTCTGATAGGTCTCACTGTCGTGTAAGTTCCAGTTCCTTGCATATCCTGAACTATGAAATGAAACAATAAATATCTCAATAAATACATGTCTGCTTTGTGAAAATATGCAGGCATCTGGAAAACAATAGATTGAGTGGTCAATTGCCATCATACTTTGCAGAGCTGCCAAAACTACGAGAATTGTATGGACCAGATAATAGTACTAACATATTATATATTTAATTCATGAACAGGTTTTTGATAATAAACTTTATGTATGTAGTAGATGTTGCATTTTGACACTGAGAATTTGAATTCAGCCGTCACTCTGTAAGTGTTTTCTTAAAAACAGAATTGAATTTGTTACACTGCAGGTATGTGCAAAACAACTATTTGAGCGGAAGAATTCCCTCAGCTTTGTTAAGTGGGAAATTTATAATCAAGTAAGTATGATGCAATGGCACTAATACGGATGTGTATTCTATTATGATACCATGGTTCATATTCTGTTCAATCTCAAGTTCTATTTCATGCTATTATAATTTACTTTTTCATTCTTTAGTTCTCGCCAGAAATTGTGAATTCTTATCTTTTCAACTATGAAAATCATTCAAAGTTGACCATTACCTGTGAAAGCTTTGTATCCATAATCTTTGTAACTTCCTAGAAAACTTTTAAGCCAGCACATCAAAGAAGTTTCTCATATGAAAGGAAGAAACTCCACATGCTAGGATTTTTCTTTGTAACATGCTGTGAGAATACATTTTGTCAGTCTTGAAAGTACTTTCAGGTGAATTATGTGAGCCTACTAAAGACAAATTTGTAAAATCAATCATCTAGTAGTTACCTGTACCGATGTTAAAGCCTTCTGAGGATCACCTTCAGCGGAAGTGCCTTGGCAGGGAGTGCTTCTTCATATGCTTAAAATTCGTTAAAGCCCATGTTGTGAAAGCACTCTTTGCTGAAACACATGATTTCATTAGAGGTTGTATTCAGATTGATCAATATTTTATTTGTATTGACTTTGAGAATAAATTTCGGAATTGACTTTGAGTATAAACTTTCAATATTCTTTTCTTTTCGTTCACCTTCTGAGTTTGGATGACTTTGGGTCTTGATTCAAAGCAATTTTGCATTTGGCTTGACAAATCACCCTCCGAGAGGAGGGGCATGCAGGTTTGGTGAATAAGGTGATGGCAACAAGTCGAACCTACCTCCATTAGGATATGATGCAATGCATATGAAAGAAATAATGCAATTGTGACAATAATCAAATCACAACAACTCATTACACAAATATAATCGATAGAAGATAGACCAGTGTGTGCAAATATATCAACTGAGTGAAGAATATGATTTAATATCCAATTTTAATTGATCAAGCAATCCGCTGTAAGAGCTTCTATTTTCAGCAGTTTCTATTACACTATATCTATTTTCAGAAACACGACCTCTCCATGTCTATCTGGCATTGAAAGGACAACCTAATATGACCTTCTGTAGAAGTTCTAATCCTCCCACCACGCCATCCACCCATCCACCTCCACACACCACACAATCAGGGTATGCATGCACCTGCTGTCGACAAGATTTGCCTTCACAGGAAAATAGCTAGTGCACAAGCTGCTTACACAGAGGAACAGGCAGACATTCAAAAAAGCATATAGGTCCACACATGCTCTGAACAAGATAGGATGTACATGAAAGCAATATGTTCACCTCTCTCCTGTAGCAAGCATCAGAAGCTGTCTATGAAGTGCTTTGCTAGTTTAGAGGAATTAACATCATCATCTTTCCCTAGTATACCTGTTTCTCACTCATGAACTGAATGTACCTGCCTTGGCAATTCTGATATTTGTAATTCTCAGCTTTCAGAGGAATTATCATATTTAGACAAGTTTTTGCACGTGTAAGCTAAACAACTGTCATTAACTTGCTTTCAGCTATGATGGCAATCCTGGATTAAATGTAACTGGAAAGCATCAACAAGATCCTAAAGTCATATTTATCATCGTCACCGTTGCAGTCGTTGTTTCTGCAATTCTTCTGCTAGGATGTTTATGGATGCTAAGGAGTCATCGAAGAAAACCATTGAAGGGCGGAAGTAGTGAAAAATGTGAGTTCTAGTTTGCTAATTCTTATTATCACTGAAATCATATAGTGTTGAAAATTAATTATGTTAGTTTTATGCCACTGCATCATCAGATAATTCTTTGCGCATCATGTCCAAACATTCGACACGTTATTCCATTTCGCACCGGACATCTTTGGTTACTGATGGAAGCCTAGATGTAGCTTGTTACATTTCACTTTCAGAGATAGAAGACGGAACATGTAAATTTTCTAAAAAAATTGGTGAAGGAAGCTTTGGACCTGTCTACTATGGGAAACTGAATGACGGGAAAGAAGTGGCTGTCAAGATCTCATCTGATCAATCTACTCATGGAACTCAGCAATTTGTGAATGAGGTAGTTTTTTCATTTGATATTTTAACTACTTGTATTCTTTTTATGTGTTGACCTCTTATTAAGGTTCGTATTAGCAAAACATATGTTTGCAGTGATAAAGAGGTACATGCGTAGGCGTGACAAATGGATAGGTGGGTTTGTGCGTAGGCGTGACAAATGGATAGGTGGGTTTGTGACACTTCTGGCTTGGTCATTTGACCTGACCCATGACCCAAACCATTTATACCTGACCTCTGTCCTACCCTTTATTCAACAGGTCACATGCATTGGCTCGTAAGCCGGTCCATCTATAAATGGGTTACCCAAACACAACCAGGAAACCTGTTTGGTAAAGGGACATTTCGGTCACGTCAGAGTTAGTCTGGGAAAAAAGTAACCAATATTTATTTACACGATAGTTAATGTTTCTACTAAGATGTAACTGTAAGGCTATTCATGCATCATTGATCACTAAAGCCATGTCTCTTTGGCATGATTACTTGATCAGTTATATCCACTGATCTACTTTTACCATTCATAATAGTTATAGGTACCACCTCTTGGATTACTAGAATAGGTTCAATAACCCTGTTTTCTTCAAGCGTGGACTGTTTAGGCCTTGCAGGCTTGCACCCTTATAATTGTCAATTATTCTTAAAACCTATACATGTTTGCTATCAACAATTTTAGTGCCAAAGCCTAAAAGCGGGAAGATAAAGCTGAAACCTTACCTTTCAAGCAGGGACGGAGTCAGCAATTACTCTTTTCTTCTCTTCTCTTTTTCTTTGTTCGTTGTGCGCGCGCGCACACATATTATTATTATTATTATTATTTTTTTTGGGGGGGGGGAGTCAAAATCAAATAGTTGGAATACAACAAAAGATAAATATTAATAAAAGAACCACATGATTTACTTTAATTGAGTGCTTGAACATTGCCTAGATATTGACTGGATTTAGCAAGGATTGATTAGGTCAATGGATGCGAAATAGAAATTAATTTCGTGTAATCTAAGCAGGAAATATCTATGTGATATTCTCAGGCTCCAAAAACATTAAAACAATTAAAAGATTATTATATATTGACTATACAGTAGATATTTATTTAGCAGTTAGTTGCTTTCCGGGAGAATGCAATACCACTAATTTTAGCACGCCCCAAGTTTGGTTAACTAGAAGAGGTCACTTATTAAACCATTGAATGTGCACTCAACTTTTGAGTGGGGCCTACTTCCTGTATACACAATACGAGTTCCAGATTTTTGGGGGCCATGCACCGCACATAGCTGCCAGCATCGTCCATGCTTTCAGGATTACTAATGAATTGTGTTTTTAAAAAGCGGCTTGGGCAACTACCTAGGCAGAAGGATCAAGCTCCACATGTGGAGTGGATGTGCCCTTTTGTTTTTTTTGTTTGGGGGGGGGGGGGGGGGGGGGGGTGCGTCCACAGCTAGCGGCATTTTTTGTAATTTTGGGGAGCAAGGGGTTTTTTTTTGTAATTTTAGGAATCAGTTGCTTTTATAAAGGAGAGGGCTGGAATAAATGGGTTATATTGAATTTGGAAAAGAATATTGAGAAGAATTAGGAGTAGATTAGACTAGATATTGAAAGAGTTAGGCTTTTCTCTCAAATCAAAAGCTAGGAGAGTGGTCCTCCTCTCGAATTAATGCCAAATGTCCTTTATATTTATCAAATTATCAATAAAACCCCAATCTTCTCCCAAAATTCTTATATTTCTTTCTCAAATACGTAGCAATTTCTATCAAATTGGTATTAGAACGGTTCGATCTTGATGACGACAAGGAAACTTAATGTCTTGAAAGAAAAATTGGAAAGCAAAATGGAGATACTTAAGTATTAACTACAAAAGTTCTCGTCGATGGAGCTTTGATGGAGAAGATGAACACCCCTCTGTCTGAGAAGGATGCGTCGAAGCCAGATTTGAGCAACAATGAAGGCAATGACACAGAGCTGGAGCAAAAGACACGAACTTTAGCGAATGAAAAGGAGAAAGTCGATGACTTCGCGGATGGCCAACCCTCGTACGATGTGCATCTGAGACAATGCAGAAATTTTGGTCGACAACGAAGGAAAGATCCATCCGAAGAGGAGTCTGGCACCCGATCTGATCGACGACAATTACAACACAGATCTGGGGGAAAGGCACCAATTATTGAACCAAAAAAGATGGCAAATCATCGATTTTGAGACAGATCTGTATCCTAACGGTGATGAATCACACGTGGAGGGAAACACCCCCAAAAACACATGGGAGGTGCGTCAATGACAGGCCACACTGGCCATAACGACCCCATATGCCACGACAGCCCCATAGTTGGCCGCTCGGGGGTCGTCGAGCCTTGGGGGGTCTTTCGGGGTCGATAAGTCCTTGGCGGGTCGCCTAGGGCTTGGCGACCTTTGGGCAGGCAGCGAGGGGCCCACGTCCTGGGTCGGCCTTCCAAGGGGGCCGCATGCCCTGATTTGCAGTTGTCCCTTCTGGGCCTCAATGACATGCTTTGGGTGCGGTGGACCTTCAAATGAGCTTGGAATTAACGTAGTTTCTATCGAGACTTTGAGGAGTGTGGTGTTGACTTTGGGTGGTCGATGATGACGGAGGACGCCCATAAGGCTACGACTATTTCTCCAAAGGGCCACATAGGGGTGGTGGCTCATGGGACGGTGGAGGTGGACCCAAGAGAGGATATTCGTGGTGGTATGACGACGTCAGAGTTTCAGGAGTCCAGAGTGGAGGTTTTGGAGGGCCAACAGATAAGCCTGACACTTATCGTAGCTTAACTACGGGCAGCCAACTTAAAGAGCAAGACATGTGGTCTTCGGTAGTGGAAGTATGATCCGAAAGTTGAAGACGCATGTCTTTGAGAGGGAAGATATGTATGGACAGGTCTATCGTATGGAAAGATACTTTGTCGTGAACTGTCTAACACGAGGAAAATCTGATGATGACCAACATTTGTTTAGAGGACAATGTTTTGGCTTGGTTTCAATAACGGGAGCAGAGACAGCCTGTCATCTCGTGGGAGGAATTTAAGGACTGCTTGCTAGATCGGTTTCGAGATACACAATGAGAAAATTTACTCGATTATCACCTTACTCTCACGTAAGAGAGAACTGTTAGAGAATACCGGGAGATATTCGAGATGCTCTCAGGGCGAGTGAGGGATCTCTGAGGCGACACTGGAGGAAAATTTCATGAAGTGACTAAAAGAGAACATCAGAGCCGAGCCACACATAATAAGACCGGGGGGGGCTTGGAGAGGGTAAGGAGCTAGCTCAAATGGTTGAAGACACGATCCGTATCGGACGGGCTGCCTTGAGAGCAATGAGCGAGGCCACATTCCACACTCCTGCTACGACAGAGGCTCAGAAGTCCTAACCAGCAATGGTTCAGACGGTTCAGAAGAAGAGTAGTGAGTCTCGTATAGACAACAAGTTCAAGCATCTCACAAGAAAGGAAATTCTGGATATGTGTGCCAAGTGGTTATGCTTCCGATATGACAAGGGTTTCGGACCAAGACATCATTGTTGGACATCATTGTTGGGATCGTGCTCTGCAGGTATTGTCGTCGAAGGAGATGGAGGCACAACTGCTGAAGAGGATGAGCTAGGAGGGAGACGGGCACCTCATTTTGGAGTAGCATGGTAAATGGACTTCAAGCATTACCTAGATGATAAGGTGGTTCTTTGGGTACGTAGTAGTAATGATGCGATTATGGGCGTGTCACAACTAGTGGCATTTTTGTAATCTTGGACATCAGGGGTATTTTTGTAATTTTAGGAAATTATTAGCTTTTATAAAGCGAAGGGCTTGAAAACTAGTGGTTATGTTGAATTTAGAGAACAATATTGAGAAGAGAAGAATTAGGAGGAGATTAGACTAGATCTTGGGAGAGTTTGTCTTTTCTCTCGAATCAAAAGCTAGTAGAGCGGTTGTTCTCTTGAATTGAAAACAATTATCCTTTGTATTTCCCAAATTATCAATAAAACCCCAATGTTTTTTCAACTCCCTAAATTTCTTTCTCAAATCCCAAGCAATTCCTATTAGAGTGCCACAAAAGGCATTGTGCTTGCCTTACTGTCATGGATCTCTGTCGACATGACGGCAAAATGTTAGACATACAAGTAGTTTCCCCCCTTCTCTAAGATACATATCGGTTAATTTTTCTGTTTATATTTCTCTGATTTCCTAGGTGTTGACCATGAGGCTAGGTACCAAGTGGTGGCTTTAATTGTTCCATCCCTTGGCTCTATTTAGTACAATGCTAATGTAAAATCAACATATTATCTTTAGGTCTAGTTTCTTTGTATATGGCTTGTAACTTTTAGTCCATATGCATATGTTCCTAAGCTGGTTTGAAACCTACTCAAATTCTTAGTCTCTGTGACTTATTAGTGACACGGTTAAGGATATTCACGACCATATGTTAGGATTCACTTCACAGGAACTCAAGCACAGATAACTTTGTTATTGTTAATGTAGATAACAGACCACACAGATCCTCGGTTGTCCATCTATAAGCGCAACACTGGGAGATACCACTTGCAGACTCACAAAGATAGCAGGCGCCTTCTGCTTCAGAGTTGTTACAAAGAGCTTATGTTTGAAAATTAAAGTCCATTAAGTTTGACATTGTTTCAAGTTTTTGCCAATGGGTTGTAGTATGTACTATGTAGGTAGTTTTCTTTTGCCATCTACTTCTTTATCCTACATCATGTTTTGTTCAAGTTGGTACTATGGTTGCATAGGGATGTTCCCACTCATGCCCTTTTGGGAATCTCTGTTATTTTTAAATGTCTTTATGATAGACATGAGTTCAAGGAGTTCAATTTGAGAATAAGTCTTTTATTTATTCGACATAGTTTGAGTCCTAGCAGAATTTCTATTAGTTTGTGTCTTTTTTGTTATTTTGAGAGTTTTTGTTATTTGAGTCTTTTTTATTTGAGTGTTTTTATTGAACTAGAATTTCTAGTCCTAACCAGTTTCAGAGAGTCAAGTTGTAAGCAAATATAAATGTCACCAAATTATTAATTTTTTCATGAAAAATTCAATGAAAATTAGTTTATGGTGTAAACTTTTAGTTTTTTTCCCAAATAAAATCTTTTGCATTGGTGTGCGAGAGTGTGCTTGATTGCCTTGACGAGAGGTCCGAAGAATCTCCACGTGCGAGGCGTCCGAGTCAGTGATCGAAAGATTTCCGGAGTGCGAGATCCATAAAGTTATCAAATCCATGATATATTTCTTTCTTAAATTCCTACCACATCCCTTCCCGCTTCTATCCTACGTCAAATTGGTATCGAGCTCAGCCAGGTTTATCTTCTTTTTTTCTTCTTCATCAAAATGTTTCTTTAGATTCAAAAAAGGAGGGATAAATAAGGGTTAAGAAAATCAGATTAAAAAGAGAAAAAAATGGAAAAGAGAAAAAGAGAATTTCTAAAAAAATTCAAAAAATCTAACTCACCTCACCCGCGCTGCCACCACTGAAACTCCTCCATTAACCTCACGCTCCAGAGCACCTCCAACATCACAAATGACGCCACCTAAACCCAGATTCACCACATTCATCCACAATTGCACCACCTTCGTTTCTGCATAAAAAAAAATTAATCAAAACCCTAGCCCTATTCCTATCTTTCACCATCACTGCTGTTGACATCGACGAAGTCCCCGCTCCCCTCATCGTGACCTCCACAAAGCTCTAACACCATCGTCATTGTCTTCAGTGTCATACAGTGCAGTTCCATCCATGAAATGCCACATAACCAATGTCCAAAAATTTTACTGGTCTCGCCGACGGCTCCTCTGGCGACTGGGCCATCCAACCCCACCATTCAACTCACCTTCCTTTGGCGAACATATAGATCCAGTTTGGTGACGAACCGTTGTCAAAATCACTGGAAAAGCTCACTGGTGTCGTTGAGCTGTCACTGCTACAGTACCGACTCGATCAAGCTGACCCCGAGCTGCTGAGTTGCATCGTTGACCACGCCACCTGAGCCGTTGATCGAGCCGCCGCGCCGTTGACCGAGCCGATGCTGCACAGTATGACTTGCAAATTTCAAAGGATTTTTGGCTGTATTTTCAACATATTTTGACGATTTCTTGAGCTCTTCATGTAAAATTTCACCCTTGATTGCTAGATTAAGGCGCTACAAGTTTTAGAGGTTTTGCATTATACACCAAAGCGATTTGAACTCTTGATAATCTCTAATCTGATCAAATTCTTAATTGTTAAATTCCAAAAATTCCTTTATTTAATTTTGTCCAGATTAGTCAATATTATTGGTGTTGCATATTTTTTGGTCTCGACCTGTATGTCGCATCAGTATATTTAGGATTGTATCTTGAAATGTACAGTTGGGCCTTAGGATTTTATTTTATTTTCATAATTAGTGCATACATTTAGTTGGTGTTTAGGGCCGTGCATCTGCATTTGTGTCATTGGTTGATGTTGCATGTTATTACGTAGTGGCATAACGTTAGAATCAGACATGAAAGATAATGCAATTCAAAGGATAGAAAACCAACTTCAAAAATATATTTAGAACCAAAAGCCGACATAATTCGAGAATGAGATCAACTAAAAGCCGACATAACTCGAGCATGGGATCAATTAAAAGCTGACATAATCGAACATGAGATCGCCTAGAAGCATTAGAAAATAAATTGAGCAAAGAACAAAATTTTGAGGATGACACACATAGTACTTTTGATAAGGACATAGGAGGATAAGAAATGAAAGCAATCGAAATAATAGGAGACAAGATAAGAATACTGATGTTAACTTTGGACGAGGTAATATTGCATGATGGATTACGGTAGAGGATCCTAATTTTGATGGAACTTATACTACTCAAATCTTTTCAGATTGGTTAGCAGAGATGTATCATTCGTTTGAATGGTACCAGTTATCAAACGAGCGAAAAGCCCAATTTGCTAAAATTAAACTGATAGGATCGGCTAAAATTTTGGACGTCCATATATAGACAACGACGGAATGCATCTGAGGCATACATAATTGGAATGAGATATACAAAATTGGAATGAGATGAAAATCAAGCTTAAAGAAAAATATTTGCATCCTACCTATAAAGATCACCTCCTAGATAAATTCAACGATATATGTAACGGGAACATGACTATTGAGGAATACATGACTAAATTTAATGACATATTTGTTAGGAGTGAGTTACAAGAAGATCCATGATATATCTTTGCTAGGTTTCATTTGGATTGAGAGCAGGTATTAGGCGTGAGATGATTCCCCTTAACATAGACAATGTCCAACAAGCATTTAATTTAGACTTAAATTGAGAAATCATGAAAGCCTTCGTGTATAAGAAGCCTTTTTTAAAGCGGGAAGCAATTTAAGTGGCCTCGTGAAAATATGACTAAATTAAAAACAAATGCCGCTAAAGAGATGAATGAAATGGCTAAGCTTGGAGAATTATTACAACAAAAAACTAAATGGGTGCAATATTTTAAATGGCATGGTGTTGTCACGCCCCAAATCACGGATGCCGTCACACTCTCAAGAGTTTTGCAAGTCCTGCTGGGTACAAGTGAAGTCAATATATGTTGAATAGAAATATACCAAAAACATACCTCAATGGAAGAACCCAGAATAGCTCAAGAGAATGGAAGAACTGTGAAACTTAATATAAGACATGTGGAACACCTGAGAGATATATGATTGGGTTAGACAATAGATTATACATATATCCAAGCTTTCAGTTCAGGTAAAAAAAAGGAAAAGTACATGCATGCAAAAGTGATCTATAGGACAAAGTGCAACAAGTGTATGAAAGTGTCAAATCCTGAACAACGTAAACATTTAAAAAAATATGAATGTTGACATTAGACAATAACGCAGCAAATGACATTGATAAACAAAAAGTAAAGAATCATCTCGCTATCATGCCTCTAGAACATCAATCATTAATATGTTATAAACAAATAAGCCACCAAGGAACTATAATAACATACCTAGCATGAGAAAACCTTTCTACAAGTAGGACTATACACCAAACTGAGTTGTCTTATTCTAGTGATGTGACTCATATTTGGAGAGCACGATGTGCAACGTGAAGTCCACCTTGGACCACATGGTGCTACACCGGTTAGAGTATAAAGGTCAATTGTACCAAGAACTCAGGATCCATAAAAGGAGATCCTCCCAGATAGGGGCCATAAGCATGGCTACAATCGCTCCTGCACTCTCTAATATGAGTTACCCCAAAACCTGTGAATCAAGTGTAGTGTCATGGTATTGTGTCTGTTATATTGTTTGCATGCTATGTGTTAATGTTATTACTATTGTTGTGTCTGACATTGTACTGGTTGCAGGTATTGTCATGTGAAGGAGATTCTAGATGTAACTCTCAGTACCATGGCACTTGTCCCATGTAGCACTTAGTTCTCAACATGTTCAGGCACAACATACAGAGTTTGTAGTCAACATATAATATTCAATGGTCATGCACAAAGTTCAGGCTTGCACACTATTTAATGAACAATATCAATGTCATGTAAGAACATGTATTTCAGTATACAACGTGGTTATCAACAGTTTAGCATGGCACATATCAAGTGCCAAGTCGAATCATGTAATGTGATTGTCAGGTTATCCTCAAGTTATCTGTGCTTTCGTAAACAAAAGGTAGCATTGATGTTTCTATATGTAAAATCAAATGTTCTGAATTAAACTATTTATGCTACAAAGAATGCATACTATTTTAGATGGAAAATAAAGTTTACATGCTGCCAAAACTTAGTAACCAAAATCTAAACTCAATATTGTGATACCTGAACTCACGCCCCATTACTGTTGTCTTAAAAATATAAAAATATGATCCAGTTAAACAAATTGTTGAAGGTACAAACAAGATATATAAGAATGTAACATTTAACAATTTATATATTTCAGCCCACTAGCCCACTGTATAATATATCGGCAATTCCATGTAGCAAAACATATCATTCGGATATAAGGTTTGCAATGGTCAAAATCTGCTAAAATTGGCTAACATGTGTTAAGATTATCTACAACTAAAAAACAACCACTTGAAACACATGACAACAAAACTACTCAAAACTAAGCCCAAACTGTACCCAAACATGGACCAAAACTGCACCCAAACATGGACCAAAACTGCACCCAAAAAGGTATGCAAACTGCACCCAAACATATTCATAGAAAAAAATCCTAGAACAGCCCCAAAAATAGCGGCAAAAATAGCCCCACAATAGCTCCAGAACAGCCCCCAAAAATCACCCAAATCAGCCCCTACAGAGCACTCCGAAACAGCCCCTACAGAGAAAACCCCAGAACACACGAAAGCAAGCGAGGGAAAACCCCGAAACCCCATGAGTCCAAAAATCCCAATTTTATATGATTCAAAATAATTAAAACAAGAAAACAAACCATAAACTGAGAACTTAGGCATAGAGATACTTTACCTCCACAATTGATCAAAACTTCAAGAGATCCAAGCCCAAAACAAGATCTGAAATTTTGAGGAAGAAAAGATTGGATTTTTGCTTGAATAAAATCATAGATATTATATGATTTATATAAAAGAGATGGGAGAGGAATCATACGTGAATTAGGAGTTCGGATCCGAGATGAATCCTCCATCAAGAAGCGGCTAGGGTGTAGTGGAGGAGAGGCGGCGGCTGGAGACTTGCAACTGATGGGAAGTGGGGAGAGAGAAGGGATAAGGGGTTTTATTTTTTTAAATGGTAAGTGGGGCTGGTCTTGTGGGCTGTGCGGGTTTGTTCAGTTGGGGAAATAAAAAGAGGAGAAAAAGAGAATGCGGTTGGGCCTGAACCCTTGGGCTTAATTAAAAGAAGTAAAGAAAAAGAAAAGGTTTAAGAAGAGGAGGTGAAGAGGCTGTGGTTTTCTTTTGGAGGAAAAAAGTAAAACAATGGGCTTGGCCCAATGAAATAAGAAAGGAAAAGAAGAAAAGTGGGTTGCTGGGCCATGGCGGTAGAGAATGAAATAAAAAAAATGAAAGGAAAGAGAGGAAGAGAGGAATGTTTGGCCAAGCAAAATAAAAGAGATTAAAAGAAAAAAACAGTAGATGAAAAGGGAAAGAAAAAGAAAAGTAATAATAATTAGAATTGGGAAAACATGGGGAAAATCTTAAAAAATTTCGAAATCCCGTAGTGAAAATGGCTAGGCGTTGGTCATTTGTCTAGTCAGTGCACCAATAAAAATTTTGCTTGGTGGAGAGATTAATAATGATAATAAAATTGAAGAAGAATATACTTATGAGGTTACTGATATTACATATTGATGAAGATGATTCTAGTGCATGATTACAAGTCATTAGGTGTTTGGTTGCTACACCTAGGAGTGATGTTGATTGGCAAAAGAGTAATGTTTTCTTTACCTACATCTAAATTAAAGAAAATTTTGAAAGTGATGATTGATGGATGCAGTTGCATAATTTAGTTGCCAACTCAGTAATTGAAAAGATGGGACTAAATTCGGAACCTCATCCAGTCTTATAAAATTACATATGTTTTTACCCATTGTTGTTTAGTGCATTTTCAGCTTTTGAGATATAACGATGGTATATGGTGTGATGTTATACATTTGGATGCTTCATATATTTTGCTAGATAGGCCTTGGCTGTATGACTTAGACGTAGTACATTCTGGCAGACCCAACACACATTTCTGTTTAAAGGAAAGAAAATTGTTTTGACTCCTTGTTAACACAAGAACATAATTGAAAATCAAAAGAATGAGTTAATTCTTAGAAAGCCACTAATTCAAATATCTCATCGTAAGAGTCTTAATTCCTTATATTCTAGCTTTGATCTTATTCCTACTGCATTCTATAAGCATATTGCGTAAAATTTGAGTGCCTTGCATAACTGGACTTATGAAATTTTTGCAATAAATAATGATACTCACAAGTCTGTTGTAGAATCAAATAGAAATTTACAGTTATAGACGACGAGATGATTTGAGTTTGCTTAGAAAGGTTCGTACTAGAACCCAGCAAAGAGGCTTTGCATGCATCAAGTTTGAGGAGATTGAGCACATTGAGTTTGTCAAACTAGATTTTCCACTTCCCCTTTATAAGAAGATCCTATATGCTTTCATCTCTTTTGCTATTTGGGAGAGTTTTACAGAAGATATTCGTCTATAGATTCACATCCTATTGTACTTCAAATTTCATGTACACATTTTCTCCAACTATAAGGGACTACTTATTTCTATTTGGCAATGCTATTCTTATCACCGTTCACCAGGTGG